>OZ005670.1:341121-1617719 GCA_963930725.1 Candelabrum cocksii | reverse complement strand
AATAACAACCGTAAACGAATTTTAAGAAACATATTTGTCTCTTTGACTGCTTGGTAATTGTTGGTTTCAGACCTCACATACCGTAATGTTCCTAATCAACATCACTGCGCGAAGCTCTTTTTTAAAATCTTTTTTAGACCTTCCGCAGGTTTGCCAAACAGACACACACACACACACACACACACATATATAATCCTTTCAAAACACGGCCGGGTAACCCAGCTAGTTCAACTAAAAGTCTCCTTTATGATTCGCATTTGGACAGCGAAAAGTTATGTTGTTTCCAGACACAAAAATATTTACATAACCATTCCATATATCATGAAAAAAGCATGAGAAGTTCATACTACGATGTCATCAGAGTTTCGTTCGTATTTACGAGTTCATGTGGCAGAAACTCGCGAGGTCTGCCCTTCAACTCGCCCATTACGCACTCAGGCATGACAGGAAGAGGGGGTAGGTCGTTCCCCTGAAATTCCACGTACGCCAACCAAGGAAACCTCTTGTTCGGTTGGTTCGGTATGCGAGTGACTTTAACGTACCCGCCATATTTGCCACGATACCTGTTCGCTAGTTCCCCGTAAAGTTTGTCGAGAGCTTCCTTGTCCTAAAGCAGCCATTTAGAATAACCAGGGGAAACGAAAGGTCTCCATATTAAACATCAAAATAGAGAAAAGGAACACTTTTTTTATTAGAATCATGACTTTTACAGACGTAGATATATAACCAAAAAATTAAAGATGCTGAAACAATCATGACATGCGTAAAAGAGATGCTTAGACAATCATGACATGCGTAAAAGAGATGTTGAGACAATCATGGCATGCGCAAACAGTAGGAAATTTCACACCGTTAATACTGAAACTGTATAACAGAAAAGTAAAACTTATGCTATGTAATTCATACTTGCCAACGGATGAGGTTTCATGATGGATGTGGAAATTAAAGCAAAAATTTTGTGTCGAAAAATTGTATTTTTCCCTTTAAAATAATGTGTAAAACAACAAAAAGTCTGTACATATCCGTGTCACCTACCTTTAAACGTATTTGACTGAAGATTCTTTCAATGAAAGTTAAGCTGTTTCATATCTGAATATAAAAAATACAGATATTTTCTTACTTGCAGTAGTATTTTACCAGCATGCTCCCTGCAAGCTGCGACAAACTCATCTTCACTCATTGGTTCAGGATACAGCAGTCTGTTCTTCCATCTTCGATTGACGATCCGCCTCTCTGTGAACTTCTTCTCAATTTCGTCCGGACGCAACAAGAAGCCATTCTCTAGAGCGACCAAATCCGGCGGCGGTTGTTTACGTTGGGTGAACTCCACCAACTGGAATACAACAAAGATATATATGTAATAAATATGTATATGATGTAAACAATCTTTTGAAATTACCTAGATTAAAACTAGAAATAGGCAGGCAAACTTTTTCTTATTCTGGATCTAAGCTTTATAACAGTCTTCCTCTCCACGTCCGCAAGACTCAAAGCTTAGCAGGTTTTAAAGCAGCTCTAAAAAGCCTTGAATTTTAATTTTTAACTGTATTTATGTTAATAAAACTTTTAAAATTTAATTTATTATATATTTATTCTATTTGTATTTAACATTGTATTAATATTTTAACACAGGTCCCACTGTGATAGCAGTTTTAATTATTTTTAAATATTTAAATACTGAAGTGATAATAATAATAATAATAATAGTTTATGTAATAAATATGTAATTGTATATATATTGTATATTATAAGTATATTATAAGAGCAAAATATCTCTATGGAAATGAAAGCATTAACTGCAACAGAAATCGGTAAAACGAATTTGATTTTCTACTGCAGGAAGCAGTTTGCCATATATATATATATATATATATATATATATATATATATATATATATATATATATATATATATATATATATATATATATATACAGCTGTATAAATGTAAAATATTTTATGAGCTGAAGTTGTATGTACCTGTATAAATATTCTGGATAATAATAATAATAATGGAGTTTAGATTCTTATAATATTCTTTCATTAGCTATTCTCTTTTAGAAATAATGTTCATTTCCAGTTCAGTTACAAAGCAGAAAGGAGGATTGATGCAACCATTTTAATCAATTTTTCATAGTTTGAAGATTACATATGCTAACGCTAAAGGTTTCCTAGTGATTTAGGCTAGATATAATAAAGAAGCAGGAGAGGGAAGAAAGCAGAACCAAGTCTTCAAAAGAATTTTTAGAAAATTTAGAAGAAAGTTGTTGCCCCCCTCCCCCCGCCCATGCCTAACTTCATAAAATTGTTGCCCAAAAAAGGGTCCAAAATCCCTTCCGCCTCTCATCCCAGGAGGGGGGACACTATGAATTGCATGCATCACTTCTTAAATGGTAGATAATCATGTCGCCCAGCCTTTGATTGAGTGTTTGTAGTGAAAACAAAAAGTTCACTTATATTCATCCACAACTAAATAGTGACTCAGCGATGGTGGTCATCAGCATAAAGATCTTCCCAGGGGAAAACCAGCACTGAACGTGCATGACAAGGACTCAAGCACGGTAATAAACAACGGTCGAGGTTGAGTACTGACCCCTTTCCAACACGTACTCGTCTCCACGCATTGTTGTACATCCCTTGGACTAGACGCACAATCCACTCTTCTATGCCAAGTTTTCTGATCGCCCACCAGATAACCTTCCTTGGGACTGGAGCTTTCTCGAGATCTATAATACCCACGTAGAGTCACATATTTACTGCTAGATATTTCTTTTGCAGCTGTCAGACCACAAAAATCGCATCTTAAGTCCTCTATAGTTCCCCTGCCTAGTATTGTGTATCACCCCAAAATAGAAACAGAAAATGAAACTTTGGTCCCACTTAGTAGGGACTTTGCCATCGCAAATAATAGCAGAAAGTGAGGTCAGAGATCGGGTTTATGGCCAATTCGGACTACAAACTCGGCCTAACTATGAATTTGACGTTTCCTTTACTATATTCTTCATTTATTTTTCCCTCAATGTGTTTATATATTATTGTTCAATAATCAATGTAGACGGTTCCCGTTCATTTCGTCGCAGATCATTTCGTCGCAGTTCATTTCCTAACCCATTTCATAACCCTAACCTAACCTAACCCATTTCATAACCCTAACCTAACCTAACCCATTTCATAACCCTAACCAAACCTAACCCATTTCATAACCCTAACCTAACCTAACCCATTTCATAACCCTAACAAAATTATCTGCGACGAAATGATTTACGAGAAAATGAATGCGACGAAATGATCTGCAACGAAATGAACGGTCACCATGTAGACAAGGCCAAATTTTTTTCCTGAATAAAATTCCAATATATCTGACCAATCGGAACTTTATTAATTCCGCAGATACTGTATTGGTCTAGAAACCGCAAAAAACTTGATTAAAACTTAGTTTGTGCAAGAAACGCAACTGTCATGACCAGTTCCCGCCCAAACAGTTGAGTCCTCATTTTGTACATAAATCGGAAATCTAGGCCCAGTTGGCATTTGGCCGAGTTGGCCTGTAACCAGAGATCATATGTGCTCCAGTCTCAACAACTGCACTGATCATCTCTACAACAATTCCCAATAGACGGGCTGCTTTACCTGATTTCATCTTAAAAAAGTACAACCTTCTTCACCATATCAACAGTAATTTGGATGTGTAGACCTTCCGGTTCATTGGAATAGTGTTCCAGTTGAATTTCATATTGAGCCTTTCAAAATGCTGAAGCCATGCTTTGATGATAACAAAAACTTATAAGTTTTAAATTCTGAGACATGTTTTAAAGGTACAGCAGCAAGTATTGTATCAAGGAAGTAATTGTAACAAGGAAGTAGTACATTATAAAATCAGATCAGGTCAGATCACTTACAACCCCCAATGTGCCACGTTAGGAGCTTTCGTATTTTATGAATACAAGCGGCATTGGATAGGCTATCTTAGTCGAACTAATCCTGACACCACCATAAATACCTACTACCACTGATGTGTAGGAGTGGACTCAAAAAGAAGAAGATTATAACATCAATTTATCTTGATTGTTTCTTGTCTCTCTCTGTTCAGGAAACAAGAAAGAAGTTGTTTATTTTCACTGGTATATATTATATCCTCCAACAAATGAAAAACATGTACACTATATACTTAATTGATGGAAAGCAGCGTTTTTAGCGGTTACTAAGAATCATAATGCTGCTTAGAGAATTTAACCTCTTTATCTTCTCCCTGCTTCAAAACGTCAGAAAAATTCAAAACATTTCAAGCATTGTATATGAATACCATTATATATGTAACAATGCAATATATAATCGAATGTTAGAATCAATCAAATAATTTTGCTTTATTGATTGAGAGTGGAAACCTTTAAAAATGTCTACAGATTTAAAGCACAGACGCCTAAAATTCATTTTATCCTAAAAATAGCATCTCGAAAAAATGACACGTTTTCTTTATTATATCTTATCTTACAAAATTTAATTTAAACTCACCATGTCTCCATATTTAGATAACTGTTTTGCGCGTTCTAAAGTGGTCTGAATTCGTTCATATTTAACGAGTGCAATGCACAAATGCTTAATAAAGTCAGTGTGGCGTACAATGAAAGGATTTATTCTTCTTTTTTCCGGTAGATTTCCGTGTGACTTAAATCTACAACCACCTAAAACGAGTGACTTTTCAATGTGTTTATAAACATTCATGTAAATCACATGCGCCATTTTTCTTTTAAACGGAAAATACTTTTACCACGAAATATTTTCTGCAAAACCTTTTCAACTCATTTTTCACATTATCGGCATACGCTAATGCCCGTTACCCAATTGCTATCATTTACTGCTCTGCGAACTATATTATAATAAATGGGATAGTACATAGCATTGCGTAGCCATTGGGGGTGGTCTTCCTCTGCAGAATCAATTTTAAGGAAAATTTTACCCTTTTTTATACAATGTGAAAATATTTATTTAAGAATTTATTTGTTCGATTTATCGAGTGTCTTACTTATTCAGGTTTCAACTTATCGAGACTATACTGTATTTCACTTTTTAAGCTGTGCACTATTTTGGAAATGTGCCCTAATTTTAGAATCCTCCCGTGAGCCCTATAAAAGAATACGAAAATTTTTCCACCATGAATAATTTCCTTGACGAATGAGAATGTTAGGGTTAGACAGAAAAACGACTGTAACTTTTCACTTTGAACATTAAACTAAATTAAACTGAAAAATAAACTCATTTTAAGGGAAACTTTGACATCGGTGAAATGATATATCTTCATTGACAGCTTACCTTTTCGAAATACCATTTGTTCAGTGGGTTTTATGAAAAGGATTAACTGACTTGTCATCAAGGCCTTCATCCACGCCAATAAGTTCCTACACTGTACTTTATACGAGTTTATTTACAATTCTTTATTATAACATTTTACATATTTATATACTAACAAACTGATCATTGTACATTTTTATTGGTAAAAAAAAATTGTGGGTGAAAAATAAATTTATTGCCTTCTGCTTTCCAAGCAAATATCTCATCGGGGAGTTGTGCGGAATCCAAGCTCTGCATTCTTCGCTCGTAGGTATAGAAATTATATTTTGAAATACGTCATTTTATTAAATTTACCAGCAGGTTTCGCTGAAGGTAGCGTGAAGTCATTTAGGAGATTTGGAAGTTCCTCTGATGCTCACGATTTTACAAGAGAAACGAGCGTCTTCTCATCAAATAAAAACGCTTTCTATTTTATGTAGCAAACATCATGACCTTTCTTATTTCTTATTTATATTAATGACATTTTTAAATCTTTAAACTGCACTCAATCTATCATGTTTGCCGATGACACTAACCTTATTTACAGTAACAAAAGTATAAAAACTTTTTTTTTAAATACTAACAAAGACTTATTAAGTATAGATGAATGGTTAAAAGCTAACAAAATTTCACTTAACGTTTCTAAAACTAATTGTATTTTATTCCATAACGTTAACCAGCACGATAATATACTTTTAAAATTACCGGATCTTGTTATACGTAATAGTATAAAAAGTTAGAAATACCAAATCTAACAAAATTTCTAGGTCTTAGCATTGATGAATATCTAAGCTGGGATCATCACATAAGCTACATAGAAAAACACTCATCTAAAATATTGGCCTTACTTTACAAAGTAAGATTTTTCCTGGACGAAAGCTGTATGAAACAAATATACTTCTCTTTAATGCATACCGTAAATGACTGAATAAGCGCCCTCTGCCGAATAAACGCCCCTGCCGAATAAGCGCCCCCCATAGAAGTAAACATATCAATAAGCGCCCCTGCTGAATAAAGCCCCCCCCCTGGGTTGTAAGGGGACGCTTATTCAAACAAACGTATAAAAGACAAAAATTGTCAAAATGTGAATATGTTGTTTTTCGTTTCTCCAGCATCCTTTTAAGAATGTTGGCGACCCGCAAATCTTTGGTATTTGCGATGTACTTTGCAGGAATAACAAGTCCAACTTCTCGTTTTCTTTTGCCGATAACAATTGCGTCAATTCGATTTTCTGGTGAGTCCCTTAAAAAATAATCCACCAAATTTCACCGAAATCGACGAAGAAGATGTCAACGAGGCTACTCTAAACCTTTTGCAAATTGACTCTGACGACGAAGAGGATGACGATATAGATATTTGCAGCTAACATTTTCATCAGTTTGTAGTATTTGAAATTTTATTTTGACTTTTATTAGATACTATGTTATTTATATGTTTATCGATTTCTTGATTCAAATGAATAAGCGCCCCTGCCGAATAAGCGCCCCCACTGAAAGTTGAAATTTCTAATAAGCGCCCTGGGCGCTTATTCAGTCATTTACGGTAGTTATCTATCTTACGGTAACATTACGTGGGCGAGTAATTATAAAACAAAACTGACTAGATTTCTATCTCTGCAGAAACATGCGTGTAGAATTATAAAGAAAAAAAAACAAAATGGAACATGCTTTACCCTTATTGCGCAAATTATATATTTTAACGATTTACGATATTAATATTTACCAACATCTTATATTTATGTACCGTTTCAAAACTGACAATTTACCTGTCATTTTTAACCACATCTTTTGTAGAATATCAAACGACAAATATAACCTTAAATCTCACGAATTATTTAATTTTAACAGTATATCGTTTAAAAAGAAGAAATGTGAATTTTGCATATTACATAGAGGACCACTCATTTGGAACTTTGAAGAGCCACTAAGAACGCAAATAATATAATCGCTTTCAAATCTTCAACAAAGAAATCCATTTTATTAAAATATAACTAATTCTTTGTCTTATTTTTACGTTGATAATATCTAGTTGTCGCAGAATTATATATATTACATATTGTATAATATGGGAAGTTGCTACAGTTGATAAACAACAGTGGGTTTTATGAAAAGGATTGACTAACTTGTCAGCAAGGCCTTCTTTAAATCCACGCCAATAATTTCCTACACTGTACTTTATACGATTTTAGCTACAATTTCTTTATTGTAACATTTTACATATTTATATACTATCAAATTGTTTATTGTAAATTTTTATTGGTAAAAAAACAAACAAAAAAAATTCAACTGCATCGGTTATTTGATAAACTGCACCATGATGCAGTTCAATTGCATCTGTTAATTAATAAACTTTACCATGATGCAGTTATTGTACCTTTAAACTAGGGGGTAAAATGTATTTTTCGAAACGCAGTATACCCTTCATTTTTGTATAATTACATTATCAACGCTAAGTTACATCGGTTGCCATGAAATTCTATTCATACCATTTGAAACCTTCTGTTAAAATAATCAAGGTTCATCAAGATCATGGTAGTACGATGGTATGATTTAGAGTCCGTGTTGACCAATTCCCTTTTTCTTCTCGCATTGGATACAACAATCAGTCGGTCCCTTGCATCAGCCCCCGACAACAACAAACACGAGATTTCCATTCGCAACACGCCCAACCAAACCATGTGCTTGTACTACTGACTGATAAACGCTTATCGAATGTTCAACTGATTCCTTTCTAAAAGTTAGTCTTTCGCCCGCTTTGATCCAGGCAAACACGCCAGGATTATGTAACGAGAATGGGTGTGTTGCGTCCAGTATACACACCCACAACGTTCTTTCCAACATTGTCACGAGAGAGTAAGCTGACAAAATCAACATGAAGAGAATGTCCTTCTCAATCGTTCTTCGTGGAAAAGGATATCTCATGTTGATACGCAGTCGACGGAGTGAGCGATTGATGACTACCAATATACGTCAATATTTCTTATATGCGGAGAAAATACATGTCTCTTCATAACTAACCTCTTACTGGGGTTGGCCTTAAGAAGGGCATCCAGCTGTAGAAACATATGCTTCAATAAACCATCAGATGATTAAACCTACATAATTGCGGAGAATACCATCTTTTGAAAACGTGCAACCCACTCTGAGTGGAAAAGGTCACGTAAAAACAGATGATGATGATGATGATAACCATCCTGCAGATGTATCGAACGATTTGGCGTTAGTAATACGTCGGTTCATCGAATCCAAACAAATCATCTTTGGTTTTTTTGGTTTCCGTGAAATGCGCCCTTCTCTCGACAAGCACAAATCAAAAACAGGCTCCTTTTCCCATAACTTGCTAACCGTCTTCCTGCACTATCAAGACGCATCCTTTTGGCAATCATTTTGCCAACCTGAGGTTTTTTCTTGTTGCCTTTGTGAGACTGATTGTAATTCTTTGACTCCACGACAAGATCACCTCAACGTTCAGTTTTCAAATAGAAACAGTCGATTGAACTTGTTTTCTAAATTTAACAATTTCATTACAGAAGGTCAAGATCCATCGGACGAGGAAAATAATACTTTTACAAATCTTATTAACTGCAAGTATTACGACACTACTGATTTTGCACCTCCAAATATGGCAGCAGTAATTCATTTTCAATATTTCATTTAAACATATCCTCACTAAACAAAC
Organism: Candelabrum cocksii; assembly: GCA_963930725.1. Taxonomy (NCBI): domain Eukaryota; kingdom Metazoa; phylum Cnidaria; class Hydrozoa; order Anthoathecata; family Candelabridae; genus Candelabrum; species Candelabrum cocksii. Next base: position 1,608,714 of record OZ005670.1, on the reverse strand, counting down.
ATTTTGATGAATTCTGCACTTTTCTCAGCTTACTTGATTTCTAATTTGATATTATGGGTTTAACTGAAACAAAATTAAAACTTAACGTTCAACCATCTACTCATATTTCACTGGAAAACTATGCCATTGAACACACTGCTACAGAATCTTTATGTGGAGGAGCTTTGCTTTATATTTCAAAAAAATTAAACTATAAACCAAGGAATGACCTGTTAATGTATAAAAGGTTATTTTTGGAATCAGTTTTTATTGAAGTTATCTGCGAATATAGTCGTAATGTCATCGTTGGTTGTATTTATCGTCATGCTTGTATGTCTGTTAATGAATTTCATAACGACTATGTTCTTCCTCTTACTTCAAAATTACTTTCAGAAAATAAAACTATTTTTTTAATTGAGGATTTCAACATTGATTTAATGAACGTTAATTCTAATCGTGATGTTTCTATGTTTTTTAATTTCATGATGTCTAATAATTTTTGTCCGCAAATAACTTTACCTACAAGAATAACTGAACGATCAAGTTCTTTAATAGACAATATCTATACAAATTTTTATGGTGAGAATATATTGTCGGGAAATTTAACATTTACGATTTCGGACCACTTACCTCAAATTTTTATTGAGTTCAAAGACAAAATGAGTTTTGTTTCTAGAAACCATAATATTTATCGCAGAAACATTTCTGATTATGATAAGAAAAACCTTCTTTCTGATTTCTTAAAAGTCAACTGGGACAAATTTTGGAGCTTAATATGTCAAAATAATAGTGATAATTTATTTTAATCTTTTATTAGATAATCACGCACCACTCAAGAAGATCAGTATCAAGAGGTTTAAACTTTCTTTAAAACCTTGGTTAACTAGTGGTATTTTAAAATCAATCAATGTCCGTAACAATTTATATCGTAAATTCATTAGAGCGAAAAATGAATTTAGAAAATTCAGTCTGAAACGTCGTTATAATTTATACAGAAATCTCTTGAAACAATTGATAAAAAACAGTAAACAAACGTACTATAAAAATTACTTTTCACATTGTTCAAAAAATCTTCGTCAAGTTTGGAATGGTATTCGCGAACTCATTAATTTAAAATCGAAAAATGATTCTTTTCCCTCGAGCTTAAATAATAACGGTGTTTTAGTTACAGATTTAAATATGATTACTGAACAATTCAATTCAAACTTTATTTCTGTAGGCCAAACCATACAATCAAAAATTCATCATTCGCACACATGTTTTGAAAAATATTTAAATAATCCTAATCCCCATAGCGTATTCCCGTCACCAACTAACAAAGGAGAGATTTCATTATTAATATCAAAATTAAGTTCTAGAAAGGCTTCAGGGCCAAATAGCATTCCTGTTTTTATCCTGGAAGACTTAAACGAAGAATTATCCATCGTGTTTTCAAAACTTTTTAATCTCTCTTTTGCTAAAGGTGTTTTTCCAAATATCATAAAGACGTCATCTGTTCTTCCGTTATTTAAAAATGGTTCTAAACTAGAGTGTACAAATTACAGACCGATATCTATTCTATCTAACGTAAGCAAGTTATTAGAAAAACTTATGCATTCTCGTATCTATAATTTTTTGGACCGTTGTAAATGTTTAAACAAACTACAATTTGGTTTTCGTTTTAATCACTTCACTAATCATGCTTTAATAAGTATAACTGAAAAAATAAGAGAAACTCTTGATAGTGATCTTTTTGCATGTGGTGTTTTTATTGACCTCAAAAAAGCTTTTGATACCGTTCACCATGGAATTCTAATACAGAAGCTTCGACACTATGGATTACGAGGCATCGTAGAAGATTGGTTTGCGTCCTATTTATCAGATCGTCAACAGTTTGTTTCGATTAATGGTTTCAATTCGTCTCTGATGAAAATAACGTCCTTCTCAAAGAGTTAAATCTAGGTTCTAGACTGATCTACTTAACTGCCTATATAAAGACACCAACAAGGTCATTACATTGCTTTTGTTCGGATACTATTTGTGATGTGCCTCTCGCACACAAGTGTAGTAATATATTTTTTCAGCAGAAGCAAAATTGACATAAATATTATTGTGTTTTTCCTTGAAAGTAATTTCTGATCAACACAAGGTATCCAATTTACACTGTGGTTGGAATATACATGGAGTCCTCTTTAAAACCAGCATGAAATTCGAACCTATTTTCCTTTGTTTTCACGGCGCAAATGATCTGTCCCTGTAATTCAAAATTTCGAAAACATTTCGAAAAAATGAAGAAACGAAAATACAACATAATGGATCTAGACTGTGCAATTCTTTTTTTTCTTTTTTTCACAATTACAACACATTACAACATTCACATTACAACATAATTACAACACATTCAAAATTTAAAGAAATTCTAAGAAAAAACATTTTTCACACTTTTGGTTCAATAAGTCAATCAGAGCAGCAGCAGGCAATCGAGATGCACAAAATCATTGAAGTACTAAAGTGCGAGTTAAAAAACATTAATGATGATGGTTTTTTAAGGATTTGAAATTTTTCAGTAAAATAGTATTTATGATTTCCATTTACAGGTTTGGTATTTTTCAAGTGATTACTTTAAGGTCCAATTCCAATCGATTTGAATTCATATGGCGGGGTTGTGAAGTACACTTTATTCTTTTTATAAGAACCAGTAAAATTGGGGTTGAGGCTGGCTGTTTTGAATTTTTTCAGAATTTTCAGGCTGAAATGTTCTTAATTTGTTCTTATTTTAGATAACCTTTTTAGGGTTTTAGTCTTTGCAGACGTGTGAATAAAGATAAGAAAAACACAGAATATTTGATAACAAACCCAAGATAAAATGTTAAAGCTTTATCCAATTGAATCTATATACATACAATCGTAGAGAAAGTGTACAAGACGAAAAAGATAACTCGCACACAGTTTCCGAAAAACACCATTAACCGGTGTTATGGATTTTTTTTGTTTTTTTTAGATGGCCACCTGTTGTTCTTAAAAAAATTAATCTATTATATTTATTCGATGCTGAGGTTGTTCTTAATTTGATCTTAATTTTTTGCATGATTTTCATGTTGGTGTTCTTATAAAAAGAGTTTCTTGGACTTTCAGTTGGCTCTATGAAACCAATGGCTTCTTTGATACCCGATGATATCAATAATCCTCTGCCTCTCCCATGTCATGTGACTGTATGTTGGCTGTCCATCCTGCTTGCAATGGTTTCAATAAAGACAAGTGCAATTTTCTATTGATTTCGTCGATAGGGACACCTTTACCCTGTTGGGCACTCACTTGTTATGTGTTATGTTATGTTATGTTTATTTCGCCAAATAAAAGACATTTACAAATTATTGCGTGATATATAAACCACAGAACAAGAAAAAAATGGCTAGGAATCCATAGAAGACCAAGCGGTTTTTTCATCGAACACCTGATAAAAAAAATGTGTATTTGATTAGTGCTTGTCATTCTCACTAAGAAACAAAGAATCCGTAAATTTAAATCTAGGGAAACTTTAATTAGTTTTCCCTCTGTGTTAATTGCATTGGTAAGAACTCTCCCTAGAGGGTAATTGCAAATGTGGCTGTGATGTTTCTTTTATCAGTGCCTCCAGCGATTATGATGTTAGAACTTCCTTTGAGTGAGAGAAGGTGTTTGATTTAAGTTGATTATAAGCGAGCTTGGTATGTTAGATATAACGTTCAATTTTCGATGTCATGATGGAATTGACATTTTATTTCTTTTCAGGCTTTCTCAGGAATATCTACTTTAGATGAAGTAAATCTTTGTTTTACAAATCCCATCTTCTAAAACAAACTTTTCGCCCAATGAGACGGTCAAGATCAATGTTTCCAACCGCATTAGGGTATTTCCTCAATAGTGCTTTTGCTGCCGAAACAGTGGTGGCTCTTGAGAAAACAGCTCCTTGATTATTTATTATTATTATATTAAAGGCACTGAACTTTGGAAAGGTTTTCTTTTGCGCTATCCCTTTCGATGTCAGCTTTTAGATCAGCCTCCACTTTTTTTCTCGTTCTGTGGTTTATATATCACGCACTGATTTGTAAATGTCTTTTATTTGGCGAAATAAACATAACATAACATAACAAAACAGAAATGTAGGACATTGGGACATTTCAGATGAGTTGGTAGTTGCTTTTGAAAAGTTTGTCTGCAAGTTGTACGGATGCTAAAGCGTCGAAGTAAACAAAGCACGGTATGAACTGTTTCAGAAGTATACAAAGGAGAACAAGATAATCGATTTAGCACTAATACCTCCATGTCGATCTCCACTTATGCTCCATTTGAGTAGTTGTAATTATGTTGCATGACTCTGGAAAGCATCTGTTTCGGCAAACCTTGATATCCCGACATCTTGTCAATACGGTTGGACATCAGAGTGCAATATTCAATGGGTCAATGACATTTTTCCAACAGATTACGAAGAACTTTTGACGTGTGAATGGAAACCAACTCCTACTAATGTCTTTATGCTGCTTCTGACAACCGAAGTTCAATTCAATAAAATTATATTGAACAGTGGTTGTTTATAATGTCGTTTATTTTTACAGAAAAATATCTCAATCACCCGGATTTTACCCTCTGTTTTGGGTGAATGCCACCTTCCCAGACCAAAGACCATCCTAATTCCTAAACTTTAGACATGTACCTTTCAGAAAATCATAACAAAAATTCCTGCCTAAAATGTTACCAAGATTGCAAAAATTACTCGGACTAATAGCAGTAGGGTCATCCAGAGAAGCATATTTCCCAATCTTAACGTCTTCTTCGGTCCGTTTTATGTACAAAAAAAAGAAGTGGTAAACTAAAGACATTCGTCATTTTTTTGCTCCTGTCGTTAAGGCCGGAGCAAACCAGTCCAACATTTCATCCAACATTACATTTTTTGCGTGTTGGATGAAATGTTGGACCGGTTTCCGCATTTGCAAATTTTGCAAATTTTGGAAAAAGAAGAAAAAAATCATGTTGGATGAAGTTTGTTCGCGATCAAAATTTTATCCAACATTTTGTGACATAAAAATGTCATTTTTCTATGTTGGACTGGTTTAGTGGAGTTTTTTTATCCAACATTTGTAGAATTTGCAAAATTTCGCAATTTTCGAATGTTTGTGTGTTCGAAAAAGCAATTTGGATTCGATTTTGTTTACTTTTTCGAATTTTTTTGTATGTACATTTGTTTTTGAATCACAAACATTTCATTTAACAGAATAATAAGACGATACTATGTATAGCAGCGAAGAAGAAAATTCCCCTATCACAGGGAAAGCATTTGAAAGTCATTTAAAAAAGAAAACAGAAGAAGAAAAAAAAGCGACCAAGGAAAAGAATGAAACTTCAAAGAAAGGAAAAGCGGCCAAAGCAGAGAGGAAAGATTGGACGGAAGACGACATAGCATTACTGATAGACATGTTTGAAGATAAACCATGTTTGTGGGATGTGTTCGACAAACACTATGCAAAGAGAGATGTTAAAGAAATAGCGTATAAAGAGATAGCTACCTCTTTGGATACTAATATTGAATCCATCAAAGCAAAAATCAATGGCCTCAGAGCTCAACTTGGAAGAGAAATGGCCAAAGTCAACAAAACAAAAAGTGGACAGAGTACAGAAGATCTTTACAACTCAAGCTGGATCCACTACGATCGCTTGTCGTTCTTATTGCCAGTTATAAAGTCATCCAAAAGTCGAGACACTTTCAAACGAAAAAATGGCAATGACGAAGAGAACGAAGAAGTAGAAGAAATGAGGCATTCTACTCCTCTTCCAAAGAAGAAAACTATCGCCGAAAAGAAGCTAGAATTGTTATCTAAATGCACAGAAGCTATTACTAAGCCTGTCAAATCCCATCATGATGAACGTTCAGCCTTTTGTATTTACATAGACGAAAGACTTTCCAAATTAAATGTGCGTGGACGAAGAATTACCGAGAAAAGAATTTCAGATGTGTTGTTTGAAGTTGAAATGCAAAACGAAAGGGAAGAACCTGCCAATCGTCAATTGACATATGGAACCTATTATCGTAATGTTGGTGACACACAACCTGTCCAAGGACAATCGTATATGGAAATGTTGAACAACTCTAGAATGGGAGAATACTAGCATTAAATACATTTTGTTTTATTTTATGATTTTATTAGGTTTGCAACATTTTAGAGATCTTTTAAAGACTTTTCTGCATAATAAACAGTCAGTCTATAAATCTGGCATAAAATACATTTTTCAAAAAATTCTTTGTTTAATAAAAATGTATCTAACAATATTTCCATTGCCAATCCACCAATCCCGTGTTCATGAAATAATCTTTAAAATTATCCCTAACGGTCTTTGCCGCTATAGATGGATTGTGTCCACTTTTAGGAACCTGAAGCGGATGGAATGACTCCGTTGAAACATTATCACGCCATTCACCTTATATTACTTCCCCATCTTCAAGGAGAGTATCTGCTAAATTACCTGCACGATAGGCTGGGTTTCTGATGAGCATGTTATGTAATGCCAGCGCTGAAAGAACTATGTTTTCAACATGTTTTGGCGCCAAATTGATAGTTGTAAAGAAAATTCTCCACCTGTTCGCCAATATTCCAAAAAGATTTTCAGAAATTCTCCTTGCTCGGCTATGTCTATAGTTATAGACCCTCTTATCAACCGTTAAATTTTGTTGCGGGTATGGTTTCATCATGAATTTTTTGAGGGCGAACGCATCATCACCAATAAAAACATATGGTGCAGTGACACAACTGACAGGCAATTTGTCATCTTTTGGAAGCTTCACCGACTCATTTTGTATCGCTTGTAGCAACGAGCTTTTATTCCATACACCAGAATCGTTAACACGGCCGTTAGATCCAACATCGGCATATAAGCATTCGTACTCTGGACCAGCAATTGCCAAAAGGATAATTGAATGGGTATGCTTGTAGTTATAGTAATATGACCCTCCGTTGTTAGGTTTTCTAATTGTAACATGCTTCCCATCTATTGCACCGAGAACGTGTGGGAAGTTCCATCTTGTTTCAAACTTTTTAGAAATTTCAATCCATTCTCGCTCTGATGAAGGTAGTCTAAGAAATATCGGGACCAATTTTTACACTAAAGCTACACAGCATCCCTTTATGATATATGAGACAGCATTCAAAGAGATTCTGAATTGAAAACTTAGTGATTGAAATGATTCCCCAGTTGCAATGTATCGTAAAGTGAGTGCAAGTCTTTCATCAGGCATTATCGGTGAATGGCCACCAGAGTTACTCATTTGAGAAGGACAAATTAAATGTGAAATCTGGCTCAGTAAAAAATCAAAATCTGTCACGTCCATTCTAAACATTTCTCTAAATCCTATTCGATCTTCAACTTTTAGTTCCTTCACAATGTTATCATAATAACCACTTTTGCTTCTTCTCTTAACCCATTCTCTTGTTTTGCCACGCGTTGCTTTTTCATCATCAGAGTCCATAACTTCATTTAGTATGACCACAAGAGCTGCAAATGCTTTTTCCTCCATTTTGAATATTTTTTTATAAAAAAATGTGTTTATGAATGAATGAACATTCGAACGTTTGAAAGTTGGATGAAAAGCAGTGTCACAAACGGAAAAGTAAGGTTTCATCCAACATGCGTATTTTCATCAAACATGAAAAAAAAGTGTTGGATGAAATGTTGGACCGGTTTGCTCCGGCCTTTAGTACTCACAGAAATGGTGACACTCGAAACAAAAAAAGTCTACAGAAATCATAGAAAATGACTGAAATAAAGGCATTGAAAAATATATAATATCTTCATATTTTCTTGTCCCGCAAAAGATTTTCCAGAAATACGTTTAAAAATGTGTCAGCCGCGAAAATTTTTCCCGCGAAACACGTTATTATGGTTCAACCGCGAAAGCTTTTTTCAGCGAAAGTTTCTGACCTTAAAGTAGTGCTATTTAGCTAGCTAGCTATTCTTTGGATAAAAATATGTCGATACTACAAACTATTTCTAGCTATGATAAGTACTGGTATATATAGTACTTTATGAAGTATAGTTGTGGGTGGCAAAAAAAGATATCTAAACATGAAATTAACAAGTCACTTAAATAATAAATATTAACACGCATCTGCCTTGTTGCGCGTTAAATTGGTGTGCACTTTATTTTAATGGCACATTAATTTTGTGTGTGCATTTTAAGTGTTAAATTTCCCGTAAGATATCAAATATATATATATATATATATATATATATATATATATATATATATATATATATATATATATATATATATATATATATATATATATATATATATATACATCATGTCCAATATACATCATGTCTTGCTTTAAGTTCCTTTCTTATATATAGATTTACTGTCATCCTTTTATTCACTCCCAATGTTTGCTTTTTGAATCCATTTGAGGTTTTCAAATTTTCCGTTGAATGCCAAGACACTGTAATACTAATAGTTATCAAAATTTCTATACCACCTTGGAGTAGTGGAGATCTTTTCGGCGCGACATCCAGAACTTTAGTATGGAGTTTTGATTCTCATACCATATGGAATCACATCATTCATCTTTAAAATGAATACGCAATAGAATTTTCTATGATTGATTTTCTTGGAAATCCAGTTTTGATGAATCATTGCCGGCGCACATTAATTATATAAATGACTTGAAGATATGTTTTTTTGCTGGGTGTGCATTAATTTGATGGCACGTTTCTTAAGTGACTTCTTAATTTCATGTTGTAAGGTAGTTAATAGGAGTGGTGTTGGGATTAACCGTGGTGGTTCGAATTTTTTAGAAAATTTTTTATATATAAATGCAAATAAAACTGATTGGTTGTGTTCATCTTACTAAAAGCTCATCCTTTGAAAGAAAGTAATACTTGTCAAGGACAAGATTTTGCCATGGGGTGGCTATGTTTGGTCACGATGAACAAGAGTAAGAGCGACATGAAATTGCGGATTTGTTGGGTTTTTCAGAAAAATCACAATAAGACCTATCACCGCTTTTGCCACAAAAATAATGGTGATGTCTGGAATATGGTCGGTGGGAAATTCTTGGAAATTTAATTGCTGTGCCAGCACAACTATTTAGGAGTAGGTAATTACCAGTCTAATAATGCCAGCGGTGCTGACACCTGTGTTTCGTATTTTTTTTGTTGACCAACAGAGAACATGGCACATTCCTTTATATAATAAATTCACTGTGTCACCCCTGTGTTGGTTGTGCTAACCAAGGTGGGGACTTGGTCACTTTGTTAAAAGGACTATAACTTTTAGAGATTGTTTATCGCAAATATGAACTGGAACTTTTAAACTAGCTACAAATCAATACATAATTTATTAGTATATGTTGAATGATTCCACTACGTTTCAAAACTGCCGATTTGAAACGTCTGTACACCTCTGTACGTCTGTTGGATAGCATAAAGTGGACTCATATTTAATGTTAATCTTGTGTTTATGGTTAAAAATTTCCATGGGTATTTCAGACAAACAAAAATATGAACTTTACTACCTCAACCAGACCAGATTACCAGAACAATGTTTATTCTCCAGCACAGGAACACTATGGCTTTCATCATCCTTGTTACCCAACAAACCATTTTCCGTCATATGTTGGTGACACCCAGTGCAATCAACAAGCCACAAAACAGTTTCAACCATATCAATGCTTTCCCCATCAACAACATAAATTTCAACACAACCAAGTTCAAAGAAATCAAAATCAAAAACCGCCTAAAAGCAACTACAATAATCCATCTACGAACAAACAGGTACACAATTACATGTTATGAAAGTTTATTTTATTTCAGTTAGCGAAACATACTGAATGGTGTGGAATACCATTGAATTATGGCACCCTTATACTATCTACATGAACCTTTCTTTCTTTATACTCTAATATAATAAATTCCGAGAACAATAAATCTCAGAACGAATTGTTATCTTTGTAACTCTTTTTATATTCAGCAGAATGTGCGATGCGATCCTTGCAGTAGAACTTTCCCGAACGAACTTGCTTTGAATGCACATTTTAAGACACACGTCAAAGTAAATTGTGGTTTATGTATTAACCGAGACAACATAAATTGTGGTTAACAGAGACAATAATTTCTTGTTGTTTCTTATTTTTTTATTTGAATACTTGTAAAAATGTTTATAAATACTTCTCTATTAGTGCGTGTATGTATCAATACCACTATCTCTGCATTTAGTGTGAATCTCCTGGTTGTCACTACGCTGCATCGCACAAAGCCGTGAAGCTGCATTTCATACAGGTCTCTTCAGAAAACAAATCAATAAATATTCCTAAGTATTGCATCCATAGTCAAACAATAGCTTTGTTGTTTTTTATCAGAAAAACCCCCAATACGTAACTTAATTAGTTGCAATGGAAAAGTGAATGCTATGTATTGGTGTAAATAATTTGAAGTTGTGTTGTGTAGATGCACGCAGAAGGAAAGTTCAGAATTTGCTTAGAGACACCAGAGAAAGTTGCCGAATGGAGGGAAGAAAGACGCAAGTGAGTACACAAACATACACGGATATATTGAAGTGTTTTATTATCATAAAGGGTGATTCCATGTAAAATCAAACAAAAGAGACAGGAAATGTCATCAACCACTTCAGGCTTCATAACTCATTTTTGGCATGAAAACTCACATTAATCAGGCTTGTCAGTGAGGCATTTCAATCATTCCCAAGCCTGCAATAAAATGAATCAATTAAAACCTTGACTATGGTAGTGAGAACACAATGAATGTGGTACGAGATTGGAATTTTTTTCTGGAGGAAATGTAACATATCAATTATCGCTTATTTTCATACTTATTTCGTTATCACCATCATGCCATGCTGTTGTGAGGTGATCCTATAACCGATCTCCTGCTCTTTCTAAACTGACAAGTCTGATTAATGAGAGAAACCTGTGTACCAAATTTTAGCTCTAAGCCGTTCTTGAGATATAATAGATGCTTGGTCCTCGCCCTTTTTGACTATTTTCTCAGCACCACAATATAATTCAACTACCAAGTGTCACAGTTTTAGCAATTACATTAGATCTAATGGAGAAATGAAATTGAACAGAAATTAGGCACTTGACTATTTTTTAGGGTGAGGAATTCAAAAATCATTTTTAAAATGATGATTTAAAAACGTCTAATTTTAGTTTGAATGTTGAGCTTCCAAATTTTGACTAAAAATTGAAAAACTGCAATAAGAAAATTCTGCTGAAAATATGAAATCAGTTATGAATTATAAAGTGTTGTTTGATTGCGCATTGCGCAATATGAGTTTGACGCTCATCCAACAAAAGCAAAAATATCTTTATATTAGCCGGAAATATCCTTGAGATTTTGATGTGTATTTGTAACTGTCATAGGTTAAGGAGATCAACTTAACTAAATTTATCTCTAAAATATCTAGGTTGTTAAATATAAATAAATATATTGTGTGGTAGTAGAAGATAATTTTAGTTTTTTTGTGATTTCTTTTCTCTAATGAACGTATATGGTTAAGAAACAGCTTGAGCAATCGTTAATATTGTATTATTTGAATTTTATTAAAAGGAGAGAAAAATGGCAGAGCATTTTATCGAAGAAATACAAAAAAGCCCACCATCAAGTAGATTCCCATAATCTGTGATTGAAGGAATTTTTTAAATATATTGCTATATTCTTTATTACATTTCTCAGAAATTGGCCATCTCTTACCAATATCACGGCAAAGAAACATCAGCAAGAAAACGATAAAAGGGCTGGAATAGTGGTGGAAAGCAAAGAATTTGTGTAAGTTTCCAGTTGCTGTTAGATTCATATCCTGTTTTGTTTTAAGCACAAATGCATATACAGCTGCGTAATATTTTCTTATTTCACACTTCAAATGATGGCGAAAATATATTTATACGACACCCGTGGATAGGTCTTCTATTACCTTCCCCTCCGAAATAAAAATGAAACACAGAAGATTACACAGTGAAGAATTGTTAAATGCATATACATATTTCCTATGTAAAGCCTCGATTTTCAGCTACTCTGGTAATTGTAAATCAGATCGACAAGAAGGCGTGCACAGTAAGAAGAGAAATGACAAGCGAAAGATGACAGGCGAGACACGTGATGGCCAACATTCAACCAATAAAAAAGAAGTTGTCAATGGCAACAATGCACTGGATTTGCTTAAGTCCTACGACGAATCTGAGGAGGAAGAAAACAATTCGAAAACCAGTCAGTAAAATGAAATAAGTTTAGTCCTAGTTTCTGTCACGAAATCTCTGACGTCACTTTTGTTGAAAGTTAACGTGAGAAAAACGCTTTTGAGAGAAGCAGATGACACTGTAAGGAGGAGTGTTCAAACGCGAATGTACTCTCTAATAAATGCTTAAACGATGAAATTATTGTTTTAAATATACTAAAGAAAAGAGGTTGGGAATGTTTGAAAAATCTGTTATATATACTGACCCTGCACTTGTGCTAATGTTAGTGCTGCCAGAAGGTGATGTCATTGCGAACCAATCAAATGCAAGAGTAGACGAGAAGAAAGTAAAGAAACAGAAAGCATCCCGTGAACTTACCGAGGTTTAGAATTTACTCTCTTGCTATCCTTTCTTTCTTATTTTCAACCAGTACTTGTTTCATTGTATTTTCTATCATCAGACATCAGCATCCAGAAAAGTATCTTTGTTGGAGATGGTACGTAAATGATCTTTATCAATCTACTTCGAGATTACAACGCCTTTCATGAAAATGATAATTGGCGGTGTTCCCATAAGAATATAAGCCTGAACATAGAATTACTACGCTTCTTTGCGTACAATCTCCGAATAAAATAACATATAAATGATTACTTAGAGTCATAGAGGCAATAATTCGAGCTAAAGAAATTTCAAACCGCGAAGGATTCTGGTAGTTGTATTCACGAATTTACAATTACATTGATTCTCTATTTCTTACTGTTCTTTTAAAAATCAAATTCAACATTAAAACTTCATATTTATTGTAAATAGGTTTAACATAATTATTATTTTATTGAATTAAAATCATTTAATTTATTCAGTTTATTTATTATATAGGCAGCTTTACATCTCTTCTTAGCCTACTCTTACAACCAATTTTATTGACGTTTACTGATTAATACTGTTGTCGTGTTGTGTAGCTTCTCTCCAACGAAATACGTCACGAGCGAAACGTCATTCTACAATGCATTCGTTACATTGTTCAAAACAAGTTTTTTGAGAGTTGAGGCCATGGATTATTTCATATAAAACAAAACACCGATTTTCTTAGATAAATTTTTTTTTATTATGAAACAGCTAAACGGTAATGTTTTTATATACATATATTTTAGTTGTTTGGTTTTTAACAAACTGCTTATTGCACGTCTATGAAGAACGCTACCTCGTTTCTTAAAGATAACACTGACGTCACTCTTTTTCGCAAAAACTGAAAACCGGGGGTAATCCAGCGCCTTGATATGTTAAAACCGGGGGTAATTCAACCGAATCAAAACCTGACTGGAGACGGATGCCAGCAATTTCTCACCATTAGAACCTCGCTATTTTGTAAATGCAAAGAGATACACCATTATTTCCGTTGACATGTTTCGGCTAAGTTGCAGCCATCGTTAGAAAGGAAAATTTACAGATCTCGTAAATATATACTAAAAATAACAATGCGCGTGGTCGTAATTACACAAAAGAATATAAGAATCGTTGGTTGCAGAACGAATGGACATGACTGGCTTTGACTTCACATAGGAAGCGATAATTTCTTTGTTCCAAAAGTATTGTTTAATTAAAACAAAGTAAGAATTAATGTGTCTGAATTAACCCTAACGAGGGCGGCTATGCCTTTTTCGTTAGCGCAAAACGTTGGGTGTAACTGTTTAGGATGTTAACCACTCCTAAGATATCCCTGCCTTTAATGTAAGTTTGTTCTTTTTGAGTAGATTCGATTAATTAATTATGATAATTTATTTTATTGGCGATAAAAGCGGCTAATGGCTAATATGCTTATGAATAGACTTTTTAAAACTTTTGATAGTGGTCTGTTACCAGTTATCCGGCGATAGCGCAATGGGAATGGGTTTCGGCTCTTAACCGAAAGGTTCTGGGTTCGAGCCCATGCTATCACAAAGTTGTTTAGTGAGCGGTTATAAATAAACAACGTCGTATTTCATCAGAAATAACCGTAGCACAAATGGGAGCAATTAAATACACTAAAACTCCGGGTCGAGGTCTTTATGATAATGCTTAATGAGCGTTCTAGAAGCCTCGCTAAAAAACAACAAACAAACTTGCGATGTACCATAGGGGTCTATTCTCGGTCTTCTTCCCTTTTCAATTCATGTTAACGATCTGTACATGGCGTCTAACTATCTTTTAATTGTATTGTGTTTGCCGGCGATACAAATCTCTTTTTATTCAACAAAAATTTGAAAACATTGTTTAAAAACGTGAACAATAAGCTTGAATTGTTGTTAACTGGATCAATGCAAACAAACTTTCCTAAAATGAAAACAAAAAGAAATATATAATTCTCCACAAGCATAAGCAAAAAAGACATTTACTCTTAGGTTCCTAATAAACTAATATCATAATACTAGGGGGGAGGGGGGGGATTTTCAAAAATTTAATAAACGGGGGGGGGGAGCAGTATTTCTGTCTAGTAAAAAGAAATATATACAACTGTCTGGAAAAAAGAAAAAAAAAGCGAATTATTTCCGATATATTAGCGGAGCACACAAAGACAAACAATTCGTAAAAGTTAAAGAAAAAAAGAACAACCTCATCTGTCAAATCTTTGAAAATTAATAAACGGGGGAGTCCAAATAAGGTCTGGGGGGGGGGGGGGGGGTCGGAAAAAATCGAAAAATTAATAAGCGTCTCGGGACGTTTATTAGGAACCTAAGAGTACCAAAATCTAAAATTTGAGAAACTTGTCATTATGACGATAGAATGAAAAACCTGGACTAAATTCCTAGGTGTCATTATTGATGAGAGGTTGTCATGGAGACCTCATATTGATTATTTAGAAAAGAAATTGGTTAAAACGTTGAAATGTATAGAGCTCCCCCATTAAAAAAACTGATATATTTAAAACTGATATGTTTCAGCTTAATACACAGTTATGTTATATATGCCAATTTATCATGGGCTAGCATATACCATACATATCTACTTTACAATATACAAAAACACGGATGCCAAATCATTTGTAAAAAACCGAAAACTCATCCTAATAAGCCATTGATGATGTAATTGAAAGTTTTAGATGTCTATAATATCCATATACAAAAACATCTGATACTCATGTACAATCAAAAGCATCAGTTGTTACTTAGTGTAAACATTTTAGTCAAGTTTTTAACGGTAAATACCTTTGCGATCAAACTTTAAAAATAAATATTTTATACTAAAAAATAGTAATAGTTTGAAAAACATTTCAATTTTCTACAGAGCTCCAGATATCTGGAACAATTTTAAGAATGAAAAAATTCGGAAAGTCTCTTTATTTTCACTTACGAAAGGATTCTTGATAAATAAATAATTAATATTTATAAATATACTATTGTTTTATAATCGGATATTAGTTTTGATTTTTTGCGACTCTTCTAGTATTTACTTTGTAAAATGAAAAGTAATCTGTTGATGGTCAAATCGACAATGTACAGTACACACAAAGCTTACTTTTAATCTTAGATTTCGACTCAGAGTTCCATAAGCCATTTTCAGAGACGCAATGTAAGTTTTAAAGTATCATTATTGCGCTTCATCTTGGAATATAAGAGTTTCAAACGGTGTTTTCCAAGGTAAGGCCGTGCTCTATACATACTATAATGTTTTATAAATTATTATAACTCATGCTACTTCGCGGTAGAATGGTTTATTACATGGATGGAGATCGTTAATATAGACAAAGACAATTTAAAATCGTAAAAGAATCACCACACGAGTATCTGGTACCAGAGTAAAAAGCCGCGAGCTTAACTAGTTAGCAAATTGTAGTTAAAAGTATCAATGAAAGAAGCAATAGGCAGAAATCGAAATTCGCTTTGTTTTTAAGTTGCTTTATATGAAACTAGCAGAAGTACCCATGGCGTTGCCCGGGGCAACGAACGTTTTCTAACTAAGATAAAAGCAATGTACGAAATTTTTCAAATAAATGACACGCTAGAAAAAAGCAATAATATTTCTTACTCACTCCCTATCAAAGCATTATAGTTGAAAATGTTTCAGTCAAATTTAAAAACTTAGTGAGTGTATTTAATGGCTGCGAGTGTGGTAAACAGTTTTCATGCTCTAACTTAAAAAACCCTTTTCAACTATAAATAAAAAAATGTTCCATTTATTAACTCCATGATTTTTATCAATTTTTCTTTAATTCTCTTAATGTGTTCTTTATAAAAGGCTTTCTTTATAAAAAAACATTTTGGCAATTCAATTCAAATCAGTCTGAAATTATTGTTCATTAAAAGAATTGGAAGAAAGATATCTATTATCTTGATTATACACGTATTTTTTTATAAGAAATTGAGCAAAGGCCCTAGTAGTTGCAGTTTCTTAATTTTGGGGGAGGTTAAGTATCAAAAGTTTCTTAGTTTCTTAAATCATAAAATTGATAAAAGTATAAGTGTTAGTAATCATTAACAGACGCATGTTAAAAATGTCTATCCTGTATTTATTTAGTTCTTTTTGAAAGGCATGTACCTTATACTTATTACGTACCTTATACTTTTATTATTCAGACAACAATGTCTGCTCATACCGTTAAAACATTCAATTACAAGTTAGTGTGTCTACGACGCTATTGAGAACCAGACAAAGCCTTTGGATTTAAATGACAGTGATGAAGAAAGGGAATACCAGGAAAATGATATGATTATAAACAACCTTGATCATTTCCAAAATCTTCTCAATCAACAACAACAAGTCGTACAACAACAACAAATACAAGAATATGATCCGGAAGCATTTATTAATGAAGTGCAAAATTTTCCTTGCATATGGAATACTTCAGCTAGGTCGCACCACGATCAAAACATTAGGCAAAATTGTTGGGAGAAACTATCCAAGCGGTTTGGTACAGGTGAGCTACATTATATTTAAAAACAAACATATAATATATATATATATATATATATATATATATTTATTATATATTATATATATATAATATATATAGCTAGCTAGCTGTCTACCGTATACATATATACATAACATACCTTTTTTATATACTTTGTTATTAGTTGTCTACAAAAATGAGACAAAGCAAGTATATAAATTTGCAAATATACATATATAGCTAGCTATATATAAAAATTGATGAAAAAAAGTTTGTAAGTTATATATATAGATTATTTTTTTATATCTAGTGGATTTCCTGAAAAAAGAATTGAAAAACATGAAAGAAAATTACAAAAGATGTCTTGCCAGGCGCGAAAAGATGATGAGGTCAGGAGCTGCTGCCCATACTTTGCCGAAGTGCAAGTATTTTGGCCATCTCCAATTTATACACGACAAAGTTATGAACAAAGAGACAGACAGCAACATTTCTCTACCAAGTCCTTTGTGCACAATTTCGTCAATGGGATCAGCAGATGCAGAAGAATTTTCTCCATCAGTAACTGACATAAATGAAAGCACTAGTAGATCTCAACTTTCACAGAGTGTATCATTAAAAAATCAAAAGAGAAAAAGTCAACCTGTTTTCGATTCGAATGTTAAAGAAAGTTCTTTTGCATCCACACCAAAGCAATTAAAACGGAGTAGAAAGGGGCCAGGTCAACAACCTTCAGAAGTGGACCTTCAATTTTTATCCACCTTAAAGGACATCAATGAAACGACAAAATCAATTATTACTCCAGAAGATAAGGAAACTGAAGAGGATGAAGATACCTAGTTTTGTTGCAGTATCATCCCAACATTAAGAATGCTTGGTCGAAGAGAAAATCGCAAGGCAAAAATTAAGATCCAAGAGATCCTTTTTCAACTAGAGTTTGAAAATTCTAATTGAACTTTTTTTAAAGCATAGTTTATATAAATATAAAAGGAAAAAATATATATTTCGTATGACCATTTCTAGGTTTTTCTATTTTTGGACATATTGTACATTTAAAGCTTGAGTTAATACGAACATATTCTTCAAGATAACTATCATGCATAGAATTTGTGTTTTCATTAAAAGTTGAAGTTCCAAGTGATACTACTCGTAAATTATTCTGCATCAAATGGATCAATTGTTCTATTGACATAATTCCATTGCCAACCAACTGAACCTTCAGCTGAGTTAAAATAATCTTTGAAGTCATCTCGTACTTGTTTTGCTGTCCCATCATAATTATTGGACCTATTAGAGTCAATTGGAATTAGACCACTAAAACCAACTGTTTCTTTTCTCCATTGACCATTTTGAATGCCTTCGTGATTTTCCAGGTCAGCAAAAGTCTCCGGGCAATATTGATTTTCTCCGCTTACGATTTGACTGATCATGAGGTAGTTGTGAAGTGCAATGACTGCTTTTGTAATCAAACGTACCTTATTAACATTTGCAATGATGGGACGCCGAAAAATGTGGAATCTAGCTGCAGCTATCCCAAAACAATTCTCGATTACTCTCCTAGCTCTGGAAAGCCAATAATTAAAGATTTTCTTAGAATTATCTTGGGCTGTACGAGGGTACGGTTTAAGCATAAAATGAGTCATTTGAAACGCAGCATCAGCGACAAAAACGTAAGGGTAGGATTTTTCACTTGTGTTTATACTTGATGGTTTTGGTCGATTGATGCAATTGTCATTTATTGCTTGCCCAAGTTTACTGTTCTTGTAGACTCCTCCATCACTTTGACGGCCTGCGTCGCCAATATCAACCATCGTGAAAATGTACTTTGCATCGCAAACGGCTAGGAGAACGATGCTGTGCGTTTTCTTGTAATTAAAATAATCAGATCCGCTTCTAGCAGGGGCTTGCATGACGACATGTTTTCCGTCTATAGCACCTAGGCAGTGAGGAAAGTCCCATCTATTCTCAAATTCTCTTGCAACCTTTCCCCATTTCTGTTCTGAATTTGGTGTTTCAAGGTAGTTTCTTTCTAACAGTTCATTCCATATAACAACACACGTTTCTGAAATGATACGACCAACAGTAGGAGGGCTCACCCTGTGTTCTGTCGCTATTGTGATTTGAGCATCACCTGTGACTAAATATCTTAAAGTTATACACAACCTTTCGCTTGGGGTAGTCACATCTCGTATCTTAGAAGATTTTTTGATAAAAGATGCAACCCATGACAACAGTTCTTCGAATCTAGTCGGTGTCATACGAAAATATTTGAAAAAATATGTATGGTCAAATAACATAAGGTCTTTAATCAACATATTGTATAAGCCTTTTCGTCGTCTTTCCAAAAAAAGAGGTCTGACCCACATAGCCATCTTTCTCTTTGGTAAAACCCTATGACGCCTTCTACGCCACAAAATGTATGTAGATATTGCAAGAAGTTGCTGTCTAAGTAAAAGTAAAAACCTTCTATCTATAGCAGCCATTTCTGTAAATTGTTTTGATTATTTCGTCGCGCGCGCCAACAAATCAATCATTGAAACCACAAAATCGCGGTCGCAAAAAGCGCCGTCGCAAAAATCGCCAGAGCTTTTTGCGCCAGAGCGCAAAATGCGCTCTATGGAAATCCACCTTTAGGAAATATTTTTGTAGTACTACAGTTTCTTAAATATTTGAGAACGTCTAGATCTAGTTTCTTATAAAAAAACTACGTGTAATCTTATTGCCGCCATTTCAAAAAACGGGTTTCTTATAATAAAAAAAAAATACGTGTAAGGACAAAGATACGAAAATTTTACAATTTTAGATAAAAAGATAATGGCAAATTACTATTAATTATTTTTTTTATAAACAACTAAACTAAACAACTTGTAATAGCATGGTCTCGAACCCAGAATCTTTGGATTAAAAGCCGAACGCTATTCCCATTGCATCATCTGTGGTTGCTTTGTCAAATTGCTTTGTGCATTAAGAATGTTAAAGAGATTATCCTCGTGATGGTTTTATACATATTCATCGCTTTATATTCATTTAACACCAAAGGAGGAGGAACCCTGAATATTTGCTTGTAATCGCCGTGATCAAAAATTTAATCGTCTTCATATATGTCAATAGCGTTTTGATGCGAAACAGTTAAGTACATAACACATTCCCAGCTTCCTTTTCTCATTTTCCCGTTTGGTGATGAATAACTTAGTTCAGCGTTAATTATGCATACTCTTGCGAAGAGAACCTTAGTGTAAGTACATGTATATATAAATTTATGAAATGTCAAACGCATTTCGGCGTTGAATGGATGTTTTGAATTTGTTCAGTATTGATTAATTTTGTTCTAAACGATGGTTTTCTCTGAGTTTGAAAATAACAAACGTCTTAACTTAAAGGCTTGGCAGAGATCTGCGGCTTGCTTTCTAGTGCATTGATTAGTATTTTTAACATGAGAATTGTTGCAACATAACACGTCACTTGGCGATGCGATTATACAATACCTCATTGTAGTTTAACAGCCAACTCCGAACCTCAACAACTTTTCTAATCTAAATTCGTTTCGTTCATAGATCCCTAATCATGAATCTTTCAACATGGATGACAGACCTTCCGGAGAAAGTGACAGATGTTCCAATCAACCAGTTGGCCATCCCTGGGTCGCATAACTCCGGAGTCTACTATCTTGATCCCAACTCCCACATAGCAGCAAGTACGGCAAAATACAATGTTTTTATACTTACTTCGAATCGTATTTATTTTATTAAAGATTATTTCTTCACCATGTAGATGAAATTTATCATGAATGTAAAGTGTGTGTTTTTCATATTAGATCAACCGTCTATTGTAAGGGCACTTGGAGCGTGCGCAAAACAGACTCTTATAAACTGGAGTTTGACGCAGCGTTCCACCATATCAGAGCAGCTGCATAGCGGAGTACGTTATTTTGACTTTCGCACTGGCTATCTGGAAGCTGAAGACGACTTTTTTATAGTTCACGGTTTATACGGCCATAGATCCCTGCATCTTTTGGAGCAAATCTCGCATTTTATTACTACTCGCCCCAAGGAAGTTATCATTTTAGATTTCCTACAATTTCAGAGTTTTACAGACATTCTGCATGACAGGTACGCGATGAATATAAAAAAAATATTCGCGAAGAATATTTACGCTTGTGCGGAGACTTGTGTAACATCCACACTGAAAGAGATATGGAAAACAGAAAATCAGATCATAATCCGATACAACGATTCTCAGGTGACTGGTAACTTTCGAGAGTTCTGGCCTGTCAATGTCATATCGAGGCCTTGGCCTAACACTAACTCCGGAAAGAGCATGCTAAATTACCTTAACAACCGTTTAAAGACGTCCCACGTTACCCAGCTAAACGTCTTTCAAGGCATCTTCTCTCCGCAAACCCCAGACATTGTTTCAAGTTTGCTCTTCAACTCAAAAACTCTGTATCTGTTTGACAAAGAGAGAAGACACACGGTAAACGCTTGGCTACTCGAACTCTTGAATAAGCGCATGACAGGTGTCAATATTTTCTTGAGCGACTTTGCGCTAGAAGACAACAGAACAGAGATGATTGTATCGCTAAATATGTTACACGATACCGATTGACAAGAAAACACAATATTTGATTTCATATATCACAGCATTTAACGATTTGGTCGCTTGAAAATCTCTTAGTATTGTTTTGTGACAAGGTGGATGATTTTCCTATTGCTTATTTTCTCCAGTATCAATCCCTATTCCGCCTTATTTTTTTAAAACGTAATTTCGAGGTTATCCGTGGCAAGTAGTGAGTGGCTGCTGGTCAAATTTCAAAAAATGAAATATTTTATTTATAAAATCATTGTGCTATCAGTTTTATTTATCAAATCTTGCCCCCTCCCCCTGATTTTTCTTTGTTAGCGAGTGTGTTTGGGAAGTATTTGCACTGCTGAAATTAAATGTACAAAGTAAAATGGAATGAAATGACGTTAATTGTACTATTGCTTCGTTCGTTTACCTGCAGTAATTTTTTTCTGCAGCGTCAAAACTTTATTTTGTAGGAAATATCGGATAAACATATATACTAGCAGAAGTACCCACAACGTTGCTTGAGGCAATGAACGTTTTCTAAGTAGGATAAGCCAATGTACGAAATTTGGAAAACTACTGATGAAATGCCAGGGGGTAACTACTCAACTACGTAACTTTAGTCTTTATTAAATAATCATAATAAATTATTTATTGGTTGAGAGTACTAATAATAATAATACTGCAAACTTCCGTTTAACATTTGCCAATATAATAAAAGTTCTCGCGTTTAACACCTTTTTTTAACTTAAACTTGTTATACTTTCAAAACATTTGCGTGGTGATGCAGAAACAGAAAATATAATACGTCTAAGGCCTAATACAAACACTTTTCCAGTTATGAGCGTTCAGACAGACAAAACTTCCATTTGCATCATGGATCTTCAAATAACATCTAGAAGTCAAGTTTACAAAAAATAAAAAGTTTATAAAAAATATAAAGATTTCTACTTAGCGAAAAAGAAAAAGTGAGTTTTACGTGCATTAGTGTGCATAAAACATGCTCAATAAAAAATCTCTAAAAGTCGGTTTCGTTAGAAACAGCTATATCACGAGAAATTACGTTAAAATCTATTGCGAAACGCTATGCTGCACCTCAAACATTACCGAGTTCTTATATTTTTGGTTGTGATTTCCGCAGTGTCCGGTATCGGCAGTTTACAAAGAAGAGGTTATCAAATTCCATTTGTTAAAGACGGTGAGAAATGGGAGAAAAATGGTTCCGTTGTTATTTACACGAACGAAAAATATGGTAAGATAGAAATTAATAAAGAAATCCTACTTTTGTTTTGTTAACCTGCTCAAAAACTCTCTCATTTTCGTGATAATTGCTGCATGAAACTTTCACTTTTGGTAAACAAATTTCTTAGAATTATTCTTTTTTTCATGTCCTGCGATAATTTAATATCTACAAGGAACCAAAAACATTGCTGTACTACTGAAACTAAGGGGTTTGTTAAAAAAATTGTCTCTTTTAACTGCTTCTGGTCGCAAATATCTCCTCTCACTCTAAATAATTTATACATTAACAGTGACCTCGACCCGAATCCGCGAATGGAAAAAAGAAGATGTTTGTTGCATAAAAAGCAAAAATCTATTGGATTTTTTTGTCTTTTAATATTTAATCGGACTCTTGCTTAATAATGGTAAAATATATTAAATATTTAAAAAGTTTGTTTCTTCTGATTTATGACACTTATTATTGATAAGAAAGTGAGAAATATAAAGTATTATGTAATATATTTAATAAATTTCCCTCTTACTTTGGGTTGGCGTTAGGAAGGGCATCCAGCTGTGAAAACGTCTGCTTCAATAAACCATTAGATGATTAAACTTATATACACAATTGTGGGGAATATCATCTTTTGAAATGTCCCAGCATCATGCATGAAGAAGACAGATGTTAAACTGATGATGATGATGATGATGTGTTTCTATATGTCTTAAACTCTGGTGTCATGTTGCATTTGGGTTTTGCCTTTTATATCACGTTTTGATATTTTAGTTAACGAACATCAGCAGAAGAAAGACGATTTGTTGATACGTGTCGTTAACCATCTATCAAACTATAATGTTAAATTGAAAAAGGTATATATATTTTAATTTGTTTGTGTCAGACAAATTATGAAGAAAAATAAATATGAAGAGAAGTATAGTCAATCTTCTGTTTTGATTATACTATTGTTGGGTGCCTTTTTGAACAATATCAGCCAAAAACGTATTGATTAATCATTATGAATATGTACATCCCAATCAATTGGGCACGAACTTTGAAAACCCATATTTACATACTGCCATAGTGCTTTGTTTGTGAAATTCTGATGGTTTGCTCATTATTGGGCGGTTGTCGGGTTGACAAAGCAAACGCCCTCTTCATTTCCAACCATATTGTTGATACCTGGAAACCAACAGAATATATGTTTAAATTTCTTTGTTTTGCTTATACTTTATCTAGGTGTAATGGCAAAGTTTAACAATCTGACTTTGCATTTTACGAAAAGCCACAAATACATAAACATTAGTGGAATTTTAATACCTAATTAATGCTGTATTCCGCTCAGCTCGCAGTTTAGTCCAGGTCGCTATATGAATAGTCGCATTTTTTTCTTGTTAAAAGCAAACTTTTGTTATTTTTGGAATCTATATTGAAAAATAAGTAGAACTGGATTGGATAGTTGCAATTTTTTTTTCAATTTGTGTGTATTTTACAGTCCAGATTAGACACACCCTAAAATTCACTCAATCGTCATTATCTTTTGAACTATAGTAGTCATTAACTTGAAACTTTGTCAAATAGAAGGATATGATAAATTCTAAAAGTAAAAAAGATTTCAAATACTCCGCATGATTTGTGTCTATTTTACAGACCAAAATGTGATTTTCGATTCTAGTCTGTAAAATACACAATAAATGGTTAATTTTAATACAATTTCATATTTTCGTCAAGTGTTATAACAATCTATTATGTTGTGTAATTTAAAGTACTTTTACCCGGTGGTTCACGAGTTACAGGACTTTCAGTAATATACAAACCAAAATTTTAAACAGCAGAAAAATCACAAATATCTTGTGATGCGAAAAGGAAATTAACATTAAACTGCAAATTTGAAGTAATCAATGGATTCTACAAATAAAAATTACTTCACATTGGTTACCCTTATGCACATTTTATGTGGTTATTTTGCAGACCAGATTGTAAAAGCTCTAAAGATTTCTAAAGTACCAATATAAAAATAGTTTATAATGTACAGTTGTTATTCAAATTAAGAGTTGTACTTGTCGTTTTCATCGGAGTGGTACTCTCAGTTTTCGCTGACACTATCTTCGTCATCATCGTCGCTATTAGATTCGTCATCATTTTCGTCGTTTTGGTACTTACAGTTTGTTTAATATGTAAAATAAGATGTTTGTTTCGTATCGTTGTGTCTCTTCTTCTCGCTAATCAATCTGTAATAAAAATACAAGTCTGGTTCCTAAGAGACAAATCTAAATGTTAAATGAAAACAACAACATGGCAAATAAGCCGCGCCATATAAACATATAAGATATATACACAGTTTTCACAAAAATCTCTCAGACCAGATCTTACGCAAATACATCTTTTTGAATCACACAACTTTTTGCAGCGACAAAGACTCTTTTTAATTACCGCTTCAAGCGCTGGAGAAAGAGATGTCGTTGTTACTTTTAACTTATTGTCTTCAACCCTTTCCCATCCATGTTTCATAGGGTCAGGTACATTCATTTGCGAAAGATGAGATTGAGACCAGATTTTTGCGACTAAATGAGATTGAAGTATCTTCATTTTTAATACTGCACTTGTTGGTTGAAGGTTCGTTGATTCATGTGGATATTTTGAAAACATATACCATCTTAAACTTGCCAAATCATTAACATTTGATGCACGTTCCTTGCAGTATAAATCTATCACAAAACTTTTGAGACCTTGAGCAAGCTCCTCAATTTCAGCATTTTGGTTTGTTAGTTCAACGAAAGCACATTGAAACGTGCTGTTGAGAACAACATTCCAACATGACTCTTTCGATTTTCCATTGAATTTTGTTGTGGAATCACAACCTGTGAATGAATGGAAACCAAGAATTGCAGCTGCCACATTGGGTCCAATTGTTTCGTAAGCTTCAGTTATGTTAATCTCTCTCACATCCTTTACGCGACCTAAAAACAAATCCATATATCAATTGTTTAATGTTTTGCAATGTTTTATGTGAAATTAAATTCTGTAATCAAAAAGGTATTGTGATAAGTCGCATAAAAAATGCTTTATCTTTGAGAGCTTTTGATACGTTCTTCTGACTATCTGTGATTTAGTTTGAAATGATTAGTTTGTAATATTTTATACACTTGGAAATGATGTTTTGTGTTTTTGTTCTTTGTTTAGTTTGAATTTATCTATACAGGTAGATTGCTCTACAACTTTCAAATCCAATAAAAAATGTCGCCATATTTCAGAAGAAGAGAGTTACATTGTTTATGTTTTTAAGTAAGTTAAAGTTTTGTTATTTGTTTACCATCTTTAACCATCTTTTATATATATAAAATGAAAAGATAAGAAGCTTTGTAAAACCAGGACAAAGTTAAATTCTAATATTTTGACTTATTGATGTAGTGGAATTTGATCAATATACCATGCAACCAGGACAAAGATAATATAAAGCTGAAATTTGGAGTTTGTATATTTTTGTCCGGGTAAAACTGTAATTCCGCTGCATTAATGGTCTATCAGTCAGTTGTCTTCAGATTTCTGATTTTTTCGAAAAAGTGTTGACTACAGAACTTGTGGTGTAATCCATTTAAAGTTTGCATTAGTAACTTTATAGAGGTGGAGAAGAGAAGTTATTAACAGAACGCAAACTTAATGGAACTCACAGAGCTATCAATGAAGTGTTGTTGTGAGTTGGTTTCTTTGATAAAATTTTGAGACTCAGATTCAATATCTTTTAAATTGTACAATGCAAAATGACAGTTTTCTTGCGGAAGTAAAATTCAGTGAATGATTAATGTTATACAAAAACAAAGGACAACGCAATTGAAAGTAGTTTCAGAATGACGTTGCAATGTCAGTTACAGGTACAAAAAACAAAACTCATTTACTGTGCAAAGAAGAAAAACACATTTTACCGAACAAAAAGAAGAGGAAAATTCCATTGAACCACAAAATAATCTACAAGCCTAATCTTCTTTTATATTGAAAACACACACACACATGTGTTGAATCATGTTGAGTTGAGTCTTGTTTTGCAGTTTTCTCGGTTCTGTTGGTTTTGAAAATCTCATCTACTGTTCAAATGACGATCAAAAGAATGAAGTCATTCTCATGTCATTGGGTCTCATCAATGTGGTTGTTGGAAGTTTTCGGAGGCTTGATGGTGATGGTAGGTGTCCGCAAACATTTTATTGATTTTTAGTATATGTAAGTTGTTTACATTGTTTGTTATTTTATAGTTTAGTTTAATAACTATTTCAGTTTATTTTTCTATGAAGAATTCATCATTATTTTTCTCTTTCTACCAATCAATTGTTTTCGTGACACCCCGTACCGGGTTATAGTTTTCAATCCTGTCTTGTCAATAATCCACATGGAATTTCACGCTACTGTCATAAAACACATGTTTAGATATGCAACATTTTCTGGAGGCTGCCATGGAAATCGGACACGATATTACATTTGTCATGATGGATCGAGATGCTGTTGACAAGTACATAAGTGAAAATAAATCTAATTGTAGAGCAGACATTATTGACTATCCTCTAAACTATTTGTTTCTTTTCTTCATAATTTTGCCAATGCTGCTATTACATAGTGGCCAAGTATCCAACATGCTGTTTCGTGCATTTTGAACATGAATACATTATTGTTAAGAATGTTCAATTTCTCCCAGGTCAAAGTTCAAGTTGAATGGTTATTTTGTTGACTTCCATTTGGCAATGCATTCGAAGCCAGGCGAAAATGTGGTTGCCGTAGATATTTCGCAGCACTTGTCATCAACCAAGAGTTTAGTGCAGTACCTGAAAACATTTGAGATGGTGAAGGAGATGGCTGACTTGCATGGAAATGTGAGATGACATCATGAAATGACCTTTTAACAAAAATGTTGTTGTTCGGGCACATTACATGAAATCAAATGCTTCTCAGCAATATATCAAAGATTTGCAACACTTAAGAAATATCTAAACAGGGCCGGAAATATTTGTAGTTAGACTCTAAGGCGAGGGAGAAGTAACTGTCGACTCTTTGAAAAAAGAGTCTATAAAAATGTTGACATTCTTTAAAAATGTGTCATTCACGTTATTTAGGCTAAGAGGCGTCAAAAGGAACTCGATGACGCGCTGATCGATTTGAAAAGTCATGAAACGGAGAAAATCAAGAGATTGAAGAAAGGCGAACTTGTAGTCGAAGACGAGACTAAGTGAGTGATTGTATGTAAAGTCTTGCGTGTGTGGATTGGTTATTGTTAGGCGGTACCTTAAGCGTATTAATTAATGTTGGATTAATTTTTGCGATATTTATTTTTGCGATTCGATGGTAAAAAAAAATTGTGTTTTGCAATATTTATTTTTGCGAATTGTGTCTACAAGTCAGGAGAAACAAGTCAGGAATAAGAAAATAGACACCAATATTGTGTTCATCTTCTTTCATTAACAGTGATAAGGTGGAAAAGAACAATGAAAACTTCCATAAAACACCGTAATCGAAGAAAAGAATTGTAGAAACTAAATCAAATTTTGCGAATCACTATTTTTGAAAAATTTGGTGGTATTTATTTTTGCGAATCACTATTTTTGAAAAATTTGGTGGTATTTATTTTTGCGAATCACTATTTTTGAAAAATTTTGCGGGATTTATTTTTGCGATTTTAGGCCAAAATCGCAAAATTAAGTATCGCAAAAATTAATCCAGCACGATTTAATCCAGCATTAATTAATTAATACGCTTTAGAAGATATGTCACCATTTTTACTGATTGTTTTCTGCCAGCCTGTTCAACCCGTGTATTCTCAATGCAATTTCAAGATGTGCCGTCGTGGAAGGGAATCGAACCCTGCTTTCATGACGTGAGCATCTATAATTAGTTTAGAAGTTAGTCTACCGAAAGGTAAGTTCAACAGTCATCTACGTAAATGCGGGATGGCTACGTAAATGACCGCGGGATGGCTACGTAAACAACTTCGAAAATGACCGCGGGATGGCTACGTAAACAACTACGTAACTGGCAGCGGGATGGCTACGTAAATGACCGCGGGATGGCTACGTTAATGACCGCGGGATGGCTACGTAAACAACTACGTAAATGACGGCGGGATGGCTACGTAAACAACTACGTAAACCGTATATGCTAACAAATAATAAAATCCATCTTTCTGCCATTCACCAATCAGATTTCACAATTGAAAGCTGTCAATTACCTCTTAATAGAGTGAAATATTTTTAACGGTTTGTATATTTTGTTTCGTTTAGAAAGAATTTGACGTTTGATGGCAAGCCGATCACTGATTGGTTCCAGGAAGGCGCCAAAAGAATGAAAAGCAAATATTCAAGTAACGAAAGCTAATTGAAGACTTCCCCTCTTTGAATTCTATTAAATTCTACAACTGATTTGAATCGTAGGCTAAAATAATAAAACGTACTTCTCATCGTATCAAGGAAGAGTAAAGGTTTCACGTTCTACTAGGCTTCTATTTGGTATCTTTGATGAAACTTCCAATTCCAGATCTTAAGTGTGAAACATATAACTTCATTATAATTTGATATATATAATTTGATTTGCGCCTTTTAACTTGTGCGCACTTTCTACCGCGTGTAACTTAAAATTCCGCGGGATGCTACACTTATTGACAATATGGCTGCCAGTTTTTGAAATCTGTATTATTAGTTCTGATGGAACTGTCATATAGGTTGAAAGAATGTAGAATCGAGCATATGACACTACAACTAACCTCATGTCGCCATTTAAAACTTGTTTTTTTTTATTTCAGTTTGTAACTGTCTGAAAAATTATACTTCCCAGAATATATTTTTACATTATTAGGCAATGTTTTGAAACCTTATTTCTAAAAGAAAGGAAATGGAAATTGTTTATATATATTTATCTTAGTTTCCAGTGCACTTGGTTGTTACATACGTACAACATTCTACTCATATATGACACTTATCTAAAAATCGCGAGGTTTCGACAGAAAACAACATAGTAGCGAGGAATGCATACTTTCCCCACTAACAACTACCTAGCTTTTGATAAAAAGATAATTTATTCCGTGATGTGGTGTTATTCGTGATTATTCTTGAATAAATTAGCAAATGATGGTTATTACTCGTGAATAAATTAGCAAATGACGGTTATTATTCGTGAATAAATTAGCAAATGACGTTTATTATTCGTGAATAAATTAGCAAATGACGGTTATTATTCGTGAATGAATTAGCAAATGATGGTGATTATTCTTAAATAAATTAGCATGATTATTTTTTGCGGAACCATAGATGTTGTTTGCTGTCAGAAACTATTACTATTATTACTACAGAAATTAATATTTAAATTGTGAGTTTTCACAACGACTTCGCGGGCGATGCGCGTTCGTATTGGCAGTACGTGGCATCTTGCACGTTCCTGCGTAGCTTTGTGCTGGAGTCTGGTAACGTGTTGAACAAGCGACACACTGAATTGTTGTTGTCGTATGTGAACGCTATACACTTTTGTTTACTGTAACAATAGCTGTTGCATTTATCGAAAATCGCTTTCATCACTTCTGCAACACTGACGTCATCGCGTTGTGTGTCATCCTGACACGTTAAGTAGAGCCTGTTGGGATTTAGGCGAAACGATTGAGCGTAGGCGCATGCGCACAGTATCAACACAAATTCTTTGTACATTTTCCACTGAAATTGTAATTGTCATTAAGATGTGAATTACGTTCGAAAAGTATAAAAAAAATTATCTTTTTTATGTTCAAATTGAATGCCGTTTACTAGCGTGTTTTTGTTAAAAGAAGTCGTGCTAAAAAGTCTTTCTTTGAATGTTTGACGAATAAATTCACTTTTGGTTTTCCTTCTCCTTGTATTATACTCTGTCTGTATGCATGTGTTCGCATTTTATGCGTCGTTACATGACGCTATAGACGGATGTTTTCCCTGCCTAAAAATAGGCTAAAGGACGGGCTGAATGTCGCGGAATAAATAATCCGGAAGAAATCCCGCCAGGCTATTGTTATTTGTACAAAAGTTAACCAACACTTAGTTTCAAAAGAATTTGTGTTTTGTTCGCCTATTCGCACGGAGTTTAAACAGCTAGTCTAATAATGAAATTTTGCTGATGTCAGTATATTGGATATGCGAAACATCAACACAGCACCTGAGTTTTTGTATGTTTTCGCGGGAAATATTTTGAGAAGGCACTTATATCTGATATTCTTCTATATTCTGGTACTTCAACCAACTGAGGTTGGTACAATGCAACTCTCATTGCACACAAAATGTCCCAAAGTCATCGATTTCCTCTACACTCTTGTAAAACAAGTCATTCTCAGAATGTTCTTTTTTCAAATATCTTTGACATTTTTGAATAAATATAACTGCAATAATGAAATCTATAATAACAACATAAAGTTTCCAAAAGAAAGAATTAAATCACCAAAGAATTAAATCGATCAAGAGAGTTTTGTATCTACCTGTTGCTGGCTTCTCGCAGATTCTCTCAGTGATGCTTCATTTTTCAAGTTCTGAACCTCCTCTTATATAAGCCCACATAAATTATTGAAAGCACAAATAAGTCAACATGTGTCATCAAGGACATGAGCAATGGCGGAGTCATGTGATTTTTTCGTTGAATATTCTTTTCATGGAGAGATGTCAAGTTTCAATCGTTTTTTGTTCCTGTTAGTTTGGATGTCACACTCGCGACGTTAATGTCATGCTTTCTGAGACGCCCATTCACTTTAGGTGGGTTAAAAACCCCCGCAATTATGAATATGGTTTCTGACAGCAAGTGTGATTTGAAAGCGTTGCGCAATATTTGTTCTTTTGAATTTGTTGCTAATTCCATATACAGTAATTTCTCGAAAGTAAAGTTACTGTATTGTTTCCGAATTGAACGATATTTGAAAGTTAGTAATTGACGGAACCGTTCTGTAATTTACACAAAATACGCAATCATTCCTTGTAGCTTAGTTGGTAATTGCGCTAAATATTCGAGAAAGTGTAGCTCGTAAGACTAGCGTTGTACATGTGCGTTCTTATCGGGGGTCCATCAGTAACACGATGATGACGATGTTGTGATTTTTATTGATTCTGTTATTACATAAATATTTACAATTGTTAATTGTCTGCCATTGAAATTAATTATCGCGTGTAACGTCATAACTCGCAAAAAAGACGATTGAATTACTCGAGTTTTTAAAATTTAAAAACTGTACTATTGAAATAAAGGTTTCAAATGAATGCAAAATTCATTTAAAAATGTTATTATTGGAAACCGGATAATCTTTAAAAACCGTTTTTCTCTTATAACGCGTCAGCATTCCACCGTCACTGATTCTATGACTTTGCTTGTCTGTTTTGTCCCATAGATGAGTTTAATTATTCAGACGTTGTTGTTCTTTTTAGTTCAAGAAGCCGATGAAGATGAGGAATTGACCTTGGATGTTTTCAAAATGCGAAATGAAGATCTCAATTTTCTCCCAGACAATGACAAGTTCGCTTTACAACAGGACGGTTTTTATAAGTTGCTAGATTCTGTGAATAAAACGCGGAACCAATTACTCCTGGTGATGTTTGTACTGCCATGTACGACTTCTACTTTTCTATCGTATTTACACTTGTTTCAAGATAGCAACTTTTAAAATCTCTCTGTTAAATGTCTGGTCTTCACAAAACAACCTCAAAAACGATTGACAACTCAACTTTTACTTAAAAGGAAACGTAATGTAAAGTTTCTTTTTCTGAATCATGAGTTTTGCGTCAAATAAGTGGAACGGTGGTAATGCATAAATCATGTGATTACTTCAAATTGCATTAGAATTTTTTTGCTATTCAGGGGACCCTCAAAGCATTTTGTTTAAAGAAAAATTCAATGGGTTGGCAACGGGATATGGTAACACCTTCGATGATATAGAATTGCATTAGTCTAAATGATCTTTTCCGCATTTATTTGATTAAAATTATTTCTTTTTGAATGTTTTGCATTCATTTTAAGAATCACTCTCGCTGTATTACAACGCGGGAGACATTTCTACCGTAGCACGATGGAAACAGTTTTGTTTGATTTTGTTGTTCAAACAGGAATTCCAATTGCGATGTTGTATCTACTAACAGCTTTTTAATAATATGATTTATTCTTGTATTAAATTTATTTTCTGCAATTGAAAACAAATGTTCGAACCTATTTGTAAGTAAATGTATGCTTCAATTACAGAGGCGGATGATTCTCTCAACTTGAGAACAATAGATTGTCACGCATGGCCGACTCCGTGCCAGGAGTACCGTGTGCACACTTTTCCTTTGATAATGACTTTCAAGTAAGACATTTGCATTCGCGGCGAATTTATTTGTTTTTAACGGATTATCTTCAGGTCGAGAATGCCACCGTTCTTGTACAGCGGTTTTCTCGACGTCAATCAAATTCGACAGCATATTTCACTGTGAGTCATGCACAACCTTTCCACATTTTCTATTATTTCTTTCCACCTTTTTAGTATGTTAAACAAACGAAAATATTTTTATTATTTTTTAACAATTTCAGATGGAAAGAGGATTTCTTGCCTATTCTAACCGAAACACGGCAACTAAAAGAATTATCGAAAGAATTGCACGGCATGTTTTTCATGGGTGTGTTCAACCAAGGCTCTGACGTCACCGTCAAACGATCATTCAAACAAACGGCCCTTCATTTTTACGGTAAACTGAGAATCGGTGCGTTGAAATTGAAAAAGAAGCTACGAGAAGTGCTGTAAGGATGTTATGCACATATGTTTCTCAAACAACACTTTTATAAGTAACACTAATCTGAGGGTGATGGAAATTTCAAGCAACAGCTATAAGAAATATTGTTGTAAACAACACTGAGGTTGAAATGAACAAAGTTGTAAGCAACACTGAGGTTGAAACGAACAAAGTTGTAAACAACACTGAGGTTGAAATGAACAAAGTTGTAAGCAACACTGAGGTTGAAATGAACAGAGTTGTAAGCAACACTGAGGTTGAAAGGAACAAAGTTGTAAGCAACACTGAGGTTGAAACGAACAAAGTTGTAAGCAACACTGAGGTTGAAACGAACGAAGTTGTAAGCAACACTGAGGTTGAAACGAACAAAGTTGTAAGCAACACTGAGGTTGAAATGAACAAATTTCTTAATTTCTCCTTTTTTGAAGTAAATGGAATGCATAATTCAAATGAAACAATGAAAATAGTTTTCCCATTTTAGTATCTTAGGAACAAGCGTAACCATTCCCTCGGTTCTCTGTGTTCATGCTAACAATATCACGGATCGTCTTGCAGTTTCAGAAGAATTTCAAGAAAGCTTTTTGAAAATGTGGATTGAACAACAGAGACAAAATGACGTGGTAAGCGAGGTTTTTGAAAGTGCTTGATGGTAATTGCCTTTATCTACAATAGTCGTTTGTTTTGAATTTTTTATGTAGCCAGCACTTCAAACTTCTCCAGTCAGAAATATACCTTTAATTATTTTTGTTTCAGGAGAAATTGACCGCGGAAAGTTTCCCTAGAATTTCGTCCTTGGGCAAACCTCTTCTGATAAGTTTCTATTCAGCAAACAAAAGCCTAGCATCTCTTGCAAAGTTGTCAAGGAAACATGCCCTTGCTACGACTACAGTTTGGATGGATATGTAATTTTTAGCAAACATTTACTCGTTTTGTTGTTTTTACTTTGTCCCCATTTTGAATTCGTCTGTGGTTCTTTATCAAGGTACTTATTTCAAATCCCTAATTGTATAAGAATTCCTAAGAATATACCTTATTCGTACAAATTTTGGGGTGGATTTAATTTGGCAATGGACAAAAGTTTTTAATTTGGAGTGGATTAAATTTGCCGGGCAGTAACGCTACAAACGTTGGTTGTAAATAGGCAAATAAGGATAAGAACAACAACGGAGTGTTATAACTGATTAGTTGATTTTTATAATCATTATTTTTATTTTGCGCAAAAGTTGAATTTCTCATGGTTTTAATTTGGCGATAGAAGAAATATTTTAAATTTGGCGTGGACTTAATTTGGCGACGCCAAAATTTGTACGAATAAGGTATGCCTTGATTGAGTTTTTTGTTTGTTTAGGAGTCATCCTTCCGCGCAACGTATTCATAAAAGTTATAATCTCAAACATGATGACGCCATTATGCTACTGAAGCAAGTAATACGAATTTCTTTCTTCGAGTTCTGTTGTATATCGTAAATGCTACTGATTGTATTTACCTTTTTAAACTAGTATAAATTAAAGTTAGTATGTAAGTTAGTAACTCTTTCTTTCTGGGATATTTTCTTGGTTTGTATCTCTTGCATTTCATGCTGTTTGCTTCGCGTCATTGATAGCTTTGTCTTTTTAAACGATGACGTTTTGATGACATTTCATTCATGCTTTGATATTTCACTTGAATCGCCTGTCCATGATTTTAGGACAACGTGTATGAGTATTTGCGTGGGAAGAGAACTGTCAAGAACGTTTCTGATTGGTTGGAAGACTGTTTACTAGGTCTCGTGGAGTCGTCTTGTGAGTGGACAATTTCATTAGTAATTTTCCCTTGATACTAATGAATCGTTGCGTACTCCTAGACAAACTACCTCGAACTGTGTGGAGAGGGAAGGAGGGTATTGACTTTCTGAAGAAGATGGTGTACAGTGTAACAAACACCACGGAGGAGAGCATGATATGGGAAGATCTGTTTCATGGGTCGGAATCAAATGTAACAATAACAAAAGACGAAAAAAGCGAAACGAGCAAAGATCATGACGAATTATGAACCTTATTAATAGGAATTCTTTTAGAGGAGAAGAATCAGAAAATTTCTATGAAAAATCACATCAGTGCAATGCGAGTTTAGAATGTTTCTTCGTATCACCTTACAACGAGTTCGGATTGACTCGCTACAAACGTCCCTACTACGCTGACGAACTCTTCGCCATTTTCTTTTGCTTCCTTTTCTCTTCTTGTCCAAGAATCCTGTAGATACTCTTCTTGCGTTCTTTAATCTTGGAATCTCTCTGCGCTTCCATCTTGCTCATCTTTTCCACGAATTTCTTGTGCTGTT
Organism: Candelabrum cocksii; assembly: GCA_963930725.1. Lineage (NCBI taxonomy): Eukaryota > Metazoa > Cnidaria > Hydrozoa > Anthoathecata > Candelabridae > Candelabrum > Candelabrum cocksii. The sequence continues at coordinate 1,572,834 of OZ005670.1, read as the reverse complement.
CGAATCGCTTCTTCTTAGCTTTGTTCAACTTTTCGCGGTTAGCAACGAAAATCCCTTTCATTAGACGCATCACCTGGTGAAATTAAAGACTGTTATTGAAGACGCGTCATCAAATTATTATCATAATTACTTCGGAAATGCGTGGAAAACATCAACAAAACGTATTTCAAATCCCATTTTTCTTAGATGTGTAGTTTCTGCGAGCGATTAAAATAAAAACACTTTGCGAATGATGAACGAATACTTGTTTCCATTGAGTGAAGCATGTCTGATTTGTTCTAAGAATGTCCGCGCAGAACGAAGAAGGAAATGCTCACCTTCTTCTCGTCGCTTTCAAGCACTACCGCTCGTTTTTGTTCGTAGGACTTCTTCCTACGTTTCACCTCGTCCTTTGGTTTCGTTTTAAATGGCAAATCTTTCTGAAGTTTCTTTGGAATGACGAGCGGGTTGAATTTCCTTTCTTGCCGTTCAATCGGCTGAAAGAATAAAAGAGGAAACATCAGTAATAAGGAATCAGCAGGCGACATAAAGAGCATTAAGCAAGCTACTGCGTTCAGGAAAATAATATTCGCCAACAGTAAATTGCTAATGCTCGTAGCCATCTAACTTTATGTAAAAAAACTACACAAAAATAACGATGAGGTAGTAGTCTCAAAAATCGCAAATATTAATTTTATCGGATTTTTTAGTCGTGGTTAACTTTTCGGCTTATTAGATGTAATACTAGCAGTGATAGACATTGATTGACCTTCCAAAAACGTATTTTTTAGTCGTGGTTGACTTTTCGGCTTATTAGATGTAATACTAGCAGTGATAGACATTGATTGACCTTCCAAAAACGTTCGAACTGCAGATTGTCGTAATCAAAGAAAGTCGAGTGAGTTTACTGTCTATTTTCACCTTGTATAACGAATCAGTATTCGATGTCAGCGGTATATTTAAATCATGACGTAGCTGTCCAACAGTGCGCATGCCCTGCCACGTTTGCTTTTTGTTTTTTGGCAAGAGCAACGACTGCACGGGGTAGTAAAACTTTGGGCAGGTCAACGGGTACCAAGTTCGACAGAATACGATGTCTAAAACAAGAAAAAGAAAGTGGCATGAACAATTAACACTAGTTTACAGCTAGAATACCGAGGGATAGTGTAATCTAAAGATTTGCGTACGCACCGCTTGTCAGGATTTTATCTTCGAATGTAGCCCGGAATGCACCGGGAGGAGCCTAGAAAACAAAGCATACATAACACGACTGATCGGTAACTGTCTACAAATATTCACCTTTAATGCCTTCTTTACTTGACCGCGGATGCCACTCACAGTCCGTATTGAAGCGCCCTCGAACTTGGCCACTTCTAGCGATGAATTGAACATGCCCTGTTAAACGGGGATGTTAGGGGTGTTGTGAGAACAACGAGAGAAACCATCCAACCTTAATGAACGCGGTGTTCTTGTATATTTTTAACGGTGTACCAACGAGCTTGAGTTTCTTCACAACTTCAATTGACTTATCGAGGTCAATGATAACCCCAGTGGCGGCGATACGAAAGTTGGCCTGTAAACATAAATGAGGAATATGATAATGAACATGTTGGTTCAGACATAAAGTAACAATTCATGGTGCTTCATATTTTACTCATAATCGAGTATGACATTGATTTCTAGAACACATCGTATATTCAACGCGGGCAACCAACAAAGAAGGGATCACGTGTTGATTAAGACGTCCATTTCAACCAAAATCAACCACTTTGAGTTAAGGTTGCGTTACATAATGAGTTTTACTTTAAAATTCAACACGCAAAAAGAAGTTTCCGTAGATTTCGGCTGGATTGGGTATTTTGCTTGGTTGGCAATAACTGTAACTACTAGTAGACACTAGCAGTTAGTAAGAGATGATGATGATACGGAGTAGCTAATAAAAAACGGTCAGCTATAAAGCATACATTGCTGTAAACGACTTTCTAATGAATCTTTTAAACATCCACATCAAATGTTTGTTCGACACCCTTTATGGCGACAACATTAGGCTAATATGCCGGTAATATGTCGGTAGGTTTGTCTGGAATTATGTACATGAGGAATCGAAATGATCAAGAAAGCCCATTACGTGTAGATGAAATAGAATGCGTTAGCAATGCATAAAAAAATAGACATAGACCGAAACTAACGTCTTGTATTTACCTTTCGTGTTCATGTAGCGCAGAAACACTTGAATATGCACGAATTATACTTTGACGGCATTTTTCAAACATCGCCTATTCTCTTTTGTATGAATTTCACCAAAATTAAAATTTCCCTAATTAGTGGAACCGTTCATATAAAAACGCACCGTTTTCAGGGAAACCGATTGTACTGCTAACAGGCCAGTGCTTGGGGGTGTGATTGGACCTGAAACATCACAAGATGAGGGAGCAATGAAAGAACATCAACTTGGTTGTAAAGAAATTCTTTAAGTTTAAGACCTCTATAAAGCAGAGTAGAAGAGAATGAGATTCACATACCATACATAGTAGCCACGCAATGAAGGTGCTGAGGCGTGTACTTTAGCGACCTCAGGCGGCCATTATGATCTTGGATGGAGTAGAGAGGGATGGTTTGAAACCTTCGCCAACCGAGCGAGACAATGATCGGGTCCCTGTTCTTCAGTATCTTAGCATGCCAGCGATGTTTCTTGAACCGTGTCTGATACATAAATCATCAAAACACTTTTGCTACATTATATTCAATGTTTTTAAACATATTTTACCTATATATCAGGCGTATCAAAGGAGCGTAACTATGGTAATATAACGGTCATTGTATTGCATATTATTGCTTTAAATAAGACTAATTATTATACTGAAAAATGATTGACATTTGATTGTTGTATCTAGGGAAATATGATTGGTGGATTAAGCAAAAGAAAAGGACTGGTGACTAGTATCGATACCTCTGAAGTTAAAATCGTATAATCGTATTGGCAGTCATTCAATATCAATTTTCATAACATTGAATATTTTTTCGTGATTGATTCTTCACCTGAATATAGCCGATATTATCTTCCCCTGGCAACAGTCCCCCCACGACAAGCGGGTAATTAGGGTCAAAGTTCGTCACAAACTCGCACGGCATACCGGATATCTATGGATGGAAGAAACAAGTTGAAGTGCGTGGTTCTTTCGAGTGCCCTGATTTGCAGGTAAACGATGCGTGCTATGCCATTACATGCAAAACAAATAATAACCAACTCAGTGTTGTTACTCGTTCTGTTTGCTGATGCAAGAGATTAAAACGGAAAACGAAGTCTAATCAGAAGGGTTTCGTGGAAATGGTTTCCTTACATGTCAGCTAGATCTACAACCTACCAATGATTGGTTGGACAGATGAAACCTCTTGAACAAGTTCGCTTAACTCGATTTCTTAACATCCATTACAAGAGATATATCGTGGTAGTTGTTGCTTACCTCAATTCTCACATACATTCCCGCTCTGAAACCTTCGTATTGCACTCTGACGTCATCGTCGAGGTTCTCAAACTCCTTGCGATTTAACTCCGCTTGGTCGGTGACCGTGGTTTTAAGATGGTCGTAAAAAGTGGCGGTATCTGCGGCGAAGTGAAAGAGAAAGAAGAATCTTCTATATATAAAAAGTAAAAATTCTTCTGTAAAAAATGAAGGTGATTGTAGAACTCGACCACATAATGCTATCAAACGAAAGCTGCTTTATTTTCCACTAACCCTTATTCCCATCGTAATCAGCATTGAACATTTCCTTCAGCTTTCGTTTCTTCGCTGCTCGTTTGTCAGCCTTACTCTCTTCATTCTGGTCCGTCTTTTTACTTTCCGAATCACTATCCCCGTGTTCATTATGAAGACCAGATTGCACCACCTCTCCGGTTTCCAAGTCCTCGAAATCGCCGTACACATCTAAACTTGTACACCGTAAGTTTGTCACTTTGCTCGTTTCCAAATAATGCCGACAATAATTTAATAAGGGATGTGTTTAGCGTTACCATCTTGGGTTGTACACAATAGTTTACAAAATATTTTCATTGCAAATTTACTTATTGAAGAAATTCAACTGGAATAGATCATTTGCAAATTTTAAAAGGAAAACGAGGCTTAGGTTGAGCTTCTTCTGCGAGTTAAGGTTGATTTGTCAATCATTATATGAACTTCTTTTTTTAGTTAAGGTTGAGTTTTCGATCATTATATGAACTTCTTTTGTTAGTTAAGGTTGAGTTGTCAATCATTTTATGAGCTTCTTTTGTTAGTTAAGGTTGAGTTGTCGATCATTATATGAACTTCTTTTGTTAGTTAAGGTTGAGTTGTCGATCATTATATGAACTTCTTTTGTTAGTTAAGGTTGAGTTGTCGATCATTTTATGAACTTCTTTTGTTAGTTAAGGTTGAGTTGTCAATCATTTTATGAGCTTCTTTTGTTAGTTAAGGTTGAGTTGTCGATCATTTTATGAACTTCTTTTGTTAGTTAAGATTGAGTTGTCGATCATTATATGAACTTCTTTTGTTAGTTAAGGTTGAGTTGTCGTGTCCATCACTTTATGAACTTCTTTAGTTAGGAATGGCTGTTTAGGTTTTACATGACCATCTCGAAAGGGGCCTATTGGTCTACTTGAGTGATTTTTTGTTGGCAAGAATGGGTGTCTTGGTACTCCAGGATTGAATCACCCTTCAGGAAACTTAATGTGCAAACAGAAGATGATTATATGAAGAATACGAGTCTTGAATTCTACATGAATGAGATCTTCTGATGAATATCTTACCTTCATCATCATCATTGATATCGAGGAGTTGTTTCGCATCTTCGTGTTCCATCCACTTTCCAGTAACGAAACAGTTTTTGATCAACTCTTCCAGAGATTCTTCAGAAGGGGCATCATTGTGTGCATCTCGACATTCCAAACAGTCGATTCCATGAAAGATATTCGATTTCGTTTTCTTCCCTTTAGATTTAAATAGGCCGGCCACAAGATCTCCATCTTCTTCATTTTCAACTTCTACTTCCTCTTCGGTGGTTACGACTTCTAAAGAAAAAATTCTTTAACCTGAAAATGATAAAAAAATAAAGCTATGATGTACAGGAGGTTTTTTCGTTTCTAACAGAAATAAGTGATATCTATAACGTAAAAGTTCTCAGTGTAAGTTATTCAAGTGCACCTCCATAGACATGCCTCCGAATATCTGTGTTCCTCGTAATTCCAAATCCGTGCAGTTTCTCTCTCAGGGCACCTTTCCAAGCATCAAAATCTCAACAAAAAGAGAACAATTTCCACGCATCATAAGATACAGGTTTAAGTCGACCGGACAACATCAATGTTACCATGGACCACTAAAGAACACCTTCCGGAAATCACAGTTTAAAGATTCATTTACATGTTTTCATAAATTCAAATAGAAAGCTATTTTACTAATACTCTAATACTTGTAGAAAATGTAAAATGTAGGGAAACAGCTGTTTTACAAGGTAACTGTTCATCTATTTGACATCTGTTGGCATCCCTTGCTTAATTCAATTGCTGTTATAATAGGTAACTTTTCAATTCATTGTTGAACCTTCTTCACGGCTTACTTCTTTATCCTTCTCATATATTAACGCATTTTCGTTGCAGATGATGGATGGTCGAACACAGTCGAAAAACGTTTTCATTTTATTCGTAAACATAATATATTGAACTGTCAAACCTGTTATTCTCTCGTTAACATTGAGATCCTGAAACTCGCTGTCCGATGCCTCGCTATCCTCGTCCTCAAAATCGAAATTGTTTTCTTCATCACAGCTCTATAGAATACAAAGAAGAATGAGATGAAGGAATGTTCAAGAATACAGAACTTCGATGAAGGAGTGTTCAAGCCTAAAGAACTTCGATGAAGGAGTGTTCAAGCCTACAGAACTTCGATGAAAAAGTGTTCAAGCCTACAAACTTCGATGAAGGAGTGTTCAAGCCTACAGAACTTCAATGAAGGAGGGTTCAAGCATACAGAACTTCAATAAAGGAGTGTTCAAGTCTACAGAACTTCGATGAAGGAGTGTTCAAGCCTACAGAACTTCGATGAAGGAGTGTTCAAGCCTACAGAACTTCTACAAAAAAATATATATTAGTCGTAACTTCGAAAACAATAAATAAAGAAAGAATAAACTCCAATACAAAATTGCGGGGGTATCTTGAAAACGTTCTGTTGTGACATGTAAAAACAGATGACGGTAGTAAAAACATAACTTTTGATTTTGAAATATACAGGCAAACTCTAATAAAACAAGTGGATATACTATTGACAAAAACCCTGTGGCAGATTACATCAAATATTGACACAATGCTTGTGGATTTGTACAGTGGTACGGGTTGAGGCTGGCTTAATAAAAAAAAACCAGACATGTTTATTACTTCGTTCCACAATCTGAGTTTAAAGAGAGGAGCTAAAAAGCAAACAAAATTGAGTTCAAAATATGACAGTGTGACTTCTCTGAAGATATGCGAAAAAGATAAAGTGGCCATCAATAGGAAATAATCACCAACATCAAGATGGGATTAAACTCACAAGCTTTCTAGTTTTCTTTCTAGCTGGCTCATCATCATTTGTATTAAGATCGATATTTCCTTCGTCATCACCATCATCATCATCATCCTCTTCATTATCGTCATCGTCATCTTCATCACCATCATCATCATCGAAGATTGCTTTACGCCGGACACAACCCTCCTTATCAGTTACAATCTCCTCTTCTGGCATCGTCCATTTTGTATCACTAGACCACATAAATGTATTTAAAATATGATGGACTCGTTCCTTTTAGAATTATAGAATTTATATTCAATTAGAAGATGAGCATCAACTCATTACCTTTTTACTTCGTTAGCTGCAATTGGCTTCGAACCCTGCAAAACAACGAGGATTATACTAAACGGTCAAAAGTGTGTCCAACTTTCCAATATCAAAGCAAAATATACATGAAGAGAAAGGATTAACTTTTCTTTGAAAGTACAAAAAATCTCAACATCCTTTCTGACTATCATATTAAATACTTGTTGCACTAATTAACACTGTTATCATCAGGAATCAGGATTTCAATCACGATTATCATCTTGAACATCCATCTGTAACCATGTTTGGCTTTCTCTCTAATATTAATGACCTTCATCGCCAATCACCGCTTAAGTGTGCGGGTTAGTTTAATCATGGGCAATAAATAGAACCTACCTTGAATATATTCAGTTCACTTGCCCCCATCTTCGAATCGATTGGAGTTTGTGTACGGTACAAAGATGTCATGATTTCATGGTCCTCTTCTGAGTACAACTGAAATAAACCTTGTAGACTTTTTCAAATCTTTTTATTTCGGCAATAAATGAAAACATGAATCAAGGAATGAAAACAACCAATCTTTAAATTTTTGTTCTAAACAGCAGCCGTCTCGTTAATTAAACGAGGCGTTGCCACATCAACATTGCGTCCTTATAATTAACAAAACAAAACACTTAACCTTATTAACTTGATCAATGCTCTAGAAGATATTGCAGCTTAAACAGCCAAATGTCACTTTTTCAAAGCAGTTTTCCCAACATACTCAAGTACTGTCAATGCTAATCTGACCTGATCCTCAATTTCTTCTTTGTTTTCCAGCGCAGCCCTCTGTCCTGCTTTGCTGCCACCCAAATCAATATACACAGCATCCTGATAGTCAAAAGAACAGTTCAATGATTCCACTAAAAACATTAATTCGTACACTTGAAAATATGTTTGGATTGTTAAAAACTTATCTCAGAGAACAATTGAAAAACAATTTTATGTAATTATGAAACCTTTTCACAATTCAAATTTATCTAACTTTTCTATCGCTGATAAAACATTTTTGGATTCCAGTATGGTGAAGCATATGTTTTTTGTAACAAATTTGAGCTAGACTTGCATTACACTTTTCGAGAATTTAGCTGAAAGAACGATGTGCCGGCTCAATTTGATTTTACAGGCCGAAGTACTTGTCCACTGAGCTACAACTACTTATAAAATATGAAAAATATTTATTCAACAATAAATACATTGAAAATAATTTATTTTGAAATGTTAGCACCTTGTCGTATACAATACCACCGACACCAGACATGGGAGCGTAAATAAGCCGTTCCTTTTCAGTGAGCGAACGTTTCTTCACTTTCTCAGGTAACGGGCAAGGATCTGCAAGCACATGGATTTCGTTCACCGTATAATCGCCACAACCTGCACGAAGACACGCCGAAGTAAGGTCAAAATTAAAAATTTTCTTACCAACCATTATGAGTAGGTAACCTATTTTGAAAAGTTCACTGTTTTAACTATTAATCAAATATGTAACTCATTTTTATTTGTGCTCCTGGAAAGGCCCGTTTTTCTTTCATACTGTTCAATGTAGTGGTACTTAGCTGGGTCATAAATTTAAAAAGGTTGGTGTGTAAGCCATAACACAGCTACTGATCTAAGTCACCAAAATTATGAAAAAACGTCTGCACTTCTGGATCACAACATCCAATATCTACTTTTAGAAACATGGTGTATATACAGTGGAAGATTGCTACCATTGCGCATGTGATTCGAACAACAAATAGGCTACAAATTTCAGTATTTATTTTAATCAGAATTTAAAAAATTACGTTTTGATCAAAAATTTTTGTAGATTACCAGTTAATAAAGCAATACAAAGATCGTATGATGCTTACCAACCACATGTACTTTGGAGTTGCATTTCATGTGTGCCCCTCGCATGTACCCGTACAAGCACACAGTGCGGCTACATTTAACATTTGCTTCGATCGTTTGCGGCTCGGTAAGATCTTCGTATCTACAAATGTAAGATGCAATACGTTCAAATAAATTTAACACAAAATAAAGTTGTTCCACAGACAATGATGTCCACTAATATTAAATTCAATTCACTATAGATTTAAACTTGGAAATTTATAAACATTTAGCGTTCTCTATGGCAATAAATGAGAGTTACTAAACTCCAGGCAAGTCTTCTTAAGGAAGTTAACATACTTTTAATTACCTTTTGTTTAAGTTAAACAAACTCAAAAAGTTACTTTCTTCTTAAAAATTTAAATAAATTTGTCTATATAAATCCATACTGTTTCCGGAAGATTTAGGCACGCGTGTTGGTGACCGCACGCCTTATTTAGTTTAGGTGCACTTAGGTGCGTGATTTTTGTTTATTTGGAAATCTATTTTTAAAAGCTGTTTTAGGATATACTTTTGTTGTTGGTACTCTTGTTTACGTGTATATCCATAACGATAAGCGTTTTTGGGCGCCGAAATCCTCACATCCAAATTCAGAAAATTGAAAAAAAATATATATATATTAAAAATTTAACGTAACCGTAATAGGCGTAAACGTTGTGAATAGTTTGTTACGTAACGTAAAATATGAAAAGATTTTAGAAAATTTTCAAAGAGAACCGACAGACATGTTTACACGCAATGCTGCAGGTTGTTTAAAAGTCCCAACTGTGCTTTTCGATGGAAGAAGAAAATATCAAACCACAAAGAAACACATTCAGTTTTGTTTACAAAAATCACTTCGCTCAGTTTCCTTCAACCTTTTTAAAGGTTTTTAAACTTCACACTTTTTCCTAATTTCAAAGACATAGCTATCGTTGAAAAAGTCGTCCTATTTTAACTTGTTAAAACTGTATTTCACCAGTAGATATGTCCTGTGACATTTTATAGAAAAAGACAACGTCACGCAAGTGTATTACTCTCCATCCGCATGACTCAAAAGGTTGCAAGGTTTGTAAAAAATATTAAACTGCATTCAAATAGTTACGATGTTAGCTTCGGTGATGCAAGACCCACTGATAGATAAAGAAAGATAACCAGTATTTTATTTACAAAGACAAAAACTTTTGTGCTAAATTCTTCTGCAGTAACTACTTTTAGTAATGTCTAAAAACTAACATTGTTTTAACAACAAATGTATTTATTTGTTTTTATGAATATAAGAAAAAAGCGCTAATGAGGTGCGCGTTTTTATTTTATGATTGTATTAGAAATAATGATCGAAATTGTAATATCAAATGAGAATTTCTCTGTTCAGCTAAATATTAATAAACACAATCAAATGTTTCCAGCAAAAACAATATATTGCATATGTAACATAACTATTGCAATTTAACACGTTTAACTAATTAACACGTTTTTTACTTTCGCTCTACAATGTTCCTATTTTATTTTATTTTTCTTCTCGCAATAATTTATGGGAGAGCCCAATTATCAACACTAAAAAAAAAAATTTATGCAGAATGTATTAATTCTGTACAAAAAGCATGCAACAAAGATCACTGACGTAAATTTTTTAATCAACTAGATTAAACATCATTGTTAAGTTTAACTATTACGATAAAACAATTTGCAAGTGTTTACATCGTGACAAAAAATATTTTTTTCCTTCAATTTACGTAATCGAGGTGCGCAACAAAAAACACGTCTTGCACATTCCAGGAGCGTGCCAAGAGCGCAATCCCACACCTCTCCCAAAACGTATGTATTTCCAATTAAATGTAAATTTTTCATTACAGAATAGCGTCCTTACAGAATACTGTGCCAACATGAAAAATAGACGTTAAATGTATAAAGAGAGAGAGAGAAAGAGAGAATAGAATTTTCAAATTTCTAGCTTTTCTTTTCTATATCCAACATTTTACTTAATCATGTTAAAGAAACGGATGCCCACCTGTCCACCAAGACATATGGATGTGAAGACCTCCAGGTTAGAGGACGAAACTTCATGACTGAGATGAATCGGCCGAGATTGTGAACTTCTGTTTTCGGATACAATCCGTGGGTTATATTGGACAGATAAAATAGTTTTGCGCCCTATACATATTGTAAAAATATGAATTAATTTCAAAAGTATAAATATAAATTAGAAATAGTAAAAAAGAAAACAATTCTACAAATATATATATATTAAACAATAATAAAATAGGTAAATAGTAATAAATCAGAAAAAGCTTTGCTCAAAAACCTGTGCATAAAACATTATTTTGGAAGGTGATGTAATGGTTATTCACAACTTACGTATGCTTTATGGTGTGTAAAGGAAGAAACAAATTTTCACAAATGTGTACCAAAACAAGGCACATTCCTTACATTCCTTACCTGATAGACTTCGGTCCAAAATCGTGTTTTCATTCTTTTTTTGATTTTCTTCAACGACTTATTTTTGCGTAGCAAGTCAATGTGTGTGAGCACGCCCATGATCTTTGGAAAGCCGTGGACTTGTACAATGTTTAAAAACTCAAACATCTCCATCTCAAAACCGAAACTAGCATCAATTAAAAGCAAGACCTGCGAAAAAGAAAAGTGCTCAATAAATATCCAAAATGACCATAAATAAGAAGATGTTGCATAACAACAGATGGACAGGACAGCAATTCAACAATTCAGTCAATTACTTTTACGTTCAGGTTGTGTTGTTAACAGAACACCTTTTTTGTAATGATATTTGGCTACTTTAAAAATTACTGTATATTCAAACAAATCAAGTTCACCGACCAGATCTGCAACCTTCGCCACGTCAATCATCGAGTTTATATCATTGTTGCATTCAATTAATGTGAGACGCCTTCTTTTACCTGAAGCATAAAATATATATATTAAAACAAAATACAGAGCTCTGATTAGCGAAATCAAATTTAACAACTCGCGAATCAACATGGTTTCTTTTTTGTTACAATCGCAAATTAAAGAATATGTTCGTTTTGTTATTGTCCTGCTCTACCCGTATTTTCTTAAGTGACGTATTTACCATAGGATACTGGTTTTGGTATATCTTTGTTGGTTTTGTTTTCTGGAGGAAAAAGCAAACTGCAAAGCAGGGTTTGACAAATCCAATTTGCAAAATGTAATGTACGATGAAGTACCTGAATTCCTCATTTTCCATACGCCAAGTATGTATTTCTATGACGTACTCATTTACAAGCAAAAATATGATGTGTCTACATGCTAACCCCTAATGACCTGGTGTGTCAAAGAAGCCGTCATATTGCAGTAACTATTCCAAATTTGCTCATACTAAAAGGGACCGGTCACTAGACTAAAGTGTAGATCCTAGACAATACATAATTAATTTTTCACTGCAGCAGAGGGCGGGACCAATGCTGGAATAAGCAATCAGCACATTGGAGAGTTTTTAGGTGGTTAAAGTTAATATTTTAAATCATGTGGATAAAGTATGCCTAGAAAATATACTTAAAGGGTAACAAAGAACTTAACTGTGAGATTAACATTTTAATACATAATAGTTTCTCCATTCATGGTATGCTGAGACAAACTAAATTGATAAATTTGTAATAAGGGTTTTAAACATAAACGATCAATTGTTTTAAATGGTAGCAATCTTCCACTGTATATACATCGTGTTTCTAAAAGTAGATATTTAATGTTGTGATCCAGAAGTGCAGACGTTTTTTCATAATTTTGGTGACTTAGATCAGTAGCTGTGTTATGGCTTACACACCAACCTTTTTAAATTTATGACCCAGCTAAGTACCACTGCATTGAACAGTATGAAAGAAAAACGGGCCTTTCCAGGAGCACAAATAAAAATGAGTTACATATTTGAAATCCTATAAAAACAAACATGATTTCTGCATTTGTTTGTGAATCGCGTCACAACTTTAACAAAAGAAAAACCACTTTGACACAAGTCTAAATATGTGTATATATATCAAAAAGAGATAAGACAGGTTTGATATTTTCAATATTTTTCTTCGATGTTATTATCAAGGAATTGTTCAGCGGTGAGGTACTTTGTTATTTGATTAAATTATAGTAATTTATATAATAAAATTATACGAAAGGACACCTAACTTTAGTTACTGACTGTAGGAGATTAAAAAAAGGGCATGACTTGAAATTTGGACTGAATAAAGCTAATATTTAGTGGTATGTGCCATTCGGTGAAAACATCTTAATTTGTAAATAACTTGAAAAATGTTCATCTATCAGTGTTTTTAATGCTTTTTCTGGATTCCTTGCCCCAAAAAACTTATCTGTGCAAATTTTCAGAAGTAGAACATCTTCTAAACTCAATTAATTAAAAAACGTAAATTCACAATTGGGGATATTTGTGGGGGGAAAGCAGCTTTAGAAAAATACTAAAATTGCTGTAACTTCGGAACCGTTTTAAGTTAGATGCTCAAATTTTCAGGATTTTCATATTTTATTATACTCTATCACTGGTGAAAATTTCAACAAAATTGGTTAGGTAAGGGTGTCGAAGTTTTGAATGACTTGAAATGGAATTACTGTACCCTCTTTCTTTTGTCCTGAGCAACAGAATCATTCTGCTGCTTCTATTAAAGATAAGCTGTCAACAATATTGGTATGCGCATTGAGCAGTGACAGGGAATTATACCTTTTCTGACCCATTGTAGATCTAACCCATGTTTTAATTCTTCTCTGCATAGAAAAAGAGCGCTCTGGTGTGGCCGATGTTGCTCCACTTGTCAAAACAATTCTAGTGATTGTCCAAAATATTTCTTATTATTGGGTGAATTTCTATATCTACTACCTGTAATGTTTTGCAAATATCTCGAAAGTCAACCGGCTTAGATTCTTTGAAGATTGTTTGAATCAAAGCTCACTTTCAAGATGATCTGCGTTGAAGTCTCCTTGAAAATCTTATTTTAGAATTTCCAATTCAGCAGAAGCACCTTGGTTGTTTATTGTTTTTTAAGCAATTCTTCCACGTTGATAAATCTTTTCAATGCTGGCTGTTGGAAGCGATCGGAACATCCATAGCATTGACAAGCGTCTTGGGCTTCGGTTATTTTTTGAGTTTTAAAGCGGCGTTTCATGATCTTTCTCTTCACTAGCAGATTGAATATTAGATATTTTTGGGTTGAAAAAATCAGTCACTCTTCTCTTACTCATGGCAATGAAACGATGTTGAGAAGACGAACGCTTTAGAAAAATGTGAATAAACAAAAGATATTTGCCGAAATTGAGCAAAATTAGGAGAACATAGATGAAGAGACTTCTGAGTCTCAGTGTCAGTTGACACACTATTTAACAAAATTATTTTTTTCTTTTATAAAAAAACATTACTTTGCAAATGTAAAGGAATTAGCAAGAAAGTACCTACCCGAGACGACTGTGACAGGACCTTGTAAATTGCTGATCTTTTCTTTAGTAAAACCTTTAATCAAGTTATTTATTAGTGTAGTTTTCCCAACCTTTGGAGGACCAACAACAGCAACAATAATTGGAGGAGGTTCTAATGAGGTTCTATCTACAAGTGGAACATGGTACTTTTTAGTTTGAAGATCTAGACTACGATGAACTTGGCGAGCGGTTTTATGTACAGATTGGATTGCAAACGCTTTCGGATTTCTATTCTGATCTGGTTCATGTTTCTTCGATTTTTTCTTTTCAGCCTTTCTTCCAGCTTGTCTTGCTCTATGAGATTTTTGTTCACCTTGCTCGTCAGCCATATTTGTTTTTCCATGCGATAATTTTTGATTAAATTCACCGAATTGAAAAATGCAAACTCGACATTTTTAGGTAATACAAGTCTACACATTAATTTTGAGATCTTTGACCATTTGTTGGTACTCAAATGGAGCCCTATCTAAATTGTTTTATTTATTAATTTTGTTTTAAGTTTAGTAAATTTTCAATAAATGCAGTGCAAAAATATACAAAATTATCTAAAAGTAAACAAAGATTGCAAGTTAAGTATCTAAAATCAGATGACAGCGTGTTTATTTCAAATAGCGGAAGAAAAGATTCTCTTTTGCGTGAAGTAGCATGAATATCATATTAAAACAAGTTGGAGCGTGATAAAGGAAACTCTGAAATCAGTATAGTTCGTGTTGAATAAAAATCGAAAATCGGGCACGAGCTTGGCGCATACAGCGGACTCTCTATAACTCGAACACTCACGGGGAAACAGAAATCGTTCGAGTTAAGGAGTTAAGGATTAAAACGACACTTATAAGTGGAAATCGTGAAGAATTCTTATTGGGAATCATTTTAAGTTATTTCAGATATTGGGTTTTTAACAATTGTATTAATCAAAAATTATGATCGTTTAAAGTTTTTATGTGATTATGTAAAATACTGTTCGTGATAAATTCTCCTGTAGCTATGAACGTCCTGGTATTATGTTATGCGTATAGGTCACAATTTTACTGCACTCTTTAATTTGTTATCAGAACTATTTATGTAATAAATGAGTTTTCAATTTGTTATCTATTTATTATCAATTGTTAACGTGCACGCAATCTGAAATTTTTCTTTAAATACTCACTCTTCGGTTTCCTTCATTGGGCCACTGCTCAAGGAGACAAGTTTGCTCATCTTAAATGGAAACAAAGATAACTTTCGACAAGATTGGTTTTCACGACGAAGATGGGAGGCAAGATATTCACAAGTGGAGCAAAAGACAATTTCAACGTTATAAAGGTTTTCAGAAATCTTTTAGTGCGTTTCAGATATTTGCCATCGACTTGAATTTGCTGAAGAGCTTTTTCACAAATTTTAATGGCATGGTCATTCTACAGATGATTTTGGCAGGTCTTGTAACGTATGCCTGCGACTTATTGCACATTACCTATGATTTACCCGTTAGTCTGTTTATATCGCCCATTGTATTTCCATTAGCATTTTCCATCAACACAGATTTTCAAAGAAGAGAAAAGGTGCTGGGAGACTTGGCTAAGTTTAAGTCTTCTTCCATGATGTGGTTTTTCTGCCACAGAGACTGGCAGGATTCATGTGAGTTCGACGATGTTTTTATAAAGATATTGCGCAAGAAACTTAAAGGTATGCTTTTTCTCCTGCGCGAGTATTTGTTCACGCAGAAACTTGATCGCAGAATGACAATCCTTCGCGCTATCTACGAAGATTTGAGTGACGCAAATCAACTTAACGAAAGAGTACGAAACAGCAAAATGCAAGGAAACTCGCCACTAGTATCGACACTTGTGCATTTTTTAAACATGATGCTATTATCATTTGAGAGGCTCCGCGTCATAAGAGAATACCGTTCTCCGAGGTCAATACGTTCATTTACAAAAGTTTTGATTTTTCTTTCTCCTTTCATATTGTCTCCATATTATGTGCACCTTGGCAGAGGCAAAAACGACTGGTCGCCATATTATATCTCTGTTATGGTTGCATTTGTATTTGGTGCTTTACAAAGTGTCCAAGATAAACTTGATGATCCATTTGATGGAATGAGCGAAGATGATATTGACTTAAAAACTCTGGATGATTGGACATGCAATTCCCTGGATGCTACTGCGTATCGAACCAACCAAGTTGGTCGCCTCCAGGTTTCCAAAGAACCACCCAAATTCCAAACATTGACTATTGATAGCAACGATGCTTTCCCGCCGTTGAGCGGTAAAGATGGAGTATTAAGTACGCCGTTACTTTGTGCCACGGAAAATCCTTTAAGACACAATGTTATTTCAGACGAAGAAAGATCGTCAGAAAACCTTGCATGGCACCACTCCTATACAAACATTTTGTTTAACGTTAAGGGCAGCGAAACAATTCAACGTTGTAGACCTTTTTAGGAGAGCGATTGCCCGGGATGCGCTTTACTCTGGAAAGTATCTTTGATACAGAAAAAAGCAATTCATTGGAACTTTTACCAGGCATACCTCAACAAAATATGATAGAAGCCAAATGGAGATGAAAATTTTAACACAATAAACCCTGAATCACAACCGATTAAACACGACTGTTGTTGGAAAAGAAGGGCGATATTTTAAACAAATAATAACAAAAGCAACTATTTCCATAAAACTATATTCATGGAAACATAATCTCTAATGCTGGCTTGTTTATTGATCATACCGACCTTTGCTCTTGCATTCCTTTTGTAATGTTCATATCGTATCATTATCTATTTCTGCAATTTGAAAACATAACACTTCGAGTTTGAAAGTTTCAAGGAAGCTTTCTAGTTTTTGGTTGTTTATATATGTGTTAATATTTACAATGAATTAATTGAATGTACATATTTATTTACTCGTTTATTGCTTTTTTATATATATATATATTCGATATAAAGTCTCTTTTTCCTTGAAGCAAGGGTTAGACTAAATCTGGTTTGATTAGCATGTTTCATTTTAAAAACAACAATATTTTATTCTTTATAACGCTGACATGTTTCATTCTTTTCATTGTATTTTTGCATTGACGTTATCAGCAAATTGTATTAAACATTAACATTCAAAAGCAACTTGGAGTTCATATATTCACATTTAGTGTATTACTTTGGAAACATTACCGTATTAGCGTTGACATTCAAACGCCTTTTTTAGGTGAGTGTATACAGTAACAGAGTACACTCATTGAGTTCTAATGTTTTAGGTGAGTGTATACAGTGACAGAGTACACTCATTGAGTTCTAATGCTTTAGGTGAGTGTATACAGTAACAGAGTACACTCATTGAGTTCTAATGTTTTAGGTGAGTGTATACAGTAACAGAGTACACTCATTGAGTTCTAATGTTTTAGGTGAGTGTATACAGTCAGAGTACACTCATTGAGTTCTAATGTTACATGTATTGGCATTAGTTGTGCGAGTGAAAACTGTAAATATCCTTTGAATGAGGTACGTTTCACAGAGAATCTTTTTGTTAATGTGTTCTAATGGTTTTCCTTTTAGTAATTGTGGCATTATATTTCCACTATCACACGTGATGTGCCTATACACCTGCTGTTAATCTTCTCTTTAAATGTAGCGAGTTAACTAGCTCTTTTTAGGATAAAAAGTTTTGAATTTGCCAACTTTTTCTAGCTGTTATTAATGAACTCAAGAACTCATTTAATCCACTTGAAGTTTCAACATTTTTCATCAAAGAAAGTGCTTCCTATCTTTTGAAACTGCCGAATGTGTCCGGGGTCATCAGCATTGCTAGGATTAAAATCCAGACAAAGACAATACAACACAGGAGGAAATATCAAAAAGACGAATATCGGCAGAGTTGTTTTTTTAAAACCAGGCAGCCAGAACGCTCATTAAAGCATTATCATGAAGACCTCGAGCCAGAGTTTTAGTGTATTTAATTGCTCCCATTTGTGCTACGGTTATTTTGGATGAAATATGAAGTTATTTATAACCGGTCACTAAACAAGTTTGTGATAGTATGGTCTCGAATCCAGAACCTTTCGGTTAAGAGCCAAACGCCATTCCCATTGCGCTATTGTCGGATAAATACGTTAGTTAATACGTCAAATTTCTGGGGCGGGGGGCAGGTTTACTGAGGAGACTTGTGTGTGCTTTGGCCATTGTCATGGAATTGGATTCTAAATTTATATAACACGAGTTACACGTCTATGTTTTCATAACTACCAAACGAAATATGTAAATTTATAACCAATAAAAGAAATTAAAAATAAAAATTGAAACTTAATTTTCTAATGGTATTTGCAAACATTGATAAGATATCAGTGGAATTATTCAGTCAGAAAAATTAGGTATAATCAATCAGGTTTACAGAAATCCTGGGGGACAGGTCTAGGTTTAAGAGTATGGATCACTTTTACATACACTCATATTCGTCATTTCCAAACGACTCCATCATAGAGCATACTTTTATTATATTTAAAGCTTCTAGAAAGAATGGTCGGAAAATAAATATCTGCTCATATAAAGAGTTGTTTCTTAGCAACATTGTCACTTGGGGACTACGAAACACACTTTTGCATTCAAATATATATATATATGTTCACTATTCTTTACAGAATAAACTCTGCTTACAAACATCAATCATATAGATATATTAACAACTGTTTAAAAACGAACACATGAAAACAGATTTGTCCTTAAATGCACATCATAATAATTACAAAGAATTTACAGCAATCAAACACATGACAACGTGGAGAGAGCTGTACAGCCTCTAAAATCGCTTGCTATCGTACCTAAATAAAAAAACAATTGCTTGCTATCATACCTAAATAACGAAATACATAACAATCCCCAATGAGAATACCTTAAGGACAGAAAATAAGGCGATGATAAAGTAGTGCGGAATAAATTAGTGCGAATGAAGAGCCAAATTTTTTATATTAATGCGGAATTAATTAGTGCAAATCGAGGTAAATGGCTAAATGTGCGGAATTTAATAGTGCGAGTTCGAAATTTTCATGAAATTTGCGAATTTAATTTATGCGATTCCGTACGTTTTTTCACTTTGTTAACAAGGTCCCCAAATGGCCCTATTTTCTAAGACAACTTAGATATCTGAAAACATGTGGAAGTCCTAAGTTCATTGTGAGTTTCACGAAAATTTCTAATGCTGGCCAATTTTTTTACATTGGACGGATTTTAGTAGTGCAAATTGCTAAATTTTTTTGCGTTGGGCGGAATTTATTAGTGCGAATTGCAGAGCTCAATCAGATTTGGGCAGAATTTATTAGTGCGAAATACACCCTAATTCGCACTAATTAATTCCGCACTATTTTATCCTCGCCTTATTTTCTATCCTTAAGGTAATTTCTTATTCTTTCTTGCAGAAAATTAGAAGCTTCAAAACGTAAACACTGAAATATAGCACCCTCAAGGCTAGCACCCTCAACACAACAACACTGACACTGGTTGTTAGCACAGAAAAGAAAAAAAGTTCTACCTGCAAACATTATTTTGTCAGAGATGGTAGCTAGCTAGCTATTGTATTGACATTTGTTGAGTTAACAATATGACCATCTAAACTGTCAAAACGTTATTGTTTTTCTTTTATCAATATATGTAAAATATTTAAAATAAAAAAAATCTAATAGTTAAAATCCAAAATAAACTTACCTCAAAGCAATATTATCCCTTGGCCTAGACAGATCTTTAGGTATTCACCACTCAACAGATAAATCTCGACAAAGAGTTCCAAGATGATATAACAAATAAATGTTATCTAGCCTCTTGATAGAATCAACCTCACATAACAACTTCTCATCCAAATTTTTAAATTCTCAAGATTCTCATTCTTAAACAAGGAAACTCAGGCGTGCTTACATTAGTTATGATTACGATAGAAATAAATTCTGCCTAATGGTTACAAATATTTCACTTTAGCATATGAGATATATCTTAATTAAGCAAATACGATTCGCT
Organism: Candelabrum cocksii; assembly: GCA_963930725.1. NCBI lineage: Eukaryota > Metazoa > Cnidaria > Hydrozoa > Anthoathecata > Candelabridae > Candelabrum > Candelabrum cocksii. The sequence continues at coordinate 1,552,734 of OZ005670.1, read as the reverse complement.
CAGAAGATCCTGCATTTTGACCTCGTCCAGGTATAAATATTTATAAAACACTGCAAATTTGGTCATACCCAGTCTTCTTGCAGTGTTTTGAGAGACACAAATCCTGCAAAATTAAAAACTCTGCAGCCTGCCCGCGGCACTGGTCAGCGGATCGCTGGCTGCGTACGTACGGTTGGAAAGTCACAAGCGCGTTTTACCGATGATATGTGTAATTAATTAAATTTTATTTATTTATGTTCTTTTATTCTTGATTGCAATATTAATGGCTGTGTTAAGGAAAAAAAATTGTATTTCAAAATGTAACAGATTTACTTATTGAATAACGTGTCTATCCGGGACAATTTCTATAAATCTTTTAGGCATGTTCATACTTATACTAGATAGCTTTTCATAACGGCACAGAAATGTAACGGACTTCTGTTCACACTTATAAGGATAAAACCGTCACGATTTTTATACCGGATAGCTAAGAAGACGCAAGGCTCTCGAAAGTAATACGTTATGTATCGGATAGCTTTTTAAGGGTGGTGACTCACCTGGTGAGTTCTCACTCGCCAAATTCCCACCTGGTGAGTTCCCACCCGGTAATTTTCCACTTCTTTACACCCGGCTCCTCACAACTGGGAGATTTACATTTTGCATTCCATCCATATTGAACTCTATGGCAGATACGAGAAAAGGCATAAATAAGGACTGGTGTTTCAATATCTTTTCAAGTGAAAAAATAACTTGTTACAATACTAAACGAATAGATAGGTGCTTAACAAAATGAATTAACAAAAGATTCCTCCGGGTGGGAATTCACTGGGTGGGAATTCACTGGGTGGGAACTCACCAGGTTGGAATTTGGCGGGTGGGAATTCACTGGGTGGGAACTCACTGGGTGGGAATTCACTGGGTGGGAATTTACTGGGTGGGAATTTTCAAAGTACCAGAATTTGGATATTTTTACCCCTAATACCTTATTTAGGCAAATTTGGGCCCAAAGTTTAAAATAGTCCGTTTGCTATGAAAATTGGCATGTACAATATATGTATATATAATCTAGTTACAAATTAGCATTTACATGACCATATATATGTAAATGGTGTACAGACGTTTCGAAATTGACGATTCGAAAATGACAGTTCGAAACAATATTGCTTTACACTTTTTTATTTGAATTAATTTTGTTTTCCGTTTTTCAAAATTCTATTAACGTTTTTTAAATTGGCGAATCAATCACGTGGTGGTTTATCTTAGAACGTTATTACGGTTGCGTTTAAACTCATATAACATATAATAGATTAGATTACAGAGGTAAATGATTTACGCATGCGCACGACGGTTGTAAATGATAACTTAAAGGACAAAAATTCATCGTCAAAAAAAGACTTTGAGCTGCGCATGCGCAAAACCGAATTTGCGAGATACTTATGATGGAATCTGGAATTTTGTACCAAGAAGCATTGTCAATTTTGGTAAGATATTCTGGAATAAAATTTTGAAAAAAGTTAAAAATGTGGAATTTATGCGCATTCGAGACTTAGTTTTGTGTTATTTCCCTTAGATACCGTAGTATTATCGGAAATTTTTATTCATTGACCGGTGACACAATAGCATAGCTGTACATACACAAACATTTTGTTTTAAATAATCTTAATTAGAACGATTTATGGACGATTTAAATTTACGCATGCGCAAGTGCTCACGCTAAGTTGTGAGATTTGTAACCAGATCATTCTGATAGATATGATCATTTTCAATCACCATTCAAAATTTGGAATGATAATCCTCATTATTTAACAACGAGATATTTCTAATTAAAAAGCTTATAAATTCTAGCAAAAGAAATTGGAATTTTCAATCCTTCCCCTACCTAACTTCAGATAAGTAAATCTCATACATTTAGTTTTGTAATGAAAAATTGTCGTCAAAATAAACAACCCTAAATAGCCACTTTTTGCCACTTTTAAAATAAACACTAATTATACTAGGGTTAACAGCATTCCTTATAGTAAAAAAAAAAATGGAAAAAAGTGTCGAGCCCTCTTATATCTCCTTTTAACTACTGGTCAGAATCCCTTCACATTCTGCCTATGACTTAAGGACAAGGATTCATCGACAAAAAGTCCAATTTAATTTTCACATCACTGTCAGATATCGCACACGCATGCGCCGTACGATTTCGCGCATATTTCGTTAAGGCAATATGGTACTTATAGACCTCTGTGGAAAATGATACTTTATGATGATGGCTTTAGCTTATAATAAAATTATATTTAAAAAACGTTGGGAATTCAGGGAATTAAGCGCATGAGTATTTTTTAATCTTTTTTCGGTTGCCGTAACTTTTTCCAAATTTCTTTTATACATCCAGTTAGCCCAATCATTGGGCTATTCACATGCAAATTCTTGTTTGATATAACCTTTGGTAGGACTCTATATATTGAATTTCCCTTTACGCATGCGCAAACCACTATATCCAAATTTTAAAGATAATTGTCATATAATTTCAATTGGGCAAAAATTCATTTAAATATGTGACATTTTTACATTTCATGCCCAAAATTACGTCCAAAGTGTTTTTCAAATTGCGACAAATAGTGTTGATTTTCGATTTTTTGTGACAAATAGTGTTGCGACATATAGTGTTGAGTTTGCGACATATAGTGTTGAGTTTGCGACATATAGTGTTGGTTTGCGACATATAGTGTTGAGTTTGCGACATATAGTGGCGTTGGCGACATATAGTGTTGATTGCGACATATAGTGGTGGTACAGATATCGATGAAAAGAATTTAATGCATTTAGAATTTCACGAAAGATGTCGTCTACAGATATTATGAATAAAATAGTCGCATTGATGGCATATCAACAAATTCTGTTGTAAGCTTGTAAATCGGGGAAAGAAACATCTTTATCAGTTAATTTTGTGCAAAAAGCTAAAATTTATTTTAACAAAACTGAAAAGAAATTAACCTCGAAGTTTTTTTTAGCATGAAAAAAGTATGTCTATCCGGTATAATGTGAACGTCTTGAAAACGAAACATCGTCATTGTAATAAATTGTGAAAACTTGTGTAATCGTATAACTTTATTCCACAAACTAAAAGATGAAGGACGCGGGTTAACTTTTTTTCTTTCTTTCTTTCTTCCTTCAACGCATAAAGTATAAACTTCCTCGCTCACACAAAATATAAAACTCTTTCTTTTCTCCCTCTTTCCAACGCATGCTGGATCAGTTTCTTAAGAAAAATGTAACAAAAGAAAATGTATTTTCCAATTAGAATCAATTCAGTTGAGGAGTTTCATATCAAGGGGTTTGCCATAAGAGGTCTTCTCCACAGTCATGAAACGATTCTGTTCACATTCTGTAGCTTTTGGTGTAGTGTAAACATAGTATTAAGATCAATTTTCAATTCTTTTTGAAACGCTTAAATTTGTCGTTTTTTAAAGTTTTGTGTAAAACGCTCTTTAGATTTTTCCCCCATGAATTTCCGTCGTCAGCAATGCATATGCACGTGCGAAATAATGCACATGCACGTACGGAACAATGCCTATGCACGTACGGAACAATGCACATGCACGTGCGAGACAATACCCATGAACGTGCAAAACATTGCTCATGCACGTGCAAAATAATACCCATGCACGTGCAAAACATTGCTCATGCACATGCGCAATAATACACATACACGTGCAAATTTCATACATCATTTCAAAGGCATCGCTATCAAAACGAACCTCACATTTAAACCTTAATATAGTAGTATATATTTAATCCTTAACTTTGCTTTTGTTATAGTTTCATGAAAAACGGTCTTTAGATTTATCTCACGCGAATTTCCGTCGCCAACAATGCATATGCCCGTGCAAATTTCACGAATCATTTCTTTCAAGTAGTGAATGTTGCGCCATCCTGTTTTGGCGCCTATGAAATAAAAAAATCTATTTATTTATTTATTATTTATTTATTTATTTAAAGGCTTTAGGTTTTCTTTAGTTTTCTCTGGGACCAACCGTTCACTCAGTGTAGGCGTAAAAAATTCAATTTCACAGAACTTGCAAAGATTTTGACACAGAAAGAAACCAGTTATAAGCATTCTAGACAGATACTTCGTGACAGTTCTAGACTCTCCAGAAATCGGTTTGGTGTGTGTTATCACATAGTACAGTACTCCATAGTGGTTAAGCGTTTTCGCATTATCTTGTAATTCTACCTTAATTTGAGCAGCACTAAGCAGTGAACTAGCTTTTGAAGTTACGGTACACACATGCGCCAATACAATAACTTGTATTGTTATCGCAAAATTATTTTATTACGTCATAACGTGTGCACTGAAACAATTAAACATTATTCTATCAAGCAGAACGTAAATTTACTTATTTATCAAGTTTTACTGCGTCGCGGGCTGGATAGCGTGCTGGAGTACGCAAGTGTTCGCGGACCGGATTAAAACAGCCGGCGGGCCGGATCTGGTCCGCGGGCCGTAGATTGCCGACCCCTGCTGTAGAGGAGAGAAGTGAGATTTGATCAGTTGAATCACAAAGAATGAGGTTTGTTTTGATGGCGCAAACAAGGTTTGGAGTAGAAAAATCGTTAAAAATTTTAAAAGAAACAAAAAAGCAGAAATAACAACAAAAATACACGACAAAGGTGTTGAGGCTGTATATTGAAATTACATGACTATCCACTATGACGTTCAGTTTCTGACATATGGTTGTAAGGCACCGTAAAAACTCCTTCATCCACTTGAAATCGAAACACGCGAGCTTTAGGTGTCCTACTAAACACCCTTAAAACATTGTGCTTTACTTCATGCCATGACACCTCGTGACTTCTCACGAGGATGAAGAAATATGCAAGTGCGTTGGCAAAACCAGAAGATTGTGCCAGTAAAACACAAACAAGACCAAAATTGAAGTCGGAGGTTTGATGAGGGTGAATGACTTCTTCCACGCGATATACTGCAATCGGTGTGTAAAACAGAACGTTGATTATTGGGTATAGCAGCAACAGGCGAACTTCGGCCCTGTACCTTTTATCACTAAGTTCCTCAGTAAGACTTTTACCGGGTACAGCAGAGGTTGACCTGTAAACTTTATGGATCATATAGATATAGATCGCAATGATAATAGACATTACAGCAAAGAAGGGTATATACCAAATACCAAATCGTACGTAGACTGCTTCTTCTTTGACCCAGCACCAAACACCCGCCGGACCGTAGTTATCTCCGAAGAGAGGGATAGACGCTAAACATCCTGACACAAAAATTATCACTATTTGCGAAGTCCAAAACCACTTTCTTATCTTCTGACTCCCATTTATTGAAGACAATAACGTAACAGCAATCAACAACACCACACCGACAATTGTCCAGTCGAAAAACTGTATGAAAAAGCCTTGTATGTGACACAACGTCCCTGGTGTGACACTCTGTATGTAACAGGATGCGCTTCCCAGAGTTATGTAAACAGCGAGCACCACAACAAGCCTTTCTACGAACGTAACGTATCTTTTCATGACAAGCATGAATGAAATCATCAGCAAGGAAACCGCAATTGCAAGTGATCCAAAAATGCGAACAACAGTTGAAAGCGTTTGACAGTTGTCAGGATCGTCAGGCCATTCGGTGCACTCATTCTCCATCTGCGTGAAGAAGTTTCGCTTTTTATCAAATAAACTCATGCATAGACAATACAGTGTCAGCACAATGCATTGAGATCAATCCTAATCTGCATTGTTAAATCTTACTGATCGAAGTGAAAGGAATCCGCTTACGTTGTTGTTTACGTGCGCGATAACATTTTATGGAAACAGAGGGAGGTCTGCAATGGCGCTGACGAAAAACAAGATTGAAGATTGATTTTCTCGGATTAGCAACTAGCTCTGGAACCAACTCGCATCCATGTCATAGTTAAATTCAGCCATATCGTGCCTCAAGAGATATGAAATTGGTCCGAGTTAACGAATGCCCGAGTTAACCGAACTCTGAAACTGGGGAGGTATAGGGGGGATTTATAGATTTTTACAATTTCATACATATTTTTTATTGATGGACTTGCATTTACCGTAAATTCTCTAACTTAGTGCAGCTTCTAATTAGTGCGGATAGCATTTTTTCGAAAATTGCACAATTTTTTCCCCTCTACTTATTAGTGCGGGTACGTTTTAAATTTTCAATTATCCTCTAATTTAGTGCGGGTTGACTTTTTTGGTGATGGATGATTGATTCGTTGTTTAACTGTTCATTATTAAACGCCCTTCTTCTCAAAGATTTAGAAATTCCTGTCCTTTTTGAAAGAGAATTTACAGTTCCATGCTCCATCAGAGGGTACCACATTTATCAGAATCAATGGACGGCTGAAATTGGAGAAAATTTGATCACCGCTCCTGATAGTAGACCTGGAGCACTCGTCGAGGATAGTTTTGCAATTGCTGTTCAAAAAGATGGAAATACGGTTGGACACGTACCGAAATTCATATCAAAATTAATTTTCTATTTTTTGAAAAACGGTGGTAATCTCTATGTTAAAATGAGTGGATCGAGAAGATTTTCAGTTGACTTAAAGCAAGGTGGATTGGAGATACCAGCCGAATTTCGATTCACAACATCGAATGAGAAACTTTTCCTCCAAATGAAAGAAAAGACATTGGCGGAGGTTAAGAAGTTTGGTGAGAATTGAACCAAATTAGAAGAAGCAAAAAACAAGAAAAAAAAACTCAAAACAGAAAACGTAAATAAAAATTGAAATAAGAAAATAAAAAACATATAATTTTTTTTGAATTTTTCCCCTCTAATTTAGTACGACATGGAACCAAATTACCTCTAATTATTAGTGCGGGTTTAAAATGCAAAAATAACGGTAATTTAATGGCTCTAATTATTAGTGCGGCATGGCCAAAATAAATTTTTTTTGGCCGCACTAAATTAGAAAATTTACGGTACCTTCATGTTTTTTGATATAAGATCGATGACGGTATTTTATAGTCATCGATGAAATACCAAACGAAAGGCCGGGAATACGCATTGATATCTGTTAAAAGGTTGGCAGCTATAAATATATTTAATTTTCAAACCTTTCTCTATTTAGTTGATTTGAGTGCGAGTACTGATCTAATTATATCGCAAATCTCTATCGTTTGTTGTGAAGGATTCCACGTAAAGTGAAGTGAAGGCGATGCTAGTTTATCGAATAGGAAATGATTTACTCAAGACGAAAGAATGTTTATGTTTTTACGTTTTTTTTATTGAAGTTGCTCAAAACAAGGCCACTGAGAGAGTAAAGAGCTACAAAATTGGCAAAATTGATGTATATTTATGGTGACCTCAAATAAGCAAGAAGTTCGTAGCTGGTAGGTGAGACATAATAAACGAGGGATAACAAAGTACAAGTGACGCTCTGTGAAATGTGGAGATGTAGAAAATGATCTATAGCTACAACTTCAAAACTTATATATATATATATATATTAGAAAGGAATTACATAGGAGAGGCACGGCCTATGACTCAACAGAATACTGTGTATTGGGTCTATTTCTTTCACCGGACCCACGAAAATTTTGATGTTATATAAGGTCCATATTAAACCTCAATTAATTAATTAAGTATTATTAAAATTGTTGCTTTACAAAAAAATACAATACAAAAAATAAAAATTTGAATAATGTGCGGATCTACGGATTTAGGAAATAGTGCAGGGGTTGGAGGCCTGAAATAGGGTCAACTAGGAACAAATCGTTAGAAAGCTGATTTTTTTTTAAAAAAGTTTCCTTAGTATATATGTTTTCACAGAAAAAAACCCACTCGCTTTCCTTAAGTATAAAGTAACCAAAACAACGGTGGTTGATTAACAGGGGGTAAAAACACTAAAATACCGTTTTTGGAAATTTCTTGTTTTAATGCGTGTTTGTTTTATCAGTTTTTTACTTAATTACTTTGTATAAATGCGATAAAGATAAGTTGTAAAACAAGTTTAGAGCATTTCTAAAAAATATAGAATAAAATCTTTTGCTTCAGGGGGTAATTTTGATGATTTTTTAAAAAAAAAACATAAAAAATTACGATTTTTCAACGAAAATGTCATTTTAAACCAGAAATAAATTCTTACAAAGAAGTTTTCAAAGTTTCTTTACTATGCACTTTTACTGGGGCTTAAGACACGGGGGTAAGACACTAAAATTTAATTATTGAAAATAGTCAGTCAGCTTTCTACTTGATTGTAATATATTGTAAAACAAATAATAATTGCATTTCTAAAGATTATCTTGTCAAATAATAAGTGCCTAACAAATTTCTACCATAATACTTTAGATCGACTCAATTACATCAAATATGTTCCGATCTTCCAAGTCATCGATGTCGGTTTCTTCGTCAAGTAACTTGTAGAATATAATACAAACGATATACAAATGATATTTGTTTTGAACATAATTATAATGGCATAACAAACACATGTAAATTTCAATAAATAAATATAATTTAATAATACTGGTTTCTTACCTCTGCATTTTTACAATCGCCACGGCAGTTCTTGCATGCAGCTAAACAAACTAAACCATGTTTACGACACGAACACAACTTTGATGTACAGCCACTCTTACACTTGCATCGTATAAAATTTAATAGCTCTGACGGTGCTACTGGTTTGTCTGTCTTGACTGGTTGTAGACCGTCTTCTGCCGACCACCCCCACTCCAGCGGTTTAAACTCGTCTTCATCCAAGGTTTCCCATACCATTACTTGTAGATGTGATCGTAAGCTGTGATAATATGCAGCATTTTCAGTAGGGGGTAAAATTATGCGCATCTAGAAGTCAAGATGCGTTCTACGTTTTAACAGGATGCATTTTTACAACTGTATCAGCTTGTATTGCGTGAGTCCTAAGAAATACATAACTTATAAATGTATTACTGTATTACTTTTGAACTACTAAAAATCTTATATTACCTTTATGATTGCAAGGTGTCATTTTTCTTTGCACCAAAGAGTCGAAGAAATATTTTATTACCAGATTGCCCAACATCATTAGCATTTGCCCACAATTCTTGCGTGTTGTCTCAGTACACTCGATGCTACAAATAGATGCTATATTTTCAACATTCAATTCATTACAACATATGTATGAATAATGTAGAGAACCCAGTTCTACTACACGCACCTATAGAATTTTCTTCTCTACATTTTTCATACAATTTTCACTTTTTTACTACATAATAAGTACCATGAACACATTTGAACTTGATTTGTTCAACAAATAATAAAACAAATTAACAACTACCTTTCATCTGTTTCAATAAAGTTGGTTTTCTTTTCCCAAATATTGCAGAAACAGTATCACACCCACTAAACGCATGTACAACTAGAAGCAAATCTTTGATATCAGAACGTGCCACTGATTTCGAAATACTCCAAGTGCGACTTGATCTTTCAGATGTAAATTTTATGTCATAGAGTTCTGACTTGTGATACATCAAGAGAACCGCAACATCAGTATCATCAGAAAGAACTTCTACATCTCCGTGCTCTGCTAACTATAAATAAATATTGATATTACTTTTATTTAGGATGAACTTCTTTCTAAACGAGTGCTTGGTATTGTTTCAACAGTGTTAATATATACATACAGGAAGAAATATTATTTTATTATAGTACATTTTAAAAGTTTTAGAATAAATAACACGGTTTTTAATTCTTACCTTAAGAGCTTCTCTCACTATCTGTGTGTCAGCATTACTTGCACACTTTACCACAGCTTGGTGATCTTCTAGAAGGTGTTTATTTAGTATAGCAATTAGTTGGGTTTTATTCGTACTGCTTGACACAAATTCTTCTCTCTTGTTATGTGCATTTGATTCATCATTAAATTTAACTTCTAAAGCAGAAACTTTGGAAGACCGTCTTTTGTGTTCGTGGTCTTTAGTAGAGCTACCTTCATAACCCCATCAAATCTACTGTACACTAACCATATAACCTTCTCACTGATTGTACATGGTGCTTGTAAAGTTTCAGGTATGTGCATTATTTAGGCCAATGTATTCTGTGTAACAAAGCTCCACCGTCGATAACACGATACTTTGTAGGTACTCTATCTTTGTTTGCAGTTAATAGTACATTTTGTAAGCTGGCTTTATCTGGCTTTCTCATTAATCCATCTTGGAAAAGTGACAATGGATAAGTTGTTAGTTGAAATTCAAAATATTTATCAACGTTATCTTCTCTACCAGCTAATGCAGTTAGACGATTGAACAGTAAATTTGGGTTAATGGATACTTGCTTTTTTCCGAGGGTGACAACATTACAAAGCGAATCTAAGTTCTTCACCGCATCACTTCTTATTATCTTGGCTGCACTTAGCTGAACTTCGTCTAGACTGGTATGAATTTTATGCCCAACTACTTCTGTTTTGTCGCAGTTTACTACCGAATCATCCTCAGCTACAATCCCTGTTGATAGCTCGAAGTCTTGAATCTTTACTCTGAAATGGATTTCAAATCTTAAACCAGTTGTATAACTCCTGTGCATCATGTGAATCTCTACACCGCCTTGATCTCCCCATCTCAACATGTTGCTCGGAAGTGGTAAGTTTCAAATGTGTCAGATTAGTCATGAGTTTGTGTATACCGGCACATTCATGGGCAGTGTTAATCCACTGATGGCGTACGCTTTCACGGAATCCTCTTCCACGGGTAAGTCCACCTCGACCTTTAATAGATCTCATCATTACTTGTTCAATGATGAGAACCAGCCCAATATCGGTCAGCTCTTCTAATCGCATGATAACCGTTTTGTGTGAAATTCAAGTAAATTTCTGGATGTGTATTTGGTAGATCGAGCATTTGTTGAAGATAATACCTTGCGCTTTTTGCATAATGTAGATGGTAGATGGCCGGTCGCTGCAAACAGGTTGAGCATTCCAGAAACAGACGACAAGTGAAGCTCCCAATGACCTGTTGTCTCTGCACAAATATACTTTTTAACAACATTGATGTATGTAATATATTGAAACCAATAGTTTGCTGTTTTGGAAAGTTGAATTTTACTCTTGAGTGTTTCTAACGCTACGCTAAGGTTCTTCAGTGCCTCTTCGCATGGAGTGATAGAGATGGACGGCTCCAGTATGCTATCATAGTAACTTCCAATTAACTGTATACCGTAAATTCTCTAATTTAACGCGTAGGAAAAAATAATTCTTTTGACCGGTATGCGTAGAAAATTGGGAGGGAATAAATTACGAAATTTTGAATTTCCAATCACGCGTTAATAATTAGGAGAAAATAAATTCATACGCAGTAAATTAGAAAAAATTCGAATCAATATTCTTCTTTTTTCTCTTCCATCTCCTTGAGTTTAGTTTTCTATTGTTCCATGGCCTTTCGTACAAGAATTTCTAGCTTGTATATTTCGGAGTCCAATGAACAATAAACAAGCCATTTAAAGCAGTTTTACGAGAATGTTGGGCGAGTTACGTTTCAAATGTCATTGATGCTTTCCCCGATTCTTCAATAAACGACACAAGCTTCAAAATACCTACGCCAACACGTCAACGTCAATCAGCTGTTGTATGTAACCAAAAATGAACTGACCTGATTTAAAATACTAAATTACAAATCCTTTCTTAGCGAGTCACTGTTCACAAAAATAAAATCAGAATAACCTATAACATATACAGATAAATACTAAAGTTTGTTGTTGCTTCCGCTTCACCCTTTCTCACTCAAAGAATACTCCTTGTTTGAAACAAATACTCATATTTTCTCTTTCTCAGAAATGCTTTGCACATATTTGTTGTTATTAATACTAGCAATGAACCCATCCTACGGACGTTAACAATAATATGATAATTGAGCAATTCTGTATGTATTATGTATGTTACCAATCTATGCCAATCTCCTCCCAAAAAAGTCTATATATGGGTAGTCATGTACATATAGATAAATTAATTATAGATTTATATTGAGAAAGAATTTGTTTGGGAAAAAAAGTTAGCCATAAAATATTTAATTATTATTATAAATTTTAAACCTACGCAACCGATAAGTGACATCACATCTAATTAAATTAAATGAAATAATTTTAAATAAATAATTAAATAATAATAAATATAATTAAATAATTAGATGATTAAATAAAACCTTGTCAAAAGAAATTTCTTTGGCTAAAAACTATCCCAGGGGCATCACAATCATACCCTGGAAATTTGGTTCCAATCGGTCAAGTCTTTTGGGCGTGATTGGCGGACAACAAACAAACATACTCAAGTTTTTCCTTCACTATACAGTTGAATCCCGCTATCTCGAATATCGCGCTATCTCGAACAAAAGTCTCGGCCCCTTCAGCATTTACAGTCCTGCTAACTAAAATTTGTCCCGCTATCTCGAACTCCGCTATCTCGAAATTCTCGCTATCTCAAACTAATTTTTGGTCCCTATCAATGAATTACAATCGTTATCTCGAACTTTTCAGAATGTTTCGCTCATAGAAACCAGACATCCTGAATATTTTTGTCGTGTGTTTTTTCGTCAGTTTCAGTTTTCGAATGTTTTTCGAAGACAGTGTTCTTTTAAATCGATCGTTCCGGCAGTTTAGTATCAAGATGCCAAAAAGAAAACTTACTGTAAAAACATTAAACGAAAAGTGTAAGGCACTTAAAGAAATTGAGAAAGGGCTATCAAATAAAGATGGTTGGTTGAACCCAGCAAAACGGATGTAGAAAACTCTTTGCAAACATTGAAAAACCTTTCACTATTTAGTGAAAAAAGAGGTGATGAAATCCAAGATCTCATTACTAAATTTGAAACTACATTAACAAGAGAAAAAATAGAAAAATGTAAACAAGTACCAATAACAAGTTACTTTGTAAAAGAAAAATAAATCTTCACTGACATACTCTTATATACTATTTGTGCTTATTCTGCTTTAGGTATCTTAGAGGCTTTCTTTTGGCATAATTTCTTCCAAAATTTAAGTTAAAACCCCGCTATCTCGAATTTTTTCCTAGTGTAATCCCGTTATCTCGATAATTGCGCTATCTTGAACTATTTGTCAGGTCCCTTGAGAGTTTGAGATAGCCGGATTCAACTGTAGTAGGATGATTGAGGCATTGGATTCCTAGCTTCTTCAAAAAAACTAGATCACTCCCATCTCAGGGCCGTAACAACTTGAAAATGTTTGGGGGCCAAAAATTTTCAAGTTGGAAACATCTTTAGGATAAGGGGGTGGAAAAACCACCATGGTTAGCCGACGAAGAAAGTTTTCTAATCTGAAAGCTCTAAAAACACATTATAAGGTTATTGTTATCCCTTGAGAAGAAAATTAATTGTGAAATGTTTCACTTCCATGAAACTTAATAATATGTAAAGTATAATCGAAAAGATTTTTGGGGGCCGGTTGTTACGGCCATGCATCTACAAACTTATATCTACGTTGAGATTAGGTTCACGGTTGACTGGTATGCAGTTGCTGCCGCGCCGTAAACTGACACATGGAATTTCTGTCGTGAATAAATACGAAACTGTGAGCTGGACTTCTAGCGTCTGTTCAAAAAATCTGCAAAGTCCTTTGTCTTTAAGTGTAGCGATATAGAAATACTTGATCTCTACCATATCAAGTCCACCAAGTTTTCCTATTAATTTAGACAATGCGTTTTAATGAATTTTCCATTTTCAGAGTTATGCAAGAAAGAAGACGACATTTCATCGGAAATTATGAAGTTCTAAAGAACAGTTGTACATTAAAAAACAATTACGAAGTAAATTAAATTGTGTTACAATGTGCGAAATAATAACTCATAAAAATACGTGTTTCTATATGCATGTAAAAGGTCCGCCATTATAGAGTTCACCTTCCGCCTTCCTTCTTCTCTTCAATCCGTTTGATACCTTACCGCCAGCATATATCCAGCGCATCATTTGGCAAGGTACAGCATTGAAATTACCTTCGTTCAACTTCATTAGCATGGTGGATCCGCGTAGATTGGTTTCTCCGAGGTTAAAAGTAAATGAAAGTATGGCGTCGAATTGATCTTGCGTCAGTGACACCATAACATACCGATTCACAGCCTTTTCGAAAATCCTCACATCCTGTCGGAAGAATTGTTGCGCCTGATCAATTGTTATGGTCTGGCCTTCTTTTACTCCTGCAGTATGACCATAACCAATTGTCCACACACCAACGCTGTCTTGATAAGAAGTTAATCTAAGGCTTTCAAAACTTTTTATGAGTTGTTCGCCCTTTTGTCCAAGTACACGCTCTGTAACAATAAAAAGACAAATTATTGTAGCAAAATATACATTGAAAGTTTTAAATTTTGTGTATCTCTTGTATGACTGAATGATGAATTGTTTCCATGAATATCCATTATTTTAAAGCAGGAAACAAAGTTTCATTCCAACTCGTAGTGTTAAAAACAGAAATTCCTTGTTATTGCGAAATGATTTACCTTTGCATTTTTCAGGACCTTTCCGGAGTTCTTTGCAATAATCACAATACCCAGGCTTATGACAACGCCTACAACACCACATGTATGGATCAACATCAAATTGTTTATGAGCGTTAATGTCAGTATTAGGCTTACGGTTAGCGGTTCCAGCTCCTCTAGATCCAGGCAAAATCGCATCAAAATTTTTGTTGTAGCAACACTGTTGTTGGGCGCCGCTAGACGCGTGTTTTTCAGACACAATACAGCCAACAGCTTCTGGTTTATTTATGCACCCATTAAGACAAGACTCGTCCCAACTCCATTTCCATCGAGAGATACCATCAACTGATTTCAATCCCGGACCGGAGGTTTCAGCTTTACATGGACACTTGACTTCTTTGTTAAGTTTAGCTAACCATGTACGGCTGTTTTTTCGGAATCATACAACTTCTGACATTTTTCACAAGGACATTGACCCTTGGATTCTTGACATTCTTTTATGCACGTTCCATAATCTGCAATACTCTGGCATTTCTCTCCTACGAATAAAGTTGCCCATTTTCCTTTATTATACTGATAATGACTTTCTCTATGCTGACCCAATATTCTATCTGGATCCTCAACTCTCACATCTGCATCTCCACTTAATTTTGTAACACTCGCGTAATAATCGTAATCTGGAGTCGAAAGTTTAGTATCCTTCCATTCTACTGTAATCCTATACTCTCCACGACTGTAAGTGTACTCAGCATGGTCAACGATTCCGAATAGTGCCGACTGGTGTGAAATTCCTCCAACACGAATAATATATCTCTCTGAATGGCTGCCACTTGGATCGCCTACACTAAGGCGAATCAACGCGCTGGTAGTGTTCTTAACCGTTGCAGTAGGGACGCCATTATCACTTGGGTCGTTTGGGTTTGCTTTATTTCTAACCTCCACACCATTCATTACACCGTCGCCATCACTATCTGGATTCAGAGGATCAGTGCGACGGATTTGCTCTTCTAGGTTAGAAAGCAAGTCGTTATCACTATCCTCAGTGGCGTCGTCCTTTATCTTCGGTTTCATGTTGTTGTATGATTCAAACCCGTCTTGCAAAAGATCTCCATCCGAATCCGATTTTTTCGGATTCGTTCCAATGTTTTTTACGGCAATTGCACTGTATGGCGAACCTATGAACGACGTGTTAAATACCACATCAGCGTAATATTCCAGTATGTTCACCAACCCGTCGCCGTCACCGTCCAAAAGGTAATAATCCTTTGTTGATACATTAACATTGAAATGAAAGGAAACCCATTGGTCCCACGTTGAAGGCTTTCTAATACCGCAGTATTTATCCGCGAACAAGACCTGATTCAAGGATGATACTGTGCTGTACTCGGATTGTGAGTAGTATTTTAAGTTGCACAAAAGGGGCATGCATTTAACTTCGTCCACGCATATCTCTTGAGCGTACAACATTGGTATTTTCAAGTGAATTTTTGAAGGCGTGCAGATTATCGTTAGAGCGTTAGTGTAGACCAGAAAAAAAAACAAAAACACCAGCATGCATTTGAATTTACTTTGGGAAACAAGCAAACTCGCCAGTATGATTAGAGCGATGTTGGACTTTTTGCTGATGGCACTATCTGGCGTATCGTGAGCTTTTATTGTAAGAATTCCGCGTGTCAACGTTGTTTTTGGTTCGATGTCTGATGTGTGTTCGATTTCCAACTCGTTTGTTGCTTTCACCGTTTCCCAGGTAACTTTCACGGTCTCGGAATTGATGACGCGGATTTTCACGTTGTTCTTTAAAATAATTTTCTTGCTTACCCATTCACAGTCGTGTCCGGTGCACGCCCCAGATAAAAAAAAAAAAATCAGCAATCTGAAAATCAAACAGAGTTCATAAATTTATTTAAAATTCTAAAACAATGTTGCGCAATTCTACAAGTTTTTTAAAAGTCTATCCTCGAAAAACTAAAAAAACAAATTTCTGTCTTTTTAAAGGGATAACCGTAACTTTATAAAACGCATTTTACAACATTCTTGTAAGATTCTTTTAAAGGTTTACGATTCTTTGTTAGTGCTACCATTTTTAATCGCAATGCAATGTTTTGACAGAACAGACTCATTCATTTATTGGAAAATACTGTATTGTATTGAAGGTCACTTCGCTTCAAAGTATATTGCAACAAATCCACTATAGTTGTTTAATAGTAGTATTTTTTTGCGTAGAAATATCCGGGTCGTACAATATATGTACAAAGGGAATAATAAGGAACCAATGGTGATCTTTTTTAATGGAAAATGCAGAAGAAATTTGAATCTAGTAACTATAACGTAAAAGCAGTGCAAACTTTCTATTTCAAAAACGATACTTTCGTTACAAAATGTGTTCTATCTTAAAGAAGTGGTTCTATTAAATTTAATCATTATACATGCTTTATAAGAATAGCAGGGTGAAAATGGGCATTTTTGAAGAATATTCTAAGAATATGCCCAGGGTGAGAATTCTACTGTGTTGGGGAATATTTTGCCAAATATATAGCTGAATTTGCAAAAGTTGATAGAAGAAAATAAGATATGTATTAAATTGTGACAAGTTGTGCAATGTCTTCTATAAATACATACGCGATCAAAGCATGTGCGCAGTATAGAAGAAAAAACTTTTATAATTTTTATGGAACAAAAGATAAGAATACAACCTATTTTAAGTAGAATAAATAAGAATATGCTAAGAATATTTCAGCCTGATTTGGAGTTAAAAGTTAAGAATACTTTGACCCTGGTCGAATCAAGTCCATGCTTATAAAAAAAAGCGTGTATTAAATAATTTGTTTTGATTCTCCACATTTCTCTCAGGAATATTCACTTTCTAAAGTAGAATTTGCCATACTTAAATATTGTAAAACGCAACATCCTTTTTAAATGTTTATTTTCTTCTTCATCTGTTAACAACACAGACGTTTTAGGCGCAATATTTTATCACTATTCAATCACGTTTGTCTACAATGACGTCAGAGAACGTTACGCGATCAAATGTAAGGTCATTTAAAACAGCTGTAAAATGATTATTTTGAAATAAATTCCATAAAAAATGTTTTTATCGTATATAATTTTTTGGGAACCACTCCTTTAATGAATCAGCCACAACAAGAAGCAATAAACGGCTGAAAGTATATTTGCGAATAAATTGAGTTTGTATATAATTATTCTCCACCAACCTGATCATGATTTGCTGAAACCACAGGAAGATGTCGCTCCTTCACTGCTCCTATAATTGACTATCGATTTCGACTTTTACAAACTTTTCAAGAACCTTAACCATATATGGCTCGCGAATAAAATCTCAATTTTAAACTATGGTGGTTCGTTCCTATAGAAAAGAATAAATTTCTGAAGAACTTGCATTTATTGTAATAACTAGCTATATATCCCGTGCAAATTGCACTTAATACTTCAATGAGAAAGAATATATGTGTCACTATATTTATGGCATGATTCTAAAACACAAAAATTAGCTAATTTAAAAAGATTTAATGAAAATTATCAATGAAAGCCTTGACTTTTGGCCATGATTTATTTAAAATTTAAAATAAATCATTTGACGGTGAACATCACATGAAGGTAGGTCATAGGTCTTCGCTTATCAAAAAATACTCATCATAGTTTACTAATCATATCGTTTAAAATGAAGGGGATTACCATGGCTGAGCAAAAATGTACTGACCATTTAAAAAACTAATTACGAATCCTTTCTTAGACACTGGTATAAAACTCACAAATTACATTATTCGTCATAGCTATAAACCCCGTGCAAAATGCAATCATTACTTCTTTGATAATGGTAATAAACGTACAAACAAATGCGTCACTTTTAAAACAAAATTTATAACAAATCATGCCATGATTTTGCTTGAATCCGAACAACATCAATCTATCAGCTGCATATCAATCTTCCATCATGCATCAGTGTTCCGTAATGTACATGTCATGAGCCTAAAATAAAAAGATAGCCTACATATTTTATTTTTATATTTTGAAAATATTTTATGACATTTTCAAAGAAAGCCTTGGGTTTTACTCATGATTTATTAAAATATTTAAAATAAATCATTTGACGATGAACACCACATGAAGGTAAGCCATAGCTCTTCACTCGTCAAAGAATACTCGTTCACCAAACATGTTGTGAAATCTTGGGGAGACTATCCATTTAAAATACTAAATTACAAATCCTTTCGTAGACACTGTTATAAAAGACACTACAATAAAATCAGAATAACCTATAACATATACAGGCCAGACCTATAACAGATCTATAACAGATCAGGCCTAGAATTAGGGAAAAAAAGTGTATCGCAGCTTTTTGGATTGAAATTGGAATAGCCGCGTAGTGGGCAAATACAGCTGGGGGTCCCAGGAGGGGGTCCAGGGGCACAGCCCCTTGGAAAATCTTGGAAAACACCCAAAAACCGTATTCTCAGCACCATTTTCCTATCAAAGAGTTTGTCATTTAAGGGCAAGTTTGGCCAACCCTAACTCTCAATGCTTCTGATTGTGCAATCCCAACCAACATATTGAGATATTTAATTTTGGAAAGATGATAATTCAAAAAAGGAATTGTAGGACGATTAATAAATAAATAAATACCGAGTAATTTCAGTTGAATACTAACAGAGTTAGTAGTAATTCAGAGTAATTCAGTTGAATGTATTTCATTCCTTATGGCTCTCCATATCAGACAAGGATTTCAGTTATTGTTAAAGGAGGATTTTTCGAAGCGATTTTTCGTATCCAACGCGAGAAAGTGCATCGCAATTTTTAGACTTCAGAGAAAAGATGCATTGCAGAAGTGTGAAAGCGCATCGCAATTTTCGAACTGCGATACGTTAATACGAGGTCTGCAGATAGATACTTCTATTCTACCTCAGGGGCGTATTGAAGGGTGATCAAACGGATTGAGTGATCAATTTGGAGTAAGCGGGTTGGCGCCCGGGCATATTACTTAGATATTTATTTTTTCAGCCGAGCGCTTATTTTATGTTCCCTGCGGCCCGTTGCACATGACCTCGCCTGTAATATACTCTACAACACGCACAATGATACATACGCGCGCGCGACGTTTACTTTCATGATCTGTCGTAGACAAATTTACGATACCGAAAGACTGTTATTTTCAAATTTTCAAACAAAATGCCTGGGATAGGGTTCTTTCGGACGCCGTCAGAAAATGATTTTGATCACCCATGAATAAGCACCCGAGACCGAAAATGTATTTTTGGGTATTCCTGCTGTTTGGAAATACTAATAAACCCTTTTCGAATCCGGTGTCGCGAAAAATAATTACTCCGTAAAATAAGTATCAATTTCTTTACTGCGCATGTGCAATATTTTTTGTCACTTTTAGGAGCATATAATCATAAGCTAGCGCAGCAAGCTAGTTTTTTTTAGCAACGAATAACTTTTGTTTGTTGTTTTACTTTACTTTTTACTTTTTACTATAAATTTAACTTGTACAGTTTATATTTCTATGGTATAACTAAAAGACAACAGCTATTCAGATAATACACAATGGCGAATGATTCATACTTTAACCAAGTTGTTTGGTACTTAACCAATTGTTCATTTCATCTCTATGATTAAGTACCTTGTCGTGATAGAGTTGCTTGCAAGCTCCTTTAACCCGGAGAGCTATGCTGGCTGGAGACCATGTCTCCTGGCAGGTTCAACCTTGCCAGACAGATCAAAGGGTAGGAGCCAGACTAAATCTTAATTAACCCAAAGCCTCTACTTACGGGTAGTTGTAGTCCCTGTGGCGTACATCGATAATCTGGTGTTGCGGCATGGTGTACAGGTAGTCTATCGAATCTTCGTTAGGGTACAAATGCTCCAGTTAGCGGAGAACCGTAAAGCGTGGTGGTCGTCTTAAACTTACCCAGTTTCCTGTGCTGTAAATAGGTTGCCGTTAGGAAGGGCATCTAAGTGTAAAAAGCCTGCTCCAACTCTAAAATATGCAATGGTAGTAACATGTTTAAAACGAAACTGCGCACGGTAGGAATGATGTCAGATCTGGGCATCATCAGACCGTCATCAAGCAACCAGATCAACAAGGATTGCGTATAGCAACCGTAAATGTTGGAACATTACGTGGTAGTGCTAACGAAGTTGCTGAAACTATCAGCAGAAGGAAAGTCGACATATGCTGCCTACAGGAAGTTAGATGGAGAAATGCTGGCACCAGAACCATAACAGGAAGGGACAGTTAATATAAACTGTTCTGGATTGGAAACAAAGAAGGCTCCAGTGGGGTAGGTGTAATGCTAGCAGAAAAATGGATTGACAAAGTGATCAATGTCAACCGAGTAAATGACCGACTAATGCTTCTAAAGCTTCTTGTTGGTAATAGGGTGGTAGTCGTTATTTCGGCTTATGCACCACAGCAGGGCCTCAGAGAGGAGGCCAAAGAAGGTTTCTACTCTGATCTGCTGTCACATACCTCAAAAATAGACGGAAAAGAATTAATAATACTGGCAGGTGATATGAATGGTCACGTTGGAAAGGAAACAGATGGTTACACCAGCGTTCATGGCGGTTTCGGGTTTGGGACAAGAAATAAAGAGGGTGAACGAATTCTGGAACTTGGACTTGCCTTAGACCTGGCAGTATGCAATACCTTCTTCCAGAAAAGGATTAGCAGGCTAGTGACGTTTTCCTCTGGTGATGCCAAAACACAGATAGACTATGTTATGGTGAAAACAAGAGACAAAAAGCTCGTAAACGATGTGAAAGTCATCCCCAGTGAAGAAGTTTTCACCCTGCACAATGACCTTAGTCATATGTGATTTTGTCGTGAAGGTTGAAAAGGAAAAGAAAAAGCCTTATATCCCGAAATTGAAAGTATGGAAGCTAAAGAATCCCACTACAAAAGCTGAACTTATCTCAGATATTGAGGAGCAGCACCCGACGTTTCTACCATACAAAACTGTTGAGGAAAGCTGGTGTAAAATCAAGGAAATTTATCTAAATGCAACCGAAAGGGTGTGTGGTAAGACCAAAGGACCAGCAAAAAAAAACATACTTGGTGGTGGGATGAAAACGTAAATGATGTAATCAAAACAAAACGTCAGCTATGGATGCAGTGGAAAGCTGGTAAATGTAGCAAGACTTATTATTCTGATGCTAAAAAACTAGCTAAAAAAGCAGTATACCTTGCGAAAACAAAAACTGAGCAAGAACAACCGGGAGAAGCATCAACAAACAAACAATGTCGTGTCAACGCTTTTAGAATTGCAAAACAACTGAAAGCCGAAAATAGGGATGTCATTGGGGATGTGTGTGTTAAGAATGACGAGGTCGGCTGGTCTTCAATGACGAAGAGAAACTTGCGGCATGGAAGGAACACTACACCAGACTCTTAAACGAGGAGTTCCCTTGGGATAGTGATGACTTGGTCATGGATCCTCCAATTGTAGATTCTGCACCTTGGTTTGACAAAGAAATTGTACGTGAAGCCATGAATAAGTTAAAAGATGGAAAAGCAGCAGGTTTCTCTGGGATTGTAGGAGAGATAGTGAAGTCATCTGGTGAAATTGCTCTTGAGTATTTCACTCATCTCTTCAATAAAATCGTGCAGGAAGAGAAAATACCGAGTGACTGGGAAATGAGTATAATCATAAACTGTTTCAAAAGGAAAGGTGATGCAATGTACCGAGGGAACTTTAGGGGTTTAAAACTACTTGAACACCTAATGAAAGTATTTGAGAGAATTATTGAACTCTACATCAGAGATACTGTGGATATAAATGAAATGCAATTCGGTTTCATGCCAGGCAAGGGTACAACGGACGCCATCTTCATTGCTCGACAAGTGCAGGAAAGGTTTCTTGCAAAGAAAAAAGATGTCTACTTTGCATTTGTAGACCTGGAAAAAGCCTTTGACAGAGTGCCTCGAAAAGTAGTGAAATGGGCTTTGCGTAAAGTGGGAGTGGATTAATGGATCATTCGTGTTATCATGGTAATGTATGAAAACTTACAGAGTGCGGTAAACGTAAATGGCTCCACCGGTGAATCATTTAGTGTAAAAGTTGGTGTACATCAAGGTTCCGTACTAAGTCCACTGCTATTCATAATAGTATTAGAAGCATTGTCTATAGAACACAGAAAAGGGCTCCCCTGGGAGCTATTGTATGCAGACGACCTGGTGTTGTATATAAAAAAAGATTTATTATTGTTATTTTCATTGTTTATTTAATGTTCAAAATTTCTTTTATTCAATCGTACTTCATTGTCAATTGTAACATTCATACACTTATTCCCAAGCTATCAGTTTCTTTGTTTAATTAATTACGGTTTTATTTTATTGCACGGTTTCCTTTGTAAAGATTCATTATTTTATAATTAGGTCAATTATTTTCCGTACATCTGCATTAACAACGTTTTGTGTAGAGAGAGTACACGTCTGCAAAATTCTAAAATCGTTTATTATTTTCTTATCAATTCTATCCTAACTCAGCGTTTACATTTGGCCAGCTGGTAAGCTTTGCTTTTTGTTGCCTTTTGCCTTCATTTTATTTATTCTCTTTTATTTATTTCGTTCACTTGTAATTTTTATTTATTTCACTCACTATTTATTCACATATTTGTATATTTCAGTTTGAACATCATTCAACATTATTCAACTCAACCTCAATTTCAATTTGTTCCAAACAACGCTGCGTGTGACGCGCTACACCTGGTTCTAATGGCTGAAACCATAGAAGAACTAGGAACCATGTACCGTAATTGGAAGGTATCCATGGAAGAAAAGGGACTTCGTGTTAACTGTGGGAAAACAAAGGTGATGGTCTCAAGGAGTAATCATGAGACTAACAATAAGACTGGGAAGTGGGCCTGTGGTGTGTGTCGGATAGGTGTCGGCTGCAACTCGATCTTATGCTCAAGTTGTAAACGCTGGGTTCACGCCAAATGCAGTAAAATCAAAGGCAAACTCTCAAAGGTCTCGAACTTTGTCTGTTTAAGATGCTCTTTGAAAACAAGTACTATTGGTACCACCGAAAACATCACGGCTAAAGTCCGATTCGTGGATAGCAATCTGGAAAAAGTGGACCGCTTCTGCTATCTTGGCGATATGATAGATGTGGGTGGTGGTGCTGAGTCAAACTCCATTACCAGAGTAAAATGTGGTTGGAATAGATTCAGAGAATTACTTCCGCTGCTCACTAACAAAGCAGTATCACTAAAAGTACGTGGGGAGCTGTACAAAGCATGTGTACGCAGTGCTCTCTTATATGGTAGTGAAACTTGGCCAGTGAAGGTTGAAGACTCACAGAGACTCCATCGTACTGAGTTGTCGATGATAAGATGGATCTGTGGTGTGACGTTAAAGGATGGTCATGCGGGTGCAGAACTAAGAGCTTGCACAGGTGTCACTCCTATCCTGAGTGTGCTGCGCCAACAACGACCGCGCTGGTTTGGACACATTGAAAGAAAAGAAGACTGTTGCTGGCTGAAGAAAGTTCAGTCTTTAGAAGTCCGTGGTGCTCCGACACGTGGAAGATCCCAAAAACCGTGGCATCAAGTGATCAAAGATGGTTTTCAGTTGGAGAGGCGAGATTGTAAAATTATGGACCTTTTTATGTATTTAGTGACTGAGGAGGCGCCACCGTGGTTGGGGCCGACGGGTGAGAAAATCTTTGAAATTTCAAACTTCTAGATTGGCTAAATCCCACTCCAAATCCGATAAATTGGGTATGATACAACCATGTTTACTCAAGTTTAAAGTAAACCTTTTTCGTGTTTGATATTTGTTAAGGGGGCGGTCGCCCCCTGCCCCCCCCCCCATTGACTACGCCACTGATCTGCCATACAAAACAACGAATCATTGAAACACTCGAAAGTGAATGTGCAATTGGTGTAATCACTCACACGTGGTTATTATTTGTTGACGTAGTAATGACAGGTGTTATATTACCGCGGACAAGCACAGATCCTTTTTCTCCTCAGGGACCGGGCAATGTTATAATAACTACACGTGTTCTTAAAAGGTTGGTAAGAAGAAAATAAGAACATTTGAGCAACAAAATAACAGCCATACTCAGCTGGCTCAACACTTATAAGAGAGCGTGTAAAAAGTGAAAATAATAGTAAATTATAATAGAAAATCCTGGGGGGCAATTATCCGAGGGCAATTATCCTTTATATTACAAATATATTTAACTCCCATAAAAATTTAGAACAGTTATTCCGGATAATGAATAATGAACTATCATATTTAAACCAATGGTTCTGTAGTAATAAATTATCGGCCAATACAAAAAAAAACTAAATATACTTTGTTCCATCCGTTTCGTAGAAAACAATTAATACCGTTTGATCTTCCTTTACTGTCTTTAAACTTGGTTGCAATAAGTCGAGAAACTTCAATTAAATTCTTAGGTGTATATTTAGATGAAGACTTAACTCTGAAAAATCATATTTCCATGATTGAAAATAAAATTGCCAAAAGTATAGGGATTTTATATAGAGCTAGGTTTTATTTAGATAAGCGTTGTTTAAAGGACGTGTATTTTTCTTTTGTTCATAGTCATTTAAGTTATGCAAATATTGCATGGGCAAGCACAAACGAGCATCGAGAATAATTTTTAATTGTGAAAAGTTTGCGCATGCCAAATCATTACTAAGTCAACTTAATGCTTTAAATATCTTTCAAGTCAATATTTACCATAATTTAATATTTGTCTTCAAACTAAGTAAAGGTTTGGTGCCAGAAGTCTTTAGAAACAAATGTAACTTACGGGATTTCCATTACAACTTGCGTTAATCAAAAAGCTTGTTATATAGTACAAGTCTAAGGAAGAGTAAACTTGGCTCATTTTCTTTTTCATACAGAGCTCCCTTTCTATGGAATAATTTTATTTCTTTAAAAGTGAGGGAAATTACTACACTTTTGCAATTTAAGAAGACTATAAAGTCTCTTCTTCTTGAACATGATAATGAACAAGAATTTGTTTTTCTCATTCTCCTTTTCTTTTTGTTTTTAGTGTTATATATTATACAACGCTGAGATTATATCAGGAAATAATATTTGCGTTTATACTTTTGAAATTGTTGTAGTACGTACATACACATATATAATTTTCGTAAATCTTTGCATAACTTGAAATAAGGTACTCTATGATAAAACTTCTTAAAGTTTTCTTTGAGTTTCCTGCCGACGTAATACATTCAAAGAACATTAAATAAATGTGTATATATTTGTTGTATTTCGTCCAGGGGGCAATCATCCAGGGGGCAATTATCCAGAGGGCAATTGTCCGGACAGCGAAAAATGTTATTTTAGAATCAATTTGCGTGTCTAAAACTCTCGTTGGTAGCCGTACGGTTATTTTACGGAGTAGTTATTTTACAGCATACAATGAAATAGCTATCGTTAATGGTGTAAAAAGCGCGCACGTGCAGTAAAGAAATCGATACTTATTTTTCGAAGTATTTATTTTTCGTGACACCGGTACACTGGTTTGCTATGATCAAACAACAAGTGTTTTTGCTGAAATATGTGCGGGTGCTCGTTTAACGATGGCCCTAATTTTTTAAAAGCTATGGCTTTGTCAACAGTTCTTGAGCAAACTCGTCTGGCGTTAGAATCCCATTCTACTGAGGAATTAACGGTTTTTTCAAAACAATTCAATCGAGGATTCAAAGCAATTGTTCTTTTAACTTGTCTTTAAAGGAGCTTTCTTCAAAAGTAGATACTGCTGCTCTTCCAAGGCATAGAAATGCTTTAGATCATTTTAATATAACGTTAAAATATAGCAGCAATAAACAAAAATAGACAAAATCGTTCGATTTGATAATTGTATTAAAATCCTGAAATTGTGAAAAAATCCTGAAAGTAATCTACTTTTGAAAAGCAAATACACACTCACCTTTTTCCACTTTTCTTAAAAGTTTGTCGCTTCGCCCTTTCTCCAAAACATAGAAAGACTTCTAACTTATAAACACAGTTAAATGCTTACCTTTTTCTTCTCTTCTTAAAAGGTTGTTGTCACCTCTTCTCGAAAACACTTAAAGAAATCTACTTTTGAAAAGCAAATACACACTCACCTTTTTCTCCTCAATGTTGAGATTGAGATTAAAGTTGTTCTGTTTACGTAATGACGTATGAGTATCAACATGCCATTTGCTCTTCTTAGCTTATTGGTTAAGGTATTTACATAGTTTTTTCAGGACAGGGCTTATGAAAGGTTTTGCCTAAGTATTTAATTTTGGCTTGATATGATGAATTATTTTACCTTTTAATTTAATTCTAAAATTCAAATCGATTGTTTTATTTGGAGAATGAAATAAAATGTATTCCGTGTTTTTTAGATTCAGCAATATGTATTCCATTTGCATTTAACACGTCCGTAATTATTTTTAAATGCCAATTAATTTTATATGCTACTTTCTTATATGTTTTATCGCAGTAAAGTAAGTTTGTATCGTCTGCAAAATAATGTACAGATGAGTATTTTACATCGGCATAAAAATCATTTATGTAAATTAAAATAAAAGAGGACAAATTTGCGGGATATTTAAGGGTTATACCTATTAAAATATGTGACGTCCACTAGAGAGCAGGTGGCTCTTTTATGTTTCATTATATTGCGCATGAGAATGTTTTCTCGTTTCTGTTTTGTTCTGTATGTTTCTTCGTATAAGAAAGAAAGTCTTCTGTGAGTGAAGTCGCTCTGTGTGTCTGTTTTTATTAATACCCCCCCCCCCCCCCCATTTTTAAATATAAACAACAGAAAACAAATTTTCACATAAAATGATAGGGTATACCATAAAAATATAAATTAAAATAATTTTTTTTTTTCACCGTTAAAAATCTCCCAAATACCTTAAGGGAAGAAATTTTCGCGGAATTTATTTTCGCGATTTTGCCCCAAATCGCGAAACTTAATGAAAATGCCTTATCCGCGAAAATTTAATACACGAAATTCAATTTTTGTCAGTTTTTTTTTTTTTTAAAAAAAAATTTTTCTCGATTTCCTCCAAAGTTTGAGTTATCGGGAAAATATCGGTGCAGGGGACATATAAAATGGTTCGGCTCTCCGAATATTTGAGTTATCGGGGGTTGGAGTAATCGAGTAATTTTTATGAGAATGTATTAGTGAAGGTTCAACGGGATTAACACTCGATCAATTTTGGGTTTCTTGGTTTCTTTTTGAGTTGAAGGTCTTTTAACAACTCTCTTTCCTGATTGGATCGGAATTGTATTGTGAACAAAAGAACCGAGTACATCACAATTATCTGATTCAAATAAAACATCAACCATGTCTTTATATTTCGCAATAATTTCTTTGTTTTTTATTGTTTCGGGCATTGACACACAACATGGTATCTCTAATCTCCCTTGCACTTAAGGGGATCTTCTGTAATATGTTGATGAAAGCTTTGCTTCTATCAATGCACCACGTTGTAGAAGATATTTTGTAGGCTAGGTCGTGATATTTCCATAGGCAAGTGCCCGACTGTACGCCCATTCGATCTTTCACATCTTTTTATGGTAAATTAGTCGTATGCGTTACCAACCTCATGACAACAATCAAGTACCTAGTTGACTTCGGGGTGCCACCTCTTTTTATAATGGTGAAATCCAGGAACTGCCGAATAAACTTCAAAAAGTTTTACAGCCATCACAAAACACTTTTTTAGAAACAGAACGAATACAACAACAAAAAATGTTCAAGAACCGTTCGATTACTCTTTTTCGCGGAGAATTTTAAGTTATATTGCTTACCTACCGTAAATGATCGATTAAACGCTCTCTTCCAATTAAACGCCTCATTCGATTAAACGCCCCTGTGTGAAAATTGATTTAGTAAATAAACGCCCCTTTCGAATAAACGCTCCCCCTTTCTAAAAAGAATGAATTTTAATGGCTAGGTTTCGAATAAACGCCCCTCACGTAATAGCCATAGAATAGAAAGAAGTAATGCTTACTGTTTGGAAAATGCTATATTTATTTCCAAAACTTTTTCATTCAAAATGGCTGTATTTCTCTTTGAATTCTTGCAGCTTGAAGCATAACACTCGCCATTTTTCCATATTTGCACCAAGCGACATATTTTCCAAGCCAAGATTATGATTGATACTGACATTGAAATTTGAATTTTAACAGTTGTAATATCATTTAACCGTCGTCTACTGGCATGTGACTCGTAAAATCATTTCAAAAAAAAAGTTGTGCTTTCCAAATTTTTGCATTTCGAAATAAACGCCCCTCTTAGTTAAACGCCCCTTTCGAATAAACGCTCCTCTAAAATTTTCAAATTTTAAATAAACGCCCGGGGCGTTTAATCGATCATTTACGGTATTAAAACCTTGCAATAATTTAAGAAATTATAAACTCTCTGGAATTCGAATAGAATTTATGAAAAGAGCTGTCACCACATCTAAACCCGAAATCCCACCTCAGGCAAGAAAAGAAGCAGAGTTGTTTTTTCACCATGATATCGTGAGTAAAGTTGATATCAAATCCCACATTCGTTGATATTAAATATCGATCAGACGCCCTCAAGGTATGCGCCCGTTTCAAGTCGCACATTATCTGAGAAAAATCCTAAACATGTCAGCATTGCAGGTTCTTCGTTGAAGCAAGCAATAACAGCTACATTCGGTATAACTTTTACCAACGATTTCTTTCCAATGCAGTTGATATATGGTGGAAAAGACTGCCCAAAATTTTCCGAAGTTCAAATATCCAGATTCGTTCAGTTTAAGCGCAAATGTTAAACATTTCAGTGTCACACAAGAATCCCTTGAATTGCTCGATGATATAATTATTCCTTATGCTGCCGCCAAACGCTCAAA
Source organism: Candelabrum cocksii (assembly GCA_963930725.1). NCBI lineage: Eukaryota > Metazoa > Cnidaria > Hydrozoa > Anthoathecata > Candelabridae > Candelabrum > Candelabrum cocksii. The sequence goes on along the minus strand of OZ005670.1, from coordinate 1,523,482 downwards.
ACTGAGTGTTGGAGAAGAGCAATATCCATTACTCATCATGGATGTATTTACTGGACAAATGACTGAACCTGTCCAACAAAAGCTCAGAGAAAACAATATGAGTTACCTCACCCCTGAGTGTATCCTTTACCTTTACAAATCATCAATACGTCCTTGCATGGAATACAGCTGCCACATTTGGGCAGGTGCTCTTGCAAATTGCTTGAACTTGTTAGACCGTGTTCAACGGCGTGTTTGCAACGCAATCGGCCCAAACTTATCTTCGAAACTGGACTCCCTATCACACCGGCGTAACGTAGATTCTCTCTGTTTTTTCTACAAGTTTTTTTATGGACGTTGTTCAAGCGAACTATCTTCACTTACACCTTCTCCCAGAATTTTTCTCCGTACAACTAGGTTTTTGTCGTCTTCTCATCAATGGACTGTTTGTGTTCCAAATTGTCGTAGGGATTTCTACAAGAACAGTTTTTTCCCGCGAACATCTAGACTTTGGAACTCCCTTCCATCTACTTGCTTTCCTTCTGACTTTAATCTTCAACTGTTCAAAACAAATGTTCATCGTCATCTAAAAACCACTTAACTTCTCCTGTAGCTCTTTACTCACAAGTGGCCTTTAATGGCCTTGTTTTGAGAAACTTCAATAAAAAAAAAAAAAAAATATTCTGGTCGTCAAAGTTCCGGCAAACATGACTAATATCTTTCAGCCCTTAGATCTAAAGGCCGGAGCAAACCGGTCCAACATTTCATCCAACACTTTTTTTTCATATTGGAAAATATGCATGTTGGATGAAACCTTACTTTTCCGTTTGTGACACTGCTTTTCATCCAACTTTCGAACGTTCGAATGTTCATTCATTCATAAACACATTTTTTTATAAAAAAATATTCAAAATGGAGGAAAAAGCATTTGCAGCTCTTGTGGTCATACTAAATGAAGTTATGGACTCTGATGATGAAAAAGCAACGCGTGGCAAAACAAGAGAATGGGTTAAGAGAAGAAGCAAAAGTGGTTATTATGATAACATTGTGAAGGAACTAAAAGTTGAAGATCGAATAGGATTTAGAGAAATGTTTAGAATGGACGTGACAGATTTTGATTTTTTACTGAGCCAGATTTCACATTTAATTTGTCCTTCTCAAATGAGTAACTCTGGTGGCCATTCACCGATAATGCCTGATGAAAGACTTGCACTCACTTTACGATACATTGCAACTGGGGAATCATTTCAATCACTAAGTTTTCAATTCAGAATCTCTTTGAATGCTGTCTCATATATCATAAAGGGATGCTGTGTAGCTTTAGTGGAAAAATTGGTCCCGATATTTCTTAGACTACCTTCATCAGAGCGAGAATGGATTGAAATTTCTAAAAAGTTTGAAACAAGATGGAACTTCCCACACGCTCTCGGTGCAATAGATGGGAAGCATGTTACAATTAGAAAACCTAACAACGGAGGGTCATATTACTATAACTACAAGCATACCCATTCAATTATCCTTTTGGCAATTGCTGGTCCAGAGTACGAATGCTTATATGCCGATGTTGGATCTAACGGCCGTGTTAACGATTCTGGTGTATGGAATAAAAACTCGTTGCTACAAGCGATACAAAATGAGTCGGTGAAGCTTCCAAAAAATGACAAATTGCCTGTCAGTTGTGTCACTGCACCATATGTTTTTATTGGTGATGATGCGTTCGCCCTCAAAAAATTCATGATGAAACCATACCCGCAACAAAATTTAACGGTTGATAAGAGGGTCTATAACTATAGACATAGCCGAGCAAGGAGAATTTCTGAAAATCTTTTTGGAATATTGGCGAACAGGTGGAGAATTTTCTTCACAACTATCAATTTGGAGCCAAAACATGTTGAAAACATAGTTCTTTCAGCGCTGGCATTACATAACATGCTCATCAGAAACCCAGCCTATCGTGCAGGTAATTTAGCAGATACTCTCCTTGAAGATGGGGAAGTAATATAAGGTGAATGGCGTGATAATGTTTCAACGGAGTCATTCCATCCGCTTCAGGTTCCTAAAAGTGGACACAATCCATCTATAGCGGCAAAGACCGTTAGGGATAATTTTAAAGATTATTTCATGAACACGGGATTGGTGGATTGGCAATGGAAATATTGTTAGATACATTTTTATTAAACAAAGAATTTTTTGAAAAATGTATTTTATGCCAGATTTATAGACTGACTGTTTATTATGCAGAAAAGTCTTTAAAAGATCTCTAAAATGTTGCAAACCTAATAAAATCATAAAATAAAACAAAATGTATTTAATGCTAGTATTCTCCCATTCTAGAGTTGTTCAACATTTCCATATACGATTGTCCTTGAACAGGTTGTGTGTCACCAACATTACGATAATAGGTTCCATATGTCAATTGACGATTGGCAGGTTCTTCCCTTTCGTTTTGCATTTCAACTTCAAACAACACATCTGAAATTCTTTTCTCGGTAATTCTTCGTCCACGCACATTTAATTTGGAAAGTCTTTCGTCTATGTAAATACAAAAGGCTGAACGTTCATCATGATGGGATTTGACAGGCTTAGTAATAGCTTCTGTGCATTTAGATAACAATTCTAGCTTCCTTTCGGCGATAGTTTTCTTCTTTGGAAGAGGAGTAGAATGCCTCATTTCTTCTACTTCTTCGTTCTCTTCGTCATTGCCATTTTTTCGTTTGAAAGTGTCTCGACTTTTGGATGACTTTATAACTGGCAATAAGAACGACAAGCGATCGTAGTGGATCCAGCTTGAGTTGTAAAGATCTTCTGTACTCTGTCCACTTTTTGTTTTGTTGACTTTGGCCATTTCTCTTCCAAGTTGAGCTTTGAGGCCATTGATTTTTGCTTTGATGGATTCAATATTAGTATCCAAAGAGGTAGCTATCTCTTTATACGCTATTTCTTTAACATCTCTCTTTGCATAGTGTTTGTCGAACACATCCCACAAACATGGTTTATCTTCAAACATGTCTATCAGTAATGCTATGTCGTCTTCCGTCCAATCTTTCCTCTCTGCTTTGGCCGCTTTTCCTTTCTTTGAAGTTTCATTCTTTTCCTTGGTCGCTTTTTCTTCTTCTTCTGTTTTCTTTTTTAAATGACTTTCAAATGCTTTCCCTGTGATAGGGGAATTTTCTTCTTCGCTGCTATACATAGTATCGTCTTATTATTCTGTTAAATGAAATGTTTGTGATTCAAAAACAAATGTACATACAAAAAAATTCGAAAAAGTAAACAAAATCGAATCCAAATTGCTTTTTCGAACACACAAACATTCGAAAATTGCGAAATTTTGCAAATTCTACAAATGTTGGATAAAAAAACTCCACTAAACCAGTCCAACATAGAAAAATGACACTTTTATGTCACAAAATGTTGGATAAAATTTTGATCGCGAACAAACTTCATCCAACATGATTTTTTTCTTCTTTTTCCAAAATTTGCAAAATTTGCAAATGCGGAAACCGGTCCAACATTTCATCCAACACGCAAAAAATGTAATGTTGGATGAAATGTTGGACTGGTTTGCTCCGGCCTTAACTGTGAATGGTTCCTATCGAGATAAAGTTATTATTGTCTGTTCTTAAACCCCTACATGCAAGCTGGCTCATAGATGCATATAATAAGGTTCACGATGATTTTTTTAACTTCATTGGATTGTTTGTTGAGTATGTCCATCTGATAGAGGTAATCTTGAGAGAAAAAATGAGGGGTTACTTGGAAAAATCGGCTGAGCGGTTCTCGAGATATTTAATTTTTAGTGTCTCTAAAATAGGCCATTTTTTAGAACGAGATTCCTTACCACTATGAGAAAATATGGGAATACAGAATGGTACCATAGAGGAAAGACGGGGGTAATTATGCCACTAGTTGCAATTTTAACAATTTATTAATAACTTTACTGTGAAGATTACTATATAAAAAAATGATAGCTTTTTGGATGCATATATGAAAAACACATCTTATGATATCAAAATGTTCAAAATTTATCCAATATTTAGGGGTCTAGGACCCGATTTCTTTATTTGGGCAATTTTGGGCAAAATTAATGATTGGCACTTATCTCAAGATTGGTAAATGGTAAAAACTAGTATAATACCTCATTGGAATTATATTCAGAAGGTGGATCAAATGAAAATAAGTGATTTGAAAATTATTGAATAGTTAACTAAATAACTACAATTCATTTGAATGTTAAAGGTGTGGGATCCAAAATTAATGATTGACACTTACCTCAAGACAATCAGTCAGTTTCTTATCTTTAAATAAGGATAAATTGTGCACCAGCAAAACAATAACCACAAATAAAGTTTTTAAAAAATGTGTGGCTATAAAAATAGCCGTTTTTGTAATTCTTCAATGATGGAGTTTTTTGACCGGATGGTGGGTTATACTATGTTCTTAAACAGCAAACAATATATTTTTTTTATTTTTGGTTTGTATGTCTAGAAATCTTTATTGCAAAATTATATGAAAAAAAGGTATAACCAAGTCAGTGCTATGAAAAATATAAACCTTATTAATCTACCATGCCCAATCTCATACCGCAGTATAGGGTTACATCTATCCCGCCAGACTGCACTAACAGACTGACACCAATAACGTCTCGGTCTTTTCTGGAGAAAGATGCCTCTGAACTGATCATTTTTATCCTTAACTTATTGGCATGATAAAAGACGAAACAAAAGAACTGCAGGTTAAGAAACAAAAAGACGGTATTCCAATTCTTCAAACAACAAATTTTGTTCAATCCTAGCAGGAGGGTCCTTTTCCATCATGCACTACCAGGAGGTAGGGTTGGAACAACTCTCCCAGGGATCCGTATTTAAAGTTCCCATTTGGACTATGGAAATAATGGAATAAAAAAAACTCGGCTAAAATCAATGCTTGCCAAAGAGACTGACATACAATGTAAAAACCAAGGAGATTCCAGAGGTCCATCAAAAGCCAAGCGAATGAAACTAGGAACAACAATATTAAAAAAATATCTGATGAAAATGTAGATTTACGTGGAAGAATTAAAGCCAGTGAAGCTTCTGAAACTTTATTGAGAAGCAATCTAGTGAATATGACAATTAACGTTGATGAGTGTGTTGAAGAAATAACAAATTTAAATAAAGCCCTTGACCTATCCTTAAAGAAAAAGACTCGTGCACAGAAGCTTAAATGGTTCTATAAGAATGCAGTTTCAAATCAATCTTTTGGTATTTTAGAAACAAGATACGAAGCACGAATATCTGAATTGAAGCAACAAATATTGGTTTTAGAGAATGAAAAAAGTGAGATTGAGAGTAAGTTTGAGACATTTATGGACTTTTTATCATCTAGTAAAATCTTTGTGACAGAGATACTGTCACTGTATTTTCCAACATAATTGTTATTTTTTTTATCATAAAAAGAATCAAAGACAGAATGTGGTTTATTCAGTTTTTTTCCTAAAAATCTGTAGACCTTTTTTTTCAAATTAAAGATTTTTGATGTGAATGAAATTCTGTCATCCAAAACTGATAAAGCCTTCCTTACAGATTCTTCTTGATTAACATTAAGTTCATCACAACACTCAAAAATATTGGACAAAAAGTCATAAGTTATCTTAAAAGCCTGCTTATCCCACCAATCCGGTTTTATACCGTCTTGAAGAAGAAGTTCAAGATCTTTCTTTGTAAAATCACATGCAAATTCTTCCGCCATTTTGATAGATTTCGTTGACAACATATTCATGTACCGGGGAAACAAGCTTGAAGTACGGCAAAATGTAAGTTTTTAATTCCGTGCGATTATAACACTACACCAAAACAAATTTTTATCGCGGGTAAAATTTTCCAAAAACTGACAAAATAAATGATATAAATGGTAAAAGCCAGCCTGGAAGCCTAAAAAAGCCAGCCTGGAAGCCTAAAGTAAATCTAAATAAAAATTACCAATTTGGATGAAAAAATAATTGAATATTTTAAAAATCGCTCACGATTATCGATTTTTTTATTTATTGAGGAAAAAACATCGTTTTTCAGAAGAAAATTCATACTTTTTATGAAAAAAGTTTGGTCTCTATTATTGCTACAGCAAAAACAACAAATACCTCCTCTTTACGCTTCCAACGATATATGATAAGCCAAGGTTCGTCGAGAGCTTCCAAGCAGGCTTTTTACTTGAAGTATACAAGGTCAAGCAACTTCTGAGGACCATTACTGTTTATGAAACAAACCCATCAAATGTATATATTTTATTATAAATAAACTTTCTTGTGAAATTGTTTCGTTGTAAAACATATATTTAGGGCTAATGCAACTTCATATCTATTTTTTTTACAGGTTTCGTGTTTCCTTTGACGATTATTTACATTTTCTTGTTTTTCTAAAGTGGTTACCCCCGTCTTGCGTGATCTCTACATATAATCACTTTACATTTGAAGCCGGAAGAAAAATTATCACAAATGGAAGGAAAGCAGCCGGCATCACTGAAGCAATATCAAAAGTTTTAAAAGGTGTAGAGAACCTTGATCCATTCCCTTCAATCGACCCTCTAGTTTAACCATCGAACGACGAATTAATCGATCAATCACGAGAAATGAATTTGGATCAAAGTGAATATTTCGCAACTGGAATAAAAAACATTTAAAAACCTCCTGCCTCATATGTTTTACATCCTTTTCTGAGGTTTGTCATTTTTCTCTAATTTTCTTAGCCCGTAACTTCTGGCGGAGCAATATGTTTTGCGTCATTGGTTTAGGCATCTCGATAAGGGTCGCAAACCTTTCAATTCCGGAATGTCCTATTCCAAGAGTTCTCATTGTGGGTGATTGAACCGTTAACGTATTTTTGCCCATTAACGTACCATTTGTATGTCCATTAACATTTGGGAAAATCCATTGGTGATGGACTAGCATTGTTAGCCGGGGCTTTAGGGAACTGGAACGCACCAAATATGAATCCTGTGCAATCTTTTAACTACGATTATCACCCACAACAGTATGCCACTCCTTTGAGAAACTATCATCACCATACACAATTTCTCCCTACTCCATTGCCTCATGGATCGTACAATGGATTGGAAGAAAACAGTTTTACAGGCAGTTATAAACCGTACGAAAATATATAACATGGGGTGTGTATCATTTACATGAATATACTCGTTAACATAGTTATAAAAACGTTTTGAAATAGTTCGTAATTACGCTTCTGACTTTTCTTACTAAGTGTGTGGTGTAGGAATGTACTTTGTTCACATTTGAAGCCAAAGATCTCTCTCCTTCGATGATTTGTTCCACTAATTGCGCATCAACATCCGTTTTCTGCCTTTCGCAAAAGTCGTGCAACACAAAACAGGCAAAAATGACATTTGCAAGTGTGTCGACAGGAATATCCATTGGGCGAAGAAGAATTCTCCATCTGGCTTTAAGTCTCCCAAAGGCATACTCAATTTTATTTCGAGCACTTCGCAACATTCGATTAAATATAACTTCTTCATTAGTGGAGTTCAACGAATTCTTTCATCACGTGTGGTAGCAAAGGATAGGCAGGATCTCCGAGCAATAGTTGTGGTTCGCATTCCTCTCCTGGTAACAGCTTTGTGAAATAATTGAAATTTTCCTTCGGAAAATCCTTTCTGAACATGACTGTTGGCAAAAACTCTTGCGTCATGGACACTTCCAGGTCATTTTACTTCTACATTGATAAATTATCCATACGCGTTACAAATGGCTTGACAGTTGATCGAATAGTATAATTTGTATGACATGCAATCATGGGCGTTTTCTATTGGTTGCTTAATAGGTATATGGGTTCCATCAATACACCCTATCACTTGAGGAAATCCAAATCGAAGCAGGAACTGTGCTGATGACTCCATGACATCCTACTTCTCTATAGGGAACTTGATGAGTTGTGGACCTATATGTTTTGCAAGTAATGCGCATATTTTTTGCACTACACCAACAGTGCAGCGTGCAATACCAAATGCGTTTGCTGTCATCTTCATGGAACCTTGATCTTTCAAGTAGTAAAGAGTTACTGCAACTCTTTTATCAAGGCTGATATCATCTTGACGTACTTTAGAAGATCTGTCAATTGCGTATGGTTTGAGGAGGTCGACAAGCTTTTCAAAATCATATTTTGGCATCCTAAAACTTTGTCTCCATTCTTCTTCAGACATCCTTCCGCAACGCAAATTGTCCCACCATTGATCAGTTCTTCCAGGACGCACTCAAACACTTCTTTTCCGTCGAATACATCAAGATTTGAACACAGGAGTAAATAAACTATAGCGAATGAACGAAAAAATAACAAAAAAAGAATTATTGTATCTAACCTCAACCTGGCACGTCGATATCTTGCCAAAGCGGTATTCCTTGACATAATTGCGTCATTTGTTAAGTTTGTTAAGTGTATTTTCTGTTGCTTAATTTTCAGCAAAACCAATCCATAAATGGCATAAATGGCACACCGCTATATAACTAATTTTTCTTTATATAATAAAATTTGGCCATACGCATGCTGAGACGCTATAACAAATAATGCTGCACGGGCCCTTCAATACAGTTGAGCCATGAGTTTCTATAGTCACTGCAGTCTACAGTCACTACCTCCGTATTATTTGATGAACAATCATTTTAATCATTTTTTTAGGTGAGGAGACTATCAATGCTGCACTGGGAGCGCTAAGTCAGGATGGGGCAATATCCTTGGACATGGACATGGGCGCGATAGCCCCATCCATCGCGATGCCCGAGGAAGACTCTGGCGACGAGTTCTTGCCTGCAGCACAACACGCCCCTGAAGCTGCTTCCCAACCCTTGCTTGCTTCAGCTCCAGCAGAGCCTGCAAGAAGGCGGAGACCTCCAAGGAGGGCTGCTGCACCAGCTCCACCACCTGTAGCCGCACCAGATCTGGCTAGAAGGGGGAGACCAAGAAGGGCAGCTGCTGCTTACCAATCTGTTCCACAGTCACCACTGCCGGTTGCGGCTGAAGAGGAGGAAGATGATGATGATGAGAAAGAGGAGGAGGACCCCACCAAGATCAGATGCGACGTGTGCTGGCTAAACAAAATGGACCCCACAAAGCTCACGGCTATTTTGGCGTGTGGCCATGGGACGGTGTGCCACAAATGTGTCCTGAAATTGATCAGGAAAGTCAAAAACTGCTCAAATTGTAGGCAGCCGATCCAGAGCTGGGCCTATATCTATACTTGTGTTTAGAAGATATAGAGTTTATAGAAGTTGAGTTTTGTTAATTCTAGTTCTAGTTTAGTTGCGGAATGGACACCGAATTGTAACCGTGCCTTACCCGTTTCACTGAGAAGAAATATGAACCGAAAAAAAAAGTTACAAAAGAGGTTTAAGGAACGTTTTATAATCGTCGCAATGGAACCGTGCTTGCCCGTTTCACTGAGACGAAATATGAACCGAAAAAAAACGTTTCAAAAACCCCGTGAAAAAACGTTTTTTAAACGTTCTTGTGCCCACTGGGTATTATCCGTTAATCATATTATATTTTAATCATATTAGCCATTAATGTCATGTGAATTAAGAATACGTTAATGAATTAATGCGTTAATGACTTCCCAGATAACCATAGATGCTCCGTTAATCACCTTTTATAATATTACGTTAATGGCCAAGAAAAATACCGTTAATCATCGACATAATGACTTAGAGATTACGTTAATCATTCCCCCACCCCTCATTGTGTATATCGCGTCTTTATATCGTAGTTTCCCTTTTTATTGACTAATCTAGAGGAGTAAAAGTAAAATTCATATTTACACTTTGAACAAACAACTGAAAGTTCACAAGCAAGTCCTTGCTTTTTTTTGTTTTCGGTTAGCGACAAAGTCGTTTGGAAACAAGTTGGGCAGCTCAAAACAGAAGATTCAATATTTACACTTGAAAAAGGAAGACTATTTACAATATTTATACTCTCCTCTCCTCAATGTCACGTGGCATCTTTCCATTAAACACCTTCTTTCTTTTGCCTGCTCGTTTTGTGTTTACTTTAACTCTATCTACACCTTTACCATATTTGAAACATAAAACAAGAAATCCCTGATCAAATGTATGCAATAACACTCAGCAAAAACAAACTTTGTCTCGATCAACCAATATCTTCGTTGTTGGTATATCTAACAAGAAGCCAAAAGGCTGTTTACCTGCGAATTGCATCCGTTTTTTATGAGATACAAGTGATTTTTTTAGGGTACAAGACTTTTTTTTTGACTACTTAAAAAAAAATGCCAAATTTTGTTACTCAAAGTAATTTTTGGGCAAAACCCCTTTCATTTTTGAAATCCCCATATATGAAATTGTCTAAAACAGTTAAAAAATTTTTGTTGATTTTTTGAAAATTTCTGGGGGATCCTTAATGACGTTTATCGTTACAAATTGTTTGCGGTTTGTGAGATATGATTTAAACCAAGATAAGGCGATAAGATGTTTTGCCGTCTTTCCTTTAAAATAAAGAGAGAATTCTACTTTATAAAAACAGATAAACATTTGCCTTTTATTTCATTTGCATCCCCTCTTCTCGAAAACTTTTATAGTCAGCTAAACAAAACCCCAAAACATTGTCAATTTAAAAACTTCCACTTAAAACAAAAAGAGTTCTAATCGTTAAACAAATAACATCAAATAAACAACATCAACAGGAAACATATAAGTGAAAATAATAAATTTTTCTTACCGATTCTTCTAGATATCAAAGGATATATAATTTTTTAAAGAATCGCCTGGTATCGAAGCTCCAATCTTAGGAAAGAGGACTTTCATCGACGGATTTCTGTGTTTACGTTTTTGATAGCGATTTGCACATGCGCCAAGAGTTGAAGGCAATGCATTGTAAATCAGTCGCCAAAGCAACGCAAAAACAAGAAATACCAGGAAACAATATTGTTGATATTTTGGGTTATTCTTTGGATTTTAAATTATGCCAAACTCGTGCTGTACTGTTATCTACTCTAACAGAGGCTCAAATGAACCTAAGCTAAAATCCTACGGAATTCCAACTAAAAACAACAGAAAAGAAGAGCAACTTTTTCCGATGGGATACTTGGTTCTGGCTGGACTTCTGTTGAAACGTCAAAGTGAGCTAAGTGTTGCACTGGTCTTTTGATGGTTGTTGTTTTGTTAATGTTTTTCTGATAAACGACTAGTTCTTGCCACTGGCCTACGTCAAAGGAAAAATTTTCAACCGAAGTAAAATTCTTCAACTCTACTGATTCTTGTTTTTAATGGTGAAATACCGCTCCCGTCTTCTTCTTCTCAGGCACGGCGGTACATGCCCTCCCCTCCCACTTTTTTTTTTTTTTGCTTTGTCTATATAGCATGTGAAAAAGTTTTTATTCTTTTTATTTTTCATCGTGGTGAATTGTGCACATTTCAATGGGATTATTCGAAATTTGAATTGTACTCCACCGCAAGTATTTCAATGGTAATTCTAGCCAATTATACTAATAGAAAGATGTAGGAGAGTAGAATATTTTTTAACCGCAAGTCTTCTATTTAGCAGAATTATTGAGTGTTTAAGATTCCAATAATAGCAAAAATAATAAGAAATTGACGAGTCAGTATAAATTAAAACGTGTTAAAAGTTACCTGTGTTTCTTTAAATTCTATTTCTAGAACAAAATGGCATACAATAAGCAAAAAGGAATATAAATCAGTCTTTAAGCTTTGTAACAATTCTACGGAGTCATCTGAATCTAGTTCCTACCAAACCAAATGATAAACCTTTCCATCCAGATCAACGTTTTTTATTTCCAACTATACGTCAGGTGGTCTCCAAAAAAAGATCGTGTAATTATAAATGGTTTCAACAGTATCCTTGGCTTGATTACGACGTTGAAAGTGATTCTGCCACCTGTTTCGTTTGTAAGAACCAAAACTGGCAGTCTAACCTTGATTCAGAACGTTGCCGGTCGTTTGGTTGACAGACATTTGGGCGACAGGACGTTTGGTCGACAGACATTTGGTCGACAGACATTTGGTCGACAGGACATTTGGTCGACAGGATTTTTTTTAATGAACAAAACAGGATTTTTTTGAACAAAACACAATGAACAAAACAGAACACAATGAACAGAATGAACAGAACAAAATGAACAAAACATACAATACAATACATTAATACGTTCTACTTATACATAATCATAAGTTGTGCGCGACGGCACTTAAGTAAGCAACATGGTCATTATACACATCAATGTTAGCAACAATGTTTTTCAGTCGGTCGTTAACGATCTTGTAACGTTTATTCACGGGAACAGGGCGGATACCGGCTACTAGTTGCTCTAGTATGAGTTCATTCTGGTCCTGTTCTTTAATGATTTTGACTACTAAGCGTAGAACGTATGCCCGTTGCATGACACCGATCCAAGTAGTCTCAAAGTAGACCAGAAACTCCTCCAGCACTGCATCAGTATCGTCGTCCAGCGAATTTATCATTGCTTCGAAAGCGACAACCACATCGGCCGGTGCCACAAATGCCAGAGACTGAAACATTTTAATTGTGAGTGAATGACTCGGGTCTTCCACGTACCAGGCTTTGAGACCAAGACCTTGAATCTTACACCAAAGACACTGTCCAAAATGAAACAAATATCCTTGAATGTCCGCGGTTGGAAACGCAGTTCTCAATGCTTGGCAGGCAGCCACTTCAAAATCTAAAAGGATTGATATGGGTGCTAAATGAGCAAAAATGCGACGATATCTATCACGGTTCTTATTCCGACAAATACAATACACTAGAGGCACAGTCCGTGAACCAACTATGAGAGTATGAATGGTGTACAATTGGTAATTATTTGGCGCACTGTCAAAAGTGCCGTCGCAGAACCAATGCGTATTTCTCTCCAGAACATCCAAATTCCCATCAGTTGTAAAAATGTACAAGTCCATATCCATATTCTTCGTCGTGAAGTGCCAAAAAATCATCTCCTCTGGTTGTTCTGAATAACTCGTGTGGAACGTCGTCACCGTCTGTGGCCTTTCGTTTCCGTCTCACCATCCGCGCTAATGCTTCTTTATTTGGTAGAGAACCTGCAGCGGCAAGCGGAAAGTTCTGTGTACAGTTCTGCTCTAACGTACTGGTGGCTTCTTCGGAGTTCATGGCTCGTTCTTTTATGGCATTAATCGTTTTTAGAGCGGCGACACGGCTAGGATCGCCTGCATGTGTATGTTGAGATGGTCCATTGCAGATTACGTGGCCAACTGTCGTCGTCCTGCCGGAACATATTTTTCGCTCCTCGCACTTCCAGTACACTTTCTCATCACGTATTCTGTCAATCGAATGCACAAAACCATCCAAAATTAGCTTTCGCCCACCTCTTTTGCTTGTAGCGAATTCCATTTCAGACACTATTCAAAGGTTGAACTTGTTAATATGCCGAATCCCAGCTGATACTTTTCAACCTGAAGTAACAATCAACGCATCAATGGTAACGTTATTATGATGTAATAAAAAACGCAATTAACTTCAAAGAATTTCGGTGACTTCAGTTATCAGACGAACCACTTTTGTCTGGAGGCTCTCTCTGCCTTTTCTTTCGATTAAAATCTTGATGCGTATTATGTACAAGAACTTCTTTTTCCCAAATATTTTAGGGCTAAAATAGGCGTGCGTATTATACACGAGTGCGGCTTATACTTGGTAAATTACGGAGTTCTTTATAAAAATATTTTGTATAGTGTTTATTGCGCACAAAACCAAGCAAATGCCAGCCGATTACAATGGTTGTTTTTCGTCCAGAAAATGCCAGAAAAAGCGTTTTAAGCCATCTAAAAATCAAACCAGACCCCTGATCAATAAACACACATACCAGATATTATAATGGTCAATAAAATGAATCGTTCCGTCGACCTAATGTCCTGTCGACCAAATGTCTGTCGACCTAACGTCCTGTCGACCAAATGTCTGTCGACCTAATGTCTGTCGACCAAATGTCTGTCGACCAAATGACCGGGTACCATTCAGAAAGATGCAAAGAGAATACATTTCTAAAAAACGGTTTTAGAAACTGAAAAAAAGGCTTTAGAAAAATTCGAAAAACATCAAAAAGGTAACTGTCACAGAACGGCTATGGTTCATGTAGCAGTTATACCACAATGTGGTGATGACAAATGAAAGAACTGAGAAGAAAAAGAACAAAAAGAACAAAAAGAGAAATAAATCATCATTGCTTCATTGGTCTACTTGTATACTTACAATATCTGGCACATCAAGGTATACCATTACGGGGAGACGACGATGAGGAGTCAAATTTTTACCAGCTTCTAAAATTCCGATCAAAATCATCTCCTGAGTTAAAAGATCGGTTTTTAACAAAAAAAGAAGAAAGTTTTTACAGCACTTGAAAGACAAAACGAACTATTAAATATTGTCGAATGTTGTCATTTGAGAACTGCTAGACACGCTAAGAGGAAACGTGTACTCGATAATGTCTGATGAATACACTGATGTTTCAAACAAAGAGCAGCTAACCTTCTGTGTAAGATGGGTCAATGACAAATGAGAGTGTTTGAGAAGTTTCTCGGTTTTTATGACATACCAAACATTTGCAGCACAGCTATTGTATCCGTGTTGAAAGACATGTTAATGAGATACCAGCTAGATCTAGATTTATGTCGAGGCCAGTGTTATGATGGCTCCAGCAATATGTTAGGGAAAAATCGGGGGACGCCGTGAAAATACAAAAACTTCAACCTCTATTCAAGATCTAGGATTTCTTTCAACATGCTCAATTCTTTTTATGTATATACTTAGCCCAACTTGGGATTATAAAGGTCAAACTTTCCTCAAGTATTATGGACTGGAAAAGAGGTAAACTGATACGGGCTTCAAAGGCATCGCCATCAAATCGAACCTCACATTTAAACCTTAATATAGTAGTATATATTTAATCCTTAACTTCGCTTTTGTTATAGTTTCATGAAAAACGTTCTTTAGATTTATCTCACATGAATTTCCGTCGCCAACAATGCATCAATGCACGTGCAAAAGATTGCTCGTGCACGTGCGAAACAATGTTGTATGTTGTTGAAAAATATTGGAGGAGATTATTATAAGGAGGGTGACCAAAAATGAACTGACCTGATTTAAAATACTAAATTACAAATGCTTTCTTAGTGTGTCACTATTTTAAAAGACACAAAAATAAAATCAGAATAACCTATAACATATACAGATAAATACTAAAGTTTGTTGTTGCTTCCGCTTCACCCTTTCTCACTCAAAGAATACTCCTTGTTTGAAACAAATACTCATATTTTCTCTTTCTCAGAAATGCTTTGCACCTATTTGTTGTTATTAATACTAGCAATGAACCCGTACTACGGACGTTAACAATAATATGATAATTGAGCAATTCTGTATGTATGTATATTACCAATCTATGCCAATCTCCTCCCAAAAAAGTCTATATATGGGTAGTCATGTACATATAGATAAATTAATCATACATTAAATGTAAGAAATAATTTGTTTGGGAAACATAAAATAAAATAAAATAAAATATTTAATTATTATTATAAATTTTGAACCTACGCAATCGATAAGTGACATCGTCACATCTAATTAATTTATTTAAATAAAAACTTGTCAAAAAAAAATTCTTCGGTTTTAGAAAGGCTTAATTTCTTTAAATATGGTACTTGGGAGTTTGATAAAATTGCAAAAATGTTTATTTTTATTAAAACATTCATAGTTTGTCTCAATTATGGAAGAAAATAAGAAAAAGTTGCATTTTAATGCCATATTATAGTTATTTGTTAACGAATATTTATACAGGATATAAAGTTTCAGTTTACAATACATACATATTAAAATGTATACATAAAAACTGTTATCAACGTTTGTCCTGTGTAATAAAAATATATAATAATATAAAATGTCAGTAAAAATATCTTTATTAATGAAATCTCAATAAACCTATTTACACTAATGTTTTTCAATTTGTTTAAAAAATTTAGTCCCATCCCCCGTACGTATTCTTGTGGGCAGCTCATTATACCATTTCTCACCAATATAGTGGAATGATCTCCTTGCGTATTCTAATCTGACCTTTGGCAGCTCTAAAGATACATTGTTGTTTCTGGTGTTTATTGCGTGATTGGTCAACTCGAAATATCCTGTAAAATTCATACACATTTGGTTTGCGATACATTTCCTCACTGTTTTACAAGTTTGCATTTTAATGATATCGGTTATGGATGGGACACTTTCCTGTGATTTTACAATGTCATCGATTCTCCTTTCCACCGACCGCAGTCGTTCAGCTTGGGTTGAGGTGAAAGACAGTATCAATGCCCCTGTATATGTAAAGATAGGTAGTATTGTAGATTTGTAGATACTCATAACAGCTTTTTGCAATAAAATTATTAACAGAATATTTAAGCTTCCAACTTGGAAATCACTTTTATTTTGCCTACATTAGTCTGTAATTTGCAATTTTTTCTTTTTCGGTCAGTAAATTACATGCTTTAGGCTATAATGTTTTTAGACCTTCTTCAATTTTAGGCATCAAATTTGTTGATTAAAGTTCTATAACAAAAATATTCTGGTCAGTAAATTATACATTTTGGCTATTTCTGGTCTGTAAATTACATGTATTTTTGGGTAAAAAAACTTCCCTACACTAAGGCGAATCAACGCGCTGGTGGTGTTCTTAACCGTTGCAGTAGGGACGCCGTTATCACTTGGGTCGTTTGGGTTTGCTTTATTTCTAACCTCCACACCATCCATTACACCGTCGCCATCACTATCTGGGTTCAGAGGATCAGTGCGACGGATTTGCTCTTCTAGGTTAGAAAGCAAGTCGTTATCACTATCCTCAGTGGCGCTGTCTTTTATCTTCGGTTTCATGTTGTTGTATGATTCAAACCCGTCTTGCAAAAGATCTCCGTCCGAATCCGATTTTTTCGGATTCGTTCCAATGTCTTTTACGTCAATTTCACGATATATCGAACCTATGAACGACGACGTGTTAAATATATCCATATCAGCGTAATATTCTAGTATGTTCACCAACCCGTCGCCGTCACCATCCAAAAGGTAAAAATCCTTTGTTGATACATTAACATTGAAATGAAAGGAAACCCATTGGTCCCACTTTGAAGGCTTTCTAATGTCGCAGTATTTATCCGCGAACAGGACCTGATTCAAGGATGATACTGTGCTGTACTCGGATTGCGAGTAGTACTTTAAGTTGCACAAAAGGGGCATGCATTTAACTTCGTCCACGCATATCTCTTGAGCGTACAACATTGGTATTTTCAAGTGAATTTTTGAAGGCGTGCAGATTATCGTTAGAGCGTTAGTGTAGACCAAAAAAAACAACAAAAACACCAGCATGCATTTGAATTTACTTGGGGAAACAAGCAAACTCGCCAGTATGAGTAGAGCGATGTTGGACTTCTCGCTGATGGCACTATCTGGCATATCGTGAGCTTTTATTGTAAGAATCCCGCGTGTCAACGTTGTTTTTGGTTCGATGTCTGATGTGTGTTCGATTTCCAACTGGTTTGTTGCTTTCACCATTTCCCAGGTAACTTTCACGGTCTCGGAATTGATGACGCGGATTTTCATGTCGTCCTTTAAAATAATTTTCTTGCTTACCCATTCACAGTCGTGTCCGGCGCACGCCCCAGTTGCGATGAAGAAAATCAGCAATCTGGAAATTAAACAGAGTTCATAAATTTATTTAAAATTCTAATACAATGTTGCGCAATTCTACAATTTTAAAAGTCTATCCTCTAAAAACTAAAAAAACAAACTTCTGTATTTTTTTTGGATAACCGTAACTATAAAAAACGCATTATACAACATTCTTGTAACTAAAGATTCTTTTAAAGGTTTACGATTCGTTGTTAGTGCTACCATTTTTAATCGCTATGCAATGTTAAAAAAAAAATAAATAAATAAATACAATACAATACAATATATGTACATACATATTACAAAGGAAATATATACAAACATATTACAAACTCTGAGGGGCCCTCGAAAATAAATTAATAGATATTTTGAATCTAGTTCCATTTCGAAAAAGAACGTAAAAGCGATTTAAGTGAAGCCGATTTGCCACTCATAATGGCTTCCCGTATGCTATTATCTTGTCTGGAGAGATTTAAGTAAGATCATTGTAATTATCAAGTTGTTTTGATTATTTTTTGCATTGTTTTGTTTAGTTTAGTAAAATTTGGTAATATCTTGTGATGTACGGTATTTTCTAAAACTTTGACGTTTGTTTTTGCCACTAACCATAATGGCCTTCGTTAAAATACGTCATCTTGGGTGGCCTCACTTTGTTTCTTAAAAATTCTGCCGAGTCCCAGTATCTAGTTATTATATATATATACCATTGGTTCTATCTTAATAAATCGGCACAACAAGAAGCGATAAACAGCTCAAAGTATTTTTGCGAACAATTTAAAGTTTGTTTTTAATGACATCTTGATACGAACGTTTGTTTAATATTTAATAGACATGTGTATGGTCGTTCGCATGATTTTATTATTTTTGTAATATTTCGACCTGCTTAGTGTAGGTCTTCATCAGATTAATAAAAACCGTTAAAATTTAAAGTTAATTTATAGTTTGTATATAATTTTTCTCTACCAACCTGAGCATGTTCGCTGTAACCACAGTAAGATTCTTTACTACTCCTTTACTAGACTATCGTTTTCGACTTTTGCTCCTTTACTAGACTATCGTTTTCGACTTTTGCAAACTTTTCAAGAAGCTTAACCATATATGGCTAGCGAATAAAATCTCAATTTTTATCTATTAATCTCTCTAGACACATTACAAAGCACTATGTGGTAGAATACAGGGTAACTTTATATCTTGTGCGAGGCTGTGCTGAGAACATAATTAAATTTTCATGAGAGTGAATTGTAAGTGAGAAAAAATCCGTCCCTATTGGTTAGCTAAAACATAAGGCCTTTTTTTCGACAATGTTATTGTGAAAATTCTTTTGTCATTTGACCCCCGTTTTTTAAATGAAAAGATTCATAATCCATAAATACCTAAGCTATGACAACATTTTCTGGGGAATCGTGTTTAAAATAAACTGTGCCACGTGCATAGAAGAATGTTTTTAAAAGAAAATTCTCCAAGTTAAAACATAAATATTATGTTAAGGTCCGTTTTCGAAAAAATACCGTTTCTTGTCGTCATACCATTTTATAGAACACTTACATAAATAACGAGGCGCAATGTACCCTTCTTAGCGGTACAACATCTTTTATAAAAATATGTAAACATGTCACACCTATTCTGAAATGACTTTTAGATTTATAAAAAATAGCCATCTTCAGTTTAAAGTTTTTCAGAGTCTACATCATATTGCGGTTCAAATGAAACAAAAATGAAAAAATTCTGTTGGACCAATTTTTTTTAATGGTTATTAAAATTTTTTTAGATTTTTTTGTCAATTTCAGGCAATTTATAGCACCAAACTGGAATTCAGCAACGTTAGTTTTGATGACTATATTTTCTTGAATGGTTTGAATAATCAGTTCCTGAAGTGAAGTAGTTTCACTGTGTACATTGTAATTTACTAAAGAGATTCAGGTCCCTTACTTTTAATAAAACCCAAAGTCGGTGTTAAACACACCAACATCGTCAAAGAATCAAAAAGAATTTGTCAAAAGATCAGATAAAAATAAGGTTAAGAAAAAGAAGCCATTGCAATCTCTGTTCACATTGTTTTCTTACAAAGAGATGTTCGAAAGTTTACATTTCCTTTGAGTTGTACCATCATGGCTAATGCAACGTTGTTAATTGATGCGTCACATGAAAAATGTCGATAGAAAGTTTATATCGTTTCCTATTCGAAAGCAACGTGCCCTTTATCCTAAACCGAAGTGGCAATTGTGAGAGAACATACCGTCGATGGGTTTGAGGTCAATAATTCAAATTTCCGATGCGGAGTTTGTGTACATTGTCATCTACTTTTATCTAAAAAAAATGAGGATCCTGCATTCAATCTTCCATTAAGAGAAATTGATTATGAGCCAAATCGTCCAACGGCCTTGCGTTCTCTTGAGGTGTGTACTCGTCGCATATATGAAGTTGCAGGAACTAATGGTTTGAAATCAAAAAAGAACAAACGCAAACGTGGCCGACCTCTTACTAACACTTCTGCATCTGGCCAGTAACACAAAGGTTGTAGCCGCTGTTTTGCTCGTATTTACAGAGGAAGCAACCATACCTCGAGCTCCTGTCTCAATTCAAGAAGAGAAAAATTAGACAACATTGTGGATTTGGTTAATAGCCCTACTAGCCTTGAAAAGACTGCCGGAAGAACAATAAACAAAAGTGATGGTACTTTGTCCACTCTTGGAAAAAAAAGAAATTGGTGGCATCCAATGACACAAAGAAGGTGCTGTTCCGGAAAGAAGACATCATCGGAATATCACAAGACCTCCAACTTAGCAATAAGGCAACAAGAATTCTTTCCCGTTACATCAGAATTGCTACAGGTGAGATAGTTTACTTGTGAATTTCAGATGAATACTGCTCTTGTAACAAAACCTTTCTTTCAGTAACCAATAATTTTTGTCAACAACTAATTTTAAACCGTTAGTAAAAAGATTTTCTTTATTTTTCTAATAAAATGTGCATCTCTATGTAATGTTGGTAAGCCTGTGTTACATTTTTATCTTAGGTAACAGAAAGTCTGTTGAGCCTCACACTCGCGAAAGGATCGATGCGATAAACCACCAACTGGATATTTTCTTTGAAATGCGCAGGTTGGTCTACCGGAGAGTAGAAAAAGAGACAAACGTAGCAGGATCCTTTGAACAACCAACCGTGATATGTAATAATCTCCCTGGTCTCATTGATGAAATTTTGCGAAAGAGGGAAAAAGCGGAAGGTGAGTCACTATTGATAAAAATCAGTATTGATGGTGGAGGAGGCTTCTTGAAAACTTGCCTGTCAATATTCGATGTTAATGACCCGCTACCCAATGCGAACAATTCCATGGGGAAGAGATTTTGGAGTCAGGAGTGAAAAGAGTCTTTATCATTGGTCTTGTTCCTGACATAACCGAAAATTACGTCAACGTGAAAAGGCTTTGACTCAACACAGGGTTAGATTGCTTACAGAAGAGGTATACAGTGGCAACCGATCTAAAACTGTGTAAAATACTTCTTGGTATGATGAGTCATAGCTCCTCTCATCCATGCGCATGGTGTGACATCACGAAAGAAAACCTGTACATAAAAGGTGCTTCCCGAACAATATAAAATCTGATGAAGTTATTCTGGGATTTCTTTGATTCACGAAGTGAGAAAAAAGTTGCGAAGAACTTTAGAAATGTCATTCACCCGCCAATCCTGAGTAATGATGATTCAAATGAATCACTGGTGATATCTTTACTACCACCCCATGAACTTCACCTTCTCATTGGTGCTGTAAACAAAATGTATAGCGAGATGGAAAAAGTGTAGCGAGAAAGCGAGCAGTGACTCAAAGCCTGTAATGTTAAGAAAGAGGCTTACCACGGTGGAACACAGTAACTTTTTACTGGACATACATTACTCTTTATTACGCTTTTTCGAGTTAATTTGTGTATTTGTTCTTAGAAATATTGTGTTTAATCCCAGATATGGATTATATTAGAATTATGGGAACTGAATTTCTTTCGTAAACAGCTAATGTTGATAAGCTTTTGATTATCATTAATATATAAATTAGTTCGAATCTTCTGTATATAATTTAGTGTCATGGTAGGGATTATTTGAGCGTATTTTAGCAAAATTGAGTGTATTTAACCCCGGTGCTACAAATGGCCTGAAATTGACAAAAAATCTAAAAAATTTCAAATAACCATAAAAAAAAATTGACCCAACAGAATTTTTTCATTTTTGTTACATTTGAACCGCAATATGATGTAGACTTTGAAAAACTTTAAACTGAAGATGGCTATTTTTTATAAATCTAAAAGTCTTTTCAGAATAGGTGTAATGTTTTGTGTCTATTTGCACCACCAGTTACAAATCCTAGTAAACGCTATTATCATCGAGTCAACCGACTTTCCTTTAGACAGATTTTACTCTCCGTGTTCTTCCTAACCCACTCATTTCAATACTTTTTTCCATAATCTATTTTACTTATGCGGCAAGCTGCAATCCCAGTCTAGTTTTTGTTACGGAGTTCTTGGAAGTAGATTTACTGAGAGGAGCAAAGATCATCGCACTGATTTTTAAAATGCGCCTCTTAGTAATCGGTAAGTTCGATGCTGGAGTTAGAATGTCGCTAGCATCAAATATGAGGGTGACACTGTACACATCCCATTTAAGTCTTTTAAGAATTTTTCCGATAAGAATGCTCTTTTGGACCGAGTTCGCTTTTAAGATATGTTATTATCATCCGATAATAATTTGTTAGTGATATCCGCTGTCGTTTGCATCTATGGATTTATCGTTGCCGTGAGTTTAGAATTGTTAGTTGCATATTTTCGTGATTAACAACCGGCTTCTGCCAGCGAAGATTGCAGACTCGGACTTCGCAGAATCGGCAGCCGTAAAAATGTCATCGACATATAACTCTCAAGAGATGCTGAATAAAACTTTCATTTCATTGTTACTTAAGAACCCTTTTAAATGAACTTTAAGTGTACAATTCAATAAGAATGGACGTCAAGTTAAATACTAATCTAGTAAATCGTATAGAAAAATAGAAAATTCCTTATCGTTTTTAAAGGTCGCTAACCAAAAGAAACGAAGGTAAATAATCCCGGTATTTTTTTGTCGATTTTAATTTGCAGAAAAGCTTGTTTTATGGGTGAAACCAGGCCGATCATTTGAAATGTTTAAATTATACTGCTTTTAGTATAGTTGCGGGCAATGCAAGACCATCATACTGAAATGAATTATAAGTATGTAACACGCGGGTATACACGTGTAAACGCGTGATGAAGTTTGATGTAAGTCACACCTTCCGAAGATTCTGGAAGGCAACATCAGCCATGTTATTATTTTGAAAGAAAGAATTTTGACTATATTAAAAGTAGGCGACCTTTTTCATTTTGTTGCGTTTTAGGAATTGTTACGGTAAAATCAAATTCAGAAATAAAACTATATATTTATTGTAAACAGTACGCGAATTACTTTTTAATTAAATAATTTATTCAGTTTATTTATATATATATTTCTTTTTTTTTACATACTCTTAGGTTTAAGGATAACCTTTTTTAGAGTTGAGGCCATGACTTATTTCAGATGAAGACGAGCTAACGTGATGATATTCTTGAAAGAAAAAGTTACATTCACCCAAGAGTAAAATAATTTTGAAAAATCTATTTAAATGTTGTCGCTGTTTCTAAGCTTAGCTTTTGAGGTGTTCAGGTCTGGTCAAATGTTATGTAACAAAATTAAAAATGTGCATGTAAAACCATTATCAAAGTAGAAAGAATGACAATTGCCGTAAAATAAACAGCTTGAAAATTGTTACCAAAACTTACCTCTACACCGTCATCTCAAATGATGAAAATGAAATCTCAAATGTGCAATTTGTTCAACTTGATCACAGATTCAGTGCAAGTAGAGGGCGTTACGAAATCACACATGAACACATTTACACCCAGCAAATTCCTGGTGTATTTATTCTCCAACCATCTTTCTAGCTCCTTGTTAGATTCCTCTTGGAAATCTCTGAGGTTTGTCGGAGCGCAGCAGCAACAAAACAAACCTGTCACTATATCAATGGTCTGCGGAGATAAGATTCCTTGGAAGATATTGATCCGATTCTCTGACTCCGAATTCAAACGACTATCCAGAAACGCAATCAAATCATCTATTTTGTTGACGTTTGGCCAGGGAGAGTATAAAGTATTCACCGGCCAAAAATCGCTATTCTTTCCAGTTATTCTCGAATCATTGTACCGTACAATGACTTGAGTGTTAGTGGTCCAGATATCCTTTAACGTCGAGTTTACGCTCCCTGGAGGAAAGAACTTTGCGGCGAACAAATCTTTCACACTCGATGAAAACTTGTCATGCAATGCCTCTGTAAAATCGTAAAATTGCTGGAAATCAAGAATGATCACCTCCTTTGGGTGCGTTGAAAGAAAGCTAACGATTTCCTGGAGTAGAGGCAAGGTTTTATAACCGTACAATCCATGAACAATAAAAAAATCGTCGTCTTTTTTCAGGTAACCAGTGCGCATGTCAAAATATCGTATGCCAGCTTGCAGTTGGTCAGTGAAGTTGAGTGATTGCGTAATGGACCACCCGATGACCGTGGATTTCCCGCAATCACCATAACATGTTATCGCATCAGGTTGGCCTCCATACAAAAAGAATGTGAAAAATATATTCACTTATGTTTCCTTAATCGTAGCGATTACAAGTACAGTAGAAAGCGCAATTCAGATACAATTTAACAAAACATTTAAACACTGTAATAAACGCAAACGTTTAAACCTTCAGGACACAAAACAAAGAATTAAAAGTCATTCGGCAGTAAACACCTACCATTGACGTAGGGTGATTCAGGGTCAAGGTAATAGGCACCAGAGTCGTGGGAACCAGGTATAGCCA
Organism: Candelabrum cocksii; assembly: GCA_963930725.1. Taxonomy (NCBI): domain Eukaryota; kingdom Metazoa; phylum Cnidaria; class Hydrozoa; order Anthoathecata; family Candelabridae; genus Candelabrum; species Candelabrum cocksii. Next base: position 1,498,932 of record OZ005670.1, on the reverse strand, counting down.
GCTGGTTGATTGACACCTCTGTTACTTTCTGCGGCAGATCTGTCATCCATGTTGAAAGATTCATGTTTTATTGGCTTGTCAGCGCGAGGAGATTTGAATTAACGTAAATATGGCAAACATTAAAAAAAAAGTTGATTGCACAGGTTTATTAAATGATGCTGATTACAGACCAAGTACCAAAATTAGGATATTTTCACCCCTAATACCTTATTTGGGCCCAAAGTTTAAAATAAGTTATCATATATTAGTAACTTTGTTAACATTTTTAGAATTAATTGAAAATTTCTTTTTGGTTTACGAAACGCGCTAGTTTATAGGAAATTTTCTTTTCTAGGAGCATATCTCTGTATAAACCATATATATAAACCATATAATTGTAGTGTTATTAACTGTAACTATTACAGACTCAAGACTCAGGCCTTCAATACTTAAGAATTTTTTTTTTTAGAAAGGAAATACACAGGAGAGGCAGGGCCTATGACTCAACAGAGTCCTGTGTATTGGAAAGAGAGATCAGTAAAAGAGACATAGACTAAGTGGAAGGTAGACAAAGAAGTAGATGAGAAATAAGTACAGAGGGCTGAAATAAGGTTAAGAAATTGTCATTAGGTCTAAACAATTTATCCTTGTATGAAGCCTTGGAGGTGGTAAACATGGCCTTCGGGGGAATACACAACATGGGAGCTTGTTCCACCAATTGTAAATGATGCGTAAACAATTTCTTATTGCTACTATTATTACGGTTTGAAAAAGCTACTTTTCATATATATCTTCGGAGATTGCGTTACAAACAAAACCAATTGATATAAAGCTGAACGGTTAACACAAGACGAAATCAAATGAAAACTAAGCTAGGCGTTGAAAGAAAACCACACTTTATTTCCTGAGCGTAAACAAGCAATTTCTAACTTTTTCATTCCGTACGGAAAATAGAATAAATATAACAGTCAATACTTAAAAAACATTCCACATGTACAAACGTATTCACAACAGTGGACGAGTAAAAAATCACACGGAATTTACAAGTACAAGACGGGTTGGCACGAGCATCTAAAAACAGTCAAGCGCATTAACACGAGAGATGTTTTTCGTTATAAACAACAACCCGGGATGGTTTTCAGTTGAAACAAACACTGCTTATTCAAGTAACATTAAAAATATCCAACACATCTCATTCATAATATAAAGCTTACGTAACTATTCTAGTTGGGAAATATTTGCAAAATTCAAGGTTTAAAAGCCAAGACGGCGCGCTATAAAAACAAGATCAATGGATTGTTTAATAGAAAGCATGTGAATAGGAACCAATTCATTGAACTGTTATCTCTTAAACAGCATTGACAACTGCTACTATCTCAATATAATGCGGTTAATAAAATGTTGTTGTACATTCAATGGACGGTAACAATGGCCAATGGCCAGTTGCAAATCTATAGAAAAAGAGTGGTTCGGCGCCGACACCGTTTCTTTTCTTGCTATGTTTTCAGTACTGCCATGGTAACAAGCCCTGTAATAAAATACAAAAAAGAATCAAAACAAATTGTTATTAGAAAAGAAAGGAAAAATGTCGTCAGGAGAGAGTATCGTTTAGCGAGCGACTTGGCTGCATGAAAATTGCATTACTCGTTTATTTTTATTCTCTATATCTTTGTCTCTATACTTGCGTTGGTGTACAATTACCCATACGCTCGCGTTAGTAACATATAACGAGCCTGGAACATATGACGTAATAACCTTACAAACCCTGTTTACAAACGTGCCCGCGATGGTTTTGTTTCGCGCGCTTCTCTCTTTCACGTAAAGTTTACCACATAAATATTTAAAGATTCAAATGTAGTGAGTGCATTTATACCGAGGATGTAGGCAGCGATCATCTTTTGGTTGAAGCTCATATGCAGGTAGTAAGGAAGTGACTTGTTGTTGTCACCTTGCGTGGGCAGCATGAGAACGAGGATGCACGCCAATGACGTCATAATAACGGGAATGCTGGGAAGGGAACGTTGGATAATCACAGAGTCTAAAAAGAGGCAAATTGTACGGCGATGATTAAACGTTTCTATGAGACTAACGAATGCCAATTATTTCGCAATTTCAATGTTTAACGAAAGGAATTGTTTCGGAAGAAAAAATAGTGAAAAAGCTCGAAAAAAGTGGAGCGTTTGTTAGGTTTGTTGAAGACTCGCGTTTGAGTAATAGTACTGTTGTACCTCGTCTCTCTGCATTTCGAAACATGCCATCAATTTCTTGTATGCTTGGACGTCGACTTCGCGCAGAACTCTAAAATTGAAAGAATGTGAAAAGCTGGAATAACGCTTTCAACTTTTCTTAGTACCGAGTATTAAGCCTAACCTTAACTTAAAAGCCCAAGTTTAATCGAATTTATGACATTTAATAACATGTTTAATGATGCATGCAGTGTAGTGGGGATTTCCAAATACGCCACAACCTGTCAGTTGCAGTCCACGCGAGCGCCCTCCTCAACATCGCGCAACACTCGTGACGCGACACGCATGATCCTTGGTGGCGGAATACGTTAAGCTGGTCGCTTTCCCCTTTTCTTACTCGTGACGCGGATACCAGTAGTAGCAGTAGCGCTGAAGCACATTTTGTTTTCTTCTGATTGGTAAACAAGTTGACCTTGGCGGCGGTCTCTTCGACGTTGGAGAGGAGTTTCTGGGTGTTCGCGACAGTGGTTGCTATCCGTGCAAGGTCATCGGTGAAGTACAAATGAATTAAGGTCTTCACAAGGTGTCGTTGGGTTTGTTGGCTTTCTTCGTTAGGTCTTGTCTGCAATCCTTGATCATGATTTATGGATATACAGAGGATTTCGTCGAGTGTGACGATGGTGCGAGTGGTAACAGAAAAAGGCTCCGAGTCGCCATTGGTATCAAACCATTGTAGAGGCATTTGATCACAATGATAGTATGGTCAAAGACGCCATAGACAGAGAGGATGAGTCAAACACCTTCTGGAAGTCCACAAACACAATGCATAGGCCAGGTTTTTCTTTGCTGACATTTCCTCGATCAGTCTACCCAGCGTAAGAATTGGTTGGAGAGTGCTACTGAGCGGACAGAAGCCGTTTTGGTTCGAGTGCAGGAGTAATTCTACTCGCTTTCTGATGCAGCTCAAAATCACACGATTGAAAAGTTTGACATCAGGGTAATGCCTTTCTAGTTGTCATAGGAAGAGAGTTCGCCTTTCTTCGGCAATGTAATGTTGTTCTTGAGGAACTTGAGATTCTTGCAGGTGGAGAATTGGTGGTTAGAACTTCATTGAGAATGGGGTGGAGTAGATGCAGAATTTTGTCATCTTTGAACACCTTGCTTGGTACAGAGTCGCTACCATTTGCTTTTCCCATGACACAGGCTTATTTATCACTCACAAATATCTCTCAAACACCATATAATATAAGAATTTTTACACATTCAATACACTACTACTGACATTACTTTTGTTGTTTGTTACGAAAATATTAGTAAATATAACTCACATTTTTCTGCGCCTTGCCCGTATTTTGGGCCGTCACTATAACGTCTTTTTTGCCCAGTAAATTGTTGAGACCGTACTCATATAAATGAATACGAAACTTGTCTTCTCTGTTCATGACATTCCGTATGTCAGTGATCCGGATGACACTTTTAAAAGAAAACAGTCAATGAATGACAATTCAAGACGATTGTAACAACCACAGATAGTTTTAACATTCATTTTAAAAGATGCTTGAGAAGAATGAGCAATTACAACAACACTGGTTTCCACGTTAAAGATTTCGAACAAGAAATATTCCTGTTGATTGAATGCAGTGCATGAAATAACGTTTGGAAACATGGCCCATCGCAAACATCGCTGTCCCACAAAAACTGATAAAAAACCTAGGAGATCTTCGCTTAGATCTTATCGCTTATGTGTTGATGAACGATATTAAAATCATTGATCATACTTACATATCTATGCAACACTTCTGTTTGATCAAACCCTCCGCTTCAACAACTGTATACTTCGCAGGGTTATTACATAAAACTGTAAACGAGAAATGAACATAATTCTATAAATCTCTCTTCAGTTGTTTTAATGGTGCTCATCTCAGCAAAAGACCCTTTCCAGATGGCAGCGTAAAACTTAAGCAATTCCATCTCGTAAATGGTCTATTGATTGGATTTTAAGTCTAATTTGCACAGCCAATGCCAGCAGAAAAACCAGACTTTCAAAACAAGAGCTGATCAACAAGATTGAGAAAAGACTTGCATGAATTCTGCAAAATATACCCATTCCAACGTGGATGCACCTGGTTCAAACCAACCAGACATGGTAGATGTTATCTCACACATTTCTTCATGACATTGCTATTGATGTCCAAACAATTTTCAACCTGGCACTTGCCAACACTTGTTCCATGCATAGGACATTTGGGATGTTATGTACAATAATGTTGTTTGAATACACAGTTTTTTGTTACTGTCTGAAAGACTAACATAAATTTGTTTGTTTTTTAACGAGGCTCCCAGAAAGCTAATTAAGCATTATCATGAAGACCTTGACCTGGAGTTTTAGTATATTTAATTGCTCTCATTTGTGCTACGTTGTTTTAGATGAAATACAGTGTTTTTTATTTATAACTGTTCACTAAACCACTTTGTGATAACATGGTCTCAAACTCAGAACCTTTCCGTTAAGAGCCAAGTGGCAATCTCATGCGTCAGGAATTCATAAAATCTCAAAGATTTCATTCTTTTTAATCATTAAAAGATTTCAAAAAGCAACGCTGTAAAATTATTTTAGAGTAAAACAAAGACTGAATTTTCTCACCTTTAAACTTCAATGCAAATTCGTAAGGATTGTACAACGTGATAACTTGCTTGTGAGTAGTCTGATCATCAGCAAAAAAGTTCAAGACAGCAGGAAAAACAAACACCGGCAGTTTTCCATCAGATCTCTTACCGGCAGTATGTGAACTCATTCAGTCTAGATTAAATATGATCATATATAAATAGGAGACGATTGAGTAAGAACAGGTTTTTTACTGCACTCACTCCATTAAAATATCACACACTACAAGTATCTAGTGCATAGATTTATTCAAATATATTTTTAAATCTGCAGGATTTGCCAATCCACAATTCTGCAAGTTTGCCGATATATATATATATATATATATATATTGTTAACATCTCATATGATTCTCTCTAGCAGTAATACATATTGCATAAACAAATTGTGTAGCTGAGTGGGGTCAATCCTGTTTGTATTCAAAGTGTTGCGTTATTGGTGTTATATAAACTGTTGTGTTCCTGTTGCGTTATTGGTGTTATACAAATTGTTGGGTTGGTTTCAAGTATCTTGTTGTTAACGTTGTTGTTGAACTGCATATCCCTCAAGTGGTGTTGTTGCTGTCTGTTGCAAAGTACCTGTGTGTTGTGCTGGGTTATACCTGTTCCCCATTAACCAGGGTTAGTGCTTACAATCTATTTAACATATATATCTATAAAAACTCATTAAGGTGGCTGACAGTTATTTTTTCTTATAGAAGTAATGAGTGCAATTTGCATTATATATCAATAGCAATATACATCTATGACAATCAACATAACGCTAAAGAAGAAATAAATGAAAACTTCGAAAAAACAACATGTATTTACATGAAATAAAGTAATATATACCTATAATTTGAAACGAATGTAAATCCTTGATGAATCCTTGATCCAGTTTATTGATATGAACTTGCTATAAATAATAATAGGTCATACACCTACCTAGCCAACTCTCAGCTTCTAGGTAGGTCTACGTAGGTTGGTACTTTATTTTTCTAGGTTACGTTAGGTTATTTAATTTTTAAAGCCGTTATTACAGAATCCATTTATCTCTTCTTGCATTGGAATCTTTGATTTTTGTTTGTGAGAAAATGGCCAAAAGTAATTATGTGGCCAAGAGTCCCATCAGCAATGCCTTTATAAAATGTTAAGGCTTCCTGATGACTATAACAATGTAGTTATAAATCCATTGGGTGACCAGGCATCCACTACTTTTGTCCACCACGCAATCCACTACTATTCCATGCAACAAAAGTAATGTACGTATGTCTCCAAAAAAAGTTAAAAAAATAACTCCAACGAAACCAGCTGTAAAGCTACGAAACCCTCCAAACTCAGTTGACTTAACCTCTAAACTTCCCGAACTATCGCAACCAAAAGTGTGCCTGGTTCCTGAAATTAAAGATAAGGGAACTAACCCAAAGAATGGTCAATTCTGACACCATTATGCAAAGAAAAGGTGCAAATACTGTTTGTTCGTGAAGATTTGCAAGTTTTCACACCCTAAACCTTGGAACAGGTTCATGAGACATGGTACTAGAAAAGGCAGAGGGTGCACTTTAGTTAAAAAGTGCATTAGATTCAATCTTCCAATCATCTATCAGTCAGAGCAAATGCTTTGATCCTGATTGTCCTCTAAATCACATCATAGGTACAGTAAGTACATCATAGGTACAGAAAAAACTTCATGTGAACAAACCGAAAGCTTTGCCAATTGTTCCTGAGACCAACCAACCACCTAACTCATACAAAACAAACTTTACAATAAATTCTACTAGTGATTTTTTAAACATTGTGAGCTAAACAAATGCTGGATCTCGGCACATTCGGCTATAAGGCTAATCCGAAGAACACCAACGTGACATTCTGTCCAACCAATACAGAACAGCCAACTGAGGCCCCAGCTATGGTCATCAATAGTTCGACCCCAACATCAACCACATTTACGAAACACCATACAGTATACCATGGAATTATTTTTCCTTTGTCACTATTCGAGATCTTCATCCAAAGACAACACCATCAAAGTCTTGTTCCTAAGTGAAACCTGGCTAAAAGACCAACAGGATGCAGAGATAGCAATAACAATATATACATATGCTATACAATATTCCGTTCAGATAGAATTAGAAAAAAACATGAACAATCTGGACAATACTGTCGCGGATATTATCATTGAGGGAGATTTAAATCTAATACACAATGTCCAAACTCGTCAAGATTTTGATCAGATCATGCAACACAAGCACTCGAGCGAAAAAAGAAAAATACCTGCTACAACACAGTGTTTACAAGCAGATCTAAACCTGACCAACTAATCAAATGGGTATGGCCAACTCCAACTCCGATATATCTGACCAATCGGGACTTTATTCTTTTTTTAATTCCGCCGTTTTTGGCGTAGAAACCTCAAAGAACTTGATTAAAACTTAGTTTGTACAAGAGACGCAACTGTCATGACCAGTTCCCGCAAAACAGTTGAGTCCTCATTTTGTACGTTAAATCAGAAATCTAGGCAGAACTGGCATTAGTACAAGTTGGCCTGTAACCACTCAAATCACCAACTCACATCATTGATGGGAATACCCTCAATTAAATCTTCACAAAAAATCTGGGTCTTCAGGATCTCATCAACCAGCATCTCATCATCCCTACTCTACAATCAACAACTTCACAACTATTTTAATTGAAATATCTACTACATATAACCCACTATCGCAATCATTTCAACCAACCCTTAAAGTCCAAACTGAAGGTTTCAACAGCCTGAACTTCTTTCATAACACAATCGATTGGACTAGAATTAACAAAACCTTGCAGTCATTGGTTGGGACACACTTCTCTCACAATGCCAAAAACTACTACTGAAATCAAATGTTTAACATCTTCTATCATCAGAAATTCCAAATCCATCTTTTTCCAAGCAGAAGAAATAATGCTAATATACATTATATAATATATATATGTGTGTGTGTGTGTGTGGCTGTTCTATGCACAAAATTGTATTATAGAGCGCATGTACGTACAACATCCAGTAAACACAGCAATTGTTTTCTTGTCAAAAACGACATTTAGTTCATTTTCATTGGAAAAAACATCAATAATAATTCGAGTAATAAGTTTTGCCAGGTTTAACCAACAGAAATTTATTTATTTCTTGTTGCACTCCGATGTTTAAAGCTAACAGCTACAAATTGCATAATTTGCAAAAACAACATTTGGTGTGTTAAGACAAAAAGTAAACCTTGTCACAATTTTTTTTCGTTACGATACGAAAATAACGGCACCGAAAATAGAAGTCAAATCTGTATAGAAAGTAGACACTGTTCTACTTTTTATTGGCATGTTTCGGCTAAATCCATCATCAGAACTAAAGAATCATACAGATCTCGTGAACATATACTAAAAAAGAATGCTTCGCAATCATACTTACAACAAAGAACGTAGAAGATGTGTGAAGTGTTAGGTTGTAAAAAGAATAGAACAGATGTTATGTAACGAGGTTACACAGATGGTATAACGAGGTTGTATACAGATGGTATAACGAGGTTGTATACAGAAGGTTACAGTTGATAAAACGTTTGAGTTGAGCGTTAAGAAAAGGTTTTTTCCAATTGATGTAGGGGCTATTTTACTTCACAATATAAATGAATGTTGGAATTCTCATTGGAATAAAGGTGTTTAAAAATGTAAACATTTTTCTCACCTTTAATACGTTCGTCCATAGGCAATTGAAAGCACTGGTTGGGAAACCTCAAGGCAGCGTTTTTGACCTATTGTACTACCCTTTTGTTTAGGAAATGTGAGTGCATCGAAGCGTGACAATGCACACAAAACATGCACGCCTCGCTTTGTTGATTGCATAGTATAAACGGCTAGGAAAAAATCCCCCAGAAAAATCTCCCATGAAAAACCCCCTGGAAAAAAGGTGTTTGAAAAGAAAATTAGTTGGAATTTTTTATTTTTGTTTGCAACTTAACCGGTCAATCCTGTCAACAGAGCAGCTGTTCCTGACATACCTTTCCTTTACAATGAAGCTTTGAATGGTGAACAGTTTCTTCTACATGACAGTGTGTTGGTAATATTGCTCGCATATTGGTATTCGCAACAAACCAGTCCATTCAATTGTTGGTTACTTCTGAAGACTAGTTTGGTGATGGCACCTACAAAGTGTGCCCAGAAATATTTTTCTAGCTGTACACGATCCATGCAAAGGTAAATCGACGTGTTATACCCTGTGTGTACGCACTACTCCCAGATAAAACACAACAGACCTACATTCATTTTTTTCAAGAGATTTCAAACAGGGTGCAGCAATAGGAAACGCACCATCGACAATTCTTTTTGATTTTGAAGCTGCTGCAATTAACGCATTTTCTGTTATTTCTCTGGGACATATGTCAGTGGTTGCTTTTTCCACTTATCCTCGATAAACGTTTGGAAACGTATTCAAGCTTTTGGTCTTCGAAATGTCCCACGCAGACCTTCTTTATTCGCATTAGAGATGTGGAATATGTTCCACAGGACAGCTCAGGAAATGCCACGTACAAACAATCACATTGAAGGCTGGCATCGCCAATTTCAATCCTTGTGTGCAGTGTGGCATCCTACATTTTGGAAGTTTGTTGATATCTTAAAGAAGGAGCAACCGTTCAATCAGGTAGAAATACTTTAAGCCATGCCCACCGAGAGGGGGGGGGGGGGGGGGGGGCAAGGGGGCATAATACCCGAGGCCCATGCTAAACAGAGGCCCATAAATGTTTGAAACAATTTTATTTTGTTTATCAATGGGCTTACATGCTTTAAAATTGAAAAATAAAAATAATGATTTGGTTTAGTGAGTTAGTAGGCCTAAAGTGCAATGCAAAAAACAGCTTAATTAATCTGATATAAATAACAGATGTTTTTGCCTATTGCACAATGTAGTAAAAATTAGAGATGATGATGCCTCTTCTTCTGTAAAATAAATCTTTTTAATCCATTGTTCTGACGGAACGTTTAGGATGGCTGAAAGCCGATTCAGAATATACGAGCCTTTGCTTTGTTGATGAAAGTTTGTTTTTCCATGGCCAGGTTACCAAGTACCTGTTTGAAGAGAGTGTTTGTGTTTCTGCCACGCTTGGTGCATTTATCTTCTTGGAAAAGTAACTTTTTCGTCATACTTCCATTGTCGGCTCTGATCAAATGAGCAGCGTAGTTGCGCTGTTGAGTTTTAATAAATTCTGACACATCTCGGGTATTGCAAATTCTGTGAATATCCTTGTTTTTGTAGAAGAATCTGTAATCTTCATCGTCTGCACCCCCTCGTCGCCGAAAACCACCTCGGGTCATTTTCCGCAGGAATGTTCGCCAGGTGGCATCAATTTTATTGTATTGTTCTGTTGTTAAAACCCAGCTTTGGCAGTTGAATGACAGTCTGCTACGGATGTAGGCGCGTAAAAAGACGATACGAGTTTTTAAATGAATCTTGTGATTTAAAAAGAGATTCTTCATGGACGCAAACTTGTTCTTTGCGGATTCTATACGACAGTCGTACGCGTGCTGTCTCATATCTCCAGCCTGGTCGAGGACAGCCACTCTCTCGTGTCAGCGAGTACCAGAGCACACATGAAAAGAAACTGATGGACGTGGCCCTTAACAACTCCCTGCGCACGATCACAGGATCTCTGTGCCCCACACCTGTGAACCATCTTACAGTTCTGGCTGGCATCATTACTCCGTAAAGCTGCGGTTTTTGCCTTGGCTCGCAAGGCCGAACGTGATATCAACCATCTCTTGCACGCTACGATCGCTGAGCCTCCTACACGCACACGGCTATAATCACGGCACGCCTTCGTCGGACATGCCCACAAACTCTTGCGTGACACACCACTAGGCATAAACAAACAGACCTAGACCAGGAACTGTTGGCAGGAGGAATGCCGGGGAGCATCAGAGCAATCACGACTCTACAAGTTCATCGAGACGCCAGACAAAATCCTCGGCTCCGAGCTTCTCCGCCGCCAGTGGACAACGCTCAACCGCCTGAGATCCGGTGTTGGCCGTTTTGCCGCCTCTATGAAGAATTGGGGACTAAGTGACTCGGCCGAGTGTGAATGCGGCCACCAAGACCAGGGATGTTGCTTACTGCACTTAATGACTAAATTGAGTTAAGCAGTCACACAGATAAGTTGCAACAATCTCATCAAATTCATATTTGTATTTCAGTTGTTTTAATTATTATTTCTTACAATGTAATTACTATTACAGCACCTTTTGTGCTTTATAACTAATTAAATCATATTATTTTAAGTTGATTTTTTCTAATTTATGTGTAGTAAGTTTTATTGGTCTAATACCACATACTAAACAGATTATAGGTAATACCTATAAGGCCCCAGATAATGATATAGGCCCTTTTCAATAGCTCCCCAAAAAATTGTTTCCGCCTTCGGCGAAGATAACACTCGGGTTGCGCGCTCGTTCTAGGGCCCAACTATACTTCCGGCCCCACATGCTTGTTTTTCTTTTGGCGGCCCTGTTTCAAGCTTAAGGACGACATTCACCTCCAGCACAAAGGCGGCAATATATCGATAGCAATGCAAGAATCTTGACCAATGTTGATGATTACTCAAATCGAGACCACATTAGATACTTTCGTAGAATTGCACAAAATTTGTCATTCTAACATTCTAACACAGTGTGCATTGATCTAACTTTACATGTACTGTTGTTTTATTGAAAGGACAAACAATTATCAAAAATGTTTCTTGTTTTCGACTATAAAAATTATTTTCATAAGAATTGTTGCGGCTTTCTGATTTTTATGGGGGATTCTTTTCCAAGCGGTTTTCCCATGGGGGGATATTTTCCAGGGGGATTTTTCATGGAAGGGGGGGGGGGGGTTCTGGGAGACTTTTTTCCTGATAACTAAACGGAGAAGCTGCTGTTTGGTTTTGATCAGATTTTTAAGAATGATAGCTAAATGTATCGTCAAAGAAAGCAAATTTTCAATTGTAAAAAGTGTGTTCCAAGTCCGAAGATGCAGTGTGTGCGCCGTGATTATGGTGTTGCGAAGAACATGCAATGTCTGGACCGTGATCATGGTGTTGCAAAGAACATGCAATGTCTGGGCCGTGATTATGGTGTTGCGAAGCGCTACTCTGATGTTTTAGATCATTCTTTGAAAAATTTCCGTGAAATAACTGATGTAGATGACTTGAGTAATAAAATCACAAAATCTATCCAAGTTTGCTCGGATTCTTTCATCCCTAAGCGTGTTAAAAAAAGTGATTCAAGACCTTGGTTATATACTCTCTTTTTTAAGAAACAAGTCAGTTTCTTAAGAACACTCGTAACTGCGGTGTTAACTTCCCGATGAACTTTTTCGCGCCCTGTCGGGACGCCTGTTTTTCTAGCTGTTTGGTTTCTTAGAACGTTATGGAATTAATCTTCATAAAATGAAGACACTGCATTGCGCATTGCAATGTATAAAACTCGACTTCGAGTCCCACTACTTACAATGATAGAACCCACTCCACATTTTGCAGTTTCTTCTGTTCCAGAAGATGAAATTCAAGATGGTAAATGTAGTTTATTAGTTTACTCTTATGAAATATAGTCGTTCCGCATATTAACGTAATAATGTGACAATTTGTTTTTCTTCCTTTCCCCTATTCTCATAATGGCAATGTTCCTTACTTGTTTCTTAAGATTTCGGGAATCTGAGCTTCATGTTTCTTATTTACGTGTTTCTTTATAAAAAAAAGATTTGTATTTGTTTTGTCAAAAAATATAATTTACAGCTGCTCGTAAGATCACATGTTTTTACAGATAATAGCACTTAATAAGTTAGAAATAACTAACATTTAAACTGACAAAACAAATAAAGCATCGGACATAAGTGAACATGATACAAATTTCCCATTCATGTAATAAACATGTCTTGGGTCAACGATCAAGCAGGCTATGCTTCATAACTTAGCCACGCTGTTTTGTTTATATTATTGCTCGTTGCCAACGAATTCATTGCAAAACAGATCTCTGAATATGAAATAGGTTTTGGAAAATGACTTTGAGTCAAAAAATTTCGAGTCGAGTAAACAACTTGCAAATATTGATTCGGGAACATAGTGTAACAATGAAAAGGGTTAAAAGAGGCTGCTTCAAAATTTCACTAAGGGTTATTAATTTTAATTAATTTAATAATAATAATAATGATTTCGCTGATTATTTTCACTGAAGATACAAGACCTTCATCTGTAATTTGTAGAAGACATAACTAAAGTATTCCATTACTATTCATTATTTTACATTAGCAATTACCATTAAGTGTTTTCTTTCATTAAAGGGTCTCAGACGCGAGGAAATGCAAAATTTACCGGAATGAATAAAATTCGGACCACACGAGGAACAAAGAACGTATTCAGTTCAACCCTACTGCGAACGTTCGCAGGCTGGGGATGGGAGGGGGGGGGGGGGGGTAAGAAATTGGCAAATTTGAGCGAACGTATTATTTGAATGACCCCTTATGTTAATCTCAAGCAACAATATCATGAACAGACGTTTTATTATAAAAGATATATTATTATATATTAGATATATTTCAAATAGTTTAAGTATTTCAAGCATAAAAGTATTCTAACTAAAATCAATTTCAAAATGATGGAAACCCAAAATCTTCTGGTTTAAAATCTTCTAAAGACTTCAGGATTAAATTTGGTGCAAGACATTGTTCTATTTCAAGTCTTTCATCGGGCACCATGACCACACCCATGCCAGCAGCATTGGCCGCAAGAACTCCGTTGGGCGAATCCTCAAACACCAGACATTTTTCTGCTGCACAAGGTTGGTTAAATTTCGACAGCGTCAATAGAAACTGGTCAGGGTGGGGCTTCCCATGCTTTACATCAGGATTGTCACCCAGGATTATGATGGGGAACAAATCAAAGAGTGCTTTATAATTTTTTGTCTTTGTGTGAAAATCTTTTGTGTTACTTCCTGAAGCAACGGCCATTGGAATATTGTGCAGGTAGAAATGGCGAACCAGTCTTTCTGCACCTGTAAAAAATATTATTGTTATACGCCATTTCCCCTTTAACATATATCGTTTGGCATCAGCATAAACTTCTTACCAATTTAAAGTAAGGGAGGTATTACACATAGGATGGGAGAAACTTGAACTTAGACAATATGGACTTAATATTATTATGTTGTACTTTGTATTCTTTATTTTAATTGAATATTCTTTATCCTGAAAACCTAATAAGTTATGAATGTCGTCTATGTTCAACTTTACTTGATTTAAAGCAGCAAGCTCGTAGATTTAAATGGGATCACTCGTCTGGGGAAGAACGAAACAGATACCACACTTTTCTTCTCTCATTAACCTTTATCTTTCCACATTACTTCACACCATCTCTCACACTAAGTGACATAACTATTTTAATAATCCCAAATATATTTACAGCTTGACGATGCACAACAACATCATTCTAGAAAATGACTTTTGATAAATCGAAACATGTTGAAAAATGTTGTTGTTTTTCTTAAAATATATGCAACTAGACTAGTGCTGAATGACCAAATTTACTTTTTTTAAGTTAAATTAACTTTATTTATTTACCAGAGAGATATTCAGAAAGTACTTTTGACAATTTGATCTTGTTAGGAAAATTTTACCATAGCCTCCAAATTATGGGAACAATAAGCATTGAGAATGCCAACTTCAGTAGTACAGTCTACTATATATATCTTCTACGTAAATATTCTTACCTGGAAGAACATTAGCTGTAACAAACAGCTCGTCTTTGTGTTCCTCCATAAGCCTCAAGTATTCATCAGGTGTGATGGGGAGGTTCATAAGGTCAATTGCTTTTTGAGAACCTATTTTTCCAGGTACACCCATAAGTTGAACCTTTATTTCCCAAGTATATGTTCTACCAAACTTAGCAGCAACACGTTCTGTCAATTCTGTGTAAATTCGTTCTGTATCTAGAAATGGAATTAAAATTTGGAAATTACAGGAAATTTGAAAACTACATTTCAATTCTTCCTACATTTAGAAATTTTAAAAAATTTGAATTCCATAAATTTTGTATCTTTGAAATTTTGAAGGTACGTATATTGCTAGAAGAATAATATAGTATACATATATATTTTATTGCTTTGTTAAAAGTCAAAATACTTAAGTCACTATTGATTAACAGTGTCGATTTTCTCCCTTGACAGACAAAACAACCAAACGTATGTGCAAATTATCATCTCACAAGAAAACTAAAAAGAAGTAGCTATAGTGGGTGCAGAGGAATTAGGTTGTGACTTACATAGTTTTTGAGAAAAATTGCTACTTCGTAAGGAATTAGCACTGGGAAAACACTACTGTCACATTCGTTGACCCCCAAAAATATACCTTTATGTACATTAGAAACTCAGAAACTATACGTACCTAACAGTAAACCATCCATGTCAAATATTACATGAGTGAATTTATTCTGTTCCAATGACGTGGTCTCCATTCTAGTCAAGATTTCTAACAGCTATGAGAAGAGAGCAAAATTTGAAACTTGAGATGAATCTAATGAAACGAATCAGCATTGTAATTGTGATTTGGAAATCTTATGCAATAACACCCTTCCGATAGTAAACATTGCACATTGCACACTTTCAGTTCCTTCTCCCTGTCTACTAAAATTCAAATAGACGTTCCAAATGGCCCGCATATTTGGTCGGACAATCATAAAGCGGGCACTCTATAAAGCGGACAATTTCTTCAGCACCAAATGAAATTTTTCACTATAAACGCTCTCTATAAAGCAAACACTGCAAAAATAACATGACGACAAAAATTTATCAATTTTTTTTCTTCGATTGGTGACAACGGGTCAGAGAAGACAGCATTAATGCGATTTAGAATCCAGAAATTGCAAGTGATCAGGTCGAAGAGATTTCCGATGATGACGGGAGCAATGAGGAGTTGGAACAAGAAAGCATGGGTTTCAAAGAGATAATCACAATGCTTGACAAAATGAAGCGATGCCCTGTCTTTGATGATGATAGTCAAGATATGTTGTCTACGATCACGAAAAGGATTTAGGACCTTCAACTGAAGAATCGAAAGCAATCTTCAATTAAAGCATATTACAAGCTTTTGTTTGTAAATATTTTTGAGTCAATTCATTGTCAAAGAATACTTTGTTACACGTGTACAAGTACCCAGTCTCTCATTTACAATCCCCGCAAAGAAAAGTATGAAAAATCTTTTTTGGTCAAAATTACGTCCAAAATTGATTTTGGTCAAATCTCTAGAAAGCGGACAATTTTTTTTGCACCGATGCTGTCGGTTTTAGGGAGATGATTCCACTCTATTTCTAATTCAATTTCTAAAACTTTTTTTATCCTTCTTCCTATATGGTAATTTTATTTTGCTTTTTTTATTGTAATTATTTGTTAAAAATGTTCGCGCTTTTCTATTCGATAGGCTAACAGGCTAATTGACAGGCTAACAGGCTAATAAGCCTATCTTGTAATGCTTCAATGATAGTAATAATAATAATGTCTCTTTTGCAGTTTTTTGCGAAAACGAGACATGCCCGTTGAACTAATACTAATAACGTTTCCAGACTGTAATATTTTTTCGAATGCGACAAATCATACCGTTTAGAAAAGCTTCTAGAAAATAGAGTTAAAAAGGAAAACGGCGTGCCACACAAAACGTGATTTTTTCTTTTTGTTGTGTCTTTACATTCTCGTTTTACTAAAAATAACAATAATCAAAATAAAAAATAATCTATATACATAAAGACAACATGTCTTCCAGAGGGTTATTGTTCAACTTACGCCAAACACCCTTTCATGAAGACCAAATTCAAGTCACTCTTTCATTTTACAAGATAAATACTAGAAGAGTCGCAAAAAATCAAAACTAATATACGATTATAAAACAATAGTATATTTATAAATATTAATTAATTATTTATCAAGAATCCTTTCGTAAGTGAAAATAAAGAGACTTTCCGAATTTTTTCATTCTTAAAATTGTTCCAGATATCTGGAGCTCTGTAAAAAATTGAAAGGTTTTTCAAATATCGATGCCCTTCTAATATAATCGTATTGTTCCTCATTGTCCTTTAAGAAAATGTGATTTCTAAGGAAGGATAGTTCAATGGTGTTTAACTAAATACCGCTTAAAGCTGGAAAGGACTTAAGTCATCGTATTGACCAAATGGGTATGAACAATTTAATAGGACAAAAACACAAAAGCAAAAAGACAAACGTTTTGGAAATGTTTCAAATGTCATTCAACCCATATAGAGGTTGGGTTTAACAACAACAGCTGTTCCAAATGTAATGGGTTGTTTCTTGTACCAAACTCTAACTGCAACTAAATGTGTTGATCCATATACGAATGACCAACTATCACTGGAAAATAACGATTATTTAGCCTGATTATTTAGCCTGGACGTATTTGCTAGCGTACCTTATTGGGTTTGTTGTTTTGCTGCTTCACATTGTTTGTCTTTTTCAAATTCAGGAAAACTTCTGTTGTCCAAACAAGCTTTTTCAACCTGCCAATTTTGCAACTGATATCGCACAGTCTAATTTAGTCTTTATTTAAAGAAACCAGCTGTTTGGATGTGCTATTTCTGAAATGCTATCGTTGGATCACTTTTCAGTTTGCAATAATCCTTAAATACTTAAAACAAGAAGTTATGTTAAAGTGTTTTCTTCAATGGGTATGCGGGTCGTATAACATCTTTGACCTCATGGGCATAAGCATCCATGCCCCTAATGCATAGCTGCCACGGAGTTTTAAATACAAAGTTGGTACCTTGCGTGGATTAACTCACCACTGTTTTCCTCTCTCCGGGGGTTGGCGTTAGGAAGGGCATCCAGCCGTAAAAACATCTGCACCAACAAACCATCAGATGATTAAACCTCCATAATTGGAGAAAATCATCATTTGAAACTGTCCAACCCATGCAAGCATGGAAAGGCGACGTTAAAAGGATGATGATGATGATGATTTTCTTCAAAATTACAGGTATCCTTAAAAGAAAAGGTCTTTGACACAGGTCTTTGTTATTTTGGCGGTAGCTTTGACGGCGCAATGCATGCTTGTTATTGTTGACATTCTTCAACACACAGTCAAATTGAACGAAACATTGGACAAAACAGTAATGGTACGAAGAATACAGTGTTCAACTGATAATCAACTCCCGATGCAAGTCGGTTACATAATTTTGCTGTCGTTTCTTTGCAGTATCTACAGTTTCAAAGCTCGGAACCTACCATGTTACTTCAATGAAGCAAATAGTATCGCATACAGTTCCATAGTTTGTTGCGCAGTGTTAGCTGTATTTTACCCTATGTACTACAGTAAAGAATATATGAGGTATCAGACCGCAATGATTTCTTCAGTGATTGCATTCAAATGCGTTGCTGTGCAACAAGAGCTTGCTGAATATTTGTTTGCTACAGCAAGCAAGCAACTTGAAAATCAAAACAGTGACTGATCCTTTCCATTTTATTACTATGGTATAGATTATATTCAATGTATATACAGTGTTATATTGAAATGCTAACTGGAAAATTTGCCCAAATAAGGTATTAGAGTGAAAATATCTTAATTCTAGGACTTAATTTGAAATCAGCATCCTCTAATTAGTAAACCTACCAATTTTCAAAGCAACAAAATACTTTAAACTTTGGGCCGAAATTTGCCTAAATAAGGAATTAGGAGTGAAAATGTCCCAATTTTAGTACTTGATTTGAAATCATCATCCCCTAATTAGTAAAGCTACCTATTTTCAAAGCAAACAGATTATTTTAGAGTTTGGACCCAAATTTGCCCAGATAAGGGGGTAAAAAAATATACAAAATCTGGTACTTGAAATCAGAATACTCTAATTAGTAAACCTACAATACAAATCTGGCATGTATACACCGTTAGGTTGTTATCTTTTTTTAAAAGGCAGAGTTCTTTTAGTGTATTTGGGAAGAGGCGACACACCCAACTTCTAAGAAGGGGAGAAAAGAAGGAAAAGATAAGCGTTTATCTGTTCTTAAAATGTAGATTTTTCTGCTTTTATCATTGTGTCTTAAAACAATGTCTAAGAGAGGATTTCTAATTTGTTTTTTAAATATTCAGTACATTTTTGCTCGACCCCTCGAAATGGTGAAAAAAAATATTTCAATAGCAAATAAAAATGATTTATTTAATTGAGATTATTTAAAAATTACCTTTTTATTCGGATTGTGGTAAAATTGAGACTGCACTCAAAGAAACATTTATTTTAACGATTAATTTTATTTTATTCTTTGCTGCCACTACTTTTACATTATCATTAGCTAAAACAAATTCACGAAGACAGGAAAAACCTTTGGATAGAGTTTTAAACCCCACTCTTTCTAATCCATAATATAAATGACGTTGGCAATATTAGGAAAATATCTCTGAACCAAATCCATATGTACATTCTTATTCTGTATCAGACGTATATTCATTTAACAATTATCTCCTTTGTCTACTTTATCTCTTTCTTAAATGTATTAGGAAATGTACTAACGCCAGATGTTCTGGCAGTGGTCTTCTTTAAACGTAAACAATATCAAAAGTATGGAAAATGAGTCGTTTATCTTTCCAGTATTAACCGAATAAAGAGATTGTTTGAACAACGCTATATCACAAAGAGAAAAGAAGACCCGTTTGTTTGCATTAACGAAAAAGTGCTACTGAAAATTGATTGTAAACAACGAAAGTCACATTCTAGGCTAATTGAAAATTGTCCAAAATGTCGCGTCGTATATGCGCATTAACCACAGTTGTTTTGGTGATTGTCGGAGTTTTTCTGTTAAATTTACAGCAAAATCGCGAGGATATTGAAAAGTTAGCACTCGCTGTAAAGGAGGTAGCGAAGCGGTTTAACGAATATCAAACAAAAACAGAGGATGAGTACAGTGCGATGAAAGAAAAAACATTTGGGGATGTTCGTGATTTGAAGGAAAACCTAAAACATCTGTACGGTACACTGGAAGCCATCAAGTTTAATGTTCAATCTGCGCGCGCTAAAATAAAATCTTCGCCTGAGCCGCAAAGTTTAGCGGTAAACCAAAAGATGGCGGAAACAAAACGTAAAGATTCTCAGTTGATTATGAAAGCGAAAAAAACTGGAGTTAAAAGAACAACGATTAACAAGCTAAAGGATTCCAGAAGCTCAAGGAAATCCGATCTTAAAAGCGAACAAGACCTAACAGCAGGGAAAGTGCTAGTAAAAGCTCAATGCAACGCTACGAAAATATTTATATGGAGTGTGGGGAGGTCGGGGTCAACGTTAATGGGGAAGCTGTTTGCGAATCATCCGAAAGTGAACTATTCTTACGAGCCGATGCACGATATATTCGCCAAAAAGTTCTTCCAAAACATTTACGGGACAGAGAGCCGAAAAGATGTTTTCAAAGTGGCTCTGAAGGAAATCGATAGGATGTTCGACGCAAAAAACTCCGAATGCAAAACGATTGTGGTTAAAGAGCTCCAGCCAAAGATTCCGGGCGGACTGAAAGCGTTTAGTACGGCCACAAAGCACAAAAACATAAAATACATTCATTTAGTAAGAGATCCTAGAGCCTCCTTCCAATCAATGCTCAATCTGAGGTGGTTTAGAAGAAACCAGCTGGCAACGGTGGCTGAGAATTTATGTCGCGCGACAAGTAGAGATATTGTTTACGCAAGGCAATATATGAAGGGTTCCTACCTCATATACAGATATGAAGACCTGTGCGACAACATCACCGCTTATTTGGCAACACTGCAAGGATTCGCGGGCTTAAATGCGAATAGCTTTCAAGATAAGTACGTGAGGGAGCTGCTCTCGGCTCACAAACCCACACACTTTGACGCCTACAATACCAAACGAAATCTCACTCTTCAAATCAACAGCTGGAGAAAAACCATAGATTCACAGGCGGTAAACATCATTGAGAGTAAGTGCTTTCGTATGATGAGCCAACTTGGTTACGATGTCACATCTGGCAATATGGCGTTGATACGAGACACGAACATTTCTCTAGTTACAGACTCAGATTCAAACATCGGCCTTTTTATTCCATCTTTGTAACCATCTTTGTATTCCATCGTTGTAACTTTGATTTATTGAAATGTTATAGTTTAGTTATAACTCATTTTCAAAAGAAAACTTCGAAATCATTACCGCACTGGTTAGAGGAGGAGAAGAAAAAATGTCATTTGTGCCATGTTTGTTTGATTTTTACAACAAAAGAAGTTACTTTAGCATCTATATATAAATGAACTAAAATTGTCTGCCTTGAATCAGCAGTTTAACAAATATCCCTTATCTTAAATATCTACTTTCAAAAGTAACTGAGTTACAGTTACGGTGACCGATTTTTAAAAGTAACTAGTTACAGTTAAAAATCTGAACATAAAATTCTGCACCTGGCCAGCTCTGCATGCAAGTACAGTTTAACCGCAATGTTTGATATATAGTATATATAACCGTAACTGAACACTCCGCCTTCTTCTTCAGTCACGAGCCCGCAACCCACATGGTGAGCAATTAGCGCCGATACAGCTGCGAGAAGAATGCATTATTGCGCAACGCGCAGGAAACACGCATAAAGCATGCCACAAACACGTGCAGAGAAATGGACGGCTGATAAAAAACTGCTAAAACTGATAAAAAATTGTCGAGAAGATGCAACTAATCATCTATAGCTCCAAGGTCGTAAAAAAAAAAAAAAAAATGGTATGAAAATTACAATAAAAAATCCGAAACTTAGGCCAGAAATCGATTCTCCAAGGTCGTATGCCCCCCCCCCCTCCCCCCACTTAACACGTGGTCTATACAGTATAAAACCCATGTCTGAATTTTTTTATTCTCACCAAATATGACTGTTGAAGTTGTCGAATCACTCTTCTCAAGGCGACCAAGGCCATCTATTGCCACAACAGTGGGTGTTTGGTGGATGGTGTCAACAAAGAAAAGTTTTATATGTACGGTTCCTGACCGCTGTGCAGCTACTTTGCTTCCGATCATCCAGACAGCAATACGAACATCTCTAACCGACAAGTACCCTGAAATGAATTAACGAAGGAATAATCCAGGAATGATTTTCCCGCTAAAAGCAAAAGTGTTCTAAGCACATGTTACCACTGACGTTTTCGTGATAATTGCTTAATTGCTTAAACGCGAAAGCTGATTGAAAACGGAAACCATAACCTAACTGCTAGCGTTACCGTTGTTCATGCTTACAGTCCCTTAACAACTTTGAAGCAAACGCTTTCATCGAATAAACGCCGCATTTTGATGTCCAATTTAATAAACGCCGCGGCACTTAAAAAAGAAATACGGTATTCAATTTTTTCCACGAATCGAAAAATACATTGATTTCAGCTCTACCTTTGCATGCATGGAATTTGGTATCGGACAAAAAATTTAAAAGAATGCCAGAAAATAGGATCAAATTATCATTGTTTACATTGTAAATAATCTTTTGATGAACAAACTTTAAACTTTTGGTGTTTTTCCTTCAGCCATTTAAAGTCAGTATAAACAATTTTAATCGTTTTTTATGTTTCCCTTGATGATAATTTCATCGTTTCTTTTATCACCAGTAACACGGCAGTTTATGAGATATTCACCGCCAGTGGTTAAGACTGTGGTTAAATAGAGCTTCTAAATGCGTATTTGTAGATAATGCGCATGCGCTGAGGAAGCTTTCTCGCCACCAATTACATCATAATAATCATGTCTGTCATTAAAAAGGATTTAGTTGCTTAGCTACGTTTGTTCTTGCGAATGTCTATTTACGTTTTGAACTTGAAATCCGGTTTATTTAAAAACGTGTTGTTCAAACATTGTAGAAAGCGTGTTTGGTTTTATTTTACAGAAAAACATTGTGCAAAGCTTTGCACGTTTTGCATTTTGTGGCGTTGGAGGTTGTCAATACTTTAGTTAAATTACAGTAAGCTACTCAAGATTATTTTAAAAAACTCTGAGTATAATTTATTATTTACTCGCAAATCTCTGTTTATATATTGCGTTGTAAAATCACTCAGGTAAACGGTTGAAAGTTGCTCTTGACATTTGCAATGTTAACTTTAGTCAGTTCATTTATCAACGATATCATCTCTATGTTGTGTAAAATTGTAAAGTTACTAAATATATCGACCGAGGCGCTTGTAAATGATTAATTTCTCTTCAATTATTCATAATTAACGGCCTATTTTCCGCCCAACTTAACATTTGAATGTTTGAGGCATAACTAATTGTTAAAGTGTTCACATAAAAGACAAGATTTGTTTGTTCTGATATGGTAAAGATGGTTTTACACAAAATGTATTATGTATTTATAAATCATATTTTATGTAAATCGCTCGTTTTGAAGTCGATACAAAAGTAGCTAGTATTCTGTTTGCTTCGTATTATTTGAAAAACACCTGTACGATACAAAACTGCTCTCCTTTTGTAAAGAACAGACTTTTATTTCTAAACGACGTATTATATAGTTCCTTTAGCAATTGGTTACTTTTCAGTTTCGAGTTTGTTTTATGCATTTGTTTTTTTCTCGTATAAACGCACACGATGTTGAAGACCTCTTATCGTTGTTCTGAACAATAGCTAATAGTAATCTAGTTTTCCAGTTTTACGCCACATTCTAATTTCAGATGAAAGCTTGCATTTGAAACAAATTGTTTTGATTTGGTGATTGAAGATAATCTTGAATTCCAATAGCTACGTACATTGTACCTTCCAGTATTTACAAGATAATCATGGACGCCGGAAGATATTTTAAACTGGTACGGCAAAAAAGAATTGAAATTTTTTTCAATTTCGTACTATATCGGAAAATTATATATATCGGAATCGGAATCTGAATATCGGAATATCGGAAAATATTCGGAAAATGCATTTCAGGCTTCAAAACTGCACAAATGCAATTAGTTCTCCTATGTGGATGTTCAAACATCCGGTTTTCTTTGTCTTATCATGTCGACTGCCGAACAGTTCGCTTTTAGAGTAATGTAACCTGATGACTAATGACTAATGACTAAGATCAATGACTAAGAAGAATACAAAAAACGACAGGATTAATTAAGTACCCAAAAAAGTCTATATTTAATATTGTTTTTTCTTAGCGATTGAATGATTTGACGTCCTTTATGAAAGGTAAACTAGCCCATCTTATCCTTTTTGATTTCAGAACTTTTGATGTATAAGATAAAAATACCTTATATATTCTCTTCCGACGTCATTGCAGTGTGATGTTTAAAGTGGGCAATCATGCGGAAACTTTTATGCTTTGTCTTACCGGTTTTAATGCTGGCAACAGTTTACATTGTGATGAAGATGACAATTAACCCCTCGGCATTTTTAAAGTCACCCAACGCGATCAAACTTAAATACCTACATGAGAAAAAAGAAAACACAATTAATTCTATCATCACGTCTTTGGCTGAAATATCTTTGGACCAAATCCGAGCTAAGCGTAACAAGACTGAAAATCCACTTTTCGCCGCCACCCTGAGTCACATTACCTACAATAGCGTTGAAATCGAGAATGAAAAGTACTACACAGTGTTACTGCTAATTTCATCCGACGCCCGTAACTTTGTCAGAAGAAATAGAATACGAAATTCATGGGGCAATCCTGCGAATTGGAGGACAAACGTTAACTGGAGATTGGTGTTCATCTGTGGGACGGTAGATGACGCTGGTCTGTTGAACAGTTCGAAGCAAGAAGCTTACGAACACAAGGATATGATCTTAGAGAATGTCAGCGAAAGTTTTTACTCGTTGGCAAAAAAGATAATTATTGGTCTCACCTGGGCCCAAACATCGACGTGGTTTGGTCACGTGTTAAAAGGTGACGACGATGTGTTTATAAACATTGACAATGTTGTGGAATTTGTGTCAACCGATTCGCACAAAGATGGGTATTTCGGCCAGGTAATGATGGGACAGCCCGTGGAAAGGTCGGGCAGGTATATGCTGACAAAAGAGGAGCACTCCGCCGATCATTTCGGCCCTTACTGTTCGGGAGGAGGGTTTATTTTGAGTCAATCTGTTGTTAAGAAGACTTTGCCGCTTTTCGATTTCGAGAATATCTTGCGCATTGATGACGCGCATGTCGGTGAAACCATACACAAAGCAGGTAAGTTCACCAAATGACCTTTTCTTATAACATGCTTGATATTGCCTGACAGAAATCACATTGACTTTCTAAACGAGACTTTCAATGAATCTATACTGATGCATATCTAAGATCCTAGTATATCAGTCAATACTCTATTCAGGTTTTACGCCGAAACGGGGACCTGGTTTCTACATGTGGAACGACCGATGCGAGTATTTTAATGATGTGATGGTGACTCACCCAGTGAAAGAAAAGAAATGTTTGAACTTTCTTATGAAAAGATCGCTTATCGATAACGGTTTGTCGCCTAGCAACAAAACAATTATAGCTCAGCGGTACGCTTTCGATTTGAAACATAAATGAACTGGTTTTATACCGTGTCTTTTATACTTAGGTGATTGTCTATTTATTTTACCACTTTTTTGTTGTTAAGGTAGTCAAATTATGAGAACGAATTTTTAACATATTTTAGCAATATTTATTTATTCGAGTACGTACGTACGCATATTATTTTTCATAAAGAAATATCTTGTTTGTTCAAAAAGAAATATCTTGTTTGTTCAGAAAGAAATACCTTGTTTGTTCAAAAAGAACTTCTCAGTTCCTACATTGAAATCTGAGATTAATCTGTAGTTAACACACCAAATATGAAAATGTAAACAAAAAATGCCTTATAAGGGAGATACAAGCCCCTCCCATTATTCTTCTAAATGTGTATTTGTAACAAAAATCCAAATTTTAAACGTATTGTTTCTTACTTATAAATAGAGATAAGAATCACACCAATTTCAATGTTGTAGATACAGAAAAGACGTGAATTGAATGATTTTCATTTCCCTTGGTGCACATGAAAAATATTCAATTTCAGACAGTTTAAAGATAAGAATATTTTGCTAATACATTACAATTCTACACTAATAACTTCGTAAGTTAAAAAGAAAGCGATCATTAAAAGTATACAAAGCATGCCCGTACCGTGGGGGGGGGGGGGGGGGGTCGTTGGGTGCGAACGACCCCCCTTCTTGTCCAAACTGCCCTTTTTGATTTAACAACAACAACAAAATTTTTTTAGTTATATATTTATTTGCCTCTTCCAGAACCTCCTCGTCTTGTTTTGAATGAATGACCTGTTTGAATGTCATGTTTTGAATGAATGAAAAAGAAAATAATATCTTTTCTGACCTCCTTTGTCTTGATGTTTCGTTTGAATTGATACATTGAATTGTAATCATGTCGAAGAAGAGAGTGCGAAAATGTTTCACAACATAAAAATCAAAACACATTTTCGATTGGCATTAAGTATAGAGTAGACAGTTTTAATTTTTAAAAGAAGCAAAAAATAAAATGCCCAACAGAGAAAGAAAACGAGCCGCTGGTGAAAAAGAGTTACAAAAGGCTGCAAAAAATTAATTTTTTCTTGCAATTTTTTTTTAAATAATAAATATTATGGTAAATATGAACCACTGGTGTCCGCTATAGACAGGTACTACTGTATTTCAACCCTATATGCAACCTACTTGCAGCGTAATAGAGTATTTATTGGTTTACTTCTCAAGATCGGATGTACACTTCCGGTAACATCGTCCGAATGTGAACGCAGCTTTTCTGCCATGAGAAGGTTAAGGACATGGCTAAGAGCAAACATGACTACAGAAAGACTCGGTTCACTGGCAGTAATGAATATCCATTACAATGAGAAGAGTATAAACAAGTTTCGAAATTATATTTTTCCTTGCACCCAAGAAAATTGTATGAAAAAAACTTAGTTTTTGAGTAAAAAAATCCATCTTCTAACTACCATACTCTTGATTTATATATCTGGACAAACAGTGTTACTTAAATTGTTCCTTTCTCAATTACCAAAATGTCGCCCAACCATGATGGGCGACATTTTTCCACTGCCCTTTTTCTTCAAAACCGACCCTCCTTCAAAAGTTTCACGGTACGGCCTTGCATAGCTATAAATCTTAATAGCATCACTTTTGTACATTATAGAGGTTGTTTGGCGATAGATTCACAGGTGAAATATGTCCAACTGTCCGCCTTTAAAAGCTCCTCTGGAACTTCTTGGAGACGAAACGTATAGTTGATTTCCAGAGGTCACGAATGAAGCGTCAAACAAACCATTTCTCTGCGAAATTAATAGAGATGGAAATATCAAATACACAAGTTGAAAGGGGTAGCGCACTCAACTTTATAACTCAGTAAAGGGATGCCGTGTTCCCATTGCCATAATTGAGGGCGTGACAGCATATAAGCAACATTATTAAATCCTCACCTCGCTCCCAAAAACCGTTTTCGCCGCCTGAAACAACAAAAGAAATTACAAAAGGAAGAAAATTAAAATGTCTTTTAACTAAATTTTCATTTTAATGAAATGCTTACGTTTGCGATTTCATTCTTTTATACCAAATATCTTTCCTGACCAGTACAGCCTTTTTTATAACTTTAACCTCAATGTAAATAGAATTCTCTTTCTAATCAAATAACTTTTATTCGTTGTTTGTCATAGATTTTGGTTGTGTATTTATCATTTAAACCCTCTCCGTTCAAGTGACTTTCGTAGCCTTGTTTTGAGCCACTAAATAGCTAGCTGTTTTCTTGATGAAATATGTTTGTGAAAAAGATTGTATATATATATATATATATTACAGAGGCGTAGCCACAGGCTTTCAGTTGGAGAAGCGAGATTGTAAAATTATAAGCCACCATGGTTGGGGCGGACGGGTGAGAAAACCTTTGAAATTTCAACCTTCTAGATTGGCTAAAACCCACTCCAAATTTGATAAATTGCGTATGATACAACCATGTTTACTCAAGTCTAAAGTGGACCTTTTTCGTGTTTGATATTTCTTGGGGGGGGGGGTCGCTAAGACGTAAGTCGCTATATTTAAGATGTGATGCGTGCGATATACACTGCAGCGGGAAGATACGTACTTTCACAGGTACTCTTTATAGTTTATATGACTAGTTACTACCAGAGTTACTGTTCTTTTTATTTCTTTGAATTTGACAAAACACACACTCACTACCTACAATTTACAAAAATGCTACTACAAAGACGGAATAAAAGGCAAATCTAAGGTTGTCCATGGATAGGGATTTGATCGCTTGAATAAAACCTATTTTAGTTTTGGTGGCGCAAATAAAAAATTAATTTTATGCAAAAAGGTGTCGAAAATCCACGTGATTTTAAAATTTTCAAGAATTTTAGTAAGAATTCTTTATGATTTCTGTTTATAGGTATCAATTTTATGTTGTTGGTGATTTGTGCAGTTTCGCGAGCTAACTATTTTTGATATCAAAGGAAATTTATTATTTTGTCAATTTGTTCATCTCTAACGAGAAAAATATTTGAATATGAAAATGTATGAATATCTAGCTTTTGCTCGTTAGAGTGGATGTTATTAGATGAATATCTAGCTTTTGCTCGTTAGAGTGGATGTTATTAGTTATCAAAATGTTTGTGAGAAAGTTTATTTCATGTTAACCGTTACCAACACCAATACCCTACTATATTTAAGAAGTCATGCGTGAAATTCCCACGTGCATATGCAGATTGTCACGGATGGACACATATATATATTCAAACAAATGGTTTCTTTGTTTTTTAACGAGGCTTCCAGAACCTCGACCCGGAGTTTTAGTGTATTTAATTGCTCCCATTTGTGTGACAGTTATTTTTGATGAAATACCGCGTTGTATATTTGTAACCGCTCACTAAACAACTTTGTGATAGCATGGTCTCGAACCCAGAACCTTTCGGTTAAGATCCGAACGCCATTACCATTGCGCTATCGCCGGATAAAAAATTAAAAAGTGATGAATGTAATTTTCACGGGGTTTTTATACATAGCTGTTCTTAAATAAAAACGTTATTTTACTCTCGGGAAAATCGCCAGCAATCATAGTTTCCATCGACACGTTGTAAAATAGGGGAAACTATTTTCAGAGTAAAAAACATGCTCTTATTAAATTTTCTAATTAAACTTTACCCTGTGATATTTCGTCAAACAACCCATCCGAACGTGACGCTGCCGATACTATCATTTCTTCTCTACGGTCCGCATCCACGTCCGCAAATTTCACCGCATATCCGAACTGTCCGTAAGCACTTTCACCATGATAACGCATAAAAGGTGCACTGTCAGCATTTATGAGCAGAGCAGTTAGATTATACAAGAGAACCTCTCCAGCTTGGTGCAATGTTACTGGGATTCCAAGGACATTGATGGATATGTCTGATAAGTAGGAAATGAGATTCATAATTGCTATACTATGCTTGTGTTTATTACCCCTTATTAACGCATAACATATTGGAGGGGGGAGGGGAGGGGTAATTGCGTGAATACCTTAATATAGAAGTGATTCTTATTTTTTTAAACATTGTAATATTTAGCGATTGAAACCGTGCATTACTCTTCCGGTTAGTTATATTGATGCGACCATCATTTTTCAAAACAGTAAAAACACAACCATCTTGAATGAAATTTTACATAATGAGAGCTATATCTTCTAATCTTAACGCTATACATTGAAACCACAATTTGACAAAGGGCGCATAAAGGGCGCTACTAAATATACTGTTTCTAACATCCTCCACCACAAGAGAAAATTAACAATATTTTTTCCGGAGCCTTCGCTCGTATTGTCCTAATGTTTTGGCCTTTCTCCCTTTGTGCTCTTTACCGGTACTTTCCTCCTGGGGTTTGGTCTCAGAAATATCGATCTCCGCTGTATCGTGAGGTGCGGTAACAGGATGTGATGTGTCGTTGTTGATCTCGAACGGGATAAGTTTTTGCATAGGACGGTAAGCAGTTGTGTGAGAGTTGTCAGTAAGCATAGAAAGTTTTGCTCCTCTGACGTTTCCATCTTTGCCAATGACTAATTCAGCAACTCGGGCTATTCTCCATCGGTGACGTGGAAGAGGTGTGTCGTCACGAACAAGTACGACATCACCAACAAGAAGTTTACGGCTTTCTTTGGCAGGACTTTTCTGGTAAAGGTGTGTCTGCCTCAGTTCATTCATGTAGTTTGTGGAAAATCGTTTCCAGTAATCGTTCAAAAGTTTACGAAGGTATTGATATCGTTTGGTTACATCACGTACTGTTTCAATTTCAACTGGAACATCAGCTTGGCGAAAAAGTTTGGTATTGTGATGTCCATGGATGAGATTCCAAGGTGTCAGGATTCTGTGAAGATCGTCATCGCTTTGATAGACGAGTGGGCGGTTGTTTATGACAGTTTCGATCTCGCAGAGAACAGTTTGTAATTCCTCGTATGATAACAAAGACTTTCCGAGGACTTTTCGTAGCGATTGTTTGACTGATCTGACGAGTCTTTCGTAAAACCCTCCCCACCAAGGTGAGGCTGGTAGGATGAACCTTTGATCGATACCTGACTGGACCATGAAACGTTTAGTCGTTTTAGATCGAAATGTCTTAGCATTGTCACTGATAATGATGTCAGGAGTACCACGACGAGCTGTGAAGCGACGAAAACCTCGAAGAAACGTTGGAGCTGACAAATCGTTGACCAGTTCCAGATGGATCGCACGGCTAGAAGCACAAGTAAGGAGGAGAATATAGGCCTGAGTTCTTATGTTCTTGGTACATCGAATAGTGAGAGGACCAGCAAAATCTAATCCGGTAGCTTGAAATGCATGTGAATTAAATAAACGAAAGTCTGGTAAATCTGGTGACTTGGGCGGCTTTAAAGTAGTCCCCTGAAAACGGATACAAGTTACGCACTTGTGAAGAATATCTCTGACTACTTTCCTTCCTTTGACAATCCAATACTTTGCACGAATGTTCGCAAGTGTTGTTTCGACTCCATGGTGCAATACCCTCTCGTGGGCTTGGCGGACGACAAGTTTAGTGATCCAACTGTCCGAACGTAATAAAAGTGGAAATTTCTCTTCATATTGCATCGATGAATTATTGAAGCGACCTTTTAAACGTACCATTCCGTCAGTGTCTATAAACAGATGCATTGATGTCTTGAGTTTTTCAAAATTGGGTTGATTCGCCAATTTCGACTGTTCATCAGTTAGCCATAGGTTGAGTGCTGTGTTGTATTCTTCCAGTGAGATTGTGTCATTTTGGAGTTGTTTCTTCTTAAGACAGGATACAAAACGAAGTACATAGGCGGTGATGTTGATAAGTTTGTTGAGTGAACTGAATTTCTTTGGATCGATCACATTACTAATCCCTACAGTATTAATCACAGTGTCATTGTTTTCAGTCACAGTCAAAGTAGTAGAGGTAAGATTAGATTTCTTAGCTTCAATAGACGCTTCAGGAATGGGCTTATTGTTCACAGAAGAAGCATTAGAGTCTAATTTATTATAAAGAAAGTCTGGACCTTTAAACCAACAGCCACCTAAAGACTCATTGAAATCAGAAACCATCCTTGTTGGTATATCTGCTGGATTAACATCGCCAGGTACATGTCTCCAATTCTCTCTCGCAACAACCATCCTGATATTCACCACCCTATTTTCCACCCATGGTTTCCAGGTCTTAGTCTTCCCACGTATCCAGCATAAAGCCACTTCTGAATCAGTCCAACAAATAGACTCATCAACCACAACACGATTAGAAAAAACTGTTCTTATTTCTTCAATAAACTTAGCCAGTAATCCACATCCTAAAAGTTCCAAACGAGGAATAGTTAATGACTTTAAAGGGGCGACTCGATTCTTCGAACCCAAAAAGAAAACTTTAAATCCAGATTCACACTCTACCCTGAGGTAAACAACAGCACAATAAACGTTATTCGAGCTATCAGAAAACCCATGCAACTCGACGCGTTTGAAAGACACATCTGGTGAAACAAAACAAAACCTAGAAATTCGAATTTCATGCATTCTACTCACTACATCAACAAATTCATTCCACTGAACTTTAATATCCTTCGGAAGTTCTCTATCCCAATCATGTCCATCTTTGCAAATCATTTGAAAAAGGGTTTTGATCCTTGCAGTAACAGGTGATAGAAAACCCAAGGGATCATAAATGGATGCCGCAACACTAAGCACATTTCGCTTTGTTAAAGTGATAGATTTACACTTTTCCACAAATTCTTTCAATCTGAAAACAAACTCATCCTTAGCAACGTCCCACTCAATGCCTAACACTCGTTTTGAATTGACTGAGATTTTTGACTCTCCAAACTGGGATTCAACATATGTCTGGTCTTCAGAGTCAGTCCTTGACTGATCCACATTGTCAAAATAACGTTGCAAAGTTTGGTCATTAGATGTCCATTTCCTGAGAAGAAGTCCAGCTTGAGACATGAGGTTCATTGCTTTGATGTATAGGGCCTTTCCTTCATCCACAGAAGAACAACCAGATGTAACATCATCAACATAGAGGTCCTGAAGAAAACGCTCAACAAATTCTCTATCCTCTTCAATGTATTTCTCTAAGTGATGTCTTACTGTTCCATTCAAGAGGAACGGACTACAAGTTAGGCCAAACACAACCCTCAAAAAACGGTAGATCACCAAGAGTCCATTCTCATCTTTCCACAGAAAACGTAACAAATCTTGATGTTCTTTGGCAATGCCAACATTCAAAAACGCTTGTTTGATATCAGAGATGATGGCAACTTTGTTCAACCTAAACCTAAGTAGGATATCAAAAATTTTTCCCAACAGATTAGGACCAGGGTACAGACAAGAGTTAAGGGATAATCCATTTGCTTCACAAGAAGCGTCAAAAACTATCCTTATCTTTGTTGTTTCCCTCTCTTTTTTGACAACAGCACGATGTGGTAGGTAATGCACTTGACCTACAGGCTTGGATACCTCATTCTCAGGAACTTTTTCAACTATACCAGTCTTCTCATAATCATCAATGATTTTCTGATACTCCTCTCTGATGTCTTCCTTTTCCAGACGTTTCTGCAAAGGTTTCAATCGTTCCTTACAAACTTTGAAATTATCTGGTAACACATCATGGTCAACTTTCAGAGGAAGTTTAGTAACATAGCGCAAACCATTATGAAAAATGTCATTCTGAAAGGAAGTCACAACATCGTCTTTGGGGTCAATCTCCTCAACTTGCCAAAATTTTCCAGAGTTTCCTTGACACCTGAATCGCTATTTGTAGAGCAACGCATCACATGAGTATGAAAACAATAAGAATTTCTAGCCTGAGTCTCTCGGATTGGGCCACTTAAAATCCAACCAAGTGAGGATTCTAAAGCAACAGGACCAGATGCACCCCTAACTGTCTTTCCAGTCATAAACTGATGATAACAGTCTAATCCAACAAGAATATCAACAGGGAAAGAAGTCGAACCAGTACCATGATCAGCTAAGGCGAGTTGAGAAAGATGTCCATATTCAGACTTGGCGAAATCAATATCCTGACCCGATAAAGGAGTACAGATGGAAGGAATGCACAAAGCTTCTACAAAGGTGAAAGAGTTTGAGAACTTATGTCTTACTTTGAACTGAACAACATCTAGAACCTTGAGTGAAGATTCAGTGGAAGCAAAAGTATCCAAAATTATTCTTTCTCGCCTGATGGTCTTCAAATGCAACTGATTTCTTGTTTTGTCAGTGATGTAAGTCCTCTGACTACCACCATCAAACAAGATACGAGTGAACATTTCTTGTTCTTCATCAACGCTGGAAATCTTTGCCGAAGCAGTTTGTAAGAGAACACTGAATCCTGGTGACCGTTGATTACCTGCATGATAGGTAGACACCTTTGGTACACTTTCACCACTATTTCCAACCTCGTCACTTGAACAAATGCTTATATGATGTCCTACTTTGTCACATCGCCTACACTTATACTCTGATTGACATTGGTCACTTCGATGACCCTTCTGCAAGCAGACAAAACAAAGATGAAATCTCCTTAAAATCTCTTTCCTGGCTTTCACATTAGTCACAGTCCTGCAT
This sequence comes from Candelabrum cocksii, assembly GCA_963930725.1. Lineage (NCBI taxonomy): Eukaryota > Metazoa > Cnidaria > Hydrozoa > Anthoathecata > Candelabridae > Candelabrum > Candelabrum cocksii. Next base: position 1,465,071 of record OZ005670.1, on the reverse strand, counting down.
TTCCAAGAGGGATGAAGGTTGGTGAAGGTTGGTGAAGTAAGCTTTCTTCATTGTTTAATAATTGTGTTATTTTGTTGTTTTTTATTGTTTTCAATGAGTAAAAAGATTTCACAATTTATGTTACACCACAAGAAAATTCTCAGAAAAATTCTCAAAAAAGTTAACAGTATTTTACATGGATAGTTGTCAATGTAGAGCATGCTCTCAGCGAGTTACCGTAAGACATCGCGCTATAAAATGTATAGTATGCACATTTTGGTTTCATAAAAAATGTAGTAATTTAAATAACGTTCATCCAACATGTATCAGTACTCTAGAATCCAATTGGATCTGTAATTTGTGTACCAAAGAAATTTTTCCATTTAGTTCTCTTGATGATAACGAAATGAAGTATCAATTTTCCTCGGAAAAATCTAAATCAAGTATCCCCCTTGATATCCCTAATTCCAAATTGGTAAATGATATTAATAATTTTGTATCTTCTCAAACCTCTATAAATGAAACTGATGAAATGTACAACTTAATTAACTGCAAGTACTATGACGTTAAAAATTTCAATTCATCTTTTTCACAAAATAAAAATAATTTTTCATTGATGCATTTAAATATTGCGTCATTAGTATCGCATTTTGATGAATTAAATATTTTATTAACTAATTTAAATATTGAATTTGATGTTATTGGAATCTCAGAATCTAGAATTAAACATAATAATGCTCCTTTAACTAATATCGAAATCGATGGTTATACATCGCAATATACGTCAACCGAATCATCGTGTGGGGGAGCACTGCTGTATATCTCTAATAACCTGAAATACAAAACACGCAATGATATAAAGATTTATAAATCAAAGGCTTTAGAATCAGTCTTTATTACTAAGGGAATCAGAGTAGCTATTTGGAAACGAAATAAAATCAAAAACAAATTTATTAGAAGTAAAGACCCCGAAAAAAAAGCGGAATTAAATAAAAAGTTCAAAATCTATAGGAATATGATAGTAAAGCTGATAAGACAAAGTAAAAAAAATCATTATAGCGAATATTTTAAATTAAACGCCTCAAGTCTTCAAAAGACATGGAAAGGTATTAATGAAATAATAAATATAAAAACAAAAAAATCATTATTACCTAACTCTATCTCATATAACAGCTCAATAAGTACAGATCCAGCAGAAATATCGAACCATTTTAATAACTATTTCACAACGATTGCTGATAAAATACAATCCACCATAGTTTCATCTTATATAGATTACAATAAATTTCTTAAAAATCCTAACAATAATTCTCTATTTATTTCCCCTATCAATAGTAACGAAGTGTCAAAAACAATCAAAGAGCTAAACATAATGAAAGCTGATGGACCAAATAGTATTCCCAGCGATTTACTTAAACTTCTTGGAAATGAAATGTCTATCATTTTATCGAAATTATTTAACTTATCAATCTCCACTGGAATATTCCCTAATTTACTCAAAATATCTACAGTAATACCAATTTTTAAAAAAGGACCAAGGACACAATGCAACAACTATCGTCCCATTTCGCTTATATCGAACATTAGCAAAATCTTCGAAAAACTTATGCATAAAAGATTAATAACTTTCCTATATAAGCATGACTGTTTGAGCAACCAACAATTTGGATTTCGTGAAAAACATTCGACCTCTCATGCACATATCTCTATAATAAATAAAATTCAAATTTCCCGACACGAATCTGTTATATCCTAACAAATGTCTTAAAAAAATCGAGTATAAAGTTAATACAGATCTAAGAAAGCTTACCAATTGGCTTAATGCTAACAAAATCTCTCTAAATATCAGCAAAACCGAATACGTTATTTTCCACCATACGAAAAGAGCATTAAATTATGAATTAAAAATAAAATTAAACGGGAAAAAGATTTACCCCTCTAAAGAAATTAGATATCTTGGCTTAATATATGACAAACATTTAACATGGAAAAAACATATAAATCTTTTAACAAATAGACTTTCAAGAGCAAATAGTTTGTTAGCTAAAATTCGTTATTACGTTAATAATAAAACACTTATCTCTATTTATTATGCTATCTTCTCTTCTCATATGATGTATGGTTCAATGGTATGGGGTCAGGGAAACAATCATAATTTGACAAAAATCGAATCAATGCAAAAAGCAGCGTTAAGAATTATAACTTTCTCACCATTTCGATCACATTCCACAAAGTTGTTTTCAGATTTGAGAGTTTTAAAATTTAATGATGTGATAAAAGTGCAAAATATTCTATTTACTTATGATTTCTTAAATGACCTCCTACCAACGTCTCTCTCTACACTATTTACAAAAACAACTGAAATACATACTTATAAAACAAGAAATGTCTGTCAATCCAAGCTCATGGTGTTTTGTTTTAACACAATAAAATACGGGAAACATTCAGTCGTTTATCGATGTATTACTGACTGGAACGAATTTATTAAAAATAACAAAAGCTTTAAAAAACTCTTAAATTTTACAAACATATCAGATGTACTCATTGTAAGAAATAAACTGAAACAATTTCTTAAAAAAGATTGTTTATCATCTTACAAATGCTAACTTTTTATCCCGCGATTATTACGGTAACTCGCTCAGGAATGCTGTTCTTGTTGTCGTGTTTATATTATTCTTTTTGTTCTTTAATATTTCCAGGATTATCCAAGCATATATGAATTTAATAACTGTATGTTGTATACATGTACATGTTTAAAATGTTGGCGGAATTTCGTACGCACACACACACCACTGATATATATTGCGTTTGAGTTGCTCCTTTTCTCTTTTATAATTAAAACTTCAAGGTGTCATTCCTTTGCCTAGTTTTACTATTGAATGACACCCTCCAATCACAATTTGTTTCTTGTTTGAAAATAAAAAAAAGAAGAAATTTGGACTGTATATATACGTTATTTTGCTAGTATTGAAATGTATCTATTATTCATTATATTTCTTAAAGAGTTTCTTTTTTTATGTACATATTGTTGATTGGAAAATAAAATTGATTGATTGATTGATTGATTGATGACTTCGTTGACAGAAAACACAAGTCTTACCTGGGTGGGTCTCATTCGTTGGCTTCTCATATCTTCCTCCAGAGAACAAAGTAGATGCAGTAAAATCAGAACCTTTACGAAAACTATCCTGACTCCTTGTGGAGCTTGATAACCCAACACAATTTTCTAGAGCTTGTAACTCATCCTGAAAGAATTCCATCATTTTCTCCAAAGTCCAAACTGTGCTTCCAAATCTTCGAGAAACAATCACAATAAGATCATCAGGTAACCTCTCTTTCAGCATGGGAATCAACAACCCACCATATCCTGCTGAATCGTAATCAAGAGCCTTCAAATTTCTCATGCAATTCTCAACATCATCATGCAGTTTCCTCAAACCTTTGATGTCATCACTTCTTTTGATTTTGTTGATCTTCAAGAGAGAAGACATATGAGCAGAAATCAACACCTGCTTGTTCCCATACCTTTTCTCCAAGACGTCAATTGCCTCCTTGTAATTGTCAGAACAAAGAGAAAGTCCAGAAATGGCAGTCAATGCTTCACCTTGAAGACACCTTTTCAAATAATTAAATCGGTCAATATCAGAAATCATCTCTCTAGAATGGACAGAAACATTGAACTGATCCCAGAAACCCTGCCAACAAAGAGCATCACCTGAGAATTTTGGTAGATCGAACTTGGGTAGCTTACAACTGTCAGAGGCTGACCCACTGATGGAAGATGAAGGTGGAGTAGACGAATCAACCTTTGAAATTCTGAGTTTTTCCAGCCTTACATCTAGTTGAGCTAACGCCTCGTTAAATGGCATTAGAATTTTCATAGACTCAATAACATCTGCCTCCACTTCTCCAGGATCAAGAGCATTAAGAATTTCTTTATCAACATCTTCAATTTGCTTAGCTGACTGATTTAAAGATCCTTTGAGAGCAATCAACTTTGTCACCTCAACATTCTCAAGCTTTAAACTATGATCAATTTCAGTCAAAAGATCTTTGAAAACCACTCTTAACCCTTTTCTTCTTGCCTGTTTCCTAGTCAAAGCCATTGTATATGACACAAAATAGCAAAGGTAAATAAAACTTTTTTAAAAAAAAGACCACTTGATCTTGAACAAACAGGATAAAAGATTACAGGAAGAGTAAATAAAGGAAATAAAACAGCTTTAAACGTATGAAAACGATTAACAAAATCTCAAATGTTTTTCAAAGAAAAAAATAATTGTCACGAACGTCACAAATGTTAAGGTAAACGTCAAAAATAAGTTTGTCTTTAGCTAGTTTCCAAGAAAAAGAGAGAACTTATCAAAGTCTCAAAAATATCTGTCGTTCCGCAAAAAAAATAAGTCACAATTGTGTCAAAAACTTTAAACAGGGAGCTACCACTGGTAGCAGAAATACTTTAACCCAAGAGATAAGAGCAAAAGTAGCTTTAAATGTCCATAACATCAAAAAACTTCTAGGGAACCTTTCCAAACACTAATGCAAAAAACATGAAAGTGTAAAATGTAAGTAATTAAAATGAGAGCCTCTCTCTGTGAACAATAGCTAGATAAATATTAAGAAAACATGAATCGAAAAGAAAAGTTCACTTTCTGAAAAATATTGCAAAGTTCCCACTGGGAAAAATCAAGAAAATATCATGTCCAGTCAGCGTGATAGTAGAAAAAATTTAGGTTACTAGGGACAGCTCTGCTCACAGATCGTCAGATTAAATCAGGATCACTTGATGATGCTGCTGGATCGAGAAGATAATTCATAAAAAGTCCATCATACTGGGCGCCATTTTCAAAACAGTAAAAACACAACCATCTTGAATGAAATTTTACATAATGAGAGCTATATCTTCTAATCTTAACGCTATACATTGAAACCACAATTTGACAAAGGGCGCATAAAGGGCGCTACTAAATATACTGTTTCTAACAATCATCGTAAAATTACTTTCCCCAAAAAGTGCATTTCTTACTAATAGGTGCATAATAAAAGGAACGCATAAATTAAACGGATATATGTTAAATAAATCTCAATAAAGAAAAGAACGTTCACGAACGCAATGAATGATTAAAAAAGAAAACCACAAACCTGTTGCAGGGACTCCAACTGCTAATACTAAATTGCCGTCACCGAATGGATTACCAATACTTACAGACAATCCGAAATTCGACATCTCCACTTCTCTTGCGAGATAACGGACCTGATGATCATTTACAAAGATGTCCACACGACCTACCGCCTGCTTGTCTTTCTCGTGAAACGTGCAGTTTATGAAGTGGCATTCCCTGAGCAAAAAAAACAACAACAAACAAACAGATAAAGATACGTCATGATGTAGATGATTTCAAAGCGAAAACGGATAAAAAATGATAAACAATAACACCACAATAGTTATTAGTTGACATTGATTGCATATTAATTTAGCTTCTAACATTACAAACTTTCATTCTATTAATAGTAGTGTCCGAAACATCCGACATAACACCTAACAAACAACAATCACAACAATCACTTGTACATAGGAGAACCTACAACGGAAATCCTATCTTCATCTCTTGTCCTAACACTGATTGTGTAACCAAACCAACTGTAGTTCTGCATGGATGGGTTCTCCAAAACATTTCTACCTTCTTTCTCTAATCTATGAACAAAACCACGCTGGTGAAGAGCAAAGGGGTTGCCTACGTAGAGGATATCCTTGTCGCTGGTCAGGAAAAAACCATAGTTAGTGTAGCCATACTGAGCTTCGTACTGCAGAATGTCGTGCGGGATATTATCAAAGCCAGACTCTCTTCCCAAGTAAACGTAAACCTTCCCAGAATACTTTAAGTGTTTCGCACCTAAAATATGAACAGTTAAAAGCTGAAACAAAGAGAGATACGAGGACTAATAACTACTAATTCAATAACAAAAATGTGAGGGGAATGATATTTGATTGGAAATCAATGAAAACTAAGTAACTTCAAACATTATATTGAAATATTAGAAACCGAAGTATTTCTTGCTAGTAACAAACCAACCTGACACGGAAGCACTCACAATGAGATCAATATACGAATCGTTGTTGTAGAAGACAGCTGTCACTGACCAACCAAACTTACTCATTGCTTCATAACCTTTTATAGTACACTGTGAGAGTTGAGAATAATACGAATTTCGCTCGTCCATGACGTAAACACAACCAAGTTGAGGTTTGCCCTTCTCCCCGTAGTTCGGGGCACCAATCACTAGAAATGATTTTTTTTCCAGCGTTACGCGCAGAAAACTTCTATAAGAAATACAGAGTTAATAATGGATGGTTAAAAATGGATGGTTAAAAATGGATGCGAGCTACAGATTCAGTCATCCGTTGTTACTTCTGCGAAACGATTAGGCCCTCCCAGAGATTCGAATTCAAAACCAAGGCCTATTCTTGTGCAATTAAATAGTATCGAAACTAAAAGATCTATTCTTAGAAACGCCAGTAAGTTAAAGGAAAATTCGCCAGGTATCTACATCAATAACGACAAGAGCAAAGCTGAACGCGATCATTTTAGAGAAGCGAAGAACGAACAAAAAAAGTTAATCGCAAACGATAAATCCAACGAATGGTTTTTTCGTATCACTGGCCCGTCGCTGAGTCTCAAAATTATCATAGAAAAACGAAAATCAAAGCCGCATCAAAAGTTCGATGGGTCCTCTTCAGAAGAAGTACAAGCACCGCAAACATAAAACGTTCCCTTAAATCTAAACTGAAATGCATTTACTCGAATGTTGACTCTTTGTTAAATAAACGTCCTGAACTGTTGCATATAGTAACTACTTATAAACCCGATGTGATTTGTCTCTCGGAAGTATTACCGAAAAACAAACGATTTGATGTCACAAAATCCGAATTCGAGCTAAAAGGTTACACTTGTTTTTCTAACTTCGACTGTAAAACTTGCCATCGAGGTGTTTTAATCTACATTCATGAATCTTTTGAATCGACACAATTAAATGCTGGATCCTCATTTACAGAATCTGTTTGGTGCGAGGTGAAGTGTAACAGTGCGAAACTCTTGCTAAGCTGTATCTATCGATCTCCTAACAGTAGCGACGAAAACAATATCCTTCTCTTTAACAAACTAAAAGAGAAATGTAACTCTTATACTGACATAGTTATCACCGGAGACTTCAACTTTCCCGATATAGATTGGTCAAACCAGCTCAATCCAATCGCTAGATCCAAAAAAGCATCAATGTTTGTAGATAGTTTACATGACACTTTTTTGTTTCAGCATGTTTTCAAACCGACTCATCATCGTCCTGGACAAATGTCAACTCTAATTGATCTTGTTTTTACATCCGAAAATTATATGATTACCAACATTAATCACCTAGCACCCATTGGTCTTAGTCATCATCAACAACTGCTTTTTGATATACACACCACCAATACAACGAGCTCGACTAATGTATCACATTTAATCTACTCACGCGCCGACTTCACCAAAATAAATGAAGAAATTCGTAGTCAAAACTGGCATATTTTAGACAACATGAACTCAATCGAAGCTTGGGATTACTTTCACAAATTTATAACATCTATAATTCATGAACGCGTCCCAAAAATCCAATCCAAAATCAAGAAGAAAAAATCTATTTGGGTAAACGGTAATGTTCTTGAAAAAATAAAAACGAAACAAGAGAAATACAAAAATTACCTTTCAATGCGCAATGATGATACATATTCACAGTATACCAGAGCACGCAACCAAGCCAAAACCGCATGCAGGAATGCAGTAAAGTCTTTCGAGAAGAAGTTAGCGAACAACGTAAAAAACAACCCGAAAGCCTTTTATGCTTACGTACGAGATAAAACAAAAACTAAAGAAAAATTTCCCAGTATTAAAAATATCTATGAGATACCTGAATTCAACAGCAATTTTGATGCTCCCAATCTGAAGAACGATGTAGACTTTTCAATAGAGACAATAAAAAATTACATTAACAAACTTGATGTATCAAAGTCTGAAGGTCCTGACAAATTACATCCTCGCTTTTTGAAAGAAACAAATGAAACTATCGTTGTTCCAATATCAATGATATTTTACAAAGTATTCGAAGTTGGCGTTCTTCCCCAGATGTGGAAAGACGCTAACCTAACGCCGTTGTTCAAAAAAGGTGATCGTACATCCGCAAAAAATTACCGTCCTATTAGCCTTACTTGTGTTGCAGTGAAAATATTCGAAAAGATTATCAAACATCACATTCTTTCTCACCTTCAAAAATACAATCTTCTTAGCTCTTATCAACACGGTTTTGTTCCAGGCCATTCTTGTGTTACAAACCTAATTAATGTGATTGACAGTTGGACCGCAGCATTAGATGCAGGGTTAAACATTGACAGCATATATTTGGATTTTGCGAAAGCATTTGATACCGTTCCACATCAGCGTCTTCTCGTAAAATTGCATGCATACGGTATCAATGGCAAAACGTTTAACTGGATAGAGAATTTCCTAAAAGACCGCAGACAGCGCGTGGTAGTCAATGGGTTTTCCACATGGAATCAAGTTACTAGTGGTGTTCCTCAGGGTTCAGTAATCGGTCCAATTTTATTTCTTATCTACGGGAACGATATGCCAAATGTGATACTAGCTACTATATCGATGTTTGCAGATGACACAAAATTGTTTAAAATTTTGAACAGTGTATCTTCGTCTGTTGATCTGCAGAAGGATATTGATTCTCTCGTTACCTGGGCCAATACGTGGCAAATGCGATTCAACACTGATAAGTGCGCAGTTATGCATCTCGGTAACAATAAGTTTCCCTTTAACTATACCATGTATGACAACGAATTAGCTAAATCTGTCCCCTTGAAAATTACGACTTGCGAGAAAGACCTAGGAGTCTACATTGATCATAACTTGAAATTCTCCCATCATACCTCCACCCAAATCAACAAAGCAAATAGATTACTTGGTATGATTAGACGCAACTTCATCTATCTTGATAAGTATTCTTTCAGAACTCTCTTCTCTGCACTTGTACGTCCACACCTCGAATACTGTAGCGCAGTATACCATCCGAGGTTGTTAAAAGATAAACGTGGCATCGAAAATGTTCTCAGAAGGGCTACGAAACTTGTTCCAGGTTTAAAAGACTTACCTTACGAATCACGTCTACGGGAAGTAAATCTTCCAAGTATGCGTTACCGATTTAGACGGGGAGACATGATTGAAGTGTATAAATGGTTACATTCCGTCTACAAATGCAAACAAAACCCGTTAAAGCTATGTCATCAGTCAATCACCCGTGGTCATTCGTTTAAACTGAGTAAAGAGTATGCTCGACTTGAAGTGAGACGTCATTTTTTCAGCGTTAGAGTTGTCGATGCGTGGAATCGTCTTCCTGGCGACATTGTAAACGCCGGTTCACTAAATTCTTTTAAAAATTTGTTAGATGCTCATTGGAGATGCGATATGTTTGTTTACGATTAGTGGCTATCTATTTATTTGTTGTTTTTTTGTTGTTGTTTTTTGATACTCGTTCTAATATATAACGTATAACCCTAGTTTATGACAGGCTGACAGGCAATATATTATGCCTATACTTTTGTAAGCTCATACATAATAATAATAATAATATAATTAGAGACAATGATATAATACTAATTACGGATATATTATAGTCAGTATTAAAGTGTTTGATTCAAACACAGTGATAAAATATATCCCAATGATGGTTAGAGAAATGTACTAACTTCTCCATATTTTCATAAGAACTTTTCGATGAAATGGTGAAACTCAAATCAGTTTTTCTTCTCTCCTTCGTCTTTTTCTTTCATTGTAATTGACTCATCAGAAAGTGCGATGGTTTGAAAAAAACTCCTCTTGTACCTCTCATTGTCCTCATATATGACATATTGGCATTGAACGTGGAGAGAATTTTGTAAACGCTAGCCGACCATCTTGATTTATACTTTTTACCTGTTTGACTACCACATGAAACAAATAAGGGGTTTTCAATGAGGTTGCAACGCCGTGTACCATGCTCAAGCATGAATGCAGTGTTATTCCATAATTTTACACTCCAAGAGGCCATGTCATTTATCCCATCTAAATATTGAGTTAAAATTTGTGCCGTGCCGTAAATCTTATCAAAGGCTAATAACCTTAAATATCTGCGTATATATTCTTTATCGTAAATATTGCTCTGGTTAAAATCCACAAATAATATCTATCCGATAGATATATGATTTAACAATGTACTGATTTCAAGTGACACATGACTACTATCTTCTTTTTTTGCCTCTTCAAACATAGACAAATATTTATTATTGACTTGAAAAATGCAGTAAATTAATTTAACAAATTATAAACATTTACACAACTATTGTCATTAACAGATCATCGCAGATACACATTTTCATGGAAGCTTGTCTGGTAGACGGCTTTTACCTCCAAAAACAGACACATTTAACATATGTCATAAATAAAATTACAAACAAAATTTTTGATTTTTTAAATATCCTTTATATTTATACACGATGTCCAATAAATTGACAAAAAACTTGAAACACAACACAAGAAAACAGAAAGATGTTTGCATCAGGTCACCTAGAAAGTAGTCATCCATCTGGTTAAAGAAGAATGGGGATTTGTTCGCAAACAACTTGAATAATCGAGCACCAGCCTCGTTTTCCACCAAGTATGCAAGATACATCCATTGGGAGCAAGTTGCAATGACATATTTAGGCACCTGTTTACTGTTGTTGTAAAGATTCTTGTAGATATTGTAAAGATCCTCCACTGGAACATACCTGGAATATGAAGTGGTCAAATGGTTTTAATAAAATGTTTTGCTGAGCACTTTTAAAATGAAAATTAGTCCACTAAATTCAATTAATGATATACATATATATGTGTGTATCATATCTAGAGTAAACCAAGGCTCTTAGTATTTCTAGAGATATTCAGCAACAGTACTAATCAATGTACTAATTTAGAGTCAGGTTTAAGACTGCTACTGACCAGACTGTAAATCGTTACAACCTGTTGCAATAGGGGCAGATGATGCTCTTTAGTCTCGGTTGGCAATACCTTACCCAAAAAGATTAACAGTTGACAGTCTAGGCAATTTTCGCTTATGTGTTGTTAGTCTACATGTGTGTTTCGGTATCTTGCCACTGGTTCCAGCGGGATGTTTCTGACATTGTGGAGAATTGTTGTTGTTTGAGTCAGCTGTTTAGAATAGGTTTTTATAGACTGCATATTATACATTTTTCTAGAAGTTTTTGGTAGAGGACGCTCGAAGCTTTTCCAGGATTAGGGTTAATTTCCACCTCATATTCCAGACACTCGAACCTTCGGTGATCTTTTATGACTACTATACTAAATAATTGCCATCCAATAGTATTTTTATCGAAGGTGTGGTGTTGTTTAGATTTAATCATGTTTATCTAAGTTGTAAGCATTACAGTATTCATAAGATCGACTAAAAATAGGTGCTTAGTGATAGTATCTAGGGGCGTGATTTTTAAATAAATTGAGCTGGGTTTACGTTTACTTATTTTTTGAATGTCTTATTTTTGATAGAAACATTCCCCATCTCCCAAAACAAATCGGTTGGTTGGTTAGTTTTTAGCTCCCAGAACGTTATCACGATTATCATGAAGACCTCGACCTCGGAGTTTTAGTGTATTTAATGTCAGAAATTAACATTTCGCGGGAATTTATTTTTGCAACTTGAAGCGTTTATTTTATGGAATTTTGAAAATTATGTAATTGTTGGCTGTTATTAGTGAAAAACGACAAAGAAAAAGAGAAATTGAAATGTTTAATACCCAACTTTCTTTTTCTAAATATATACAATGAATATTTACAAGCCCTCAAATAATTTCTGTCACTATCCGATTGATAATACACATCATCATCTTCATCACTCTCGATTTCCTCAACCTGCGTCGCAAAAGCCGATCTTCGATCTTTTTTCAATTTATTGATGCGGAAACTTTCCTCGATATCCGAAGCTCCGATAATAATTAACGCATCAAGGTCATTAAATAGATCGTCTTTTTGCGACTCTTTTCATTGTAGAAATGTGAGAATTCCTTGGGAATTTACGCTAATCAGGAAAAGGTATATTTATTTTTGGAATTTATTTTCGCGGATCAAGGGAAAAAATTTTCACGGATGTGGGGCAAAAGTTTTTAACATTAAAGTATTAATCGCTCGAATTTTTGCTACGGTTATTTGATGAAATACGTCGCCAAGAAACCCTTAACCTCGAGTGGATTTTTGAGCCTCGTTTTGCGGTGAAACTGAAGTACAATTATAACGGCTTATACCTGGCATAGATTCTCAAAAAATTTATTTAAAGTCATTATTCAAAACAACATTACATAATGCTTTTGAATAAAAATTGTCATATTTGAAGATAACAAAACAGGAAGAAGTAAATTATATCCGTATTCGTATTGACAAATAATGAATAAAAATATTTGTTTTTTCATATTTAAAACAGGTCAGGCCATTAATTTTCTTGATTTTGCTTGAAAATACAAACATTTTTGAAAAAGAAAAGTTTGGGAGGGGCGGGGCGGGGCGTGCCATTCTATTTGCCTCGTCTTCCCTGGACCACGGCGCTTTCATAAAATAACATACTTTGATTGGTAAACTTGTTCGGCAAAATTAATATTCGAAACAAAATGTAGCTTTTCCTCGAACCATAATTACTTAATTTGCAACATTTTTTATATCGTCTGTTGTTTGTTTGTTTGTTTGTTTTTTAGCGAGGCTTCTAGAACGCTCATTAAGCATTATTATTAAGACCTCGACTCGCGGTTTTAGTGTATTTAATTGCTCCCATTTGTGCGACGGTTATTTTTGATATTTATTTTTTGATATTTTTGACGGCGTTTTTTATTTATAACCGCTCACTAAACAACTTTGTGATAGCATGGTCTTGAACCCAGAACCTTTCGGTTAAGAGCCGAACGGCATTACCATTGAGCATGCGCCGGATAATGTCTGTTAAAATATCTAACTTGTAAAAGAAGAGCAGTTGGAGGAATGATGAGGAATTGTCTATAACTATCATAAAGACGAGAAGTCAATATGTAGAGAGCCGATTAATACTAATCAAAACAGTGTTACGCGCTTTTCAATGTAAATATCAGCTGTGTGGGAGGTCATTGTACATATTGCGCTCTTTCTTTTCAGTTTAATATGGCAATTTCTTTTGGAACTATGTCAAGTATTAGTCGCTAGTAAATTATAAATCTACTACCATTTTGTAATTCCCACTGATGCAATGTCAGCATTTAACTCAGTTATCATATCACCTCCAATGTCTCCAACACTATGTGCTTTCCCATATTCACCGTGAAAATTGACATTCGCCATGGTCTGCAAAAAACCTTCTTCTACACCCAAACTATGCCATGGAATATCCGCTATTTGATGGCTCACGAAACCAAAGATAAATGCAACCAATTTTTCCGTCTCCTACAAAATTTAAACAATGTAGTAACAGCGTTATGATAAAAACAATCAAAAATTTTCAAAATCATTTGTCGAAGTGGTGTGGGTCCGAATTCATGAAGCACGACTGATTTCTAAAGCTTCGCAATGAAAAATATGTATATTTCTAACAAAATCGGGAAAACGAAGGTATCCAATCTTGAGTTTCAGTTATACAGTCCTGGTTTCTACGCGAGTAAAATGCAGACCAGCGTCCCTCAAATGTTGTAGGTACTGGTCGTGTTACTATGTGACCTATGTTCACGTAAATATAGTTTGTTTTCTTTTTAGGTTCGTTATAAAACTGTCCGCAGTAAAATGCATTGCTGTGATCTGCAAAAATATTCGCGTGTAGAGTTATTAAGGAGCATATTGAAATAAGGCAATTTATATTATAATATTAAGGGAATTTATATTATGAGATCTTTGTTGTGTTTGTTAATCACATGACCACTCGAACTATTATCGGTGTCACCAAAATTTTAAACTCTCTAGACTACCTAGAGTTAATATTTCCAAGGAAAAAAGTCTCCTTAGTTTATTATGACTTTATATGAATTGTGGGTTTAGTTTAAAAACAACATTGGTTTCCAGATGAGATAAGAGTTCACGTTGATATGAGTAGTTGTGACAATTTCATTACAAAAGGGTTTTATCCCTTATTGAATGTAAGGCTAATACTACCGATATGTTGCTCTATTAAAAGTTTACGAATGAAATCAGCAGATAAAAACCAGAGTGAGTATTTTTCAAAAGAGAAACATTGAGGTAAAGGTCGTGGATATTGTTCCGACAGCGGAACTTTTAATTCTGCGGATATAGACATTTCATTGTAAATTAGTTATAAACTTTCTTACTCTTCTTTCTAACCTTAACCCGAACCCTTAAAAATATAAGATTGGCTGTAGGAACTCTAACCACGGCGTAAGGTAAAAGCAATTGCAAAAAGTGTAAAAAACGCAAGAATAGTTGCAGAGCAATACTTTGAAAACACAATTTCTAACAAAGAGGAAAACACAGAGGGAAAGTTATTCTGTACCTCATCCCAGGGATGTTTAAAGTTTTCCATCACGTAATTAATGCTTGCATTTAAGAATGGGACCCAATGAGTGTCTTCCGCTACATCATGGTACTCTCCCCAAAGCAGGCTTTTGAATACATGGCATCGAGGTAAACATTCCCAGCAATAAATGCGTCTTGGTGTTTCTATAGCAATGCACTATAATTGAAAAACGTTAACGCTTTATGTGCTATGCTGATATGTGTGGTGATACCACATGAATCAATGCGTTGGAATGTCAGTGCGAAGATATAAAGAAAACGGTGATACATATCTTTAACAAGGTCGTTGCCGTCAATAATTTTTGTTTGCACTTATAAGAATTATATCCGCCGAGCTAGCTGAATCTACAAACGTGCTAATCTTAACCAAACTAAATGTTTATTCGACTCGGGTATTACCCGGTAAAGGTTCCGAAGAAATATTTTCTTTCTGTAACAGAAAGGATTCAGAAAACCTTTTTTGATATCTTCCAGGATCCAAAGCGCATGTGTACAATAAATTTAAGCTTCAGTCTTGCACTCGTGCGCTCTGTTGAAGAGCATTATTGTTATCAATATTCAATGTATGTGATGAAAACCTGATAACAAACAAGTTGGTAGATTCGATACACAGTAAAGAGAGTTACATACATATATGTCCAACCATGCAGAGTTTTCAAGTCCTTCGCACATCACATCAACCATAACAGAGATATAATATGGCAACTATATCGCACATAATATGGAAATGAGATGAAAGGAGAAAGAAAAATCAAAACTTTTGTAAATGAACGTAATAATCTTGTTATTTCTCGTTCAGTTCTTTTGCATCAATCAAATCCTTGTAGATAACGCGAAGGATCGTCTTCACTCTTAACAAATACTCGCGAAGGAGACAATCATCGAACTCACAAGAATCCCACCAGTCTCTTTATGTAAGAAAAACCACAACACGATAAAAGACTTTAAACCAAGTCTTCCTGTATCTTACCTTTAAGGGAAGAAATTTTCGCGATTGACAGGTCTAAAAACTGCGAATTTCGCGGAATTTATTTTCTCGGATGAGGTAATAATATCTGGATTTTGTGGAATTTATTTTCGCGGTGAGCAGAGTTTAGGGGAATATTTAGTACGATATAATTTACGTAAAAAATCTATCAAAATTTATTCATCAAACAAATCAAAGGCATTTCTAAGAACTTCGCCTCGAACCATTTTCTTGGTCCCTTGGAGGTTCTAGTTACCGGGAGTACACTGTATTTTCTTATATTTTTTTTTATAGATTTGCGCACCAATAGAAAACTAATTTTTTTAAAATCGGAAAAATGGACAGTAGAATTATTAATTTTAAAGATAAATAGCATACGGGTTCCATAAAATGTGTACGGAGAGCATGAAAAGTGTACGGTAGTGTACCCTCTGGAAAAAACTTTGTACTACACGCGACACGCGACTTGTCAGGCCCCTGATTTCTAAAACATGAATAAAAAATGACGCCTAATGTAATATACTTCACATTTTTAAACGTTTTTGAGCGTAAACATTTTACCGATTTCTGAATGTTACCCACACACCTAGCAACTACACACAACTACACACTTCTACACACCTCCACACACCTAGCAGCTTTTCTCTTAATCAACGTCTATTGGCAGTTAGCAAACACATTTCCCGCCTCTGAATGCTTCATGTTTTTAAGAAATTCTCAACAGATTACATTTTCACCCATTTTCTTAAATATTATTTCATGTCATAACATAATAAAAATAGGTTGATATGGACGCAAGCAATTACCGGTGTCAAAAAGATGAAAAGCTATAGTTATTAAGCGTTATTGTTTATGAAACAGCTCCTTTTGTAAGGCATCGAAGGCCATTGCTATGCGACCTATGGCGATGACATCAGAGATCGATATCCTAATCTGCGAAATACACCAGTCAAGGAACGACATCGAAGTCGCAATTTGAAAAACTCCATCGCGAATTATAGATCTCATTCCTAATGTCGTTAACACTGCTAAATTGCTATTGCTGTGACCAGTACTACCCGTGAACGAATGTTTTCATTAGCAAGAAGGGTAGAGTAAACAAATATATGTGTGAAACATATTGGTAGCAAGCCAAATAAGAAGCCATTTTGGAAGGTTTGTAGCTGAAAATATTTCATCGTGGAATTTGTCATATTTTATAACTTGTCTATCTCTCGTATTTTCCTTCTTAGATAGCTTTTCCGACAATCCAGAGTGTTAAAATAAAAAAAATGTAGACCGCCAGTCACGAGCATAATTCGGCCTTTTTAAAGTGAACGGCCCTTGAAAATGCAATTAAGTGTTTTTTACAAAGATAGAAAAGTATTAATTATTCGTAAAACAAAAGTTAATTCTGACAATAACTCAAAAGGTTACTCTGTAAGGCTCGTTACAGTTGCTGTCAATATTCCTTCGTGAAACAATGATACGACAGTCTCACAATACTTTCTTCAATTTCCTTTGTCATGAAAAATGTGTAAAAAAATTATACAAACATGAAATGAATGTCAGTCTATAAATATTTCAAACATTGAGGGGCATACATGTTTTTGAAAAAAAGTGTTTCAGCAAAACGAGATAAAGCAACGTGGAAGGTTTATGTACCAATGACAATTTTAATAAAAAAGTACTGATAAATGCATTTAGAGAGTTGAAGCAAGAAAAAAAGGTTACTACTTGAATTGAAGAGTTCTTAAAAGAAAAAGTCTTACAAAATATTCCTTTAAAAATATTGGAAATCTTAAAAACACCAAAATGCCACAAACAGACATATCTATATATACAAAATTAAAGTTTTAGATAAAAATATAATTTATTACAGTTTTTTACTTGAGTGTTGTTAGTGTTACGGTTAGGACAAATCATCATCAATCACAGACTGACTTCTTCGAAAACACTACCATTCAAAGAGTTCTTTTCATCAATTGGCGGTTTAGTTTTGTCATCTGAAATGCATGCCGTAGAAGAATTGTCTGTGCTTACATCATCATCAAAACCTCCCAACTCTTCAGAGGTATTACGCTCCATAATAACTGGAGAAACTATAGCAGAGTTTTTTACTCCCAGATTATTTAATTTAAAACGTCCATTTATTTCACTAGTATTTGCAACATTGAGAAGAGGTAACTGGGAATCCGAAGCTGATCCAGAAAATGAGATGTTAAAAGTGGAATTGTCCGAATCGTCACTTGTCGTGGGAGGCAAATTGGAGAAGGAGACAGTCTTATCACGCACAGATTTTAATCCGTTGGATGTATGATCCAAGTCAATTTTAACCTCTTTTTCCAGCGCAAAAAAATTTGCCAGCCCATTGCTAGAAGAACCTGGAAGGTTTTCCATAGAGTCACTTTTTTGCTTGACATGACCACCACGAAGTATTGTAGTGCTACCTTTAATCTTGTCAAGAACGTTAGCATATGGATGGGACTCCGGATGAAATGGTTCACTTGTCATTTCTTTAGGGTCGGATTGTTTTCGAAAAATCTTTCGTATTGTACTGGAACGTGTCACATTTGTACGATCAATATCACGTTTCTTAGAAGCCGATCTTTCTATAGGTGTTGAACCTTTTCTCTTTGATGGATGGCGATGGGGTCCATCTAGATGCTCAATTGATGTTGGACTCATATTTTCAGGTTTTTGGTGGATAGTTTCCGTCGGATCAATCACATTGGCTTGTGTTGCCAAAACCTTGAATCTTCCAATAGTAAATGTTCTATTGACTGTGGCTTCAAGAGAATGAAAAGTCCATTCATCAATGGTGGAAAGATTGATATCGTCTTCACTCATTCCATCAAATGGATCATCGAGTTTGTCTTGGACACCTTGTAAAGCAGAGAAGACAAAAGCAACAAGCACCGCCACATAGTATGGTGACCACTCGTTCTCTGTTTTTTTACCCATAAAAACAAAGTATGGGGATAATATAACAGGAAGCAGAAAAATGAGTACTTTGTTAAATGACCGTATTGACCGAGGTGAACGGTACTCACGTACAACTCTTAAACGCTCAAAAGATAAACACATCATATTCAACAAATGCACAACGCGTGATACAATAGCTGTGTTTGTTGGAAGGGCACTTGCTCTTACATTTTCAATAAGTTGATTTGTATCGCTAAAATCTTCATACATGGCTCTCAATATTACTTTCCTTCTGTCGATTTTTTCTGTCAATAAATATTCTCTCATGTAAAACAACATACTCTTGAGTTTTTGGTGGACAGCTTTCATCCATATGGTATCTAATTCCGCGGCTTCTCTCCAATCACGCATACAAAAAAACCATGTCATAGCAGACGATTTAAAGCTGGCTAGGTCTTCCAACACTTTTTCTCTTCGTTGAAAATCTGTGTTTATGGAAAATGCTAATGGAAACACAATCGGCGATACAAACAGACTAACATGTACGTCAAACGACAAATCAACTGACTTTGAAATATAAACAGCTGCAGCTGCAAATGCCATTTGTACTAAAACCATAAAGTTAAAATTTTCAAAGAAACTTTTCAATGTGTTAATAGTAAAAGTGTAGACTAAAAACCTTCGATAATAGGAGTTTCTTTTGCTGGATAATTTTACCCGTCGTTTTTCAGACCATTCATAAATAACCTGACGACCATCTTCATCAAGAATCTCCCAGTTGTCAAAACCAAACACAGCCTTATTTTTCTTTTCTGGCATCTCTAATTTTCCTTTTAATTTCTGTAAGGAGTTAAACATTTTTATTAGCAACGATATAAACCGATCAATAAATTAATTTCTCTTACACATTTGTGTATAAAACCTGGACAAAACAGATTAATAGGGATTACAATCAAAATGGCGTTCATATAGCATTTGAAACAATGCCTTATTCAAGACAAAAGCCTATAGATAGAAGCACTTATGTGCTTTAAAAAAAGTTTAAAATTAGTTTCTTGAAAACAGACATGTATATATATACAATATATAGATATTAATTTACTAAGTATATATATAAAATATTACATTTGTCTTGTTGTTGAAAAATTATTCAGGGCAATTGAACTTTATTCCAGGCAACAAAATTTTACAAAAAAGTATCAAAGTCAACAAGATGACAGGAATATAACACCACTGTTAGGGCATATTATTAAATAAACACGAGAGAAGTTTATTATATACATAAATAATAACAAGTGAAAATAAATAAAACATACACCACAACTATAACTTGTTGTATATATCAAACAAAGAAAACATTGGGAAAGCTGAAAAGAATGTTATATAATTATATAACTATATAATATAACAATAAAATGATCTCGTTTTTCTAGACAAATAAAACATTAATGAGATTAGAGCTGTCTGATAACAAAACAGATTAAGATAAAAACACCAGTAAACACAACAACAACTCTTTGATTGCAATCCTTAATAATGATTGCGGACATTTTGGGATTTGTTTACAAGAAAAACACTTTACTTTCTATATATAGACATTAAACAATGTATACTTTTCATGAGTGAATTATATACTCAGGTGTACAAGGGGGGTGGGAATAATACCTCGGCCAGTTCATGAAAACGTCCGATCAGACGGCATTATCAGAGATAAAAACGTCTGATCAAACATATATAAGTATCAATTAGTAATCTTTAATACTCTGCATAGGAAGTAAAAGTTATTTTAACAAATTCTAAACAACATGAAAACCATTCGAAAGGCCTGATTACACTGAAAGTTTTTATTTTTCTGAGTGAGATAAAGATTTTTGACAACAAGTGAAAAATAATAAAGGGGGGGGGGGGATTTTCCAAAAATTAATAAACGTCCTCCCCTTGTATTAAGCACCTGAGAGTAGGTGACTCACATAATAAAATGTCAAAAGTTATTGACTTGCATCTTTCAATTGTTCACAAGATCATTTATTGTGCAAATTAACATTAAATACATATAAACAGAATTATCTATATGAATAAACTACAAACATATATATATATATATATATATATATATATATATATATATATATATAATAATATTAAACTTGTGAAACATACATGCTAAAATTTAGAACAAAGTCCAAGTTAAAATTTTCATCTGCTTTCTGTCTCCAAAAGAAAGAGATCCATTTAAAACACAAGGACATCCTTGAAAAGTAAGAATAGTCAATGATAAACATTTTTCACTTAGTTGATTTATCCCAACATCAGTAACACCTTTACAATGTCCAACATGGATTTCAACTAAAGTATTTTTGCATTGTCCATTTGCTAAACTAAACAAGCTTGAATCAGTCACTTTTGTGTGCATCAAATTTAAACTTTCCAGACAGGTAGAATGTTTCGCTAATGCTTGAACACCCCAGTCAGTTACTTCAACACAACCTGAAAGATTTATCACACGTATAAGCTTGCAATTGGTGGCCAGCACTGAAAGTGTGACATCCTGAACATTTAGACATCGTCGCAAAAATACTATTTTCAAAACTTTTAGGTGTTTAAATAGTTTGCACATGCCATTGCTAGTAACTGAAACTCTGTCACATTGAAAAGGTGCATTTAAATCAAGTTTTGTTAAAAGGGAGCATTCTGATATGTATTTTAGTCCTTCATCGGAAATATCACAATCTGTTAGGTCTAACTCTAATATGCGTTGATGGACGAGCCACTTGACATTGAAATCATTCAGTATACCCCTCTTGGATAATAGTACACAAAGACGATTTCTGATGTTGGGTGGTAGGTGCCGGATATTACTTTGCAAATATTTTTCCTCTTTTATTAATGCTGACAAACTACAATCAAGTAGTGATCTAACAGTCTGCATGTTATGTACCAAAACAACTTTATATGTAGCTATATAACTTGGAAAAGAGACGTAATTAATGTATATATGTATGTAGCTATATTTTACCAAATACTTAATTACATATATATAAATAAATGGATTTGTAGTTTGCTCTACTGATACTTGTTGTTTATTTTTTAAAACATAACATAATAAGGTTCTAACTAAAAACTCATTGCAACTGATTTGTAGACAATATATAAGTTGAGCATGTTATGTATTTTAATACATATATAGTAGGTATAGCTAGCTATATTGAATGTATCTATGACAAATCGCTTAAAATGGCGAATAGTGGCTTCACACCCAAATAAAATGAACAGTCGGTTGAAGTTCCTTACTCCTTCATTAAAAAAAACTATGCCCCTAGTTGAATGGGCCACATTTTGAGTACTTGTAGCTACATGGTACCGACCTAACAAAAAATGACATACGAAACAAACTCCAGTCCTTCCAAAGTACCTTAATGCTGGTTAAATCGTGCTTGATTAATTTTTTCGATACTTACATTTTTGCAATTTTGGCCTAAAATCGCAAAAATAAATCCCGCGAAATTTTTCAAAAATAGTGATTCGCAAAATTTTAGTTACTACAATTCTTTTCTTCAATTACGGTGTTTTATAGAAGTTTTCATTGTTCTTTTCCACCGTGTTATCACTTTCAATGAAAGAAGATGAACACAAATTTTAGTGTCTATTTTCTTATTCTTGACTTGTTTCTTCTGAAAACCTTTAATTTTCATAAACTACAGTTGACTCTCTCTAATTCGAATCGCGGGGGAAATATTTTGTTCGAATTATAGAGAGATTCGAATAGTAGAAAGTCTCTCTTATTCGAATTTTCAGGACCCAATTCGCAAAAATAAATACCGCAAAACACAATCTTTTTTACCACTGAATCGCAAAAATAAATATTGCAAAAATTAATCCAACATTAATTAATACGCTTTAAGGTATACATACCGCGTACATAAATTTTTCTATAAAAATTCTCCTTACTACCTTAAGGAAAGAAATTTTCGCGGGAAGAAACTTACACTAAATTCATGATGCGCGAAAATAAATACGCGCGAAAAGTAGTACAAATAAGGATGTCAAAAGCATTTCTTAATTGGGTAAATAGTAGCGATATAACGTAAAATCATAGTCAGTATAAAAATCATAGTCAGTATAAAGGTTATACGGTAAAACCGAGTATAGTAACCATGAGCATATTTGGTCTCAAAGGATTATTGGGGTGGGTTGATAATACAATAGAAAAAACTCGTTAGTAATTTAACTTTTATTCCATCTTTTTATATAATGTACACTTATAAGCAATTTTTTGGACCATTTGAAAATCTATTGACATAAGTAAAACAGCACAAAATGAGATACTTGGGCATGTAACACGATCGGCTCTCCAACACAATACTGAAAGGTACGATTCAGGGAGGGAGAAGTAGAGACAGACACTGTCAAAGAGGAAGGGGATAACATCTCAGAGTGGGCAGACTTTGGGAAATGGTGCGAAGGGCAGAGAGGTTTGGATGAAGCTGGTATCAGGACATTTTCGGTGCTTCAACAGTCCACTAAACTACGGGACAGGTGAAAGTGATAAACAATATATTTTTTATGGTCTTATGTCTCAACAGATCCATCATTCTCGCCCTGTTTGCATCCACTCTTTTAACTACCATCATCGCTGTTTTCTAGGAGAAATCCAGGTTTTGGTTAAGTATAGCGCCTCCATTCTGCGAATTTTTGCGAGATGAACTTTATTTCCATCCAACTAATACGAAACATTTAAGTAAAGCTTTTAGAACCATTTTGTGACTGGTCGAAACGCTGTTAGCTCCCCGTCTGTGCAAAGTGAGAGATCTTTGTTCAATGGGCCGTTCCTCTTACATAGTGAAAAACGCGCGTTTAAGGATTACAACTCCCAGAATCCTTTGCGCTAAATCTCAAAACAAAATTTATTAGGTTTTAATAAGATATTAAATCTATCCACGAACTCAAAAACATCTCTTTTTTGAAAGAAAATCTGTTTCATAAATTGTTAACAAAGAGATTTTTAATGTCAAAGCGCAAAGGATTCTGGCACATGTATTCTGGATTTTCCAATAAAGGCAGTTGCTCATTCCTTGTGCTGCTCGTGCATGGTTTTCAAATGCCTTTATTAATCGACACATCGATTGCTGAACACGCTTTTTCTTTCGTAATGTTTTTGTATTGGAGCTTTTCAATCACTCTGCGAAGCTCACTCGGTACTTTTGACTCTTATGAGTTGTTCTCCTTAGAAAGGCACTTTTGCGTTTCTTTTTGCAGAAACGGTTGACCAGCCTTCGGAAAGCTTAAATGAATATTCCTCTCCGTGAAGTGCTTTTATTATTTGTCTGTTATTAAACCACTATCTTTTAATATCCCCCCTTCTAATCTGCACAAACAAATCTTCTGCTTTTGTTCTAGCAAAGGGTCACGTATGAAGCAATCTTGTATATTTCCATTGTTTACGATTCATGATGAACTCACTTGCCGCGGTGCATTACATGCCGCGGTGCATTATCAATTACGTTTGTTTGTTTATGTACATTTTCGCCCTCTTCAAGTCGCAAACAATACGGTTACTTTGATTTCCAAGTCCTTACTCAACTTTTAACCCGGATATAAAACAAATATCTAGAATAAGCCACTTCACCGAGAAACAATCTGAAAGATTCAAGCAAGATTCGAACTTGGTTCTGAGCGCAACGATTAGAAAGAATATTATACTCCTTTTATAATGTCTTTCGATGATGTTCAATCTCTGTTCTCCAGAGAAGGATCTACTGGAGAGGAAATTCAGCTCAAAACTGGAATTTCGGTTTTTAGTATTCCCAGTAATAAAGACCTAGCAAAAATATCACAAAAATGGAAATGAAATATAAAAAAAAAACAATAACAAATTTCTCCAACAGAAACGTCAAGTTTCCACATCGATTTGCTTTTGTAAATTCCTGTATCGCTCAAGCTCTTGAACGGAAATAGAAGGTGAAATATTTTGAAGGGCTAAATCAATATCTTCTTTAATGACAATAGCTTTCGCGGGATTTAACACGTCTCCGTTGTTTTTATGCGCCTCGATCAACCTTCGGTAGCAGTTCATTTGAGATTCGGCCGCTAAGGAGTAAAAATCTGCACCAGTTAAGTTGTCCGGGCACAAACCAATCAACTCCTTCAGATTGATGTCACCGGAAAGATTCAACCTGCGAGTGACTGCATTTAATACGCGCAATTTATCCTCTTCTGTGTCAGGCACTCCCACGTATATCAATTTATCGAGACGACCAGGTCGCAAAAGAGCGGGATCTATCAAGTCTGGCCGGTTAGTGGCTGCCACTATAAAAACATCAGTATTCGATTGCATACCGTCTAATTCTGCGAGTAGTTGAGATACGACTCTATCCATGACCCCACCAGAGTCACCGCTGCGCCCTCTATTTGGCGCCAGTGAGTCCAACTCGTCAAAAAACACAACGCAAGGCGACATGCTGCGAGCTTTTTCAAATACGTCTCGAACATTTTCTTCGCTTTGACCCACATACATGTTAATCAGCTCAGGTCCTTTCACACTGTAAAAGTTCAAAGTGAATTCTGTGGCAATCGCTTTGGCTAACAAGGTTTTCCCGCAACCCGGTGGTCCATAAAATAGAAGTCCTGATCGTTTGATACCCGATGCAAAGAGGTCCGGAAACTGCAAAGGTAATTCAATTGTGTCTAAGATATCCTTCTTAGCATGCTTAAGTCCGCCCACGTCTTCCCAAGTAACTTTGGGAATGTTGACAATATTTGATGATTCAGACTTTAATTTCCGCAGCGATTCTAACACAGAACTCAAAGATGACTCGTTTACAATGTGTCCTTCCACCTTCAAATCTCGTACTAATCCAATCAAATCACTAAGAACAAAACCAGCCGTCTTTCTGGCAATGTCTTCCAGCAATTTCTCCTTCCAAGAAATACAACCAGTGAGCATTTTTAAAATACACAAACGATTGGCTTCCGTTGGTACACGCGCGGAAACATGATAGACAAATTGAGAGAATAACCTTGTAGTAATATCTTTACTAGCATAAGTGCTTCCAATCACCAAAACACATTTACGTCGGATAACTTTAATATTCTCATCAATGCAATGCAACAACCGCCTCTCTTGGTGTATACCTTCCTTATCCTTGCCAATTAAATGAACATTCTTTAAGTACAAAACACATGGTTCGCTATGAGCTGCCAATTGAAATGTTTTATCTATTCTCTTTTCTGAGGCAGCTAATGATTCACCAATCAGATCAAAACAGTTTTCTTCGTAATAATGTAAACAGAATTTCTCACATAATGTTCTTACAAGCATACCTTTTCCTGCTCCACGGGGACCTTCAAATAAAACATTCACATTTGAACTTTCAACTTTCTTTGCACCTAACAACAGCATCATCGCCTGACTAATTTCGTGCATCTCCTTTTTAAAAGCTTCTTGGAAAAAAGGATTTCTGTATAAAATGAACTTGCTTGCATTGTTTCGACGACAACAACAACATGACGGGACTGAAGAAGCAATTGCATCTTCTTCCATTAACTTGCTATAAGTTGAATTGACAAACACAGCATTTGTATGGACAGATGGGTTAATGCAAGGTGTTACTGATTTAACTTTAAACCATAGATAAATAGGAGCAAGAATATCTGCAGATGGAGTCTGTACAGCAAATAGTTCATTCTGGACAATAACTCTTGACTTTTCAAAATACTCTTTTAATATCGAATCAACAGATGATACACTAATAACACCAAAAGGACATGCAATAGGTGATACAGAGAATTCGTTGGATAACAATCCCTCTTCTGGGGAAAAAGACTCCAAAACCAAAATTTTAACTTCCACGCCATTTTGGCTATAATGACGATATTCTTCAGCGATTTGTTTGCTGAAGTTAAAGAGAGTTGCAGGGGATACATAAATAACATTATCAGCAATTTTATCCGACATTTCATCTGCAACAGGATAAGATTTTGGATGCAAATTAAGTCTCACAATGACATCATTTTTGGTATTTTCAAACTCTTCGAAGACCTTTTTCAACGAGCACCTTGAACCACTAATGTCACTCTCCTTTTTAGAAACTTTCACCCAAACATGATTCAAAACTTTTAATTGCGAAAAACTGGAAGAAGTGATGTAACCTTCGTGATTGTCTCCAAATGCTGTATCTTGTACCATTTGAACCATTTTGTTTTATTTTTACATTTCTCGTATGTAAACTGAATATTGATCTACAAATACTGTTCAACACAAAGTTATAAATATTACTTATACTATAAATATAATATATAGTGAAATTGTGAATGTCAATAATGGCGTTATTTGTTACGTGTGTCATGATTACCTAATCAATATAATTCAGCATACAGGTATCAACTAATATGTTGAATCACGTAGAAAAACTTTAAATCACAACAAAATAGTATATATTTAGTATGCTTTTTATTTGATGGATGAAAGATTCAGTCACCTAGCACCAGAATGAGGGAAAACAATTTTCCAGCTTTTCACAACAACTTAGAAAAGGTTTTAACATCATTTCTTGAAAACCTATGAATGCAACACGTTGAAAAAAGCTTTTTTGGAACTCGTATATTTGTTTTTTGTAGTTCAATTTCTTAGTCTCACTGAATAAAACCCACCCACCTATTAATATTATCTCACCTATGACTCCTAAGAATATCTGACTTGTTCAGAAACCAAACATAAGTCTATTTTTCTTAAAAAATTATTGTCTACATTTCTACAACTTAATTTTTTAACTGTTAAACAAAGATTCCACAGCGCGTTCAACACACCATGCATTGGAAGACAGTGCAGTTCTACTACTTTCAACATCGAAACCCATGTCCATTAGCTTCCTCATTTTTTGTTCACAATCTTCATCCTGAGACGATTTACCATCAGCATAATGCAATGTCCAATGCCGAGCAGTTTTGAGGAAGGCATCAGGTTGTTCCTTGTATTGTTGAGCAACTACGGCATCTTGAGGATCATCAGGTTCAGGTGAAGCTAGCAGTGCTTGAATCGATAACAAAACTGTTCTCAAAGTCATAGCTGCTGCCCATTGATCTTTCAAGATATCTAAGCAAATAGCCCCAGTAACAGAGCTAATGTTTGGATGCCATATTTTGGTGGCAAACTTAATTTTCGGTGGATTGTAGGGGTAGGTTTCGGGAATCACAATGTCAAGTTTAAACTTGCCTCCTTCATATGGTGTATCAGGAGGTCCACCTATTTCCCCATTTAACTTGGAGAAATTAGATTCAGAGGCCAGCTCAAGTTTGATATTATTTTTAGAAACCTCCTCGTTACAAATTACTTCTTTAAACTCACGCTGAACTCTTGCCACTGCTATATTTGCCATGTTTTCTTGGTAATAATTTAGAATGCTGAAAAAGACAACCAAAAATAACAAAGTGATTTATTGAATCAAAAGTCAAATGGAACACGAGGCTCGTAAGAGAAAGTAAATAACACCCTAATAGCGAATGAAGTTATCGCCATCTTGAAACGAGACAAAGATAAAAAAAATAAACATTACCCATAATATACCTATAAAAAGTCAGTAAAAATAAAAGACAGTATTAAATTTTATTCGGCAAAATTTTTAGTCAATTGAACATAATTTAGCCATTTTTACCGACATATTCTACGCAAGCGAAAAATAGCCAAGTTTTTCATTAATTTAAATGTTCTTTTTCGTTTCACAGTAATATTCAGCAACAATTGCACTTCCAAACCGTAAAAAATGGAGAGCTGACAGTACACTGACATAAGCAACTACTAGGGGTAAACCTCAGGTTAAAAACTAATCACTGATAACGTATTTGTCTAATCATGCGCATTTCTTTACAACAGTTAACAATAAAATGTGATTAAATTTCCTGAACTTTGCTGAGGTCGAAACAAATCCGTCCACTTTTGAAACTTTTTTGTCCTTATTACGCCGTTCCAACCAACATTTTACGCCGGCCGTTCTTTTGCCTATAACATGTTCTATCTACCACCATTTAATCGTATGATGCCGGAACATCCTGCCATGGGAAGCGGTTTACGGTGACCTGGCAAATCAACCTGATCCTCAAATCTTGAACCGCTTAAACCAAGACAACCAAACTTTAGTAAAACAGCCATTTAGGTTAGTCAAATACACGTTGTTTTTATATACAAGAAACACTCTTTGGCTTCAGCCTGACGTTTCATAAATTCGCGGCAATTTGAGCCTCAAATGTTTCTTAAGAGACGCTTAGTCAAAGAATAAACGCAGTTTAGTAGTTTGGTTTATTTTCGATGACTTTGTTCAATTAACGTGCACAGTATGAAAAAGGTCATGAAATTTCCTACCCAACAACGGACAATTTTTTAAAATCCTAGGGTTATTTAAAAACGGGACGGATAAAATCAATCAACAAACAGTGTTTACGTCCAATTTTAACGTCACGATAAAAGGGGCGACTTAGAAAAGGGGGTTGCCCAGACAAACCATTATTTTGCTTTTAATGTATTTTGTGCAATGGATTACAGTAAAATTTGCACTGGCATTTATCTCTCTGATCTTCTACTTTTTTCATAGGGTTGTCCTAGCAACAAGACCCTGTCATGACGGCCAATTGAAATCCTGTTTGTGGGTTAACGAACAAAATAGTCAACAACAAAAATCATACACAAGGTTAATAAATATTCGCTCCTTTTGAAAACGTTGAGTATATGTTTTCGTCCTAACGTCACATTCATACGAAGTTAAACGATCGCTTTCACAGCAATCACGTGTATGTGCACGTGGACTTCACGCCTTTTCCGAACCATCCAGCGAATTATCATCGTCGTTATCGATAATAGCAGCGACCGCTTTCTTTCCTTTTCCGGGACCGGATTTTCTGCCGCCGCGTTTATTTCTGGAGTTCGTTTGAGATTTGTTGCGTGGTTTTTCAATGCTTTTTTCTGGCGGAAAATATGAAAACGAAAGTAATTTATTTCGTAAGAAAACCAACATATAAATTCAAAGTTGGAGGGAAACATTTTCAACATATATGCCACGTACAATGGAAACTTCTAGAAAACAGACATCATTATCAGATTATACTTAAAAAAATGGGGAAAATAAATGCACATAACTATAAAAGGTTCACCCGCTAAAGCGATGGATTGATCGTATATATCCCCGTTGATAACAATATCAGTGACTTTAACTTTTTTAGCGGGAGATTCGTCCACGACATCAATGTTCTTTTCGTTGGCCGGTAGTGGTTGCTCATACCCTGAAAAAGTCCAGAACTTTTAACAGAAGCACGAAACACTTTTAAGAGAGAAGAAAGTGTTTACGTTAGAATTAGCGAAGTAATAGTCGGTGAAACTAACGGCATCAGAACACTTTCACAACTTTCGCCGAAGATACGTGCAACATGCGCGTCAAATATAACGACAAAAACTGCGATAGGCCGATATGTCGGACGATTGAAAGATGATTGTTCCATTGTGATTATATGACACTACCCGCATTGAACATTTTGTAGGAAAACCATCATGGAGAATTTTACGTCATCACAGTATATATAGGTCTGTCCGACATAGTCACCTGTCCCTTCTATGAACCGAAGATGCCGGACGTTTAAGAATTGACATTAAGTATTACAATATCTTCTTTATTACATTTTTTTTTTTTTTTATTTATTTATTTATTCGTTTTTATTTAATGAAAAATGAAGTTATTCGGTTGATCACGCAATATGGACTTTGAACTTGTTCGAATTTTTGAGAACTCTATAATATTTTCGGGTCAAGGATTCTTCTATCAGAAGCAACTGTAGACCGTTTGACCGAATATACCTTCTTTTTTTTATCAGCATAGTGCATTTTGAGCACAGCCTCAATATGCTTATTTTTTCCTGGTTTGAGCCTCATGTTATGCTTATTTTTTCAGTTTCAAAATTTAGTGATTCGTATCAGCAAGGAGCAACTTCATCCCATAAGCCCGTCAATCTAACAGACCAGATATCTACTTATTTCTATCTTTCTTTGCGTATGTCATTGCATTGTCGAATGAAAAAATCTTTTAGTTTCTTACTTTTATCCAGCCGCGGAATATGCATATATGCTAATTATTTAAGGAATCTCAGCCCAAGTATGCTTATAAACGTTATGCTTATAACTAAAAAAAGGTGTATTTCACCTGGTACACATTCGTTCTCCGGTTCATCGACATCCGGAGCAACAGGCAGATAAAGGAGGCAGTCGTTGTCATCTAGTCCTTCGTCACTGCTGTAGTAAAGGGGACGTTCCACAGACATTACATCGATCTGAAATCGAAACTTATTAAAGGGTGATCTCTGATTAATGTGAATACTGGAAATCCTTGTGAAGTGGCACTCTTCTTAGGGTGTTCGAACATAAGCAATGTTTGTTAATGTCAACATCTCCATTCTCTCTTCTTTACCTCGGTCTCCTCTTGAGAGTCGCTGTTTTGGTTGTTAAGTTCTTCTTTGTCTTCGTCAGCCAGATCGAATTCACTCTCTCTTTCTTCATACTCAATGTTCTCATCGAGTTCCTTGAAGTCTGGTGCAAACGCTGACCAGTTTTCCTATGGACACAAAACACTACAAAAATTGCGACTCAAAAGACTCAATTATAACAAGAAACGAAAGCGCGAAATTGACAAAAGTAGTTGAAAATACTAACTAAAACGTTAACCAAAAATATAATATAATATATTATTTTGATATATTGAGATGTATTTAAAAGTTTGAATGAAACTATTTTCAAATAAATAAAAAATTTGAGTTTGAATTTGAGTAGGAAGCAAAACATAAAAAATACATAAATCGCAAAGACAAACAGTGTAAGCCTAAGCACATAAAAACCACTTACCACGTGCGTTTGCGACCATATAGAAACCAGGCCATTAGCTACCGAACATAATATTGGTCGAATCGGATGCCACTAAATATAGAAGAAATTACAGCGACTTGTTAAAGGCTATATAAGGTGTTGCATATATAAACTTAAAAACACGTCACTAATACCTAAAATCAGAAGTATTATTCGATTTTGATTAGCATGAATGACACTTTTAACAGAAAACAATCTGTAATAATAGACTGTAATAATCAAGGTTTGAAGTCAGGGAACAAAAAGGTCCCTAGTTCGAATCTCAGTTGGGTCAAATCTTGCCACATCCCTGGAAGTACTGCGCTCAATTTGTTTCTCGGTGAAGTGGCTTATTCCAGAGTTTCTAGGATTTGTTTCATGTTTCCGGGTTAATAATTGAAAGGGGTTAGGACCTCAACGTAAACCCTATTAGAAATTGAGAGAGGTTAGGACATCAAAATAAACCCTATTAGAAATTGAGAGGGGTTAGGACATCAGAGTAAACCCTATTGGAAATTGAGAGGGGTTAGGACATCAAAGTAAACCCTATTGGAAATTGAGAGGGGTTAGGACCTCAACGTAAACCCTATTGGAAATTGAGAGGGGTTAGGACATCAAAGTAAACCCTATTGGAAATTGAGAGGGGTTAGAACATCAACGTAAACCCTATTGGAAATTGAGAGGAGTTAGGACATCAAAGTAAACCCTATTGGAAATTGAGTGGTTGAGCCTTAAATAGCGTGAAATTTAGCAAAAGAAAATTCATCCTTGATTCCTTAAAATGCTGATTCAAAATGACATCTTTTCTTTAAAAAGCTACATTTAGAATCAACGGTAGAAGATGGAGTGCCATTTGAGAATGGTGTTGCATAAAGTTTAAGTACAACGTTTCAAAAATCTGTCACTTAAAACAAGAGATTCCATTTGAGAAGAAAGGTGAAGAGTAAGAATTTATAATAACAGGTAAACCCTTTACCACAACGTTTACTAAAAG
This sequence comes from Candelabrum cocksii, assembly GCA_963930725.1. Taxonomy (NCBI): domain Eukaryota; kingdom Metazoa; phylum Cnidaria; class Hydrozoa; order Anthoathecata; family Candelabridae; genus Candelabrum; species Candelabrum cocksii. The sequence continues at coordinate 1,432,747 of OZ005670.1, read as the reverse complement.
TTCGCCTTTGGTTCCATGTAAAATCTTCACCAAACTACCGATGCTTTTCTCCCATATATACAGAGCATGTTGCCTTGATGACCCTACACAATAAACAGAATTTGAGAGACACTTGTTTTAAAGAACAATAGCAAAAGGAAAAAACAAATTCATCTAATCAAGACTTACGAAGTCTAGAAGTTAACTCTAAAGAAGTTCAGATGAAATGCATATGTGTAGAAAATGTTACCTCCTACTGTGACTTAAAACGTAGTTCTTGATGCTAAACGATTTTCCTACCTTTTTTCTAGAAATGAACAAATCCATTCGAAATGTATGAATAGATTAGATAGATTAGATGACTCCAAATAAAGCTTCCTTACCAGCGACAATAAACTCGCCATCTCCAGAAAACACACATTTCTTCCAAAGGGTTCTAACAAATAAAAGGGTAACATTGTAAGTGTGTTTTTCAAAATAATGAAACACAAGAAGAAATATGTCCAGTTAGTTAGTTAGTTAGTTAGTTAGTTAGGCCGTCCGTCAGGTCAATATGTACAGAGAAACTGAAAGACTCGATTCCTCAAGATATCATTCACGGTGCACGTTTCATCTTAGCACCTGTTAACAAGATCTTGCAACTTCTGCGTAGGTTCTGGCTCCTGACCGTCTACGCATGAGATGACAGCATTTCGATCAAACACTCGAATAACACGATCTTGTGAGTTTACCAAAAATGAACTGAAAGGATAGTTAAGTCTATTTACAAAACCTGGCGGCCATTATACATATCACGTCCACAAGTCGAAATATTTATATTTATCTAATTATCCACAAACTTTAAGCATTTTATTAAAAATAACATGTTTATATGAGGAAGGACTTCTCAAATTTAAATGCAAAATTGGGAGAGCCATTAAAATAAAATTGAAATGAACTGAACCTACTTTCCCCTTCTAGCAAACTCAATCGATTTGATGGCGGTATTGGCGTTTGTGGCAGTGCTCACACGATACGATGTTTTAACCTAACAACAGAATGTGTGGGATCAGAGAGATCAACAACACACTGTGGCTTCTTGTTATCTAAATCTATGAAAGCTAAAGCTATGCTTTTGAAATAGGTATGTTTATGCCGTTTGCGAATTCCCTGCCCAACCTTCTTGGGGTATAGAGAGAATTGAGGTAGAAAAAATTGTTTAAAATCTTAAAATGAAAACGGACCATTCTGAAGAGTTAACGCGATTATGAGATGGTATGGGCGAACACCAGATGAGAAGTTGACTGAGTTTAGCTCAACTAATTTTTGGCTTATGCTTCATGTTTATAAGGAGTTACGTTATAATATGTGATTCTACAGAACACATATATCGATCGATCAGTAAAAAAGAAACAAACCTTTTACAATTAATAAAATATTTCAATAACTTTTTCTTCATCCTGAACAAATTTGACCAATTTCAACTGTGAATCATTACAAAACGAAAATCTCACCTCTAAAGTATCTGCACGTATGATGGTGACCTAAAGAATCAAAGTTCTTGAATTTACTTGAACATGAGCATCATTTTTCTTTACCTTTCCTTTGGCATTGCCCGTAAATATATATTCACCTCGCTTATCGAATGAAGCAACAATGTTCTGTTCGCACTAAGAACAAATGTAAATATACAAGAAAATAATAATACCAACAGTTTTTTGTAATGATAAATATATATATAAATAAAATACATAACTTGGCTTAAACACCTGTTATATTAACAACACCTTTTTTCTTTAAAAGAATATTTTTTTGAAGCTTGAATATGCTGCAAACTTTGTTCAAAATTTCTTTCTTCAAATGATATACTGTCAGTGATTCTATTAATGCTCATGTGACCATAACAAAAGTGCTTGTGATGACAAATTTTCATTTTTCTATCATCCGAAAAAGTTTTTGAAATGTATCTTCCAAACCTCCCATGTTGAATGACTGCAAAGATTTACACAGACTGTCTTTTGGAATGAGAAGGATAACTTGAAATATAATGCTTACTTCTCCTCCAACAGCTAGCACCTGCTGCCTTCCGTCCACTTCAATCAAAACTGGTGGATGCTTCATGGGACAGACGAGAAACCTCGTGCTTTATCAAAATATTGAGAAATTAACTTCGAACTAGGGATGAATTTAAACTAAATATTAAGCAACTAAAACTTACAAATCATAAAGAGTAAATGATAACGTTAATCAAACCATGACACATCAAATATCGATCCAGGGCACTACCCTGATCGGGCACACATTGGATGGGAAAACATTGACTTACAGGATCGATTTTGTGGTTTTTTGTACCTATCCCGGTTTGATCGATCCGCGCAAAGATTTTCATTGCACAACATTGGACCACGAAACTGATGTACTTAATCACGTGAAGATTTAAATTTAGATTGATATATTGTTTCATAACATTGATGTACTGTAACATCAAAATGCGATCTTTTAAATTTAAAGCCAAACTTTAATTTATTTTTAAGTAAATTCCTTGAGCAATACAATCCTATTGCAAATAACCCACGGCTGATACTGTTATCTTGACAGCCAGTATTTGTGCAAACTTACTTGTCAGTGGGATGAAACTGAACCTTGTGAACGGCTGACGGAAAGCGATAACGTGTTTCACAATCACCTGACAACACATCCCATAATCCAACATTCCAGTCAGTTGATGATGTCAGCAACTTTTTACCATTCCGACTCCAACTGTGAATCAATTGAAATCAATTGGTTAACTTTCTCAAATAACATATAACTAAAACACGTTGCGATTAATAAAATGCAAAATGGCACCTGACAGAAGATACAGGGTGTATATGAGCAACTAAAACTTTTGCAATGCCACGTGTTAGAAAATCCCATATCACAACTCGTCCATCATTACAACCAACTGCTAACAATGAACCCGTCCGGTTAAATGAGCACGTCAAAGCAGCACTTATCGAATCCAAACTTCCATCAAACTCCTACAAAAATAAACACAAAGATATAATGGTGTAAAAATTCTTTAAAAGTTAGTATATAGCATAAAGTAGTTTTGTTTTTTTCTTTATTTCACAAATTTTTTAATTTTTTTTCATGAAACGTTTTGAAAACATTTCATTTCGTTTGTTACGTAACGTAAAATTTAAAAAGAAGGAAGATTTTCAAAGAAAATCGACAGACATGTTTACAACGATGATGTTGTTTAAAAGTTCCATTCAACTTTTGCACAGAATTGCATTCAATGGAAGAAAAAAACATCAAACCACAAAGAACCATTCAGTTTTGTTTGCAAAAACCAATGAAAGGACACTACTTTCACAAAACCAATAAACATGCAGTAGACACTAAAGAAGAAAATAAATATGATTGATCAGTTTTTAAGGTTATTAAAAACTTCACATTTTTCGTAATTTCGAATAGCCATGCTATCACTGAACAAGTTGTTGTATTTCAACTTGTTAAAGCTGTATTTCGCTGGTGAACATATGTCCGTGGCATTTTATAGCATTAAAATAAAATCCCAATATAATTGGTTCAAAAACTTAAAAGATATGCGATTGTCGAATCTCAGGATAATTGTATTACTATGGCACAATAATTATAAGTGCCAGTTGGTTGACATTTTAAACAGCAAAACCTTTCATGCCCGGAATATCTTTTCAACCACGCAATATTTTTGATAAACCCATGGGTTTATGGCTTTCGTTTATCCATGCGTGTCACGTTGCAGACCGCGAGGGAAGATAAACATTACTTTAGTTTCACGGATTCACATTTAAAGATGGTGGATGCTGGCTAACTGGTCATGATGATCCTCATGCTGTAAATTGGTGGTTTATTTTTACTAGATTTGACTAGAAAATTTTTTTCTTGTTTCTGTAGATTTGAAGTATGATACACTACAATCAATCATATTTTTGTATTTATCTTTCTTCTAAAACCTCTCTGTTAAGCTTGGGCCATACATGGCCCTTCCGGGAATTTGAGGTACAATTTAAATTTGTTTTGGGTATTATTTGTATTGAATCTAATGCTTTTAAACAAGTTTATTGTGTCTTTCCCATGTATTTTTAGTTCTAATGATTTCATATTTATCAAATTTAATGGTTTTTTTTAGAAATAATATTATATCAAGAAATGTCAATAAAATTTATCAGAGACGAATCTTTCGCCCCCGGCGATATACTCATATGGGAAGATAATATAATCCTCTCAGAGGTAGAAGAATCTGATGAGGATATTGATTTTTCACCTGATCTTCAATCTGACGATGATAGTGAGTTTGAATCTGAAGATGACTCTCTACTTAGCAATCTTGCGACAAAAAGTCCTTAAAAAACCAAGGAAATGCCAATGCCAATATCAATAACGATGCCAATGGTGATGGTGATGATGATGATATTGAAAACAACAACAACGACAATGCTGCAACATCAACAAAAAATCAAAAGGGCCTGCAATATCGTTGGCGAATACCAAAATCCAATGGAATCGTACAAGATATTTTTACCTAATGCATCTCAAGCAGATGATGTTATTGAATGTGAGACACGTACTTTAGAATGTTTTTTGACGATGAGATGATTACAAACATTGTTGAGCAAACTAATCTGTACAGCACACAATGTAACATAAAGAAAGGGGCCATTGGTGTTGATAAGGAGGAGATTGAACGTTACATTGGCATTTTAATTTTGTCAAATGTCAATAATTCATGCACCCTACTATCGTTATTATTGGGAAACTTTAACCAGCTACGAACCAATTGCTGAGGTTATGAGTAGAAATCACTTTGAGACAATCAAACAGTTTATCCACTTCAATGACAATCAAAAGGATAATGAGCGCAATGATGAGACAAGAGATCGATTGTACAAAATACGTCCTCTTTTTGAGAAGCTGTGCCAAAATTGTTTGACATTGGAACCAGAGGAGCATAATTCGATTGACGAGCAGATGATCCCTTTCAAAGGAAGAAGCTTTCTTCAAAGGTACATGCCAAGCAAACCACATGAATGGGATTTAAAATATTTTCCCGCAATGGAGTTTCAGGAATGTTGTACGATTTTGAGTTTGATGGTGCACCTGACCACAAAAAAACAGTTGTCGATGTAATCGGTTATTGTGGTGGTGATATTGTGTTGCGTTTGTGTGCCCATCTCCCAAAGTATATGAATTTCAAAATATATTTTGACAACTACTTTACTTACATGGAACTGCTTATCAAACTCCAGGAATACAGATTCTGGGCTGTTGGCACTTTGCGCAAGGACCGGATGCGTAAATGTTCCTTGAAAAGCAAAAAGGAGCTGAAGAAAATAGGTCGCGGGGCTTATGAAGGTGCAGTTGATATGAATTCTGGTATCACTGTTCGCTGGCTGGATAATAAGCCAGTACAGCTTGCCTCCAACTATGTTTTCATTGAAGCAGCAGATACTGTGAAACGGTGGTCGAAGAAGAAGAGAAGCATGATTGATGTTCCACGCCCACATGCCATCAAAGTTTACAATCAGGCAATGGGTGGCGTAGATTTATTTGACATGTTCCAATCGCTTTATCGGATGGATCATAAAAGTAATCGATGGTATACAAGAATCTTTTACTGGATCATTGGTTCCTGGATTGGATCAATCGGCAGCGCACTTACAGTCAATGCAAAGAAAGTTAAACGTAAAGCAGGAAGGCCATCTCTTGATGAGTCAACTACTGAGGAGTCAACGTCAAAAAGGCCACGCACTGCACCAGATCTGGCACCAACACCGGAGGATGTGAAGTTAGATGGCTTTTGCCACTGGCCTGTTCATCGAGAAGATCGCCCGAGGTGCTTCCATTGCAAGGAAAAAACCCAAATTGGGTGCTCAAAGTGTGGCAAAGGTCTTTGCCTTGTCAAAGATAGAAATTGTTTTGTGGAGTATCACAAAGGACTTTAGACTGTATGTGTCTAGTGTGCTTTTTAAGAAAATACTTTTATGTACATAACTATCTATCAAGACTTTAATTTCATGTTTGTTTTTGTGAGAGAGTTCTTTTTTGTTTATAAACTTAAAATTTTTCGCTCCTTTTATTATTAACTCAGTTCCCGGAAGGGCCATATGGCCCGGTCCAAGAATTTGGGGAAAATTTTAAAAATATGGAAATTTTTTGTTTAATTAGACAAAAACAAGTAAATTTAAAAATAAAACAATTTTTTTACTACAATGTCTGGTAGGTCGGGCATGAAAGGGTTAAAACATATTCCTAACATAATTTAGATTAATTATTTCGGGCGTGCAATTTGTTGAGGCCTGTAAAAACTAGTGAAAAGAAAAAGAACATGAATCATATAACATATTTACCTCCGGAAAACTTTGCCCAAATGTTTCTAAAAAATATTAAAAAAAATATATAAAAGTATGTATCCAGAGAATCCCAACCTAGTGAACTCCCCCAATAAATTTGGCCGTAAATCTAAACCAAAAACTATTAAGTTTTTCACTCGTTGGCAAAAAATATTGACTGTCCAACGCGACAAAATATTACTAACAATTTTTCAACGTTTTTACGCGATATTCAGGATCCATTTGCCATTTTATTAAAAAATCGATTTTCAATTATAATTACTCTATTTGATATATCGCTTATTATCCTTTCGTTAACTTCTTTCACTAAATCTTTTTATTGACAATGACCTATTTATTGGTCATGCGCAGTGGATTCAGAACAATGGATTGCATAAAAAATAGTCTTAAAATAATTCATTTAATTAAATTACCCAAGCGGGAAATAGTTAAATGTTGCAAAAAAAAATATATTGAATAAAAATATTTTAATGACATTTAATGTCAACTGCCATAATATGACAGTTGACACATTCATTGGCATCAAAGTCATTGCGTTGTATTTCTTCCAAATGATGCCGGCCCAAGGGTTGGCGCCCCAATGAAATTATCCCATCCGTCAAGATGCTCGTCCCATACCATCGGGCAACCGCAAATATACACCACTGGGGGGGGGGGGGGGGGGGGGGGGGTGGGGGGGGATTAAATATTCAATGAGAGGATTGCATATATATCATATTTACTTTCCAAGAAGATGTTTGAAAAAACCAGAACAGCCCCAGAAATTAATTTAATCTTTGGTTATTTCAATCTTAACTTAGCGGGACTGGCTTCTTGAAAAAATCAGATTTACTTTCTCACCAGCCAACCCGGTCATCCATTGCAGTATGATGAAACCTCATTCTAATAATTTTTGCAGGTATGAAGAAGTATGTACTTACGTAGTAAAGACAGGTCGGTCATCATTATGAACCAATCATATTGTAAGTCATTTTGTTTAAGATCATCTTTACTTTGCTAACAAAGTTTCTGATAAGAAACTCCAAATAGACATAGAGATAATTATATATATATAAATCTATTCCCCAACTAAAAGTATACATCCTAACAAAATATGATACAAAAATGCACTCAAAACATTAATCAAAACAAAGGGGCCAAAAGTTGTCAGCATTAGTCAAGTACTACCATAAAACCACATTGCAGTCTTTTGATCACTTTTGGTCACTGATCACACACACATATATCCACTCACACAATTTATGGTATCAACTTTCAACGAATCCATGCTCTCTGTTGACCAACACAGTAGAGAAGTTTGACATTTGAATTTGACATTGAATGTTGCTTTAAAGATAATCTATTTGTTTATTTATTTGTGAATATTTATCCAGGATAGGAACTTCGGTAAATACATGTACAAAATATATACAATAATATACAAAATACTGATATCAATGTTCGTCCTGCTAAATCAATGTTCGTCCTGCTAAACTCTGCTACTATTCAGTGACATAAAACATGGTAAGAAGTGGGAGCATACAAGAACAAAAGTATAAATTATAAAGTATAGTAAAGGTTTTCGCTGCCACATTTGTGTAAAACAAGAGAGGCTTGTCATGATGATGTAAATATGTTTCTGTTTTCTGTTTCTTGATTGATTGCAGATGTGGATGGTTTCTACTGACAAAAGTAGAAAACATTCTTTTCCGCAATTTTTGAGGAGGTTTTTTCAATGTTCTTTTTTTTAATAAATACGATTTGCGGAAAATGAACAAAGAGGAGATAAACATTAAAGATTTGACACATAACTTTGTATGTTTCAAGCAACAAATTGATTTTTCATTGAATTATTTTGATGGTCAATAGAAACCATTAACTGTATTTATGCACACAAGATGATCGCAATGATCGAGACAATTTCATCAAGGTTTTGTTATGTCATTTAGTTTAGGTAAACATTTTCATCGCTATATATTTTTTAACTTTAAATTTAATTTTTGTTATGTTTTATTGGTTAATTGTTATTCTTTTCTGTTTCATTTATCACAAATAACAAAAATTATTCGAATTGAGAAAAAAAAATAGGGGGTACGAAACCAGAATAGCGCCGGAAGCATGACCAAAGTCAGTTTCATCAACGAACAATGCAGCAAAAGGATACAAGTATTTAAAGGTTTTGCAAAATAGCTTACTATTTGTTGTTATAAATTCGCATACAAACATACACAATATAGCAAATATCACAACAGCAAAAGCATGTTTTTAAAAGCTTCTCACGTTTCTCAATAATTCATCATTTTCAGCTATAAAACATCACTAACAAACAAACAATAATGACACGTGCTTTTAAAATGGTTTGTTATACGAAGTGACTACGGATACGGCACCGTCCACAAACTTGTTTTAGTTATACATACGGCAACCTTCTGCGCATGACCACCCGGGTTCCTTTTCCGGCGTGATTCAAACTATTTCTCAGACATGGCGGCACGTGGTCATAAATATGCATTGCTCGCCCAAAACACAAAATTCTTATCATTTTTCAGATTACAAGAGGTTGTTGAACAATATTGTTGTTGTTGTTGTTGTTGTTGAAGGTTTATTCTGGGCTTATCCATTTACAATAATGGCTCTTCATCCTGTATATATACATAAAATTAATAAATTAAATGTTAAAATTTTAAAAAGTCATTATTTACATTGTTTAAAATAAAATTTTTAGTTAATTTGCAAAATTCATTATAGTTAGTGAAATTCCTTATATACATTGGTAAGTTATTAAAATGTGTGTATGCATCGTGTTGTAAGGTTCCTTGAACGTCTATCTTCATTCTTCTTTGATGACTACTTCTTAATGAACGTCTTGGCACATACAGTTCAACTGGTGCAATTGCTGGCCAATCTTCTCGGTTGATTGCCTTGTGTGTCAGCTTGAGAAGGTTAAAACGCCGTCGATCACGAATGGGGAGCCAGTTGAGCTTTGCGATATCGGATGAGGAGGCAAAGCGGCGCAGAACAAAATTACATGCGCATTTCTGTAAACGCTGCAGACGGTTCAGCTGACAAACATTTAATGTGTTGTAAACAACATCACTATAGTCAATTCTTGAGAGAAATAGGCTTTCGGCCAACTGTTTTCTTGTCGCAAATGGTGCAAAGTTTTTAAGTTTGCGCAGAACAGCAATCTTGGCATAGCACGAAGAAATTGTCTCAGAAAGGTGTTTTTCCCACGTGAGGTGCTCATCAAAATTAACGCCCAGTATCTTGGTGTTGCGCACACGTACGATTGGTACGTCATCTAGGAATATTCCTGTCGGTCAATCATCTAGAGAGTGACGTCCTGCAAGGTGTTTCGATGAAAACATCATGTACTTTCTCTTTAGCGCATTCAGTGACAAGCAGTTTGTACTCGACCACTGTGCAACGTTTTTGATGGAGTTGTTCTCTTCATCGATCTGACCGCAGCTTATGACTGGTGTGTTCCAAAATGGATATTTTACACAATTTTCAACAGAATCAACACAGCTAATGAGGAGCTGATCAACTGTGTGAAAATTATCGAAGAACTGTACAAGAAGACTCAATCGACAATGAAAGGAGAAACAGAGTACTTCGAAACAACATCGGGTGTTCGTCAAAGGGGACCCGAGTCACCAAATCTGTTCAACCTATTTCTCGATTATATCATGCGAATATACAACGATCACGCAACCAAATTGGGACTTGGTATATCATTCAAGTTCCGGATAAAAGATCAAGCTAGATATCGTAGTGATAGAGCAGCATATAGAGGGGAAATGAGCTATCCATGGATTGGTTACGCAGACGATCTTGCACTGATGGCAGAGACAATAGAACTCCTTCAAAATGCTGCAGATGTATTGCAAGACCTTCTACATTACAACGATTTGGTTTGGTAATCAGCATTGATAAGACCAAGACAATGATATTCAATTGGAAAGGAGAAGAGTACCCTGAAAGCATCATCACCATCAATAATGTAGCCATAGAAAATGTGACACAGTTTGCATACTTGGGAGCTGTTATATCCTACTGTGAACCTGAAACATCTGAAAAAGAACTTGACAGACGTATTGGGATGGCCCATGGCAAATTTGCGGAAATGAAGAAAGTCTTGTGCAACTATCATCTAAAATTGCAAATCAGGATGAAGTTTTACAACACCTGCATCAGAAGCAGACTGTGCTACTGTTGTGAAACATGGACACTGACTAAGAAACAGTACGAACGCATGGAAAAGGTACATATGCAGTTTCTGCGACGCATGGTCCGAGGAGGAATGGCAAGAATGTTTTCCCACGATGAAATCAAAAAGGCGAAAGAGGCAATGAAGACTGGTTTCGATAATGAAGAACAGACGACGATCAACTGGGCGTGGAAACACACGAATGTAAAAATCCTTGCGATATGTCAGATATGGAAATTGCAACGGTATATCGAGAACCAGAACGCTAGGTGGGTTGCTCATGTTGTACGTGCATCAAATGAATGTCTTACAAAAAGACTTATGTTTGTGGAAGAGAAGTTTACGAAAGTCGGATACCACCACAAGATAGTGTACGAGAAAGTGATCAAGTTCCAAGAAGATCAGGGTGTATCAGTGGAAACATTTTTGAGGAACTGTTTTCTGCGAAAGACTGTTGGTCAATCAACTTAATTAAGTTGGTGCCTTAAGTACCGCACTGGTATAATAGGTTAAGATTTATGTAATCGCCGGCCATGCGTACGAGGTACTGGAACTCCCGTATGCCTTGCGAATAGTAACAAAACGAAGTAGGAATGTTGCAACGAAATCCCTGCCGTACTTCTAACAAACAACGTCGGGATACGCCATTTACCGTGCACCCAAATCGCAGGCTACAAAATAAGGGTACGGAAGTCTCTGCCGTACTCCTAACAAACAACGTTGGGATATGTCAAAAATTACCGTATCCATGCATCGCCGTGTTGAAGATACAGCAACACCTGAACGGAAGTTGTCACAAATCTACACATGCGCAGATTGATGCCGTACCTCTAACCTAAAGAAAAAAGGGTACGGCTGCCGTACCCGTAACAACCACCTTTGTTATAACACTCTAACGTTGAACGCGCATAATTTTACGCGAAATCCACACGAAATGTAACTAAATTATGGGTTTCTATTTTCCTGGGACACATTGTAAGTAAACGAATTCAACTTGAAAAATCTTTAAAGATTCTATTGAAATTTTCAAAATTTTAGCCATCCGCCAAATTATATCCACGCGAAATGCAATAACGTTACTTAGCGACAGCCAAATTAAATCAACGCAAAAATTATCTTTTATGTATAATTACAACTAAATAAAAAGAAACATAAACCGTTTATTTATTAGAAAGGAAACTCCAAAAAATTTATAAGTTGTGAAAGGTTGTACTTGTGATTGTTTGGATGTACCATGTCGTTTAGCTTACGTAATTACACCGATAAACGTCACTGTTAGGTTATCCGGCGATAGCGTCAATGGTAAGGCGTTCGGCTCTCAACCCAAAGGTTCTGGGTTCGAGACCATGCTATCACAACGTTGTTTAGTGATTAAACCCTAACGGTTATAAATAAACAACGCCGTATTTCATCAACAATAACCGTAGCACAAATGAGAGCAATTAAATACACTAAAACCCCGGGTCGAGGTCTTCATGATAGTGCTTAATGAGCGTTCTGGAAGCCTCGTTAAAAACAAACCAACGTGAAACACAAGGAAACCTCGTTAAAAACAAACCAACGTGAAACACAAGGAAACCTCGTTAAAAACAAACCAACGTGAAACACAAAACATAAGATAAACATGGATGTACATCATCTACAAGTTTGCAATGAATAGATGCAGCCATCACTCAAATGTTCAACTTCCAAGCATCGAAAGAATCTAATGAATACATCATAATTGCAGAAATTGCAAATTTTTTCATATTGTTAAAAGCAGTTATATTCTCAAAACCATCTCTATGGTGACAATCGATCGGAAAGAAGTGAATATCAAAAATGGTAGGTTGAAGAGATTGTCGTTCTTTTCAAAGACACGAGACATAAAAGTGACAATTTGAGAGATATATGAATACAGTTTTAGAACCGGTAACACTCTGATTGTACCCAAAGTTAAGTCATCTTTTGGAGTCAATTCGATTTTAGTTAGAGGTGCCTTAGCTTGGACTAAATTACCCAAAGCGACTAATAGTCAAGTCAAATCGCGCAAAAATTGTGCTTTTCATTCTAGAAGCATGAAATTTGGCACAGTTGGTCTTTATGACAATTAGAACTTTTAAGCCTGGGAGTCACCTGTAGATAAAACATCTTGGGTATTTTACGGACCAGAATAGGTTTCCATTGTAACAAAAAATATTTTGCTCAAAACCTATATTGTTATATTGTTATAGGGAAAGCTTATTCAAAATGGAACAGAAAATACTAAAAGACCTTGCTTCGAAAAGTTACTGGTAAGGAGATAATGGGATTTAAAAGATTTATTAAAGTTCGATAACTCGAACCTCTGGTAACTCAAACTGTTTTTCAGTTCCCCTTCCCTATGTTTTCTCATAAAAACTACCGATAACTCGAACATTCTCTATCTCGAACTATTTTAGTCGGTCCCTTGGAGGTTCGAGTTATCGGGATTGTACTGTATTTATAAAAAATATATATTCTTTGCCCAATACAGAATACTTTAAAATTATAGATTTTGCTCTCTTTTTTGACTTATTTTTTCATTTATTAGGTGGAAAATTGTTTTCTTTTATTTAAATTATTGTAAGCATTTAATTTTCTTTGAAAAAACCCTTGATCATTTAAAAATAAAGAACTTATAATCGTTCAAACCTGATTTCTCAAAATGGTAACATAAAAAAATACCTTGGAAATAAAATAATAAGTAATATACAACTATTAACATGTAACCGAAAATAAACTAGCAATTCAACTGATACGAAATTGTCGAGAAGAACCAACTATACTTGCATAATTCCCACGAACGACGGCTGTTGATATTCTCTCGAATAACCATGTAAGCTCGCGTGCATCACCAGTTCTCCGCGACAATTTTCGATTGAGGTTCTGCAGAAAAGCCATGGAGGCTGGAACGAAAACACCAGTAGTTTTCATGGCAACGGACGTAAAAATGTAGCGCTTGGAGAGTTCGGCGTATTTCACAACTTTTCTTTCAGATCCTGCTGCTTTGGCTGCACATCCGGGTTCGACTGCCGACTTGTTCACAATCGACGGTGCGAAAGTGTCAGAACAAGTAACGTCCCAGACCAGCCTAGCACGTTGACTTTCCTTCCATAAATGGATATACGGTCATACCATCAGGGCGCTTGCCGTGCCCTCTGTCCAACCCGACTGGCTTGAGGATTGAATGATAGCCAGTGACGTCAAGAGCTTGACGAACGATGTCGTTGATGACTGAATGGCATAGATGTCCACCGGCACTCCTTAGACCAGAGAGAGGTTGAAGACCATGGACATCGATTAACGGCCTCATCGGCAGAGGTGTGATTCGCATGTCTTAGCACAAAAACTAGCATAAAAACTAACCAGAAAAGAGTATTTGATACTATTCCAGCAAACAAACAAATGCACAATTTTCAAGTCTGTAGCTCGAAAAAGTATCTCCAAAAGCTATTCTTACAACTATATATAACATGTCAATTTCGGGATAGCGATTTAGACGATTTTTTCAAACACGAAAATAGCTCAATCCCTCCTGCCTTTTCATAGAACGGCGAGTTACGATCAGGAATAAAGTCAGACCTTCTTCAATGCCTGGAGAGAATCAATTTTTCTTTTGATGATAGCATAACGGTCGATTGCATTGTCCTAGATGGAGCCGCAATTGTTAACATGTTAAAGCCTAATAGCGCTTTAACTTACCAAGAGGATGCAGACTCCTTTTATGAAACAACAACTGGCTCATTCCTCTCGTGTTGATATTGTTTAGGATGTGTACATTCAAAATTCACTAAAATCATCTGCTCGATCGAAAAGAGGTATGCTATAGATGGGTATTGTATCGAATGGATGACAATACCCATACACTGTGAGAGGTACAATGTAGAAATCTTTAAGGAAAAATGTTCAAAAGTTTTATAATTATGTACAGTTTTTATTTTAAAAATTTTCTTAAAATATTGTTGTGGGAACCCCCTGAAGTTTGAAATCTTTGAAGCCAATTAACTCTTTATTACTACAATTTTAGACGTACATAGGTCTCTTAGTATTTTTGGTTCAAATTTTAATGATCTTTCCAACACTATATAACAAAATATGTTTTTAAAATGTTTATTTTTAAAATAATACGGGGGTAAAAGAATATTCTGTTGTAGGAAAATATTATAATTGAAAAACCTTAAATAGTACAAAAATGTTTCTTAGTATTAGATAAGACATATTACATAGAATATATATATATAAAATAATGGAAATAAAACTTTGCATATCGCAAAATAATTATTTATTAACTTCTAAGTGAACCCCCTGGATTGTAAAATCTTTTAAATCCTATTATCTCGCCTTACCAGTAACTTTTAGTATTTTCTGTTCCATTTTAAATAAGCTTTCTCATGGTATATAACGATATAGGTTTTGAGTAACAAAGCTTTTGTTACTATGGAAATCGGTTCTGATTCTTAAAATATCCAAGATGTTTTATCTACAGGTGGCTCCCAGGTTTAAAAAGTTCTAATTGTCATAAAGATCAACTGCGCCAAATTTCATGCTTCTAGAATGAAAAGAACAATTTTACCATTATTTTGCACGATTTAACTTGACACTAAGGAATCCGTGACTTTACGTAAGTTTAAGGATAAACTTAAAGACAGTAATATTTTGTCAATGCAAAATATGCTCATAATTACAATCTTATTTATTTTAGTATTTATATTGATAACTTTGTAATTATTTTTTTATATTGGACTTAATTAGTTGTATAAAACTAGATCTGTAATATTATCCAATCAGAAATAAAGGATTACATACAATATCGAGGAAGAAAAGTATCGAAAAGAACAACAATAAATATTGTATTTGTATAAAAATGTTCCTAAAATATAAAATCATTCAAAAGCCATTTAAATTCCCAAATTTCATTCATTCATTTCAATTTATTAAAAACTAGAGCTCTTAGCACGTTGAATCTGTTTTCGTTTTCTCGTGTAGGGGAAATTATACTTGAGGAGTTCCACGTTAACGAATTCGTGTTTTTTTACATCGTAAAGATATCGTCCCACTAATTGGGCCGATCTTTCTTTCTTCTTGCAAAAACATGTTTCTGCTTGGAAAAATCTATGACGTCGTAAGCCTTTCTTCCCAGATGAGTTAGTCATTATCAGAGGATTTGTTCATTAATCGTTCGATAAATCGTTTTAGAAAGAAATGAGAACATCGTTCATGTTGTTGGTCCACCTTGTTGTTTTGCGCAGCATTTGAATCTAACCCCAATTAAGTCTGTAAATGGAAAAGTTATAAAGGTAGTTGACAACTTCAAATACATTGGTGGTTGGATGAAGAACACTGTGAAGGATTTTGAAATCCGAAAGGTTTTAGCGTGGGTTGCTTGTCACAAACTGCGGAAAATCTGGAAATCAGGTATAAAGAAAGTGATCAAGGAAAGGCTTTTCCTAGCAACAGTAGAGTCGATATTACTCTATGGAGCAGAGACGTGGACTCTTACAAAAGCACTCAGAAAATGTCTGAATGTTGAGAATGGTATATGACGTGTCATGGAAGGAGAAGATGACCAATGTGCAGCTGTATGGTAGTTTACCACCTGTCTCATTGAAGGTGGCCTTCCGCAGACTGAAATTGGCCGGTCATTGTACAAGACATCCAGAAGAGGAAGCGTCAAAAGTGATACTGTGGGAACCTATACAAGGTAGATCGAACGTGGGAAGAAGAGCAGTCACATACATAGACAATTTGAAGGATGACACTGGAATAGAGAACACGAAGGAACTGAAGACAGTTATGATGGATAGGATTGGATGGAGGAAACTGACAACATTGGCGCGAGCGAGAGCTCCGCCTAAGTAAGTAAGTAAGTGAAGATAACGCATTGGCTTTTAGATCTTTAGATTTGAAAAAATAATATTGCTATCCAAAAATATTATTATAAAATTTTAATATAGTTTCACTATATTCTGACATTCGTTCTGCAAACATGCAACCTCATACTCTTAAATCCCTCGTTCTTTTGCCTTACTTTGGGTTTTGTTCTCTTCATACCATGTGCGGTGTGCGTGCCTTCTGCGCATGCGTTGTCCTTTCCATTGTTTCAAATATTATTATGGTTTTTGAGCTGTTTAGACTTGAAGAAATGATACAAAATTTTATAATAGGTCTTCAGTTCCGATCGGACGTTTCCCGTTGTCAAGGCATGTTATTTTTAGGAGACCATGGAAGAGAGGTATGCGATGAGAGGTATACTTTGATGGTGGGTGGTGGATGGCGGATGGTCAATTAAAGCAATATGCAGCCATTTTTGGTGGAAATATGAGGTAAGTGAACAATTATCGAGAGGAAAATGGCCCAGCATATTGTTATATATCCAAAAAGCGCGATTGGACAAGTCATATAGTCTACCATAAATGTTCGGAACAAGATCAAAGAAAAAAGCATTGCAAACATCAACTTCAAAGAAACTGAAAACATTCTTCCCGATATGAATCTCATAAATGACTTGAAAGTACTTACTCGCTTTTCTCATACTGGAGTACTATAAGTTTATCATTCATTGTAGCTATAATAAGTTGCTGACACGTGGTAAGGAATGATAGCAGGGATAGATCTTAATCTTGGCAGCGATTTAAATCAAACAAAAACCAGGTCAGTAGATCTTCGGTAAAAACCAGGGCAGGGGATCTTCGGGGAAAAACCAGGTCAGGGGATCTTTGGGGAAAAACCAGGGCAGGGGATCTTCGGGGGAAAACTAGGTCAGGGGATCTTCGGTTTCACTTTAAAGGAACAACAAATAGAGAGCGTAAAGTGACGAAGATAGTTGTAATTCAGATGGTTGAAGTTTAGATGCTTCATCAGATGTGAGTTATCAGGATTCTAGCATCCGTTCATGACCATAGATTTGTTAGCTCATATAGCACATAATATGTGGTCGATCTAAATCCTTCTAAATTCAGAAATTATTCCTCACTCATAGGTCAAAGAGTAAAAAAAGTAAAAAAGCTGCAATCGACCGCAAATTTGTAGTCATCATTTTGTTCGCAAATAAATATACCTCAGCAATGAGCATTAAGAAAGATGAAAGTTTCAAATTTTGTTCGAATTCAGCCTCCACATCGCTTGGGCTAGCCCCATTTTAAAGCCGACTGATTTCGATTCCTGCCGACGGACTTAAAATTCCAGTGGCGATTAAGTTTTTTTTCGAAAGCGTGTTAACACATATGAAAATGTCCGTGGTCTCTACAACTATGATGGTAGAATGAAGAACGCACAACCACCAGGTGAGGGAAAGGAACATGGATTCATTTGGTGAGTTGTACATAAAAGAGGCAGAAGAAATTGGAAGTGAGGAAGAAATGGAGACAATTTTGAAAATGTTGTTGGCATGGATAATATTGATATTGCAATAAATTTCTTTAGCAGCGTAAAAATTAGAAATTTCACAATTGGTTGGCGAATTGACCTGTTTAAGGAAACACTATTATTAACTGGCAAGATATTTCTAACGTTTCACCGATGGCATGCCTGTCAACATGGAAACTTTCCAGATACATACGCACGCAATGCAACAATGCAATTTATTTATGTCACGTGACATGAATGCAATTTCGTCAACCTTGCTGATAGAGCGAACAATTAGAACACGAATTCTGATGATAAACTTTACCATTTCGAAATTGGCTTTCTGCCATTGTTTAGGAAAACGTTGAAAACAGTTTTTGATATTAAATCAATGTTAACGCTGACATGAGATTAACCGGCGCACGAATTCTACAAATTTTGTTTGTTCGTGTGACATCACGTGGCGTTTAAATGTTATTTTGAACATACAAAAAATAACAACTGCAACCTCAATAAGTAACTTTTGAAACTAAAATGTTATGACTAGATATTTTATTTAAAGCGGAATTAATTTCAATTTGTAATATGTGTAATCCGTATTTCGTAATTCGTGTAAGAAGCTTCACAGCATGCGGAAATATAGAGTTTTCAACGTTCGAACGTTATTTTTTGATGATCAATGAAATAGAACGCGAAGTTGTTTGTTGTTCGTTCGATCTGACGTATTTCAAAACCTGCAATTCCCGTTTCATCTGGCGAAACGTTCTCAAAGTTAACCTGAGAGAATGGCTGCATTGTTTTCTAATAAAATCTACGTGTATAGTTTAATCGTTAAAACATTTTGAGTAAATTGCAGAAACTGATGTTGCTTTCTAAAGGGTTTTCATGATGGTTGAACAAAAACCACGCCTTTTTCAATTTGATAAGAACATGGACGCTCACATTTGCTCTTGAATACAATAGGTATTTTGTTTAAAGGAATAGGAAAATAAGAACTACGCGTTGTTTTTTTTATAAGAAAACCTCTTTATAAGAAACCTACACGTAGTCTTCAAATATTAAGAAACTTTTAGTACTATATTGTTATGACTAATTCCAAAATAAGAAACTTTTTTTGAAGCCTTACGATAAATCAAAGAAATTCATATCATTTAAGTGAAATCAAATGAGGTCATTGCACTGCAGACAGATCAAATACGTAACACTTCGAACTTTCGAATATTAAATTTTGTTTATTGAATGTTTATTTCTGTTTTGACAATTGACTGTGTGAACTTAAGAATCTGTTTGAATTATGCTTGATTTGATATAATAAACAAAATAAGAAACTTTTAGAACTTTTAGGCCCTTCGCTAGGTTTCTTATAAAAAAAACGTGTATCCCAGCTTCAACCCGAATTTTACTGGTAAAAGCGTGTATCTTGAGTCAGGTTTACAGGATATGAAGTCAAACGTTACAATAATTAATAGCTTGAAAACATGTTACAAACATCATTTAAAAAATTAACCGAAGATTCAGCAAGGTCGTTTGCACGCATCAAATGTTAAACATAAGCTGTCATCCGTGCAAATTCACCTTTAGTGACGTCAGATCACAAAATCACGTGCCGCTTTGGAATGGCTTCAGAAAAAAAGAAATTTTTAAAAAATCTATTTAAAAAAATATTTCGGACAATCATTTGATTGTTTGTTTCCAGAAAATTTAAATATAGTTTGCATGATTTTTAAAAGAATTTAATATCTCTTCATTTTCAAAGCATTGTTGACATCATCGTACGTGTGTTTATGGCATACCTCGGGCTTATTGTATTAAAATAAACAGAGTTTACAAAACCTTTATAATCTTGCCACTTGGTTATATAAACGACCTATTATTTTTAACCAGCCGTCAATCATTCGTGTTTGCAGAATCTACAATACGCTCGTTATTTCGGCGCATCGAATTCAACCTTATGAATACAAAAGGGTGGATACGAAACACAATGGGACATTCGGCACTATTAACTTAGTGTCAAGTCACAAAACTGAATGTTATTGATGTAGCAGATTGTCTAAAAAAATATTTACTTTAACTTTTCGCAATATTTATAAACACTTTGGTGAAATTTGACGTTATCAAGTCGAATTAGAGTTAATCAAGGTATTGTCAAACCGTTCTTTTTATTAGAATTGCACCAAGATGGTTGACGTTAACCAGGTCAAAGGTTAAAAATGATGAGCATTAAACCATCTCAAGCCCAACATCACGCTACTGGATATATTTATAGCGTTTTTACATTCTCCTTGCGGTTTGGGGGCTGGTATAGCAAATTGGTAGGTGTTGTTTTAATACACCATTCTGCTTGTTCCTTCATGCCAATAACTTTAAAATGTTAAATATTGGTTTTTAATCTGCTTGGTAAACAAACTTTGCGTATATATTCGCTTGAAGCCCAGTTCGACGTCCGTATCACTGTCGAGCAAAAGCAAAGTATCTATTTTGCGCTTTTTTTCTTTTAGCGACCTAAACAGTAGTTGAAGCATGAAGCTTTTAGTTCTTATTGCGGTGTTGGTTGGTGGGTCGGTACAAGGCGGTGGAACGCTTCCGCACTTGCAGTTGGGCGTCATCAAGAAAATCCTACTTGATAAATTAGGATTGACGAAAGCACCAAACACGGAAGCAATCGAACCACCGCAAATACTTCTAGAGCGCAGCAAAAGACTGGAGTCTAACGAGGAGTTTGAAAGCACCGACCGCATGACATTTACAACGACCGCCGAAAGGCTGGGTATGCATTTTTCCCCGTTCTTATTGCATAATACTGCCATTCTCTATCGTAACATTATTATTATTATTATTATTATTTGTAAAATCGAGTTCCATATAAAATGCATAGTTCTTCTCTCTAAAAATTAAAGATAAAAAAGAAAATCTTAAACTTTAGGGTGATAACAAATTTCTTGTCCCGGTTGGTCGATTGGTCGATTAACTTCATTTTTATTGTGTTGCAAACAAGATAGGGAGAGGCCACTTTTAAACGAAGAAAAGTAAAAGATGCATATAATTCATGATGCGCGACAGTGTGACCACAATTCTGTTGTGTTTCTTTAGAGTGTTTTTGTTGTAAGAAATCGCTTGTGACGTAAATAAGCTATCTGCAATAAATATGGTTGAGTATCCACCATACATCTAAACACTAAGCATTCTATTGACGTCAAGATTCTTCCTAAGGACCGACTTGCTCCCGTTTAGAATCGAATAAGTTCAAATTTGCGTTTAAAAACACTGACCGCTTTCGAAAACAGCCCATTAATCTGGCCCTCATCAACTTCTATCAAGACGAGACCAATGCTCAATTTGTTGAAATAAAAAAAACAGAGTCTGGGGAAATAAAAAATGTGGTAAGCATTGATGCTACAGAAATCAATTGGATCAGCAAAGTGATAACCGATGAAATCAAAAACCTTATCCAGAGATCAGACCCGTCGCAAGAGGTCTTCGAGTATGAGGTGAATGCCGAGTGCTCGACGGACACTTGTTTTAAACAGTTACCGTTCATCGACATCGAGTATCGTACCAAGCGTTTAAGGAGAAACAGCATCGCAAAACCATGTTTTGAGAACTCTGACGAATGCTGTCTGAAAAGTCTCAGAATCACCGCCAAACAAATGAAATGGGAAAATTGGTTCCATCTACCGAAGGAATTCGATTTCACTTATTGTTCGGGTTCTTGTAAGAACCAAAAGAGTTCGTTTTACAGTAAGGTGTATGCGGCTCTCAACACCACAGGGTCGGGTGGCTGCTGCGTGGCACGGGAGTTGAAAAGTATGCGAATCATGCATTCCAAGGGCCAAGAATTTCACGATAAAAACATTAACGGCGTGATGGCAAAATCGTGCGAATGCTCCGGACTTTGATCAGCATTGGTGAAGTTAGATGTAAAAGCTAGTACGCTATTTGTAGTAGAAAGCTGTAGTTCGAGACAGTGATTCCAGATGTAGCTACTTAATCCTTCTTGCTGTTGATGTTTATAAAAGAAGCTTAGAACTTCAATGTTTTTAGTTTTAAAACAGGGTGTTTTTATTAACTGTTTCGGCTTTTAATTGACTTTTTATGTAGAGAGAAAAAAGACAATTTTGTATATTTGGAGTATATTTTCGATTCTCGTCGGTTTTTTTGTTGTTGGTCCTGTTTTTAAATTTCCAAAGGTTTTGTTTATACTGTACAAGTGGTTTTATATATAATACAGCGAAATATTTTTTATGTAGAGCGAAACTTAGTTTCATTATAATTTATACAAGAAAAGAATGTCAAACATTAAGCTGCCTTTTCAGGTAAACGTTAAGTTTTCAGCGGGAAAAATATCTCGAAAACAAGTTTTCTGTTTTAATGTATAGCTCCAGGACCTTAATCTTCATTTGCTCTAACAAACTTGACAGAAAGCTTCACTTCCCACTTCTTATCTAAGCCTTGAACCCCTTTTGCTTGTCATTAACTATGCGCCAAAACTGAAAGAAAACCAAAAAAAAAGGTTTTTTGTGCATATAACATTTATGTGATTCCTCCCAGAAATCGCGTCCTAACAGCTGAGAGGATTGCTGTTCCCTTTAATACTCCTTCTTATTTTCGCTGTGATCCGTTCAGCAAATATCAACATTGGAATGTTAAGCCTCTTAAGGCATGTTCGCATTATTTGCATAACGTTCTTTAGTTTCGGCCAGCCTATATTCTTTCAGCTAACATGAATAAGCCTTAAATTGCAAGAAACTTTAATGAAAAACATGGCTGAAACGAAAGACGACAAAAGAGCCATATAATTGCGCAACACGGAACTTCATTAATCTGGAGATTAACTATGATATTTTTTCTTGAGGAAATCATAATTCGGTTTTTGTTGTTGGTATTTCAACTGCGCATTTAAAAACAATGAAATGCAACATCGAGTGCACGTAAAAAACAAACGAACCCTCAGTTTCCAACAGAGGATTTAAGCCCTCGTGTCTACATTTGTACGTGTGTCCAGCTCAGCAGATTTTGCTCTTTTGTTACCATAATATATCCTTTAGTATGCTTGCCTTATTCCAAATGTTGTGTGACAAATATCTAAGCCTCGTTCTCAGATTTATTTCAGTCTTAGCATAACTGCACGATGTTTTTGATTTGGACATAATATAGGAAGTGGTTGATGCATTCCATACGCCATGGTAAATATGGCGCCTAACATGCTAACCTGTCAGTCAACAATGCAGCAATATTAAGTGGTAAGCACCTCCCATTAAACCGCTGGGTACTTCTCAGTTCTTTGTTGTTTGTTATGAAGAGAGTGACAACAACATGTTAGTTGAGTGCAAATATAATGGTGTAATTACTGAAAGGCACACAGAACGCAAGCGATAGATAAGAAACTAAGTGAAACTAGTGGAATATCATTCTCTTCTGCTGGCTTCACATTCCTTCGTTGTCTATTCTATTATTACGACAACATCACACGTTCCAAACATTCTCGATTTTAATTACGGGGCATATTTTTGTTTCAGTATTTGCACATAAGATTTTGTTTTGTTTTTTGTTGCTGATAATGGCGGGAAAATAAGCGAAATATGTTATGGAAATAAAAAACGTTTTTTCTTTACATATTATTCTGGCATTCGTGCACAAAGAACACTCGTATGTGCATTTTTACAAAGGCAAAAGCTGCATACGTTTATTTTGGTTTATCTTTTTCCTGAGTGACTGGGGTTTGAACAGGGGATCCAATTCGTTTGAATCTTCTGTCAGAACACAAAACAAATCAAATAGGTGCGAGAAAAACTTTCAAAATGTCGGAACAAATAGAGATGCAGTCAAGCGATTGCGTGAAATGACTGTAGAAAAACGGTCAATCAACAGTATACGTTTATTCGCATAGAAATCTCAATCGTGTTGCTCTGACGTACATTAATGTGTGTGCAAGGTAAGGTGTCAAGAAGGCAGTTAGCAAATAAGATGTGTAATATCACGCTCGAATAAATCAAATTTCACTCATCACTTCATCAACTCATCTATTTATCCTTGGATAGAGAATAAAAATGTATGTGTGTTTGTATTAGCCACGGTTAGTAAAATAACTTTTAAGGAAAGAGGTTTACACAGGTAAAAATTGTTTTTGTTTTGTACTTCAGTTGCACCGCAAAACAAGGCTCAAAGAGCCACTCGAGGTTGCTTAATGAAATAAATGAAGTGATGTAAATGAATGAGACATTGGGGGTGCTTGTTTGATAAAGGTAGAGTTTTCCACAGAGGGGAAAACATGTTGTGGAAATAGCTTTGATTAAGAAGGTTCCGTCTGAAATTTGAGATCTGGAGACTTTGAGGGATGGGTTAATTCAATGGTGATGACAAGAAGGGTGCTTGCCTTGAAGGTTTGAAGAGGAGGGACAAGAAACCTATGTTCAGAGCACTTACCATGGAAGTCATGGTACAGTACGGAAAAGCATGCAACATCTCTTGGTTGGGAACGAGGTTGAAAGCAATTGAAGAGGTCATCATCTACAAGATTACGAAGTCCATTTTGGATTGGTTTTGTGAAATTAAGAAAGACCTTTCCGGGCAGCACGACCCCAGATATGATCGCAGTGTTCCGTCATTGGTCATATCTGAAACAATATAGCATATAGCATTAATATGGCATCAGATATTTTCTTGACCATTAAAAATTTTACGACCAGATTTAGCAACAGATTGAATGTAAGAATTCCGTCTCTAGTCTGGAGTGATCTTTAAACCAAGTAGCAATCAAGGTACTTCATAAAGAAGGCTGCCATTCATGTGGACTAGCAAAAGACTGGGATCAGATGCATTTTACATTAGTAACAAGCCATCTGCTACCCCATTCCACAATGTTGTTAAGGTTTTGTATAATCATAGTCATTGTACCACTCAGGAGGTTATTTTCAGAAGGACGTTTGGCAATCCTCTGATTGGTCACTACCTCATAAAGCTAGTTTGCGACAATGAGGAGGCTAATTGGGCGATAGTATGAAAGAAAAGACTGTAAACTAGCATTTTTGGGGCATATTTTTGGTAAGAAAATATTCTTGATTAGGTTTGGGAGATTGCGGAGAGGTCAGACTCAAAGATACTTGAGAAGAACTATTGCTGGAATGTTTTCAGAGGCAGTTGCCTTGCTCGAATCAACATTTTTGC
Organism: Candelabrum cocksii; assembly: GCA_963930725.1. Taxonomy (NCBI): domain Eukaryota; kingdom Metazoa; phylum Cnidaria; class Hydrozoa; order Anthoathecata; family Candelabridae; genus Candelabrum; species Candelabrum cocksii. The sequence goes on along the minus strand of OZ005670.1, from coordinate 1,407,715 downwards.
TTAGAAGGACACTTTTCCAATGAAGACACGGAATTTGATGATTATAAAATCATGAAAACAGCTACCAGAATCCTTTGCGTTAAATCTTTGAATAAAACGCATTAAATAGAATCATATTAATAGTTAAAATAATTTGTGCTTAGAAATGAATCTTTGTCGTTAGTAGTTCAACTTATTTAGAGGATTGAAAAGTTAAAACGCAAAGGATTCTGGTAGTTGTATTCACGAATTTACAATTATGGGAACGGCCCATTGCCGATTGTAAAAAATTTATCCCGTATATTTTTATAAATCGCAAAAGTTTATTCTCGCAAAAAAATTTCATTCTAGTGAACCGCAAAAATTTTCCAGCAAAAAGTTTGAATTTTGGTGAACCGCACAAGTTTATTTCCACAAAATGTAAAAATTTTGCAAAGTTTTACAAAGACAGATACTTAAAATATTTGCCTAGAATGTAAATTTATGGTGCGTTCTGGAAACAGTAAAGCGGGAAAATGTAATAATAATGATATGAGAAACAATTCAACAAGTATGAACCGCATAAATATACAATTAGTTTCAGACAAGAGTGAACCAAACTACAGTGGAATTTCCCTAAAGCGGACACGGTATAAAGCGGACACCTCTATAAGGCGGACAGTTACGCTTGGAACGTATAGATCTTAGGTTAAACTCTTATAACGGACAACTCTATAAAGCGGACAATCATAAAGCGGACACTCCATAAAGCGGACAATTGTTTCTTCACCGAATGAAATTTTTCACTATAAACGCTCTCTATAAAGCGGACACTGCAAAAATAACACGACGACAAAAATTATTTATCAATTCTTTTTCTTCGATTGGCGACAACGGGTCAGAAAAGACAGCATTAATGCGATTCAAAATCCAGAAATTGCAAGTGATCGGGTCGAAGAAATTTCCGATGATGACGGGAGCAATGAGGAGTTGGAACAAGAAAGCATGGGTTTAAAAGAGATAATCACAATGCTTGACAAAATGAAGCGATGCCCTGTCTTTGACGGTGATAGCCAAGATATGTTGTCTACGATCACAAAAAGGATTTAGGACCTTCAACTGAAGAATCGAAAGCAATTCTATAGAAATTCTATAGAACGCGCAAAGCAAAGCATGGTCGACGTGAGACAGAGAGAGCGGTTTGATCGTTTTATTAGAGAAGCATACATAGAGGGAGATCACAAGAAGAGCAAGACAGTCACTAAAGAGAAGGCCAACACCATCATAGATGTTCTCAACAAGAATCCAGCAAAGAGCTACTGTCCTAAGTTCAAACACTGGAAGGTAAATTCCTAGCTGAATCAATAAATAACATGGCTGGCTAACAAAGAGACCTCATTTTAGTACACCAGTCTCACTGATACACTGGGTAAGAGACCCATAAAGTCACAAAACAACTTAGAATTCTTCCATTGGCGCGCATTCTATGAATTCCTAGATTGCGTTACGCATTCTATAGATTGCTTAAGTCCGTAGAAAGCGCGGAACATATATAGCTATAAATTATCAGTATTTATTATTATTATTATAGCTAGGTTTTATGTTGTAGCTAATCATGTTATCACGTTGAACTATTTATTCCGCTACTCAATATTTGCGATTTTGTCACTATTAAAGATGGCTGCCGACTAAAAAAATTGCCTCACTTCCGCGCTTGCCAAAACACGAGAATCAAGCATCTAGTGCTTTTATATATATCTTTTTTATTGTAGTTGCTCAAAACAAGGCCTTAAAGGTCACTTGTGTGTAAAGAGCTACAAGAGAAGTTAAGCAGTTTTAAGATATCGTTAAGTATTTGATTTGAACAGTTGAAGGTTATAGTCAGAAGGAAGCATGTAGATTGAAGGGGTTCCAAAGTCTAGATTTTCGCGGAGAAAAACTGGAATGAATTAAACTGACGTAAGTTTAAAAAATTGCAATTATGCAAAAAAGTAAATGAATCATTCCACAGCAATGTTTGTCGTTATGATCGACAACTTTTGTAACATTTTGCGAGAATAAACCTTTGCGGTAGACAACTTTCTTGATTTTTTACGGAAATAAACTTTTGCGGTAGACAACTTTTGTAACATTTTGCGGAAATAAACCTTTGCGGTTGACAACTTTCCTGACGGGAATAAACTTTTACGAATTTGGTCAAAAACCGCAAAAGTTCTTCCTTTAAAGTATCTGTCTTTGTAAAGCTTTATGTGCAAGTAGTTTGTTCTTTTTATTTTCTTTTCCTACTTGAAATTCACTTTGTTTGACTTCAGTGTTGATGTCTACTTTTTCTTCAAATTTTGTGCTTCTTTTATAACTTTCGTTAGCCATGTAGTTCTGTGACTGTACCTTTATAACTTTCGTTAGCCATGTAGTTCTGTGACTGTACCTTTATAACTTTCGTTAGCCATGTAGTTCTGTGACTGTACCTTTATAACTTTCGTTAGCCATGTAGTTCTGTGACTGTACCTTTATAACTTTCGTTAGCCATGTAGTTCTGTGACTGTACCTTTATAACTTTCGTTAGCCATGTAGTTCTGTGACTGTACCTTTATAACTTTCGTTAGCCATGTAGTTCTGTGACTGTACCTTTATAACTTTCGTTAGCCATGTAGTTCTGTGACTGTACCTTTATAACTTTCGTTAGCCATGTAGTTCTGTGACTGTACCTTTATAACTTTCGTTAGCCATGTAGTTCTGTGACTGTACCTTTATAACTTTCGTTAGCCATGTAGTTCTGTGACTGTACCTTTATAACTTTCGTTAGCCATGTAGTTCTGTGACTGTACCTTTATAACTTTCGTTAGCCATGTAGTTCTGTGACTGTACCTTTATAACTTTCGTTAGCCATGTAGTTCTGTGACTGTACCTTTATAACTTTCGTTAACCATTGTAGTTCTGTGACTGTACCTTTATAACTTTCGTTAACCATTGTAGTTCTGTGACTGTACCTTTATAACTTTCGTTAACCATTGTAGTTCTGTGACTGTACCTTTATAACTTTCGTTAACCATTGTAGTTCTGTGACTGTACCTTTATAACTTTCGTTAGCCATGTAGTTCTGTGACTGTACCTTTATAACTTTCGTTAGCCATGTAGTTCTGTGACTGTACCTTTATAACTTTCGTTAGCCATGTAGTTCTGTGACTGTACCTTTATAACTTTCGTTAACCATTGTAGTTCTGTGACTGTACCTTTATAACTTTCGTTAGCCATGTAGTTCTGTGACTGTACCTTTATAACTTTCGTTAGCCATGTAGTTCTGTGACTGTACCTTTATAACTTTCGTTAACCATTGTAGTTCTGTGACTGTACCTTTATAACTTTCGTTAGCCATGTAGTTCTGTGACTGTACCTTTATAACTTTCGTTAGCCATGTAGTTCTGTGACTGTACCTTTATAACTTTCGTTAACCATTGTAGTTCTGTGACTGTACCTTTATAACTTTCGTTAGCCATGTAGTTCTGTGACTGTACCTTTATAACTTTCGTTAGCCATGTAGTTCTGTGACTGTACCTTTATAACTTTCGTTAACCATTGTAGTTCTGTGACTGTACCTTTATAACTTTCGTTAGCCATGTAGTTCTGTGACTGTACCTTTATAACTTTCGTTAGCCATGTAGTTCTGTGACTGTACCTTTATAACTTTCGTTAGCCATGTAGTTCTGTGACTGTACCTTTATAACTTTCGTTAGCCATGTAGTCTGTGACTGTACCTTTATAACTTTCGTTAGCCATGTAGTTCTGTGACTGTACCTTTATAACTTTCGTTAGCCATGTAGTTCTGTGACTGTACCTTTATAACTTTCGTTAGCCATGTAGTTCTGTGACTGTACCTTTATAACTTTCGTTAGCCATGTAGTTCTGTGACTGTACCTTTATAACTTTCGTTAGCCATGTAGTTCTGTGACTGTACCTTTATAACTTTCGTTAGCCATGTAGTTCTGTGACTGTACCTTTATAACTTTCGTTAGCCATGTAGTTCTGTGACTGTACCTTTATAACTTTCGTTAGCCATGTAGTTCTGTGACTGTACCTTTATAACTTTCGTTAGCCATGTAGTTCTGTGACTGTACCTTTATAACTTTCGTTAGCCATGTAGTTCTGTGACTGTACCTTTATAACTTTCGTTAGCCATGTAGTTCTGTGACTGTACCTTTATAACTTTCGTTAACCATTGTAGTTCTGTGACTGTACCTTTATAACTTTCGTTAGCCATGTAGTTCTGTGACTGTACCTTTATAACTTTCGTTAGCCATGTAGTTCTGTGACTGTACCTTTATAACTTTCGTTAGCCATGTAGTTCTGTGACTGTACCTTTATAACTTTCGTTAACCATTGTAGTTCTGTGACTGTACCTTTATAACTTTCGTTAACCATTGTAGTTCTGTGACTGTACCTTTATAACTTTCGTTAACCATTGTAGTTCTGTGACTGTACCTTTATAACTTTCGTTAACCATTGTAGTTCTGTGACTGTACCTTTATAACTTTCGTTAGCCATGTAGTTCTGTGACTGTACCTTTATAACTTTCGTTAGCCATGTAGTTCTGTGACTGTACCTTTATAACTTTCGTTAGCCATGTAGTTCTGTGACTGTACCTTTATAACTTTCGTTAACCATTGTAGTTCTGTGACTGTACCTTTATAACTTTCGTTAGCCATGTAGTTCTGTGACTGTACCTTTATAACTTTCGTTAGCCATGTAGTTCTGTGACTGTACCTTTATAACTTTCGTTAACCATTGTAGTTCTGTGACTGTACCTTTATAACTTTCGTTAGCCATGTAGTTCTGTGACTGTACCTTTATAACTTTCGTTAGCCATGTAGTTCTGTGACTGTACCTTTATAACTTTCGTTAACCATTGTAGTTCTGTGACTGTACCTTTATAACTTTCGTTAGCCATGTAGTTCTGTGACTGTACCTTTATAACTTTCGTTAGCCATGTAGTTCTGTGACTGTACCTTTATAACTTTCGTTAACCATTGTAGTTCTGTGACTGTACCTTTATAACTTTCGTTAGCCATGTAGTTCTGTGACTGTACCTTTATAACTTTCGTTAGCCATGTAGTTCTGTGACTGTACCTTTATAACTTTCGTTAACCATTGTAGTTCTGTGACTGTACCTTTATAACTTTCGTTAGCCATGTAGTTCTGTGACTGTACCTTTATAACTTTCGTTAGCCATGTAGTTCTGTGACTGTACCTTTATAACTTTCGTTAACCATTGTAGTTCTGTGACTGTACCTTTATAACTTTCGTTAGCCATGTAGTTCTGTGACTGTACCTTTATAACTTTCGTTAGCCATGTAGTTCTGTGACTGTACCTTTATAACTTTCGTTAGCCATGTAGTTCTGTGACTGTACCTTTATAACTTTCGTTAGCCATGTAGTCTGTGACTGTACCTTTATAACTTTCGTTAGCCATGTAGTTCTGTGACTGTACCTTTATAACTTTCGTTAGCCATGTAGTTCTGTGACTGTACCTTTATAACTTTCGTTAGCCATGTAGTTCTGTGACTGTACCTTTATAACTTTCGTTAGCCATGTAGTTCTGTGACTGTACCTTTATAACTTTCGTTAGCCATGTAGTTCTGTGACTGTACCTTTATAACTTTCGTTAGCCATGTAGTTCTGTGACTGTACCTTTATAACTTTCGTTAGCCATGTAGTTCTGTGACTGTACCTTTATAACTTTCGTTAGCCATGTAGTTCTGTGACTGTACCTTTATAACTTTCGTTAGCCATGTAGTTCTGTGACTGTACCTTTATAACTTTCGTTAGCCATGTAGTTCTGTGACTGTACCTTTATAACTTTCGTTAGCCATGTAGTTCTGTGACTGTACCTTTATAACTTTCGTTAGCCATGTAGTTCTGTGACTGTACCTTTATAACTTTCGTTAGCCATGTAGTTCTGTGACTGTACTTTTATAACTTTCGTTAGCCATGTAGTTCTGTGACTGTACTTTTATAACTTTCGTTAGCCATGTAGTCTGTGACTGTACCTTTATAACTTTCGTTAGCCATGTAGTTCTGTGACTGTACCTTTATAACTTTCGTTAGCCATGTAGTTCTGTGACTGTACCTTTATAACTTTCGTTAGCCATGTAGTTCTGTGACTGTACCTTTATAACTTTCGTTAGCCATGTAGTTCTGTGACTGTACCTTTATAACTTTCGTTAGCCATGTAGTTCTGTGACTGTACCTTTATAACTTTCGTTAGCCATGTAATTCTGTGACTGTACCTTTATAACTTTCGTTAGCCATGTAGTTCTGTGACTGTACCTTTATAACTTTCGTTAGCCATGTAGTTCTGTGACTGTACCTTTATAACTTTCGTTAGCCATGTAGTTCTGTGACTGTACCTTTATAACTTTCGTTAGCCATGTAGTTCTGTGACTGTACCTTTATAACTTTCGTTAGCCATGTAGTTCTGTGACTGTACCTTTATAACTTTTGTTAACCATTGTAGTTCTGTGACTGTACCTTTATAACTTTTGTTAACCATTGTAGTTCTGTGACTGTACCTTTCATCTCATGTTTATTCCCTTATTGATTTTCTCTTTAGCCATTTTGCAATCTGCTAGATGCTCTATTGTTTCCTTTACCCTATTTCAAAACCAACAATTTTCCTTTCCTCTTATCCCGATTCCCCACAAGTCATTATGTATTCTTGTTTTCTGAACTCGTTTCTTTTTATGTGTCTCAGTTTTGTCATTGTTTCCACCTTTTTTTCGCCTATTCTCTTGTTCCTTTTCCGATCTTCTTCATCTTCATTTACATCTGCTTCCATTCGTTCCGTGTCATCCCATTGTCTTGATCCAATCTAACATGTCTTGCTTCGCCATTCTTTTTAACTCTCCAAACCACTCTTTCACCTTTTCATTGCTTTCACCCTTCTCCAGTATCTCCTTGGTTATCGTTATTTCTTCATTCTTCTTTATTTGTCTATATCATCATCAAACTTTACTACCTCCTCTTTCAATGACCACATCCCTGTTTCTTCCAGAATTATGTATGGCGTAGAGTTCGGTAACTGAAAAATTGCATTTAATACCGTTCTCTGTATTCTTTCTAGTTGTTCCCAGTCTCTTTGTCTCCAGTTTATCGTATGCATATAATCTGATCTTAATGTACATAGAGATAATTTTTTTCGAGAGTTGGGTAGAATAAAGGTCTTCTGCTAACGGCTCGCTTTCTTTACTGTGTTCATCCACCTGAGGGAATGGGTTGCCAAGAGATGAATTGACTGAATTGATGGTGTAGAGATCATTGATTTTAAACAACTCTCTGTGGTGGAAACAATTCGATAAATAGAGAGTGTTGGTTTGACAAGTCCACCATGATCTTTTGAAGAAATCAATGACAGTGAAATGGATGGACATTTTGTATAGAAGCGATCATGACTTGTAATGCTTGGCGAATATTGAAGAGCATCATTAAACGCAAGAAATTTTCTGCAAGATACGATGGACAATAAATCCGGAGATGTAGTCTAATATGGACACTTTGTAAAACGAATACTGCTGAATTGAATTGGTGGAATTTCATCATCTGCTTCATGCTGACTTTTATAGGAGGACTTCATCTACTCCACTTGACAGAAAAGAGTGAACCAAATGAATGTGGCTCGGACGTGGTGCGGTTGGCACGTGTTGAACTGACAATTGTGTTTCTCAGAAGAATTTTTGTGAGACTTGACTTGGCGTACATTTGGGTAACTGTTAAATCCATTTTACCTCTGATACATGCGAAGAGAAGTTCCAGATGATCTTGGGACGATTTATATGTTAGTACATATTTCAATGGAGTGTTGTTTCTATTCAACAAACAGTTACTGACACTACTTGCATTTTTGCACTGATAATTAATCCCAAGACAAATGGTTTCCTTCGATGTTGAAGTAGAGGGTCCCATTGTAATTGGTCAATCGAGAAAGTTCAAATATTCATTTATGACGGAGTTCCACAAAATAAAGTTGTTTTGAAAGAACGGTTTTTAAAAGCCTTTACCGTATATACTTTGGGTAGTCACAATGTCAAACAGCCGATTGATAACACAAATAAATTTGATTGTACCAGTTGCATTCGCGCATTTAGGATGACCGGTTTCCATCAAAGACTCGAGCGCATCAGCAACTGAACTGTTGAATGTTTGTGCTGCAATTTTCACATTCATTTTGTGTCTATGAAATTGTATATGTCCTTTGGATAGTTTTTTTTAGCAATTTTCAAGCCTTCGTTTTCTTGAACTTTATGTAGAACTTGAATGTGGTTCCATTTGATTAATCTTCTCTCTTCATCCTTAAATTCTTCAATCACCTAAGGCATTACAGACAAGCTTTAACATGCGACAAGCATCAGGCGTAAAAAAGATTTCATGGCCCTTAAATTCAAAACGTCCATTTAAACATTCCAATGTTGACCCTATTTGATAACCAACTTTTCACATACAATCTAAATTTGAATTCAGAAGTGACGCAATGAACAGTAAGGTTGTTATCAAACGTCTCAAAGCATTCCTTGTTAAGATGCCCAAATTAGTAGCATTAAGGCCATTCTCCAAAACATAACCAATAGGATATTTCCAATGTCCACGCAGGCCAACATGAATAACAACCATAGCCTCAGTAGCAATTTTATCTTCTTCGAGCCCAACAATATTCTTGCCAAAATTTACAAATCCTTCGTAGACCCCTTGCTATGATCATAAACTAGGACAAATTTTAATTGGATTGCATCGAATACAAGGACACAGTCTCAAGAATTTTCATCAACAAGGGCTTTTTCCTTTCAGGTACGAAAACACATCAGTAAAAATTCCCGGTTCACAATCGACACTATTTGTCTAGTTAATTATATCATTATGGGAAGGAAACGAAAAAATCCCTCTCCAGAATTCATAAACTTTGGGAGAATTGAAATGCAGTGTAAGGGAAAACCTTTTGAGTTTGTTGCTATATCTTTTTCCAGTTGGCTTTCTCATGAGTTTTAAGCTCAGATGTTATAATTTCTTTTGTCATTCCAGAGAAGTGTGCATCAATTATGGCGCCACAATCCTCTGTTAATAATTGTTTTTCTTTCATGGTTTGAATTATATCATTGAACGATTCCATTTCACGTTCTTTTCGCTTCAGTTTTTGTTTCACAGATTTTATCTTTTGCCTTAGCTTTGCTGTGGTTGGTGACGGTGATAGTTTCTGTATTTCTTTGGAAGGTGATATGGCTACTGGTGATTCTGGTTAAGGTACAAGACGTTCGCTTTACCTCATCAAAACCTAATGTAATCCATCAAAAATGTTTGTATCAGGTGGACATGATATTTTATCTATGGAAGGCTCGTTAGCGATGCCCTGGTTTTCTACAAATACCAGCACAATTATAGATGCCTTCTTTTTATTTCAGGTGGCAAGTTATTTTATTACATATCACAGTAATACAATGGCTTCACCATACATGCAACTATTTTTTACAAAAAAAAAGTAACAAACATTCTCTGTAATGAAGGAGTTAACCGGACATTATTAGTTATTGGAATGGTGCGCAGAAAGTAGGTCATTTTGTATTGGTAGCCGTCGACAAAGCAGGCGTATTTGCGATTGCATGAGCGAAATATCCGACAACATGTAAACTTCCTTCACTCACTTCTCGATCATCCCTTTGACGTATTTCCTTGTATTTTTCGTTTCCGATCACGGCTCCGATGTGTCGTTCGGCTTCTGCTGTGTGTTGAATGTTTGTGTCTCTAAAGATGTTGGTCGCTTGCTCCATCCTTTCATGCTTGACGATCAACGATGATTTGAGGGCTGCGAAAAGTATCCAGAGCATGGGTTTAGTTCCACAAGACGATACCACCACGCTTTCAGTGCTTCTACTTCTCTGGCGGCTGTAAAATCGTCCGCGAATGTAGCCATCTTGCTGTCCGATGCTTCATTGACAGACGACAACATATTGAGAAGAGGTGTGGAGATGGAGTAGATTGTCATTCAAATGGAGTAGGTTGCCATTCCGAGCGGATCGCCTTGAGTAGTCCCTTCTTGTGACTTTAGTTCTGTTCACCCTATGAGTTGTGGTATAAAAGATGCCTTGCGTAACACAGATCGTAAAACAAATATGGCTGATGAAAAAGCAACGGGTGGAAAATCAACAAGATGCATGAGTGGTATGAACATTTGACAATTGAAGGGAGAAAATACGAATACTATGGTAAAAAATTTCGCTCAGAGTGAAAGAAGCAAGAATTTGCAAGAAAGGAACTTCTTTCTTCAAAACATTGCGTTTGATGAAAGTGGCACTTTCAAGCAGTGACAGGTTCAAAAGAAAAGTAAAGATACATAAGAGACAAATTCGACACTTGGTTTAACGAACTAACAGCTTTGTGTCATATATACAGGGGGCCATCCATAACAATCTAAATAGGCTTGTGGTCAAACTTTTAACACCTGAATATGATATAACATTTAAGGGACTTTCGAATTCCGCCGTGTACCTTTTTTTTAACTTACTTTTAAATGCTTTTATGGATGTATTAAAGCTTACAAACTAGTATATCACCTTTCTAAAGTATTTCGATAAATTCACTTGCTTTGTGACGTCATAATTGCTGTTTATTTAAAGAAAAATACAAAATAACGCAAACTTTATCTAATTTCGATTATCTACTATATTATATAGTTAAACTCAAATTTATATATCACAAACCAAACTTTTTAATATGATTCAAGCCAAGAATCAACTGAATAAGTAAATATAACGATGTAAATGGAGTTTTCAGGGTATAAATTATGATGTAATACCTACAGTATTTGTACCCTTTTGAAACATTACAGATTATATGTACACCACTGTATGAAATACTGGTATGTAATCACGTTTTCTGTGCAAAACTTGTGTGATTTGGGATAAGGACAACGGATCAATACTATATTGTGTGCTTTATGTGACCTGACACTTTTACTGGGGCGTGTAGTACTAAAACAAGAGATTATATTAATTATAATTTTAGGGTAGATACAAAAAGCTTTAGCAGAAATGAAGTGCATACGGTAGATTCATAGTCATGGAATAGCACTTATTAGAGCGTATGATTTCACATAAAAGTATGTGTAGTTAATAAACCATTTTATTACAGAAACACAATGTATTGTTACCATAAGTTTTAGTATTAAGTTATACGCATAAAGCTTTAAAAAAAGTAAGTTAATAAAGCAGATTTTAACTTTATGGCATAGGTTTACCGCTTTTCTGTGTGACAGTAGTTTGTGCCAGTATGACAATGCTAAGGCTATTTAAAAAGACAAATGTTGTTAGGTATAATACAGAACAATAGAATACCTAAATATACTTTTATTATTGTTATAGAATATGTGCTGTTTGATATAGCTTAGAAATGACTGGTGTTGAGCCTACCTCGTTGTTCATTTAGTTTGGTGACAAAGAAGAAGAATGGTGCCTCTTATGTAGAAGAAGTAATAAGAAGAAAGAAAATAAAAATGGTTAATGACAGATTGATTGACATGAGTGTGGTAATTTGGAAACTAAAACTCAAAAAAGTTAAACTAAGAACGGGCGACATTTCGAGTGGAGCAAAACAAAAATGTGAAATACAAGTTCTTAAAGAAGACTGTCAAGCATTTAGATTACTCGTCGATATTGAAATATCAGTTGAACTTGCTTAGGAATATCCACTGACATCTATACACCAATTTACCGTAAAGCGCCCAATTATGGATTTAGACGCGGTCACGGGACTGAGCCGAATTTAGTGTAGTTAGAAAATCGAAAGTGTTATCAATATAAGTAGGAGAAAGCCAAAGAGAGCAGTTGTTGACAGGAAAGTTATAGTTATAATTTATACACATATAAGTAAAATAAATCGTGCTTTGGTATTTGTTACATTTAAAATGGATTATGATACTATTTCACAAATGAAAGTTGTAGAATTGAAGTCTTTTCTACGTCTCCGTGGCTTGAAAGTTACTGGAAGAAAACCTGAACTTGTTGCACGAGTCTACTCTGCAGTTGAAAATGATGTGCCTATAATAAAGGCTGCTGAAGAAATTGAAGGGCAGATTAGCAAAGAGTATTCCAGCAAGTTATCTGAAGATTTCCCTGACCCATACACCATAACAGCTGGTTGGAAGAATGAAGAAGATGGCATACGTTTTTGGCCTCTTGTATCAACATTTAGTGTTGTAAAGTTTTTGATGATTGGCAGTGAAGTAGAGGATTTGAATGATTACAAAACTTTGAAAGCGTATAGCTATTTTCAGCAAGGTTGGTTGGGAGAGCTCATGTATTTATCTTTGGAAAATACACCACACTGCTTCATCAAAACAGATTGCAGACCATCACAAAGAATAACAGACACGAAACATAAACTTTGGTTGTTATTGTCACAACAAGAAGGGAAGGTTGTCAAGGCCCATTGTTCTTGTATGGCAGGTATAACATATTTTAATTTTCATTTCAACCTATTTATGGTCATTGGCATAACATCCATACTTAACTGAATCATTGTTTTGTTATTCTCAGGTATGGGTTCATCCTGTAATCATGTTGCTGCAGCCCTCTTCAGACTGGAAGCTGCAATGCGCTTAGGATTATGTAATCCTGCCTGTACAACTAAACATTGCGAATGGTTACCAAACCGCAAAAATGTCAAACCGTGCAAAGTAAAAGACATGTCTCTTAACAGAGACGACTTTAACAAAAGAGGTAAACCTGTGAAAAAAATCATTAGCACACCGAAGCGCAACTACAATCCAATCTTGAAATCGCATGAATCAGGAATAAAAATAGTAGACTTTAATTCAATAGTAGAGGCTCTTGGAGATGAAATTGAAAATACAGTTTTGTCAACAGCTGTCCCAAAGCCCAAAATTGATTTTTTGCGAGAAATTTTGGAAGAGCGTCCGATTTTACCTGAACCAGTTCCTTGCCTTGATGATGTTGTGTTACTATCATGTAGCTCAAAAGAGTTTTTCGAAAACTTGGAAACAACAATGAGCCAAAAAAACATTAATAACATTGAAAAACTCACAAGAGGCCAAAGTTCTAATGAATTTTGGTATGATTGCTGCAAAGGTGTAATTACAGCTTCGAAGGCTCACGAGGTAAAAACCAAAATGACAAAAATTGTCAATGGGTCATCTGGTGTCAATATTTGGAGTTTAACACAGAAAATTTCAGGTTTGACTTTCATAAATCCCAATATACCAGCTTTAAAATATGGTCGTGAAATGGATGATACTGCTGCTGAGAAGCTTTTCGATGTTATAAAATTAAAGCATAAAAAATGTCGATTAGAACAGTGTGGGCTATTTTTACATAAGGATTTTCCATTTGTCGGTGCTAGTCCTGACAGAATTTTAACATGTTCCTGTCATGGTAAATGGTGTGTAGAAATAAAGTGCCCGTATTCCATAAGCCACTTATCCCCAAGAGATGAACACGCAAATTTGTTTTACTTGGAAAACGGCAAATTAAAAGTTAATCATCCATATTATACACAATGTCAGCTACAAATGGGTGTTATTGGAGTTGAAAAATGTGTATTTTTTGTTTTCACAACCCATGGTTTTATATTAACAGAAGTAGAATTTGATAAAGAGTTTTTTGATAATGTTATTAGTTTATGTCGTAAATTTTATCACAATTTTTATATTAAGTCAATTTTTGGCTGATTTTTGAAGGGAAAGTAAAGGAAATTATTTTAGAATATCGTCTTTCAAAGAACATAAATATTTTTTTGATTTTAAACAAGTCATTTGTTCATGGTCATAATAGAATAAAGAAACAAAAGAGGAGTGTATTTCTACTGATCTTGTTTTGTTTATTTGTAACTAACTGTACATGTGGCGACCGTCCACTGATTTATTAAAAAACGGCGGGAACTTATGAATAATAATATTTTTCTTGAACATTATTAAAGTTGTCATTAATAGAAAAAAATTTTCAAAAAAGGTACACGGCGGAATTCGAAAGTTCTTTAGGTGTTATATCATATTCAAGTGTTAAAAGTTTGACCACAAGCCTATTTAGATTGTTATGGATGGCGCCCTATATAATATAGTAAATCCACAACCGCAAGATATCTCCAGACGAAAAGGAAATAATTAATTTATTGCAACCACCAGAACTCATTTCTTACGCACAAAAATCACGTGATAAAGGGGCTGAATGTTATTTCACTTGAATCATAATGTTTAGACGGTCAAAACGGTTCTTCGATGGTTTGCACCTTGGATACAACTTGCCTTTGGGTAAGGAGCAACTGTTCGCGCGGCTAGTGTTTTCACAATAACATACACCCTCTCGCGCAAGAAAGGTGGATTTATCACGCAAAGATACAACAAAGACATGTTCACAGTGTTACTAGATGAAGTTTGTAAAAATGTACAATCTGAGCCTGAGAGAACAGAAAACAGCAGCAGTGATTCACGATTTCACATCAAAGCAAACGGCTTTCAGCAGCATGGAAGAACAACACTTTTCGACATCAGAGTCACTCATATGAACTCCATACTCAAACAATCTCTCGCGGGCATGAGAATGCCAAAAAAGAGAAGACTTAGAGAGAGTAGTAGAAGCAATCGACCACGACGGCGTCATCCCCTTCGGAATTAATAGCGGAATGGGAGACGACTGTCCTTTATTAATAAAGATCATTATTGATCACTAAGATTAACCGTATACATTATCCATGAAACAAAATAAACCATACCTACCTTATTTGTACTAATTTTCGCGCAACGGGGCTTATGTGCAATTTCGCACGTCTTAATTTTCTCGCATCATTAATTTATTATAATTTCGCGCGTATTAATTTTCGCGCAAGGCAATTTTACAAGAATTTTTTTCTCTATAATTTATTTAAAACAGGATGAAAAGGGAAGCAATGGTATTTGGAAACACAAATATTTCTTGAGAGACAAATAATTCAACACAAATAATAGTGTCACAAGGTAATATCAATGAGTTGTCACAGGTTAATGTCGTTCTTCGAACATGCCAAACGTGTCAAACATGCGACCATTATCGTTGTCCAATTACTATCCAGAATTGGAGTCGTCACTGGTATGATCAAAAGTACCTTGAACCTCGGAAAATTGTGATTTTAAGAATTCCTTTCCATGTATCATTGCAACCTCTGCTACTATAGTAGCGAAAAATAAATCAAAGGATATTTGAGCAAGCAGAGAATATGATAATGTAGTTTTGATTGATTAGGATAAATAAAGCGTTTAATTTTTGCGCATACCCCCTTTGAGCGTAATAACTGTACTAATTTTCGCGCATTTTTCAAATTTTTCAGAATAAGTACAAATAAGGTACCTTCTTTACCAAATTTCTACATTCGCTTTTAAACAAAGTTGGGGAAGAAGGTCAATGAATGGGGTTGATTTTGTTGACTTCTGTCTTATACAAGGCTTTCGTTAGGAAAGGCATCAATCTGTAAAAACACCAGCTGCAATAAACCATCAAATGATTAACTTACATAATTGGGGGTGTTGGAGTATTACCTATTGCAAACGTTCAAATCACTATAAGTGGGATTAGGTAACGTAAAAACGGATATGATTTTTAGCCCACTATGTAATTTGTACCGTAAGTTTATCCCGGGAGACTACGTTCTAAGGTTAGGAAACTCATGGCCATACAAGGATGATATCTTAAGGAAAGAAATTAAATTCCGAGAAATTTAATGAAAATACCTTATCCGCGAAATTCAATTTTTCTTTTTTAGTGTCGCTTAACATGCAAAGAGCTGTACAATTAAAGATATAAGAAAATACAGTGCACTCCTGATAACTCGAACCTCCAAGGGACCAAGAAAATGGTTCGAGTTATCGGGGCATTAGATAATTCTCAAACTCGTCTCTAGCGCTTCTTCTATCTCGACAATAATTCGAACTTTGGCAGATAAGTGTACTGGAGGTTTTCCTCCGATCGAGGAAACAGGCAAAGTTATTATTATTATTATTCACGAATATTTATTTACAGGATAGTCCTTTCAGTTATATAAAATAGATTTAAAACTGTTGTCAATGGAGTCCTGGTTAAAATATGTTAAAAATTTATAATAAAGAAAAACGTATATTAATAGTCGCTAGTAAAAAGTTAAAATTGTGCAAAGAAAATGTATAAACATTTCCAAAACAGGGAAGCAAAAAAAGGAAAATGGAGGATAAAACATGAACTAAGTATAAGATACTGGAATACGCGCATAAAATGCCTTATTCTTAGAAATGGTTGATTTGGTTGAAGTATATTCACAGTTTTTAGACCTGTCAACCGCGAAAATTTCTTCCCTCAAGGTAACGTTCAAGATAAGAGAGGTTTCACACAGCCATAACAACAGTCGAATGAAGAGTAGTTAATTGAACTTATTAAACAATTATAAATTAACAAATATCATATTATTTAAAATTATACACAATTTTATCTCGTTTTCAATTCTCAAAATATATAAATTCGATATATATAATACGTGCACGACCCAAAAACTATTTACTACTCAGCATATCTAAGGCTCTTCTACTAACAGACGCTTTCGCGATGCGCTTGTTTTGTCCACAAGCTGTGACCTTCCTTCCCTTAATCTCTACCATGCATTCCTCGATGTCAGCACCATTGATTGTCTTGTAACTATGAAAGGAAAGAAAGATCACTTCATTAAAATGAATTTTGTTTTGCTTACATTATTTCGAACATAAGTGATTATAAATCCTGGGTTTTTTTACTCATGCTTACGAAAAAGAAGTTTGGGATAATATAAACATTTGGTAGTCACATCGTGAGAATCCATTTTGCATTCGACTCTGCATCTTTTTAAATTCTAATTAGAAAACGGGTGTTTGTCGAATTGACGAATTCTTAAAGATACTACACTGATATTATCGTTGAAAGATACCTGAATTCGAGCCCAGGAAACCTTTCTGATAACACCACCACAGGGTTGCGAGGCTTTTCTTTCATGTATTGTTCTAAAAAGTCATGTCATAAAACGAGGGGTTTCCATTGTGTATTGGTCTAAAAAGTCATAAAACGGGGGGTTTCCATTATGTATTGGTCTAAAAAGTCATGTCATAAAACGAGGGGTTTCCATTGTGCATTGTTCTAAAAAGTCATGTCATAAAACGAGGGGTTTCCATTGTGCTTTGCTCTAAAAAGTCATGTCATAAAACGAGGGGTTTCCATTGTGCATTGCTCTAAAAAGTCATGTCATAAAACAAGGGGTTTCCATCGTAAAAGATTGTTTAATCATAACGAAAGGCCTTTTAAGAGAGAAAGAAGAAATCTTGCGCACTTAAATACAATAATATCGATCATTTGTATTCACGTAATTACCACAAACATGTTGCATCATTGGATAGTATACATCCCAAACTTTGTCCAGATCAAGACCACTGTCAAGAAAAATTGCTCCTGCTACGGACTCGAACAGATCTCCTAACACTTTTGGCGCGTGATGACCTTCGCGGGATCCTGGTGCCATAATTACAAAGGGATTCTAGAAAAGTTAAATTAAATGTATTTACGAAACGTGATTGAGAAAAATCATTTACCTTAAGACATTCCCAGAATCCAACGTCTCCGTACGAATTCACCAGTTTTACGAAAGAATCGTAAGCTGCAAACAACGCCGGAGACTTTGCGAATAAGAATTTATAATAGTCGTTTTGCGTCGCAAGCAAACCAAACGTGTTGTTGTTTACCAGAGCTGATCGCAAATGTGTCAACTGGCCAGGTGTCAAGTCGTCCTTCTGCTTGTACACATGAAGAGTGACAAGGAAATCTAACAACGCGTCACCTAGAAACTCGTATTCCTGGTAACATCCAGTCACTTTATTATCGGTGTATGAAAGATGCGTTAGCGCTTGTACCAAATGTGACTTGTCTCTGAACGTGTATCCCAACTTCGCTTCAAAACGATCAAGTTTCATGTACTCATACAACTTGCACACAATGACTTTATCATCCTTGGAAATCGATGAAGCACACTTGGGAAAGTCTGCATACTTGCTTTTTCCTAGGTGACATTCTTGCAATATCTCAATGCGCTTATGTAAGACATCGATGTTCAAGAAATGTTGCATGAAGTGCAGGGCCAGATTCATTCCGCCTGTTTCAAAGTAAACCCCTATAAGGGCTTCAACACAGTCGGCGATGCACTTGCCCCGAACCTGCTGATAGCAGCCTTTCTCTGCAGTATACCCTGGTGGCAGCCAAACCTTTCCACCGTTGCATTCCTTAGTCGTACATCCAAACTGCGAGTTACAGATAACGCGAGTAAGTCCGCATCTTTTACCAATCCGACTCAAGGTTTTATTGCAGATCGCGCTTTTGCGTTTCTTTGACAACTTCCCTTCATGGGAATTTGGAAAACCGAAGAACAAGAAAATGGAAATGGCTTGCTTTAAAAACGAATCTCCTAACATTTCAAGGCGTTCTAGATCAAAGGGCATCTTAGCTTGTCGAGTAGTGATTGCTTGGAAAATTGCTTCAACAGGTGGCGATAAACTTCGAGCATCAATAGAAGCTGACATTTTCAACTTCTTTAACAAATAGGGATGTTTAGTTGAGCTACTTGATATTTTCAAAACATCAGCGATTTTTCGCTGCAACTCAACAGCAAGCCAGTAAAACTCACAGTAGAACATAGCGAATGATAAATAAGGCAATTGCATGTGAAGTTTGGCAGGAAACGGTGAAATCCTTTTGCACAACTCTGCAACCAACTCTTCAACTTTAGCTGCTTTTCTTTTCTTGTTGTTTGTTCCTTGTTCACTTGAAACAAAGCTAACGTTTGTAGAAATAGAAACAACGTTCAATAGCGGCTCATCACTGGACACAGTCAGACGGTATCTTTTTGCGTAGTATTCCTTGAACGTTTTCTTTCCTTCCATGATATCTGATGTCGTGGTACTGGAGAGACCGGTCACATAATACAAGCGGTGCGGACTGTATGTTTTACAAATCACATCGTCGGTTTGAATTTGCTTGCCAAACTGAAACGGCGAGAGGTCGAGGAAAGTATCATTAGACTGATTTCTGCTCGGTAATTCTATCTCTGCTTTCAGTGACACAAACAGCGCCTTTGAGACAGTGTCGTTGGTAAAATCGAAACAGATGTTCTCCCGTGCGTAGGTTTTACACGACTCCTCAACAACAGCTTGGTGAAACTTAATGATGTCGTCTAGAGCGGCGTTACCCAGTGCAGATAAATTTAATTCGTGTAACTGTACTGTCAATTGTCCCACCCGAGAGTACAGCTTTAAAGATGGCATCTAAATCAAAAGAAAACACAACCAATTGTCTAATTTTATAAATCACTATTTTTCTCACATGCGAAACTTTCTTAGGAAGCAAGATGCCAAAGCAGGGTCTGGTCTCGTTGTACCAAAGAGGCCAATGAGGAATAGCGTTGACTCGACCACTCGGTTGTGACAATGAAATGTCAATATAAAACAAGCGGAAATCGTCCAACGTAATGTTTTTTCCAGCTAACAGAAAGCCTGAGGGAATCTATAACACAACACATCTTAATCAATGTTGATGGCTGGTTTGGTTTGACCACCTACCTTTCTTTTGTATGCAAGAATTTTCTTCTTAGCTTTCCCTCCTTCTTTGTTTTCATTTTCATTGTCTTCTTCTTCAATCACGAGATCTTCATCATCCTCATCTTCATCATCATCATCCTCGTCTTCATCATCTTCATCATCAAGAATTTTGGGTAAGAAATGGTCATCATCCAATTCACCTATCTCGTGCAACTGTTTACATATCTCTAAACATACCATCTTTTTAGCAAGATTTTTGCGGAGCATTGGCTTGCTCTGAAACGTAACAATAACACAATAAACACACCTAAATTCTTTAACAATTTCAGATGTTGTGCAACAAACATAATGAGATTAAATGAACTGCTGTTGGAAAATGTTTAAGGTTTAAATCAGATTCTTTAGATTTCAATCTGACTTTATAACCAATTATTCAGGAAAAAGAATTCCTTTCTTATGCTCATAGATAAAACACTAAAGTAATGAAATATCTTCCAGTAAGATCGATAATGTTTATATCTTATACAATATAAAGACGTTATTACCTTGTGTGTTCGGTTGGGCAAAGGACAATTTAACGGTAAAGTGCACTCCACAATGAATGGCACATAATGCACAGTGAACGTAGGTCTCATATTCGCATATGAATATCGATCGCTTGGAAGTAAAGAGCAATACCTGCGAAATAGAATGCAAGTGGTAGTACATAATTTTCAAGACATAAATGTTTTAATGGTAAGAATTCTTTATGATTTCCACTTTTAAATATTAATTTAATTTTTAAGAAGTGAATTGTGAAATTTAGCAAGCTCACTATTTTTGGATGAAAATTAAGTTTTGAATTTGCCAACTTGTGATTATTGAATGTGGAGGAAATGAGATGGAAAATGTTTCTTTCAAAGAGTATAAAGAATAGTTAGCTATAAATTTTAATAAGTTTATAAAGTCTATAAGTTTTGCTGATGAAATTTGTTTATAAAAAAGATTGAAAAGACATATTTTAGTCATGTTAGAATATCTGTGAACTTTTTGTTTTCTTATGAACTGTATTACTAACTGTGACTATTACAATTATTATTATTAATTATTGACTATTATATATGAATATTTAACCAATACTTTACCGGTACAACAAGGCAACAGCTGTGTCCTTGGTTATTCGTGCTGCAGTTGGTGTATCATTGGAAAAATAAGTTGGCAAAAGCAATTCCTCTTCGTCAAACATTTCCTTTTGTATTTCTTCGTCTGTGGGCAGCTCGCGACCGTGACACTTGTCGAACAAAATATCTTCTATCCCCTGCATTGCCTAAAAACTGAGAAATGCTTTTGTGGCAATCAAAGGAAGTAAAAGCAAACCTGTAAACTACGGCGAGTCTCGCGTCCTTTTGTTATGTTCGATAAAACAATAAATTTTGAGTTGTTCTTTCGAGCACGACCCTTGGACTGTACATATTCACGATAGTTCTTTATGCCATTAAAACGTACAACAAGATTGCATTCGCGGATGTCCAATCCCTCCTCAGCAACACTGGTAGAAAAAAGAATATTGAAACCACCACTTCTGAACCGTGATAAGATTTCAATCTGTTCCTTCGATGACATTGATCGATCTGTTAAACTTAACTTCATGCCCATGGTGTGACCAAGAATAAAGTCACTTTTAATGCTATTAAATTCATCATCTTTCTCTTCAATGTAATTGATCAGTTTTGAAAGGATGAATGCAGTAGATCTTGTTTTGACAAACACAATCGCAGACATGTCTAAATAGAAACACTTCGAACATAAGTAACATTACCAGAAAGCGAGTTTACCTTTGAAGTGCTTCTTTTCTTTTAAAATGATATCTCTCAAAAACACAACTGATTTCCGAGTAATAAAGGGTTCGATTGGCGGGACATCATCAATGGTGGGAAAAAACTCTGCACTGCATTGAACAAAAGACTTGATCACTTCAGACAAAGCGATCTTCAATGCCTGGATGTTGGCGTTTTCAGACAATGAAGAATGTTTAGCTACATGAAAAGGAGAATAAGAATCAAAAGTACAAACGTGAATACTTATTGCGAGGCTCACATCTGGATAGAGGCAAAATTTAGTTAGAGAAGAACGAAAATGTTCAATTTTATATCATGAAAACATTTACAAATTTGTTCCAGAGAATCTTTAGCAACCCAATAACAACACAAGAATCCCAGCTTTCTGAGCACCTTGGAGCAATACTTCATTATATTTGCAGCTTCTTTGCACTTCCCCACTGAAAAAAACAAGGTAAAAAATAGAAAAAGGTATTTACGTACGCCACAAATTCCACAGAAATCTTTATGTTAACCTATAAAATACTAAAGTCCACAAAGTTAATTTCAAATAAGTTTAACCCCAATAACTTTGATTCTGTTCAAATGGAACCTGTACAATTTTTTTGCTATCATCATCACCGCATCCTTTTAAAGTTTATTCTTCAGACACATGTCTATGACTTGCAGTTCTCAGTAAGGCTCCCTACTACACACTATTGAGTCAATTCTTAATAGATGTCCTATTTCAATAGGTCAGTATTTTCAAACTTGCTAAGACTACTAGATCACTAGAGATGTATGGAAAAAAATTCTACATTGTAGGACTGGTACGGTCAAGAAAACCTGTCTGGTCTATTTTACCTTCAGTGTCACTATTTTTTCCGTTCATTCTTGTGCCCGGCAACTTCGGGGTATGAAAGCATGATGGTAGGGCTACTTATGGGAAGAAAATCTTTTTGATATGAGAATATATTTTTTGGGAGAGAACAACAATTTTTTTGGGTCAGATTTTTACCGAAGCCCACTAGAGATGTATGGAAAAACACTATACATTGTAGGAATGATAATGTCAACAAAAAAGTGAAGATTGAGGAAATGTAAATGCATGTCATTTTTTACAAAACCATGAGGCGACCATTGTTCACAGAGATGTACAGACGTTTCAAAACTGGCCCTTTCGAAATTGACGATTCGAAACTGACAGTTCGAAACAATATTTTTTTACGTTTTTTAACTTTTATTAATTTTCTAAATAATTTCGTTTTTCGTTTTTAAAAAATTCTTTTAATGTTCGAAACAACTTTGCAACGTTTTTTAAATTCGCGTCACGAATCAATCAAGTGGTTTATCGGCAAATTTAAAAAAAATTGGATTCTAATCGTAAATGAAAAATCTCTTAATATTGTTTCGAAATGGCCAGTTTCGAAACTGCCGATAGTGGAATCGTTCACAGGTAGATATACTTTTTTATTGGCTCTTAAGGTTAGTTGTTGTAAATATATACATATACATAGATATATTACTTATTGTAGTAACAGAACACAAGTAAACACTCTGACTCACAAAAACAAAAAAAAGTTGTAAAAGTTGACTTACAAAACTTCTGCTGATATCTTTCAATGATGGCCTCGACTTGTTTAATTTTATTCTCTACTTCATCAAATCCATTTAAATTATAACCCTTTTCGAATGTTTGAATGCTCTCTACAGGTTTCGTTGAATACTTCGCCAGTTGCAGTCGGTCAGTGCAAGTAACACACCTGGCTCGCATTCGACTTTCTAGACCTCGTATCTTCTTTTCAAGCAATGCAGCAAAACCTAGCTTATCACATTTTTCATTAATAATGGACGCAGTGAAGCCCAAGATATGAGGACGGTGTGGCTCAGGGCAGCGATCAAAAAAATCAAGAATCTTCATATAAGGATGGTTCTTATTAGCATTGTGGCACTCGTCCATAATTAACAGGTTGATATTAGCGAGATTGAAAAACGCATGTGTAAGAATGTTGAGAAGTATCTGTGCTGTCATCACTAATACATCATTCTTATTAAACTCATCAATCCAACGGTCCTTGTCCCAAAAGTCCACTCCCATGTCCCCAGTGTAAGAGCCAACTTTCAGAGACGTGTGAACTTCAATTACACATTTTTGTTGATCGACTAACGGAACTATGTAAACATAGTAACAAGGTTATTTGAGTTTCAACAAGACGTCAATAAGTTAGTACACCAGATATACTTTAAATAAGATTTGAAACAAACATGAAAACAGTCAGTTTAATATATTTGCTTCTTTTTAATTTAGAAAACTGTACGTTTAACATCATACATACCTGTATTGACAATGAAAATTGTTCTTTTTCCATTGTCCTGAAAGGTTCCTTTGATTTCATTTTGCTTCTCCTTAATCAACAAAACACCAATAAATGTTTTGCCACTGCCCGTACTTAAACACACAATCGTATTAGTGCTTTTGGCCAACTCAAGTATTTCTAACTGATAAGGTCGTGCTATAAAATCAGGTTTCCTGAAACAAAATAAAACAAACAAACATGAATTATGTTTCACAGCACCTCGCTATGTGATACTCTTGCATTGACATACACATTGTTTTTTTAAATAAGAAACCAGTCTATAAGAAAACGTTGGCTCAAGTTTGCCAAAATTTAAGAAACCCCTAAGAAACTTATATACAAAGTGTATATATATATATAGATTTTTCAGTTTCCTTTTTTTGAAGATTTGTCATCCTCGTATAACTCAGCTAGGTAACCAGCTAGCTAATCACATAAATAGTTTACTAAACAATATTCCTCATCTCTAGCACTTTTGTGATGTGTAGAAATACCATGTACCATCCTCCATAAAGCTATTTTGTAAACAAGAAATTGGTTGTTGTATGTATTATTTATTCGAGGTAGAACAAATGTTTTATTCTATGTGCATAGTTTTATGATTAGTGAGGTAAAAACTGTTAAGAATTAAAGATCAGTTTTTAAAAAAATCTAGAAAAATATATATATCCGAGATAAAAAACTTTTTAAATTACATAAATAATATAATATAATAATAATATCAGTGTTCTTGTCCGTAATATTTATTTGAATTCACGTACTCTGATAAATAAGAAAAAAATAAAAAATGATGCAGATATCAAGAAAGAGAATATTCACCGTCGAAATAAAGAGAGAGCATCGATATAAATGAAGAAGAGTAAGTCAATTCTTTACAATTTCCACTTACAAGTATCGATTTGGTGTTGTTTAAGAAACGTGCAATTTAGCGAGATAGCTGGTGTTTTTCTAATATAAAAGTTCTTATTTCGTCAACTTTAATTTATAATACAGGGACTGTTTCTTTCTAGAAGTAAAAAGAATAGTTACAAATTTCTGTTGAGCTCTCGATAGATGTTTTTAAAAAAGATTGTATAAACATACTTCGGCCATGTTTGAATATCAGTCTATTTTTTGTTTTCTTATCAACTGTATTGCTAACTGAGACTATTACAAACCTACAAAGACGGTTTAGACTACTTTAAGGGAAAAAACTTTCGCGGGAAGAAACTTTCTCGGGAAGAAACTTTTGCGGCAATTTTGTCCTAATTTGCGCGAAAGTTTCTTCCATAAACCAAGCTAAAAAACTAAAACCGCGAAAGTTTATTCCCGCGAAATATCCAAATTAGAAAAAAACGCGAAAGTTAATTCGCGCGAAAAAAAAGTCTTCTTTTAATTTTTCATTTCTTCTTTTGTATATATATACATATCATAATATTACAATCACTCTAAAATTATAAACTTATCGCTGTCTTTTCTCTTTTGTCCACTTTTGTTGCTAGCAGAAAACATTGCCCTAATGTCTCTGCTAGCAACCTTTGTAGCCCCGGTCTTTCGCTTTTTCTTTAGAGGTCTTTCAAGAGCAAGTGGTTCTGGAACAGCACGCATCAAAAAGGAACCCATAGTCACTTCGTTTTTTGGCTCAGTATAACGTTCTTTTACAAGGTTGATATACCTGTCCATAATCATGTGGTTTTTCACCGTTCTAGCCATTTTAACCACAGCCTCGCATCTAATTTCTAGTCCACCTTGGACTAAGGGTGATCTTCGGAAATTTGTGGAAGTCAGTTTTAAATAAACCGACGCACCTCTAACAATGAGAAATTTGGTGACACGAGAAAGTTCACGCAGTAAGTGGCTAACTATTTGGTCTCCATCGGTTACGGTCTTAATGGCAAATCGATCAAAAGAATTCCCGGACATGCTTCGACATAGCAAAACAACTTTTGTGATTCTATCGGTTTCCAAGTTCGTTGATAATAGTAGAAACCTCTGACCGCAGCAGTGAAAATGAAAACTTTCTCCGTGTTCATGGCTGCAGTTAAAAGAAATTAGCTAAGCTAATGCTTCTTTTTTATAACACTTAAAATGAAGAAAAAATGTTTCAGCGCTTCCGTAGTTTTTCGTAGACAAAAAGTTTTTTTTTAACGAGGTGTTAAGTATTGCATTGGCAAAATAGCGACTTTTCCGCATGAATAGATATCTAATTTGCTCTCAAAGGGTAAATTGCGAATTATTTGTTAAAAAGACAGAAAAACAAAAATTTTAGTTTTTACCCTTAGTTGTTGTATCTTTATTTATTGAATTTCTAATCTTTTTTTAAAAAAAATAAACCATAAAAAGTTTAAATAACCCCCCCCCCCCCCCCCCCCCCCCCCAATATTTGGAACTTTATATCATTTCTAAAATCGTAATCAGCGAAAGTTTATTCCCGCGAAATCTGCAAAATTTTAAAAATCGCGAAAGTTTATTCCAGCGAATTCTTCAAATTTTCTAAAAACGCGAAAGTTAATTCGGAAAAATTCGCGGTGGAAAAGGTACCGCGAAAGTTTCTTCTTTTAAAGTAACTTGATTCTGCAATTTTTAATGAGCCACAAATTTAAAGAATTTACCTTAAGAGAAGAAAATGAATGCGGAAGAAAAAAGTGCGGAATTAATTAGTGCAAATTTGACTCCTAAATAATTTGAAAGTGCGGAAGAAAATAGTGCAAATTGTGAAAAATTTTACTTCAGTTCGGAAGAAGATAGTGCAAACAACAAGCAGATTTATTTTAATTTTTTCCATTCTGTAACGGTAAAATTTACTAATTTTAAAGAGTTCTGTACAACTTGTATAAACTGTGATGTCGATTAAAACTCATGGAATACATTCTTTAAACTCAGACCTTCACTTCAGTCAACCATCAGATGAAAAGGACTTGGAAACATGAATTTAAACAAAATCATACATGAAGTATTTTAAAATCAACAAATAACAAAAGAAAGAAAAACGAAAAGAAAGTTAATCGTCTGCTAAAACATCAAATATGTTTCCGTCGTTTTCCAGAAGACTGTCATTTATCCATTCTTCATCACTCTCATCGACGACAACTCTCTGAAACCCCGCCACTGTTGTGATATGATCCGGTGATAAGAATCGTTGTTCTTCGTTTGCCGAAGGTGCAGAATTTAGTGAGTCAATGTCGTAAAAAGGATCTAAAAAGCAACTTACGGAAAAGTTGAAGAATATAATCCTGAAAAAGATGATTGGAGCGAATACATTGAACGAATAGATCTTTTTTTTTGTGCAAATGATGTCGATGATATGGAAAAAAGAAAATCAATACTTTTAAGCAGCTGTGGAGCTAGAACTTATAAACTTTTAAGGAATCTATCGGCCCCGGAGAAACCAGGAAGTAAAGCGTATCCGGAACTTGTAAAACTTTTGGGTCAGCACCTGAACCCAAAACCTTCTTTAATTATAGAACTGTTTAAATTTAATAAACGTGACCGAGTCTCAAATGAGACAATAGCAACATACGTGTCAGAACTGCGAAGGTTGTCAGAATTTTGTAAATATGGGGTTATTTTGGAAGACATGCTGAGGAGAGATCGATTGGTATGTGGTGTCCAAAATGATAGAATTCAACAACGATTGTTATCGGAGCATGAGCTGAGTTTGTCGAAAGCAGTTTCGATAGCTATTTTGATGGAGAGAGCAGCACAAAATGTTCAAGACCTCCGCAAATCACCAGCATCAAACTTTATTGAGCAACAACACTATGTAGCTGAAGCAGGGTCAAAACCAAATATTCAAAATAAAAATCGACAGTCTAAACCATGCTATCGTTGCGGGGAACCACATAATCCTGAAACATGTCGTTTCAGGACATTGAATTGTAACTTTTGTAGAAGGAAGGGACACATATCCAAAGTTTGCAATTCTAAGAATCGGAAGTTTCCGAAGAACAACCATCAACTAGAGGATTTCAATGAGGAGGACAGTTGATGAGTGAGTACGTTTTTGTAGTTTCGGGGGAGAGTGCAAACTTGATGGGAAGAAATTGGTTGACAAAGATACAATTAAATTGGCACGAGATATTCAGAGTGGGCCGTCCGTTACCTTTAGAGGAATTTCTGGTGGAGTATCAAGAGATATTTCAGAAAGAACTAGGAACCATGAAAGGTGTAAAAGCGAAAATCCACTTAGAGTCCGATGCCCACCCAGTTTTCTGCAAGCCCCGTCCAGTTCCATATGCGCTAACAGAGAAGATAAACTTTGAACTTGAACGCTTAGTTAATGAAGGTATCTACGTACCTGTTGAAGTGTCCGATTGGGCAGCTCCTATCGAACCAATTGTTAAAACGGATGGATCTCTCCGTCTGTGTGGTGATTACAAAGCTACTATAAACAAGGCATCTAAACTAGACAATTACCCCATTCCGAAGTCCGAGGATATATATGCATGTTTAGCTGGAGGTGAAAAGTTTACAACATTAGATCTTTCACAAGCGTATCAAGAGATGGTCGTAGACGAGCAATCACGGGAATATATGACGGTGAACACCCATAAGGGGTTATTTCAGCCAGCTCGTTTAGCCTACGGTGTGTGAAATCTGCCCCAGGAATATTCCAGAGACAAATGAAACACAAATTGAGAAACATACCATTCACCGAAGTACTCATCGATGATGTAATAATTAGTGGCAAAACTGCAGAACATTTATTTGGTGTAAAGAAATTCCACCAATATTGTTATGGACGTCCATTCACCATATACTCGGATCATAAACCATTATTAGGACTATTACAGGAAGACCGTAGTATACCTGCAATGACTGCAGCACGCATACAGAGATGGGCATTAATTCTAGCCACGTACAACTATACGTTAAAGTACAAACCTGGGTTGCAGCAAGGTAATGCTGATGGACTTAGTCGACTGCCCTTGCCCGACATAGGAGATTCAAACCCAGATGAAACATATCAAAAGGTATTACTAATGGATTTTAGTCAAATGCTTGTCACATGTAAACAAGTGCGGCAAAATAGTTTACGTAACCCTGCCCTGGCGAGAGTTATGCAATTTACATTACAGAGTTGGCCGCAGGAAATTCCCACAGAATTAAGACCGTACCATAGTCGAAGGAACGAGTTAAGTGTTGAAGATGGGTGCTTACTGTACGGTAGCAGAGTGGTTATTCCACCACAGAAAAGATCTACAGTACTGGAACAACTGCACCGGTGCCATCCGGGATCCAGTCGAATGAAAGCCTTAGCCTGAAGCTATTTTTGGTGGCCCAATTTGGATTCAGAGATAGAAATGACCGTCAAATCCTGTGAAAACTGTCAGGGGCATCAGAAAGCGTCGACAACAACGATAAATAAGTTACGTCATTTGTTTTCCATTCATGGAATTCCAGGAACCCTCGTGTCAGACAATGGAACCTGCTTCACCAGTGATGCATTCAAAAATTTCGTAGATCATAACGGCATCATTCACACCAAGTCAGCTCCATACCATCCTTCATCGAACGGAAGCGAAGCAAACGAAGTTGGATATATTACTGTTTACATATCGGGTCACCCCGCATAGTACTACGGGTCAGATTCCGAGTGAGTTATTGATGGGTCAAAGGTTGAAGACCGTGTTAGATTTGGCGAGACAAAATTTGAGGGAGAAGGTGAGAAGTAGACAGGAAAAGGTTTGCCAGCGACGGTCGGGTAGAGTACGGGAGTTTATAGTTAGACAGGAAGTGTTAGTGAAAAATTTTGGGAGTGGGCATGTGGATTGGTTGCCGGGTATAGTGTTAGAGATAACTGGTCCGTTGTCATATGAGGTAGAGTTGTTGGATAAGCGGGTAGTGAAGTGGCATGTCGATTAGATGCGAAACTACTACACCGCTCAGTTTCCCTCCATGGATTCATCGAACATAGATGAACGAGACCATGAGACAACGCCGGCTGCGCAAATCGATCCTCCACTTGAACCATATCTATTACCGCCTGAAAGAGCCTCCTTACCAACAAACGAGTTAATAAAAACTACTGTTCCAGAAATTGAGGCACCGACTGCCACTGAGATTCAGTCTACAGTCAATAGCACCACCAAACAGAACACTCCACCTCTTAGCCGACCGAGTCGAACACGTCGACCTCCGGCATACCTCAAGGAGTATGAAACGTGAACGTTTCAGAGTAAAGGTGGAGGAATGTGATAACTTGAACATTGTGTTTTACAGAAGCGGCTAAATTTTGAATTGCGGATTTCAAAATCTATGGTTTTGAATAGTCTATAGTTTATACAGTTTATAGTCTATATTGAATAGTTTTATAGTCTATGACTATAATTTTTATTTGTAATTTGGAAACCGAAATCCAGAATTTGAAACAAGAACAACATTGTTGAGGAGTTGATAGTTATTTGTTTCAGCCCCATAATTGTTTCTTCTCAAATTTTTAGAATAATAAAATCAATAATACCATGCCATCTTGTGATTCAAATGTTGCTGGGAAGTTAGCAGCAACACCATCATATTTGTATATTATATAGCTATATTAAATACGAATCGAGGATAAAATTTGGTAAAGGGAAGAAATTTTCGCGATTTTGGCCCCAAATCGCGAAACTTAATGAAAGTGCCTTATCCGCGAAATTAATCTCTCGTTTTTTTAGTGTCACTTAACATGCAATTAAGAATAAAATAAAATACAGTACTAAATATTCCCCTAAACTCTTCCCACCGACAAGCGACAAAAAATACAAAGCAAACTGGTGTGTAGTTCGCACTGTAAACAACATTCCGTCTCTGATAATATGAGTGAGCATATAACACGGAAGCGGTTTGATTTCAGAATAATATAAATTCGCACTGATGAAAAAGGCCGTATGAAATTTAGTAGTTCAATACAAAGTATTAACATTATTCAACCAACTTTTTTATAATTCCGGACGTTTAGGAACACAATGTTTTTGGCCAATGAGATTTGGGAGACTTTACAGAAATTAAGCGTAAGTGATTTTTCACCTGCCCGCCATATTGTGTTTTGTGGTTTCAAGCCTCGACATCCGCAATTCAGTATTTAGCCGCGTCTGTGTTTTACAAACTGTCTACCATTTTGTGACTTATCGAGTTCACTGGATGCACCACGGTATGTTTGCAGTCGTAGCAATAATGGTAGACCCAGTTGCGTTTGAGCGAAGTTACTAGCGGCTAGTCTTTCCGCGTGTATTTTATTAGTTGGTTTGTAAAACAAGTCGTTTCGATATTACTTGCGTGATTTCTCTCTCTAAACGAAGATTCAATTTTTCCTCCAGTTCCTGGATCTATTTCAAAAGGGTTTTCCAAATCTATCGCTTCAGTTATACCGGAAGCTCTCCAACTATTCTTTTAAAAAGTTTGCCCTTCGATAGAGGTCATAAAGTTGTAAAATTCTAAATCCATTTAGAGTGAAGTGGCTTTAGAACGGACAATTGAAGCTCGACTTTGCTCTTCGTTCAGAGCGGATTGGATTTGCTGAGTGTACCAATCACACATGATTTAGCTGAACGGTTCACGGTTGGATCCAGTGGTTGATATAAATGTTTGCTGGGACGCGAACAAGAAGAATATGATTTTCCTTCAGTAAATCAAAAACAGGTTGTGTCATCTGACCACTGAAAACATCGATGATGGGCAAAGCAGGATGATTTTCATCCAGGTCCAAACGTTGGCGCTCTTATTCCACATCATATGGTATCAGGAACTAAATTTTTTTATCATGAATGAATTTTCTGGCACTGACGTTTGAAATTGTAGAAATTCGTTAATTTTCGAAAATTTTACATAAGTGCAGAAAAAATTAGTGCAAATCGTTGAAAAATCTACTTCTGTGCGGAAGAAATTAGTGCGAATTTGCTTTGTTTTCTTCCGCATTAATTTCTTCCCTTAAGGTAATACGCATCTTGTAGTGATTAGTTGCCTTTTGAATGACAAACATTTCATTAATGTGAGGTGTGTCGCGATTACTTGCTGAGAAAAAGAATTAAATTTTGTAATTTAATATTCTGCTTACTCAAGTACTTTAAATCTTTTATATATTATGGAAGAACCTCTAAACTAAAGGACATTGTTTAAAGCATTTTGTAACCACATACATTAAGATGTGAGTTAAATATTTAAGTGAACATGTCTTAATTTAAAAAATACATATGTTTATTTTGTCTTTGTTTAGATATAACTTTTCAGTGAGATGTTAAGGTTACATATCTTCATCTAGAAAAACGGTATGCTATGTAAGGGGAAATTTCTGTTTCCATCAATTTTTAAATTTGGTAGTTTGTATAGTAGCTTGGACAATATACACACACACATATAGGATCGAAATAAATTGTTTTCATAAATTCTTAACCATAGTAATGTATATAGTGATTTATGGTGTTGGTACCAATGGCAGCATTTAGTTTTCAGTTAGCTGATGATGCTCAAATTTCCAGAGGTTTGAGGGATATAGCTATCCTCAATGACAAGTGAAATGGCTGGAGTAAGGACTATCAGAACTTTGTGGTACCAATTTTATAGAGGAAATCGTTAAACCAGTTCTACTATACTTAAAGAATCTAATATAATTCTATCAATAAGAACGAGTGCAATAATAGCAGCGGCTCAGTGTAGTTTGATTTTAAATACTGTCATTTTGATTGATATTATCAAACACCATTAATAAACGCAGCACCCGGATGGAAGTCAACCGAGGGTGGAGTCAAAAGAGAAATTGAGAAAATCCAGCTCACAAAACTAGCGCTGTTCCTTTAACATTGGGACTCATGAAATTCTTGCCGAAACAAGTTGCAATGATCGAGAACTTGAACAAAAACGATGAAGTATATTTATCGATATATACCGATTAAACCCCGTTTTTTTAAAAAAACAAATCTGAAGCATTTTTTTTGGTAAAATATTTATATTGTGGAAATAAAATCAGTGGAATAAAACTTACTTTTTCTCTGCCATACTATACAAGATTCCTATACCAAATAAAATAAAATAAAAATTTGAGCGTGATTTACATCGAATTGGGTATTAACAAAAATATCAATTCTTATTGGTTGTATTTCGTTTAAACAGCATTTCATTGGTTGGAAATGTTAATTCTAAGAATCGAGTTGAGAATTTCGAAATCATCCAATCGGTTGCTTGGTGTAAACAAAAGAAGACTTTGTAACTTGATAAACTTTCCATAAAATAAACAAAAGAAAAAAGAGTAAAAGTAAACATAATGTATACCATGGAAACAAATAAAGGTTTATTTTTATTTTTAAATAAAAATATTAAAATATCTAATTTAGACATTTACGGGCTGTTTATATGGAAAAAATCATCCCGGTTAACCGGGGCCCTCGCTTAGGTGAGATCTCGTATTTCTTAAGAAAATCTTAAAAACGTCTGTATATGAGAAGTGAGCTACCACGCCTGCGAAATTCTTTTTGCACATCATTTTCCACACGTGCTTTTCTGTTCGTCCAATCAGAGCCTTTGTTTTGATTATATTTTTTATCAGTGACTCGGTTCATCTTCGGGAACCTTCGTTCGCCTAATTAATTTTGTTTTTTTTCCACGAAGTATTATATCAACAGAAACACGTAGACTCCCCACCGATGGAATGTAAACAAAACGCATGCGTTTGGTGCCTTACTGTAAAGTTGATCAAGAGTTGTTTACCGTAGGCCTTATTGAGGTTTTGCGGCTTAAAATTAAAATCTGCATTTTCAATATTTTTAAAATTATTTTTACAGGCATTTCTATAGGCCTAGTTATTAATAGGCAGTACTAACTAACAGTACTAATATTTTCTTTCCCAGCTTTGCAGGGCCTACCACTACCAAGGCGATGTTTGCTTCCGCCCAGAACTTTTCTTCTGGCCAAAGCAGTAAGATGCACACCAATTCTTTTGCAACTCACCATACCCTTCGATTTTCCATACTTCCCTAAGGCAGCACCAGCACCGGAATATTTACCAAAGCAGACAAGTGCTGACACAAGTGCAGCGTTAGTACATAATCCCTCTGCTTGTTTCACAAATGTTTTTATAGGCTTTTCAGAATACCCTGGATCTGCTTGGTACCGCTTCTCTATATCACTGAACACATCCTTGAGTAACAATGCAGGCTCATCTGTTGAAGTAGGAACTGGTTGTCTTCCGTTGAGGTCTCTCAGAACAAACCGGTTTTGAAGAGTACGCTGTAAATCAAGGGACGTCAAAGTTGACTAGTGCAAACTACTGTCTTGAAGGGGAGGCGGACAATCCGCTGGTTTACCTCGTCTTCATTGACATCGATGCAACCGTATACCTCCATGGTAAGCCGCTTCCTCTGGCTGAGGATCATGCTCGATATCTGTGTTGGTGACTGGCGCCTTACGCAATGATTCAAACC
Source organism: Candelabrum cocksii (assembly GCA_963930725.1). Taxonomy (NCBI): domain Eukaryota; kingdom Metazoa; phylum Cnidaria; class Hydrozoa; order Anthoathecata; family Candelabridae; genus Candelabrum; species Candelabrum cocksii. The sequence continues at coordinate 1,373,628 of OZ005670.1, read as the reverse complement.
ATCCTTCCGCTGGGGAGGTACTGCTTCCAGTAGCAACCTGGTAGATTAGGCATCGCATTGAAGTATCTGATACTGGAATAAAGTTCCAGGAGGGAAGCCCAAACTTCTTCACAACAAAGAATTGATGCTTGCATGGTTCTCCTGAAATGGCCAAAACATGAATAAAATTTATAATCTATCTGTGACTTTTATAAGTTTTTTTCAAGGGCGACAATCATTTCACACTCTTAAAAGCTAAAGTCTATGATACACGTCATGCCGACCCTTCAGCTAGTAGCATTAAACCTATAATAGTACTTTAGACCCTATATACCCCTTTGACACCCAAGAACATGAACAATTGGGTGTATAAAAATACTTAAGAAACCAAAGTAGTGGTATGCAAAACAAAGACCCACTATGTGCACTTGTGCATATTGTGCACTTTCAAATCTGCAGACTGTGTGCTTGTATTCTTTTGGTAGAATTTCCTGATGAAAAAGAAAACAAAATGCAATCATAGTAGGCCGACTTACCCTAGGCCTATACTGTCTACCCAGAGTGGAAAACAAAAACAGGGAGGGCAAAACAATTCAGGACAGACTGTAGGCCTATTGTCTACTTTGGTCATGAATGACCAGCGCATTGTACCTTATTTTTATAGATCTAGAACTTCCATGGGAACATCATTGTTATTGCAGACAATGGCGCGCTTGGAATCATCAAGTCGGGCGTTTTGTTTGCACCCGGGTCGTTTCCAAGAATTTTGCCCAAACTTTCCAAAAAAAAAAATTGAAAAAAAATTCATTGTTAGTGGCTCATTTCTATGATAAAACTTTTTTTAACTATTCAATTTTCAATATTTAAATAGGTTCCACCTCAATCTATTCGAGTTTTTGTAATATCTTTACTTGATATTGGTCAGGTAACAATTTTTCATCCCATAGGTAACAGCCCTTAATTTGCAAATTTGTCATTCTAAACAAACATTTTCTGACACAGATTCAAGTAAAACACTTTCAGGCATCCTAGGGCACATTTATAAAAAGAAAATTTGATTGCAGAAGTGATCAAGACCAAGAAAACTATATTTTTGTGTTACGTATGGGACAGTTTTTATCATTTGTGACCAACTTCACATTAATGCATTTACAAACACTTATGGGGTTCTGCCATACTAGAAAAAATGAATTTTATCTTGGTTGGTACACATCTTAGAAACTTTCTGAATCGAAAACTTGTATATTTGTCATGTCTGTGTTCTGTTACAATTCACTCAAATGCACTAAACCAAAAAATGTCCCATACGAAACGGTTTTCAAAGTTTGCATTTCCAGTATTTTTTCAAAGCCATATTCAAACTCAACCTTTTTAATACTCAAAAACATCCTATTTAACAATTAATGGATAACTTAAAATCTGAAGAATACTCAACAAACTCTTTTATAAAATTAGAGAGTTCAGATCTGACTAAAATAAACTAGACTTTGATAAAGAATTATAAACAGCCCCTGATTATAGATAGGCCTATTAGGCCTCGGCCTGCTGAAATAGAAAGACTGTCCGAAAATAGATAATTCTATCATGTCTATGTAGATAATCAATTGTCGGACAGGTTTGATGGGTAGCTCGGTTATCACTTAAAGGAATGCTTTCCATGGCTTGTTGAAGCTTTCTGCAATCATTTGGAGGGGCCTATAAGGTATAACTACATTACATAATTACCTCTAGAACGGCTGTATTTGCTTGTTGTTTTGAGCAATGTTCACAGATGAAAACCGATTCGGCCATTGTTTCAAGCTACTATAATTATTGATGACGTACGAATAAATTATAAAAATATAATCAAAACAAAGGTGCTGATTAGACGAACAGAAAAGCACGTGTAGAAAATGAGGTGCAAAAAAGAATTTCGCAGTCCGCCTAGCCGAGATCTCGGTTGAAACTGCCTGGATCCCGGTGAAAAGGAACTATTATACCCCCGTAACTATTATACCCCCCGGTATAACTATACCGGAATAACTATACCGGGGAGGTATAATCGTACCGGTATAATAATACCTCCCCGGAATAATATTACCCCCTTACAATATTTCTGTTTTAAATGTATTTATAGTTAAAAAGTATTTATTGCACAAATTTTGTAATCTATTATAAGTGAAGTACACCATTTTTGTTAATTATTGATATTTTGTTCAATGAATAGCTATATACAATAATGGTCAATGTAAGGATTTGCACTACATTCATACGTGTATAATATATATATGATATCATTTGTTAGCTAGTAATACTTATTTTTATTACATGTATATAACAAATGTGCCTATTAAAAACACTGATTTTGTAATAAATGCTATTATATACCAGAAGTTAACGAAAATCAATTAAGACTATGTGTTATTTTCAGCTTATTTATTCTGACTAATGAAAGGTGTACAATTATATACATTATAATACATGGCCTAATCAGGCTTTTTATGGTGATTATAAAGTTGTGTACACGTCTATATATATATGCTTATAGTAGAGCTGGTTCGTAGTGATGATGCAAGTTTTGAATCATGACTACTTCATCTGGGTGGTTGTCTTCCCTTGCCACAAGAGACTTATATGGTAGCCACTTCTGACTGTCACCGCACTGACTAAAGATGTAAATAGTTTTATTTAAAATAATGGCCAGAGCAAATATTTCGACCTCTGTCCCCCAGGTTCCCAAAGTAATCATGCCGCTAGTGTTAATATACTTAGCTATGTCAGGGCAGATGATGCGCATGGTATCCAGGTTGTTCAGCATGAAGGACACTGTGAGGGTTCGAAGAAGAGCGTGGTTTTCTTGTGATCCAGTGATAACGAAAGAAAATGCACGGAACAGACAGTTACCGTCCCCTTTGATCATTGATGTTTTCAGTTGCTCGTGGACGGAGATAAAACGTGGTTCAGTTTGGTGTTGCCTACCATTACCACAAACAAAGTCCAATTTAAGTATGTCACATTGTTCACGTTGCCAATCTTCGCATACATATTTCACAGCAATCTTATCAATGTTAGTAGACGTCATACGTTTTGTTGGTGGCGGAGCGGTCTCCTTGTCATCCTCAGAAGGGGTCAAATATCTTTTCAAATTGCAAGAGTTTCCCTTTTTTTTCATGGCAGTACCATTATCTCCTGCAAGTTTAAAAACATTCTTTCCACACGAGGTAGAAATAGTGTAGGGTCCAGTCCAACGTTCTGAAAAACGTCCGCCTTTACGGTCTTGCTGTACCAGGTTTTATTATTATTATTATTTAAAAATATTTATACAGGATTAAAAACTTCAGTACAAAATAAATTGACACTGGTATCAATGCTTGTCCTGTTTCTAGAACATATATATATATTAGTAAAATCTATAAATAGTTAAAAAAAAATAAATAAATAAATAAAATATTACCGGTAAAAACATATATACACGTTACATTACAATCATTTATAATATTCACACAATAGATCCTTAAATTTTAAAATACTTTCGGTTTTCCGTATAGAAATTGGTAGCTCATTGTACAACTTTGCTCCAGCATAATAAAATGATTTTTGTGCATAAGCCAGCTTAACATTTGGTAATTTTATTGAACATTTGTTGTTTCTCGTATTACAATTATGTACTTGCAATTCAAAGTAGTTCTTGTAATTTGAGCACACACTTCCATCCAGGCATTTACGAATGATAACACACGCTTGTTTCATTATTTCGGAATGAATATCTTTAATTTGCACTCCATGTGAAATTACTGTTGCTACACGTCTTTCGATTGAGTGGAGTTTCTCCTTTTTGTATTTTGTATACGTTAAGCTAACTGTCCCACTATATGTTAACAACGGAACAATCATCATAACATACACTTTCTTAGCAGCATCAGTTGTTAAGTTGTGCCTCATTTTACTTAGCAAGCATAACCTACTACTAGCTTTTTTATAGTTGGAATCGAAGTTTAGTTGGAGAGATAGGTAGTTGTCAAGTATAATACCTAAGTATTTATATTTTAGGACAAAGTTAATAAGAGTTCCTTGGTAGGTTAGGGTTAAGTCTTTGTTGGCATTGGTGATTCTTTTAGGAGTGCCGAAAAGCATTGACTCTGTCTTACCCTTCTTCAAATTGATGACCAATTCGTTGATGTTGAAGTAGCCTTCAAGGTGTTGGAGATCTTCTGACAGTGATTTTTCAATAGTTTCAATGTTTTTGTGTGAAAAATAAATGACCGTATCGTCAGCATACAAAACAACTTTGGCATGTACAAGTTGTTCAGGTAAGTTGTCAATAAATATAACGAACAGTAAAAGTCCTAATATCGACCCTTGTGGCACTCCGCTATAGATAGACGTTTTATCGGAGTGTGTACCTTGGATGTCGACTAACTGACTACGCTGAAAAAGATAGTCCTCGAACCACTTTAATTCATTATTTTTAATACCATAAGATGCCAATTTATTCAAAAGCACACTATGACTTAACGTGTCGAAGGCTTTTGACAGGTCAATAAATACTGCGCCTACCATATTTCCTTCGTCGACTTCTCTTCTAATGTCATCAGTTAGCAAAGTTGCAGCACCTTTAGTGGATCGTTTCGAACGGTAACCGAATTGGAAACTGTTTAAGAGTTGGTTTTCTTCAAAGTAAGAAACGAGTTGGGAATGTACAGCTCTTTCCAATATTTTAGACATTATAGGTAAGACAGATATTGGTCTGTAGTTTTCCGGCTTGTTCATTAATCCCAATTTGTGGATTGGCGTTATTTTTGCACATTTCCAGAGGTTTGGAATTTTCCCCGTTTTTATCGATAAATTGATTATGTGAGTTAACGGTTGTGATATGTATAACGCACTATCTTTCAATAAAGTAGATGGTAGATGGTCTAAACCGGCAGCTTTCTTCCTTTTAAGCGTTTTCAATTGTTTTTCTACAAACATTTTCGATACATACGATAGACGGAACCGGTTATAAGTCCGCATGTTCTGAACTACCGGCCATCTCCATACGAAATCTATTAAAGGGATTGCTTTAGTTTTAATTTCCTGGACGATGCTCGAAAAATAATTACAGAATTTATTCGCCTCTGACTTCACGTTTTCTACTTTATTTGATGTTGTGAAACTTTTGACTTTAGTGGGTATTATATCTTTAACTAATTTCCAAAAGTTTTTTGGATTGAGTGCGTTTTCCTTCAACATGTCTTGGTGGTATGTGTGTTTAGCTTTTTTTCACTTTATTATTGCAAGCGTTTCTTAACTTTTTGTAAAGCTCCCAGTCATTAGGGTTTTGAGATTTTCGGACTTTTCGTAAGAGCTGATCGCGTTTATTCATGTAATTGCCAATCTCCTGTGAAAGCCAAGGACACGGTTTACCCTTTACTGTTTTTTCAATTGGAGGTGCATGCTTGTTAAATACCGATTGCAGTACGGAGTTAAAATAGGTTAACGCTGAATCAATATTTTCGATTTTGTAAAATGAGGTCCAATCAATACTGCTCATATTGTCGTGCATGCTTTCGATGTTGTATTTTTTATAATTTCTGCATTTAATCACTTGAGGTGTGTATTTGCTGTTATGGGTTTTACGAATACAACCTATCATATCGTGGTCACTGATAGATGTTGAAAAAACGTCTGTGTTATAGATTGTTTCCGGACGATTTGATAAGATAAGGTCGATTAATGTTGATGTTGTTGCGGTTATGCGTGTAGCAGTTTTTATTAGTTGTGTGAAACCATGTAGAGTGAATATAGACTTAACTTCTTTGCTATCATCTGGTTTCAAATAATTCGCATTGAAGTCACCCAAGATAATTATCTCTTTGGAAAGTTTCGTTACAACATTAAGTGCTTCATTAAACGACTCATTAAATTCGCTTGAAAGATACTTTGATCCCATGGGAGGTCTATAAGAACAAGTAACAAAAAAGCTTTTTGAACTTTTTAAAAGTATTTCCACCCATATACTTTCTAAATTGGTTGTTTCAAAATCTTTGCGTATGGAATAACTTAGGTCCTTTTTTATGAACATGGCAACGCCACCTCCTTTACCACTCTGTCGATTCTTTTTAATGAAATCATACCCTTCGATTTTATAAAGATCGTCAATAACATTAAACCCATCTTCAACTATGTGTGTTTCGGATAATGTCATAATATCAATGTTTCGGTTGTTGTTCAATAATATACGAAGATTATCAATATTCGATAACAAACCCCTTGCATTTTGGTGAAATATTTTCATACCTCTTTTCTTAAGGAAATCATCCAACACTGAGTTGTTAACTGGTCCAGGGCAAGATTCTATGTCGCCACAAGATAATAGGAGTATAAGCAACAAATTCCTTCGCGAGTTTTCCAATACTAAAAAATCTCGGTCTGTCGGTCAATCCACAATGACGAATATACAAAACTTTCGTTCTTTTCTCCAAGATCCTTTACCAATAATGTTAAACTTATTCCATCAGGTTGAATAAAACTTTCTTTCTTTATACAAAAAATATTCAAATAAATTGTCAACAAAGTGATAAACGCGTCCATTTTGTATCTCAAGCTTATCGGAAGTTTGTGTAGGACTTTGTCACCTACAGAAAACTCACTGACAGTTCGACGTTTATCGTATTGTTCTTTCTGGACAGTTTGCGCAGCCTTGATGTTGGTGGTAACTTTTGACAGCATACGCTCTCTGATGGATGTCATCCCCTTGATCTTGGCTGCTACATCTCCCTCGAAGCTGACGTTAGGGTCAATATGTGACACTTCAACTGGTAGGACAGCCTGTCGGTTGTATACAATCTGGAACGGCGTTATCTTTGTAGAGGCATGACTCAACGTCCTGTAAGCAAACAGAACTGCAGGGAGGCACTCTACCCAGTTTTCACGTTCACTGAGGGACTTGATGAAAGCATCCTTGATGGTTCGATTTTGACGTTCTACCAGTCCGTTTGCTTGCGGATGATATGCACTTGTCACATGCTGCTGAACTCCTGTAAGTCGATGTAACTCGTCAGATACTTTGGTGACAAATTCGCGTCCTTGGTCGTTGATCTGGATCTTAACACAGCCATGTCGACAAATGATGTCTTCAAAGAGGAACTTAGCAACACTCTCTGAAGTGTGATCCTTAAGAGCCCATGCTTCTGGCCATTTGGAAAAATAATCCATAGCGATAACAGCACAGCAGTATCCTGATTCAGTTTTGGGAAAATTGGTTATGTCTACACCGATCTGTATCATTGTTTCACTTGGCACTGGCACTGGATGCAGTTCAGCTATCTCCATTTTCTTTGCAGAGTTCACCTTCTGACAGCGATCGCACTGTAAAATGAATTCCCTCACGTCCTTAGTAACGTTCTTCCAAAAGAAGCGTTCAAGGATTTTAGATCTGGTGCAATGTATGCCAATGTGAGAACTTAATGCACGAGCAGTGTCGTTGTCTCCAGACCCATATGGACACTCTTGACAATGTGTTGCTGTTCATTGGGATCCCGGATCACAAGAAGCTCCGCACAGCTAGAACTATCTGATCTATCGGACTGGTGTTTATAGTATAACTGTCCAGATCGCGCCACATACTTAGAAGCCATATGACGAGGATTCGCTTTGGCATTTTTAGATAAGCCAGGTTGATATTGCTTATTAACCACGTATTCGTAGATGTTGTCAATAGTTGACGCATTATCTTTCTGCAAATCAGCAGATCTAGATTTAGTCGAATCTTCTATTTTAAAATTTGTATAATTAGTAAAAATTTGCGCAAGCCGTCCGTGAAATATATCATGAAAATAAAAAATATTTCTGAAGGCACTGCTATATACCAGTAGCTATAATTTGTATACTGCGTTTTGTAAGCCGTCTGAAATTTATTATGGAGATGTAAAATATGACCAAAGAAGAAGAGTATAAGTAATCAGTAATAACGAAAATTAATGTTCCTATTAACCGAAGTTTATATTAGCAGTGGGGGGGGGGGGGGGGGGTACTTTTATTCCGGTGGGGGTAAGAATATACCGGTAAAATTATACCCCCGGGAGTAATATTATACCGGTATATTCTCACCTCCCGGTATAATATACCGGGGGGTATAAATTTTGGGGGGTATGTTAGTACCGCTACACCGGCAAGGCGGGATAGAATTTGATGATATTTTTTGAATGATATAAACAACTTTTCTAGCCCGGTTTGCCGGGATGAAAAATTTTCATATAAACACGGGATAAACTGTGTCTCGGCTATCCGAGCCAGCCTGGTTGACCGGGACAGCTCGTCTCTATACAGTCGACACAGTGATGAACAACATAATATATTCTAGCAAAACATGACCTCGTGCTAAAAGCCCTAATGCCGAGCATTATGGGTACCACTGTACAGCCCCTAGCCGTTTTTATACTGATATTAAAGCCGAGGAATTAACAGGTGTTGAGTTAAGTAATCATTGAAAAATCTGTTTTCATCACTTAAGTACAAGTTTTTTGGTCGAAACGACGCCTTGAGCTTACATGTGTTCATCAAACTGGTGTTTGAACTCTTCCTCGTTCCAGTTATGGTATCCATAGCTCCACCAGGTTTTATTACGAAATTTATTATGTCCTATTTGTTTTCGACGTTTTTTCCTGTTCGTTACAAATGCAGAAGATATAATTTCTACCATGTTCTATGTGTCATCGTCATCGTCATTACATCTCACTCTTTTCCGATAATATTCTTCAACATCATTTTCAATCGATTCTCGTTTTCGTTTTGGAAGAAATTAAAATTAAAAAATTTCCATCCATTTTATATTCTTCACAATTTTTTTCAAACAACCACGTTTCTTCTCTTACTTTTTGAAAACTGATTTGTTGACGAAAACTTAAATTTATTTCACAATTGCTTTGTTTAAGTTAACCAGTTCTGTATTTCTACACAACTACTTAAACAAAAAGGAATAAGAATAAATTTCCGTTTATTTAAGTTGTCTTCAGGTTTTATACTTGATTTTTTTAAGGTTGTTCAAATCATTTAAGTAATCTCAGTATAAAAATGGCTATTGCATCATCCGTCAGATTGATTGATTCATTCACAGGGTGGAGAAGCTTACAAGATAAACATCTTTTTAAGTGAAACAATTCTTTCGTCTCATAATACATACTACATACTCCGAGTACTTTAACGCGATACCATAATCGTATTGGGTTAAAGTGCTAGGAACTAGTTAAGGGTCTATGGGGCGAAAAAAATTTGACAAAGTAGCCGTAAGTCAAGATTTATTGACAACATTGAATTCTGTCCCAACTCATTTTTAAAACCAATGAAAGTAATTTGAAAGCAAGGCGGGAAAACTAATCCGAAAATAAATTTGAGATATAAAAGACGGGCGTAACAGTTAAAGAATAGCATATGGGCGTGTTTGACGATATGCCCTGAGAGTTTTTTTACTTATGGTGGCGGACTTAATTGCTGTACTACGAAATAATGGAAAAGCTTTTATTATGTACACGTCTTTTTTTATAAATAACCAATAAGTAAACAAACAGGCTGAAATTGACAAAAAAAACTAAACAACTTGCTAAACCAGCCAGTGTCTGAGAGGAAGTTTTGGACAATAATTTTTCTTTTTCCTGTTGCATTGCTCTGGCAAATGATTCGAATTCGATAAACCAATCACGTCGCGTTAAATGATAAACAATAACGTAAATGGCCGATTTTCTCAATCGATTCTTTGTTATGTAATTTGTTTTTGAATTCTTAACAATCAAACAAACAATATGCTAAACAACTTTGAGAAAAATAGTAAATGCTAATCAACTCCAAACTCAACAAAAAAATCAAGGTTGTTTATAAAAGAACGGCGTCTTTTAGTTACCTTAAGCGTATTAATTAATGTTGAATTAATTTTTGCGATATTTATTTTTGCGATTCGATGGTAAAAAAATTGTGTTTTGCGGTATTTATTTTTGCAAATTGGGTCCTGGACAAAAATTTTGCGATGTTTATTTTTGCGAATTGTGTCTATTTTGCCTCCATAGTTAAGGAAATAATGGCAAAACCAACTGATTTCTCGGAGAATATAACCCACAATATCAAAATCAGACAACTTTCCAGGTATTTTAGCTCCTAGAGAAATGGCAAAAGGATCGTGTAAGTTGGTAACTTCTTGTTTATCACTTGCAGAAAAGGATAGCTCTCGTGTTTCAGTACCGGGTAATTCTGACTGCCTCTGGCGATCACCGGCACCTTTGCTGTTACTATGTGTGGAAGTTTTTTACTCATTCAACTGATTTATCAAAGTAAAACTCCACGATGTCAGCCAAAATTTGACTTTCCGAAAGAGGTTTACGTCACCCAAACAGCTAACCACTGGGCTAATGAAAACACCAGTATTGATAAGATGAAGAATATTCTAATCTCATATGTAGAGGCAAAACGGAAGGAGTTAGGTGTCAGTAATCAACCCTGGCTTCTTATATGCGATGTTCTCAAAGGTCAATGGACGGATGCTGTGAAAAATGTGGTACAAGAATCAAATGGCAAAATGGTTCCCGTTCCTAACAATTGGACCAACTATTTTCAGCCACTAGACCTTACGGTCACTAACAGCAGTAAGGATTTTTTGCGTCAGGAAGCCAAAAGCTGGTATTCAAAGGAAATATCTAAACAGATGGAAGCCGGGAAACGTCCTGATGAAATCAAGGTCGACGTTCGTATCTCCATCATGAAACCATTGCATGCTAATCAAATACTATGACTACGCAAGAAATAAGCCGGAATTGATTATCAATGGCTGGAAAGAGTCTGTAATATTGAACAAACTGTCAGAGAAAATTAATCTAGACCCTTTGAGCCATAGGTTTGGTTGTATTATCGATTAAAAAAGGTTTATTATCAAATAAAATAAAACGTAAAAAGAGTACTCCATCGCAGATGTTTGGAATATAACAAACATGGGCGTTTCTAATGGTTTCTTCAAAAAGTACAAAATAAAAATTCTAGACTAGAAATTAACCAATTTGATGAGTGATGCTGATACAGTGCTCAATACAAGAGTAGAGCGAATTATATTTATTCAAAATTTAAAATTTAAAGAACTGCATACATAACTGTCAGTTTCACGCTACATGGGATCATCATAGACTAGAAATTATGAAAAAAATTCTAATTACAGAGATACGCGAAAATAAATGAGTGCGCGAAATAACATTTTTAGGGGTGGAGCGAAAATTTGAGGGCGCAAAAATAATAGGAATTAAGGTGTGTAAAAATATCTGAATATTAGCAACAAAACCTTTTATAGAAATGAAACCTTGGCGCATACCACATGTTAATGTCTTCAGAGTTAATCCGTGCAATTTAATTCCTATGGAAATATAAAAATCCATTTCGCGAAAATGAATTTTTTATCTTTTCAAATTCGGGAAATGTTAATCATGGTATATAAGTTTTGTCATTTAAATCAAGATTTTTTAAACCATAATTAATTATGAACAGCTGTTTAAATTTGTTATCACTTCATCATCGTCGTCGTGTTTTTGATTAAGGAAATTTAAACAATTCGAAATAAGGATCATAACATCATCAATTGGTGTTTTCTGAAGCAAAAGAGTCATTATTATCAGGAAAAGGTGTTGATGAAGACGACACTTTAATTAAGATATGACATTTGTAGAGCTGTAGACCCTAGCAAAACCATGACCTCCTTAACCATAGAAGAAAGTTTGTTTAAAACTGAAACTGTTGCTGCACTGAAATATCTTTCTTCTTTTTTGGAGGACACGTGTTTAGGGTGGGATGAAAACAAACACACGTGTTTAGGGTGGGATACCAACGACATGACGAGAACAAACTTCATAATCTCTATTTGAAACCCATTGGCGTTAATCAGGGTCTTCCTCATTCAGTACGTTTTTCAAAGATATACCTCATTTGTACTAATTTTCGCACGAATTATCGCGCAACGAACATTACGTGTAATTTCGCGCGTATTTATTTTCGCGCATCATGAATTTAGTATAATTTCGCGCGTATAAATTTTTGCGCAAGGCCATCTTACAAGAAATGTTTTCTCTATAATTTATTTGAAACAGGATGAAAAAGGAAACTAGATTAAAGGAGTATGGTATTTGTAAACACATATATCTTGAGAGACAAATAATTAAACACAAATAATAGTGTCACAAGGTAATATCAACGAGTTGCCAAGAGTTAATGTCATTCTTCGAACATGCCAAAGGCGCTTCGACCATTATCATTTTCCAATTCCCACGGAGGAACGGTACGAGAAACCTCAGGAAATTGTGATTTTGGAAACTTTCCATGTATCATTGCCAAAGCAATTGGACACAACAACGACGACACTCACCAACCGACGTTTGGCAACTGCAATGAAACCAGGACCATCTAAAATCTCTACTACCTTAATGGTATTAAGCGTATTAATTAATGTTGGATTAATTTTTGCGATTAGTTGGTAAAAAAACTTGTGTTTTGCGGTATTTATTTTTGCGAATTGGGGCCTGGACGAAAATTTTGCAATATTTATTTTTGCGAATCACAATTTTTTGCGATTTTACGACAAAATCGCAAAAATTAATCTAGTATTAATTAATACACTTAAGGTACTATAGTAGCGGAAAATAAATCAAAGGATATTCGGGCATGTTCAAGAAAATTGCATGTAAAAACGCAGAACAACAGCCTCAAGCAGAGAATGTACATAGTGTAGTTTTGCTTGATTAGGATAAATAAAATGGAAAATTATCTTATTTTATTTGCCTTTTAACACGCACACACATATATAAAAAAATTTAATTTTCGCGCATACCTCCGTAGTTTTATGGTTGACAACGAAATACTACCGAGATGGTTTCTATTGTACGCCTGAGGATTACGAACGCCATGGGGTACCAAAGTCAGTCAAGAAACTTATGACAACATCAGATTGGACATCTTATCATCTGGTAACATACTATAAAATTTTGTTTATACTTTTTATTGAAATAAACAAATGCCGTCTATAGATATTCAACTTTCATCTTTTTGAGCAGTGAGTATTTTATATTTATTTACTTATTTAACTTTCTATTTATTGTTAAAGAAAAGCTGCGGTTACCTTATGCCTCATAAGATGTTTGGCCTAATGTTTCTATGGATAACAGAACTTACCAAATTTGATGTTGGTGGAAACACGTGATCAGACTACCTGCAATTTTGATCCAAATAAGAATTGGTTTCTTTAGAAAATACTTGGAGACTACCTCAGCACTAAATCCCGGCCTGGGTTGGTAAACTGAAACGTTGCTACTGAGTTACAGCACCTTACGATTATGGCCACCTTAAGACCGTATATAACCATGAAACGTTTCTACTGAGTTACAGCACCTTACGATTATGGCCACCTTAAGACCGTATATAATCAGCCCTATTGATAATATTATAATTGTAGAAATTGTCTGCAAAGCAGCCGGCATGGTCCTAAGTTTAACGCTGTCGTGTAAATACGTCCACCTCCTCTTTTAAAGGTTTGGTCAATCACGGCCGACGATGTCTTTGCAGAGTTTTTGTTGATAAATTATTCGAAATACTAATAAACAGGAAGAACTTGCCAGTAAATATGATTGGAATAGATTCATGAGAGAATTCCTCTCCTCCGACTTGGTGTATTTTTTTCAACATTCTTTCGCAAGATTTACATCGAGTATTCAGATCTTAGAGATATCGTAGTTTCGAAACATGCTTGGTTTTCTACAGGTTGTCATTGGAAACAGAAAGTAACGAAGATAAACAATAATAATTAGTAGTATTAAAATAAAGATAAATAGATAAAAAGGAGTTTGTTTTAAATGTCACGTGTTCAGCAGTAAAAAGAAAACAAACATCTAAAAACAATATACATTAATCAAGCATATATCCTTCTACATGTTAGCATGGGTTGAGCAGAAAGTTGGCACTACCCACAAATGAGCGGACGTCTTTAAACCTGAATGCCCTTCCTGACAACGCCTCATAGACAAGAGTTCATTACCTCTAGACCTAACATCGCATGTTGCCAGCTTAAACGTTAGTGGAGTCTTTTATTAAACACAAACATAGAAAGCGGTACAACATCACTAGTTCACCCAACCAGCGGGAGGAAGTGGGACCTGTGCGGGTGGTGACGCTGAGGTTATGCCCGCATAGCGCTTCTCTATCATGGTTGGCTTTCTGGCTGTTCGATCAGACGCTTTAGAGCGCCACTTGCCTCGTCCTCTCCCACGACCAACAATAAGGTTCAGAAAATCATCAGCGCGAGTCGAGGCTGGGATGCCTGGCGGGGCAGGTAGAGCGGCGGTCACATCACCACCACGCAAGTCGATCCAACGTTTCTTCGTCACCTCTAGATCATCATCATCATCCACAACATCTTCGCTCTCTTTTGCTACGTTACGCATCAATAATCGTTGTGCAAGTTCATCTGCCACAACATTTACTTCTAAAATCAGTTGAGTGTGTTAATCTGTTAAAACTTCAGTTTAAAACGTAACAAACATGAAATTGAAAAGTTGTCTATATGTAGACACAAGTCTACGCGAGAGAGATTACTACGAGATTCAAAACAAGTTAACAACGAATGTAACGAAGAAATCAACACAAAAACACATCAACATCGTAACTGGATACCTTTCTTGTTAATGTTTGTTCGCAAAACTCTGACAGAACCCACCGTGTAGCAAGTATCTGTTTCTTTGACAGGCAAATGATTCTCTGTTAACGGTATGTCGAAAGTCGCGCAGAAATAGTTCGATATGCAAAAACTGTACGAGAAGCAATCAACGAAATTATTAGATCAGTTTTTTTGAAATGGGGGAAAATACTGAAAAGATAAAAGCAAACAATATTATAACTTGCAATTTTACTGTCAAAGAACTAGTGATGTCTCAGTGAAGTGACTTTGTTTTACGGATGATAAAGTTTTCTATGTGTCGTCTTGAATAAGATTATAAAAAAATTGAAGAGATCTTAGGAGGTATGTGACCTTCTTAGGGTTGAGTGCTCTGGAACAAGGCCGAGGTGAAATGTCTAAATTCAGGTTACACCAATACATACATTGCATACAGTCGAACAGGTTGCCCATTATATATACTATAGACAAGTGCACCTACTAAAAATTGGAATAAAAGATTAAATCTAATGGTACGAAATTAAATCAGATGAAGACGCAAACAAAGCAATAGAAGGGAAATACCAGCATCTTTTTACGCTAGCCAAAGCGCAATATTTCGATTCGCTTTCTTCATGCCACTTGCACCTATAGAAAAGAATATAGAAGTTGCACGGAAGCATCCACTGATATTCAACCAAATGCTCTCTCTATTAGAGGTAACTCTACTTCAAAGTTGCGATTAGAAATCATTCAAGTCGGAAGTATCAACGACAAAAACGGGTGGAAAACAAATCGTGCGCATGCGTAATAAATTTTAACATGACTTTTTCATCAACATATGAATCAGAGTACAATAGATTCATATGTCACAAAGTCTTAAAATTTAACGTAGCATTAGTTCAGACAAATAAAAATGTTAATACTTCAGACCACAGATACTTTGAGAGAGAAAAATAACAGCCTCTGAACCCTCATTTGACTTCAATTCAGATGTAAAAATAATTTTCACAATGTGAAATGTCACAAAACAACAATTTGAGTTGACTAAACAGTTGTATTAGATAATATACAAGCAAACCACCTGGTTCCCAAGTCCCAATCATAGACTGTGCTCGAAAGCAGGTCGGTCGCCAGTTGTATACTAGTAACAAAGTACGATGAGTTTTTCAGATGACTTTCCAGGTCAAGAATCAACCCCTCCAGTTCGTAGATCCTTTTCAGAGAATTCGCCCGACCTTTATCACAAGTAGAACAATAACATTTTTATAGTCACCTCAAAACATATTTTCACCGCTTCATTCACTGACATATCTATCACTTAAAAAATTAACCTGCTTTCAATGCCAGCCATCTTAAGCTTCCTTTGGTTCTTTCCAGCTCTGAAATCTAGAAGACAAATTTTATCGTCATAAACCATGTTGTTGACAGGCTTAAAAACATCTTGGGGGGATAGTTGAGGTGGGAGTCACAAGACTTCCTGCATTGATACCTCACATTGACACCTTACCACATTAACACTTTATCACATTAAAACCTTATCATAATGACACCTTGCCACATTAAAACCTTACCACATTGACACTTTATCACAATGACACATTAACACTTTACAAAAATTGCACCTTATTCTATTAACAAATGTTAGTTTTTATTTATATTGTACGTGCCTGATAAATTATAGAGAAAACAAGCGTAGAAACTCCATAACATACTTTGACATGAATAGGAGGTATATGTTGCGAGTCACCAGTTAGAAACTCAATGAGTTCATCATAGACATGCATGTAAGTATCGTTTGCGGTAGCGATACCTTCCACTGGCATTTTGTGTGTCAACTCACCTTAATATGACGAGGAGAAATATTGAGTTCGTAAAACATTTCAATGTCTCCTACATATGTGTGTGATTACACCTTTTTGACATTCCGATTTGCTTCATTAAAAAATAACAAAGTATGCTAATTGATTCCATTCACGAAGATACATACTTGTTTGTTGGGCTTGGAAGCGATACCCTGTGGGTATGGGCCCTGAAATAGTGCACTGGAAATAAATTAGAGGAAAAGTTTCCGCTGAAATAAAGCAGTATACTTGCATAAACACACCATAAACAATGTAGACTTGTTGACTTTCCTTCCATTTTTCATTTGACTTTAGTTAATAGAAAACCTATTTTAATGCTATATATATATATATATATATATATATATATATATATATATATATATATATATATATATATATATATATATATATATATATATATATATATATATATATAATGTTAAAAAATAAAGACACTCTCCAAAATTTGTGTGTATTCATCTGATGATTTATTAAACCAATGGTTTATTAATGCACACAAGATACCAGATTGTATTATATACTCAGTGGAGTTTAATTAACACCAGCTTGAAAACACACCACAAAATTACTGCCCTGTAAACTTATGAAGTTGAATAACACTTACCGGGACTGATGTATCGGTGCCAGGTTTTCTCGATGCCGTTATTTAAGCTGAAGCAAACAGCAGCAACTTCCAAGGCCTGATACTCCGGTTCCTCCAAAAGACATATAAATGCGACAAAATAAAACCGCAAATCCAGCACGTCTACACAGAAACATAATCAATGATTCAGAGTAGATCTTCACATATATGTTTGCAATGATCTGGAGGTTTGAAGGCTTTCATAAACATCTTCAGTGTCTTACGTAATGTTAAACTCAATCAATAGTAATTTACAATATGCAAGTGTAATCTCAACTATTGATCAAATGAAGTCAGCGAAAACACTAAGACCTCTTCCAGCTGGCCACTGTGATATAACCTCTTCTCTCTCCTTTCTTTGTTTCATTTCATGTATTTTGACCATGTCAACTCGCTCCTGTATAACAAAATGTAAAACAAATGATGTATAGAGTAGAAAGTGGTAATAAGGTTGGTCATTTATACGTAAAAAACAAAAAATAAAGTTTTTAGAGAAAATTACATAATGTGAATAGAGTTGGAAATATTCATCATATGACTTATATTAATGAGGAAAGCAAGCATTAGTTTATGTTTTCATTTTTCTAGCTGGTGAGAAATTACAGAATGATTTTGTAGAAAGAAAAGTTGCATTATGAAGGACATACCGACATGACAGCACCTGTACAATCTTTTCTTGCCGGATTTCGATAATTTGATCCTTTCGATCTGTCTCTGTTCGTCCAATTCCATTTTGCAGTGTCTTTATAATACTGTTTTTCCTCATCGGTGAGTAACTAATAAGCAAGTGATAAATAATACGCAAGTATAAAAAGCAACAGATGTCAATTATTGTTAAATAACTATAAACATATAAAACTTTTTAATAAGTTTTTATAAGCAACCCCTATTTTTCAAGTTAGCCCTGCTCGGGTTGCTAAGAGTAGGAGCCGTTATCAGGGATCAGGTTGTTTAGGTTCTTTTATATTTATGTTGTGTTTATATACTTATGTGTTGTGGAGAAGTTAAACTACCATTCATCGGGTCCCCAGGTTGCAGATAGGGGAATGGCCTTCAGATATGAAGGTTAGCTGCGAATATACTGAATAAGCTGTCCCAGACAAAATCTCTGGCTGCCCTTTGGCAAGGCATAGCACCCGGAAGCCACCCCACCAGGGTAAAGGTGAAGACATCAGCCTGCAGGACGTTGGATTAGTAGCCGAAGCAAGTAACAAGTTGTAGTCATTCTGGTTCACACTACTAGTGGCAAGGCAATCTCATCTCAACACTGTTAGATGTTATCGGCAAGGCACAACCACCCGAAAATCGGGGTACTGCACTCACTTGTATGGAGTGGTGCCCACAAGTGCTTAATCTAGCCACTGAAAGCTTAAAATGACACAAACCAATATAAGACATTCATCCCGCATCGGTCAAACAAGGAGCGCGTCCTGCGGTGGTGCCTCAAGCTGCAGTCAAAAAATTTGCTACTGGACAAAATACACCAAATTCACCTCATGCACAACTGATGAAAGGAGAATGAAATATTTTTGTTGGAACAATCAATGTACAAACACTTCAAAAAGGTGAGAAAATCTCAGAAGTAATTGCATCGGCTGAAGCCACAAACCAAGACATCATATGTGTGCAAGAACATCACTTTATGCATAAAGAACTGGCAACTAAGGAACACAAGTACGAAAATTGGAGATTACTCAGCCTGGAAAAACAGTGTAAATGCCACAAACGAGGGAATTGAAATACTCTTTAATCTTAGAGCATATCAAGCACTTTCGAATATCAAAATGATAACACCAAGGATCATGGTGTCCACCCTCAATGAAAATCCGCAGACCACTGTAATATCTTGCTATAGTTCAACAAATGTTATTAACCAAAGTCAAGAAATTTTATGAGGAACTGGAGTCAGTCACCAGACAATTCCCAAAACACAACATACTCATCATCGGTGGAGATTTTAATGCCCATTTAAGGGAACAGGATGACTTCAAGTTTGCATACCACTGTAAAGCAAACCAAAATGGTCAAATGCTGACTTTCTCAAAGGAAACAACATTTTGTGCCTAAATACCATGTTCCAAAAAAGATCAGGTCAACAATGGACACAGCCAAATGGAAATAAATCGCAACTAGATTACGCCATCATAAATCAAAAATGGAAGAACAGTGCATAAAACTGCAGAGCTTTCAACACATTTGTTACGGTCAACTCTGACCACCGTATAGTTTCTGCTCATTTGCAACTGAGTCTTCAATCAAACAAAAAGAAGACTAGTGATATTAAGTTGTATGATTGGTCAGTTCTCAAGAACAATCCTGAGATTAGTTCAACATTTGTTACAAGAACACACAATAGATTTGCAGCACTTCAAAACTCCACATCAACATCATCTGCTAATGTCTCTTACAATAACTTTGAGATGGCTTGCAAAGACACAGCTGCAGATATCATTCCGTTGAAAGCTAAAATATACAAAAGGAGACCCTGAGAAACTGAAAACATATTTCAAAAAAGCAAAGACCTTCATAAAGCTGCACAGCTTAAGGGCTCTATGCCATCAACAGAAAACCATAATATGTTTCATGAAGCCCGCATGAAACTCAAAGACGCTTACAAAGTCGAGCAAACTAAATATCTGCAAAATAAAATCACATACATAAAAAATTCTATTGTCAACAAAAGGTCAGCAGAAGCCTGGAAGACTGTAAATGAAATCAGTGGGAGAAAGAACAGTAACACCGCAAAATTAAAAGTCTCAAGTCAGAAGGAGCGAATACAACTATGGCAGCAACACTTCCAAGACCTGCTTGGCAATCCACCCATAATTTCTAATGAAAAAATAAGACCTGTCATAACAGAAGAACTACACATCAAAAAAGGACTGTTTACGATAGACGAACTCAGCAAAGCAGTAAGCAGCATTCAAAATAAGAAAGCTTGTGGCCTTGATGAGATACCAGCCAAAGTATGGAAGCTCAATGACTTTCACCAGATATTACTTGATATGTGTAACAATGTCTACAACCAGGATCCCATAGACAGATGGACGGAAGGATGCTTGCTTCCTTTCCCAAAAAAGGCCAACCTTAGTGTTGCCAAGAACTATCGAGGAATTACATTGACAGCAATCTCAGCAAAAATCTAATGTTGCTGAACAGAATAAGACCAGAAGTCGACCCAATACTCAGAAAAAAACAAAACGTCTTCAGAACTAATAGATCAACTTCGGGACAGATACTAGCTATACGGCGTATTATAGAAGGCACAAAAGCAAAAAACCTTCCAGCAACTCTGCTGTTCATTGACTTTTTCAAAGCTTTTGATTCCATTCACCATGGGAAAATGAAGGAGACTCTGCTCGCCTACGGGATACCCAAGGAGACTGTTGATGCTATCATGATGATGTATAATAACACCCAGTCAATGGTTCGCTCACCAGATGGTGACACGGTTTTTTTAACATTGCGGGAGTTCTTCAACGAGACACCTTGGCACCATTTATATTCATCATCTGTCTTGATTATGTGCTAAGAAAAGCTATTGATGAAAATTTAGAGTTAGGTACTCTAACCCAAAGAAAGAGCAGTCGACATAAGGCAAAGAAAATTACAGATGCTGACTATGCAGATGACTTAGCAGTACTAGCTGACTACCTGAGAGATGCAACATCACTTCTGCATAACATCGAAACATTAGCTCAAGCAATTGGGCTGTATGTAAACGCAGGAAAGACAGAATTTATGTGCCTGAACCAACATGCATCTGCTGGCATGAAAAGTTTGAATGGCAACACAGTAAAGCAGGTTGAAGATTTCAAATATCTAGGTAGTTGTATTGCATCCACTGAATACAACGTTAACATCAGACTCGGTAAAGCATGGGGAGCATTAAGTGGATTGGATAAAATCTGGATATCCGATCTACCTGATCATCTAAAGAGAAATTTCTTTAGAGCTACAGTAGAGTCTGTTCTTATATATGGCTCTATCACATGGACTCTAACTTCGAAGCTGGAAAGAAAAATTGATGGTATGTATACCAGAATGCTTTGTGCTGCCCTGAACAAATCATGGAAAGATCATCTCACCAACAAAGAACTCTATGGCAACATTCCACCCATAACCGCCTCCATTCGTCGACAAAGAATACGCTTTGCTGGACATTGTTGGTGCTATTGTTGAACTAGCTGCAGAACTGATATTGTGGAATCCATCTCATGGAAAAAGATCACGTGGAAGACTTTGAAAGTCATATATTGATCAATTGACAGAGGATACTGGCTGCAGAGTTGATGAAATGGCCACTGCTATGAATGATAGAGATGAGTGGAAAAACCGTGTCATACAAAGCCGAGCTAGCTCGACCTAATGATGATGATTATATTTATTTCTTTAAAATTTCCTCTTTCGTTATATCTTTCCAGCCTCCCCTTCACACGAGCCCTCAGGGTTGCTATGGAGTTCGCCTAATTTTTGGCTTGATTTCAGATCATTTTAGAAATAAATTTTTCTTCAAAGTGTTGACAAAAAAACATGACAGATACCAACTGTTGAAAAGTAATTTTGCTCTCCAATAAATTATATGTTTTTCAGATTATCCCTTTTAGACTTTTGAATTGTAGAAACATCATAGTCCAAGGTATTCTGACAAACTTGTCATGACACACATGAGTTTAGTTATTTGTGTAGTCACTTCTTCTGGAAACAGTATGTAGAAATGTAGTGGATAAACGAGAATACCATTGTTTTTACCATTATCTCAGATTTATACAAAATATCAACAGATATCACTGCTCTCTCACAAACCCAAAAATGACTTGCATGAGTGCGCACTTCTCCTATAGTAATCTTCTTCTAATCCACTTCTAATCCACTTCTCCTATAGTAATCACGGATGATGTGGATTGGTTAGCATTGTTTCTGGTTTCCTTAGAGATGACATTGTCAGATGGCTCTCATTCTATGTTTTTACATCCATGATTCAATTGTTATCTTATGACATGTTAGTGCTAGCATGAAGCTGAGATTCCAACTAAAAAGCTGTTGACTTATTGTTGTGATATTGCCCCGGCAAAGTAAAGATATTTTGTTAATTCGTGTAATTTATCCTTTTAATAGACATTCCAGTCTGTATAAAGTTTACTGACTATGTAAGAACGGTAGTAAACATTTTTTAATGTGAGAAGGAGCACATAAATCTACGATGCTAGCTAGTGACTCACCTCCCACTTTGGACTTGCTGCTTGAATCAATGCAGGTGTATTTCGAATAATATAACCTTCATTCTGCAACATGTTTCGAATTTCATTTGCAAAGATTAGAAAACCGTTGGGTTTGTTTTTTGGTGCCATTTTATTTCTGTATCTATACAATACATATATATTAATTTTGTTTTTCACAATCCAGCTATATATAACGTTTGATTTCAAAGCGAGGAAAGGCTCGATGCCATAGTCAAGGTTAACATTTATCTACGACGTAGAAAGCCATATATAACTATCCTATATAATCTTTTTTATTGCTATTATATATTATACTTCACTTGGGTTGGCGAATTTGTTTTTAAGTTTATCTGGCTAAACGGAGGGAACATATTTTAGCAACACAAATATTGCTATCTATCGTAGCCATGTGAATATTTGTATCACCAATCCTCTGTACCTTACCTGAAAATAAAAAGTAGAGCAAAAATATTTTATACAAGCATATTGTCATTCTTCTACTATGTCACAAATACATAATACTCCTATTTTTTTAAGCAGTCCCCAGAGACCAAGATTTCATAAACAAAACCTTGAAATTATTTTTTTTTTATTCAGGCTTTGCGTCATGGTAATTTCCCAGTACCTTTCAGTTTATCAGTTTGAATTAAAGCTTGTGACAAATATGGTCAGAATCACGTGCCCGTTTGTTTACGCCATGACGCATTTTAATTGGTTAGAATAATTGTACATTTTTTAGATTTACTTCTACAGCAGCTGCTGATTTATTTGCCACAACAACACAACGAAGAAATTTCAGTTTCCAAAAAATAAAAATATTTATATGGTTATGTTACGGATTGAGTCTGGTTTGCTTTTTAGACTTCACTTAGTTAGCTGGAAAAATGAAATCATCATGTTATGACAGGGTGGATACAGGATCAGGGAAATCAGAGAAGAAGAAAGTTATTTAACGATCAATGTAATCATCGTGGTCCTACTGTAACAATTTGCTTTTCATATCCCAGCCGGCACGCAGACGTCGAATCAACGCATTTCCATACGTTGAAAATACGTCGAGAAATGGTCGATTTTGGCCGCTTTTTCGACGTAAATTTCAACATTGGATAGACGTGATTTAAATGCGTCGATTCAACGTATATTTTTTGTATAAATAAGGTCAAACGTTTTCTAGATCGTTTAGCACAATATTTTATCAAATAGACGACAACGCGTAATCATAAATGAGTCTAAATCGAACTGGAAAGTAGTGTTGAGTGGCGTACCACAAGGGAGTGTCCTAGGTCCTATCTTGTTTTTGTTGTTTGTAAACGACATTACTGATGGCTTAAAATCTGAAGCTTTGCTTTATGCGGACGACGCTAAGATCTTCAGTACAATGCACGATGAAAATATATCAGCTAATCAGCTACAAAATGATCTCCATACCTTAGAACTTTAGGCAGAAAAATGGGGCATGTCATTTAATATTGATAAATGCAAAGTACTCCACGTCGGTAATAAAAACAAAATGCATGTATATTACCTTACAAAATCAAATGGTAGAAAGGTCCCGCTTGAAGTAACTGAAAATGAAAAAGATCTAGGTGTTTATGTTGATCCGAAAATGAGTTTTTCCACGCATGTGTCGATACAGGTCAACAAAGCTAATAAAATGTTAGGTCTAATAAGGCGTACGTACGTGCATCTTGACAATAGATCTTTTAGACTTTTGTTCACTAGCCTAGTCAGACCTCATCTTGAGTATTGTGTGTCGATTTGGTACCCACTATTTAAAAAAGACAGTAAGCAAATTGAAAATGTGCTTAGAAGAGCTACACGTCTTCTACCCAATTTAAGGAAATATACTTACACTGAGCGACTAATGTTGCTTAAATTACCAAGTATGAAGTATCGTAGAGAACGTGGTGATATGATACAAATTTATAAAATCTTCAATAAATCATACGAAATCCACAACTCTCTATTACATATTAACCGTAATCCCTACAACACAAGAGGTCACAACATGCGGCTCGTGAAAGAAGACGCTCATACTTTAATTAGGCAGCATTTTATAACTAACAGAACAGTAAATGACTGGAACACTCTTCATCAGGATGTTGTATCGGCACCATCGTTAAACGCATTTAAATCTCGATTAGATAAATTTTGGGTAAACAAGTTACATATATATGATAAATAGAAAATTTTAAGCGTCATGTTAATAATTCATTCTAGAAATTATTTTTTATATATATATTATATGAGAGGCTTTTTTATAGGTGAATTTCGCCTAAACTGTTGTAAGCCTTAAGATAATAATAATAATAATAATAATAATAATAATAATAATAATAATAATAATAATAATAATAATAATAATAATAATAATAATAATAATAATAATAATAATAATAATAATAATAATAATAATAATAATAATAATAATAATAATAATAATAATAATAATAATAATAATAATAATAATAATAATAATAATAATAATAATAATAATAATAATAATAATAATAATAATAATAATAATAATAATAATAATAATAATAATAATAATAATAATAATAATAATAATAATAATAATAATAATAATAATAATAATAATAATAATAATAATAATAATAATAATAATAATAATAATAATAATAATAATAATAATAATAATAATAATAATAATAATAATAATAATAATAATAATAATAATAATAATAATAATAAGCACAAAGAATATAGGCAACACAATGAAATCAATTTTTTGATAATTTTAAGTCAAAAACCAGATTAAATGGCATTGATTGCTACAAATCTTTTAAGGGCAATTGGTTGAGTTTTTCTAATGGGATCAAAATAGTCATGGACAACAATCGAGAAAACAATCATAGCTAAATTTTAATCGTATATTTTGCAACATTATTCAACAATATTCAATATATAACAATCCTTTATAAATTACTAAAATTCTATCTGGAAACTGGGATATAAAAATTGTGAATTGAAATTATGTTAAGATAAAAAATTAAATTTATAACATAGCAACCCCCAGGTTAAGTTTTTTCTACCATCAGGATACAGGTCGAAGATGCATCGAAACACGGTATAAAAAATACGCGTTGATACACCGCGTCGTTTGAACGTCGAAAAAAATCTTAATTTAGAGCGCGTATTTTAAATGCGTTGAATCGACGTCGATAAGACGTCTTAAAAATGCGCGCATATTTTTGACCTAAATTCGATCTGAGTTCGATGTCGAAAAAACGTTGTGTGCCGGCTGGGATGCCCAATGTATTATGTATTCTCTCACTCCGTACCTGAAGACGTTTTTATCTTTAATTTTGTCAATGTCTTGTTTCCATTCTCTTATAATCATTCATTGTTTGTGTTATAAATTGTGATTACATTGATCATATTTTTATATTTTGTTCTAATATTTTCTTCGGATCCTGTCGGGCGGAGGAATTCTGCGCTGCCGTTTCTAGTAACAGTAGGGAGATTAAGAAATCAAACCTGAGACGGCAACTGCAACGCGCGTGATGTAAACAATCTGACTGCGCATGCGTTCTTAGTGGAAACCCCAACGTTCATGTTTTATACAGGCCACGACAACTTCAAATCATCGAAATTGACGTTTTGTTAAAACGCGTGATTTGAAAATACAATAGTTATGCAATGTTTAATAAGTTAATGAATGTTTGTAATTTTAATTGCAATAGAACAATAAAAAACGTTATTTTTCATCTTTCAATAACATTTTGTCTTTTGTAATAAAATCAACAAACAAAAATTGTTTTGTTGTTGTCGGTTTTGTAACTTAACTATTTTATAAGAAAACGTCAACCGGAACACAAGACGTCTCGTTTTCGATTTTCGCCGTTGCCGTCCCCGTTGTAGATTTGTTTCTTAATCTCCCTAATAAGAAAGTTGAGGGAAGCTCATCGTGAAATGAAGTAATCCTGTCGTGTCACGTGTCTAAAGTTCACTGTTGTGACTCCTTATTTAAGCGATCGTTTAAAACTAAATTAACAAATTACACAATCTTAACCATTAATCGCTTTTTATTAATCTTTCTCTATTCCATGCCATGCCAACAACAAATTTTGTTTGTTTTGATTGCGCTAGCTACCATTTTATACATATTCTAATAAACACAATATACCGCGTGATTGTGTGAAGTCATTGAATGTGAATTCATTAAGATGTTTCTCCACGTACATCAGATAATTCTTGTTAATTCTGTAAAGCGAAAGAATAAACTTACCAGATACATGTTTTCGATGATGGAAAATTGTAGGACAGGCCTGGTTTAGCGTTGTTGCTTTTTAGATTGTCATTTTTAGTTATTGGGAAAGAAAAAGCCATTGCTGAACAAACAAAAAACCCGCAAAATGAAAATTTAAGCAATGTTGAGGAAATATAAAATCTTTTCATTTAGGTCCTAATTTTCATAAGATGCGAGGATTAACGTTGAAGTTGCAGTTCTGTGAAGTTGCAGAAATCGACGTTGGACATCTTCAAAGCCCATGAAATGGTCCAAGGTCACAAATTATTTTCTAATGCTGAGAAACACTTTGGTTGACCTATGAAAGATATGTTCTTTTCTTCTTTCTGCAGATGGCAGGACAGGTGGGCGAGGCACTCTCCTTTAAACGCGCGTCAATATACAGGGCTATACACAACCAACGAGCGTGAATGAGTACTACAAGCAAAACCTGTTGATTCCGTTCACAGACTATATTGCTCAGGAATACAAGTTCTGCTTTCTGAGTTGCAGACAACCGTCAGTAAATTACTCCCAACATTTTCGTTCTACTGAAGATAAGATGTACATTGCCTGTCATTTCATTGGAGTGTGAACACTTAGACTGGGACAAGGACGTCTATGGAATTTGGGACTAATGTAATGACTGTCCACTACGATGATCTGATGGATCTCAGTTGATATCTTTGCACAAAAGAACCCCAGAAAATTGAAATTGGATTCAGTGCTATTGCAATGCCGTATAAATATTTCTTTCTTTTTTGTTGTTGTATTTCAGAGATTAAGATCCAAATCTAAAACATTTTCTTTATATTTGAAAGCTTTTAGCTTTGTTTCCAACTGGCTTTAAAAAATGGTCATTGGGACCCTAACCAAATATAAGACATGGATCATATCTGAAAAGAGGAAATCTACTTATCTAAAGGCCAATCTCCACTCAGAAAAATTTAGCCGAAAAGAAATATTTTTGGTCGAAAAACATCACGTGATATATTCTGATTGGTTCAAATTAAAAACATTGCACAATTTACTCGAAAAACAATTTTTCGCTTCCGAAAAAAAAAAGTTGAATTTTTTCAACTTTTATTTTTTTTTCGACCAGAATTTTTTTAGATTGACCAATCAAATAGCCTCGTTTATAATTTTCACGTGCGAATTTTGAAGTCGTTTAAAAATATTTCGGAACAACAAATAAAAAAAAATCTGTTCGATTCGAAATCAAATTTAAAATTTCAACAACTTCTTTTAAAAATGGATGACAACAATAACAATTTGTTTGTTTTGCTTGTGTTTTTGTAATAGAATTCTGATATATCTGAAATTTTAATTTCGATTAACTTATTCTGATGACAAAATTTGAAGTGGAGATTGAATTTTGTTCTTTTCGGCCGAAAAATTTTCTTTCGATCGAAAAATTTTCTGAGTGGAGATAGGCCTTAACTTCATAAAAAGATTGATAACTCAACTTTAACTAACAAAAGAAGTTCATAAAATGATTGACAACTCAACCTTAACTAACAAAAGAAGTTCATATAATGATCGACAACTCAACCTTAACTAACAAACTTAACCTTTCATTTAAAAATTTGCTATCTCGAAAATTTGTGAATTGTGACTCGAACAATACCACAAAATAATGAGAGTTTAATTAATGACCATCAAATACTGAAATTGTATCAAAATAATAAATTTTATTAGTTGTGCCAATAATTAGCTAAAGAAATTAGATTCATAAAGATTATAAAAAAGTTCAATAGTTTTCTGATTGATTACTAAATTCATGATAAGTACTGCACTCAACTCAAATTTAAAAACAAAATAAAGAAAAAATCTAAATTAAAGATATCATTCAGTCATAACATTAAAAAATATATTTTAAAGGGGTTACTCCTCTAAGTGACAATTTCCATGACCTCAAAACAACCTGAGATGTAGGTGGACAAATTTAATAAGACTGCGGTTACTAACTTCTTTTTGTATTTCGAAAGATAGGAGGGTTCATAATCGTTGACACGGAGCGGTGTTTTTGCGTGTATAACAACTACCTGGCTTAATGTTCTTCTATCGACGGATGTGCAAACATAAAACCATAACCTGTACCACAAGGTGACACGGTGTTTCACTCACATAATTATAGCGATGATTATATACCGTTTGTAATCGCTTCGCAACTTTGTTATATTCTGTAACTGCACGCTAAACTTGAAATTAAGCGATTTTTTAAAAACCACTCCGTATATTTTTACGTGCATGGAAAAACTTTGTAAGACGTGATATAACAAAATATATATATCCTTATGGGAACTGTTTTCCATTATTAATACTAGCAATGAACCCGTCCTACGGACGTTAACAACAATATGGGTAGTCATGTACATATATATAAATTAATTATACATTTAAATTGAGAAAGAATTTGTTTGGGGAAAAAAGTTAGCCATAAAATATTTAATTATTATTATAAATTTTGAACCTACGCAATCGATAAGTGACATCACATCTAATTAAATTAAATGAAATAATTTTAAATAAATAATTAAATAATAATAAATAATTAGATGATTAAATAAAACCTTGTCAAAAAAAATTTCTTTGGCTAAAAACCATCCCAGGGGCATCACAATCATACCCTGAAAATTTGGTTCCATTCAGTCCAGTCGTTTGGGCGTGATTGGCGGACAACAAACAAACAAACAAACATACTCAGGTTTTTCCTCCATTATAGTAGGATTTTAAAGTTTGTAGTTTATTATTGATTATTCTCCACTTTTAAAACTCATGGACCTTTCCGATTTTTGTCTTTGGTATATAATTACCCAGTAATTACTAAATATTGTTATGTGTATTTATTTACTATGCTATTTACTGCGACGCGTTTATTTATTTCGTTTTTACAAATTTTTGATAAAATTCTTTCGACCTCATTTTGAACATCTTTAGGAAAACTATGAATTTGTTTGTTTATTTTCTTACTTCTTTTTGTGATTAGATTATTATTTCGACATTTATACACGAAGTGTTTGTTTGTAAGGGGAAAATAGATGATAGGCGTCAATGAATATGGGGATTTGAATGGTTTTTTAAAGGTGTAATGGGATGCGCTTTACTTTAAGAAATTATTTTCAACCCGCGACAACACTTTTCTTTTTGAAAGCCTCGATAAGAGAAACAAGACCGTAACATTACGAACAAATTCGAGGTCAATCTAAACACAGTGAATTAGCCGCGAAATCATAGATAAACTGTGATGAGTCAATTGCTGTAAACACATCGATGTGTCATTTAAAGACGCCATTTCCTTAATCACTATAATTTTCAAAAGAGAAGCTGTTTAATTTGTCTTAGTGCGAAAGCCTTTTTTGCATTCTGGCTATCTGTCTCACCTAACATTCGCACTTTCACGGTTTATAGAAATCCCGCAATAAATTAATTGCAAGTTTGTCTTTATTGCAAACACTAAATAAATATAAATAATATATAACTATTTAGTGTAACATTTTAATTACATTGGATCGTTAAAAATGCGATAATGAATTTCTCGTTTTGATAAATGTCCGATGTTATATGTTGCTATGTTGAGAAGTTTGGAAACTAGGATCTGTTATGTTTACATTAAGGAAAGGGTAATAACTGTGCTGTGAAAGATTATTCCATAACATTCCCTCGAAGAACAGATCGCAATCGTAAAACGCAATCTTCCATCAATAATGCAACGTAGTTCCTCGCAAATAAATTCCATGTTGCATTGACAGTCCGAGCTAAAAGACCTCTAAGCTTCATATGTCCATCGTGATTGGTTTGCGACAATTTTAAACAAAACATCGGCGAGGAAGAGTGTCAGATAATAACATCTGTAATTGGATAGGCTTTTGTAAATACGCGAAAAAGTGTCAGAATTTGCGAAATGAATCTTCTGACTTTGTGTCGCTGATATTAAACGTGGGAGGCAGATATATTTTGATGGTCTATAGTCATTTATTTCAAGTGGGAAGCTTTAAGTGTTGTGTTAAAAGCTGGATTTTGGTACGTTAATCGTTGACGAATAGTGTGGTAGTTTGTAGGATCTGAAGAGAGAATCATTGTTGACTCTAAAGAATACGGATGTCGTGTGGGTGTTGTGAAAGGTGGCGAATATACCGGCGGACGATAGCCAGGGATTTAAAGTAACTTTTTACTCGTTCATTCAGCAATGTAATGTGTGACCACAAACCCCTGTATATCCCATGGACGACAAAAACAAAAAGATATACAAACCGTTTTATAAATGTTACAATGATTATTATTTGTTATTTCACGAAACATAGGTTTTTATTTAGCCTCCTGTTGGTTTTATTTTAGACTGGTGCGCATCGTGGCCAGTCTTGAGAAAGGAATCAAAAAAGCTATACGCAACGAACAAATAACATCGGACATTTTTGACGAAACATGCTCAAAGAGACCGTTTAAAGTGGCGGTTGTCTCTTCAGACGGACTAATAAAGTACACATTTTCACAGCTAAGAGATTTGGTAAACCGTTTGGGCAATATATTTTACGATTACGGTTACCGACAGGGCGACGTGGTGGCTTTGTTTATTGAGAATCGACCAGAGTATGTTGCCTTTTGGCTGGGTTTGTCAAAAATTGGTGTCATCACTTCCCTCGTAAACTATAACCTAATGAATGATAGCCTGGAGTACTGTATACAAGTTTGTGGTGCTAAGGCTATAATATATAGCGATGAAACCCAAGGTAAAGTGTTTTTTCGGGGTGTTCATTACAGAACATTTTGAAAATATATAAATTTGAGAGAGAGATTTATTTTGATTCTTCATGATGTTATCACTATAGAGGCGTTATGCAAAGTCCAAAGGCAATTAAAAGGTCTGCAGTTCTTCTGTTACGGGAAAAACCGTTCCATACGTCATTCTGTTAACTTGCCAGCATTGATCGGGAAAACCAGCACCACTCATCCTCCGAGACCAGATCATCTTTCCTTTTACGGTAGGTATTTTTTAATGTTTGTCACATTGATATTGCAGGTTTGAGACATCTATAAACATACACTAGTATGATTGCATACACTTTTTTCAGTAATCAAATTTACTCAGTCTCAGTTGGCTGTCAGTTCTTAATGTTTTGGAAATTATTATATGGCTAAAGGTTTCTTATTGGTTTCTTGATAAATTTCTAAGGGCAGAATTTAGCCAGAAAAACATCTAGTGAAGCGCCAATAATAGCCATATCGTAGGCACTAGTCACAAAATCCTTTTCTAAATTTTTTGAAATGATTCCTTAACGTTTCTTAAGTATTTGAAGGCTAGCGGTGGTTTCTCATTTGTGAAGCAACTACTTTTACATTGAATAGCCAAATCATGTGCCTATTTAGCTGCTATAAAACAGACATAAAAAGGAAAAGAGATTAGATTCCAAAGTTTTCAAAAAGACAATAACCCGAACAGAAAAACACTTCAAGATAAACCCGCCATGATGGTGATAACGACTGCTTCTAACCACTGCGGTCATATTCATGACTTAAAAAACAGAAATCACAAACACGAGAAATCGTTCGAAACTTTGAGTTTTATTTCATCGCTTACAAATAAATTACTCGCATATTATGGACATACCTCGAAAGAAAAAAAGAATTTAAAGAATTATTGGGTGCAATTTGATATATGTGTTTAAGTTTCCAAAATTTCAAAACAAACATGATCACGTAATTTAAAACACCGTTATTTACTGAAAACGTTTCAAATATGTCCGCTAGTCATATCAACACAAGGAAACTAAAGTGTTTGTTTAAATGAATTTTTGAACTGTTTTTACATTTGTTGACACAAGACCACGAAATGTTTGTTTATCGCCTGGAATTACAGGATTACATCTCCCTTCCCAAGTTTACCACATTCCCAAGCTTTGTTTGCATATTTCGCAACGTTGTTTGATAGCTAGCTAAAACGAAACGAAAAACTTTGCATCGAATGACAGGAAAGATTAAAATATTTCCAAGTTTTGCTTTTTTTGTTCACACGCACATTGGCCATTCCTGCCATGTTTTGACAAAACAGAATTAAGATCTACTAATGACTTAATAAGATGTTGTAATATACTTTAAAGGAAGAAATAGTCACGCGAAGTAACGTCACAAAGTTTGAAATTAAAAATGTTGCTGCTGTTATGTTGTTTGTTTCGTATCCTTATTCAGTAAGAACCTTATCAGTACCGTATCATGATGATGATTTTCAACAGATATATCAACATTCCGTGAAGCCATCATCCTATGTGTTGGCCAGGTTGTGTAAATAATGACTCACAAAAACGTCCCTACAGTTTAACACCTATTTGCAACGGGTTAGGAATGTGTAATGTCATGGGCTATCAGTAACAATGGTGTCTGTGGAGAGATTCTACCTTATTTAAACAAATTTTCAAACGGATGTAATTTAGCGCGTGATTTCTCTCGTATTAATTGTATTAATTAAACATCTTTGTTATAAAAATAAGCTAAGAAGATCAAAAAATATCAACTAAATAATATTGGTTCCAAAGAAAAATCTCTCTCTCACTCTCTCTCTCTACATTTAACGTCTATTTTCCATGGTGGCACGGGTTAGACAGGTTTACTGATGGCACGCCTCCATTCTACTCTATCTTGCGCCAACCCAGGCTGAATACGTTTCTCAACAAGATCTTTCTTCACAACCTGGCTCCATGTTGTCCGTGGCCTGCCTCTGCCACACTTACCATCTACAACTAAATCTCTACACTTCTTAACCCAGTTATTATCATTCATTCTCTCAACATGACCAAGCCATCTAAGCCGACGTCTTTGCAAAGATTTTCTAACACTTTCTAGTCCACAGCGTTCTCTTAACTCATTTGAAGGCTTCCTATCCTTCAACGTCACATTTGACATCCATATAATCATTCTCATGTCATTACGCTCTAGTCTGTTTAGTTCAACAGTTCTAACTCCCCAAGTCTCCCCACTATATAGAAAAATACTCCTTACACAAGCAACCATCGTTGAAAATAACTGTATTCAGTAAAAGCTACAAAAATATGAGCAATCAGCCTGTTAGAAATCGGCTTTTTATGTGACATATAGGGCCGTGTATATTAGTGGGCCGGCCGTGGTCTCACGTGTTACACATTCTTTGAAATGTTCAAATGCTTTTAAAGCAAAAGAAACAAATAAAATATCATTTCTTAATTATTTCGTCTTTGCTACAGAAAATAATTCCCGTGAAATATCTCTAAATCCATTCATCATCTTCCTGTACATGAATATACGTAAAATGTCTGTAACACGTGAAAACACTTGCTCAAAGTAATATTAAACGCAATAATGAAAAACATGGTCAGACGGCTTTGCAATTCCAGAGACCTACATATTGACTTAAAACAATAAAATCAATTTTTGAGACAAGTATTAGATGACTAAACAAGATTCCCTGGCTAATTGAGGTAACATAGTGATTGAATGTTCAAAGTGCATGGAGCGGTTTCACAGACGATGTGGCAAAGTGTCCAAAACGGTCACTGAAAAAACAAATATGCTTATGCCACAACTGATATAAATAAAATATCTCTAAATCTATTTATTGGTTTCACGCACAAATTCTGTTTATATATACATATACGTAAATGCTACACAAATCCTCAAAGCCACTACAACAGCAACAACAACGAGTATGCCTACATTATCATCCCCGAACTCAATGCTAATTGAAAATCGATGATCGTTTACATATATGTTGTATATTAACATCCCGACCTGAAAAACTGGCCAAAAACAAGTTACAATAACATTACATTTAGGACGTTTGCATGGGCAAACAAGCTAGTAACAACTTTCTCTTGTGATTAGGGGACATTATTGCACGTTCAAAAACCGATGGTACTGTCCGGTGAATAATGCCAATCACAAGAATATAAAAAATATTCATTGTTTTCAGACTGTTTTTGTCTCGTTTAGACAAACTGATATACATGTACACATCGGGCACAACTGGGTTACCGAAGCCAGCCGTTATACGTCACACGAGGTATTTTTTGGATGTTTTTGGATTTGAAACTGGTCGAAATTTGCGGTAGAACGAGTACATTTCGAATATTCATTAATTCAGGCTAATTTATTACTTTTGTCACAAAGTTTTTTCATTCGCACCTTGTAGGCATTCTTGTGAAGGTAAGACCTCATCTTTTCACTAGATTTTACTTCATGGTCAACGGTATGGCGACCTCCTTCAAAGTGACGAACAAAGACGTGAACTACGTTGCGTTACCTCTATATCACTCCAACGGTGGAGTAGGCGGGATTGGAATGATGATTTATAAAGGCTCTACGGTGGTGGTTGCCAAGAAGTTCTCCGCCAGCCGTTTCTTCAAAGAATGCGCGTATCATGGCGCAACTGTAAGGTCTTCAACATTCTTAATGGTCTTCATAAAATATTTATTCTTCTGTTGGTTTAACGACAGGAACATTATCAGCTGGTGTTTAAACCAATAAAGTAAAATAATCTTGGCCTTAATAAACATTTCTCAACCAAATGGCTTTATCCAAATCAAGTTTCAAACTTTAAATATTTCCTTGTACTTTTTTGTAATTCTTCCATGCAGCATGTTCTCTTGTGCAGATGTTCAATTATATTGGCGAGACCTGTCGCTATCTTCTTGCTCAACCACCGACAAAAAACGACCGCTCACACCGCATACGGCTGGCTATCGGCAACGGGCTTCGACCGCAAATCTGGCAAGAGTTTAAAGAGCGATTCGGCATAACAACAATCGGCGAATGTTATGCATCCACTGAAGGTAACTAAGTAATGATTTTGTCAGTATTTTCTGGTTCCTAAAATGCATGGTTTCCGACCATGAAGTTGTCGGCTTAATCATCAGATTTTTGCGGTATTATTTTCTTAACAAATGAACCTCTCATCCATTGGATATCCCTAAACAATAGAACCTCTCATCCATTGGATATCCCTAAACAATAGAACCTCTCATCCATTGGATATCTCTAAACAATAGAACCTCTCATCCATTGGATATCCCTAAACAAAAGAACCTCTCGGCCATTGGATATCCCTAAACAAAAGAACCTTTCGGCCATTGGATATTCCTAAATTTCTAACGAATTAAGAGCGATACAGTGTAGAACTTCAATCGTTGCTCGTTTATTTATTATAGGGAACGCCAACATGATAAACATTGACAACCATGCTGGGGCCGTGGGCTTCAACTCTGTTATTGCTCCCAGTTTTTACCCCATACGCCTGGTGAAAGTAAACTCGCGGACGGGGGAGATCATAAGAGATCGCAATGGAATGGCTGTCGGTTGTTCGCCTGGTGAAGAGGGGGAGCTAGTTGGGAAAGTAAGAAGTAAGCAGAGGGAATATTTGAAGATTTCCAAATAAATAGTTTGTGTTTAAAATGTCAAATAAAAATACTTGAAAATTTATTGTTGAACCACAACACACATCCAAACATGCATTGTTCTTATTCCAAATTAATTTCAAAGAAGGTCAACATGTTTTTATTCTATAAGAAAATCTTTTGTAAAAAAATAAGCCTCAAAAACATTAAAACTCGAACAAAACCTTGAATGTCTCTACAAAATATTTTTTACAATGCTATACAAGAACCAATAATATCATATGTACAATGAACGTAAATCTACACGAATAATCGTAAATGACCAATAATTGCGACAAACGATTTATTTTTGCTTCACTAAAGGAAATCCACACACCTGTGAGTGAACGATCGCTGTGACAGTAGAGTAATACGTACGATTTAATAGTCATAAACTAAACTTTAGAAAATTTCAGTCTTATTTTCTTTGGTTTCGATAAAAGAAAGGGGGTGGATAAAAGTTAATCGACGCGAAATTCACGATAAGAGTATTATATTACTAACGAGTGCTGAATAAGTCTTGATTAACATAATGCTTTGACGCAGATGACCCCGTACACCAGTTCGATGGATACCTGGACAGAGAAGCCACGAACGAGAAGATCGCGCACGATATTTTCACGAAAGGAGACTCCGCTTTCCGTTCTGGGGACATCCTCGTTCAGGATCTAGAAGGCTATTACTATTTCCAGGACAGAGGCGGGGATACCTTCAGGTGGAAAGGAGAAAATGTGGGCACTGCGGAGGTAGAGGCAGCTATTAGTCGAATATTAAACATGGCGGATGTAGTTGTGTATGGTGTCCCAATTCCAGGTAAAGTTTAACTATACAATAGCACGACGATAATGATAAATGAACTTTTTTATGTTTAAACTAAATTTAATGTGAATGTTTTTTGTCTGAAATATAATTTAGGTTTACATCCACGTTATGATTTAGGGGTGGAAGGGAAAGCCG
Source organism: Candelabrum cocksii (assembly GCA_963930725.1). Taxonomy (NCBI): domain Eukaryota; kingdom Metazoa; phylum Cnidaria; class Hydrozoa; order Anthoathecata; family Candelabridae; genus Candelabrum; species Candelabrum cocksii. Next base: position 1,336,704 of record OZ005670.1, on the reverse strand, counting down.
GTATGGCGTGTATTGCAGATCCCAATTACTCAATCGATCTGGTTGATTTAAGAGCCAAACTTTTAAACAAACTTCCTAACTACGCGCGACCGCAGTTTCTGCGGCTTTCCGCTGATAACAATGTCCTACAAACAAGTACTTTCAAATACAAAAAGGGCCAGCTAAAAGGGGAAGGGTTCAATCCAAATAAAGTCCTCGAGGACCGTCTATATTATAATAACCAGAGGACTGGACGCTACGAGTTGCTAGACGATTCAGCTTATCAACAGATCATTCAACATAAAACAAGGTTTTGACAACTCCGTGCCCAGGCTTAACTCCAATGAAATTTACCCACGTCGAAAGAACCAGTTCTTTTAAATATTTATTGAAGCCTCCGATGATAATAACTTGGAATGCGAAACTTTATACGAAGAAATGGACGATTTTCAGAGTTGAATATTTTTAACAAGCTCCATCTTGTGTCAATTTCGATGATGTCATCTTTTTCATGAGACGTGATAGCAACGTAACATTATATGCAATGTACGATTATATCCAACTTTCTCCAACAAATTCATAGAGATCTTTTGTTAAATGTTTACAATGAGGATTGACAAAATTAGATTGACGTAATTTTGTTGTTGTTGTTGTGAAAGAGTGAAAACACTCGTAGTTTCTGCTCAGAGATAGTATGCCCGATGTAGCAGATTATTTTGACTCCCTGGAACAAATGACTCCCCCAGTTCAAATAAACCAGAGAAAAGTAACTCCCCTAGAGTTGAAATAAACTAGAAAATAGCGCCTCTCCTTAGTTTATAATAACTCCCTAAAAAGTTCCTTAGTTATAGGGGAGTCATAATCAACTAGTTAATAAAGACTCCCCTTTGTTACATCGGCCCCTGGCCTCGCAATTGACTCGTGCAGGGGAGAACGAGGAATTCAACGAGTGGCGAACCGACGATTATTTTGCAATATTTTAATGCATTTAAGGTGAAAATCTCACCCCAGAAGCTGGGAACACCGCTGCAGTTAAAAGAAGAAAACCGGATAAGTGAGCGATTTAAGATGAAAATATGACGGCCAGATGTCGTCATAAAAGCCAAAGAATATGTTTGTTTGTTATAAAAACACGTTTTTCGCGAATAAAAAAAACTGGACGTACGATTTTGCCTAAAACTTCTGAAAAGTTGCGCAATCGACCCTAAAAGAACATATAAAAAAATTATCGAAATCCATTTAGCGCCTAAAACCACTTAATCGACCACGTTTGCGGTCAAAAGCGTGCTTTTACGCTAGTCTAAAAATTATATACATAAATTGAATTTCTCTTACTATGATCTATTTTCGAATGCATTGCTTTATATATGTTTTGATGGTGGAAGTTTAATGAAAGCCCTCAATATGTCAATGCGTTTTCTCAATGAAAGTTTAATTGAACATCGCATATTTTTATGTCCAGCGTGTTTCCGAAAAAATGCAACCCTTAACAATACCACCCTGTATTGTAACATTTAGCAATTTTTGAAAATATACTGTTATTTCTAATAACCATAGAATCATTTTTGACAACCTGCAAAAGTATATACATTGATAATTCATTTATGGTTACAATTTAGTCTTCGGAAATATCAACTCTAGGGAGGCTTAATTAACTGTGGAGTAAATATTTACTAGTATATTTTAACTGGGGAGTCAATTTAAACCAGTTTATGTTGACTGGGGAGTCATAATTTAGGGGAGTCAAAATCTTCAGTGATACCGGTACTACGTTGGTGGGACCAATACAGTATGCTTAAACGAAATCACACTTTTAAGGGGAATAACTCACCGAGTTTGAAATACTTGTAAATGAGTAGTTAATGAACAAGTTACGAATATTTAACCTTGCAACTCAGCACGCATGCGTAAACAGCATCTTTTGCAAACGACTTTCGAGAAATCTACAATACAGTAAAATCAGTGTCAGCTTCGCGTGTTTTGTGCAAGAATTCCCTTTCACTTAATACGTGACTGGAACGATACGTGTTCTTGTTCTGCAACAACAACTTTGGCTGGCAGGTGAAAACGCTTTTTACGCCTCTCCAAAAGTTTCCGTGCATCTTTCCATAAATAAACACGTTGTATATACTGTTGCTGATTTGGAGCAGCCGCAATGCATTATTCCAATGCTTCAATACTTGACTAAGTAAACATGGAGAGACTTTCAACAATCAAGCAGTTTTTGATGCTTATAACATATGATTAATACTACGTAATAAAATTTAAAAAAAGATAATATACTTACGTGTGCTCGATGCCATTCTCTCCAGACAGCCATGATATCGTGTATGTTAAATGCAACACGTCACGTGGTATCACTGATAGCGAAAATACTGTTGCCATAACAACCAACATTTTCATGACGGCTTTGCTTCTTTTGTTCGCTTGTTTATAGCTGGTCTTTAGTATTTTCGTTTTGCGAGAGCTGTTTAGTCGCATGTAAACGAGGATGGTGGTGGATACAAACACAATGAGAAAGATGGCATTTCGCACAAACGTAAGCACTATTAAGGGGTATGCGTACGAAGGTTTGTTCACCGCTACCAATGTACAATGACCGTCCGAATTTAAATACAATGAGTTCATGTAGTAGAGCTCGGATACTACGGACAGAAACACCATTGTAAACACAGCAAAATGAATCTCTTTTCGATGGAACCTTCTTCTGAGGGGAAACACAATTGCACGGCATCTGTCCAATGCCATTATCAGAATAATGGCTATAGATATGTCGGTAAAAACCCGGCATAAAGGTGGCAATATTTTGCAGCCGATTGTACCGAAGTGCCATTTACGGAAACATGTTAAAATCCAATACAAGAAAGCAAAAGGACCAAATATCGAAGCGAGGAGGTCAAATACGGCCAGGTACAATATGAGTAGTTCGATAGTGGGACCGCTTTTCCATTTTAAGTGAAATATCATTAAAACCAGACCGTTTCCGATCACTCCAACGATAATAACAATAATATATCCAACGACAAGTATGATGTTTGTTTGCTCTAAATGGCATTCAGCGGGAGTTTTCAAGTTCACAGGTTGCTTTGTTGTTAACAGGTTAATGACGGATGTGTTTATAAACATTGTATTTTGAATCTGAAAGCAATAACAATAAAGTTGAAGACAATCACGTGGTTTTGAAATAAATAACAATTACACGAAACTCCATAGAATATCTGCAACATTCACTAAAGTAGTTCACATTCATGATTTATGAGGTGTAGCTGAACTCAGATTAACATTTCAATAGCAATAAACAAAGTGTCGATAATACAGTTAGTTGAATGGAAGAGAAAGTTAACATTCAAAATTGATGAAAGGCTATTTAGCAAGAGTTCGAAAACTCTTTTCCCATCGCGTAGTTGCAGAATGTTTCCTGTAAGATAATTATTTAATAATAATTAGCAAATTTAATAATAATCAGCAAATAAATATGCAATGCCGTGATGAAACTGATGAATTATTAACAAGCCAAAGTTAAATTAGGACCTTTAAAATTACAACCGGCCGGCTTTCACCTTTCACGTAATAATATGTATACCGAAACGTTCAAAAGTTTTAAAAACCATGAATAAAAAATAAGCTTGTCTATGGAGATAAAGTACGAATTTTTTTTGACATGTGGAAACGGTGCTCTAAGTCTACATCGCGAATACATCGCATTCCGTGGTGTTTTGATTATATAGACCCAGTCTTTTCGTCTAAAGAATCCAGGGTTGCGTGTTTTAACCAGAAGGAGTTTAGGAGAATATGAAAGGAAGCTTTTATAATAAAATGATTATATACTGTAGCTATATACTATATCTCATCAATACTGCAAAAATACTAAAATATAACTATACGCGAAATCAAATTCCGCATTTTTCTTACCCGTAAAATTAAATTCTCGCAAAAATATCTTTTTCAAGTTAAATAACTTTGCAGTTTGATCTATAATCTACTTTTTACTTTTTGCCGCGAGTTAGAATATTGAAGATCTCGTTTTACAGTATATATAAAGAAAACAATTTGAAAGACATTAGAATTATTTTACCCACCTTTGTTATTACTCGTTATTTTTGTGGAAAGAATTAGAAAAGATCTATATCCAGTACACTTCCAATCCAATGAACTCTCAAGGAAAACAACACATGAGTTGGATGGAGAGATTCTTCCAGTGGTTTGACTTTAATAGAGCATGAAAGAAGATCTTAACTTTGTTCGCTAGATCGATAATTCCGTTAAATACCATGTTCGTTAAATCTGTACCTCAAATAACTCACTCTTATCTTCTTGTGGTATTTCTTTCAGATTTATTTGAAAACGTTTGTTTCACGTTGTTTTTGTGAAATACAAATCGAAAACTACCAAATGTTCTTTTCTCACAGACTTGTTTGTTTGTTATGGGCGACTAAAAGTAAAAACCCATAAAAATAGTTTTGGTACGTCTTCTTCACTCTATTGCCAGCTGGTTTCCATGACCTCCGGCATCATGGCTGTCATTTTAATGAAGAGCAGAGTCTTTTTACAAATAAATATTTAAAAGTTGCAGTCTTTTAAAAAGCTTAGCGAAATATTATCATGGCGGAAATTGGTTTGAAAGAAATCATGAAATCCTGCGTCAGCACATAAGCAGGTGCCGCGAAAACTTCATTTAAAACACTCAATCGAAAGGCGGTCTTAGTTTGTCTAATCAACTCTCGACCCGCTGTGATTTCATGCGTTCATTTAACATCGACTTTAAAAAATACTAATATTTATCTGTATAAACTATGAAAAGAAATTGAAATTGAAACTGAAGAACACGGCTGTTAAGAAAAGAAATCGAAAAAAAAGAGTTCTTTATTGAATGCTATCGCTTCATGAAATTAAAAAAAATACATGACTAAAACTGTTCAAGTTAGAAAATCAATAGATAAAAGACTGCTGTCTAACTTGGCGGAGTATTAGTTTTCCTAAAGAATTTATAATTCCTTGTATTTAGAGAAAGCGCCATATGAGAAGATCCAACAGAAATGAATAAATGACGTAACAGCCTAGACAGCGTCAAGAAGTACATTAAAATATAGATCTGAAAAACAAAATCCTTAACAGGCTTACCTTACTACTGACGACACGAAAATCTTTTCATTAATATCGATATTGATCATCCTTCCATCCCACGCTAAAAGCCTCTTTTTTATTATATCGTTTTACGAACACTCACATAAAAGCCACGCAACCACCCAACCACCACCCCACCCAACCACCACCTCACCCCCGCCTCAAAGTTGTCAAAAATTAAAACCAACTGCATATTGGAAATGCAAAAAAATGAACATTTAACGAAATTTCTTCTTCTTTCCTTCTTTCAATGCTCGCCATTTAGGAGCGTCCCACCTAAGGATGATGACGCCAAGTTCCATCCAAATCTCTCAAAGGGTTTTCAATTACAAACAGTCAATCAATCATCAATTACCATAGCGACCAGTGTTGTTTCACACTCATTTGATAACGTCATTCAATTCAATGTAACATAAACCATCCTTCCCCCAGCAACCTTCTGCATAAATTGAGTTCAAAAAACTAATTAATATTATATACAACCCGCAAATAAATACTTCGTGCACATAAAGACGTGCTGATAGGTCTTTGCGGGTGTTTTGTGTCCGTTACACAGAGACACGTGTCAACGTTTGAAGGTTTGCCGCCAATGATCTCTGTGAAAGGATAACCAGTACTTAGTTAGGTTAATCTACCGATTGTCACGATTGCATACTAAATGACGTGAAATAGTGACATTTGTTGGGTAAGAGACGAAAATCAGCGATCTGGGTGGATTTGATTTTGCACTTAAAAGATCAATAACGTCAACGATAGATGTGTGTTTATTAATGTATTACTGGCAGGCGTTACCTGGCGTTATCTGCCTCAATATATGAAATCCAGAAAAAATCTGAAGCACCAGAAACATTACAAATAACAAAATGTTAACAATGCTACTTTTAAAGCATTCCTTTGTTTTCGTATAGTGAATGCAGGCTCCTACATCTTAGCCAATACCTTGTTCACACGCTAGACAGTTTGCGTAACAAACCAAAAAAATGTCAAACATACCGGTATGTAAGGCCATCGGCTGATTATACTTTTGTAGAATGGATTGGTGACAACGGGTAGCCTCCAACAGCTCGGTCCCTCGCAAATAATGAACGATAGCAATGTTAACACGCCGTTTCTTTATGTAAGACGTTTTGTGTAACGTATCCGTTTGCGATGCTTCTTTCGAGTGGATCCGATAAGTGTTGTTCACCGTAGATTTGAGTAAGAAAAACAAATTACTGATATATTAAAAATTCATGGTCTGTGCAACAGCGATGTTTGACGTTTGAAGCTCACATATGAATTCCGGTGAGAGCAAACAATGTAGCTTTGTTAGCTTTTTTAATAACGACTCTTACTGTGTATCGCATCTGTGATAGCATGAAATATTTATTCGCCATGAAAGCCATTGCAAGGTTGGAGACTTTCCTAATATTAATTATGAAAACGTGAATAGTGTGTATACCCAAAGAAGAATCTACGAATAAAGTTTTGAGAACTTTCAGTTATTGGTCTCCTCAGTTTCTTGATTCCATTTTATTACTAAATTTCAACTTCTTTAAGTAATACCCTTCATTATGCACTTTTAAACAAAAATACACCGGTACAATTTTAATGTAGTTCTTTTATTGAAAGATTTTTACCATACAAATTACTAGCGTAGAAAAATAAAATATGCATACAATTGATTAGAGCGTTGCGCGAAGATTCCTCGGTAGAAAATTACAAAATAAAAAAAAAAAGTTATAAAAAAGCAGAGAGTGGGCCACTTCCACGGGAGGTACTCATCGATTACGTAATGGTACACAAACAATTACTATAAAAACTAAAGAAAAATTTATTATTTATGTACAACTAACTGTAATTGCACCCATTCACAAACGTAACTGAACGATGTTTGCAAAAAAACAACAACTCGCGAATGAATAAAAACAACATTATTTCGAGGCGGGAGCAAACTCGCGTAGGATTCTTCTCGCCGTTGAGATGTCGTTAGCGGCAACGGAAAGGGCTTTCTTGACGGCATCATAAGAGTAGCCTTCCGCCATCAGCACTTCCTCCATCTTTCCTACGGAGTCGAGATGATATCCTCTTCTGTGGGGCGGAACGGGAGGCGGGTCGAACGGGAACTCATGTTTGGGCGCCGCGAAGAATGGGTCGGATGAAAACGGATCGTCGTTTTTCGCAAGAAGAGTTGTAGGGGATTGCAGTGCAATTGGTTGAGTGAAGGATTCAATGATGCTGAGAGGAGTTTCGTACTTTTCCTCTTCCACGTAGTCTTGGTAGGGATCAACATCAAACGGCGACATCCCGTGCAGCGTTTCGGCATGAAGTTCAGTTTCCAGCACTTCGCGCGCATTTTCTGCGCTCACACTTCTGCGCATGGCCAGTTGGTTTTTCTTCGGTGGCAACGATGGCGTGTGAGAGGGAGTAACATCAGAACCTCTCAAACTCCTCATGCGTCGCGGAGGCCGTTCAAACAAAGGCCCATTGTTCAACTTTGTTTCGTTGCTTGCCTTTGGAAAGAGAAATGGTTCAGCATTGAAAACAGCCTCGTGGTTTACAGGTTGGCGTGGCGCCATCAACGCCTTCAGTGAGCTGTTATCGAACGACCTGTCTAAACCGTCATCAGAGCGCGACCTTCTCAAATTCGTCGAGTTTTTAACTGCCTCCTCTTCATCCTGCTTTTCTATACTATTGCTGCTCCTACCGACGTATGAATGACGGTTAGAAATAGCACACGAAGCGTCGAGTCGTTGCTCATTCATCCGTAACGGCACGGCAGGCATCGGGTTATTATTCGCGGCAATTAGCGAGGAATTTCCATCGTAGGGCTTCGGTAGTTTAGGAACAGTGCAGTTGTTTTCATTGCTCTTTCGAAACTGCTTGGGTGAGGTTTTCGGCGACGGAGCTGGTGAACAAATAGGCGAGTGACGTGGAGTGACACGCGGGCTAACGCGAGGCGAGGCCGGGCGAAACGCGGATTTATCGAAATTCGGAGCACGTACGGGTAGTGGAGGGGGAGAGACAATAACTGGTGGGTTGCTGTTCGATCGCTGGAGGTGATGCAAGGATTCAACAAGGTCTTCGTGCTTCACGTGCAAGTCTCCTATTCTTCTCTTGGCACCCTGTTCATAAACAAATAAACAAAAATAAATAAAAGCCATCAGTTAGCGTTTTGCTTGCGTATCGGGTGGGAACTACGGGGCGGCAGTGGCGGCAGCACAATGTCCTGCGTGAGAAAACAAACAACGTTCAAACACCAACCAGCCTCTTTGCACGCTTCACCAACATTTTGCACCACACAGCCGCTTATTACAACGAAAGGGGCTTATTTCATTTTCATCAGGAGCACAACATGAAAGCGCTAATTGATTTTAAAAAGGAGAGGTATAGAAAACTTACTGAGATGTTCAAATCTTCTTCGTTGCCATTTACCGGTTGAGGTAACTCAGGTAAAGCATCAAACACTAGTGGACTGCAGATTGGTTTGCGATCGGAGGGCAGTGGTGGTGGGTCAAAAGAGGGTGGGGTCTTATGGTACTCCGAACGGAATTTAGTTGATGGTACTTTAGGTCTGGGTGCGAATGGATCCACAACAATACTTTCAATGCCTTTAATATCGGATCGACAAAATGGACAACCTGGGAAAGCAAGATTCAATATAAATACAAGATGACTTGACGAAATATGAGACATATTCTTTTGACCATGTGGTCACTGGAATTTGTGAAGAGTCTTTTGCCTAACTATCAATGTCAAGATAATTTTCACCTTGGCCACCTTCTTGCCAGTGTATTAGACAGAGGTGGCAGACTAGATGTCCGCACGGCTCAATCCTCGTGTCTTTGTCATTTTCAGCGCAGATCTTACACAATTGAAACGTGGAACCCATCTCAACGTATATTTCATACTGTTCCTCTGTCACTTGGATATGCTGTTCCAAAGCCTCCACAAGGAAAGGCTGCAGGTCGGGGTTGAAGTCTTGACCGTTTGGAAACAAATAACTGGAAAAAGAATACAAAAATCCAGTGAAAAATCTTTGGCTTGAAGAAACCTTATTACCTCATTGCGGTATTGTTATTTATTGACTTTATCAGCATCAGCACACTTACTGTGCGAGCTTACTAACGAATGAAACTGTTTCGCAAAAGTAATTTTGAGAAAAATTCGCATTTAGTAAAAGTACTATATAAACCAGTCAGCAGAAATAATACTGGCATTCACAAGGGTTCACAGGGAAACCAACTTATTTACATGTTTATATATCATCAACAGAGCAACACAGCAAATGCGTAGAAGATGGCCGGCATTTGTATCTAGATCTGTTAGGTTTTCAAAACAAATATCCTCACTTACAAGCCATCATGGCCCCCGTCTACTAAAGCCTGCATCAACGTCTTATGCTGGGGTATTGTTTGCAATATTGTCCCCTCGGCTGTCACATATCCAATCGCCCATTGACCCAAACGCGTACAAGACAAACGAAAGATGTAGCTACAATTAAAAAGAGTACAAGTAGAACGTCAGATATCATTCAGTAAACATCATTGAACATCATCATTTACATTTTTCACGTCTATTTTCCATGCTAGCATGGGTTAGACAGGGTTTTAATAGATGTTATTCCCTACAATTCTGTAGGTTTAATCATTTGATGATTCATTGGAGCAGATGTTTTTACAGCTGGATGCCCTTCCTAACGCCAGCCACAGTAAGAGGGAAAACAGTGGTGAGTTAACCCACGCAAGATACCAACTTTGCATTTTAAACTCTGTGGCAGCAGTGCATAAAGGGCATGGATGCTTATGTCCATGAGGTCAAAGATGTTACATGGCCCGCATACCCATTAAAACAATGAATATTGTGTTTTTATAATAAAATAACACCGCCTTAACCACTTTTATTCTTTTGCATTGTAAAACAACAAAACACCTGGCCGACTCTCACATAATACTTATGGGAGAATTTGATAACACATCAAGAAACATTTTAAATAAAACCTATTTTGTTTCGAACTTTCGAAATTTAGTTACTAAAATTGAATTATTGAAAAAGCCTCTCTATATGTGTGTGGATAAAGTTGTTATATGATACACCAGTAAAAAGTAGATTTAAAGAAAATTTGGCACATTTATTTTACCTTACAAAAGGACGTATTAGGATGACTTGAAAAACAGATGGAAATAAAATAACATTTTTGCTGCCCGTTTATGACAGAACAGCTCCAGTACCTGCCAGGCTTGTGCACATATTTCGTCAAGGTTTCTTTGACTTCATCATAAGTTAGAAAAGCTAAATAGCCTGGATGAGTGACAGCGAGAAGATTCCAGTTTTGTATGATGTTCAACCATGGCGAAAACAGTCTGGTGAAAACATCGAATTCAAAGATTGAAACGTGTTCATTGACAACAAAGTCAATCGTTGATTTCAATGCGATCGCTTCGATATTCGAACTAATCGGATGGACTGTTTGTAATTGCTCACGGAACACTTTCCAAGACACAATTGTCTTTCTAAATAATAGCAATGTACGTGTATATACAAACAGAACTTGGTAAAGATGATGCAAAGAAATGATGTCAATGTAAATTGTGTGTGGGTATATATATATGCAAGAGAAGTTGAAAGTCATTTACTGATACTATGCAAAGATGTAGAGTCCTGGTCTTGGAGCAGGGCAAAATTTGGCAAATGACAAGAGACTGTAGATATTTACTTATCTACAAAGTGAACCCTCTTTAATTCATTTGACATTTTTAGGGTTTAAAAGCATAAAATACACAATGTTCTGATTTGAATCCAAACTAGCCTGGTTTGGTTTTGTGGGGCAAACCAATCACTGAGCTAAATCACAAATAGATTAAAAACATCATTTCAATATCTGTTCTTGATGGAAACAAAACCAACAACAACAAATCAGATAGATGCTTTTGCGCATCAAATTATCTTGACCTTATAATTTTTTTCTTGTGCATAACACACCCAAAAAGAAACTGCACAACCTGTTCATTAATCATACAGGACACTTTGGAAAACAGAAATAGTGTATATATTTTGTAAATATTGTACATATTTTTGAAAGTTTATCCTGTTAAAATAGTTGCATAATAAAAATAAATAAAAATAGATGGCCGCAGGTTGTTTAACCTTAACGATATATATCCCTGTGTTTTGGTTATCTCAATGTAACCGCTAAAGAGAAATTACACCACATAAATGAATCTACACATGAAACAACAAAATCACAGCAGCAATTCATTAAATTTTTATGTGATCATCAAACGCATTGCATTTTTTGACCAGCAATGTAAACAGCTGTTCTAGGATAATTTGTTTTACAAAATGCAAAAGTTTTTTTTATTTATTTTTCTCCTGTTTTTTTTTTGTATCAAATGAGCTTATATATAACGTGTGTAACATTCTCTGAATTCTAGACACCATGTCCAATCAATCTTCTTCTTGTGGATATTTTGCAATCTCGACACGTGCAACACTCGTTATATATGTTATATATCGTTGGACCAGTTTTGGAACATCTAAAAACTTGTTAGTAAAATTTTATTTATCTGTTAAAATAGGAAAGCAAAAAAAATGAGAAAAAAAGGAAGAGTTGGCCGAGCATGCAAAACAAGTTATTATTTTGATTTTACTTAACTCTTTTTGATGATGATGATTAATATTTATTTCTCATTAATCACCAAACCATAAAACATATAATCTGTTGCAAGACCTAACACATCACTAATAAATGCAATAAAAACAACACAATAAGCAAAAAGCAACAAATAACAATCATATTATATATATGGTTTGTATCAAAACTAATTTTTACTAACTTTGAAATCTATAAAAGACAGAAAAGTCAAAGCAACTGTTTTTATAAAATAAATTTTAAATAAATGTTCTACCTTAATTTATCCAATCAGTTTTAAAGAAATATTCAAGAGTTGTAAACATTAAAAGTGGATAAGAAATGATTGGAATGATAGAATTAAAACGAAGAATTTCATGTAGAGCCAAACTTTTTCCTCAAAAACAAAACAGACCTTGTTAAAATATATCCTTTGCTTCTTGTGCGCAGGTTTCAAAGAAAAATTACTAAAAGTTATTCAAACAATATACATATTTTGAAACAGTTAAAAAGTACTACTGTTACGGGATGGAAAAGAAATTTTATAAAATCATTAGGTGACAGCAGATTGTCTCAAAATGACAAGAAAAATATATAATGGATAAAAGTTTTTTCAGCAAATTGGTACTTGGTCTAACCATAGCCCAATGTCTATGTCGGTAGAGTTAAAGTGCACTATTATAGAAGAAGGTAGAAATTGTTTACATCTTTGCATTAGCAATTAAACAAGGCAAGTAAAGATAAATCTTCAAAAAGAATTTTTTGTAACTTACGTAGGAGGGACTGTTCTGTTGACATATATTCAAAAGAAGTTTATTTGGTTAACCACATACAAATATATAAACTTATTTAAAATTCATCTATATTACTACCGTGTTTTAAAATGTTTGCAACAATGTTCTTCGCCAATATAAGAAATGTTATCATGGATATTTTAATATCTTAAAAAATCTACAAGATAAAAGTAACTGCATATTAAATCCAATCCTTTCATAAAGACAGCATTAGCTTGTTTGAAGATTGACATTTGATTGAATTAACATGGCACAAAGAAGAACACAATAATGGGGTTCGAAAAAATATACTTAAACATTAGTATATATTATTACTTCATACTAGTATGTTTTAATTTAAAAATACCAAATTTGACTTACGATTTTCCAAAGGCAGTGTTCCAAAATTCTGCAGCATCAGCTTTGGTGATTTTAAAATTTCCATTAATATAAACTCCATTTGGAAACAAAGCCTTCAAATCTGCTAGCATATGACTGAATATAAGACTAAGTTTCGTAAGCTTTCTGCGGGAATGATCGCGTTCATCAAATATCTTCTCTCGATTTTCTTTAAAAAGTCTACACACAGCTTTGCATTTTCTATCCAAATTTTCCAGATAAATTTTAAAGTATTCATTTTCATTCAAGACAGTGTAATTTTCTTCATGTGTCTTTAGGATTAATTTGAGGTGCATATAAGTATCTGGTAAAATATCCAACATAAAAGGGGGACTATTTTTCAAGTTCAATTTTTGATTCTGACATAACTTCCCAACTTTATCAATTTGTCTCCATGCTCGTTCAAAAGATTTCTTGTCAATAAAAACCCTGGTAGTTGATGCTACAGCTAGTGATAAGGTGTCTTGTATTTTTGTAAACCATGATCTTGGACTAGGATATTCGGTTTCATCGACACCAGTTAAGGCCGCCATTTTAATTTTACTTTGTGGCCTATTAAATCAAAACATATATCATATAAGCATGCCCAAACACTCAAAAGACAATAATCGATTTTAAGTATTTTTTCCCGTTTTATCGCTTTATCAAACCAAACAGCATCTTGAGAAGAAAGTTTCTCGCACAAAATACTGGTCCCTCTGAAACAACGATGAATTCGATATATGAAATTTCTTACATGTATTTACTTTTTCTTTTTGAACACTGAACGGAATCTGCAGACGTATTTTTTACAAAAATTCAATTTGACTTCATTCCAAAGCTGTTAATTTAAGAATAGCTCGGTTTCGAACAGCAAAAGTGAATTATGTTAATTTTGTAAATGTCGGTTTTATGACGCATTCGGCGTTGGTTTGTGCTTCTTTCGATCACCCACGCATTTATAATGCAGATGAATAAATAAGTCGTTACGTGCGTGTTGACGGTTTACTTAAAAATGTTTACGAAAGAAAAATTAAATGAAAAACCATTCAGGATGATTTTTTTTATAACAATTAGTTCGTTTATTCGTATTTTATTTTTCTGTCAATCCTTATGTTATCGTCGTGCGATTGTTTAACGAAGTCTCAATCAAAGCGTTTTTATTACTACATAGTTCTTTGCAATAAGTGATGTTTGATTATTATTATTATTATTATTATTATTATTATTATTATTATTATTATTATTATTATTATTATTATTATTATTATTATTATTATTATTATTATTATTATTATTATTATTATTATTATTATTATTATTATTATTATTATTATTATTATTATTATTATTATTATTATTATTATTATTATTATTATTATTATTATTATTATTATTATTATTATTATTATTATTATTATTATTATTATTATTATTATTATTATTATTATTATTATTATTATTATTATTATGTATAAGCTTACAAAAGTATAGGCATAATATATTGCCTGTCAGCCTGTCATAAACTAGGGTTATACGTTATATATTAGAACGAGTATCAAAAAACAACAACAAAAAAACAACAAATAAATAGATAGCCACTAATCGTAAACAAACATATCACATCTCCAATGAGCGTCTAACAAATTTTTAAAAGAATTTAGTGAACCGGCGTTTACAATGTTGCCAGGAAGACGATTCCACGCATCGACAACTCTAACGCTGAAAAAATGACGTCTCACTTCAAGTCGAGCATACTCTTTACTCAGTTTAAACGAATGACCACGGGTGATTGACTGATGACATAGCTTTAACGGGTTTTGTTTGCATTTGTAGACGGAATGTAACCATTTATACACTTCAATCATGTCTCCCAAAGAAATTTAGAGGCTGTTTATATGGGGACGAGCTGTCCCGGTTAACCGAGACACATTTCATCCCGCATTTACATGAAAATTTTTTATCCCGGCAAACCGAGCTAGAAAAGTTGTTCATAAAATATCATAAAATTCCATCCCACCTTGCCAGGCTGGCTCACTTCTCATATAAACACACAGACGTTTTATAAGGTTTTCTTAAGGAATACGAGATCTCACTTAAGCGAGGGCCCGGTTAACCGGGATGATTTTTCTCCATATAAACAGCCCCTTAGATGAAACTCTCGCTGAATAAACAATGCACAAAAAAGCTTTTCTTCGTTAATTTGATCATAAAAGCATATCTATAAAACATTCCACAAGACCAACAGATGGCAGAAGTAGGGAATATGATCAAGAGGGTTGAGTTTTCTTTTTCTGTAATATTTAATCATTTGAATTTGTGTCGAGCAAGAAGCCATTTGGGATGGAAAGCTTTTTGTTGTTTAATGGAGATATCCGTAAAAGAAATCGTTTTCATTGGTCTACACAGTAAAATAAATCGTTTTCATTGGTCTACACTTCCTATTATATGTAATTTAAACGCTCCACATGTTCATTTTACTTCAAATAGATTGAATTACAACTTCTGTTCTCGATTTTCTTCTTGTAGTATAAGCATGTCATACTTCACTACAAGCCACTGGCTCCTTTACTGGGAGCCTACTGCCTGTATTCTACCTTGAAAAATCATTTTCAGAAGTAACTTAATTACAAACTATAGCAGTATAAATGTCCAAACAACCTGCGATCTTATATTTTCAATAACACTAAGGCCAACAAAAATCTGTTTCTGGTAACATGGCTAAATAAGATAGAGTACGTAGGATTTTTGTCTAATGCAGTCTAGTGATACTTTTTATATCCTAGGAAAGGTAATTTATAAATAATAAGACCTATTAAAAATTTTGTCCGGGATAAATTCTTGAATTGCCTTAATTCTACTTGAGGAGCGCTAGCCAATCAATTAATTCTACTTGAGGAGCGCTAGCCAATCAATTAATTCTACTTGAGGAGCGCTAGCCAATCAAATTCCTCAAAATATAAACGACAACTTCGGTATGTAATTTTGCAGTAGATGGTTGAATTATAAACGCAGTTTGTTGGTCATTTTACAGTTAAAAATAAGGTAGCTTATGTATTTGAGCTACTTTTGATGAAATGCGTTCCTTTGATATGTAAGGAGAGACTTTAAAGAATTTTTCAAAAAAAACAACGGTGATTACATGTTAATCCATGTTCATTAGTACATCACAGTTAGATGTCTATTCAGTCGTTTTTAGACGAGTGACGCGTCACAACTGGATTTCAATGGCTTCTGAGAAGATTGCATCACTTTCTTTATCTCTCGAACATCTTGAGGCGTGGAACGACAACAACCTCCTAAGAGAAAAGTGATTTACTCACCAATGTGTTTGTACAAAAAAGTATATTTATGCTTATGTGACAGTAGAGGGGATCACGTAGTTAAGTCACTTAATGACTCGTTCAAGCAACAACCAACCAATTTGAGTTACACATTTTTTTTAAATAAGCAACTCGATTTTCAGGGCTAAGGTTGCTAAGGGTCTGATACACTTTTAGGGCTAAAGCTGTCTAACAGGTTGCTAAGGTTATTTTTTCTGTGATACTAAATCATGAAATCACCGAAAAATTGTACAGTGAGTTATACATGTAAATAGTTCGTTATGTATTTGTTTCAAATCAGAAAAGAATTCTTGTCTTTATTTTTAAGAAAATTTGTAATTTTGTTCTGCGAAAAAAAGTTGCTAACTAACTGTCAGGGCTGAGGGTTGCTAAGCAAGTTGCTTAATTTTTTGGCTAATTTAAGGGCTGAAGCCTTAGTAACTGGGTTGCTTATAAAAAATAAAATGTGTAGACGGTCACCAGAGGCGTTGAATTATTTTTTGACAACAATTTCGAATTATTATGGCAGCGGCTGAGATCTAATGATGTCAAGGATTATAAAAAATAATTCTCGATTTAAAAATAAAATCTCAAAGTGATGTCTTCGAAATGGCTGAAAGCAAATTTCATGGTGTTGTGCAATTTTCTGACAATTGATAAAATATTTTGCAACGTACTATAAAGTTACTTTCGATGTACGAAATATTAAAAAATAATAATTCGAACTGAAGAGCTTAGCTGACGGCCTATTAGGTTTGAGTTTCGCTCAAAAATTGCCACGTCTAAAAAAAAGGAACTTTCTTGCTTACCAATCAAAAACCATACCACTAAGCTAAAGGGACCATAGAGTGACAAATAGTAAGTTTACTCGTCTGAAGGTGTTTCTGAGCAATTTGCATCGAAAATCCAAACTAAAAAAACTACTTTTATGCAAGCAAGTGTACTTTTTGACCTCAGGCTCATTATGAATGAGTAAATATTTGTGACAGGTTCAAAATATGCTTATCTCAGCATGTCACATTTTGCTGTGCTCGATAATTCTTGATATTAAATAATCCGTTTCTCCTGGACACTCAACACCAAACACAAGGAAAGAATAAAAAATAGATATTTATCACGAATAAAGGATAGGCGGGTTTACAAGAAACAGTTCTACAAACGCGCCCTATTCGCGTTAAACATAAGCTTATAATATGATTATAATAAAATGTAAAAATATGGTTTTTCGACGGAGTTTTGTTTCATGCGTTTGAATTTCTATAGAATTCGAAGTGGGATCCTACCATGATGTTTTGGCAGATTCTACTCTGAATTGTAGAATTTAATGAATTCCAAAACTTGATCAGGCTGTGTAAATATGCTTATAAGTGGTTATAATTATAATTTTCCAAAAGACAATAGCGAACAATATTTTGTGAAAGTGAAACTGGCGGCGAACACACGAACCTCAAAGAAACGTAATCAGCTGCACTGCACCATAAACAGAGTTGTTGTTTGATACACTAAAATCATTACCTATCCATCTCGCACCTAAGCATAACCAGGTTGGCACATAAGACGAAATACTTTTAGCATTTCCATTCGGTCGCCATCTATAAAATATAATTTTAACAAGAAAATATTACGACCAACCAACGAGTTTACAATTCTCTGTTTGAGGCGATCAATGTGGAAAACATAAATGGTAAAAAACGAGAAAAGAAAATAGACGAGAAAAGAATTTATTTTAGACTGCAAAATAATTCTTTACCTCTTTCCTTCCCAGACCTCTCCGCTGTTCGGCTTCACGATAATGTTCTTCGTCGCCAGACCTCTAAGGGAGCGCAACAAAGACTGGAAAACAAATAAGAGTGAGAGATTTACAAGTAGAGGTTTATGAAAAGAAATGAAGAAGCTTAAGCATTTAAGGCAGTAAATAAAATAGGAAAACAACATCCGACCTCCACGTATACAGGAGAAGTGCAGTTTATCCCCACAGCCACAACCTGGAAGACTCAATGTTGTAACGTTATTAAGTACGTTATCTTCACACTATAAATACTCTTGTAGATAGATCATACCTGGTCCGAGTTACTTGCCAGTTTAACGCCCTCGATAAATCGCTCGCCATGACTTAAAAACTCGCCGTCCTTTAAAAATAAATTAATCTTTATATGTTCATTAAGGTTTTCCAACGATTTTAAGGAAACGTCAGCTTTCCAGTGCACTCTTTTTTCCAGTCATAGTTAGTAAAATATGCTTTTAAAATAAAAAAACATCAGATTTAAAACGAAAGCGTTAGGCTGATAATAGACCGCTTGCGAGATGTAAAACTTAAGTAATTCCCTAACCTTGTATTTCTTACAAAAGAAATTCGTAAAATTATTGACAACTCAACCCTAAGTCACAAAAAAAGCTCAACCTAAGCCTCGTTTTCATTTTAAAATTTGCTATCTCGCAAATGGTCTATTGAATATCAATCAGTTGAATGAGATTGAATATCAATCAGTTGAAAAAATCAATAATGCGTTTCATGTAGTAGCACTAATCTAACCTAACCCTAAAACAATATATTAACACCAATTAAAACAGACATAACTGTAAATATGTCACGTGGCCGATCCTTATATGGTGTTTTCAAACTAACTGATACAGTTTGTATGGAATATATTCATACACAGAGGCCAAAATAACTTCATGTTATAATTAGCTGACGTATAAATAAATTAACAATTTTCCTTTGTAAGGGAATTGTTAAGGGAGAAAATGAACTGGTCGCGTATATGTATTTATTTAACTAAATTGTGGCAAATTAAATGTAAATCAATGGTCATTTTTTGTAACGACAAACCACCCCGTCCCCCGTCCCCCACAATGACGTTCGATAAAAACAAATTACTTTGCAAGAGAACATCACAACACAGCTGCAGGTTGGTTGATCTTTGATCGCGGTTAATATAGCTCGAACCTCTACCTTCCAAACGAAAACAGTGCTACGAGCTACAATTTTTAAACATTGAATTTTCACAAGGAATGAAAACATATTCTGGACAAATGTGGCGCTCTATTTAAAAATGACAAAATGAAGTTGAAATTAATTTAAAAACTGTAATGTAACTAAGAAAAAAGGAGAATTCTTTAAGACAAAAAAGTAAATCAAATGTTTTATCACGATTAAAAAAGAAACTTTCACTCATTGTTTTTGCATATGAAAACATCAGTCTTACTAACGCTGGAATGGTTTCAAACACATATAGATCAGCTGGTTCTTCTTCAACAAAAATCTTCAACCTCTCTTTATGCCACATCGCTAATTTCTAGAATTAAAAAAAAACATTGAAGGATATATGTGCGTTTTTTATAATTTCTACACTTTCTAAAACTTACAAAAGAAATTAACTTAATCTTACGAATGCTTATTAAAATCTTATTCTCTTCTCACAAATTTTGCATTCGTACGAACAAACAATTTCACAATAATGTATCCAAAAATCGAAAATTGCCGCTAACCCTAAGTGTTGCACAAACTTTAGTATGTATTCATAAATTTCCTGAACCAATTTGTAAGTGGTACTATTTGTCTATATACAGACATATACATCATTGATCCTGAAGATGGCTAGGTCATAGGTAAAACAATATTAATAATGATTGAATATTAATATAGTATAGTATAATAAATAATTCAATTTAATAATATTACAATCTATATAAAGTGATATTTTGAAGTAAAAACGTAACCTCCAAAGTTTTCCATTCATTATAAAACCAACCTTCTTGGTTGTCTATGTCACATAAACCCTAACCTCCTCAGTTTTCCATTCCACATAAAACCTAACCTAGCCAGCTATCCATCTCACATAAAACCTAACCTCCTAAGTTTTCCATGCCAGAAAAAACCTAACCTCCTCACTTATCCATTCCACATAACTACCAGTGTATTCGGAACCATCAGCTAAACAGGTTCCATAGGGTCCCATGGATACACATGCCAACGGTTTGCGTCTAACATCTGTAAGAAACCCATAGATAACAAATTTTCCTCTCACAAAGAAAGATTTTTGTGAAAGTAAGCATTTTTAATGAGAAACTTTTAAAGTTCAAAGCTTGCGAATGTAATCAACAAAAAATGTAACTGATCGAAAATAAATTAAAAAGGTTCTATTCTATACTCTATAAAATCTTTACTTACTGTCATGTGGATGGCTCATTCTGAAATAGAAAACATTGTCATATCATGCTTTATTCAAATCTTCAGCATGTGCTAGTCAAAGGGGACTACAACAAGTTGTACGTCATATTTTCACTTAAGTCAATACTTAAAAACAAAGAAACTCTAACAGAAAACAGTAATTTTAAAGATAATACGGCTTATTGTAAAAACAATCTACACAGCACAGCTATAAACAATTCGAATGAATGCACGAATCTATATGAAACATATTTAATCCTACGTTTTATTTCACTACTCCATCCTACAATCCTTAAATTATAATCAGTCATTTTCTAACTACATACCTAACTTTATATACATGATCAAATATTCAATTGCATACTGAATGATTCTTTCTTAACCTATAATCTTCCCAGAATTCATCACGTGCCTGCTTCACCAACTTGCTCCCTTTGAGAAGGTAACCTTTCGCCTCATCGCTACTGCATCCTAGATGATCTCGAAAACCATCAATACTTGCCTGAAATGAACAACATTTTAAAACGTGGAAAAAATAAAACAACAATGTATGCTGATTGAAATTTATGGTAACTTCTTAATTTTATTACAGAATAAAGTTTATGTTTTAGTTTTAAATCATAGACGAATCTGGGCAATGCTGATTTGCAAATAGAGAGGTATATAATATTTACAAAATAACTGCTCCTTTTTACTGATCGTTTTTAGCATGAAGTTGAAAGAAACATTTGTTGGAATCAAGGTTTGATGAACAAAACTTTCCACCTGATATGTAGAAGATAGGATGGCATCAGATCCAGCTGTGAGAAAACTACACAAAAAATGATGTTATCCAATGTTATACTTTTAATGGAAATTTAAATATTTGAACACCATGGGTACATGGGAACACCACTATTATCTAGCCTGAAACTAAAAGACACCAGTTTTTTGTTGGGAAGAAATGGCATGAAGAATTTTGAGTTTCCTTCACCTTTTATGAGTTTTTAGAATGGCTTCAGTATTAGTTACTAGCAAACGCGAAGACCACAATGGATCGCTCTACAATAATCAAAAGAATTTGTACTAATAATCTATGTTTCAATATTTATATATATATATATATATATATATAAAATATATTATATGTGCACCTTATTAATAGTTAATTATTATTGTACTTACATCGATCTCTGGGTAGAGACGTATTAACTCAGTTGAAAATCCTCCATCAAATACAAGGTCTAGAGAATTATTATTTAGAGAATCAGCAAGAGATAATATATTTTAAGAAATAAAATATACAAATATAAGATATACAAATCAAATAAATTCTTAATATATAGAAATCTCCAAACATAATATAAAACATTAAGAGTCACTTTTTCTAAGATTAATGCATGCCACTTAAGTGATCCTCTTTAATTGTTTTCAATTTCTAGACATCATTTAGTGTATATATCACAGTGTAAACATAAAGGTTGGTAAAATGTCAGTGCTTGATTCTAAGTGTTCCATGAGACCTCTCACTTCGAATTATCGCATTGACCCATCATTTGAAACTAACAAGTAAACAAAATAGTGGCAGAAGAATATCAAGAGGTTGAGAAGACATGTAATAACATCAAGAAACCAACTACAGTAGGCATAGTGAATCTCCAAGATCACTTCCATCCACTTCTTAGATAAACTCACACCAGCTTAAGCCAATATTGCCCCTTTCTTACAACATGGCCAAACTAAGTCGCTTTGATTGCAATTTTGCCAATAAAGTATAATACTGTATACACAATGCCAAGTAAGCATTAATCCTTAAATCCGCGTGAAACAAGAGATCTGATCTTCCAGTTGGAATTGACACATCCATCGGATAACAACAATCTCATTTTGATGAAGTTCATTCAGTGTGTCTTCTACTTAGATATTTTAATGAAGTTCAGTGTGTCTTCTACTTAGATATTTTCTATTTAGCTGTCATGTTTTAGACGTGAATTTTAATTAAAAATCAACATACCTAATAATTGAAAGTTACCAAGGTTTGAAGAAATCATGCAGGAATATTTTCAGGAAGTTTTAATTACGTTAAACTCCTAAAGGTAAAAAAATCGTTGTAACGTGCATTGTTTCGTATAAACGTATTTAATATTTTATCTTCTACATTTTTATTGCATATAATTTAGTTTTAAACGTGTTTGATGCCGAAATAAACACAACATTAACACTAAATATAAACAAAACAAATATAACACTAGGACCATCATCTATCTTGTAAGTTAATAGATATATATATATATATATCTTATAACTAGTTAATCATGGTATATAAAAGAGATGTTGTCGCCTTTAGTATCGTTGGAAAGCTCTTATCCTCAGATACAATACAAAAAATTGTTAATTTATGAAACTCACAAGTGGTTAGTAGTCAGTGGTTATTAGGAGGTAAATAAATGTCCTTTCGAAGAGCAGGTCTCTGAAGGCCAAAGCATCAAGTAAAGACAGGGAAATTGAGTGCGAAGTATGAAGTCATGGAGACTTTGACTGGAAAATTTTCGGAAATTTTTTTATAAAAATTTCGCGGATCGGACATATATTCAAAAATTTTGCGGGGACAAATTTTCGCGTATAGCCACTTTCCAGATTTTCGCGGGGACTTAATTTCGCGGATTAGGCCAATTTATCACATTAAAGTAGATGTTTATAGACTTTTTATTTAAATGATTGAAGGGCGTTCGTAACACTCACCGACGATTGCATATAATAGATTTATACATACAACCGCGGAACTCGTAGAAGACTGTTTGATTGGTCTTATCGTCGAGAACCGTCTTTTATCGTTAATTATAGTTTAATTAACTCAATTTACCAGCAGCTAGCTAATATCAAACACGCGTGTGTACAAAAGCAAACCCTTTATCCAAAGTCTCACTTATTACAACCTTCCTTCGGTCTTATTAGAGTGCCATTTCTTACAAATATGTTTGGAGAAGTGTATTCAATCACAATAGCATCGATTTTCTCAGATATACTGTGTAGATGACGCAACAAAATATCCCCACTTCTCAAAAATGATTAATGTTACAAAGAACACATAACAAATTAACAATTGCGACTTGCAAAGCGTTCCGTTAAAAAACTGATTAAAATATGTACAAATATTTAAAAGAACTGAAGAATCATATAAAAAAAAACTAAGTAAGAAATCTCTGAAGAGGGCGAAGAATTAAAAAGCAACAGGACAGCTCTGCTCAATGACGTCACAATCCCTTAAATATGAAAATTTTAAGTTTTTCATAATAGGACATACTGTACACTATTTTTTAGCATTTGTTATGGGGAACAACCTTTTCTATAGTCAAAAACCATAAAAATGTATAGAAAAAGAGTTATAACCAATTGAGAAATAGAATGAATCTTATGAATTTCAGACAAATTTGAAATTTTCCGTCATCGGATTTATTCCTGAATATTTTCAAACATAGCAAGCGTACCGTGCTCATGGTGATTCTGTGGATTATTCCTTTGAGGTCATTAAAAATTCGTTTCTTATATCAATCTTATCTTTATCAATGAGAGTTTTGACAGTATTCCCCAGTGATAAAACAAACTAGTTCCTGGAAAAAACTTCTCAAAAATGATTAATGTTACAAAGAACACATAACAAATTAACAATTGCGACTTGCAAAGCGTTCCGTTAAAAAACTGATTAAAATATGTACAAATATTTAAAAGAACTGAAGAATCATATAAAAAAAAAACTAAGTAAGAAATCTCTGAAGAGGGCGAAGAATTAAAAAGCAACAGGACAGCTCTGCTCAATAACGTCCAAGATTCTAAAGAGAAAAATATATACAGTACAATCTGATAACTCGAACACCCGTGACACTAATTTTCTTTTATAAGCAAGACTACGGAATGACCCTACGGTAGCTATGCCTTAGCAATTTTACAATTTTTACCGCTTTTATAGGTATGCTTATGTATATGAAGACCAGGGGTAGAAACTATGCTTATGTCGGTAATTTCCCTTGAAATGTAAATTATATACAGTATATAAAAATCTTTTTCTTGTATAATTTTTAGCTTTGTTTTAAATTTACTCATATCTTCTGATCATTTAACATTGTCGCATTCCTTAATAAGCCCATTTACCCTCTCATTAATAAACTACATTAAGCTAACTTCAAAACAAGGCATTTTTTAAAAAATTGGGAATTTTTGTTCATAAGATAGCATTATGCTTAACTTTTTGCACTTTTTACCGTAATTATGCTTATAGCTGTCTTGCTTATAAAAAGAAATTGGTGTAAGTCGAACTCGTGTTAACTTGAACTGTTTTTCTATTCCCCTTTCTTAATAGCTTCTCATAAAAACTCCCGATAACTCAAAACCCCATTAAATTGAACTCGCGTTAACTCGAACTGTTTTTCCATTCCCCTTTCTTAATAGTTTCTCATAAAAACTCTCGATAACTGGAACATTCGTTATCTCGAACTATTTTACTCGGTCCCTTGGGGGTCCCATCGGGATTATACTGTATATATTATACGCGTGTAGCTTAGCATTAAATTAATTCGATTGAAGATGTTGCTTCCACTATCATGTATCATGCGAACAATTGAGGGAGGATGTAAAATTCAAAAGACGATCTTCAACGGGAGACATACTCAGGGGGAATAGTGGTCAGAATGACCAAGTGAAAGATCCACAAAAACAATATTTTATATAAAAAACATATTCAGCTCTATTTTTATTCAAAAAGACCTGCGTAGGAGACTTACCGTTGGGTATGGAAACCTTTATCACAGAGGTTAGCAAGGACATAGACATGTCTCAGCGCATGTTCGTACTGGAAGGAAAAGCAGCAGGCCGTAAAGTGACATGAAAACAATGAAAACGTTGTCGATGCTGGCATTTTAGAATTTGCGACAAGAAAATGGAAACTTATTTCTTAGATTAAGTAAGGTGATAACAGTCAATTAAACCTCTCACCCTGTTAAAGTCAAAACAATGTTTGCGGAAATGAGAGACTGAATGTTTGTAACATTCCTCGTGGTAAGGCATTGCAGGTTTGTTCAACACCTCCTCCGCTTCCTCTGCGGTCGCCAGTTTATGCACAATTCCTCGCACCACCTCAACCACCGACCTCCGCCTCTGTAACATAATTCGAAATGACAGTTGGAGTCGTGGTGGCATGGTTTCAGTTTATTTGCGAGAAACAAACGACAAACAAACTTTATTATTAAACATTGAGTTAAAAAAGAAATTCCATTTCTCACGTTGAGTTCATCTCTTAACTTCTTCTCTGCATCATCGTGTTCTTCTTTCGTCTTGGCATCTTCCATTCGGTGAAGGAAAATCTCTACGGGAACATCCGGGGAAGGAACAACATCGGTCTGTGGGAAGGAAACAAGAAATGCTAAATAACTTTGATAATAGGTGATAAACACGGTTTTTGAAAGGGGACTTATTATCTTACAATAGGAACACTTTCAGTAACTTCTTCAAGCGAAGTGCTTTCGCCTTGGAACAGCCCCAACACCAAACTTCCCATGGTCTACAGATGACGAGTAACAAGAATATATTAATGAATGAACCAACGAATGCAATATCCAAAATATTGAGCAGTTTTTCAGCCATAAAAAAGCAAAGAAAAATTAGAGTAGCGAAGACATCAAATCACGAAATATGTGTGTAAATGGTTTTCTACATATTTCAAACCAAACAATTGAAATCTTTCCAAAATTATATAAGAGTACTGAATAACTTTGTTGCAAAAACAACGTCCCTACAAAAAAACTGATCGTGCAGTGATTGGACCATGTCATTCATTTGTAGACAGGCAACAAGCTACACATTTCTAATGACTATGTAAAGCTAACCAAGTCTCCGTATTCCGTAACATGACTTTCGTTTGTTTCGGCTTTCACCGTTTTAAACTGTTGAGTGAGGGTTTCAGTGTTGAGGTTGGCCTGGAAACAAACAGTTTGAATGTGTGACGGTTGTATTTTTAATGTTGAAAATCATAATCATCACTAGATCAAAAGTTTTAAAAAATCTCACAGATTTTAAGTCAATTATTTACAGATTCATATCAAAGGCTAAGTAATGAATTTTCAAAATTTCCTGATTTTCAATTTCAATTTTCCTTGTCAATTTCATCTTTCATGTTTTCAGTAAAATAGAAAAAACTTCTTTTGTTATGCTTTGAAAGATATCAGATCAGATCAGGGATGCTACCTGGTCAGAGTTTTCTAGCCATTTTACGCTATAGACATCTCCCAGAAACGTTTGTCGTCTGCTATCATAGTAACAAGCGTACGATGACTCAGCGCCATTGGCTGCGGTAGTCGCAAACACTGGGAAAAAGAATAAACTGTGGGGAAAAAGAATACACAGTGATTTATATATACGAAAACAACGATCTGCAAAATTTAATTAAATTAAAACAATGGCATTAATGATAAATTCTGTTTACCATTGATGTCTGAGCGCAACTTGTGGTTCATGAACATGGAGCCAGACTCACAAGCTTCAATATAAAACACCATCTAAAAACACAGAGTGTGAATCTACAAATTTCAAGAAAGATCAACAAACAACTAATTGCAACCTAATAAGGACAGCAATTGTTATTTAAGCTTATAGGAAAACACACTTAACGTTTGCAAATATGTCAAATCCTCAACATGTGTTCAAGGTCAATGCAATTTAACGCTGTTAAATAGTTAGATTCGATAAGGAATTAAAATTTAAAACAAAAAATAGTTGAAATGAAGGTTCGTTTGTTAACTGATGAGGTCTCCTACTATCAACAAATGCTTTACCAACACGCTAACTCAAATATGCTGAGTCGTGGAGTCAAGGACTACCCAATCCTGCCCTGACTTTATCAATTTTACTCAAATCTATAAAACCACCTAAATAAAATATAGGTGTTGGACCTACAGAAACCAATTTTAAACACAAATGTCGAAATTAACAGGTTAATTAACTAAAATAAGTAAACTAAAATAACCAAGAATTCATTGAGCATCCAACAAAATATTTGCGCACATGTCACTTACCTGTTTGTATTTCTTGTTGTTACTCATGTACATGATAGCGTCATTCAAATCTTTTGCATGGAGCTGAAAGCAAAGCAATACTAATAATCTAATTGGAAAGAGACTGTGGGCAAGTCAATTAGACATAAATGAAACAAAGCTCCAGCCTACATGCATGCAATGAAAATTGCCACATATATGCAATATGAAAAACAATTGAAGAAACATTTGTGACATTTTTTCAATCTCAATCTGTTTTCTTTTTTATTCAAGACACAAATATTTGTACAAAAAATAATGATTATTACTTAACGTGATCATAACTGCTGAACCAAAAATATTATAAACACTGAAATCATAAAAAGTTGATGTTATTTACTTCACTAGTGGGAAAAGCAATGATGTTTGGAGCACCATGATCAGCAAAATACACAAACACATTGTCATCTGGTCCACTAAATTGACAAAAGTTACCATTAAGTAATTGTTAGTGTAAAACTATATTAACTTAAGAAAAATCTGTAGCATACCTGTCAATTACTTTGCCACTGCCAATACCTTTCATGGCTTCTTTGTTTCCTTTTAACACATTTAAGAAATTCTCAGGGGTGACATCCTAAAAGTGAACACAAATTCAACCACTATGAAGTCAGCTGAGTTTCATTTAATTTCTTTCATTTAAAGTTCCCATAAATTCCAATTATCCTGTGTAATTTGGAAACCTCTTACCTCTTTAATATAGTCCTTCACAACACCTTTGTATACATTAGGTCCATTTGGCTAAAACATAAACACGAAAATTTGTACCAAAGTATGTAGATGATACCTGATATTTTTTACCATATGTTTTATATATTAGTAATTACATAATACAGAAATATATAAACTATATATAACTATAGATGCTATAGCATCTGATGAATTGTTCCATTAAAAATACGAACCTGATTAATAATAGTTCCAGGAGTAGGGTTTCTAAAATGAACAGAATTGTTTTGTGAATAAACAAAATTTTTAAGGCATTATATTTATAACAATAATTATTAATTGATTGATATTATTGATGTTTACGATTCCTTATTTCATCCTTACCCAATTACCACACGTATAGTTGCAGCACCTTTAACAAGGTCAATTAAAAATGGATATGTTTTTCTATAAAAATCAATTCGCCTATTTTTAAGATTTGAAATGTTCCGGGAGTCTTGGGGAAAATAGAGACGAGATTCGTTTAAAGAAGTTTTCCCAATCAAATTATACATGCAAAATCACGTTTTCACGTTATCATGCAAAATTGTTGGTAAAAAGGAAAATAAAAGAGAGAATGGAATTTCTATTAATTAAAAGGGCTGAAATTTATTGTGAAAAACGTAGAGATGCTTATAGCGGATTATTTAAAAATCTTTTTAACAACAAAGTAAGGACAATGAGATTCTTTGTCCTTGATTCTCCCACCAGAGTTGCTACTTGGGATCATTTTGACATTGTTATAGATGCATGCGCCTTGATCCCACGTTAAGCGGCAAGGTGCTTTTAAGCAGGGACGCCTATATGTGGGGTAATAGGATATATATATACATAAGAAAAGTTGGAATGGAAGAGAAAATAAACTCACTCTGCACTGTAGGCAATATCATCATACATCATGACAACAATGTTCTCATCGGGCACTCCATGTTTGTGTAAAATGTGATAAGAGTGGCAAACATCAGCCTAAAGATAAAACAAATCTACAAAATTCCAATTAATTGTTAGGGTTAGCGTTAGGTTAAACCTCTTACCAAGGCTCTTTCATACTCATGGAAATGATGTCTTATTTTTACCATAACGAAATATTCAACTATTTCACTATATTAGTAGCTAAATATAACAAATGAGAAAATGACTTCAATAAAACGACTAAAAAGTTACACCTGGTGCCTGTAATTAAACCATCCGTTTGATCCAGCTACGACAAGTGCCCAATGTTTGCACTCAGAGAGTTGCAGGAAAAATATTGCAAACGAACAAAGTAACAGATACTTCATCTTTTAAGAGCTGAGGCAAAATAATCTTTCCTGTTCTAGGCTAAATAAAAAACTGAAATGAAAACATCAAAGGACGACTTTCGTTTTATAAAGTCTGAGATTCACGTGATTTTAAAACCTAACTCGTTACAACAATTATAAATTTAATTCGTACGCATTTGGTTAGGTTGTTAAATGGTGGTTTGGTTTGCTGACGTCAAATTTCAATGAGCTGTTTACGAAGCCTGCACGTGATAACTGCCTGATACGTGACTGACAAGTGACTGACAAGTGACTCAAAATGCAAAACATAGATCAATGTCACCATTTTGCCATGTGAAAATTGTTTTGCCCATAGAATGTCAAAATTATAGGGTTTAGCATTTCACTTAGCCAATGTTCCACTTATCAGAATAATTGGGTCACAAAATGCCATTTTGCCAACACCATACTTTTTCGAAGTGGCAATGCAGCTTCGACGTCAATTTCCTTAAAAGCTTTGTATTTATCAATCATTCTAGTAGTACTCAACCGTCTTTTATAATCACGCTCAGACGCTATTTTGTTTCAAATTGTGCGACTTTTGTGTATAGAGCAATTCGATTAGCCTTGGCAACCTGCGCAAAGCAACAGCAACTTGGTGAAAACAAAGTTAAATTTTAGGCCTTTCCTATCGTCCTCGCCACGGAAAAAGGTGTATCGATTTTTAGAGAGAAGATGACAAAAAATTGCGTAGCTTTTGGTTCCACAAACCATAACACTATGGAAAAAAGTGGATTGACTATCCACATTTTTCCTTACAAGCAGAAAAAGAAAGAGAAGTCGGAAAAGTGTGTACAGGCAGTGAAGCGGGTGAACGCAGATGGAAGTCGTTGGTACCCTACAGGAACACATGTTTACTTGTGCTCTGAACATTTTGCATCAGCTAAATGCTGACTGAAAAACCCAGAAGTTATAAAAGACAATGATGATGAATAGAGATATTTGGTCTTCCGAGCAGAGCTTTAAAAAATGGCTTATTTTGCTGTCCAGAAGCTTCTCTCTCTCTTGACTCTGACTCAATCTCGCCATCCAAGGTTGCAGGGGCTCTTTATATAAACGTTATGAGTGCATCACTTTTGCTGTTAAAATGGTGACTGTATTATGGCTTTTGTACAAAAATTTCTTGTACCCATCCAGTCTGGAATTGGTTGTAGACTTTAAGCCCTTTTCTTCATGGCTTCTCTTGTATATCCGCCTAATGATAGAGTATTATTATTAGATGCTTAGGTTTGGTCTTAAATATCAATGTTGCTTTAAAGCTCTGACAGTCTTTTCCCTTTATTATTCTCTTCTGTAAGAAGTGAATCGTTTAATTAGTATTTTGAACCCCTTTCTAACGCTGTAATACCGAGGACATATGTGCAAAGAAACGGCCAGGACCATTCCGTTTAAGGTCTTAACTTACTTTCCAACGTTTTAATCGATTTCAGAAACGTTTAATAAAGTTGAACGGCTATATATTTTTAAATGTGAAAATGTACAAGAAAAAATAAAGCTACCATCAGTGTTTCTATCAGTGCGCCTACTGTGATAATGAATTCTATACGTACGTTTATGATTGCGTTAAGTGGGGATAGCTCAGTTGGTAGTGCGCTTTCAATTTAGAATTCCTGACATTGTGAGTTCAAATCCCCCCTGCCTCGTCGACTCAGCCAATGAATAGCATTTCGATGCGGTAAAATACGGGTGTTGATGGTCGGAGTGGCGCCCGCCTCAACAGGAACACCCAACGTCTTGCGCTAACGAATAAGGGGATAGACACTCTCGTTTAAGCCCGTTACCAACATTAGGGGCCATTCAATAATTACGTCACGCGAAATTTGTCATTTTAGAACCACCCACCCCTCCCTCGTCACGTGACATCACGCTTGGTAGAGGCTCCCCTCCAAAAAAAAAATGAAAAATTTTAGTATATAAACAAGACATGAAAATTTAGAGTATAGTACAAGTTTTCTTTTATTAACAACTTATCAAATAACAAGACTATGAATCACTTGTCCAGATTGGCTCAAAGTTATTCAGCACAGGGGTTTCACTTTTTGGAACGATCTCTGGAATTTCGGACTCGTCGTAAAAATCAACATCGTCAATGGCGTGCCATTCAAGTTCTTGAAAGGCCATTACACACAGCAATTCTTGTTGGCGACGGGCTGCAATTCTTTGCGGTCGGACCTTTCCCGTCTCAGTGCTTTCGGCAACTTGCAGAGATTCCTTTATTCGGCAGTATGATATGTGGTTTTGTTTTGATTTGATACTTCCGAAATAAAGTCCACAATGTTTGCAAATACGGTCTGCAAGACTATCCTTGGTTGAAGGGCAAGAATAATCGTATGGAATTCCCTTCGGAAATTTTGTACTTGCTTGTTTCGGTATAAGATTTAAAACGGAAAACAACGTCTTTATTTTAACAAATACAAAAAGAATTTTCTATTCGAATAATTTTTTATACTGTGACGTTACGAACTTGAACTGAAACCCCCCCCCCCCCCCCCCCCCCTTATTTACCGTCACGTTGCATCACGAAAAACCACCCACCCCCTTAGCGTGACAAAATTACTGAATGGTCCCTTAGAGTTAATTCGACCGATTTACTTTTTTTATACTATAACACCGAAAAATTTTCGTTTCTTATTTCATTAATGAGGCGCTACAGTTTCTTAATCGTTTTGTATTGGTTGGTGTCTTATTTTAAAAGGTGGTAAAAAATGTTGGGAAAAACTGCTTGCCTTCGCTAAATTTACATTTCTTAGACATGACAGAGGCGCGAAATAACAAAATAAACGAATCAAAAATATTTAGGTTTTTCTTCTCAGTTTTAGATCACTTTCCAAGAAACAACATTCGAAAACAACTTTAAGAACAACTTGACCAGCTAAGTTACGACGACGATGGTTTGGGTACCGAAGACTTCAGGGAGATCAGGGAGACAGAGAAGAACGGAGGAAGCTAGTAAATGGAGTTCCAGTTCGTTTGCAATAAGTAAGTTATTACGAACTGTAACTATTACAAACAAAATAAGCGGGCTGGCATAATTATACTCTGTTTAAAAAATGTTGCAAACAATTTACAAGAGCATAGTATGTACTGCAACGGATAGATATATATAAAGCATTGTTATTCATTATCAAAAAGAAACGTGTGCAATTTACACGTGTTGTCGCAAACGCTTTTGTTGTCTCACTTTTTCACACTTACCGCAATAAAAAACGCTTTTGTTGTCTCACTTTTTCACACTTACCGCAATAAAAATATAAATAAAAAACAAATAAATATTCAATAAGTAAATAAAAATATACTTGAAAATTAATACTGAGCACGCTTTTCGTTCAGAACAGTCCAGAATAGACAACAGAGTCGTTAAATCGGGCGGACGCCATTTTTAAAGCGTTTACCGTAACAAATTCTTCGAAAAATCGTTTGCTTGTGATTCAAAAGAGTTTGAGAGGCGGACGGTTGACGTGTTAATTCTCTATTTTTAAGACTGAAAGCGATTTACACGCGGGATATATATAGCTAGTTGGTTAACAATGAACAAATTCATACACGTGACAGTTCGAATTGCGCAATCAAGGGTTTTAGTATATCTGACGTCAAATTAACTTTAATGCGTCTTATTACAAGAATCCATCTCGGAGAAGTGTAACAGAGATTTTGATAGAGCGAAATCAAATTGAAGAAGATGATTACGAAGAGCTACAAAATGTTGCGGTTGTTGGTTAAAATAATGTGGTGGAGTTTAGTACGTTTGACCAAGCAGGTCCGTGGTTGGTTTTCCATGAAGGTATTCTATTTTGTTCCCAACTATCATTTAAATTACATTGTTTGAATTGTATACGTAAGACTTATATTACATACTCAACATATTTTCGGCGCAGTCTCTGATAGGGAAACGACAAATTCATTTATATTCCAACTTATATTGTGACAACTCATCTGGCAGATCAAGCTCACATCCGTCGAACGGAATAATTTGCCAACAAACAATAAACCATCAAAAAAATAAATTATTTTGTATCTTTTTCATCATGTAAATTTAGTTATATGGCGTGCCGGGGCAGCCTCAAAAAAAGACTCACATACTCAACTTTGCTATCTCACCACTTGTACATCTGACTATATATAACCACCATGGAAGTATAAAACCAGATTTTCATGATATAACAAACATATTAACAAATAATAATTGCTATAAACTGGTTAAATATAAATAAGAAAAGAAAGAGCTGTTACGTAAGCAGGATATTGTCTTAGGGACAGAAGAAAACAAATCAGAATTATCCAGATGTTTTTTAAACAACAGCGAATAATTGAATTTGATCTTCTAATGTGCTTAACAGTATATAGTTTATATCTATTTTGTCAGCGTAGGGCTTGGAGCAACATTTCTGTTTCTCAACATGTTTTATCAGCGATTGCGTCTTTGTTTAACTATGAAACCTCCTTGTTGTGAGATCAAATCTGGTTTCTTACTGTAATCATTTGAACGTTCCTGCATTGCTTTTAGTAATTCTGAAGCATATGGTTTTGAAACTTCTAGTTGGTCCGTGTGTTTATTGTAATAAACCACATACGTCAGCATTATGGACGCAAATTGTTTCGCAAATTCAATGTTCTTCTTCTTAATATTATTGCGAATTTTTATACATGATATTTACACTTGCTTTCTTACTAATGAAGATTGGTTACACCTGATTTGTTTTCATCCCGAACCTTGCTTTGATTCGTGCTTTTTTCAAACGACTCTAAATGGTAAAGAGATACCATTCCACAAAGATAAACACATTTTTATACAATACCTCATAAAATAGCGGAAAATCCATTCCTTTTCCATCTATCTTGAAATGATTCGATCATAAACAGAAGGTAATCTTTCCACCACTTTGAACTGGCGTTGAACAGTTAATAATAAGCTGGCATTGCCAGTTTCTTTATTTATATCTTTACTCGCCCTAATAAGAAGGGAAGACTAAGAAAATGCAATCGCGAGTAATACTTGGAGAGACGATAAGCAGTCAATCGCGAGTGTTTATAGTTGCTTACTGGAAGGGGCAGCGTGGCAGATATAAAGGGTTCGGAAAAATTTGTCAATCGCTATTTTTTATCTGAACATAGAATTCGATGAAAGGAACATCATCGCAGTTAAATCATTGAGTTAACTCAATGGTCAAAATACGGCAAACACACGACTCTTATTGACTACGTAGGCGTTGGGTCTTTTAACAATGCTTGTGAAAATCCACCTTACTTGGTTTACTATTAAAGATCTATTTTGCACAACTTTTGAGGTCCAACTGGAAAACTTGCCGGTGGCCACGTCACTGCTTGCTGAATATATATATTATTTCAATCAATGGCCGGCTATGTAGTTCTCTAGGTTTATTTTGCTTTACCTTAAAGGAGAATAGACGTTTTAAAGGGAACTGTTCCATTTTGAGAATCGTCCTAACTTTAAGGCGATAGAGACTGCACTTAACTTTATTATTGTACTTCTGAATGAATATAATATTATAACGCTTTTACTTTGTAAAATCATAAATTGTCTTAATTTGTTTATCTCGCAGAGAACGGGACGACGTTATGAAGACCTAATTGTCGAAAACGAACGTTTGAAGGGTAAGACTGTGGAAATGAAAGAAAAGTTGGCGGAAAGAGAAAATGAAGTAACAGTACTAAGAGGGCTACTGAATAGTCGCAAGTATGAAAGGGAACGCGAGAAAATTGGATCGGAAGGATATGAAGTGGCCTCGATAGGGAAAGAAGGTGAGATTATGGAAAAGGACGTGAAAATCAACAAGTTGCAGAAGATAGGAGAACTGAGAGCCTTGGAAGTTTTGAAACTGGAAAAAGAACTTGACGATTGTAAAAAAGTCATGAAATGGTCATTTGAAGGTCAAGAGCATGCAATCAAGAAGAAGAAGAAACTGTGTGAAAGAATGTTGGCGGAAATGTGGAAAGTTGAAAAATCGTTTGAGAAAAAGGCGATTAACCCAAAAAAATGTTGCACGGATTTGATAAGCGTTAGAAAAAACATTGTCTTGCTGATGAAAGAACTAAACTTCCGCTAAAAGAAAAAGACCAACCAAAACGTTGGGTAGATGGGGCTCACGAGTCATAGTAATTACAATCCATGTAAGAGAGAGAACTCCGATGAACAAACGTTGGGTAGATGGGGCTCAAGAGTCATAGTGATGACAATCCATCTAGGAGAGAGAACTTTGATGAAGATGAGATTCACGAGTCATAGTGCTGACAATCCATCTAGGAAAGAGAACTTTGATGAAGATGAGATTCACGAGTCATAGTGCTGACAATCCATCTAGGAGAGAGAACTTTGATAAAGATGAGATTCACGAGTCATAGTGATGACAATCCATCTAGGAGAGAGAACTCCGATGAACAAACGTTGGGTAGATGGGGCTCAAGAGTCATAGTGATGACAATCCATCTAGGAGAGAGAACTTCGATGAAGATGAGATTCACGAGTCATAGTGATGACAATCCATCTAGGAAAGAGAACTCCAATGAAGATGAGATTCACGAGTCATAGTGATGACAATCCATCTAGGAAAGAGAACTCCGATGAAGATTAGATTCACGAGTCATAGTGCTGACAATCCATCTAGGAGAGAGAACTTTGATGAAGATGATATTCACGAATCATAATGCTGACAATCCATCTAGGAGAGAGAACTCCGATGAAGATTAGATTCACGAGTCATAGTGCTGACAATCCATCTAGGAGAGAGAACTTTGATGAAGATTAGATTCACGAGTCATAGTGCTGACAATCCATCTAGGAGAGAGAACTTTGATGAAGATGAGATTCACGAGTCATAGTGCTGACAATCCATCTAGGAGAGAGAACTTTGATGAAGATGAGATTCACGAGTCATAGTGATGACAATCCATCTAGGAGAGAGAACTCCGATGAAGATGAGATTCACAAGTCATAGTGATTATTTTTGTATAATGAAGGCTAGCAATACGCAAATGCCAAACAATACGAGATATTGGCAACAATTATGTTAACCACTACAAACTACTAGATTTGATCATTAATAAATCAAGATAAAGGTATACAATTGCCTACAGTGTTTGGAGTTCACTGCTTCAATCGTTCCCCTCAATGATCAATTATTGATATTTGCCATAAATATAAATGCAGCGTTCGCAAGTAATGTTGGTGGAAAGATGCATACATTGAGTGAAAGGTTTGCTTTCGACACTACGTAAATCTGGATTGGATCGCAGAAATAAAAACTTTCAAATAAAAACGTGAAAATTTAAGCAGGAGACAGTCCAATTAAAAGAGGATAATGTCGATGCGGGAAGATGGAGATTTATTTGGAAGCTAATCAATCAAGAATGAAGACTTGCACGAATAACCAACAATGATGATGTGAGGCGATGAGAAAGACTTTCGAATGTTTAATTAGGTGCAGATAGGACTCGATAGACAAAAGGAAGAGCAGTCCAGAAACTCCGAATGATAAACTCGATAAAGTTAGAATGGTAAGGTAAGCTAGAGATCGCCGGGAGACGTGTCTCAATGACCATACTGTAGACAATCCATATACGAGGAAAAGATAGATAACTCTACATAAGAAACTATCGCACGTTATCATGTTTCTGCTCCGGTTGGAACAATTAATGTAAGCATTAGGCTGCTTTCTTTTATTATTCTAATAAACATCTTATCTTTACGAATTGTCGTTCTACTTTGCGTCACGACGTATTATCCTTCATGCTGTGTGGATAGACTCTGAAATCTGGTCCCTTGCTGTCTTGCATGTTTATAAGAAGAGCGTGCGGTCTGACAACTGATATTGAAAGGGCTCAACATTTCGGGGATGCTGATGCGCATACCGTAGACATAATATTAAGTTTGCGACAGAGGAAGAAACACTATGATCACTCAGTACATGTCTTGAATGAATGGGTGGATGAAGGATTGGCATGCAGAGAATCTCGTTGGAACTTAACAATTATTGTACTGTATGTAAACTTAAACGAAATACACATAAATTCTTTTCTCAAAACGAATTGATCTGATAAGAAAAGTTGATAATATGGTTGACCAGATTTATTGGTCGGGCATGGGTACAGCAATTCCCCCAATAAGTCCCCATTTTTTAAAGGTCCAGACACATGAAATTATTTTAATTATTTTTATCTTTTATTAGTTATTAAAGCTGACGTGAATAGTTTCATTCATTTCATCATCCCGATTTGAAAAAGTGAACATGTTTTGTGTCAGTGACTAAACTATAACGTTAAGAAATTAATTGGGATTAAGAAATAGTTAAATCTGCTGTTCATCAAGTCCATTGCAGCTTGACAAAGCGCTTTTTGTCGACCATTTCGGGCCCGAATTAGCGACAGTTAGTTTCATGTCATGCGCAGACGTTCAGCAGTTCGGGTAATCACGTGCAAGGTATATAAAATGTTTTCGTTATGTAATTAGATGTAATGAAATCGTTGATAAGCGTAAAATTTAAATGATTTTGCTATTTATTTTCAATTTTACGTTGCAATCATCAAACGTTAACTCGAGAACAAAGCTGCAAGATCCAAAAAGCAATTATTCATTCACAAGGTACCAGGTACCTTATCGGACAAAACAATGTGGGCCAAAGTTTTTGTCGGACAAAATTATTTGTCGGACAACATCTTCGCCACCTACGAAATATTTCGTCACTTTTGTCCGACGAATAATTTCTGTCAAATTTTCAAAATTTTTAAAACTTAGCTCAAAAAAATTTCATTTAACTTTAAGGAGGTACACTCTTTCCTTACCATAAGAATAGCAACAAAAATATTCTAACTTTCAACGATTATACTCAGCTCAATATCACTCTCCTCAATCAATGGTGTTTTTTTTTTCACTTTTTGCCTGATCACTTTGCTATCGTCTTCCTCGACATCTTCATCATCTGAATCGTCAATCAATGGTAGTTTCTTTTCACTTTTTGCCTGATCACTTTGCTATCGTCTTACTCGACATCTTCATCATCTGAATCGTTAATCAATGGTGGTTTCTTTTCACTTTTTGCCTGATCACTTTGCTATTGTCTTCCTCGACATCTTCATCATTTGAATCGTCGATCAATGGTGGTTTCTTTTCACTTTTTGCCTGATCACTTTGCTATCGTTTTCCTCGACATCTTCATCATTTGAATCGTCAATCAATGGTGGTTCTCTTTCTGCATCCTTCTCTATTAAGATTTCGACTGTCTCTTCGTCTTGAACTTTGTCGTTTCATCGTCGTTTCTTCGTCGTCTCTTCGTCTTGAACTTCATCGTCGTTTTTTGCCTCAAAGTCCCAAGATATTATATTTTGTGGAGAAAAAAGCCCTCGTCTTTATCCCCTTTTTCTTTTAACAAAAAGTAGACATGTCTTGAAATTTCCCTGGGAATATGACCGACAGTGAGCAATTTAGCAGGATTTCCGGATTTTTTTTCGCACAGCAAACGGGTCTAGTCTTTCTTGGTTTCGATTTCGATTTTCACTTTTTCACCTTCCTTTACATTTTTCCAGTTACCATATTTGTAAATATTGTCCACATGACGCTATTTTATCTTGAACGGTATATGCCATCATTCAATCGTTCTTAGGGGCCATACATTTATGACGTCCACAAAGAAGTGCTGAAAATTTGACCCCCCTACCCCCCTATCCACACGCGTCCGAACTTTTCCGAAGGTTTGAAATACATTTTAAGAAATCTGTATCAGAATTAGAATATAAAGAAAGACAGTTTTGATAAAACAAAAGATTTTTCTTCTTTTTATAAAAATAACTCTTATTCGTCATCTTCACCATCACTCGCGTCCAAAAAAGGAGACTTGGACAGAATCTCATATATACTGAGGACTGATACTGACTCTTTCGCTTGTTTCACGCTATCTTCTTCTTATCTTAAGTGTATTTCCAGCGCATCCATCACCTTTGGTGTGACGTGTAACAGCAGCCATGCTAGGAAAATAAACGTGACAATCCTTGCAGATTCGTTTGCTTAGATCCTCTTGCACACTTGGAAAATACAAATCGTATGGCATGTGTACATAATCACATTCTGAGACCAGTTTGTCGAGTGACATTCTTTTCCAAAGATCTGAAAACTTGTCAGAAGATTTGACGTTTTTAGGGTTTGGTATACATAATCGTTACGTGTACGTTACTTCGCTCCGTAATACAGACCAACAAATTCAATATCCCTTCTTTATTTTTCTTCTCTGGTATCATATTAGGACTAATCAATATTGTAGCTGACTCATTCGCTCCATTAACTTCGAAGGAGTGGTGTTTATTGGTAAGGGGTGTATCAAAGAGGAAATACGACAATTGTTTTAGAACAATGAAGTTTATTGCGCAGATCTGGTACAGGCTATAAAGTGAAGATTGTGTGTTGTGTATTTTTTCTGTGTATTAAAGATATCTACCAAAATTATTTTTTGCAGACGTCTTCCCAAAAAAGGACTCCTCCCCACCCATATAGCATCCGCATCCATCCACATTTTCAGCCAATTTTTTCCGACGACAAGAGTGGACGACAAGAGACAAATCACCGGGACTTTCGCTGTTATTTTAGATGGAAAATACTTGCCGATTCAACTTTATTTACCAGGGAAAATCTCGACGCTGCCTGCCAAAATTCGAATTTCCGGACTCGTTCTTCATTAGTTTTACTAATAGCAACTGGTCGAACACCGATAAATCAATGGAGTTTTTTTGATGATATTATTTTTCCATATCTCGAGAGGACAAAAGAAAAAAAAGTTGCTCTAAAGGAAAGCACTCTTTAATAATCATGAATACATTGACACTCTGAAAACATTATGTTCCGATAACAATTGCGAAATTGTATTTGTACCACACAATATCACAAACAAATTTTAACATTTCGAAATTTCAACCTCTCAAACGTAAAGAACTTAGTATCAGTTCAGTTGAAGAAAGGGATCAACCCAATTGACATCAAAGTTATCCAACTTGAAACCTTTTCACGCGTCTTGGATCGTTGATATGTGTAAACATCTTTCAGACAACCGAGAAATGATCGTTAATGGCTTCGATAGTGCTGGGAATCAGAAGCCGTAACCAAAGCATCTACAATTCCGGATAAGGTTGAAACCCTCTTCAGAGAGGTGGTGAAGTGACTGTAGAAAATATTTTAGTTGTTTGTTTGTATTACCGGCACGCTGTTTACATCATGTTTTACCTCCGTTTTCATTATTACGTTTGAACTTTGTTAGAAATGTTTTTACCCGTTGCAAAATGATAAATTGCATATTGTAATACATAAAGGAAAGGAAAAAATGTGTTATCCAGAAAATGGAATTTGTTATTTATTCAAATTTTTAATTAGTACTTATTTATAGAACTAAGGATAGAAATATTTCTTAAAATTTAATCTGTGATGTTTCTCCGTAGAAATGTATTTTATGATTAAGGAAAGAGGTAATCCCATCAACACCAATAAGCGCTCCACAATTTAGCTACAGTCACTAAAATGGTATGGTGTTGTTGAGGTATGCGAAATGCGTACTCACTTGTTAAAAACATCAAAACATCAAAGGACTCAAATCAAATAGTCTGATAAAACAAAGCTCTTCTATTTCCCTTTATCGCCCAACAATTTTGAGGCTTAATTAAATTTTTTTTCATTTATTAAACAAAAATAAAGCTGCACTGAAAATATTATTAAAATTCGGCATGATCAGTCTGGCAGCTACTTCAACAAACATACGTATTGATTAATTGGAAAAACTATAAAAAGGTAGGTTGAAATAATGGAAGACACGAATTGGCTGAAATCGAAAACTCCTTCGAGCAAAGGTATTTATTCTATTAATGGTAAAGCATTTATAGTTAGACGAACATCTTATCGAACCTGAGGGTTACCTAAATAAGAAAGGTTTTTAGTTTTTGAGCAGGTTTCAGATGTAACTAGATGTGTTCTAGAAATAACATGAGTTGGCAATCAAAAATAATTGACGCTCGAAATTCTTCTATTATTCATACTACTTACACAGTTCAAAAAATATTTCTTTGACTGTATTTATTTCAAATAATTCCATACACTATTTTCGATCTAACAAAGTCGCTTGCTTTGACTTCCATTAGATGAAAACGTTCCTGGCATTTTGCATGGTGCTTATCGCCCATCAATCATTGGCAATTTCAGCTTTTGATAGAACCCAATGCATGGATGCGCTCCACGATGAAAAGGTAATCAAAAGAGCTTCAATAACACAGTATAATGTGATGATTTTATATTGACCAGCTATGCGATAGTTTTGAAGTCATGATGGAACCAGTTGATATTAACGAGATCGAATTGAGAGTCAGACGACAATTTCCCGATGGTGGATCTGACCCCTTGCTTGGGCGTACGTAAAAACATTAATACTATTATTCTACAAAACCTACAGAAGAAATCAAAAGAAGAATTATTGTTGACTTATTTTTGTTACATTTAAACATTTTTAAGCATACATACGCAATATTCGTAATGTCCTTATTTCTTGCTTCTAATATTTATTCAGTATTTATTTATGTCCTTTTTTACAGTGCTAAAGATGAAGATCCAAGCCATTGTAGATCTGGGGTTACTAAGTTTCATGCCTGGAGGAGATTTGATTTCGAACTTCTTGTCACAAAATCGCGAACAAATTGCCGGTGCATTGAAAGATGGCATATTCGGGGTATTTAAATTGACTCAAATGCTGTTGCCATTAGTATTAGGGTAGATGCCGTGATTGTATGGTTTTGTTGTGAGAGAAAAAAACAACAATGATATCAACTCGCTTATTTATTAGAAAAAGTAGTAAAAATGCACATTTAGCATATCCCAAATACAAAATGGCTTCACCAGACGAATCACCATGTTGAGCAAGGGTTGCATTACGCAACGAGTTTCGCTCATAAACTGAACTATAACTGAAATAAAGATGGCGGTATCTACGAGCATTTGTTTGTGATGAAGATCGAACTTCTTCTGCTTCTTCTTCTTTTACATTATTTCACGTCTATTTTCCATGCTAGCATGGGTTAGCCAAACGAATTATAATACTTATAAGGGTGATGAAGAAGGTTAACAATTTCCCAAAATTTTATTAAATTCTATGCGATATGAATTTTCATGGTTTTTAATCATGATTATAATAAAATAGTCATTAAATATTATTATTATTAGACTAGCTATATAACTCGCGCAAAATGCACTGAATACTCCAATGACAAAGAATATCTGCGTCACTAAATGACCAGTCCGATTTGGATTTGTGGCTCGAACGCACTACCACACTAAGCGCCTTGTGTGCCGAAATGTTTATTTATACTTTCATGCATAAACTTATTTACTGTATTGAATATATCTTAGCTAAATGTTTTGGTATAATATACAAAGCGAATCCCTAATAATGAACTAAAGAAAACTAACTACTCTCAGTGGCCGATGAAATCTTTTAAAGATTATTGGCAATCTTTTTGAAGACTTTTTTCTACCCTATCAAATATTTATTGTATAAACCGGCCTTCTAAACATACGATCGAGGTAGAGTTGGATCACGTAACGCGAACAGTTTTTTTGCAATAAGGAGTGGATTCTTATCTATTCTAAATCATCTACTCTCTCCTCGTGCTTCCCTCTTCGTGTTTCCCTCCTCGTGCTTCCCTCCTCGTGCTTCCCTCCTCGTGCTCGATTAGAGGTATGTATCTCTAGTATATTTAACGTTAAAATGTACGTTTCATCAAAAAGCCGCGAGAGTTTAAGAAAAACTATTGATTGGCGATTCAAATGTATCGTATCATATGCAGGACAAAAGGCTACGTCACCACTAGATATATAACACTTTTTACTTCTATGAAAAAGAGTAACTAATGCGTATGTATGTATCTACTCGTTGCGATGTATACAGTTATCATTGATACTGATAACATCGGGCAAGTCCTACTTATACTTCTCAACAACCCTGTCGTCAACTGTAAATGTTTTTTTCACGATTTTCTTTCATGCACACCTAAAGACATATTCACTTTTGATCCTGTCATTACTGAAAGATGGAAAAAAGCATGGAATCTCAAAGAGCGATATATACAAACACTAGGAACTGTTGGTGATCATACCCGCTGTCAAGAAGCTTTACACATTACCAGGTAATTAT
Organism: Candelabrum cocksii; assembly: GCA_963930725.1. NCBI lineage: Eukaryota > Metazoa > Cnidaria > Hydrozoa > Anthoathecata > Candelabridae > Candelabrum > Candelabrum cocksii. The sequence continues at coordinate 1,293,108 of OZ005670.1, read as the reverse complement.
TACCAAAGACAATAGAATGGTAGTGGCGTTGTCATGGAGATAATGGAGTGATCAGTAGCTATCTTTTGGAAGTGTCGGGGTCAGCAAGAGTCACTTTTCGACAGTTCATATATAGGTATAAGTCACATAATTTGTACTCTGGCCTCATACCATCCTCGTACCTCAAACGCACCCCCGGTCCCGCATGACCTGCCAGCGACGTCATCTCCTTCCACAGAGCTCTACCAGCAACACCAATACCTTTTTGCGGATTCTTCAACACCGGTATTAGCTCCTTCATCAACAACCACAACTAAACGTTCAACACGCGTACGTACCCCCGGGATCTATGACCCAGAAACGGGCCAATACGATGCGCTGAATGTTGGATTAGCTACCCCTCATGTTCATATGTTTTGTTGCTGATATAAGCACGGACTGTAATTCATTCACTCCTGTTCTTGTGCCGTTCATTAATGGGAAGCAATTTATTGTCGCTCATCGCAGCATAACCCGGTAAAGAAAAATGAAGAATAAGGAAGATGTTTTTACCGCATTTTCCCATCAGGAGCTGATTTAATTCTCTGCTGCCCTTTTTTAGACTAGTTACAACATTAATGAGGTTTTTCGCTTCCATGACCGTACGTGGGCTGAAGGTCCGGCTTGCTTAAAACAATAAAACAATTTTTCTGTTCCAACAATATAAATACATATACAGTTGAACCCAGATTGTTCGAACACCGGATTATTCAAATTCCCCGATTTTTCAAATTATTTTCTTAGTCCCTTGAATCTGCCTTAAGATACTCTTTTAATTTACCCGGATTTTTCGATTTCCCTGATTTTTCGAACATTTTTTTAGGTCCCTCACATCAATACCCTTGTTTGATATGTGATATGCATAGGTCCCTCACATCAATACCCTTGTTTGATATGCGATATGCATAGATCCCTCACATTAATACTCTTGTTTGATATGCATTATGCTGGGGGATAAGATAGTTATTAAAAAATACGGTTTTTTTTCTAATAAATTTCATCCCAATTTACAAAACTTCTTTTAGTTTATTTAACATCGGTTCACTACCAGTGAAAGTAACTGTACAACGAACATCCATTCCCATTCCTTTTCCTTTGTTCACAGCCTTCCGGTTTATTGCCGTTTTTGTTGAATTGGAGGCATCTATTCTCAGGAAAAAGAATACAGTTTTTGCAAGTCCAAAGTACACTTCCAGTTTCTTCAAGTCCATATAATTGTAACTTTTCAAAATAAAGGTGTAACACCTTTATTAGTTGATCCACCCTTGATCTCTGAATACCTCGAGTTTTCGAACCCCCGATTTTTTGAACAATTTTCCCGATCCCTTTTAAATTTAATTTTTCCCGAAAAAAATCCGGGTTCAACTGTATATATATATACGTTATAAAAACCAAAAAATACTATATACAAAAAGATATTAGAAATAAGTTTTAAAAATAAAAGTATAAAAACTTACGAAATATCTTTTTGACTATTTTCCATTTTTGGTAACGTTTTTTAGACAATCTTCAAATCCTCTTTTGGTAGTTGATGCCATAGTTTAAAAAATTACAGTTTTTTCACCAACCGATCATTGTTGTGTTTACTTTTTCACTATGTTTGTTTACATTTTTCTCACGTGATCGTCGAATCGAAGAATCATGAATGCAAGCTGTAAATTGGTACAACCTGTGTCAGCCTGTGTCATTACATCGCATCTAATGCCACGTTAGGAGCTTCCGTGTTTATGAATACAAGCGGCATTGGATAGGCTATTTAGTCGAACTAATCCTGACACCACCATAAATACCTGCTACCAAGTATACCATGCCAAGTATATTTGATGTGTATTTGTATATGTGTATTTATGGACAAGAAAAGAAGAAGAAGAAGAGGAAGAAGACATAAAAAGTATAGTTTACAAAGCTACTGACAAGAGATACTAAAAGATAACCTTATTATTAAAACCCCTGTCTCAATTTCTGTACATTCTTTTTGTTTTACGTAACACCAACACGTAGACAGAGGAAATCGTGCTAAGAGAGAAGTGGTGTTGTACTGTAATAATATCTTCTAAAAAAATACTTTTTTGGTGGAACTACCGAAAACAACAAACCATTTCGTAATCTAGAACAGTTATAATAATCTGTTATGATATTTTTAAATTGTCCCCAAGGAATGTTTGAAAAACGAGATTTTTTTACGTGAGCACCCTGACTATATATATAGGTTCCCAACTTTATGTTATGTTATGTTTATTTCGCCAAATAAAAGACATTTACAAATCAGTGCGTGATATATAAACCACAGAATGGCTAGGAATCCATAAAAGACCAAGCGGTCTTTTCATTGGACACCTGTATACACTCATTTACTTATTAAAAACAAGAGTTTAGACATGAAAATTATAAAATTAAAAATACACAATCTCACAGATTATGTCTAGAACGTTAAAGGCCGGAGCAAACCGGTCCAACATTTCATCCAACACTTTTTTTTCATGTTGGATGAAAATACGCATGTTGGATGAAACCTTACTTTCCGTTTGTGACACTGCTTTTCATCCAACTTTCGAACGTTCGAATGTTCATTCATTTATAAACACATTTTTTTTATAAAAAAATATTCAAAATGGAGGACAAATCATCTGCAGCTCTTGTGGTCATACTAAATGAAGTTATGGACTCTGATGATGAAAAAGCAACGAGTGGCAAAACAAGAGAATGGGTTAAGAGAAGAAGCAAAAGTGGTTATTATAATAACATTGTGAAGGAACTAAAAGTTGAAGATCGAATAGGATTTAGAGAAATGTTTAGAATGGACGTGACAGATTTTGATTTTTTACTGAGCCAGATTTCACATTTAATTTGTCCTTCTCAAATGAGTAACTCTGGTGGCCATTCACCAATAATGCCTGATGAAAGACTTGCACTCACTTTACGATACATTGCAACTGGGGAATCATTTCAATCACTAAGTTTTCAATTCAGAATTTCTTTGAATGCTGTCTCATATATCATAAAGGGATGCTGTGTAGCTTTAGTGGAAAAATTGGTCCCGGTATTTCTTAGATTACCTTCATCAGAGCGAGAATGGATTGAAATTTCTAAAAAGTTTGAAACAAGATGGAACTTCCCACACGCTCTCGGTGCAATAGATGGGAAGCATGTTACAATTAGAAAACCTAACAACGGAGGGTCATATTACTATAACTACAAGCATACCCATTCAATTATCCTTTTGGCAATTGCTGGTCCAGAGTACGAATGCTTATATGCCGATGTTGGATCTAACGGCCGTGTTAACGATTCTGGTGTATGGAATAAAAGCTCGTTGCTACAAGCGATACAAAATGGGTCGGCAAAGCTTCCAAAAGATGACAAATTGCCTGTCAGTTGTGTCACTGCACCATATGTTTTTATTGGTGATGATGCGTTCGCCCTCAAAAAATTCATGATGAAACCATACCCGCAACAAAATTTAACGGTTGATAAGAGGGTCTATAACTATAGACATAGCCGAGCAAGGAGAATTTCTGAAAATCTTTTTGGAATATTGGCGAACAGGTGGAGAATTTTCTTCACAACTATCAATTTGGAGCCAAAACATGTTGAAAACATAGTTCTTTCAGCGCTGGCATTACATAACATGCTCATCAGAAACCCAGCCTATCGTGCAGGTAATTTAGCAGATACTCTCCTTGAAGATGGGGAAGTAATACAAGGTGAATGGCGTGATAATGTTTCAACGGAGTCATTCCATCCGCTTCAGGTTCCTAAAAGTGGACACAATCCATCTATAGCGGCAAAGACCGTTAGGGATAATTTTAAAGATTATTTCATGAACACGGGATTGGTGGATTGGCAATGGAAATATTGTTAGATACATTTTTATTAAACAAAGAATTTTTTGAAAAATGTATTTTATGCCAGATTTATAGACTGACTGTTTATTATGCAGAAAAGTCTTTTAAAGATCTCTAAAATGTTGCAAACCTAATAAAATCATAAAATAAAACAAAATGTATTTAATGCTAGTATTCTCCCATTCTAGAGTTGTTCAACATTTCCATATACGATTGTCCTTGGACAGGTTGTGTGTCACCAACATTACGATAATAGGTTCTATATGTCAATTGACGATTGGCAGGTTCTTCCCTTTCGTTTTGCATTTCAACTTCAAACAACACATCTGAAATTCTTTTCTCGGCAATTCTTCGTCCACGCACATCTAATTTGGAAAGTCTTTCGTCTATGTAAATACAAAAGGCTGAACGTTCATCATGATGGGATTTGACAGGCTTAGTAATAGCTTCTGTGCATTTAGATAACAATTCTAGCTTCCTTTCGGCGATAGTTTTCTTCTTTGGAAGAGGAGTAGAATGCCTCATTTCTTCTACTTCTTCGTTCTCTTCGTCATTGCCATTTTTTCGTTTGAAAGTGTCTCGACTTTTGGATGACTTTATAACTGGCAATAAGAACGACAAGCGATCGTAGTGGATCCAGCTTGAGTTGTAAAGATCTTCTGTACTCTGTCCACTTTTTGTTTTGTTGACTTTGGCCATTTCTCTTCCGAGTTGAGCTCTGAGGCCATTGATTTTTGCTTTGATGGATTCAATATTAGTATCCAAAGAGGTAGCTATCTCTTTATACGCTATTTCTTTAACATCTTTCTTTGCATAGTGTTTGTCGAACACATCCCACAAACATGGTTTATCTTCAAACATGTCTATCAGTAATGCTATGTCGTCTTCCGTCCAATCTTTCCTCTCTGCTTTGGCTGCTTTTCCTTTCTTTGAAGTTTCATTCTTTTCCTTGGTCGCTTTTTTTTCTTCTTCTGTTTTCTTTTTTAAATGACTTTCAAATGCTTTCCCTGTGATAGGGGAATTTTCTTCTTCGCTGCTATACATAGTGTCGTCTTATTATTCTGTTAAATGAAATGTTTGTGATTCAAAAACAAATGTACATACAAAAAAATTCGAAAAAGTAAACAAAATCGAATCCAAATTGCTTTTTCGAACACACAAACATTCGAAAATTGCGAAATTTTGCAAATTCTACAAATGTTGGATGAAAAAACTCCACTAAACCAGTCCAACATAGAAAAATGACACTTTTATGTCACAAAATGTTGGATAAAATTTTGATCGCGAACAAACTTCATCCAACATGATTTTTTTCTTCTTTTTCCAAAATTTGCAAAATTTGCAAAATTTGCAAATGCGCAAACCGGTCCAACATTTCATCCAACACGCAAAAAATGTAATGTTGGATGAAATGTTGGACTGGTTTGCTCCGGCCTTAACGCGTTCGAAACTCGTGAGAATGTCTCAGAGAAAAAATCCGTAACGTTACTATTAGCGTTGTACGTTCTAAAACTTAAGGTCTCTATTTGTGGCATAAACATGTTTCGTATGGACGAGTTTCCTCCAAAATTAATAAGCGTCACGGCCTGATAATACCCTACTCTAGTAATGGCTCTTGTTTCTTTTCTATCGGGCACATTATCATGCTGATAATGATTCACAGGAGGTAAACAAATAACATACATTTGTTTCGGACGCGATTTTTGCTAAAATTGATTTGTCTCTTGTTACGAATTCAAGTATAAACTCAGCTAGTTGATGCAGACAGCTTCCGAGAATTTCTAACATGCAAGTTGAAAAATGCTAGATGGTTTAGCATTGCGACGATTTCTAGCAATGCTCAGAATATTAAGTTCAGTCAAACAATGTTCACGAAGAAGTAAATCTAGCAGCGCCACCCACCATTGCCCTTGTTTTGAAAGAATTATTAATTTATTTAATTTATACCCCTTACAACACTCCCCAAGTCTAGTAAAAATGCTACCTCTGCCTTGGAAAGTGACAGGGTCCCTGATAAGGAGATATTATATGGATTTATAGACCCCTTCTTTGGTCCTGCCTGCAAATCAGAATATACATTATTGGTTGACATCTTAGTTTTTTATATTATATAGAATATATATATAGTTTCGTGTTTTGAACAGATTTTGCTTCTTGTGTAGACATGCAAGATTTACATTTTCAGGGCAAAAATAAAATTTATATATATATATATATATATAACGCTGCTACAATAAAATAAAAATGGCAAGCGAAAGTGATGAGGAGTTCTTTGATGCCAATGAGGATGTTGAAAAGTAAGTGCTACCATCTTGAGTTGGGATTACACAGTTCTTAAAGTTCTTAATATTGGTGCATAAGTATTGCGAAGCTTACGTTTATTACTGTGCAAGAATATAGTAACTTGATTTAACCAATGAGTTCTACAGCAAGCACTGGTGAACAAAATGTCTTTAACTTTACTTTTTTATTGTCACAAATTTGCAAATTTAAATAGTATAGGTCGGCTATCAGTGGTGTAGCATAGCTTAAACTTTATTTCTGTATTAAACTTCTTAAGCTCAATTGAAAAGAGATTGCTTGCACCCTCTAACAATCTGGAGTCATGGTGAATATTCACCCTTAGTATAGACGTTTTCCGCGGTTTTGTTTTAGCTTCTGCCCTTATCCTCTGTAATACCAGAGTTAGGGTTACGCCATCTCTATGGTGTCAGGTGACACTGGTCTGTGAAGACATTCTGGTGTAAGTGAATGTCTTCACAGAACAGCGTCACCACCGAATCTGTCATTTTATTATTATTTAATTTATTATAAGGGTTCTTTCGACACTGGTATATGTTGTTTAGTTCCTAACCTCTTGAGCATGACAAACCTAACTTTTTATAGTTTATTATGGCATTTTATTTGAAATTTTAAGTACTAAAAGTAATTCTCTCTTTAATTTTAGATCCGGCCTTTCGAACTCAGATAAAAAGGAGGTAATATAATAAGAGGCTATTTTTTATTATCTAACTTTTATTGATTTGCATGAATATTAGTTGATTAAAGATTATTATCCAAATCAATGTTATCTTTATGGAACATTTTGTCACTACATTAATTTTAAATGGTATATGTTATGTGAATGTGTCCCAAGGGTAATTCATTTTTTTATAGTATAAATGAAACAACTTTGAGCTTCTTTTGAAATTCAAGCAAGTAATGCTTCATCTGGTTGAAGAGGTGGAAGAGTGCAATTGCGCTTTAAAAAGGACTAGGCTTGATGCGTTTCATATAAACATTTCTATAATTGCTCTACCAATATCTTACAATGATTAACATTTATTGGTTCCTTAGCTTAGATTTTTTTCTTTGTCCGGTATATAGACTGAGTAACGCCACATATATGCTATTGGCTTGATTTGTTAGGAAGTTTCACTGCTCAATGTTGACCACCCTATCGAGGAGAAACAAATTAATTTTCATAAACCATTGTGCCATGAAGCGGATATGGAATGTGAAGACATTTTGACTAAAGATAACGCAATCACCAAACTGCAAAACAATAACCACAGTCCTAAAAATGCAACAGTTGATGTTATTATTGTGGCTGAAAAAAAAGAGGAAGCGTTTGATGATGATAATAATAACGCTAAAGGTGATGCTGTTGATACTCCAGGGATTAGTCCACCAGCACCTGTTGCCCCACCACGAAGGAAACGCAAACAGAGTAAGAAACAAGAGGTTTCCATGGAAATTGATGAAGCCCCAAAAGAAGGGGAAGTTCCTTCAATCAAAGTTAGCACAAGCACCAACGAGATGAGTAAGGTGCTACAATCTGGAAACTCTTTAGCCATTGTTTACAACGAAGATCTGATGGCTTGCAAAAGTGGAGGTAAAGTAGAATTCTAGTTTAAACTTCAACATTTACAAACCGTAGTGGCACAATATCAGTTATGACCTAAATATATAAAGTTTTCTTTAAAACAATATATTTATTTTCTCAATTAAAATAGCACAAAGCTTTTCGTACGTCTGTACATCATCAGGTGCATAAAAAATATGTACACTAAAAAACTAAAACGTTGCATAAATAGTATGTAGATCGTAAAAGAAATCATAATTAAAAACATTATTTACACAAAATCTCATGGGAGCTATGTTACACCATTTCTTAAAAGTCGTAAAAATCTAATATCCAGTTGGTTATCCAGTAGCTTTGTGCTATTTTAATTGAGAAAATAAAAATATTGTTTTAAAGAAAACTTTAAATCATTAAACTGCATCTTATATTTAAACCTAAATAAATGTTTTTCGTAAAGAAATGTTGCATGGACTTGAATTTCATCCATGTGTAAATTTCTTTTGCATTTCTGAAGAAATCTGAATAAAATAGGTTCTTTAAGGAAGGTCTCATTAGTGAAAAGCTCTACAGAAGATGAGGACCAGGAACTTGTCACAAAAGTGGAGGATCAATCAAGTTCACTTACAATAATTCAACCTCCTTAAATTAATTAAAATAGGCTTGGGGTCTAATTAACTTATTATTATTAATATTTATGGATCAGTAAAAAATAAACTGCTTTAAAAATGGGTGTTTATGGTAAGGGTGGCATACAACAGCTTGTTTTTGGCACCAACAGTGTACTAGCAAAAACAGGGCACCCTTGTTTCAACTCTCGTGTTAATTCAACCTCTTTTTTTACTTTTATAAGTTCTGTCTGTCTCTTCATTGATTTAATTCATGATAAATATTTTTTATTCTTAGGTGCACCGGCATCAGAAAAGTCTCCAGATATTGTTCGTTGTAGTTCTTCCTCGGGGCGACCTCTCACAGATGCTGTATGAACTTATGTTTTAACGTATCAGTTATTTCTTCCAGCTTGAAACAATGATCTGGTATATGCCAATTCAGAGACATTATAGTTGATGTGATATCTCCAAATTATCAAGCCTAATTTTATCATCTACTTTTAAAAACAAATTGTTTTCAAAACAATATTTGGAAGAGTTTTAGTGTTAGATTTTTGGCCTCCTATATGAAACTTAATCCATTTGGAATTCGCTCACAGACATTACTCTGTTTACAAATGCATTCTTCTTTATATATTCAGAGGCTTTAGAAAAATCCTTTCACATTTTGGTAAAATGTTCAATATTTTCATTATTATAAATCTTAACATAAAGGAAATCCTTGAGCAAGTTGGGATAAAGAATCTGGACACTGGTGAAACCATACCCCTTTCACAAGCCGAGGATACTTTGCCTGAATGCACAAACCCTCTTACACTGCATATTATGAGGCTGGCAACAGAAAACAACAGGTTTGACATTAAAACCTAAGGCAGCCCACGTCAATGGCAATTATGTGGTGTAACTTGTGAATAAAACAAACTGATTTTTACAGTTGAATAACTGAACAGATGTTAGACTCATTATCTACGTAATCACACTTTTGTTGCTTGACTATGGTGCCTCATTTGAGAGTGCAATTAACCATTAATTTCACGTGTTAAAAATTGCTTTTGATAGAGATTTGGAAATCAAGATGTCATACATTTAGATCGTGTGATAAGCGTCTAATCGCACAATGCAAACTCGTGTAATTAACAAATTTTGTTTCCACACTCTTCACCATGCATTCACTCTTTTTTGGGTTGACTAAATTTGTTGTTTTTCTTTTGTACCATTGAGTGTCCTGCAGTTTTCATTTTTTAATGGTTCCTTTGTGTGTACCCATGAATATCAAATGTTTTTTTCTATTTGCAGTGCAATGCAACCTTTTGTTTCTGATGTTAACGAGGAAGACGGCCATCTTTCCGATGTCTCCACATCGTCCAGTGTGCGAATGCAGAACAAAAAGTAAATGTTTTAGTGAGGGAGATGTGATTGTTGTGTCCTATAAGATTTTATGGTGTTTTTAATAGATTGACACATCATATAATTTTTGTCATTCTAGCGCACATGATAGCACACTCACACACGCTTGATGAGACTTTTTTTTTAAAATGAAAATAAATCTAAGAACCTATAGTGAGATTCCAAGCATCTGAAATTAATAAATAGCTACTCTTTTTCATACAAGTCCAGGCCTTACTATAGCCGCCAGACATTGGACATTGTCCTTTGATGAAAAGATTTTGTCTGGCGAAACAGAAATCTTTCCAGACAATTTTGTTTGGTGATGTTTGTGTTAGATTTCGAAACATTTAAACCCGTAATTATTCAATAAATGTTTTTTAAACTTTCATTAAAATGAGAATATTGTTTCGCATACCGAAGACTGTTCATCTTCTACTGCAGACCTTTCAAGGAATGTTTTAATTGCGCGTGCACAATTTGAGTTTCGTACGTACGCGCTTCTTTCTGCGCTTTTCATATTGATTTATAGTATAATATTTTTTTGACTTCTTGCTGTCCATAGCTAATGTCTCGACTCTTGACCCATTGATATACTACGTAGAGAGACCTTTTTATACTGGATGCCTATAGTTTTACATGCAGAATCTAAAAATAAAATAAAAAACGGATAATTTTTGGCAGGACCACCCTTTAATCTGACTCTTTTGTTTTTTAATTTATCCTGTTAACCTATGAAATAATAACATAAGAACTTCCCCAGGTATGTGTTACAAGAAAATTAGCAGTTTTAAAGCATGTTTATTTAAAAAAAGTAATAAAAAATCGCACACAATAACACACATCGAGGTGGAATCTACTAAATAGTAATATTAATTTGTTGAAAGAGAATGATAAGCACCGAAAACCTTTAGGAAAAAACTGCGGAAGTTTTTTGGGAAGACCGTCCAAAAGATTCGCAACGTGGCCGATGAAGTCAAAGGTGAACCATTATTTTAGTGATTTTTCATTTCATTAATATATTTTGTTTTGTCTTTTCATATTAAATATTGAATTAAATATCAATTTTTGCAGTGTTGTCATTTTGAGGTGAACCCTAGGTTAGCTTGATAACACCTATCCTGCTGCAGAGAGTTTTAGAGATAAGCAAAAGATTGAATTGAGTAATTCTATTAACCAGGCTTCTAGATAAGGAAATGTAATTCTCGTGGTCCTTTGGGCATGATCATAAAATTGCATCATACTATGCAACAATATGTGTAGTGATATTCAGTTGATATACAACTTACAATTAACGAGAAATATAGGCTTGCCTTCAAGGTGCTCTCTGACCAGCTTGTTTGATAATGACAACACTGTTGTTGATGTTATGTTTTCCAGCACGTAGGGCTGAAGAATCATCTTCAGAAGATGATGAAACAAGTCAAGAAGAGGGAGGGTACATTAAAGTAGGTACTACTCTTTTAAAATGTGAAGTTAACATTAGACTGGCACTAGCACAGTGAATCCTTGTTTTTGCGAACACCTATTCTCCCGCAATACTTTTAAAAAATATAATACTTAAAACCTTAAGAACTTTTTCTAGACTCGGCTCTTAACAGAAATTATCTCACTGTATGTTACAAATCATTTCCTTGTTGTTATAAAGAGACAATCGCTGAAAATGTTTAGCGGCGTGAAATTTAGCTTGTTTCAAAACCAATTGTTGTTTTCCATCAAATAGAATGAACTAGGCTTTAGAACAAATTATCAGAATATCAAAACTATAATAATATACTAAACATTACTATCTTACTTCTTCATGTATTATCCTTTTCCGTCTTATTTTATTTCGTGGTTTTCTTTTCCTCTTCTTTAACAAGAAGAATTACTATATATTCGTTAATTATCTTACTTTTTTCTCGTTTATCCGAACAGCTCATTCATTATTTAAGTTCAAGCTGTTCGGATAAGCGAGGCTGTGCATGCATTGTTGTGATTCTGACTGAACAGTAATAGAAAAAAGATTTCTCGGTGACATGTGTCTGAGATGACTTGATATGGAACTGATTCTGAGACACTCTTTATTTCAGTTTAAAAATCATAAAGCCATCAAAGACAGATTGATATTCTCGAAAATCAAATTGCTTCAAGATCTCACTGGAGAGCATGTTGTAAGCTTTTTGTGTTACGACAAATTTTTTGAAAAAAGAAACTGTATTCCTTGAGTTTCGTAGACAAATCTAGATCTTCAGTTGAAAATATTTGAACCTAGGTCACTCACACATGATAAAAACACATGTGTTAACATGCGGATTCATTCATTTTGTAGTCACTTGTAATATATAACAAGCACAAATTCACGTAATTCATGTTTTGTTTTCTAGGGAGCTGTTTGGACAATGAAATTCTCTCTTTGCGGAAAACTATTGGTACAGTACACTTATCTTCTTTACATTTAATTCATCAAAATATTTTACCATATTGTTCTACATCCATTGGACAGCTATTGTTTTGCATTTGATTTGATTTTATAGTAAATTGTATTTAGTACGTGTGTGTTTGTGTAGAGAGATAATCACAGCATTATTCTTTTTGTTGACGTATAAATACATCCAATTAAACTGTAACCATGATGGTTTTCATTGCAAAGGATACCTCGCTTCCAGGTTTCTGCACATCTGCACAAAATGTTTTAAGATCAAACTTTATATTTCGATGAGATAGATTTTTTTACGAAAACCTTTTGCTGGATGTTGTTGGTGAATCAAGCTCCTCCAGTGCCCTTTTGAGATAGTAAAGTGAATTCTTGCTTTTCAGGCGACAGCTGGCCAGGATAACATTGTTGTAAGTTGTTTTTGTAGACAAATATTATCTTTGTTAGCATTTCAGAATGGACATTACTTTGAGATATTGACCGCGTGAGACTACCCTGAAAGGTAGATTCATATTTTCTGTTACTTTCAGCGTGTTTGGGTACTGAAGGAGTCTCATTCAAACTTTGAAGAGATGCGATTGAAATATTCCCGTCCAACTACAGGCGGCCGTGAGTCACCTACGGGGTCAATGGTGTCCAGCACTTCGGTTACATCGGATGAAGATCCCCTCGTTGGAGATTTACTTCTGGTGAGATGTAACTGCAAGAAATGTTATGCAAGTTTGCGTTGTTCACTGTAGCTCAGTGGATAAGTTCTTTCGCTCACAAACCAAACCGGGCCGGTTTGAATCCCATCTCTGGCAAATCTTTATTTCTGAGTTACAGTTGAGTTCTTGAGCGAAACTCATTGCATAATGTAAGTCTAGCTTAAATAGGTTAGTTGTCTGGTTGAGCGATTTTTGTAGGCGCAAACGGGCGTCCTAAGTATGCCAGGACTAACCAACAGGACACACAAGGATAACAGTATTTTATATACTGAAGTGTAAATATCCTGTATAAAAATTTGAAACAATAATAAAAATGACTTGATATAGTTTTAAACAACGGGGATCAATGTTTATGAGTTGCTTGTGACAACGATGACTTTTGAATTGAAGGAAACAATCTCTGTTAGGTTTCTTCAGAAGCACGGTGCATCTTTCTTTAATTGAGATTCTTTCAGGCGCAATCAGCTTCCGACGAAAACAATGATGGGCCGTTCCGTGCTACCCCATTTGTATCATATCACGGTCACACTTCAGATGTACTTGACCTGTCCTGGTCAAAGGTGAATTGTTACATGTGGACTGTGCAAGTGAATTCAGTATTTTTCTCAAGCCAAATATTATTGTACACAATAAGAATTCGCATCATATGTATCACAATCCCAACCTTTCCCACCAACACATTAGTTAAATATAGCTAGTTAAATGCTCGCAAAAGCGATGTTTCCCAGACATTTTTAACTCATCCATTCGCGTCTCTACTAATGTTAAGATGGGGCAGTGATATTGTTATCTCTTTAGAACTTCTTCCTGTTATCATCTTCGATGGACAAAACTGTGCGGTATGTTGGTGTTCTATCACTAATCACTGGCAATAATGCACGGGTTTCTCTCGCTGTCTGTCGCTTCCTCTTCTTTTTTATTTGCTGTACCTTGCTTAAGAATTGATGACTGTATACATTCATTCTTAGTTTTAATCGTTTATTATCGTTAATTTAGGTTGTGGCATATTTCTCGTCAAGAGTGTCTGTGTTGCTTTCAACATGTGGATTTTGTGACGGCCATCTGCTTCCATCCAAGGGTAACATTTCAAATGTGTAGTTAACGTGTCTACCATTCTCCCAATCACATCTGTTATTCGTTAGACAATTCTTACCTTGATAATAATAATGATTTCATGTCTAGCAACCTCATTAATGCTTTTGCAACTTGGTTTGTTGTGCTTTGCGCCTTGTTTAGGATGAAAAGTACAGACTAGCAATCCTGTAACTAAGTTTGCTCAACTTTACTTTTGAACATTCTCCACCCTTTTGAGCGAGCCTTGCGATTGATTGTTTCCTTTCTGCTTGTATTTGATGTACTTAAGTTGTTGTACGTCCTATCTTTGATATTTTGTTTCTATAACATTTATTTATATAACTATAACTTTAGAAATTATAGATGGGACTGCCGATCAATCCTAGATTCAAGTACAAATGTGAATTTATTGCAGGACGACAGGTACTTCTTAAGTGGTTCTCTGGATGGAAAGATAAGATTGTGGAACATTCCAGAGAAAAAGGTGGCCTTGTGGAATGAAATCGATGGTTCAGGTACCTCGCTCGTTATAATCTTATGATATTTTGTTTGTTGAGCAAGGTGCACACTTACATGAAAGATATGAAGTCTTCAAGATCCACCCCCAGGTTATCCTGCTTTTAAATTTTTAATTCTTTTCTCCCCCTAGGTACCAGTCTCATTACTGCGGCGAACTTCTGTCAGAATGGGAAACTTGCGGTGGTCGGAACTTACGATGGTCGTTGCATTTTCTACGACACGGAAGTAAGTCAAAAAGTCGTGCTTCCACAGTTTGAGGGATAGATTTAGTGATATTTTTTATTGGTTGATTTTTGGTTAATGCAAGATTCATCTCCTACCTAGCATGGATCTTAACTCGTCGGATAGAGGTCGGCTGCTTAACATATGTCTACAGCATGTTGTGTATTTTGTGTTCTTACCCAATAAACGTTAGATAGGATATGATATTCTATTTGTGCGTTGTTTATTTGTTTCAGCGTTTGAAATACCATACTCAAATCACCGTGAGATCGAGTCGAGGGAAGAACGCCAGAGGTAGAAAGATCAGTGGAATAGAACCAATGCACGGCCAAGACAAGGTTGGTTTGTAAAACGTACTAAGGGCCAAGACAAGGTTGGTTTGTAAAACCAACTAAGGGTATAATGTACTCTAATTAAGAAAGAGAGATCTTTTGTTTCAAGCATCGCTCAGTCGCGAAAATCATCGCTCAGTTACGAAAATCATCGCTCAGTTACGAAAGTCATCGCTCAGTTACGAAAGTCATCGCTCAGTTACGAAAATCATCGTTCAGTTACGAAAATCATCGCTCAGTTACGAAAATCATCGTTCAGTTACGAAAATCATCGCTCAGTTACGAAAATCATCGCTCAGTTACGAAAGTCATCGCTCAGTTACGAAAATCATCGTTCAGTTACTCTCCTTTGTGGAAATATATTCAGATAATAGCAGTTGGCAGTTTTTAGTTTCAGAGACATGTTCCGTAGAATGGCCTTTCATTCCTTAAACATTACATGAGTTCCAAGGTTTAAAGCAATGTTGTTACTTCCAGGTGTTGATTACTTCGAACGATTCTCGTATTCGGTTGTACGATTTAAAGGATCATTCATTATACTGTAAATACAAAGGTCTGCAAAACGAATCCAGCCAAATCAGAGCAAGTTTCAGGTGAGTTTCATCATGCAACGTTCGGTGAAGTACAATAATCTCATTTGCATTCGACAGTCTCCTTCTGGTGTTAAATTCACTCTCTGTGTATCTCACGCGTTATGGGGGAAAACAATGTGACATTATTATCCCCTCTTCGCTCGGATATAAGATTGACAAATTTGAATTGATGCCCTACCTAACATGGTCTATCGTTTTATTTTTGTACGTGCATTTATGTTAATGTGAATACATATATAAAATATGATGTCTTTGGAGTGTTTTATTTATTTTAGTCATGACGGCCGCTTGATTCTGTGCGGTTCAGAGGACAAGTACGTTCACATATGGCGAACGCATCACGATGTGCCAAACGTTCGGAAGGATAGGAACGAATACTATGAGAGTTTCTCCGGTGGGTGTGTTTAATACGGACGAGGGAGGGTGTTTCATATTTTTACGGTTAAGTCAGACAAACTTTATCTTATGCTTTTGATGTTTTCGAGTTATCGTGAGTTGACGTGAGTTCGAGTTAGTGGAGTTCGAGTTGACGTCAGTTGGAGTTAGTGGAGTTCGAGTTGACGTCAGTTCGTGTTAATGGAGTTCGAGTTGAAGTCAATTCGTGTTAATGGAGCTCGAGTTGACGTCAGTACGTGTTAATGGAGTTCGAGTTGACGTCAGTTCGTGTTAATGGAGTTCGAGTTGACGTCAGTTCGTGTTAATGGGGTTCGGGTTGACGTCAGTTCGAGTTGACGTCAGTTAGAGTGAAGGGAGTTCACGTTATTGGGATTGTACTGTAGTTGAATAATATTTTTTCTTTAGCTCATGAAGCGGTTGTAACGGCCGCCATTTTTGCTCCTTATCCGGCTGCTATTTTGCCGGTAGACGACGACGACATTTCTAACGAATTAGATGAACCGAGCTCATTTGAAATCCTCGTTTCCGCGGACTGGCAAGGCGGCATAAAGTTGTATGTGAACAGATGACATTTTCTACATACCTCAAATGCCTTGCTTTCGTTTTCTAATTTATTGTATTTTTCGTAAATTTAAGTTTCTCCATCTATTTATCATTCATTTGAAATATTCAAGTACAGTGTTTGCTCGATCATTTTTACCTTGATTACCCGTCCCTGGATTATTCAGCCAGATGTCTGGAGAACTATTTTTGACCATCTGGATCTTAATCCAATAAGCCGTTTTTCTGTAAGATATACAATGAATTAAAACTTCAGTTTCTTTTGTGTTGTCGTTTTTCTATTGCAATGTACGTTTTACTTGACTTCGTAATCATTAAATTTTCAGTTCTGAAAACCGTGTTTTTTATACACAATTTGACTTAATGGGAAATTTAATTGTCTTTGAGTTAACCTCTTTGCAAAGTTTTTCGGCTGATAATCGAGCAAAGTACTATTCGCGAGTTAGAACCGGACCGTGGTCAGACGCAAGTCATATAAAATAGCACTCCGCTCCCTGCAAAGAATTCAGTTGCAGAAGCCAACCACTAAAATGGAGTACGGCTTGTTATCCTTAGCTTGGTGGCATTTTTGAGTTTTAAGAAAAACTTGTACTTTAATGTGATATAGATGATTGATTGAGCTCATCCGCGAAATTTAAACATTTCGCGGGGATATATTTTCGCGGATGAGCCATTTCCAAATATTTCGCGAGGACTTAATTTCGCGTTTCGACGTTTTTGAATATTATTTCTTAAACAGGCAAAATTAGCTCTCGATTCGTTTTCACAACAAAAAGCCATATTTATTGTCGAAAAATCTCCAAAAAATAAACTTTTATAGGCAAATTCTGGCCAAGGAAACACTCTTATTGTGTCGCCTTTAGTATCGTTGGAAACCTCTTATCCTCAGATACAAAAAATTGTTAATTTATAAAACTCACAAGTGGTCAGTACAGTCAGTGGTCATTAGAAAGAGGTAAAATGACATTTTGAAGAGCAGGGCTCTGAAGGGCAAAGCATCAAGTAAAAACAGGGAAATTGAGTACGAAGTATGAAGTAGTGGAGATTTTGACTGAAAAATTGTTGGAAATTTCTTATAAAAATTTATTCAAAAATTTTGCGGGGAAAAATTTTCGCGGATGGTTACTTCCACATTTTCGCAGGAACTTAATTTCGCGGATTAGGCCAAAATCCGCAAAATTTAATCCCCGCGAAAATTTTTCACATTAAAGTATTCGATGGATCTGGAGTTATCTCAAGAGATTATCGAAATCATTGTACCACGTAATATCTACAAGGTCGCTTTTGTAAAGCTTCAAAACATGTGGGATTTTCTCTTAACTTTCGCGAAAATTATCACCACATAAAACAATCATCATGTGTCGCTATTTCCGCTGTTAGTAGATTGCGAACCCGCATAACTGATTTATTTCCATTTCTTTCTATCTAGAGCAAACTGATTAATTGAGCTCCAGTCATCGATGTTTGACCAGGAGGGAATATTGTCTCTCCACCTTTGTCTTGGCTTTCCACAGCCTCTTTTGCCCTCGATAATGCCCTCAAAACATAATTTGGACAAGCCGACAGATGATCTTTTCACATTGCAAAACGTTTTAGGGTTTTGCTTTTGATTATATCAAAAAGGGAAGGTAATGAAGTTTTGTTACGTAGGGTGGAAATCCTAATTTTGTCAATTAATCTATACCCGGTGATGAAACGCATGACATGATTTTGGAACACCTCTATGAGATTGGAAAGTACTTTGGTCCATGTCATACAGTCTAGACCGTACAAAGTAAACATAAAACAAAGTACCGTTTAACTTTCAGCAGTATCAGCTTTTTATGCGTAGCCATTTTTCATGTTTTGAAGACGTTTTGCCTTCAATCTGATCATGGAAAATATAGTTCAGAGTTGGAATGAGTAAGAACGCTGTTTTTCAAATGAAGATGGATTGACGCATGCGCAGATGAAAGTTCAATGTAAACCAAAATGAACCCGCCTTAAATGAGACACAGTAGATTCTTCGCTTGTTTGTTTTTCAAATTACATTCTATAGAAAGTTTTCTTTTGCACGCATGTTTTGCTCGTGAGAAGTCGACATTTGAGGTGGGGGCGGGGAATGTTTTGATTTTTGAAACACGCCCTCAATTGTGGTTCGCGGTTGTGTATTTAGATCTTGCGTCAGAAGAATAAAAGTCAGGTGTCGGTTATTCCAAGATTGTCGTCATGATAAATAAGTATAATATACATATATATATATATATATATAATTTTATCTTAAATTAATTTCTTTTTTAATTTAATCGGCAACTTCGCTATTTCGTCATTCTTTAATCGTCAAGTTGCAGTTACGTCATCGGAACGTGTTTCACGCTTTAGGAACGTGTTGAATTGTGTCGACAATCAAAACACAGCTTATTGATGTCTTCCAAGAACTTGTCCTGCACTAAATGGAACGGAATATATTTTCACGAGCGAGTCAATAAACAGCGCTCTTTTCCAGCATTTAAAGGCAAAGAGAATCTGTAATCATGAGAAAGCTTGCATGACTAATACTACAGCGTCATTATTACGACTCGTCAACAAAGCGTGACGACTTTGACTCTGCTTGTAGTGCAATTACTAGGGATGTGAAAAGTACCTACCTTTTTGCAAGAAGCGTTTAAACTTCGCGGCATTGTCGGTGGATTTCGGTTTTGCTGTGGGGTCAACCAGGTCTCCGTACCACCTTTTACCAACCGGTTCAAGTTTCATCAGAGGCATTAAAATTAACACTACTAGTAATGTTCCCGAAAACATGATCCAGCCAGCAGAATGTTTCAAGGTCCTCCGCAACCCCCTTTTTATACCACTTTTTATTTAAATTATTCACAACTCCCATTTCAAGAGTTTTGAATCGTGAAAACAGCTTGATATTGAAATGTCATGGTAATAAATATATACAAATTGCCTCCCTTATCATGAGGATTTTTCACGCAGCATGTCACCTGGATTCGACACGCGATCATTTTGGCCCGGAATAATTTCTTCTTGAGTTGCCATGACAAGCGATAAACATTTCCCCATGAAAATCTTGAAATTGTAGGAGAAAATGATTTTCTTTTCATCGAATCCATTGAAATTAATAAACAAAGGTTTTGTCAACTTTGGACGTATGAAAGCTTTATCTGTTTGGTGATTAGTGACATTAACGTCTGAGATTTTCAGCATTAGAATGACACGTATGGCATTATTCAACATCTGTGAGGCTTCTATGAGAGGATTTTTATCAGACTCTTCGCAGAGCTAAAGGCAAACCAAAAAATGTTGTGAATATACTCCAATAACCCGCTGCGACAACTCGCTATCCGAAAGAAAGTAAACAACCCATTCTTATTGCAGAAACAAAACAGGAAAAGCATCCGTCCTCTTTAGCTCGACTGTAGGTTGAAAGAATAACGTAGAATTGAAAATAGATAGAACATTTAAATGGAAAAAACGGTTTGCCACTGAACTAAAGAATTTGTTCATTAATTATTTATGTTGATTCCTATAAATAGCTCACAATAGATCACGGTAGATTCGAAACGTTCAAGGGAGCTATAACCTCACAGGCATAAAAACTTTAGAGTTAAGAGCATGGCTATCTCAATTTGTAAATGAAACCCCCGTCTTTATTAAATGTATGAAAAGCAACTCCTTATGTCATACAATTCCATTCACTTGAAATTAGACTGTCGTTAGTTAATATGTGAAGAACTTGCCGATGATAACAGCGATGGTTCGAGACTTTTGCCAGTCATTTATTCAATTAGATAACTCTCATTTATTTATGCGTGCCCTTTTCCCAAGACGACGGTGGTTTAGTTATTTTGCGGGAATCTTATCTTCTCTCGATGAGTGTGGCCAGGACTTTAAATGGCAAATTTATAGGTGATTGGGACAAAATAAATTTTCAGTTATCCAATATAATGGTAAGGCGTTCGGCTCTTAACCGAAAGGTTCTGGGTTCAAAACCATGCTATCACAAAGTTGTTTACCGAGCGGTTATAAATAAAAAGCACTGTATTTCACCAGAAATAACCGTAGCACAAATGGGAGCAATTAAATACACTAAAACTTCGGGTCCAAGGTCTTCATGATAATGCATAATTAGCGTCTTTGTAATTTTCGAATAAAATTTCTCACAGAGATGTATGTAATGATCCTTTACAGAACCTATAAGGATGCGATGTTCCTGAATTGTAGAGTTTCTAATTCTTTGAATTGTGAATCAGTCGCAAGGGTTTTCTCGGTTATAATTAAACTCATTACTGGATACTTGAATGTGCAAAAATATCTTTCAGGGGCACTTTTGATTGAACCAGTCCTTCGCAAAATGACAAGGAAAGTCAAAAAACATGTATCAACAAAAAATACCTCTTATGTTAGAACACCTAAATATGTGTCGTGCCGAGCCGAGCTAGCCATTTTCGCGCTAAAAGAATTCAAGATGGTAGCTGTATATAACAACAAACCTTTATTATTAACAAAAAGACAACGTCTTAGTGTTTTTATAGCTTTTGCTATAGTTTTATAATAGTTTCTAATGAGCTTTTGAATCTCTAGGTAGTTTCTTACAGATTTACCCTAAATGTACCAGAAAAGTATCTTTTTTTATCAGAATTTTTGTCTTTTACTGGGGAATGTCACAGAGAGCATACCTTTTATGATTTTTGCTTATATTTTAGTTTTATAGCGCTTTTTCTTTTCTTTTGCTTTAAAAAGACAAATGTTTCACAATATTCTTAACAATGAGAGAAAAAATTTAGCTCACAAAATTTCTCAGTTTATTTCTTAGAATAGAGTGAGCTTACTGTGGTAGTTTCTTAGGTTTGCGAGCTCAAGTGACTAGAGTTTCTTATAAACCGGTTTCTTATAAAAAAAAACAACGTGTATTTCGACGTTACAACTTCTACCAAATATGGCTCTACATAGCTTGTTGTCGTAAAATTGCGAGTTACTATCTGCCATCTTGAATTTAATTTGAAAATATTGTGTGAGCTCGGCACGGCACAGCTTATATCACGGACTTTACACGTTTTTTTTTTATAAGAAACCTAAGCAATGGGCTGGGCCTCGAGTTTCTTAAAATTTTGTCATTTTGAGGCTCAAAAGTTACTTAAAATTTATCTTTTCTGACCCTCAAAAATTTCTTAAATTTTACCATTATTTTGTCACGACACAATATTTGTCACACGTTTTTTTTTATAAGAAACCAGTCTATAAGAAACTATAGGCTCGGGTTTGCTAAAAATTAAACTCTTAAGAAACTTAGGCAGGCTGAAACTTTTCAGGAGTTAAGAAACTTTTGTTATTCTTAGTATATGTATACATAAACAACGAACAATTTGGTCGTGACAAAATAAAGGTAAAATTTAAGAAATTTTTGAGGGTCAGAAAAGATAAATTTTAAGAAACTCTTGAGCCTCAAGATGACAAAATTTTAAGAAACTCGAGGCCCAGCCCATTGCTTAGGTTTCTTATAAAAAAACAACGTGTACCTGTATAGCAGGTCGTAAGTAGAACAAGCATATATTGCTATTCAATCAGGATCTGAATGATCACGCTCACGACAGGTTTTAAAATCTTTTCGATATTTTCAGAATCAGTATGATGATTAATTATAGCAGGTTTTAATGGTAAGGAACACAATCAAAAACGAATTCAGAATGAATATTCCATCAACACCAATGCTATCAGATCTTATTTGTCCTATTTATCAAGTTTTGTTTAGTGCCACGAAAAGATTGAAAAACCATTAAAGAACGACCTTTATAGAAAACAATTTCTCAAAAGTTTCGTTCATGATAGGAACATTTAAGGCGCGAACATTCCATCAATTTCTCTTTATTATTCGCAAACCAAAATCATCAGCTACCTTCTGGGAAAGCGAATGTTTTCTTATTTTTATTTTGCCCAAATAAAGAGTATTAGAGGTAAAAATATCCTAATTCTGCTATTTGATTTGAAATCAGCATCCTCTAAATAGTAAGCCTACCAATTTTCAAATCAAACGGAATACTTTAAATTTTGAGCCCAAATTTGCCCAAATAATAGGTATTAGAGGTAAAAATAGCCCAATTTTGGTAATTGATTTGAAATCAGCATCCTCTTAATTAGTAAACCTAAAAACGTAATATTTTAAATTTTTAATGAACAAAAACGATATTTTTAATAGTTATTCTTGTCTGCCGAAAAGGATTTCGTTTTTCGGCGTTTTTTGCATATTTAAAGAGCGGTTTCCATACGGTTCAAAAAATGCTCAAAAGTGTTTTCTTCCAACAGCTTAAATTGATTTCCATGTGCATAAAATGCGAGAAAAGCTCGCGCGAGAAATTATATACAACATTCAAAATGGCAGCTGTAAACAGAAAGTTACTTTTTGTACATAGATTAAAACTAAGTTTGATGTCGACCTTATTTTACGTCGAAAAAGAAGAAAAATAATGATTGCTTCAAAGAAAAAGAGAATGTGGATTCGAAAACTTGTCAAGATCACTATCTTCAAAAAAAATCAAAACAAATTTACGGAACCAACCATTACATCTATTGCCAACTATTACTAACTCTTGCTCGTCTGTTTCTAATTGTTCAATTTAATTGTCTCCCTTGGGAAAGCAACCTATATTTGATTTGGGTTGTAACGAAATTAGAGAGGTAATATAAAGATGACAAATATAAAAAGCTGTGTTTTAAAAAATGAAATGATTGTAAAAAGACTTATTAAGTGCTAATCACATTTACGTCTCCTCAAAATGATCAGCTGTCAAACGTATGGCTTACTATATCATCCACGGGCGTTAAGTTTTTCTCCATAAATGAAAAGTGAATATTTCTAAACTATGCAGTAAGTGAGACATTCTAGTTTGCAGCTAGTAAATAAACACGTTCGGCTGGAAAAACTATATGCATTGTTGGTTCGCAATAATATGGAGGAAGATTTTTATTTATTCGTAGTGCGACATGCTCGTCACGGATCAATTACGACGTTTAATGACATCACGTGGGATATGACGCATGCTATTTTGAAAGCGAGACATCAACACAATATCGTTCTTTTTATAGAGGAGGTTTGTTTCCATGTACAGCAGGAAAACAGTAGGGAAGGCTATAAACATTGCATCCTAACAGAATGTCTCAGACAGTTCGCGACAGAGAAGTTTTTTTTTACGAACGCCTTATTATTCTAGCAACACGACCGAAAAGATTAGTGACGCTAAACGATATAAGTGAAAATATGTTTTTTTAAAAAGTAAAGGTGGTACGAAATAAGCTAGAAAGAATCAACAATTTTAAGAATTTCATGCTTTCGAGTTTGAGCTTAACTGCGGTTTATTTTTTTTGTCTCGTTTCATTCTCAAAATGTGTCACTTTTGTCGACTGTTGGTTTTTGTTTATTCAGCAAAGCGTAGATTGCGGCCGTTCCTGTTTGCGTGCTTCAAAACAGTAAGCAGTGAAAAACACTGGCAACGTTTCAAAACATGGATGGGAGAGATGCAGCAGGAACAAATCAAAGACATGGAGGTATAGTAGTAGGTTTAATAAAACAAATTCAAATTTAGTTATTAAAAATTTTTTTTGAAGTAACTCGGAGAGTTAATAGCCGAACAACGTTATTGATACTGTATGGAGAGTTTAATAGCCGAACAACGTTATTGATACTGTATGGTTGTATTTAAAAGATTATGTATTGGGCTAATTTTGAAAACTGATTTTAGTTATTTGTTTTTATAACTTTCTCCTGTCGCTTAAGAGGGAACATATTGTAACAAGCTTATAGCAGATATTGTTACCGTAGACAGACCATAACGAGACACACTTTCCTCGGTGACCAAACTTTAACGGCGAGAAATATAAAAAAGACGAATTTTAGTTGTATATACGTTAGAAAATATAGCGAATGTGCATAAATTAGTGAATACGCATAAATTAGCGAATACGCATAAATTAGTGAAGATGTGTGAACTAAGCCCGTTTTTCATTCAGCGCGTGGGTGGAATTTCCGCTTGGTAAAGTTGATTTTTACTCACTTTCCGCAACCGCACGGTCAAAATAATCTGTAGATTTGCGAAACATAAACAATAAATGCTAAGCGAAAATGGTTGCAAGTTTGTTAAATTTAAAAGGAAAAATCTTGTTTTTTGCAACCAATTGTATCAAACGTTAGAAACAAATACATAGTTAACTAAAAAGAAGTATGCGAAGAAAATGTAAGAATAAGAAAACTGTTCCAGGAAGGCGAGGAAAAAAGTGAATTCATATTTTAGTGAAAGATCTAATGTTATTTGACCACGAATATTTTCAATCAACTTTCTTTAATGCTTGACACACTTCCAAATACATTTAATTGTGATTGTTTTAGATTTTTGTTAAATGATTTTAATTGGTTGAAAGAAACAATTGCCTTAAATTTCATTGGTTATCTCTTTAAAAATGCGAACGTTCACGCTTGGAAGTTAAAATTTTTTAACTTTCAAAACTGCACGCTCGTGTTTTTTTGCCCGTTTGAATGAGTCATTTGCACATCTACGCATGCTCAGTTCAGAAAGTGAGCGGGAAAATCCGCATGCGCGGTGAATGGAAAATTGCCTTGAATGCACATGCGTAAATATGCATCGACATCATCGATTGAACGTCAAACGATACATTACAAGGTAGGTTTGTTGTATGAGATACATATCAATGAATAGTTCTGTTCTGTAGAAAATCGTATGAACGTGTTTTAGGCAAGAGAGTAAGGAGACGTAAGACGAAGAGCGAGAGAGATAGACGGCGAACGATGCGTGCGTGTTACGATAGCGATACTTCATGTAGCAGTTGGGAGCCTCCATTGTACAGGAAGAAAGAAAACCAGAACGACTGTCGACTTCATCTGTCGCAGTTGAGTAGCAGTGGAATCGATGCTCCCAATCAAACACTGGAGATGGTGGAATATTTCGTAGGGGAATGGAACTCTAAGGAGAGAGCGGTGTTGCAAGAGATCGTTACGAAAAACAACCTGAACAATAAAAAGTCGTTCAAAAACTTCATCTGCTTGAGCGGCAAAAGTAAATCGACCTGTCTTCCGGGCGTTTTCCGTAAACGAAAGAAGACTGAACACCTAGTTAAGCTCTCGCCTACCCCTCTAATTTCTTTCGAAGTGTGAATATTCATTGAACTAACGGACTCTATGAGACATCGGATGCAACATTCCTTTACAACTAGTAGTTCAAAATAATTCTTCATCGGAGTCATCGAGACAAGTCTTTCATGCGAGAATGCAAATTCTTACGATACGAGCAGCTCGCGGGCTGACGGCACTCGCTAAACACCTCTCCGATCTTCCCGTGTTTCGCGTGCGAGAGCAAAACTTCACGCGCAGGTCTCTCAGTGCGAGTGGCAGGCATTTCACGTGTCGCGATCGAGTGTAACGAGCGCTCGCGTACTTGGTCGTATTTTCGTTGAACCTGACAGAGGAAAGCGTCAATCGTACTTTTTGTTATACACAAGATGGTTCTATTGAAGATTTCCAAGCAAATCTTAGTATCTGACACAGTGTTACTTTAACGACTTTTTATTTTCTAATGACCTTTGCTATTTGGCGAAATTCTTAATGTATTTTACAGAATGAAAACGTTGTCATTTAAAAATCATCGAAAATCTACTCTGTTGTGTTGCTTAATATTTATGTTTCGTTAGTCCTTAGAATATCTTAGGAGAAAATGTTAAGCTGTACTTTTATCGTTTCTGTTATGCACCAATCGACCGCGTCAATAACGTTTGTTTAAGATCTGGAAACTAGTTAGATGTCTACTGAAATCATGTTAAACAACATAAAAATTGAATTCTCTGAGAAAAGAACTTCCTCGCGGTCGTGAAAATTGACTTTTTACGAACTCTGAAACTTTATCGTTGGGCGAACAAATTCTGAACTTTCAACAAAAATTGTAAACAAGTCTATTATTTTCAAACATGCATTCTTAAAATTTCATTTCGAGTCGAACTTCGAACAATTTGAGACAATTCTTTTTAATTCAATAGAAAACAAGCTCGATAAACACAGATATTAACTGTAAATCGTTGAAAACTTTTTATTCATTTCTTCGAAGCTGCGATCAAACTTATTTTGTTGGCGTTGACTTCAACATCGCTTGAAGCACAATGTTATCATTATTCTCCTACGCTACGCATGTGTCCCCTCATTACACGTCCAACGGGGGTGACAAGAACATCTGCCGTATTCATTGACAACATACTTTGTAATTTTGCAGGCGTGATAAAAACATTAACTACTTTAAAGAAAAATCAAAATCAATTAAACAATGCTAAGCATTAGAGATGCTGTCTACTCAACATTTTTAGACGAATTCCTTTATTCCTATTGTGTATTATGACATAATTGTGAAAGATATAATCGGGGAAATAATTGTGAAAGATATAATCGGGGAAATAATTGCGAAAGATATAATCGGGGAAATAATTGCGAAAGATATAATCGGGGAAATAATTGTGAAAGATATATTCGAGTAAAAGAACCGTAAATGAGTTCCCGCGTGAATGACGTCCAACCCTAAACCGAATGCACAAATAAAATGTTTGTTTTCTGAGTCACATGGAAGTTC
The DNA here is from genome assembly GCA_963930725.1 of Candelabrum cocksii. Lineage (NCBI taxonomy): Eukaryota > Metazoa > Cnidaria > Hydrozoa > Anthoathecata > Candelabridae > Candelabrum > Candelabrum cocksii. The sequence goes on along the minus strand of OZ005670.1, from coordinate 1,265,983 downwards.
CCGACGCAACCTTCGTTTTTCCGATGTTTTTTGTTTTTTTATTGTCGAACTTATTAACATGGTTGTTTTTTAGACGAGAACGAATCTCTGGATGCATTCATGTTTTGTGAGAGTAGGTATTTTCCCTTGGTTAATTGTTTCTTGTTGTAAGGCGAGACTAATGCAGCTTTAAGCACAACTAATCATAACCCCTAGAGACCATTTTCATTTAATTCACAGAAAGAAGATGCCAGGAAATCGCAAACGATTAGGGTTAGGGAAGTTATACTTCTTTCAAAATGAAGTACCTCTATAACCGTTTCATTCCGTGGTGCTAATATAGATATTTAACAGAGGAGAACTACACGAGATATTAAACCTTGCTACTAGTCCCATTCCTCTTCAATATGTCAATCTGGGAACGCTCTGGAGCATCATGGGAAATTGAATGCAATCGCCCGAAATTACTCTGAGTTTTTAATAACAACTGTCTCTTTTTAGTGAATCATAAATACTTGATATATGTTGAAAAGTTATTTCAATTACCGCTTTTAGTAGTTTCTTTGCTTGCGTGGTTGTCGTGGATGAGTTGAGTTTGTTACGCGATAAAATATCATCTAGATGAAGGAAATCAAAGGGAAATAATTCAACCATATCATGTCTTTGTGAAGGAAAACAAAGGGAAATAATTCAACCATATCATGTCTTTGTGAAGGAAAACAAAGGGAAATAATTCAACCATATCATGTCTTTGTGAAGGAAAACAAAGGGAAATAATTCAACCATATCATGTCTTTGAAAGAAAGGTGATCGAAGCGTATGTAGAATTGTTACCGTACCTAAATTTGATTTTGACGTAGACTTTTCAACTCGCATATCTGACAAAGCGGCACTCACAGAACGAACATGTGTTGTTGCCACGTGACTTTCTTCTTTCTAAATACATCAGAAACAACTAATATAAGATTTTTAAAATTCCTATAATTTTAGAAATTATTTCGTCTCATATATATATATATTTTATATTTCATTATCTCATATTTCGTCTCTCTATATATGTATTTGGTCTCGATGTCTACCGATATGACTATATATGGTCTCGATGTCTATATGGTCTCCGGCCGGTGTCGTTTAACAACGCGCAGAACAATGATGATATGGTCTCGATGTCTAATGTTATATCTACATGGTCTCGATGCTTACGATATTAATAAAAGAGAATTTACTTTTTTCTTGATTACAAAAATTTTGAAAGTAACATTTTTACATCAAAAAATCTTCATCCTGGTGAACATGCAGATACAAATCATTTGTTTGAAAATCTTTGAAAAGGACAGAAAATCTATTTGATTGGTTGAAGAATTGGGAAAGATCGATTTGATTGGTAGGAAGAATCAGTGCGGCAATGAATTTCCAACTACAAACCGTTGAAGATGGGCGGTAGTTGACCCCTTTTCCCTGTTTTATGACAATCGAATGAGCCAGCAAACGTCGCAAATCTCTCACCGAATGCAACATCGAGCTACTTTCTGAAAAAGAGAAATAAATAAAGCAGAATTCAAAATAAACTTCCAGGAAGGGAGTTTCCAGGAAGGTTCTCACCAAAAAAATTAAAATAATCTTGAACGGTTATTGATTACCAATAAAATTACTGAATAAGACAGTTTAAAGCGAGTTATCAAAGGACGAGTAAAAATTACATAGTTAGTACTCAGAGTTTCGTGTTCATATACACTCGCCAGTTCATATACACTCGGCAATTTAGCAGATAAATGTACACGAAATCCGAGTACTAAAACATTGCTGCTCATTTCTGATCATCCTTTTTGAAATATTAAAATCTTTCAAAAATAAATCAATGAACATAATGACTTCCTACATAGTAAAGTGTACCATGCTTACTGCCATCTCCATCATCAATATTGTCTTCATCTTTCAAAGATGCTACCTCGGCATCTACATCTTCAAAGGCCTCTTCATTCATCTATAAATATTCAATAAGTGAAACCATAAACAGTCAGGACCTATGCATTTTTAAGCACTCCACGACCTAACAAAAGGGGAGCCTCCATTTTATGGCATTCGAGATTCACAATAATATATGTTAAACTATGTTTTAGTACCTTAAAACCTGGTTTAGGGCATGCCTAAACAAGGTTTAAGTGACATAAACATAGTTTAAGTGATTGCTTAAACTTAGTTTATCGTCCTTAAACCTTGATTTTCTTATCTTCATTCTAGTTTAACCAATACGCGCATATGATTGGTTAAAGTAAAACAATAGGCCCATGTTATCATGTGTTTTTTTTTACTTCAAATAGGCTTCTTTTCAAATCTCAATTTCTCAAATTCTGCATAACCACACCTTGATTATAGACTTATATATTAATGTTACTACTATTAAATACCTTAGTGGTACTAAATATCGCGGGTACTTATTTTCACGGTATCGATTTTTTTCTCAAAAAATTGCATTTCGCGAGTATTAATTTTCGCGGTTTGCTCGTTTAAGGATTTTTTCGCGGGTATTAATTTTTGCGAAATGTCAAAATTTAGTAAATTTTATAATCAATCTTTCAGAATAAAGGAAATAATAACGATAAGAGCTTTAACTCGATAATAGCTGTTTTTACTCGTTTAAACAAATTGTTACAAACTTAAGTAATCAAAAGCATTGCCTCCAACTTCTCTATCGGTTGGTTCATTGTCACACTCCCATTATGATGCGATACGAGTTTCTCTTGAAAGAATTATACACCGAACCAAAAGATTAAGCAATAACCGCAACATTTCTTGCAATAAGAAACGAACAAACGAATGGAGACAATGAAGACGACGAAGAGATGGATATCAAGGTATTGCAAAGAGCCCGGCCGACGAAAAAACTAAAAACATTCAGAAAAACATTCAGAAAAAAGAAGTGAAATCAAAAGACATTCGCGATATGTTTGGAAACACCCGTCGTGATTCACGAAAAGAAGTTGATGTAATTTTAATAGATTAACTATTTCTAATGAAAAAAGAAAAATGAGCGTGTCTTTATTGAAATAGTTTAAATTTTTGTTCTATAACCGTACACAGGTAGAAAATTACCAGAAATTCGACTTTATATAAAAAAAATTTCGCGGGTATTAATTTTCGCGGTTTTAAAAAAATCTAATCATTTCGCGGGTCCAAATTTTCGCGGTTTAGAGGGAAAACCGCGAAAACCACGAAAATAAGTACCCGCGAAGGTATATTTGATATTCTGAATGAGACCTTTCTGTTACTTAGACGAAAACCTTTTGCAAATGTTAAACCCCGCGGAAAGTTTTGAAAAGTCTTAATCGCGAAAGTTTATTCCCGCGAAGAAATAGCTATTGCGAAAGTTAATTTCACGAATTTATTTTTACTCGTAACTTCTTTTGTGGTATAAAAAAATTTCTTTTTTATCCATTCATTGCCTTATTGCTTAAAAAACTGTTAATACCGGAGCGCGCTCATTCAGCGCAGCATTTGTAAAATCTTATTCATAACCGCTGCGGTTACAAATTTTTGGTAAAAGGTTTTGTCATTTTTTATCTTCTCAAAAATATTTACTTGAAAGGTTATGGTTAATTATAACCTTTTATGTAGCAGTTTTAAGATGACCGGTAACCGATAACTGGTAAAAAGCTGGAAAATGTGAAAATCACCATTAAAAAAGAAGAAAAACTTATTGAGTTATAGAAAACACCAAACAAGGCTTCCACTTATCATACTCGATTGGTAGGAAAAGTGAAAACTAATTTTAGAAGCAATTCATTCTCAAAAAACCATTCTCTTCATCCATCTCTATTCTCACAAAAGCCACACGAGGGTTTGTAAAAAATTAGCTCGGATTTTCGTATGTTGTTGTGGAGCAAGAAAAATGTCAATCAAATAAATGCGACAGCCAATCAAAATCACGTAAGCTAAATCTTAGATTAAGGTCGCTAAAACTTGTTTTGGTTTCGTTGGCCTCCAAAACTAAGTTTAAGCAATCACTTAAACTTTGTTTATGTCACTTAAACCTTGTTTAGGCATGCCCTAAACCAGGTTTAAGGTACTAAAACATAGTTTAACATATATTATTGTGAATCTCGAATGCCATACCATTTTAACTAAAATAGTTAAAATGAATATCGAACTCCGCTAAATCATTGGCAATGGGTTTTAAAAGAGGACAAACATGTTTACGATTAAAAATTTTTCACAATGCAAGGGAATCGATCATTCAAATGAAATCGGCAAGCTAGAAATAAAGTCTTAATACGAAGGAAATCGACATCAACTAGTCATTATACTTCACGAACCTGGGTAAGAAACACATTTTCTTCATTGTTATTTCCACCAATCAGCGTCTCTTTCATGTTTTCTTTGTTCTTTTCACCAATCAGCGCCTCCTTCACGTTTTCTTTGTTCTTTTCACCAATCAGCGCCAACTTCACGTTCTCTTTGTTCTTTTCACCAATCAGCGCCTCTTTCACGTTTTCTTCCCCATTCTCAATAGCTGTTTCTTTTTGACAGAGCAGAGATAGGTTGTTTCGAACAATGGGAGGTATCGGTTTGTTAATCAGACGATTTAAGGCGCGAGTTTTCGAGTTAGGCCGCTTGTAAATCTTCAAGATTCCGTGAATTGGTTTTTCCCTGAAAAAATAAATAAGTTTGTTACATCATCAAAGTGGGATGAAAGTGGTGTGATGGTATGGTCACTCGAGTGCGTAGACATTATGAAAGTGGTGTGATGGTATGGTCACTCGAGTGCGTAGACATTATGAAAGAGGACAACATGCATAATAAACATTATGGTGTCAGTGAATCTTCCTTCAACAAACCTCACAATATTTACACTGTAGTGTTTTTTAAGATGGCAAGAGAGAGCAGGCATTGCTGTTTTGTTCACCACTGGATTTCCCCACAGTTTTAGTTCGATGAGAGATGGCCAGGAGACGGGTAGAAGTACAGAACCTTCATCGGTGATATTGTTGTTGGACAGATCGAGAACTCTTAGATGCTCAAATGGTTGTTGACTTTCGTCAAGCCACGTGTCACCTTCTAAAATAGGGGAAGACTGATTACTACCACGAACACACGTTATTTAGAGAATAATAAAAAAATGATTTTGAAAAATTTGGTGTTGGGATGAACGTGTTGACATTTTTAGAAACATTAGGGACCACATGTTCATGAGATCTAAAAATTAATAGACATTTTTAAACCTCCATTCCCATCATATTACTCTCCCTCCCCTCCAGAAGCTAAGCTAGACGTTTCAACCATTTCTGATGGCATTGTAGGACTTAGTAGGGTTTGAGGGGAATGATGCAGTGGATCCTTCTGAAGACAAAGTGTATGGTGGTACCACTTCAGAGAATGTCGAGGAGGGACCAGTAGAAAACACCAGTCCAGGAAGATTAGATGACGATTTACCTTTTGGTGGTTGGATTTGTTTTTATGTTTGCCTATCAGTTAAAAGATTTTTGGTCATTTTCAATTGCTTTTGGTCTTAGTCTCAGTGGTTGCATTCGTTTGTCAAAGATTTAACTCTGACCTTTGTGCAGCGGCTAGATTACTTACATTCGTTCCTGTCACATGATATGTGTTTTCTTGAGAGCAGCCACCAAAGTTTTATAATGTTCGGCATTGCCCATGTTTAATCAACGCATCCAGGAAAATACACAAATCTACAATTCGTAGTGTGTCTCACTTGTCTCAATTCAAAACACAAAGCATGGAAAACAGATCATGAAGATCGCTACATGCTATATTCTTTATTTTATATAATATCTTAAAATGTTCTTTTCACTTTACAAATATTTGATTTGAGCAATCAAGAAACTATTTTTTTTCTATATTTAATAAAAACGCCTTTGATTTTAACCTTAGATAATGAAGTTTGTGGACAAAAATTGAAGCCAGTACCACATAACTGTGAGAAGGTTGGAGAAGATTGATTCAAAGGAAAAACATTTTTTGCCGGTAGTAGCACCTCACTGCATGACTTGCGTTTTGGCGATTTGTTCTCTGCACTCAAATCTCTGTCACTGTTATGTAAGGTGACATGAGGAATTTCTGTGAGATTGTTTGAGCACAACTTCAATATTTCTAGTCTGAAAAAATAAATTTCATTAGTTGGGGGATAAACAAAAACCAACTTCAATTGTTAAATCAACTTTGCATGTATTCAAACCTAGATCCAAATAAAATTGAGTAATTTTAAGTTATAAAATCTGATTATGTCAAGAAATCAACAAATGTTTTTATGTTTATCTATGGATCAGATATACACTGACGGTGAGCAAACAGGATATCGTACTTACTTTGGCAACACAGCCAAGCTTTCAAATACATTACTTTCATTTAAAATGTTTTCCGATAAGTCCAACAGCAACAATGAGACGAAGCGATTTCCATAAAGTGTACTTGATTGTGAATTGTTAAGTTCTCTAAACAAAACCTCTCCATATAAGAAAGTGCATCTTACGCTTTTAAGCAACAGTTTCATAACCTCTAAAAAATGTTTTCTAATACTCAGGAGCAATTTACTACATCATTAATTGGCACATTTTTACATGTATACACTACAGAAGACGTTGTCGTTTATTAGGTATGAAAGTGACCTACTTTTTACAATAATGCCTAAAAACACCAGAGAAACCAACAGGCAAACAGGAAATTCCGCATCCACACAAAACTAACTCTTTGAGAGTTTTAAGCTTGCCAATGTTCAATAAAGCCGCATTGTTCAACGAATTATATGATAAGTCCAACTTCTGTAAACTCGCAAAATCCTTGGGACTCAAATGGATTTGCTTGATGTTGTTCAATTGAAGGTATAACTTCTCAAGTTGTGGAAAACTTTTGAAACACTCTGAAATTCCAAAAGAGTTAAAACGATGCATTACTGTTTTTTCCAAGAGGTCACTCACCCATGTTCAAAACATTATCACTTGCATCAACTTCAGAAACATTCACAAATGACTGGAAATCCTCATTGCTGTTCTAGAAAAGAATCAATATTACCTTAAATCTCCTCCTATATTTATTAATATTAACGTTTTGAAGAATGATTATGTCTCACTTTATTAATCAGACATACAACAATGTAAGTTTTACAAGCAACAGAAGTTTGTCTTTGAATCATCGTCAGGTATTGTAAATGCTTTTAACAAATTATTACAAAGTAATCATACGCTAATTATATATATACAATAAAAGTATTTTTAAATACAGTTTCTAACGACTCTGTAAACTATTAGAAATTTTGTTCATTCTGCGTTATAAACCACTTCTCCATAGGAATATTGCACGTGCACCATTTGATCTATTTTAATGATATATTTACTTAATTATTGTATATATCTATTACCTACGTGTGTACAATTTGTAAATCTTGTGAAAATATATGCTGTTTTGTATCTTACTTTAGTTATAAACCTTGTCAGATGTTGAATAATGTTTATGATGATAATTAACCTCAAATACCTAAAAGATGCAACAAAGAAAACAGAAAAGCGATAATTCTATACGTAAAGACATTTTCAAAAGATTTGACGAGTTGGAGTATATTTATATTTGACAGTTGATTAATATATCGACTGAATATAAAATATAAAAGACTGAATATTTCTCACATACAATATACAGTGACCTTCCACTGATGTTGAAATGAAACAACTCACAGGGGTCATCAACATGAAATTCCTTCAACTAAAAACATATTGTAATACTAAAACATGAAGTTTTTAAAGAATAAATTTAGAAAATTTATGTTTTTAAAGAATAGTTTCAATATTTAGTTACAAATAAGGTTATAGTTATTATGTTTTTTTTAAACAAGTCTCTCAGAACGCTAATTTAAAAGCGGTATAATCAAGACCTTAATTCCCATTTGTGCTTTAATTGCTCCCATTTGTGCTACAGTATTTTTGATGAAATACAGTGTTTTTTGTTCATAATCGCTCACTAAACAACTTTGTGGTAGCATGGTCTCGAACCTTTGGACTAAGAGCCAAATAATCAACCAACATCAAATAAAGACACAAAAATCTTTAACAACCAAGATTCTTATCAATAAACTCCATAAAAAATGTTCTAAACTCTCCAAACAATATTAGTCAACTTTCAATAGTTTATTATGCTTGGATATGAAACCAATGTTAAATTACCAAGTATTTAGTTGTTAAATTTGCGCTAACATCATTTTCTTCGTACTGGTTGTCTTTCTTCCATTTTTCCAAAAAGATTAAATGCTTGTGAACGTTATTATTGTATTCCAAACACCAGGCTCCTCCTAAAACAAAAGATTAACAAAAGTTTCTCCTTCTTATTCAGCCTTTAAATAAAGGATTTACTTACTTACTTACTTACTTAAATTATATAAATTAATTTTTTATGTGAAAACATCAAAAATCAGAATTTTATTGTACATCATAGTTCTAGGCAAAAGTCAAACATTGTCCTTCTCATGTGCCAAATTAATTACAATTAATTGTCATAGTAGTCGCATATGTGACAGCCCTTGTCACTTCAAATTGACTCTGCTACATCTAATAAAGGAAAACATCATTCTTGCCATGCACTTAAATGCCCCCATTAGATTTGGCGCATGAGAAAAGTGATGTCAAATTTGTCATTTTGATAGTTTGTAGCTTCATAGGTCTAGCTTTACCTTTATTGATATTGTTTGTTTGTCTTACAGGAAAGCTTTTGTACGAAAATGATGACGGCAGAAACGAATTACATTTAGATTTAGCAGTTCCATTTAATGTAACATTTTGCATTATAAGAAATTTGATTTCTTGTTATGCACTCTAAAGTAAATCTAAAAGTTAGAATTTTAATTTTAGATTTATAGCAACTTCTATTAGAAATAAATTTTATCTTTGCATGTAGTAAAGTAAATAAGGTAAGTAAGGTAAATAAATTTGAAAATCGCCTAATAAATTTTTAAAAATATTAGAACTTGGTGATTATGTAAACAAACAAGAAGCAACAGCAGACTTAAGTGATTTCCATGAAATCAATTGAATCAAATCATTGGTCAAAGAATTTTGGAAATTTGATACAAAAACGACGTTTGTTGAGGTGATTGTTTATTCTTATCGATGATTTCAATGTAGCAAAAGCAATCTTCCATCTCTCAAAATTACATCGTTCAGCAGCAAGCATACATCACGTGAATCGTGTGGATGATACGAGACTGGACCGGCAACCGACGAATAACAGTTTTTTTCCATCTCCAGAGACAACTTCTTCGTTATTTCATCTCCGCAATTCGTTCTACGACAACACCGTCCATTTGCAATGCTAACCGCCTCCCTCTTCCCTTAGCTTCACTTGAAACGCAGGAGGTCAGGGTGGGAGTTGAACCCACGACCTCGACTTGGTAATTGTCACACTCTACCACAAGGGTCTCACTCGGCAAAAAAATAAAAAAATAAATCGCAAACACTAGGTTCTTTCCCAAAAAATAGCAAACATTATAGAGTAAAAGCAAAAAAATAGCAAAAAAATCAGCCTTTACATGGCTAAAAAAGCAAAAAATAGGCACTTTCAAGAGTGAGACCCTTGCTACCATCTGAGCTACCCGACAACCTGCGTCCGCGATTCACCTTGTTCTGAGGTCAGCGGCTGACATGCTTATTTCCGGCGATGATTTCAAACGTAACTGCTTTGATTTCATGTTGTTAAAGTCATTTCTTTTAACTTCTGTAGATTACTGTTCTTGTGAGTTTTGTTCCAGTGAAACGCATTTGATGGTGTCTTTCAGCGTTGCTGTGATTCTAACTCATCTTTATCAAAATTTCTGATCGTTTTCTTCAGATCTTCCATCGAAGAACTTGAAACGCCTCAAAAGCGACGAAGCAAAACAAATGTATTACTTCTCCGCACCCCCCCCCCCCCTCCCCTTTTTCCAAATTACCCGTTCACCTCAATTTAAGTGAAATATATAATATAATTTAACCCCCCCCCCCAACCCTTGAATAGCCCTGAACCCCGTTTTGTATACGTATAAAAATTTAAAATTTTGAAAAAGTAATATTTAACATTGTTTTGCTCTGCCACTAATGGAGGGCAATGGGCTGTAAAGCGATGAAATCGGCTTTCTAAAAAAAAGTTAATAACGAGTTAATAGCAAGCTTTGGAATCCTACCATTATTAGTTTTCGGTAGATTAATTGAATCAAGTATCGTCCAATAAGTGAAAGTATACAGTGAAACTCTTTTTTTAACGAATTCCTCTTTCTATTCAAACAAACATAAGGCACAGCGAACTGTATCACATTTCCAATTCTCAAGCATTTTACCCCTTATAGTAATACTTTATCTATTCAACATCTGCAGTGGATAATAACAAGTTATGTTTTGTTCCTTCTTCAAAGCAGAATTTACAACCATAAACTGTAAGGAAAAGGTTTGATAAGTTTGAAGCAATCAGTGGAGTGGTCAAGAACAAAATCATCAAATTTGGCTGAAAATTAGTCTGTGTATTTATGTGAGATATTTCAGAATGAAGGAAAAGAGGGAACTACAGATTCTGACATGGTTATTAGTTTATTGGGATGAATCATTTGTTTGGGAAATTAAAAAATTTTCTTTCCAACCCAGTTTTGAAAAGTTTAACGGATTACTACCTTCAAAAATTAAAACGAAGTCCTATCCTTATTCTATCATATCCTTACACGACATGTTAACATTGTCAAATGAAATACATTATAAGGACTTACACCGATCCACCGCACCCTGTTAATTTGTTCATTGCTTCCTTTACAGCTTTACGTGAAATCTCAGCTTCATTATTTTGTACCTGCATTTTGCAAACCTAAAATCAGGAACAATTTTTTTCTAAAAACTGAGCTCCTCTTAAATGAAATTTGAAAATAGTTTGTTATAACTCAAAAATAAGATGAAATAAAATAACTTGTTTATATATGAATTATGCCACTCACCACAGGATCAAATCTGCTTGCTCTCGAAATGGCTTCACGCAGCATGTAATATATTCTAGAGGAAATGGTTCTTGGTAAAGAGAAAACGAATAAAGAGAATCGAAGTTTAACATGAATAATATATGTTTTCTTATTTCTTTTGACGGAAGTTGGTTTGTTCATCCAGATCTACACTGAACTAAAAGGTGACATTTAAAACATACTCAGTTCCTTCCTTGGCATACTTGATGGCTGAAAATCCATTCAAATCAATGTGCAAGACGTTCGCCCAGTTCTCTAACAATATGGAGACGAGCTTACTGCGATCGGCTTTCGTTGCTAAAATCAATGGTGTTCTGGAAAGAAAAGAAACTTTCGTGTGAATTTTCAAAAAAGATTACGTCAACATAATTTTTGGATTATGTACAAACTTAATTTTCAATGTATGCAATTAACAGTACTATTACCTTCCACGCCCCTCCACCGCATCAATATCTACGTAACTTTCCAACAACAGAGCAGCCACTTCATTCACTTCAACGCTTCTCCTGGCCAAGCATATCTGATGAAGATGGGTCATTGTTCCTTCCTTGCTCTCCTTGTATCTTATACTTTTGTGCATCTCGGCGATGATCTCAATCTCACTATCGCCAAATTGTTGGACGGCAAACTCAAAAGGAGACCTTCCGTCGTAACAACTAACATCTACGTCAGCTCCATTCTGCATGAGTTCTTGGACACATTTCAGTGATTTTATCTCCACAGCCTAGAAATGAGAGTTTTTAGATTTTCATCAATTTGTAGTTGTAGTACATTAATCGGAGATTTTTCATCCACGCTAACTGTAACGTTGATATAGGATTTTTTAACTTTCCAAATAAAAACTCTTTATCTTGTGTCATCGCTTGAATAAAAGAAAATTACTCTGGAGTTGGATGATATGTACACATAAATACCAACGTTAAATAGAGAGGTTTTCCTACAAATACCAATTTAAATAGAGGGGTTTTCCCACAAATACCAACCTTAAATAGAGGGGTTTTCCAACAAATACCAACCTTAAATAGAAGAGTTTTCCAACAAATACCAACCTTAAATAGAGGGGTTTTCCCTTGCGAATCCCGTACATTGACGTCAATACACGGCACATCTAACAACTCTTCCATGATCCTATGGCATCCCCAAGAAGCTGCGAAGTGCAAAGCGCTTCTATAAAAGAGTAAAAGTTACACTGAAGGATGCAACTAATTTCCTTCATGGGATGTAACACCTTGTTGTATATATATATTTATTTTAATTGGCAATAAAAACGTCAATCATAATTGAATTATTTTTACCGTCCTTGTTTATCCACATTGTTGACCTTGGGCCAGTTCTCTCTTTTCCTCAGGTACTTTTTTACTTTGATTAGCTTCCCTTTCCACACATACCTCAGCAATCTCGGCAGTTTGTTTTCATTTACGGTGTTATTCTTGTAACTTCCTTCTTCGATTCTTCTGCGCACTCGATACTCGTAATTTGGATTAATATTCGGTAACTGTACTTCCGCTGAGTCTTCGGCTTTCAACACTTTCGCCAAATAACCTTCAGCTGTTTGACGTTTGTCCGCAACATGTGGATTGGTGATTACCTTCCCGCCTTCAATTCTATCTTTGTACCACATCAACGTTCGTTTGATTCGAGGGGCCTCTGAAACCTCACCAAATGCGTACTTTACTTCGTACTCGTCCACTTGTTCTTTCTTTCTTAACGGGTGGTTCGAAAGCCCCTGGGTTTGATTCGGAACCGGAGTACCTCTCCCTGAACACGTGACAGATTTCACCATGTTGATTGGAGGCGACTGACGATGAATGGGATTTTTGATACTGATGCTGAATAGTGGAACCTCCAACAAATTACCAGGAAAAGTGGTTGGGTTGAAGTCAGCAATGTCGGGAATGTCATCCTGAAATATTTTTCAAAGCTTTTTCTAATATTCGTGCCGCATGAAACACGGTTATTTATCAACATAAAAAGATTGAAAGAGGTGTAGACGGAGGGATAGAAACCCCCGTTTACGCCCGTTGCCATCATTAGGATTAATTTGACTAGCACCGATTACGTACCACCTCCGATTCTGAATCATCATCCACCGTGTAAGCGTTTTGCGGTTCTCTCTCGTGATTGGTTACTTTCAACACCGTGCGCTCTCCTTTTAACACTTTCTTCATCTTAGTGAACAAAACCGGCAACGTACTACCACCTGCCTCTGCTTGTGTGCTTTTCCCTGAAACACAGTTCAATTTCAACTGTTGATGTCACTCTTAATACTTTGGGAAAAGCGACTGCAGAATAATGAGGAATACCGAAATCATGAGAGGTCCCCTTACCTTGAAAGTTATTCTTGCTCTTGCTACTAACTACGCGTCTTTTAGTTATATTGTTGCCGTTAACTTCTTTTTTTGCTGTTTCTATGCTTGCGATACTGACACGTGATCCAGTTCTGGACACATTCACAATGATATCACTTTCAGGTTTAGTTCCAACCAATCCTTGAGACGACTGCGAGCATTCTAGCATTGTTTCATTTACGAAATCATCGGCGGATTTGTAAGCACGTCTCTTTATTGTGACGCCGACGTTGCAATTCAGTTTTCCGTCTTTGCGACTTAAGTCTACCGTGCTCTTCTTAGCGTCCGTTTTCTTCGAAATGGGTGGAAGTTTCACTGTGGAACACATGTAGGCGTTACCTGAACCTTTACTGGAGCAGCTTGAGTTGCTTTTTGCGGAGCTTGGTCGGTTTCTTCGTTTGTTTTTCTTAGAAAATACCTTTTCAAGCATTTTAGAAGAGCCCGACTTTTTCTTTCCTTTAGACATGTTGCTGTATTAGAATTTACGTCAGATTAACTATAATTTGACGTCACATTGATTTTAAGAAAATCTTTCTCCTCGTGACGTCAGTAATTATTTTATAAAAAGGGCCAAACATTATAATGCTTTAAAAGGGTTTAACTGCCTTGTAAAGATTGTTTGATAATGTGAAGGATCGTGCGCAACGTTCACTTCTCCCCATATAAGATATCTTTGCACTAAAATCATTAAAAAATAAAGATGCTTCTGAAATACTTTTAGGTTCCCAAATAACACTATTACTATCGCATTTACTTTCCTTTTGTTTGTTTTCCAGAACGCTCATTAATTATATGTTTATTATATGTTTATTATATGTTTATTATATGTTTATTTACAACCGCTCGCTAAACAACTTTGTGATAGCATGGTTTCGAACCCAGAACTTTTCGGTTAAGAGCCGAACGCCATTCCCATTGCGCATGCTCTGGGTGAAATTTCTATTAATAAGCAATATTCTATGTGGTGAATATAGTAGGCAAAGTCTTTTATAAAATAGCGGCTGCTTACAGCCTTATGTCTGTACCTTAGTCTAGCGTTGTGACATCATATACGCATTATTGCGTGAGGAATTTTAGAATTATAATGGCTAAAGAGTTTTTGATTGAGGGAGTCATTCAACCTTTCTTCTATGTACTAGAAGACGACTTGTTAACGTTATAGCTAATATCTGCTTACTTGGTCATTTCTGTTTTTATCGCAAAGAAGTGTTTTCATCTCAAGGTTTTCCCTGAAAAATTTTAGTGTCAGAAAAATCTCTGAACACCTGGAAATTGCTGGTAAAGTAACTGATAGTAAAACTTGCTACGATTGTCATATAGGACTGCTCTAATTTTCACTTTTACAATAATATTTGAATTAAGGGGGTACAACACCATTTTCTACATATGATTTGGAAAAGACTTTTGAAACTTTTTCCGTTATTAAATGATAAACCTTATACTTTGGAACTTTGGTTATTGGTTACATTTTTACGCGGCGACATTTTGTACACGACCTTAATACGCGGCGACCTTATTATCCCGTCGATCTTTTGTTCGGCGACATTTTATGCACGACCTTTTGAAGCACGATCTTATTGATGGATACCACTCACGGTCATATATGTTGCCTTTTAGAGGCCAAAGCTAAGAGGCCTAGAATTTCTAGAGTCGAAAAATAAAGAATTTATAGGAAAATGCAAAATATCTATTACATGTAGTTTTTATTGTTTACAGAAATGTTTCTTACTTCTTGATAATCATTTACTAATCCATTATGCGCACAAGACAATATTAATCTTGCTCAATAAGTGTAATTAATAAAAGATTGCGTATTTAACTTATTCGTGTACAACTTCAAATAAGAGTCTTGTGCGGTGTGTTTGATGCGTTTGTCGAGTTTTATTTTAGAAAAAGAGTACTTTTTATGTGGAAATGAATTTATTCTTGAATAAAAAATTGTTTGTTTGGGATTATACGGATGCGTTTTTATATAAATCTCATGAATAACAGTAACCAAAGCTTTTTGAAATATTTTGTAACTTTTATAGATACGTTTTTAATTTTTTAACCTAAAATCCATCTTTATTTAAAAACGCATCTACTATTTAGTATATTATGGCTCAGGTATCACCGCTAGTATAAATTATTTTTATCAAACTCATTTCTGAAATGTAAGTCAAATATTTCTATTTTATAACATCTAATAGTTATGACTCTAGTTATTTCGACCTTTTTTATTAATCGCCGACCATGCGTACGAGGTACTGGAACTCCCATAGGTCTTGCCTATAGTAACGAAACGAAGTAGGAATGTTGCGACGAAATCACTGCCGTACTCCTAACAAACAATGTTGCGATACGTCAAAAATTACCGTATCCCTGCATCACCACGTGAACGGAAGTTGTCTCGAATCTACGCATGCGCAGATTGATGCCGTACCTCTTTCCCAAAGAAGAAAGGATACGGCTACCCGTAACAACCACCATTTATATATGTTGAATTATTTTCATTGGTCCTTGAATATTTCATTACTACTAAGCTATTTGATACGTCAAAAAATGTATCCCAACTGTAACTTTTTTCGGTTCTAAGAATGTATACAAGAATTCTACATATTATATCGAGTTGGCAACTGTTAACTTGGTAATTCATATTGAGGCCCTTTTTAAAATTATTTTAGACCTGTTCTTTTCATATCGAGGCCCTGTTCTATTTATTTTAAGGTCCTGTTTTTAATCATATATTGTGGCCCTATTCTATTCATATGTATATACAAACTCTTTTCTATTTTATATTGGGACACAATTCTAAATATTTATCAACCTATATGTTGGTTCAGACGCCGAAGGCATCATTGTCTTTATGGTGGTTGGGTTACAAAAGTCAATCCCATTCGTCGTACAGGCTATAGCTGAAACTACGTTCAATGGCAAATGGTTGTCAGAAAAAATGGCCAATTGTATTCAACATTTAGACAGACAATCATGCTTCCAATGTTAATGCATTTAAATGCCTGCGAAGTGAGTTTGCACCAGAAACAGGGTCTTCGTATATCTACCATCCTGCTTACGATAACACCAAATCGTATCTCTTTTTTAATGCTGTACATTTGATGAAAAATATCAGAAACAACCTTTTAAATGGGAAAAAGTTTGTCTTTCCAGAATTTCGATTTGATGATTTCGGTATCAGCTTCCCAGCCGGTTACATCTCTTGGGCAGACCTTCATAAAATTTACGATAAAGACAAAAAGCTGGAGGAGAATTTGAGAAAGGCTCAGAAACTGACTTATGCTGCTTTGGATCCAGGTAATAATAAACAAAATGCCCTTTAGCCCTTGCAGTCTTTGATGAAAAAACAATTGCCGCTGCAGAAAGTTACTTTCCAAATAGACCGGATTTAGCTGGGTTCTTGAATTTGATTCGAGTCTGGTGGTTACCGTAAATGACTGAATAAGTGCCCAGGGCGCTTATTAGAAATTTTAACTTTCAGAGAAGGCGCTTATTTAGCAGAGGCGCTTATTCATTTGAATCAAGAAATCGATAAACATATAAATAACATAGTATCTAATAAAAGTCAAAATAAAATTTCAAATACTACAAACTGATGAAAATGTTAGCTGCAAATATCTATATCGTCATCCTCTTCGTCGTCAGAGTCAATTTGCAAAAAGTTTGGAGTAGCTTTGTTGACATCTTCTTCGTCGATTTCGGTGAAAGGATTTTCATCTTTTTCTGTCAAAATGGACAGTTGAGAGGCAAGTATCTCCTTTCCCTTCTTGCATGGCTGATTTT
Organism: Candelabrum cocksii; assembly: GCA_963930725.1. Taxonomy (NCBI): domain Eukaryota; kingdom Metazoa; phylum Cnidaria; class Hydrozoa; order Anthoathecata; family Candelabridae; genus Candelabrum; species Candelabrum cocksii. Next base: position 1,248,907 of record OZ005670.1, on the reverse strand, counting down.
CCTTAAAACAATGCATATTCTCGTCTTTTGAGCCATCAGTTGGCAGATTCAACGCACATGACTGGAACGAATTCCGTATCATTTCCGGGGATAATGAATTCCACGATCAAGAATCCAATTGACAATCGTGCGTCGTGGTGGAGGTTTGAGGTTTCCGGCAGGGGTTTCCAGGTTCAATCCTTCCTCGCCTAACCATTGATCGTACATTTCGGTTGCATTAGCCTTGAAAGGTTTGTTCCAGCAAACATCTGGCGCTTGGTTATATTTCGTACATCTTCCTGGAATAATTGTGGTGTCAATCTTCTTAGTGTGTAGAGACGCTGTTACAGTACCTTCGGTGTGACACTCGTATGAATCCCAAATGAGATGTCGGCGACGGAAAAGCGCCCCCTTACAACCCAGGGGGGGGGGGGCGCTTATTAATATGTCTATTTCTATGGGGCGCTTATTCGGCAGGGGCGTTTATTTGGCAGAGGGCACTTATTCAATCATTTACGGTAATTTCAAATTCAAAAGAAAGATTTTCGCCAAATCTGTTGGGTAACACTATAACTCTAGGTGATAAAAACCCAGAGTTTTTGATTTCCCTTGCGAATTGGGCAGATCAATGGCAGCTATCTCCAGCATTTACGTTAATAACTCAAACATCATCAGCTTTCGCCACCACACTTCGCGCTCATTCTGCCTTGATTACTGGGCTTCTAAATGAAGGGTACAGCTGCGTTTTAACGAGTAGATTGCAGAGCGACCCGGTCGAAAGAAGATTCTCTCAATATAGACAAATGAGCGGTGGCCGGTTTTTAGTCAGTCTGCGCGAGGTACTTAATTCTGAAAGGATTCTAACATGCAGGTCGTTAATCAAGGAAAACATTAACTTCTGGAAAAAAGATTTGAGCTCTGATGTACTTTGTAATGATAAAATTTCAAAAATTGACGAATATCTTGATTTAAACTCGAATGAAATCTTTGAAAGCGTCCTGGATTCAGAAAGCAAAGAAGTAGCAACTACAATTGCCGGTTACATTGCGAAAAAGCTTAAAAAACGCTCAAACTGTGGTAAGTGCCAGATTTCGATCTGAAACAAACCCATTACCTGAATATCCTGTCAAGGGGTGGTCTAACAGTTCCATCCCCGCACCTGGCTGAGTTCACCTGTTTTTGCTTCGCAGTTCTTCAAAAAACCGAAACTGTACTAGTCGAAAATTTGATCAATGAAGTAAGGCAGGCATCGCACCACATACTAAATTCAATTTCGAAAAACGTGGAATTTACTTGTAATTTGCATTGCGATTGGGGATTAAAGTTTGCCTCTAAAATTATTATCAACTGTTTTTATAACAGTAAACAACGGGTAGTGAGTGAAAATGTGCGAAAAGACGAAGTTACACAATTCAAAAAGCGTCAGAGAAGAAAGTAATTAACTATAAATATGTTATACAACCTTGTACAATATATTGTTTTTTTTATCAATAAGTTGTTTCAATATAATTGCTTTTTAATAAGCCACACACTAAGACTTGCTTAAAAGGGCATTTTTCTTTATTTTTTAAGAAAAATCACTAAATAACCTAATAAAAAACTTTGTGCCAACGTATTTTTTATCTATATATAATATTTGGAGAGTTTCCGTTAATGTTTTGCATGGTAATTAAATAAAAAATTTAAATTTTTTTTAATTCTAGGCCTCTTAGCTTTGGCCTCATATAGGCAACATATATGACCGTGAGTATAGTAGACCATGGCTGCTGTTAGTGACCGTAAGGTCTAGTGGCTGAAAATAGTTGGTCTAATTGTTAGGAACGGGAACCATTTTGCCATTTGATTCTCGTACCACATCTTTTGCAACATCCGTCCATTGACCTTTGAAAACATCGCATATAAGAAGCCAGGGTTTATCACTGACACCAAACTCCTTCCGTTTTGCCTCTACAAATGGGATTAAAATTTTCTTCATCATATCAATACTGGTATTTTCATTAGCCCAGTGGTTAGCTGTTTAGGTGACGTGAAACTCTTTCGAAAAGTCATATTTTGGCTGACATCGTGGAGTTATAAATCATCGTGATAAATCAGCTGAATGGGTAAAAAACTTCCACACATAGTAACAGCAAAGGTGCCGGTGATCGCTAGAGGCAGTCAGAATTACCCGGTACTGAAACACGAGAGCTATCCTTTTCTGCAAGTGATAAACAAGAAGTTACCAACTTACACGATCCTTTTGCCATTTCTCTAGGAGCTAAAATACCTGGAAAGTTGACTGATTTTGATATTGTGGGTTATATTCCCTGAGAAATCAGTCGGTTTTGCCATTATTTCCTTAACTATGGAGGTAAACTAGAAGCTCGTATTCGTCGCACAAAGTATAGGCCGTCACCTATTCCTTCGGAAGGCTTGGAGATTCCCATTCTTCTTGTAGCAAAAAGGAGATTCATCCAAAGAAATTTTTGAAAAAATGGAACAGTTTGTGAAAAGTTACTACGTAGAACCAGATAAAATCGTTGTTTAAAGAAAAAGATAAAGAAAAAAATAGACATTCTGACAAAGACATTGATTTAGAATTGGATGTTCCAGAATCTGAATCACAAGAAAATGTCCAGGCGACAATTTGCGTAGAAACATCGACAGTAATACCTGAATCAGAAACACAAGTAATTCCAGAAACTCAAGATGTCGGGAATACACAAACAGTACCAGAGGCACAAATCGTTATTATTATCGATGAATATATCTATGATAGATTTTATCTGTATACCACTGTTCTGTGAATAAAAATACATGGTTCCCCCCTCTATTTCGACATTTTTACTATTTCGCGCCCCTTTTATTTTCGCGCATCGAGGTGCGCGTAATAAAGGCCTATTTCGCGCCCTTTTATTTTCGCGCAGAAAAGCAAAAATAAAAAGGGCGCGAAAATTAAAGGAATTAAGGTATATAATTTAAAATATTTTTTTCTTCTTTTAATTGTAAATTAATGATGATATCTTTGGTAAATAAACTATAACTAAAACGCTGTCCGGAAAATCCCCCCCCCCCCCGGTGAATTCCCTTAATCAAATCCCCCCTGGTGAATTCTCCCCGGTGAATTCCCCCCGATCAAATTCCTCCCTGGTGAATCTCCCTTCCCCCCCCCGGTGAATTCCCACCGACCAAATTCCCCCGGGTCGGAAGGACTTTACTGGTCACTGGAATGCCGTATTTACTCTGATAAACGCCGCGCTTTGATAAACTCTTTCTTCACCGCGGCGTTTTGTCGAAATGGTTTATAAGAATTACGAAAACAAATATAAGTTAAAATAAATACTTATTTTGAAAATAAAATTTTGTCCCTGGAACTTATTTCGCCCTAAAGTGGAAAAGAGGTTGAAAGGTCCTATTCATCTTTTCTTTCCTGTTGCTCTACCTGTGGATTTCTTTGGATAACTGGTTTTATTATAAATAGGGGGTTTATTCAATTTTTTCTTGTCAGTAGTTAGTATTCTAATGAGGAAATAAATCATTATTCAAACATAAAATGTACATAAATCGTAAAATCTTCAAAATCTAATGTTATGAGCGATCGCTCGTAGATATTGGTATGTGTCTCTGTTGTGATAATAATTAACAATGGCAAGAATCCGGCGATTACAATCCAGGTATCGCCGTCTTTGAACAGGTGGCGGATGTCCAGCAAGATTTTGAAGAATCACGAACCAAGCTATCTTCATTCTGCAGAAGCTGCAAGAATTTCCAAAATACTGGATGACACGATGATACCTGTCCTTGAAATTGCCTGTGTCACCCTTCTACAGCGTTGTTTGTTCTCGGGAGTTTGTCGAATGTTCTATGGAACATGTTCCATAGTTCAATAGAGAAAAAAGGTGGGCGTCTTGCAGCATTCCTTCGATACCGACCGATATACGTATCTTCAAAGTATTCAAACAGACCATCAATTTCTTCATCGTAAAGGTTCCTAACATGATCATTTAATTCCTCAAACCTGCGGACAACATCGTCTGACGGTAGGAAAGCAATCGCACAAAGCATTCGGGCGTGTAAAGCGAACTCCTGATCATTGCTGTACCTTTCTTGTTGACCAGTCTGTTGGATTTTTTTCCCAAATATTGGAGCATAGGTGGTAAAAACAACCTTTTATTTCGATGTTGTCGTTGAAATGTTGAATGGCGTTGATAGCAGCTTTTTCAAAATCTACAAAAATATCTTGCAAATTATTGTACTCGATACGATTGAAGAGTTGCTGGAACATTCGTCTATAGGTCACCTCTGTTTTGTTCGGTAACAAACAAAATGCTACCGGAACAATCTGTCCATTTTTTTTAGCATGAACAGTATACAACTGATAACAAACGTCCGGACAAACTTTGAAAGTTCCGTCAGCATACCAATGCTCAGATTCTCTTAGCAACTGTAGACCTTGTTCCGAAGCAAAGATGAAAATTCTTTCTTGGTCTCCTAAACCACTGTCATAAATGAGAAATGGTTTGCCGACTGCTGTGTTCTGATAACGTTGCGGTAGAATCAGTATCTCCTCGCGTGTCAACGGATTTGGAAAGATATTGTTTTCTTCTCGAGCTTTCCGGATGTTCCTCCTCATTGTCGAAACAGAAGGCAAGTTAGCAGCAGCATCTTCTGAAATGTTTCTCAGTTCGGTACCGAGAATTTGCTGCGGAGCATCTCCTGTGGTCTCCGCTTTTCTTTTTATACCAGCCTCCCTGGAAAACCATTTTCATAGTGAAGATACCTTACATTAAGCCAGATGTGGGGCTATAAGACATTTTAAAAATATTTTTTATTTTTGGGGTTAGGGCTGGATAAGTAAAAAATATTCTAACTTTTTTAACGATATCAAGTTGATTTTTATATGACTTTTTAGCTACATATAGAAGACCTCAAAAGTGCTATTAATTTTCGGATTTAGGTTATGGGGTCGAGAGTAGTGACGGTTATATGTAAAAAGTGGGGTTGCCGTGTGGGACAATAACTCCGTAATTATTACGAATTAGAATTCGGACTTCTTATATCATGCCGAGGATGGCTTCTTCTTTCAAATAAAACTTCACTAAGTTTTAATGGTCAAAATTACGGAAGTTATTCGCCTTTGCATTTGCCACTTTTTTGAAAATTTTTACCAGAAAAATTCAGAATTTTAAATTCTGGTACTTGATATGAAATCAGCATCATTTAATTAGTAAACCTACTAATTTTCAATGCAAACGGAATATTTTAAACTTTGGGCCCAAATTTGCCCAAATAAGGTATTATGGGTGAAAATACACAAATTCTGGTACTTGATTTGAAATCAGCATCATTTAATTAGTAAACCTACCAATTTTCAATGCAAACGGAATATTTTAAACTTTGGGCCCAAATTTGCCCAAATAAGGTATTATGGGTGAAAATACCCAATTTCTGGTACTTGGTTTGAAATCAGCATTATTTAATTAGTAAACCTACCAAATTTCAAAGCAAACAGCAAAGCAAACGTGTTTTTCCTAGATGGGTTTTGTCCTAGGGTTTATTTTCTTACGGGGTTTTTGTCCTACACCCGATATGTCGGACCATAGATAGGGACTCGTAATGACTTACTATTTTAGACAAATATACAAAAATCAAATTTTCTTACTATATCATAATACGTGCGGGGGGTATTCACTAGGGGGGAATTCACCAGGGGGAATTTGATCTGGGGGAATTCACCGGGGGGGGAATTCTCCTAGAACCCGTTCATCAATACTTCATACGTGTTCAGTTCAAAATATCGATGTCCTCGGCATCATCGAACTGTCTATTCTTCTGTAATTCATAGCAAAAGATTATGGGTGTTTATAATGAACCATAAATTCATGATAAAATATGTTCCCGATTTTATATACTCTATAGCTGTTTTTTCGTTCGGGTCATAAATTTCGCAAGCATCATAAATTTCACGTATGAACCTGTCACGCATGACACGTATTTCGCAAGGATCATAAATTTCGCTTGACACTGGTTTACAGTTCGCGCGAATGAAACTTTAATTCCTCAGCTAATCTCAGTATAAAAACGGCTAAATGTCTGAATTAGATATTTTTATTTAAAAATAAAAATAAACCTTTATTTGTTTCCATGGTATACATTATGTTTACTTTTACTTCTTTTTCTTTTGTTTATAATTATGAAAAGTTTATCAAGTTACAAAGTTTGTTTGTTTACACACAAGCAAGTGATTGGATGATTTCGAAATTCTCAACTCGATTCTTAGAATTAACATTTCCAACCAATGAAATGCTGTTTCACGAAATACAACCAATAAGAATTGATATATTCGTTAATACCCAATTCGATGTAAATCACGCTCAAATTTTTTATTTGGTATTAGAAATCTTGTATAGTATGGCTGAGAAAAAGTAAGTTTTATTCCACTGATTTTATTTCCACAATATAAATATTTTACCAAAAAAAAAGCTTCAGATTCGTTTTTTTAAAAAAACAGGGTTTAATCGGTATATATCGATAAATATACTTCATCGTTTTTGTTCAAGTTCTCGATCATTGCAACTTGTTTCGGCAAGAATTTCATGAGTCCCAATGTTAAAGGAACAGCGCTAGTTTTGTGAGCTGGATTTTCTCAATTTCTCTTTTGACTCCACCCTCGGTTGACTTCCATCCGGGTGCTGCGTTTATTAACGGTGTTTGATAATATCAATCAAAATGACAGTATTTAAAATCAAACTACACTGAGCCGCTGCTATTATTGCACTCGTTCTTATTGATAGAATTATATTAGATTCTTTAAGTATAGTAGAACTGGTTTAACGATTTCCTCTATAAAATTGGTATCACAAAGTTCTGATAGTGCTTACTCCAGCCATTTCACACTTGTCATCGAGGATAGCTATATCCCTCAAACCTCTGGAAATTTGAGCATCATCAGCTAATTGAAAACTAAATGCTGCCATTGGTCCCAACACCACAAATCACTATATATATCACTATGGTTAAGAAATTATGAAAACAATTTATTTCGATTCTATATGTCTGTGTGTGTATATTGTCCAAGCTACTATATGCTATACAAACTACCAAATTTAAAAATTGATGGAAACAGAAATTTCCCCTTACATAGCATACTGTTTTTTTGAATGAAGATATATAACCTTTTAAAGGCTTTACATCTCACTCAAAACTTATGTTTAAACAAAGACAAAATAACCATATGTAGTTTTTAAATTAAGACACTTCCATTTAAATATTTAACTCACATCTTAATGTATGTGGTTACAAAATGCTTTAAGCAATGTCCTTTAGTTTAATGTATGTGGTTACAAAATGCTTTAAACAATGTCCTTTAGCTTAATGTATGTGGTTACAAAATGCTTTAAACAATGTCCTTTAGTTTAATGTATGTGGTTACAAAATGCTTTAAACAATGTCCTTTAGTTTAATGTATGTGGTTACAAAATGCTTTAAACAATGTCCTTTAGTTTAATGTATGTGGTTACAAAATGCTTTAAACAATGTCCTTTAGTTTAATGTATGTGGTTACAAAATGCTTTAAACAATGTCCTTTAGTTTAATGTATGTGGTTACAAAATGCTTTAAACAATGTCCTTTAGTTTAATGTATGTGGTTACAAAATGCTTTAAACAATGTCCTTTAGTTTAATGTATGTGGTTACAAAATGCTTTAAACAATGTCCTTTAGTTTAGAGGTTTTTCCATAATATATAAAAGATTTAAAGTACTTGAGTAAGCAGAATATTAAATTACAAAATTTAATTCTTTTTCTCAGCAAGTAATCGCAACACACCTCACATTAATGAAATGTTTGTCATTCAAAAGGCAACTAATCACTACAAGATACGGATTACCTTAAGGGAAGAAATTAATGCGGAAGAAAACAGTGCGGACGAAATAAAGTGCGGAATTAAATAGTGCGAATTTGTAATTTCTTCTGCACAGAAGCAGATTTTTCAACGATTTGCACTAATTTCGTCCGCACTTATGTAAAATCTTCGAAAATTAATGAATTTCTACAATTTCAAACGTCAGTGCCAGAAAATCCATTCATGATAAAAAAATTTAGTTCCTGGTGAAGTGATCATACCATATATGGAACAAGAGCGCCAACATTTGGACCTGGACGAAAATCATCCTGCTTTGCCCATCATCAATGTTTTGAGAGGTCAGATGACACAACCTGTTTTTGATTTACTGAAGGAAAATCATATTCTTCTTGTCCGCATCCCAGCAAACATTTATATCAACCACTGGATCTAACCGTGAACCGTTCAGCTAAATCATGTGTGATTGGTACACTCAGCAAATCCAATCCGCTCTTAACGAAGGGAAAAAGTTGAGCTTCAATTGTCCGTTCTAAAGCCACTTTACTCTAAATGGATTGTAGAATTTTACAACTTTATGACCTCTATCTAAGAGCAAACTCTTTAAAAGAATGGTTGTAGAGCTGTTGGTATAACTGAAGCGATAGATTCGGGAAACCCTTTAGATCCTTTTTACGATATTAACCCACTAAATTCTGCACCTTCGGCAAATGAAGAACAACAATTCTTATCACCAGATCATATCACAACAACGGCGGGGTTTCAGAGAGTTGTCGTCGATGAGAGTGATGAAGAATGGATAAATGACAGTCTCCTGGAAAACGACGGAAACATATTTGATGTTTTAGCAGACAATTAACTTTCTTTTGTTTTTTGTTGATTTCTATGATAAAATACTTCATGTAAGATTTTGTTTAAATTCCTATTTCCAAGTCCTTTTCATCTGATGGTTGACTGAAGTGAAGGTTTGAGTTTAAAAATGTATTCCATGAGTTTTAATCGACATCACAGTTTATACAAGTTGTACAGAACTGGTTAAAATTAGTAAATTTCACTGTTAGAGAATGGAAAAAATTAAAATAAATCTGCTTGTTCGCACTATTTTCTTCCAAACTGAAGTAAAATTTTCCACAATTTGCACTATTTTCGTCCGCACTTTCAAATTATTTAGGAGTCAAATTTGCACTAATTAATTACGCACTTTTTTCTTCGCATTCATTTTCTTCCCTTGAGGTAAATTCTTTAAATTTGTGGCTCACAATTATTTGCCGTTACCTAACCTTAACCTATATATACCTGTTGCAGCATATTCTTTATCATTAAAAATTGCAGAATCAAGTTAGTCTAAACCGTCTTTGTAGGTTTATAATAGTTTCAGTTAGCAATACAGTTGATAAGAAACAAAAAATAGACTGATATTCAAACATGGCCGAAGTATGTTTATACAATCTCTTTTAAAAACGTCTATCGACAGCTCAACAGAAATTTGTAGCTGTTCTTTTTACTTTAGAAAGAAACATTCGCCGTATTATAAATTAAAGTTGACGAAATAAGAACTTTTATATTAGAAAAACACCAGCTATCTCGCTAAATTGCACGTTTCTTAAACAACACCAAATCGATACTTGTAAGTGGAAATTGTAAAGAATTGACTTACTCTTCTTCATTTATATCGATGCTCTCTCTTTATTTCGACGGTGAATATTCTCTTTCTTGATATCTGCATCATTTTTTATTTTTTTCTTATTTATCAGAGTACGTGAATTCAAATTCAAATAAATATTATGGACAAGAACACTGATATTATTATATTATATTATTTATGTAATTTAAAAAGTTTTTTTATCTTGGATATATATATTTTTCTTCAAGATTTTTTTAAAAACTGTTCTTTAATTCTTAACAGTTTTTACCTCACTAATCATAAAACTATGCACATAGAATAAAACATTTGTTCTACCTCGAATAAATAATGCATACAACAACCAATTTCTTGTTTACAAAATAGCTTTATGGAGGATGGTACATGTATTTGTAAACAAAGGTGATAGAGATAAGGAATATTGTTTAGTAAACTATTTATGTGATTAGCTAGCTGGTTACCTAGCTGAGTTATACGAGGATGACAAATCTTCAAAAAAAAGGAAACTGACAAATCTATATATATATATATATATACACTTTTTTTATAAGAAACCTAAGCAATGGGCTGAGCCTCGAGTTTCTTAACATTTGGTCATTTTGAGGCTCAAAAGTTTCTTAATTTATTTCTTCTGATCGTCAAAAATTCCTTAAATTTTACCTTTAATTTAATTATACATATACTAAGAATAATTGAGGCTGAACTGTTGCATAAGAAAATATTTTTCATTGTTGACAAAAGTTTTTTAACTCTAGAAAAGTTTCAGCCTGCCTAAGTTTCTTAAGGGTTTCTAAATTTTTGGCAAACCTGAGCCTACATTTTCTTATAGACTGTTTTCTTATTAAAAAACAACGTGTATGTCAATGCAAGAGTGTCGCATAGCGAGGTGCTGTGAAACGTATTTCATGTTTGTTTGTTTTATTTTGTTTCAGGAAACCTGATGATGATAAAATTGTGAAGGATTTTATAGCACGACCTTATCAGTTAGAAATACTTGAGTTGGCCAAAAGCACCAATACGATTGTGTGTTTAAGTACGGGCAGTGGTAAAACATTTATTGGTGTTTTGTTGATTAAGGAAAAGCAAAATGAAATCAAAGGAACCTTTCAGGACAATGGAAAAAGAACAATTTTCATTGTCAATACAGGTATGTATGATGTTAAAAGTACAGTTTTCTAAATTAAAAAGAAGCAAATATACTAAACTGACTGTTTTCATGTTTGTTTCAAATCTCATTTAAAGTATATCTGGTGTACTAACTTATTGACGTCTTGTTGAAACTCAAATAACCTTGTTTACATAGTTCCGTTAGTCGATCAACAAAAATGTGTAATTGAAGTTCACACATCCCTGAAAGTTGGCTCTTACACTGGGGACATGGGAGTGGACTTTTGGGACAAGGACCGTTGGATTGATGAGTTTAATAAGAAAGATGTATTAGTGATGACAGCACAGATACTTCTCAACATTCTTACACATGCGTTTTTTAATCTCGCTAATATCAACTTGTTAATTATGGACGAGTGCCACAATGCTAACAAGAACCATCCTTATAGGAAGATTCTTGATTTTTTTGATCGCTGCCTTGAGCCACACCGTCCTCATATCTTGGGCTTCACTGCGTCCATTATTAATGAAAAATGTGATAAGTTAGGTTTTGCTGCATTGCTTGAAAAGAAGATACGAGGTCTAGAAAGTCGAATGCGAGCCAGGTGTGTTACTTGCACTGACCGACTGCAACTGGCGAAGTATTCAACGAAACCTGTAGAGAGCATTCAAACATTCGAAAAGGGTTATAATTTAAATGGATTTGATGAAGTAGAGAATAAAATTAAACAAGTCGAGGCCATCATTGAAGGATATCAGCAGAAGTTTTGTAAGTCAACTTTTACAACTTTTTTTTGTTTTTGTGAGTCAGAGTGTTTACCTGTGTTCTGTTACTACAATAAGTAATATATATATGTATATATTTACAACAACTAACTTTAAAAGAGCCAATAAAAAATTATATCTACCTGTGAAATCTGACCCAAAAAAATTGTTGTTCTCTCCCAAAGAATATATTCTCATATCAAAAAGATTTTCCTCCCATAAGTAGCCCTACCATCATGCTTTCATACCCCGAAGTTGCCGGGCACAAGAATGAACGGAAAAAATAGTGACACTGAAGGTAAAATAGACCAGACAGGTTTTCTTGACCGTACCAGTTCTACAATGTAGAATTTTTTTCCATACATCTCTAGTGATCTAGTAGTCTTAGCAAGTTTGAAAATACTGACCTGATGAAATAGGAGATCTATGAAGAATCGACTCAAGATAGTGTGTAGTAGGGAGCTTTACTGAGAACTGCAAGTCATAGACATGTGTCTGAAGAATAAACTTTAAAAGGATGCGGTGATGATGATAGCAAAAAAATTGTACAGGTTCCATTTGAACAGAATCAAAGTTATTGGGGTTAAACTTATTTGAAATTAACTTTGTGGACTTTAGTATTATAGGTTAACATAAAGATTTCTGTGGAATTTGTGGCGTACGTAAATACCTTTTTCTATTTTTTATCTTGTTTTTTTTCAGTGGGGAAGTGCAAAGAAGCTGCGGATATAATGAAGTATTGCTCCAAGGTGCTCAGAAAGCTGGGATTCTTGTGTTGCTATTGGGTTGCTCAAGATTCTCTGGAACAAATTTGTAAATGTTTTCATGATATAAAATTGAACATTTTCGTTCTTCTCTAACTAAATTTTGCCTCTATCCAGATGTGAGCCTCGCAATAAGTATTCACGTTTGTACTTTTGATTCTTATTCTCCTTTTCATGTAGCTAAACATTCTTCATTGTCTGAAAACGCCAACATCCAGGCATTGAAGATCGCTTTGTCTGAAGTGATCAAGTCTTTTGTTCAATGCAGTGCAGAGTTTTTTCCTACTATTGATGATGTCCTGCCAATCGAACCCTTCATTACTCGGAAATCAGTTGTGTTTTTGAGAGATATCATTTTAAAAGAAAAGAAACACTTCAAAGGTAAACACGCTTTCTGGAAATGTTACTTATGTTCGAAGTGTTTCTATTTAGACATGTCTGCGATTGTGTTTGTCAAAACAAGATCTACTGCAATCATCCTTTCAAAACTGATCAATTATATCGAAGAGAAAGATGATGAATTCAATAGCATTAAAAGTGACTTTATTCTTGGTCACACCATGGACATGAAGTTAAGTTTAACAGAACGATCAATGTCATCGAAGGATCAGATTAAGATCTTATCACGGTTCAGAAGTGGTGGTTTCAATATTCTTTTTTCTACCAGTGTTGCTGAGGAGGGATTGGACATCCGCGAATGCAATCTTGTTGTACGTTTTAATGGCATAAAGAACTATCGTGAATATGTACAGTCCAAGGGTCGTGCTCGAAAGAACAACTCAAAATTTATTGTTTTATCGAACATAACAAAAGGACGCGAGACTCGCCGTAGTTTACAGGTTTGCTTTTACTTCCTTTGATTGCCACAAAAGCATTTCTCAGTTTTTAGGCAATGCAGGGGATAGAAGATATTTTGTTCGACAAGTGTCACGGTCGCGAGCTGCCCACAGACGAAGAAATACAAAAGGAAATGTTTGACGAAGAGGAATTGCTTTTGCCAACTTATTTTTCCAATGATACACCAACTGCAGCACGAATAACCAAGGACACAGCTGTTGCCTTGTTGTACCGGTAAGGTATTGGTTAAATATTAATATATATATTAACTAGCAATAAGACCCACTATTGCAAATAATAACTCATCAGTGTCAGCTACCTTAATGAGTTTTATATAAATATGTTGAGGTGTTTTATTTATGATTGCAAATTGCACACATCACTTAAATAGAGTACAATCAAATTAGCTCGCCTTTGTGCGTTTGTAATAGTCACAGTTAGTAATACAGTTGATAAGAAAACAAAAAGTTCACAGATATTCTAACATGACTAAAACATGTCTATCCAATCCTTTTTATAAACAAATTTCATCAGCAAAACTGAAATTTATAGCTAACTATTCTTTATACTCCTCGAAAGAAACATTTTCCATCTCATTTCCTCCACATTCAATAATCACAAGTTGGCAAATTCAAAACTTAATTTTCATCCAAAAATAGTGAGCTTGCTAAATTTCACAATTCACTTCTTAAACATTAAATCAATATTTAAAAGTGGAAATCATAAAGAATTCTTACCATTAAAACATTTATGTCTTGAAAATTATGTACTACCACTTGCATTCTATTTTGCAGGTATTGCTCTTTACTTCCAAGCGATCGATATTCATATGCGAATATGAGACCTACGTTCACTGTGCATGATGTGCCACAGGTAGAAGCATTTATTGTGGAGTGCACTTTACCGTTAAATTGTCCTTTGCCCAACCGAACACACAAGGTAATAACGTCTTTATATTGTATAAGATATAAACATTATCGATCTTAGTGGAAGATATTTCATTACTTTAGTGTTTTATCTATGAGCATAAGAAAGGAATTCTTTTTCCTGAATAATTGGTTATAAAGTCAGTTTGAAATCTAAAGAATCTGATTGAAATCTTAAACATTTTCATAACATTTTCCAACAGCAGTTCGTTTAATCTCATTGTTTATGTTTGTTGCACAACATCTGAAATTGTTAAAGAATTTAGGTGTGTTTATTGTGTTATTGTTACGTTTCAGAGCAAGCCAATGCTCCGCAAAATTCTTGCTAAAAAGATGGTATGTTTAGAGATATGTAAACAGTTGCACGAGATAGGTGAATTGGATGATGACCATTTCTTACCCAAAATTCTTGATGATGAAGATGATGAAGACGAGGATGATGATGATGAAGATGAGTGTGATGGAGATCTCGTGATTGAAGAAGAAGACAATGAAAATGAAAACAAAGGAGGGAAAGCTAAGAAGAAAATTCTTGCATACAAAAGAAAGGTAGGTGGTCAAATCTTACCAGCCATCAACATTGATTAAGATGTGTTGTGTTATAGATTCCCTCAGGCTTTCTGTTAGCTGGAAAAAACATTACGTTGGACGATTTCCGCTTGTTTTATATTGACATTTCATTGTCACAACCGAGTGATCGAGTCAACGCTATTCCTCATTGGCCTCTTTGGTACAGCGAGACCAGACCCTGCTTTGGCATCTTGCTTCCTAAGAAAGTTTCGCATGTGAGAAAAATAATGATTTTTAAAATTAGACAATTGGTTGTGTTTTCTTTTGATTTAGATGCCATCTTTAAAGCTGTACTCTCGGGTGGGACAATTGACAGTACAGTTACACGAATTAAATTTATCTGCACTGGGTAACGCCGCTCTAGATGACATCATTAAGTTTCACCAAGCTGTTGTTGAGGAGTCGTGTAAAACCTACGCACGGGAGAACATCTGTTTCGATTTTACCAACGACACTGTCTCAAAGGCGCTGTTTGTGTCACTGAAAGCAGAGATAGAATTACCGAGCAGAAATCAGTCGAACGATACTTTCCTCGACCTCTCGCCGTTTCAGTTTGGCGAGCAAATTCAAATCGATGATGTGATTTGTAAAACATACAGTCCGCACCGCTTGTATTATGTGACCGGTCTCTCCGGTTCCACCACATCAGATATCATGGAAGGAAAGAAAACGTTCAAGGAATACTACGCAAAAAGATACCGTCTGACTGTGTCCAGTGATGAGCCGCTATTGAACGTTGTTTCTATTTCTACAAACGTTAGCTTTGTTTCAAGTGAACAAGGAACAAACAACAAGAAAAGAAAAGCAGTTAAAGTTGAGGAGTTGGTTGCAGAGTTGTGCAAAAGGATTTCACCGTTTCCTGCCAAACTTCACATGCAAATGCCTTATTTATCATTCGCTATGTTCTACTGTGAGTTTTACTGGCTTGCTGTTGAGTTGCAGCAAAAAATCGCTGATATTTTGAAAATATCAAGTAACTCAACTGAGCATCAACATCAACATCCCTATTTGTTAAAGGAAAAGTTGATAACGTCTGCTCCTATTGATGCTCGAAGTTTATCGCCACCTGTTGAAGCAATTTTCCAAGCAATCACTACTCGACAAGCTAAGATGCCCTTTGATCTTGAACGGCTTGAAATGTTAGGAGATTCGTTTTTAAAGCAAGCCATTTCTATTTTCTTGTTCTTCAGTTTGCCAAATTCCCATGAAGGGAAGTTGTCGAAGAAACGAAAAAGCGCGATCTGCAATAAAACCTTGAGTCGGATTGGTAAAAGATGCGGACTTACTCGCGTTATCTGTAACTCGCAGTTTGGATGTATGACTAAGGAATGCAACGGTGGAAAGGTTTGGCTGCCACCAGGGTATACTGCAGAGAAAGGCTGCTATCAGCAGGTTCGGGGCAAGTGCATCGCCGACTGTGTTGAAGCCTTTATAGGGGTTTACTTTGAAACAGGCGGAATGAATCTGGCCCTGCACTTCATGCAACATTTCTTGAACATCGATGTCTTACATGAGCGCATTGGGATATCACAACAATGCCAACTTGGAAAAAGCAAGTATGCAGACTTTCCCAAGTGTGCTTCATCGATTTCCAAGGATGATAAAGTCATTGTGTGCAAGTTGTATGAATACATGAAACTTGATCGGTTTGAAGCGAAGTTGGGATACACGTTCAGAGACAAGTCACATTTGGTGCAGGCGCTAACACATCTTTCATACATTGATAATGAAGTGACTGGATGTTACCAGGAATACGAGTTTCTAGGTGACGCGTTGTTAGATTTCCTTGTCACTCTTCATGTGTACAAGCAGAAGGACGACTTGACACCTGGCCAGTTGACATATTTGCGATCAGCTCTGGTAAACAACAACACGTTTGGTTTGCTTGCGACGCAAAACGACTATTATAAATTCTTATTCGCAAAGTCTCCGGCGTTGTTTGCAGCTTACGATTATTTCGTAAAACTGGTGAATTCGTACGGAGATGTTGGATTCCAGGAATGTCTTAAGGTAAATGATTTTTCTCAATCACGTTTCGCAGATACATTTAATTTAACTCTTTTAGAATCCCTTTGTAATTATGACACCAGGATCCCGCGAAGGTCATCACGCGCCAAAAGTGTTAGGAGATCTGTTCGAGTCCGTAGCAGGAGCAATTTTTCTTGACAGTGGTCTTGATCTGGACAAAGTTTGGGATGTCTACTATCCAATGATGCAACATGTTTGTGGTAATTACGTGAATACAAATGATCGATATTATTGTATTTAAGTGTGCAAGATTTCTTCTTTCTCTGTTAAAAGGCCTTTCGTTATGATTAAACAATCTTTTACGATGGAAATCCCTCGTTTTATGACATGACTTTTTAGAGCAAAGCACAATGGAAACCCCTCGTTTTATGACTTTTTAGAGCAATACATGATAGAAACGCCTCGCAACCCTGTGGTGGTGTTATCAGAAAGGTTTCCTGGGCTCGAATTCAGGTATCTTTCAACGATAATATCAGTGTAGTGTCCTTGAGAATTGTTCGAATTCGACAAACACCCATTTTCTAATTAGAATTTAAAAAGATGCAGAGTCGAATGCAAAATGGATTCTCACGATAATGTGACTACCAAATGTTTATATTGTCCCAAACTTCCTTCTCGTGAGCATGAGTAAAAAAACCCAGGATTAATAATCACTTTTGTTCGAAATAATGTAAGCAAAACAAAATTCGTCTTAACGAAGTGATCTTTCTTTCCTTTCATAGTTACAAGACAATCAATGGTGCTGACATCGAGGAATGCATGGTAGAGATTAAGGGAAGCAAGGTCACAGCTTGTGGACAAAACAAGCGCATCGCGAAAGCGTCTGTTAGTAGAAGAGCCTTAGATATGCTGAGTAGTAAATAGTTTTTGGGTCGTGCACGTATTATATATATCGAATTTTTATATTTTGAGAATTGAAAACGAGATAAAATTGTGTATAATTTTAAATATGATATTTGTTAATTTATAATTGCTTAATAAGTTCAATTAATTACTCTTCATTCGACTGTTGTTATGGCTGTGTGAAACCTCTCTTATCTTGAACGTTTACCTTAAAGGAAGAATTTCCGCGGTTGACAGGTCTAAAAGGTGCGAATTTCGCGGTGGGCAGAGTTTAGGGGAATATTTAGGATTACGATTTAATTTACTTAAAAGGTCTATCTAAATATATTCTTCGAACAAATCAAACGCATTTCTAAAAACTTCGCCTTCCTCGATTGGAGGAAAACCTCCAGTTCACTTACTTTAAGAGAAGAACTTTCGCGGCAATTTTATCCCAATTTGCGCGAAAGTTTCTTCCATAACCAAGCTAAAAAACTAAAACTGCGAAATATTATTTCCGCGAAATATCCAAATTAGAAAAAAACGCGAAAGTTAATTCCCGCGAAAAAAAGTCTTCTTTTATTTTTTCATTCCTTCTTTTGTATATATATCATAATATTACAATCACTCTAAAACTATAACCTTATCGCTGTCTTTTCTCTTTTGTCCGCTTTTGTTGCTAGCAGAAAACATTGCCCTAATATCTCTGCTAGCAACCCTTGTAGCCCCGGTCATTCGCTTTTTTTTCGGAGGTCTCTTTCAAGAGCAAGTGGTTCTGGAACAGCACGCATCAAAAAGGAACCCATAATCACTTTGTTTTTTGGCTCATTATAACGTTCTTTTACAAGGCTGATACCTGTCGCAATATTATCAACCGCTCGATTTAACCGTAAATGGATATGCAAAGCGCTTTATGAAGATAAAGTTTACGGAATGGTACTCTAAACAGATTGGGTGCCAAATGCAAGAAGATGTCAACGTTCCTCTTCGATTATCAATGTTAAAACCACTCAATGGTTGGTAGAGCTCTACAACGAAATGGCAAGTGAAAAAGGAAAAAATATTATCCTAGGTGGATGGAGAGCTGCTGGAATTTCCGACGCAATAAAATTGGGAACATTGGGTCTCCTTACAATCGATCCATTTGAAGATCTGGACGCTCTCATACCGCAAGGTGATAAACATGTAAAACACTTTCTTAAAAGTACGAAAATATAGCATTAACATCAAAATATTGGGCTGGCAGTTTATTTAGGTCAACAAAATTGAGTTGTTTTTATCTGCAGTGAAAAACTGGCAATCCGACACAATGTTTGGAACTTTAATTTCTAAAATCGTAATCAGTGAAAGTTTATTCCCATACATAAAGCGAAGGAAGCGGTCAGATGGTGAAAGTGTTTTTGTCAGAAATGACAACAGTACCAATTTTTTGTGAAATTGTGAAACTAGCGGCTAGAGCAAACTTAATTCAAATTTTGAGTTAGTTGGCTAGTAACCTGTAAATAACACGAAAGTTTTCTCATTTTCAGTCGTCCTCAAAAGTGTTTGTTGAGTAAAAGGATTTGGGTGTGCCCATATGTTCAGTTGTTTTGCAACACTCTGGTTCTTTTCAAGCGTCTCCAGTGACCTGTGTCGTAGTTCATCTCGAACAACATCTCCACCACCATCCTCTGCGGCGAACCCTCCGTCTGATTGCTCATTTCGGTCGCTTCACTCAACTTAATCGTGATGATAGGCCCTTGCTGTGGGAACGGGTTGTCTAAAACACACACCAACCGTGAACAGGGTTGTTATTGTGAACTCTTCACATCAAAACTTGCTTTGGAGAACGTGATTTAATTTCGGTGAAGAAGCTAGTTAAAATCGAAACTGATATTTATAATAAAACAAGATGCCGTACAAGTTGGGAAACAACAACTACAAACAACTACTGGAAAACCTTACTTTCCTCGTGTAACTTAAAAGTTTACTGAAACTTATAGAAGTGTTAATCACGAGACAGCTGTTACCTCTTGCGCCGGCCATGAAACCTAAGATGAGGGTTTTTTCAGCACGAGTTACGCGATTGGCCGATCGGAACATCTCCTGGGCGGCCATCATTTGCTCTTTCTGAAGGAAACAAATAACCAAACATACATGATAACAAACGTTTCTTCAACCAATGGTTTCTAGATCAAGTTGACATTGTTTACAGGGTTACGATAAAAAGAATTCTTCAGAGAAGGATATGGTAAATGTTTTTATTTCGAGTTTTTTCGCGCGTGCTTCTTCGCCGTTAACAGAAAATTCAAAAAGTCTGCTTAAAAGTTTTTATCCTTTTGTAAATCATGGCGTGTAAAAGAGTGTATTTGGTTTGTAAGATGCGCAAATTAAAGTTTTAGCCACATAATTATTATGTTAATTAATGTTAATTATGCTTACCTTATGTATTCTAATCATGGAGAAAATCTTACTGTGAGCGACAATCCCTTCTTCTGTTGAGGAAGTTGTGGTTGCGGTAGAAGGTGAGGAGGTAGAGGGTTCATGCCGTGACGTAGGTTCATTCCAGGTGGCATCATGCTCATGGGGCGTGGAGGGTACTGAGGAAAGAGATGTTGTTGTGCTGCCAACCTCTGCTGATGCATCCACATCTCTTGTTCGCGTACTCTCATCTGTAACTTGATACAGGAATTCATAGAAATATAGAAGGGAAGGAGAGATGTACAACAATCAGCTGTTAATGTACCACCCACCTGTATTTCTCGCTGTATGCTCTGCGGTGAAGATGGGGCATCCGTAGATTCCTGTCTCATCATTTCCTGAGAATGAGGGGGGTTAAAAGGGGTCAACTTAGGTGGTGTACCGATGCTTGGTGCTGGTGGGTCAGGAAGTGTGCCGGGGATTAGGGCGTAAGAGGGAGTTGGTTGCGGGGTGGTGGTGGTGGAAGGTGTTGTCACTTCTTCCGGTGGCTCTTCAGATGCCGTTTCCTGGAAAGGAGGTTTTAGCGTGATTTCAATGACCATGTATCGTTCACTAGTCTTATACAACCGCCTCTGTGCAAAAAAGTATTGCAAAGATTACCTGTTCAGCGTCAGACGCAGGTTCAGCTTTCATTTGGTTTTCATCCTCATCTTTAGCTTTCTGCTTTTCTTTCTTCTTCTCCTGTTGAGCATCTAAAGCTGAGGTAAAATTTGTGTGACTACTTTGTAAAATAATTTGTTAATTTGTGAAACCTACCAGCTTGTTTCTTTCGTTTCTTTTGTTCCTTCACGCCTAGAGGTTGATCGGCTATATCCAGCATCTAAAGGAATAATTCACATGCGAAATACCCAGTTAACCTTCTTTCAAGGGCTTAACTCGTGTAGTTGTTTGGTTAGCGCTACCTTCCTAATAGAACTTCATGGTTGATCTTTGAGATTCTTTCCATAAAATTAACCACAATGCAACGCTCACTAACAATATAATTATAAAGTTGGGATATCCTATGCATCCAACTAAGCGTAACACACCACGAGCATACCACAAACACACCACGAGCATACCACGAGCATATCACGAGCATACCACGAGCATACCACGAACGCACCACGAGCATACCACAAACATACCAAGAACACACCACGAGTATACCGCGAACACACCGCAAACACACCACGAGCATACCACGAACATACCACGAGCATACCACGAGCTTACCACGAGCATACCACGAACATACCACAAACACACCACAAGCATACCACGAACACACCACAAACATACCACGAGCACACCACAAACACACCACGAACAAGAGGGAGGGGAGGTATGTGACAAACGAACACGAGGAAGGGCTCAAAAATTACGAATTTTAAGCGTACGTACTTTTGAATGACTCCACGTAAATAACAGTTAAAGATACACTAAGTTTAAACTTTAGACATTAGTAGGGCACACGATAAGATACAGGCATTCGGGGCTTTTAATAGAACAGAATGGGATTTCCTTGATTATATGTCAATAATGTATTTTCACGTGGAAATGTTATACATCATGAAACGTGTACTAACCTTTGTCTTCTTATGACTGGCCTGTTTGAGGAGCGTTTTAGGGGTTGACACTGCGTTGATTTTGTTCAATTGATGAGGAGTGCTTTTTTTGGGCTGGGATTTCGTTGTGGACGGTGTGGAGACAGTTAAAGAAGACCGTCGTTGGTTTGTCGCGTCAGATGCTGAAATGAAGGTGTGCTTACTAAGCTTACTAAATAAATTGGAAAATTCACAAATGATTCATAACAGTTCACTTTTTATTGTCCCGGGGGTAGTCAATCGTAAATCTCCCCTTCAACATTACCCCATTTATTGTTGATCTTTGCACGGAGGGCGACTGATTTTGGTTTTCTTCTCAACGTGAAATGTTTGCCGACAACAGGCTGGGTGCCACACATGTGGTTCAGGCTAGTCTGATTCAAGTATGGACATTCCATTGGTAGAGTAGAAATTGAGTATGGCACACTCGAGTCTTTAGCTAAAAGCAATTTTGAAGATGAACCTTGTTTACGGTCAGATCCTCTAAAGAAAAGTAAGCAGAGAGAAAGATTGTAAAAAGTTCTGTGTGTGACCACCTAGGTGGTTAAGAAAATGCCAATGAAGTTTGGAAAATGTGAAAAATACAAAACCAGCAAAGTTGTAAGCGCACATACTCAACCAAACAAACATAAAAAGGGACATTAAGGCTGCCCCTCACACAGTAATGCAATCATAACCAACATACTGGCGTTGTTCACTACGTGTAGAGTCTCTTGGAAGCTTGGGACAACCTCTGTTAAGTTTGTCTCGATTACTTGCATTGTGGGGTAATCTTTAACAATGTTGGCAGCCACTTTAACCCACTCGTTCGTGTCTGTATCAGCCAGGTGGATGATGTCGGTGAGGCCTTCCTGAATGACAACAACAACAATATATATATATATCTATTTATTAAGTATTTAGTAAGTGGAATTTTGTTTTTGATTTGAATAAATCTAAGGGACTCTGGTATTATTCTATAGAATTGCTATTGCCGAATAAACAATAAAAACTCAACTTACTTGGAGAACCGCCATATTACGTAGTGGTATTTCCAGAAACGAAAGCAGCAACTTAATTTTAATCTTTACTTCTAACCGCTGGAAACAATCGTAGATGCTTTTGAGCAAATCACAAGTGAGTTGCGAAACCACGTTTGTGGAAGCCCAGTTGCCTTCATCGTTGCTCAGCTTGTTGTGCAACCAAATGCTTGTGTTCTGATCAATATTCATTATGTAGAAGAAAGGCTAACAAGAGTAAAACATATTTGTTGAACAATCATGTTTCTGAGGTTAGGGTTGAGAGAGAGATGGATACACTTTTAAAAGTCTCTGGAAGTACCACACTCAACTTTATATCTCAGTGAAGTGAAATTATGTTTCTGAGGTTAGGGTTGAGAGAGAGATGGATACACTTTTAAATGTCTCTGGAAGTACCACACTCAACTTTATACCTCAGTGAAGTGAAATTATGTTTCTGAGGTTAGGGTTGAGAGAGAGTGGAAACACTTTTCAAAGTATCTGGAAGTACCACACTCAACTTTATACCTCAGTGAAGCAATGTCATAGTTCTGGGAGTACCGAGGTTCAGAATTATTTACACTATAAGCATAAAAAACTACATAAAAATTACAAATATATAAATCAATTGAAATGATAGTAATCGACACCTTCAACCAGATTCAATGATTTTAAATTCTTTTCAAATTCACCGCACGTTAAGTCAAGCTTTACACAAATAATAAAAGGAGGAGTAGCATCTTTAAAATGAACGATAGGCAGAACAGGCTTCTTGCCATCGCACACCATTTCACATTTGTAAACTCCTCGCTCGATTTTCTTCCTGTCCACATCACAAAACGCTTTGACCTTCTTCTTACTGTGGTCGCAGATTGACCGAAAGAACTTCCTACCTTGTTTGCCAGCATTCCATATGGTAAACGAATTCCATTTTGAGAGTATGGTATTTTGTATTTCCTCTATACGCAGCCCCCAAATGGTGTCTTCGTGAACACTGAAAGTTGCCGCAGAAAGATGATATCGATACTTTAACAGTGGTTTTTCGATTTTTGTTAATTGCCCCCCGCAAGATAAATGACGATAAAAGAAATGAAGGTCTTCTGGGAAGCCTTTCTGCTGCTCTATAAAGGGACCTGCTCTTTCGTAAACAATTTTCGAGCAAAACCATGTTGGATTGATAAGCGTAGGTCCAAATGATGTGTAGATCTGTGTATAGAGCTGTTTGGGTGTTAAATTGTTGCTCCATGCGTTGTATCGTTTCGTTGAGTCGGCTGGTATGCGTTCATACTGTGATCCAACTAAAACATACCCATTGTTCAGAGCTTCGTTCAGTTGCAACTCAATGCGATCAGGAAACATGACATCATCAGCATCTTGAAAGCACAGAAACTCGCCACTGCTTTGCCGCACGGCTTGATTTTTCGCGTAGCCCACACCACCAGGTACACCAGACGTGTTTTCCCTCAGTACAACCTTAATTCCATTCTCCTGAAACGTATTGAGCCACTGTTCACAGATCTCCATCGAGTCATCCGTGCTGGAATCGTTGAACAATGATAACTCTAAAGAAGCCTTACAAGTCTGCGATAAGATTGAGTCGAAAGTCTCTGCGAGAAACTTGGAAGCATTGAACACTGGCGTAATAATGGATACCGATGAATTCATCTTTTAAACAAAAAGAAACAAATGTGAATAAGACAATTTGGTATGATTTTCAAATAGTAATGAACACATCATTTACATTCTTTCTAAGGTCAAAAAGCTTCGTCATATGATTATAACAATATATGCTATTTAACACTTCCAATGTAAAGACCTTACAAACAATAAATTATGTTATGAAATAGATTAATACAAGCTTTGCTTTACTGTAAGCTGTTATAGAATAAATATATATATAATAATAAAAGATAGTACAAATCCGTATTCTAGTGGATTTAGCAAATCACAACAAAAATTACAAAATAGCTAATAAACTAAATAAGTTACATGAAAAATATACCTAGTTTCCATTCTTAAATAAAACTGGTTTCCATTCTTAAATACACCTGGTTTCCATTCTTAAATAAAACTGGTTTCCATTCTTAAATACACCTGGTTTCCATTCTTAAATACACCTGGTTTCCATTCTTAAATAAAACTGGTTTCCATTCTTAAATACACCTGATTTCTATTCTTAAATATAGACTAACACCCCTTCTAATGACTCCAAATATTTTACACTAAGTCACAGTAAGCTTGAAACAACAGCACTTCCTCTTCCTTGTCTATGTTCTCTAAATGCAAGGTCTCCTGGTAAGGAACAAAAACAACCGTGCCTTTACTGAAGAGTTTGCGTTCGGTGTATTCGCCACGTCCAGACAGAAACAAAACAATACTTGGACCGTCTAGTGGTTTGAGACAATATTCACCTAGTTGCGAATCAATCTAAAAATGAACAAAACATCACTAACTACCATAAAATGTGCGGGTTAATTTAAACCAAGCAATAGTAAACAGTTACTCTAAAAGAGCTTTTCAATCAAAACCAAGTACATATTAAGCAAACCTACTTTTATTTTTTTAACAGTAAAGTCATCGACAGGTGGATTGTAAATGGAAACGTTAGTTTCGTCTGATGGTGAAATCGGGTAAAATTTTCTTTCTTCAGTAGTTCGAGGAGAGTAATCCAACATGGTGATGAGTAACTCAACATCTTTGAACTTTGGTGTGAGACCAGCTCGCACAACATTGTTACTGGACGACATGCATTCAACGATATCTGTCAATCGAACAAATGATAACAATAGAATAAGGTCTTTAAAGAAACAGAAATTTGAGGAGAAAGATTAAAACTTCATTTGACTCATGTGTATGGCCAATGAGAGTAACAACAAAAGATGCACAGAGGAAGAGTAGAGTCATGTGATTCTAGGGAGTGTGCATCTTTTTCGGTCTACTCAAAGCAAAAAATAGAGATGATAAAAACACATAAATAGCAACTAAACTAAACAATTTGGTAGCAAAGTGACTGGATCCGTTGTCATTGACAAGTGACTACACTCTACTTTTAAAGTGTGAAGTATTATACCAACCTCCAGAAAGGTATGCATGAGGAACATTGGGTCCCAAGAATATGGCTTCAAACGGTTCTAAGACCATGTGGTTCAAAAAGTAGACAAAGAAGCATCCCACATCGCCGGGAAACTGGGAATGAGTACGCAAAAACAAATATCCCACAAACGATTTTGTGCATTGGCCATTTTCGTGGCATTCTTCAAGACGATGAACCAGTTTGGAGAGCTGTTCTGATATAATGGCCTCGTCACATTTCATTAAACACGTCACAACCTCCTTCAATGCGTATTGAACAGCTGATGCTTTGTTATGCTTGCCTAAAATTCATATAAACTATAATATAAATACAGTTATATAATGAAAACATATTCTCTTACCAGATGCAACCTCAGCATTTATGAGCCCATCGACCGCAGCCTGACCTACCACTGTAAACAACTCATCTACGTCGTTAAAAAAAGATAGTATTTCGTTGATTGGACGAAACCCACATAACGCTTCAAACTTTGTTAATGCTAAAAAATGGGTGATCATTAGTAATTCTATAACACTACTGTTTCCAACTATGAAGTGACTCTTATAAATAAACAATAAAATCTTGCAAAAATCACAAATGCCTTTACAAATAAAGAGAATATACAATGGCATGTTTTATAGCACAATAAAATGATAAACACATAATCAAAAGGCATGTCTCTTTTTGGTTGACATAGTTATTCACAGATGTAATGAATTTCCTTCATTTATGTTTAGTTGTTGAAATATGTTTGTAAAGAAATTTGATATAAATATTTCAGTCATGGTCTAGTGCACTTTTGCTAGGTAGCTATTTTCATACATCAAAATGAAGTTTTTAAATTGCCAACTTTTTCTAGATTTCTGATAGGTGGGTGGGTGACGACGGGTGTTTTGTTTGTCAAAAAATATGACATCTAACAATATGGGTTAACTAATGGAAATTAAACGAAATAATATATGTATTCTACATCAAGGTATCAATCACTAGTTGTACAAGAAAATAACCAACACTCAAAAAAGAATTTTATTTTCCATTGCCTAATTTTTATCCCCATTCGTGCAGT
Source organism: Candelabrum cocksii (assembly GCA_963930725.1). NCBI lineage: Eukaryota > Metazoa > Cnidaria > Hydrozoa > Anthoathecata > Candelabridae > Candelabrum > Candelabrum cocksii. The sequence continues at coordinate 1,222,444 of OZ005670.1, read as the reverse complement.
TGTTTACACGGTGGCGAAAAAAGCAATGCAATGCAATCTCTGTTATCCAACCTTTTATTTTCTTATTAACCAAATCAAGGCAAGCTTAAATGGCTACACTCTATTTTAAACGAAAAAAGACAAGCTGAAAAAATGTTCTTCAAAATTTATTCCCGATATAGTGATGAGTCCGAGATTTATATAGCTAGCCTCAAATAACAAGAAATATAACATGGTAAAACGTTTACCTATTGCCATCTCAGGTTTGTGGTTTGGATCTTTGTAGATTTTTGGTTGCTCCTCGAACAGCTTTTGGGCCATTTCTTTCGTTGGATGGGCTTGGATCGACAATGCTTTGTTTATTGATAACACTTTAAACAAATACGGGAAGTGGTTGTTAAACTTATCACAAACTAACGGTCCCATAGCTGCAGGGTTTCGTTTTACCCATTCACCAAAATCAACGTCTTCTTCATTCTGATTTCTTACTTTGCATGGAAAACTTGGGTGTGTTCCCATCCAGAGCTAGTGGAGCAAAAATATTGGGTGAGTCATGGTTAAAAATAAATAAAACATCAATGCCCAGACAACAATCACAAAAGTTTGACTTGACATGCTGAGTGTAACCAAAGTGATGGAAAAGGTATTCACCAACCCATGTAAGTGTTAAATTCTCTTATAGCCATAAAAAGGTTACAGGATTCGTAAATATTGTTTTATGATAAAACAAGTTTACAACTGATATAATCTCCACCTACCCTTCAATGGATTAAGCTCAAATTTGGCATAATTGTTGACCCCGATTGCCAAAAATCACAGAGACAACCACCATAATGTTTGAAGCAGTTTGTGAGAGGGGTTATGCCATTTTGTCATGGATAAAGCATTAAAATAGTTTACAAATTTGGCTGAAACACTTTAAATCAATGCTGTAATAGGAGGAGAGTAAGAAATATTGTTAAAGATGTTGTTTTTCTGATGTCTTTTTTCCCTCTTACTGGGGTTGGCGCTAGGAAGGAAATCCCGCTGTAAAAACATTATGCTTCAATAAACCATCAGATGATTAAACCTACAGAATTGTGGGGAATATCATCTTTTGAAAACGTGCAACCCACTCTGAGTAGAAAAGGTCACATAAAAACGGATGATGATGATGTCTCACTTATTTATAGAATTTGGTACTCCCAAGGAATATTATGCACAAAAACCTTTTTTAGTTTTTTGTGTATTGTGGATTTATTTAAAAATATTGACCACGTAACAAAAAACTTGATTTGCAGTTTTATAAATCTTCCTTAATTGTGCCAGAATAGATTCTAAATTCAATGAGGTAATTTCAAAATGGCGATGATAAAAAATGTTTGATTACAAATCTTTCTATACTCAAAGTATATCGCACTAAGTATATATATATTTGTAGTTGCTATGGAAACAAAAATGCAAGTTTGGAATGTGTACTTTAAACATTACGTATATATGTATGTTATCTTACTAAAATGTTAAACATATTTATTTATCAAACAAGAAAAGAATGATAATTGAGTACTTTTTAAAAGTTCAATAAACTTTAAAATGAATGAAAGTAAAAATGAACATTTCGCAGACCATCCTCAGTCTTCTCATTTTTTTGTGTATGCCAGATGTTTTTAACTTTTTTGTAAGGGGAATAAGATTTTTTTGGTTTTATAGACATTATGCACTTTCTTGTGTTTTATAGACATGCACTTTTTGTGTTTTCTTCATAACGATTTTTGAAACCCACATCCAAGTAAATTGTATTTCTAAATTAGAATACTGTATCCCTGAAGTACTGTTTGTATTAGATAGTTTTTGTGCCATATATATAAAATATTCTTTGCTCATTTTTAGAATACTTCAATGTACATTGACGCACCTGAATTCATTTAATGAGTGACTTTAATTGGATTGTATATACTACCTAGCTAAATAATTTTTAAAAAAAAACTCATGAAAAAAGTTCATGTTTAACATTTGGAGAAGTATTTTTTCTACAATTCTGTCTTACGAATGATAGATACAATCGCTGTTGGCTAAAAGTGCTTCTTCAAGATAACCACATGACCTGTACTTTTTATCTGCATTTTGTATGAAGAGTTATATATTGAATGACTAAGATATTGCAAGTCACTTGAGAAAAAGTATTTTTAATTATAAAAACCATAATTGAGTAGTTGGAAGACCCAAGTTACCCAAAATTATTAGAAGTAGTCTTCTTGGTCCCGTAAATTATTTAAACGTACCTCTGCATATGTCTCTTCCTCATTTAGAACAAAACCAGGACTGTCCTTTAATAGAAGAGCAACAGTACTATCACTTCCCACTTTTCCCCATGATGAGCATTGAACACCACAGTTAAGCGCCAATACTAAAAAATAGTTCAGATTTAAGAGGATGGAAAAGCTAGTAGAATGAAGTGACTTTAAAAAAATGGTGAATTAGGGGGGGGGGGAGGGGGTATTTTCTCATTCAGGTTCATCAATTCACTCTTTCAGCTTCAAATATTCACAAATTCTAAGTATATATACATTATACTGTAGAACTTGGAACATAGTAAAGTATTTTCTGAGAATAATCATTTGTCTTCAACAAATCAGTTACATTCAATGAGGCAATTATATGCCATTCAAAAAGTTTCTGGTATTTAGAATGTTCTTAGGCTATTTCATTCAGTTTTTAAATTAAATATGAAAAGAAAAAAACAACGTAAAAAAGCTTTAGGGATATTCTTTTGGGCGCCCATGCAGTTCAGACGATTCGGGTCTGGTGATACGATACGATATCTGGTGAAACACTCATTGAGAAATAAAATTTGAAAACTCATTTGACCAAACGTTATGCACTACTCCACAGCTAATAGGAATTAACAAAACTGCAAACCTGGGAATTTCTTCATTGGTAACCAAAAATGAAAAGTAAGCTTTAGAGAACTTGTTTTAAGACTCGGCTCTATAATAGCTAAGAAACCAGACACGGAGTTCTTTCTACGTTTTGCACAGTTGATCTCTATACGTCCGAATTATTTATTAAAATATTCCGGTGTTTAACATCTGCAATCATTCAGAGACGAGAAAAAAGTCTTTACAATTTATCATGAACTTGAATTTTTAGCTTTCGATTAAACTAGCGTAAAAACCTATGTTTTTAGTAACAAGTGTTTAAAAAAACCTATTCATAGTTTATTTATGAAATTTATGTTTGGAAAAGTGGAGGTGAAGATCTTGGAGAATTACGCGGATGATTTTGGCTTCAATTTACTGTGTGCAACTCAATTGGGTTATGATTCGTTCGTATTATCATAGAATTTTATTTGACAACAATGCAAGACTTTAGAACGAAAAATGATTTTTAACACTGGTAACGGGTTTACTGTGTCAGGGAGTTTTTCGCCTTAACGTTAAAAGCAACAGCCCTATTGTTAAACTTTTGAAATCTCTTTTTTGTTGTTGAGAGTATGCAGAGGCGTAACTGGGGTGGGTGTGGGGTGTGACACCCAATCCTCAAAAATCAAGGGCAAAAAATTTCTGATAAATTCTGCAACTAATTCTTACATTTCGTGTCTCTCTCTCTCTCGGGTTAGAAGAAGAAATACATGTGAATTGTTAGTCACTTCCCAGAGTGGGGCATGTAATTAAAAAGTGAGGTTGCATGGAATATGACGGAAACACTTCTATTTCAGATGTATACAAGAAACATCCCCTGATAATTCGCAAAAAATATATAAAATGCTTTTCCTTCTATACATGTTAAAATCCATCGAACGAATAACATTCCTTCTGCATAATAGTCAATCAAAAGGGATTATATGTATATATTTACCCCCCCCCCCCCCCTCCCTCCCTCCCACCGTATTTTTAAAGAAAATTGTGAACGTCTTTTGTTGATATGCGAACAGATTGAAGAATACATGTACCCCAACACTCATATCCACACTGTGATCTCCTTTTTTATCTGGTTTCCTTTCAGTTTCTCCTCGTCCTGTTTTCTCTTTTTCTCGAGCTCATTGATGGCCTCGCCCACTATATACGCGATGCGTTTGCTTGAATGGAAGATGAAGGGGTGTTCGTGACCCTCGTCATCCAAACGAACATCGGCTTGCGGGTACTTCTGCTTGGTTAGTCGATAGAATGAATGCGGTGTCCATTGGTCGGTCGCTCCATAGAAGAACATGATGCGATCACCCAGCTCGCTGATCGTCTCTTCGATGTTGACGATGTCTTCAACTTTCGACAGCTCCTGTGTGGTGAACACCAGGTTTTTCAGAGCGTTTTTAGTGAAAAGCGACGATATACCGACTTCAAACGCTCGCTTTGTTGATTTCGTCGCCGACTCTCGCGCTCGCTTTTTCGCGATGTTTCGTATAATTTTCTTTTTGGTTTTCGGCATTGCATCGGTGAGATGGGTGGCTCTCAGCGTGTGTTTCTCCAAATTCTCCAACAACGGCACCCACTTCTGCCCGCCCATTGTCTCCATAATATGCTCGAAAACTGGGAAGAGCAAACACACTTGGCTAATACGCTCCAGCGTTTGCATTCTCTTTAAGACGTTCAAAGAAACGTAGGAGCCCATAGAGTGCGCGACAACGATGATTTTCTTTTCAGGAGCGATATGCTGCTTGATGAATTGTTCTTTGTGAGCGATCTGATCTTCCATTGTAAACATATGCTCGTCAGTGTACGTCAGATTCGGGTACTTCTCGTGCAACATTCGATTTAGCAGATTCTTATTCGAGTGGATGATCGTGTGACCTGGAAAAGGAGAAGCTTATTCACTGGGACACGCGCACCTGATTTGTTAACCATTTCTTTAGCTATGCATAAAAGACTGCATTGTGTATACAGTATACTCCCGATAAGTCAGACTATCACTAAGTGGGACGGTTTTTCTCGGTCCCTTGAACTTCCTAGGCATTCGCTTAAGTGGGACATTCGCTAAGTGGGACAGATTTCGTCGGTCCCTTGAGTGTCCCACTCATCGGGAGTATGCTGTATAAGTATAACAAAACAAAATACAGGATATTCGTCGACACAAAGCAGTGAAACACAACACAATGGGCATGAAACAAATTTCCGATTAACATTCTTTTGCTGTACACTGATTAGCAATTTAGTTTTGCCATTCAGCGCACTGTACCAATATATAGAATAACTCCAACCACCCTCCGGGAATCAGGAGCTTTAGAGTTAGAGTACATGCAACAAGAAATTTCTCAAAAAAAAAAATTAAAAAAAATCAAAATCAAAAAATCCTTATTGTGAGTTTAAAAATAAACATGAAACGAATATCTCGAAAACATATGAAGAACTTGAGTAATTTTGATTGGGTTTTGTGAAAGAAACCTACCACAATGCGAGACTCCAATCACTGGCACTCGGTAATGAACATGCAAGGTCTGAAGGAACTCATCGTAAAACTCGATAATACCAGGATTTCCTGGTATGAATAATACGACGGTATCACCGCGAGTGTCCGCGGAAAGGTACGAGACCCACGTGAGCATATTGTTCACCTCGACAGCAAAATATTTGACCTTCTCCCGATCGACCTTTGCCCCGTCCACCATGTTCTTCCCAAACACAAGGCCCTCCTTCAATCGCTTGTGCATCCTCTGTAACATAAAAGCAATTTTTTAGTTGGATGATCGAGCCTGTAGTTAGATGATCGAGCCGTTAAAAATTGTGAAATTGTATTGAATATCTCTACACAATATCATGATTATGAAAACAGCCAGTAAATCAAGAAGGTCAAGACCATCGATGGTGTTAGAGATTTACTGAAATAGTTTAAAGGCTTTTCAATCAATCAATCAATTTTATTTTCCAATCAACAATATGTACAAAAAAAAACTCTTAAAAATAAAAATGAAATGATTAATAAATTACATCTCAGTATTAGCAAAATAACGTATATATACAGTCAAAAAATGTTATAGGAGCCACTAACTACAAAACGAAGACACAAACCACGGCCATGTTACAGATTAAAATAAGACAATGTGTCATACATAGATAGACGTAGATATCACAATCGCTAGTTTTGCTAACGAATAACAATAACCGGAAAAATATCGGTTTCTGTTTCTGTTTGTGCACGCACTTTTTTTATTATACTCGTTTTTCTACGAGAAACCTAGCAAAGGACCCTGTTATTAATTACAGTACTGAAATTTCATGTTTTAGTTCTAAACATTTCGCATTATCATGAACACATCGAGTTTATTATTTTGGGAAATTTAAATATTAAGTTAATCGTTGTTTGTAAGCTGTCGATGGATTTGTCAACAAAAGAAACTAGCAAAGTTATTCCAAAGTTTACTAGAACACATTCAACATATCGATTACTGTCGACATATCCATCGTTTCCTTTGCAGTCACAGTCAACACTCTTACTGCTTTTGTTGTTTTCACAAAAAGGAAGTATATTTTAAATAAAAATGAGTTTTTAATGCCTTTCCACGGATCTTTTTTTATATAACTAAGTTATGCTTTGTCACGTGTCACATGCGGTGCTTTGAGTGGATGCAAGTTGTTTTCAAAAATTGTCAAGATAAAAATCATCGAACTAAACTGTGTTACAAACAATAACTGTACATATTTACCTCTGGGGTCCTCGTCTCCTGCTCTACATGCGGCATTCCTTTTTCACACTAATATCGTCACTAAGAAATCCGTTACAAGCCTTAAAATTCCTCTTATGAAACTCTCGTCACAAGATTGTTTATCTTATTGAGCGGTTGATAAACTTTAATGAGCAGTTTACTAAAAAAGAGGAAGTTTGTATTATAAAGACGACACGATGACAAATATATTAGTGACGTTCAATGTTTTTAAGTTAACTGGAGTGTGACTATTCCTTTACGTTTTTCTATTGTTTTTATAAGAGGGTCTCAGCAAAAATGCTTAGAAACTTTATGTAGGCGTTTTGCTTGAAATCTTTTCCCACATACTCAGGTTAGTTATTGTTGCCATATTTTAAATTGAAAACTTTATTGTTATATGAGTAGATAAACACGATATAGTTTTACATCACAGACGGTGAATCTAACACTGTAAACATATCTCAAAAGCACTTGCATTATCGTGTCATTGTAACTATGAACTCCTAGTCGATCCTTAATGCGCGTATATTATAATGCCGCCTTTATAACGGCCGTCCAATATTTCGAATATGGCAAGTGAATACATAGTAAGTCGTTAAAATGCTTATTACATATCAAATATTTAAGGCATTTACAGTTTTCGGACAATAGAAAATTGTGGAAAATATTTTCGTTTGTATCGTTGTAAAAACAACATGAAGATGAGGATGAGAAGAATGAGATTTTCTGCGTAGATACATTTACATTTCTAGTTGTTATTTAAAACTGATTTTTTTTCCCGTGCCGAATAATGACGTAGGTACTTTTGCAGTATAGAAGCCAACAAGCCAACAACAGCACACATGTGTTTTGTTGTAATTTAAAACTATTTATTTAAAAAAGTTTCGTGTTAAATGGCATGAAATAAACATCATTGGTTTTGTTTGAATTTTGCAGGAAAGAAACAAAATGCGCATCTCGCATGAAACTGTTACAGTTAATTGCACTTTTAAGCTGCTTTTGAACGATTACGTAATTCCGATTAACAGACCTAATGGCCTAATAATCGCATACTGGTTTTAACACAATGTTTACAATATTTGAAAGTTCCTCCGTAGAATTAACAATCGCACAAAGACATGTTGTATTGCCAAAAGATATAGTATTGTATGAAAATATACTGGACCAATCCTTACTCGTTCTTTTAGAAATACCGGACCACTGGTTTTGCGATTACTTTACAGCCTTACTTTGTACACAATATTATTCTTCAATTGAATTTTGAAAACATGCAAAAGATAAAATAGGTTGTATAATATCTGAGTTATGCGTAACATATCCCATTTTGAATTACCCTCCGTTTGTTGTTATCGCCAATGCTGAATGGCTTTAAATATATTCTCTCTTGGAACAACAACAGTGTTAAAGGAATGAGGAAGCTGATATAAGCGCTTGGAAACATTAGTATATTATTACTTGCTATTGCCGTTAAAATAATAAGATCAAAAATATCGTCCTCACTCCCATCGCGAGCCGTTGATCGTCAGCAATTAGATGAGTGACAAGATACAATGTAACAGTTGTGCTTTGTAGAAGTGATTAACTTTTCGATTCAACAAAATGTTCCCATCGCGAGCAGTTTATCCCGATGTTTTTAATTATTTAGAATGCTTAAGGGCCTGGTGTTGAATATCAACTATCATATTAGTACTCATTCTTCTTATCTTGGAGGCAAAAATCATGAAATTTAGTTATCATGATTTCTTTTAGGTTTTAAGGTTGAAAGGATGGAAACAGTCCAACATTCGATACAACACACAACTTTAACAGGTTCTGTAAACATGCTGAGATTAACGGTCGTCCGTATATTATTAAAAAAAAGCAATTATTTTCTAGCAAAGATTAAATCTTTAAAAACGTGCAATAATGTGTCGTAATTTGCGCAAACTGTAATGTTTGTTACAATGAACAATCTGTACGACACTCAAAGCACGGGTGAATATTTGAAGTAGAACTCGTTATCAACAAAGGAATCTATCCACATCCGGAAAAAGATCTTAAATGTTTCGAAATTGTATCAACGATTGTTTTAGTACTTTAGCGCCCCATCAGAGTGTCAACTCAAAATTTAAGAGGGTTTATATTAAAACTTGAGTTGAACAAGTGACACATAAATTCAGGTTGATTGGTTTTTTAGAATCTCGGCGTTAACTTCAGGTAATTACATCCTACGACGAATGACACATAATGACTGATAGTTTTAAATGGTTTTTTAATTAATATACTTGTATATGTGATTTATCATTTTTAACACTATATAAACCTTTGCAACGTTATTTTATTCACTGATTGAAGATGTAGGCAGAGATCTACGAAAGGTGAAATCAAAACGTTGAAATGAAAATATTTATCCTTAGATATGTTCAAGAGCTGCGTAAATGATTTTGGCGCACAATCTTGTTTTCTTTTAAGCGTTACGTAATACCACGCAGGTTTCACTGCGGAAGAGTTCCGGTGACAAATGTAATCGGTATGGTGGCAGAGAAGGGCCATCGAGAAAAAAATATTCAAATCGAAAAAAATATATTTGAATCGAGAAAAAAATGTTGTATATAGATTATTTTACGAAAGATTTTGTCATGTTCAGTAATGGGTCAAAATATGTAACGATCAATTTTCAGAAATGTGGCTCGATTAATTTTCTTCATTTCAAAGTTGAAAATAGTACTCGAGTATCGGTGAACACATGTGCTATAACACTTACTTTTCCTGTGAATATCAGGTATGCATGCTCGTCCCCAATTCATAGAAAATTTAATCGATGACGTATATTCATCTCGTGGATTTGCTAAGGGGAAAGAGGTAGAAATGTAGCAGAAAAATTCATATCATATTTTACATACATCTTATATATAAAAAGATGTTTTTGTTCACTTCTTTATTTAACTTTTTGCTTAATGTTGGGTTGTACCTTAAGGGGATAATCTTCGCGGGAACTTTATCTCGCAGATAACCTAATCGTTTATTTTAGGGGATTTAACTCACGGCTCTGAAGAAATGACAATTTTGAAAAATAAACGCCTTTTGGCTAAAATATGGCATCTTCCGCGGAAGCTCCATTTAGAAAATTTTAAGATTTGCCATGAAGGTTTTGATACTTTTTATTACTGTGCAAAAGTTTTTGGTTCGTATATATAAATGTACATTGGTTATGGAATGAAATAAAAGCACCATATCACGTGAATAAATATTGCATATTTATTCTGTTGCTATTTGAATAATTATATGATGAATTTCTCTCCCATATTCCCAATCCATTGGAGGATATCTCAAGTTCCCTCCCATATTCCCAATCCATTGGAGGATATCTCAAGTTCCCTCCCATATTCCCAATCCATTGAAGGATATCTCAAGTTCCCTCCCATATTCCCAATCCATTGGAGGATATCTCAAGTTCCCTCCCATATTCCCAATCCATTGGAGGATATCTCAAGTTCCCTCCCATATTCCCAATCCATTGGAGGATATCTCAAGTTCCCTCCCATATTCCCAATCCATTGGAGGATATCTCAAGTTCCCTCCCATATTCCCAATCCATTGGAGGATATCTCAAGTTCCCTCCCATATTCCCAATCCATTGAAGGATATCTCAAGTTCCCTCCCATATTCCCAATCCATTGGAGGATATCTCAAGTTCCCTCCCATATTCCCAATCCATTGGAGGATATCTCAAGTTCCCTCCCATATTCCCAATCCATTGGAGGATATCTCAAGTTCCCTCCCATATTCCCAATCCATTGGAGGATATCTCAAGTTCCTTCCCATATTCCCAATCCATTGGAGGATATCTCAAGTTCTCTCCCATATTCCCAATCCATTGGAGAATATCTCAAGTTCCCTCCCATATTCCCAATCCATTGGAGAATATCTCAAGTTCTCGCTTTGAACCATGTAATCAAAATATTCTTGAGCAACCGCATTGGCTATGTTATATCCATCTTCAAGAAGATTATCTTTCTCTCTGTGCCTATGCCTCCTCGATATTGTGCGCGCGTGGTCTAGTGGTTGAAACTTATGTTTCTGGCCGCCATGGCCCAGGTTCGATTCTCGCTAGAGACAAAAAAAATGTTCAAACCGAGAATCACCTGAGTGCGCGGCACCTTTGGGAAGTGCCTGAAAAACTTACCACGGGTTAACCAAAGCCTTGCGAAGGAAATTTGGTAGACTAACGGTCGAATAATAAGTTACGAAAATGTACTTTCCAACAATGGACCCAGTGGAAACAACTACAGCACATTCTTGTGGTCTGGGTTTTCTGGGTTATCCACTTAAAATATGAATCATTATTATTATTATTATTATTATTATTATTATTATTATTATTATTATTATTATTATTATTATTATTATTATTATTATTATTATTATTATTATTATTATTATTATTATTATTATTATTATTATTATTATTATTATTATTATTATTATTATTATTATTATTATTATTATTATTATTATTATTATTATTATTATTATTATTATTATTATTATTATTATTATTATTATTATTATTATTATTATTATTATTATTATTATTATTATTATTATTATTATTATTATTATTATTATTATTATTATTATTATTATCATCCACAGAAATTTCTACTCCTTGATCTGTAAAACCTGAATTTTGAAACAGGAAAACAATTCATCTGGTCTGCCAGGTGTCAACTAATGAGTATTCCATTCGATTTGAATATTTTTTTCTCGATTCAATTATTTTTTTCTCGATTTGATTATTTTTTTCTCGATTGGATTATTTTTTTCTCGATTCGATTATTTTTTTCTCAATTCGAATATTTTTTCTCGATTCGATTATTTTTTTCTCGATTCGATTATTTTTTTCTCGATTCGATTATTTTTTTCTCGATTCGATTATTTTTTTCTCGATTCGATTATTTTTTTCTCGATTCGATTATTTTTTTCTCGATTCGATTATTTTTTTCTCGATTCGATTATTTTTTTCTCGATTCGATTATTTTTTTCTCGATTCGATTATTTTTTTCTCGATTCGATTATTTTTTTCTCGATTCGATTATTTTTTTCTCGATTCGATTATTTTTTTCTCGTTTCGATTATTTTTTTCTCGATTCGATTATTTTTTTCTCGATTCGATTATTTTTTTCTCGATTCGATTATTTTTTTCTCGATTCGAATATTTTTTTCTCGATTTGATTATTTTTTTCTCGATTCAATTATTTTTTTCTCGATTCGATTTTTTTTTTTCGATTTGAATATTTTTTCTCGATGGCCCTTCTCGGCCACCATACAAAAAGCTCAATAATCGGATAGTTATGGTTTTTGTGTTTTTCAGTTTTAGCATATTTTATTCCATCCGGATGGATGAAATTGCATATATTATTGTATATAACCTTTTAAAGTTGCCCCAGATGTTTAAATACGTTTGTAACTTTTTAGCACCAAACAAGTTTATAGATGAAAGCTCCTCGCCGACGAACTAGGACTCCACTAGTACATCTATTAAGTTAGGTTTTGTTGCATTTTTGATATTTGGTCCAATGGTGCACAGTACTATAATAAACTGCTATGATATCGGCGAATAGGCCGAGTGGATAAAATAACCCCAACATTTGAGCATTCACATGTGATTCAAGAAATAACATATAATATGGAACTCAGGTTTTTAAAAATATTTGCGCTGAATGATTCTAAACTTGATTCGTGGTACTGTACAATATTCGAGGAATGTTCCATTGGAATCGGTCCAGGGGGCTAAGAGGGGTTAGTTGACATACATACAAATATCCGTGCTTGATGAATGTTTGTGTTAATGATGTAGGGATGTTGATGCAAGTAGTGCGATTAAATAATGATTAAATATATACCACACAGTGTGTTTTACGGTCATCGGATTCAAATTATTGTTTGTATGGCCCGATTGGGTGTCTTCATCTTTGTCGTTTAACCACTCTTAACTATTAAAACGTTATGGGGTTTGAAAGCAATGCAGGGGCGATTAAGGGTTTGACAGCAATTATCCTTTTACAATTCAAATATATACCACATCGCTATCTCCTCTCAATGTTGTTTTCAAAGCAAGTTGTCTTTAAGGTAGAGTATTATTGGCGGTTTCTACATACGCGAAGTAAATATTTTCTCCACATCAATAAAAGCTGATAAATCATGGATATTGAGAGACAGCTTCTCAAAGAAAACTCCATAAAAAATACATTTGATGAAGAAGGATTGGCTATGTGAGCAGCGTACTATCTTTTACTCTTATGATTCTCTTCACTGCTCTGCAGCATCATGTGGAATCGCTGAAGAACATCTTCCTCGTTGCTCTCATTCTTCATTCCTTCGTGAAGAGTTTGGTGTTGAGAGTAAAACAAAGTTTTCTCCTCTTCGCATAATTCCATTTGCACTGTTATTTCTTCAGTGGCTGGAACGTTAAAAAATTCAAAATTCTACGTATATAACGACAACTCTGCATACATAGTCCTAGAGATATCACACTTTAGAGGTAAGATTTTTTCCTCTTACTTCCTTTTGGAAGGTTGAAGAGTTTTTAAATCAAAATGTAATGGGTTTATTCTTACTTGTGTTCTTCACATTTTTAACTTCTCCCACAAACCTATGAACGCCAAGGACATTTGTTTTACTCGGCGCATGCGTGTAGTTGGCAATGTACAATGGGAATTCATCATCCATTTTAAACATCGGGTTGATCTTGTACTCAACTTTCACTTCCGCGTAGATCTGCTCGCTCTTAACCTCTTTCTCGATGTCTTTTTCACTGGAAGAGAGGTTCAAGGTACAGCCAGGATGCTAATAGAAGAGGTATTGCAACTATGTGTTCATCCAATAACAACCACAGTAATATTTTCCTATGACAATCTTTATTTTACCTTTCAGCGCAAAACCTGCTCCGTATTTCAAATCCACATCCTGTGCATAGCAACACCACTACGAGCGCAGAGAATGTTGGGAGTAATATTCCCATAATGCTAGTATCCGCGGCTACTAAAAATAACGTGATTGGTCAGTGTATCATTCTGTTAGGCTTACAAATCCCCACCCCAACCCCTTCTTGTCATCGATTTTGGTGATCGTGTCCTTTTTGATGCCATAAACCTAGCCATTTGTCAACTATTTACCGACTTGTGAACGTTCCCTTATTCAATTTTAACCCATAAAATACTGTCAATTATTTTTACCATGGTTCATGACAGTTTCATAAAAGAGCGTTAAGAAGAGACGGACATTCCATATTCTTGTTTAAGTAGTACTCCTTTATTTTATAAGCATGGTGTATTTTGAGCCCAGCCTCAATATATAAAAAAGGTGTAGTGTTATCGGTTCTTGGTTATCTTAGACTTTTTTATAAAACAAATAGTAGAAAACGAGTTCGCCACCATGGACACATAACAAAAGACTCTACCTATTGATATGGTCAATATTCCCGCCATAACGAGCATGAGTAGAGCTAACACCTTCAACATTTTTAACAGATTTGAGACAGCTCAATAACAAAATCGTATAAAATGTTTAATTCATTCCCATACATTATTCATACCCACAATCACCATTTATAACTCGTCAAAATAGTTTCGTTCGTAACTTTCCAGATGAGATGAGGAGATGACATTTCTGAAATGTTTTTCGATATTCAAATGCTGACATCCGGAAACTTACTAAAGCAACTAACAGATTGCTGTATAATACAACATTTAAATATAAATCACACGTTACCAAATAATTCTAAACAAAAAAAACTTGTTTGTTTGCCACACCAAATGAAACAAATAGTTCAATTCAAAAATATACCAAATAAAATCCATGTTTCTGATGCATACTTCCTTACTTCTCGGAGTCGACCATGACTCACTGCCGGATCCATTCTCTCCACTTTTCTCTGTCCTGTGCTAGTTGGTACCATGAGTCAGGTGGTATTGAAATTTTATCCATTTTAACCTTTAAACCAAAGGGTAAAGGGCAAAGATGTCTGGGATAAAAATGATGAATGCAAGCATAGTCCAATTTGGTTGGTTATCTGGTTTGGACATTATTTGAATTTGGGGTGATTTTAGTAGTCGCAAATGGGCGCGTTTGGTACGATGTCTGACACAGTCAACGCCACTTTTTTTCAACATGTGCAGACACCAGGTCTCATATCTTTATAGAATGCTATTCTTAACTGTTATTCCTCTTTATTGTAAAACGTACTAATATTTTTGTAATTTTTTTGGCAAAAAGAGAAAAAGGAAAAAAACTTTTATTTCCATTTGGAGGTTCATAATATTTAATGTTTCTGCCATTTTAAAACGTTAAGTTTTTAAAGGAAATTTTAAAGAAAAGTGTGTCTCCTTGGAGTGCTTCGATCTCTTGTTTAATGGCGATGATGGAACCACTTATTGCTAAGTGTATAACAGTTGTTTTAATTTTTCTTTGTTTTAAAATTAGAAAGGAAGTCTCAATTTTACATTTCAAAAATAAATTACCTGAATTTTACGACCATTAACTTGTTTCCATTGACTTCTAAATTAACCTCACTTCGCATTCTACAACCAGTCATCAGTAGGACCAGATGAACTTTGTGTAGAGGCAAGTTAACATTTTAGTATCTATGTAAATAATTAACGTTTTTATCCGTCATTGTTTTTATTTATTTTATACAGGACACATGTTAATAGTAGTATATGATTTTAATACTGAAATATATATATCCTGTCGAAATATTTATAATAATAATAATCTATAAAGTTTCTTCGTGAGGCAACCAAATGTCTTTCTTCGTAAGAACACAAAGTAAACCAATTAGAAGCGACCTTTGAAGTACGATATCATATAATTGGTTTTATTTTAAACAGCTATTCATAAGTAGACTTGTTCTTACAAGATTAGTATCTATTTAACCTATCTGAACATTGCAGGTCATTCTAATAACATGCATAAATTATCTGAACATTGCAGGTCATTCTAATAACATGCATAAATTATCTGAACATTGCAGGTCATTCTAATAACATGCATAAATTATTTTCTGCACGAAAAAATGTACCTTAGTAGTGAATGTTTAATCAAATTTATTTTATAACAAAGTAGCAGGATTTGGATTAGTTACATTTAAGTATAAGAAGTATGGCCAGGAACTTTGAAGATCTTAAAAATTTATTTGAAAATCCCATTCACGTTATCTGCTTACCGAGTCTTGGTGCGCAGAAAACTCGCTTAACGTTTCCTCATTAAAACTTAATGGTTGACGTTTTACATTTACAAAGACCCGCAAAAATGGGTGGAGGTATGTTTGTTCATAACAGCTTCATTTACATCGAAAGAAAACACCTGTCATCATCGAATCCGCGAAACATTATCAATTGAAAATATTTTTAAAAATGGGATAAATTCAATTATAAGTTATAACTACCGCCCGCCTAACAATGAGTTAAAATATTATGAACATTATATTGCAGATTCTTTCGGAAAAATCAACAGGAAAATAAAAAGCGTTCATTTCCTCAGTGATTTTAATCTTGACGCGTTAAACTACGACACAGACATAAATGAATGATATTTACGACACTTTAATGAGCTTTGGAATAATACCAGTTATTAACTCGTGTTACAAAACGCTGCGCCAGCGCAATTTTTTATAAAGTTGGCGTGTATACATCCTGTGTAAATATTTAATTTAATAATAATAAGAAGAAAGAAAAAATTTACACCCTAGCACTTTTGACTAGATTAGCATTCGCCTAAAGGCTCGTTAAATATTTTGAAAAACATAAAAAACTCAAAAAAATATTCGCCATATTTTTCTCGTATCTCGCGATAACTACATAACGCAAAGTATATCTCGTTCCATTCAACTAAGAAGGAGAAATATTTATTTACAGTAAACAATACTTTGGAGTTTCTAATTTCCTAATCTTCGCCATGCAGACCCCCTGTACCTAACACAACGAATGGATAATCCTCAATTAACCAATATCCCTACGTTCGTATAACAACTACTTTTTATAATTACAAGTCATCTCCTAACAATCTATGAATGTCTTTAAAAACTACCCTGATCCCTGAATTGTCTCTTCCTCATCATACCAAACGTGTTTTAACGATCGGTTCTCCTGTTTGCGTCCAAAACGTTGGATGTTACTTCATCGGAAATCGAACAGATCGTCAACATACTGATCCACTTCTTCAACGATAACACCATCATCATTCTCGTATGATTCGTTAACATGTGCAATTTCATGGGCGTTGAATCTCACCTGTTTTACGGGCGGAGAGCCAGTTGTACGACCAATATCAGACGTAGAACCTATGCCTGATTCACTAGAACATTCGGGTGTATGCTCAACCTCTACATTGGAACATTCTACTTGTTCTGGTGGTGGTCCTTCTCCACTTGAGCCATCGAAATCAACGATAACCTCTTCAAACTCAGTTTCGTTATTCAACTCGGGCACAGCGTAAATATTTTCGTGGGCGCCCTCCAAGTATCCTTCAAGATCGCTCAAACTATCCTCGGCGAAAATCATCTGAACGGTGATGCTTTCCTCTTCCGAGTTTTTCTCTGAGGCAAAAACGAAAAGTACAACTAATCTAAAATATCGCCAAATTAGAAACGTTTCGTTCCTAAAACTCCCATTTCGAGTTGGTACGACTGCAGAGATTACTAAGTAACTGACTTTTTTTTGTAAGAAAATATTTCTGATTGCTGGTTGACAGTTGGCGACTATTTTTCTTTCTAAGAAGGTTATGATAAAGAGAATAAAACGTGAATGTAGCTAATATGGAAACCTGAGAACTGCTCCCACGTGATATTTTCCGACTTCATACGTTGTACGCTTATTGCTTTAGTTGTCCCTTTGTAAGAGTAGTTGGGTAGATACAGAGGCTGCTTTGTGTTTTCATGGTACATGGGGTTCACAGTGAGCACATCTGTAGGTGTAGAAGTGTTGTTGTAGATTGAAGCTAACGTAGATGGCTTGTTTTTCTTTCTTCTATAAACAAACATTCATGTTTGAACCACAATTTATTTGAGATTGAAAAATTGTTGCATTTGAATGAAACAAATGGCCAAAACACGTCAGTACCTGATCACTGATGTAAGAGAAATTGCAGTTGGTAAAAGAAAATATTTCAAACAAATCATTCACTCGGGTACAGTATAACTCAAATCTCGGGACAATACTGAGACAGTTCGAGGTGTTTTTATGAGAAGCTATTAGGAAAGGGGAATGGAAAAACAGTTCGAGTTAACGGAGTTCGAGTTATTGGTATTGAATTGTTATTTCATCGAATGTTTAGAATAAAAACGCGATTACTATAATTTTAATTTCACAAACGTTGATCCGCGAAAACTTATTTAAGCCTAATTTTTACATCTGTTTCCAAACACCAAAGCCTGATTTCGGGTGAATGCTAGTAACGCAAAGAACAGTTACCTTGGTTTCGCTGCGCATATCTTGTAGACGATGGCAACGATTAGGATGATGATGAGGACGAGGAGAAAGGCGATGAGAAGAGGGAGCACCCAGGATTCGTGAGAGCTCTCTGTAAATTGGAATATAAGAGATAAATTGGAAACAAGCGAAGAAAGAAAATCTAATTTAAAGAAGAAAATACATGGAATAAATCTCGAATACAACGATGGATGCAAAAAGAAAGAGCTCGTACACGCTTAAAGATATATAGCTTAAAGAACATGCAAGTTATGAGAAATGGATGGAGATGTTAAGCTTTAGAAACACACGTGACGTCACTATCCGGCGATAGCACTATGGTATTAGCGTTCGGCTCTTAACCGAAAGTTTCTTGGTTCGAGACCATGCTATCACAAAGTTGTTTAGTGAGCGGTAATAAATAAAAAACGCCTGTATTTCATTAAAAATAACCGTAGCACAAATGGGGGCAATTAAATACACTAAAACTCCGGGTTGAGGTCTTTATGATAAACGTTGATAATAATAAAAAGTTTATTTCTCAATTCTAAACCTATTCAGTTGGCGCGTCACTTACGTAAAATGTAAAGAATCACTGAGCCCAGGATAATTAGGAGCCAAGAGAGAAATTTCACAAGAGGGCAAATCTCCATCTGTACTTTATCTTCAACAAAAAAACCTTCAATATAGAAGCCACGAAAGATCTTAATATTTTATGACATGTTGACGTAAACTCGCTCTCTTACGCCTTTAAAGGATCTCTATGAAATTCGACGGTTGGGTTTTGTATTGTGAAAGAGAGACAATAGAAAAGGACTTCCAGTGAAACGAAGTTATTGCGGCAACTAACCAAAAGACCGGTAACGAACTAAACGACCGGAATGTTTTATTAAAGGAATTTGAATTTAATTGTAAAGAACGTAGGATGTAGAATATAGGATGTTTCAATCTCCCACAAAAGATGAAAGATTGAATTCAACACTGAATTGCTTATACTGATATAGGAATGATGGTAGACAATAGTTTATCAATAGTTTAAACCAAAAAAAGATTTTCCCTCTCAATCTCTCTTGAATTAATACTTCGGAAATTGTCTCGAAGTTTTGCATGGACATATTACACAATTCGAAAAACAATTTTTACTCAGATAAAAACTGAATAACGAGTAAATAAAAAAAAGAAATGAAGTTAATTATAAAATAATGAACATGGAAAATAGTGAACATAAAAAATAATGAACATAGAAAATAGTGAACATAGAAAATAGTGAACATAGAAAATAGTGAACATGGAAAATAGTAAACATAGAAAATAGTGAACATGGAAAATAGTGAACATGGAAAATAGTGAACATGCAAAATAGTGAACATAGAAAATAATGAACATAGAAAATAGTGAACATAGAAAATAGTGAACATAGAAAATAGTGAACATAGAAAATAGTAAACATAGAAAATAGTGAACATGGAAAATAGTGAACATGGAGAATAGTGAACATGCAAAATAGTGAACATAGAAAATAATGAACATAGAAAATAGTGAACATAGAAAATAGTGAACATAGAAAATAATGAACATAGAAAATAGTGAACATAGAAAATAGTGAACATGGAAAATAGTAAACATAAAAAATAGTGAACATAGAAAATAGTGAACATAGAAAATAGTAAACATAGAAAATAATGAACATGGAAAATAGTGAACATGCAAAATAGTAAACATAGAAAATAATGAACATGGAAAATAGTGAACATGGAAAATAGTGAACATGCAAAATAGTGAACATAGAAAATAATGAACATGGAAAATAGTGAACATAGAAAATAGTAAACATAGAAAATAATGAACATGGAAAATAGTGAACATGGAAAATAGTGAACATGGAAAATAGTGAACATGGAAAATAGTGAACATAGAAAATAATGAACATAGAAAATAGTGAACATAGAAAATAGTGAACATAGAAAATAGTGAACATAGAAAATAGTGAACATAGAAAATAGTGAACATAGAAAATAGTGAACATGGAAAATAGTGAACATGGAAAATAGTGAACATGGAAAATAGTGAACATGGAAAATAGTGAACATGGAAAATAGTGAACATGGAAAATAGTAAACATAGAAAATAATGAACATGGAAAATAGTGAACATGCAAAATAGTAAACATAGAAAATAATGAACATGGAAAATAGTGAACATAGAAAATAGTGAACATAGAAAATAATGAACATAGAAAATAGTGAACATAGAAAATAGTGAACATAGAAAATAGTGAACATAGAAAATAGTGAACATAGAAAATAGTGAACATGGAAAATAGTGAACATGGAAAATAGTGAACATGGAAAATAGTGAACATGGAAAATAGTGAACATGGAAAATAGTAAACATAGAAAATAATGAACATGGAAAATAGTGAACATGCAAAATAGTGAACATAGAAAATAGTGAACATAGAAAATAGTGAACATAGAAAATAGTGAACATAGAAAATAGTAAACATAGAAAATAGTGAACATGGAAAATAGTAAACATAAAAAATAGTGAACATAGAAAATAATGAACATAGAAAATAGTAAACATAGAAAATAGTGAACATAGAAAATAGTGAACATAGAAAATAGTGAACATAGAAAATAGTAAACATAGAAAATAGTGAACATAGAAAATAGTGAACTATGAAAATAGTAAACATAGAAAATAGTAAACATAAAAAATAGTGAACATAAAATTCTGAATTCTAAAGACTTTCCCCGGTAATCGCGGCCAAATATATCATTCTTTGCTTTATACAATCCAAGTAAGAGGTTAAATTGGAAACAAATAGATAAAATTAAATACCCACCAGTAACTGTGAGGGTGACATATTTTCTGCTTGTCCCAACTACATTCGTCACTTCACACTGATATACTGATGTTCCAACTTTTGTTTCCAGAACTTTCGCAGAAAGTATAAAAGTCTCCTCAATGGAGAGCACTTCAGATGTCGAGTTGATTCTCCAACGCACGGATGGTTTGGGAACACCACTCCCCCTACATGTTAAGTTTGCTTCATTTCCAATGACAACCAAAGATTCTGGTGTTATGAAATAGATTTCTGGCTTGCCTAAAGAATTTATTTATTTATTACGCACTTGTTAAACAGAAAAGTTAACCAAAATAAAAACAAAATTTAATAAACGACATAATGTCATTGGGGGTAAATTAAATTAAAGTTTGTTATGGGAAATCAAAGTCAACAAAAATTCCCTTAAAACACATTGACATTGGAGAACCAGCTAGAAAAAATATAAAAATTTGCTTTTCAAAAGAACTTTGGTCAAATCTAAAAGTAGGCAATGTCTCTTAATAGTTACAAATAAACATATATTAGGGAAAAAATCTCATTAATAAATTATCGGATAGATCGAAGAAGTATACTCTGAGAGATAAAAAAAATCATTGCAACAAAATCTCACTTGCAACAAACAACTCTGTGGATTTCTTCAACGTTGTGTTTCCATCAGTGACCACACATGTGTACGTACCCGCATCTTCAAATGATACCTCCTTCAATCTTAAGTTGCCATCAGCAACGTTTCCTGAAATTGTTTCGTTGTTTTTCAGCCAAGAGTATTTTGGTAATCCAGGATTAATGATTGCAAGACATTCCAGTACAAAGTCTTCCCCTGTTACTGCAATTTGTTTGGTGGCTTTGAATAATGCAAACTGCAAGCGATCTTTTAAAAGAAACAGGAGAATACTGACTTTTATATGTATATATTTTTAACATTGTTGTTCAGAGCAAAGCCTATTAAATTTACCACTTCTAGGCACTGGGCTTTTTTTCTCTTTTATAGCATTTTTTTATGAATTTGATGTTCTATGAGGTCTACAAACCTCTCTCAATTCTTGACCAGGAAATATGAAACAAATCCTAGAAAATCTAGTATAAGCCAAAAGGGAAGTATAGTATTTTTAGGGAAGTATTGTTTTGGATGATGCAGCTTAAAGTTACGAAATTGGAAATGCGAAGTAATATTACTTACATGTAACATTTAAAAAAAGCAAGCTGGTGTTTTTTCCCAAAACATTTTCCACATGACAACCATACAATCCAAAACTTTGTGGCGTAACATTTTCCAACACAAGTGTGATGTTTGATTCTCTAACCTGACCTTCCACAGTCTCTGAAAAAATGCTGCCTTGTGATGTCATGTTGACACCATTCTTTGTGAAAGCATAAGACACTTCTGGCTTAGCTCTGACTCGAAACGCTAACGCAACTTTTTCACCAGATGAAACTGTGACTTGTGAATTGTCTTGTAAGAAGTATGGCGCAACTAAAAACAGGAAGTTGAACATTGACTTGATTATTTTACAAAACAACCTAACTGATTTTACTCTATGACATATATGGCAAAAATATACATACTCCTTTGTCATTAAATATCAGTTAACACTGAGTTAAGAATGATATTTATACATGTCAATTAAAAATTAGCAAGATGGTACCTCCATAAGTTAGCATGAGCTTTCTTGCAACACCTTCGCCAATTTCATTCCTAGCTGCACACTCATAAACTCCTTCATGACTTGCATCCACAGAGGAAATCGAGAAATTCACCGATTTGATATCTTCCTTAACCACGTTCTCATTGTGAGATATTGTTAAGTTTGAAAGAGGGTAAGAAGACGCCTCACATCTCAGCAGAATGTTGCTACCAACGCTTGCAATCTCAGATGAAGGATTTTTTGTGAACTTAATTGAAGTCCCAGGAGAGTCTAAATATTTTCACAAAGTTAAAACTAAATATATTATATTAGCTTATATTTAAGAAAGATGTTATTCTAGTAGACCACAACACAATACAAAATGGTCAAAACTTACCAAAAATAATATATATATATCAGATATTACGGTGGTGAAATAGAATCAATCCATCGGAAAAAGTATTTCAATTTACACAGAAAACAACTAACTTAATACGAGAAGATACACCGCATGAGTATTTAAGAGGCAAGAAATTGAAAGCGAAATCATTAAGCCTGAATCTTCTCAAAATAACAACTAAGTTGTATTAATTAGGCCACACCATGTATTTTAACATAAAATCATGCAAAGCTTCAACAAATGAACATGTTTTAATATTTTTACTGTGGGGGAATATAAATAACAAATACGAATCAAGAGACAAGGTTTCTTCACAGTGTGCTTTAGTAATGGCCTGGATAATTCCTGCATTTATGATATTTAATCTTTTAAATATTCTATATTTTATTTTCATCTTCTTCAAAGAATTGAGGATTTTCTTCAATGTGCAGTCTTTAACTTATGTTATGTTGGTTTGTTTTTAACGAGGCACCCAGATAGAACTCTTTTTCTATATTTTTTTGGAGATTATAATGTAAATTACACCACGTTTTCCGCATTTTCGCATATCTTCTGTATTGAAAGTCCAACTTCTTTTACTGCGATTTTATCGACAACAAAATATCTTAATATCATGAAATAAAAAGATACTATTTTACCTTTTTTTAAATTATCGTTCATTCTTGTTGTTTTCTTTGTTTTTATGGAAGTTCAACAAACGTATGAATAATTATCAGGATATTTAATAAAACAATAAAGGCTTTAAAATATGCTGACTAAATCTATATATCTAGACATTATGGTGTTCACTTTGTTGGTATCTCTTGACCTGTCAATTTTCTACCACAATGACTTGCAACAATTAATCATCAGTTTACTGTCACAATGCTGTAAACATTTTAGTTTTTTCATTGTTATATTACTTACCCAACAAGTAAATGCTATTTACTAATGTTCGTTTTTTATTTCCATTTTTAATTTTTCAACACGTGTAATTGTTGTTGTGCTGTGTAAATTTACACGAAATATGTTCGCGCTGGAGTCACGCTAAATACGTAAAAAGGATTATCTGTACACAGCTTATTATACTTACATCTCACTTTGATATCGAAGTTTGAAATAATTTTTTCATTCAATCCTTCAAAAGTTAGTTTCAAAACATAACGTTTGTCTTGCGTCAATCGTACCACACTCTCCACATCCAATTGTAGCTCGTATACGGAGTTCTCTTTATCATTAACGAGTGTAGAGATTGAAGCACCAACATCTACCACATTATCCCCTCGATACCATTTAGCAACGGGGCTTGGTAATCCCATTAGTCGCGTTTTAAATACAATTCTTGAACCTTCGACTGGGTATTGGTTGCTTACGCTGGAGTTGCTAACACTCAAATCTTACACAAAAAAGTCGTACTATGTTAGTAAATACAGTAGACTCTCTATAACTCGAACACCCACGGGGAATCAGAAATCATTCGAGTTAAAGAAAGTTCGAGTAATGGAGAGTTAGTTTTTATGAGAGTTTATTAGGAAATTCCAGTGTCAGCTAAATTGTTCGAGTTAAGGAGAGATTCGAGTTATAGAAGTTGGAGTTATAGAGTCCACTGTAACAGCAAAATGTCCGTTTGAAATATGTTATTTAGAACAGAATTCCCATGCGTTAGAATGGTTTAAAATTTCGCTTTGTGATTATTGTCTTACAATCTGTATGTGTCCATATAAAGACCTCACTTACCTACAACAACCAATGTTGTGTCGCCAAAAATCGTCCCCGCGAGGGAGTTCAGTTCGCACCGGTACACTCCTCCGTCGTTCGTTGTCACATTTTTAATTACAAGAATGCTATTCTCAAACGTCACTCTATCAGGGTTGTGTAGAACGGTGGTGTCACCTGTGGTGGAGACAAGGATCGCATTGAAGATGTTGCGAGAGGTGTTGACTAGTCCGTAGCGAACTCTAAACAGAGACTGCGTGTCTCGATAACCCCAATATATGCGAGCTTCGTCCTTCGCGTAAGCGTACACAACTGAGTTTGGAGTTTGAGTAAACTCGACCGCCTGACGTAAGCCTACGCGAGAATTATTAACAAAACGTTGGGAATGAATACATATCACTCGCTTCATGTTGCATATAACAATTAAATATTCAACTAGGATTTATTTTAATAAGAATTTCTGATTGGTTAAAATGCAGGTACAATTGTGTTCGGGACAGCAGCTTGATTGGTGAAAACCTATATGAAACCATGGCCACCGCCGTAGCTATTAGATGGGTTGATTTTTATTTTCACCTTATTTGTGTACTGTTGTAAATACAGTCTATTGAATCGAATTTTGGCTACATGCTCATTTATCACTCTTCACCACATCCACAATGAGTCATTATTGTAACATTACAGTGAGCGGGCACATATGTAATTCGAAAACTCAAGGAATCCTTAAGAGCGATGGTCGTTTTATAGAGTTTCTTAGATTTCAAAGGACCTCACAAAAAGGAGTATTCGAATTATAAGAGGTCGAATAACAAAGGTGTGCCGTGTTCGACAATGGCTTTTGTAATCAACATTTGTATTACAATAAACTTAAATAATATGTTCAAAACTTTTAGGGTGCATTTTCTATGTTCGACAAATAATCAAACTTTCTAAAGTCCGACCATCTGATATATTACAACTAATAGAGATTTGAACAAAAACAAAAACATTTTAATTTTTTAACATTTTATTTAAGTTTATTGTAATACAAATGTTGATTACAAAAGCCATTGTTGAACACGGCACACCTTTGTTATTCGACCTCTTATAATTCGAATACTCCTTTTGTGAGGTCCATTGAAATCTAAGAAACTTTATAAAACGACCATTTTAAGCAACCACTTACTTGTACACGTCAAAAAAACAAGAAAATACGATTTCATATCATCCAGCATTTCTGTTCATCTCAACTTATTTATATGCTTTACATAATAACAGAACATATATCATTGAATGATTCACCCCCTGGTAAACTTACGTTTGTTAGTTATTATTTTCGCAAAACGTCGTAGAATGACGGGGGTTAAACCTCCATGAATTCATGTAATTCACGTTGGATTTGCATAGGTCGCAGTGATAGCGTAAATTATTCAGATTTTAAACAGCGGTTAACTGAATGAATATAAACTCTGAGAAACAAGACTTAAGTTTGTAATCATTGCTGCGTGTGGATGCGTGTTTTAAAGATTTCTGCGTGTGGACGCGTTTTAAAGCTTCATTAAATCTTAATCTGGCGAATAACCTGTTTTGTACGTCAATGACGTGCAAAAGTCGACGGCGAGTAACCAGTTTTGGGGAATATTATAGGAACTGGCCTCATTAACTCAATGACATTTCTGGAAAATGAAATCGGTCTATTTTCAATCAATCAATCAATCAGGTCGAGCTAGCTCGACTTCAAATAAAACAGGTTGAATAAAACAGGTTTTCGCGTTGGGTCTTGCAAGACTGTAACAACATTAAAACATATTTCTCAACGGTTTTGGACAAAACGGGGTAGATGATCGATAACACGTAACCCGTGTGCATATATGTAATAACTTCGCCCATATTTAGAAAAATGATGGTAATGATGGACCTAAAGATCGTCGAATCAATGCATTTAAATATCGTTGATAGATACAGAGGCGGGCTCAAACCCCGTCAAATAGGGCAAATGACGGGGTATATTTTACATCAAGTAAATAAAGTTATTCATTTTCGTGTGTTCACGAAGTCGCGTCACTAAATAACTTGCGTTTGCCAATGAAGCTTGCGCGATCGTCATAGAAAATAAAAATCGTAAAAAGGCCATTATGCCGTACCACGTGAGTATTTCTTGAAATCTTATTGATCGAGAGTGCAGATTTTGCCGGGGTAGGCATATCTGCAGAATTTGATTGGCTATAATCGGTTGAATATTGAAAGCTGATTGGCTGAAGCAGAGTTTGCCGTACCACGTGAGTACTTCTGCCGGGGTAGCCGTTTCAAAATATATCCACCAGGCATATCTGACCATGCTTAGTTTCTTCAAATCATGGCGCTTAAGGGTAGTGGTATTGCAGGGTTCTCTAGATAACAATAACAGTTTGCTAAGAACTATTTATAATGAATGTGTTGAGAAATGGGTTTGGAAAAACAAAGATGTGTTTTTAAACACAACAGAACCACTTGCTTTGTATTCTCATGAAGAACTACCAGTGAACAAGGATGCTTTAAGGTATGTACCACTTAATACACGAAGAACGAGAAGTGTGTAGCATTGAGGTTTGTTATTTAATTTCTCTTTTTGCTAAAAGTATTTATTATTAGGCCATACGTCCTAGAATAATCATTGCTTTGTTAGTTGGCATGCATTAAATAAAGCAAGGCCGGGAATATTGGTCCGACAGCGGATCTTGCATTTCTGTGGTTATCTGTTATTTACTTTTTTACTAAGAAATCTAATCTAACTTAACCCTAAACCTATCCAGTTCTGTTTCTTTGTGTTTGGTAGGCGATAATAGCTTAACACAAAATCTAAGGCTTCTTTCTTTTATTGAGTTATTTCTTAATGCTGATTACTATAGTTGTCATTCAAACTTTGTTTTTGACAAAGGTCAGTTTCCATCTCTGTCATCCACAAATGTTTTATCAGGACACCTGACAATCCCAGCTAAATAAATAATTTAATTACCTTTTCAATGATTACATAAACAAAGCACTCATTCTTCAGCTTACAACCTAATTTTTGTTAAGTTTCCTGATTTCAGTTTTTCATTTGAAATAAACTTTTCTTAGCGAATCTAAACTCCTTCTGGTCATTTTGTGCGAAGACTTTCTGGTTCTGAAAGAATCAAGAAAGGGGTATTTAATACTTGTTATTTTTTTCTAGACTACAATTTTTGTTGGATGTAGCAACAATGACCGAGAAGATGCGAAGAACTATCACCAACTCACCGCTGAAACATCAGGATTCCATGCTCACATTTGTAGAGGATTTGTCGATCTTGCCAAATATCTTCTCCGTGCCGGCAACGATTATGTCATTTTGGGTTGGTTCACCACCACCACTGACCCGTTAGAAAAAAATTTCTGCAAACTACGGCAGGGTTGAAAAAGTATGTATTCACCAAGCAAAACATGGTTGCATCTCGAATATGAAGCTGAGCCTAGGCACAGGTGTGAAATTTGTGTCCATTGCATAAAGAGGAATGTGATGTCGTTGACCAAGTGGAATAAATTGAACAGACCCTTGATGAGGAAGTAATCACTGGAATGCTCTATGTGGCTGGATACATCCAGCGAAAATGTAGCTATGATCCTGTGATACCAAGAATTAATATGATTCATATCTTGGTTTCATAGACAGCATGAGCCGAGGAGGTTTGTTGGTACCTCCTGATGGTTTAGTGCAGTGGTCATTGTTTTGTTTCATTAGATTCAGCTCATTTACTGACGATGTATGCATAAATTTTATGGTGAATGTATTTATGCATGTTGCGTGTTACGAAGTACAATTTTTATGTTCAGGAAAAACATTGACAAACATCAAACATCTTTTTAAAAGAACTTTTCAATAATTAACACTCCTGTTAGCTCAAAGGAAACAAAGCTTAAGTTTTTGAAGAAGCTATCATGTTTTTATCTGAGAAACTCTTATTTTTCTCGTTTTTACCTATGATTTACTATACTAATGTTCAATGTATGGTGTAGAGAGCAGATTCTATTACCTCTTTTTATAAGAAATAGTAAATTTCAATTCAGCCTCAGCTCATCTTATTTCATTCTTTCCAATTTGAGGTGGAAATTGTTTTTATTTTGTTCTTTTTGCATTTAATACAAAGAAATTATTTAAATAGTTAAAATCTATTTCAGCCTCAAGATTTTTCTTATTTTTTACCAAATTTGAGCCTCAATAATGATTGACCTGTCAATCGCGAAATTTTCTTCCCTTGAGGTAATATCGAATATCGTCATAATAACTCTTGTAACATCTTGATTGCTAAAAGAAACGATTTTTGCAATCGGCCTTCTGGACATTAATCTTAGACATGCTGATGAGCCCTGATATTGGACGAAACAACCTTTCATTAATACTACCCTTGCTGTGCTTTATATATTTTATCTCGATTATGGTATTGGGAAGTCTATTTTCCGGCAATCTAGGGTACCTTAGTCTTGATTTTTTTTTTTTTGGGGGGGGGGGTTTCGGCTGTCACTAAACGTAAATTATGACGGGGTAAAAAAAAATCCTGCGTCCGCCCCTGAGATATATACTTTAGAGCGTTTAAAATATTGAAGGGATGCAGGCACATGACATACAGTACATCAAAACGTAAGGCTTTTGACAGAGATAAAAAAAATTACAATAACTATAGCAACAGTATGCACCGCTAATTCGAACTAACGAACCAGACATTCTGTTCGAATTAACGAATGTTGAATTAACCTAAGTTAAGGCAAATTAAAAATATATTTCTTTTTTTCAGTATTTATTTACTTTATATAAAAACTCCCTGATGGAGGTTTGCTTGTGTTTCCAATAATATGGTTTCAATGTCTTCAACAGCAGTCCCTGATGGAGGTTTGCTTGTGTTTCCAATAATATGGTTTCAATGTCTTCAACAACAGTCCCTGATGGAGGTTTTCTTGTGTTTCCAATAGAATTAAGTTCGAATTAAGCTGTATACATAACATATATATATTATAGGTTTTTTATGGGACAAAATAGAATTTCAATCATAGAAGATAATTGCCATCTCTTGCTGAATAAATTCAATCCGCCAATTATTTTTGCTGTATAATACATTTACTCCTTCCCTCTTAAAACGTAAAATGCTACGGCATCAAACATGTGACGGTGTTGTTTGAAACAGTTTGTTCAGTGCAAAAGTGTGCAAACAATGCGCATATTAACAAAATGCATTCAAGCATACTCAACAAGCATTCTGCATACTACCGTAACACGAGCTGCAACGGAAGCTAAATCTACTAAAATTCTTACCGGCATGGTCTAACTGAAACCAGAACGTCTTATCTTTTACTTACCGCCATGAGGTTTTGTAATCAATATGGCTTGTTAGCTGTTTTCCTAGCGTCAGTTGCACTATCAGCGGCCGGCAACTCCACGTTGATCGAGGAATACGGAAAGAATGTTTGCGAAGAAGCATATTGCAAGACGATTTCCGAGAGAATTATATCGTCTTTAGATCAAACGGCTGACCCGTGCGAGAACTTCTACCAGTTCGCATGCGGAGGGTGGATTAAAAATCACAACATACCAAAGGGCAAGGAGGAGTACTCAGCCATTGTAGAGCTTTCAGAAACCGTCGACAAAACATTAAAAACGGTGATGACAAAAATCAATAAAGATGATTCCGAGACAATACGGAAGGTTAAAAACTTTTATAAGTCGTGTCTCAACGTGACGAATATCAACCTATTGGGCGCCCAACCAATAAAACGTTTCATTAAAAAGATTGGCTCCTGGGACGTAGATGCGAACTGGGACGGATCAAACTGGAATTTTTTAAAAACACTAGCGGTTCTGCACAGAGAGTATCCTGCCGAGATCTTTTTCACCATAGACGTCGATGTGGATCCAAAGAATCGAACGGAAAATATCATTACGGTAGGATTTACTAAAGATCTCCTAGTTGATCCTAATTAATCCCCTCGCGCAGATTAGAATTAAAGAAATACAAAATTTATTAATTTATTAATTAAAATGTTAAATGAAGCAGAGTGAAACAGTGTGCCTTGAAACATTAGAATACGAATAGTTCAAAGAGTTTTCTGATGTATTAGATTAAAAAGTTTTAGTAGAAAGACTAAAAGGTTAGGGACACAAACCTCCATCCAGATCCCTTTCGTTCAGGGTCTTTTTTTCTTTCGTATTTTATATAATTTTGTACAAAACAAAGCACTCCTCCGTGACTACCAGTTGCCTTTCAAGTCTTTGGACTTATTACCCGTCTACGAAAATCTCACCTTAAGCGTTGAGATGACTTTCTGTGGACCAAATATTTTTTCTTGTTTAAAAGATTTTTTACAGAATCGGTTTTTATTTCAAATCCATTTAATGATTTAGTGAAAAACTTTGAATCCATTTTTTTTAGTAAAATTTTCTAGCGTTAGTCCAGGTTGTATTTCAACATAATCAGCCGATAGCAACAGTAAAAACAACTATTTGACATATTGCTGGTTGGTAAAAAGCAATTTTCTTTTAATATCCATATAATAGAATTTATATGTGTTTCCAGCTTACCTTCGCACACGTCTCAACATTAAAAGTACGACATAATATCATCAGAAGTGACAAAACTACCTTTGGACTAAGGACTAAGGAAGAGTATAACACGTCGGAAACACGTGTCATTAGCCGCAACACACCTCCCACCTAAAAACCATCCCTAACAATTAACCCAAACTCTAAAAACCTATAAAAAAAAACAAATAACAAACTAACCCTAATCCTACCAAATTCAGCCTCGATTAGACTTAGGAGGTGTGCTGCGGCTAATGGCCCAAGTTCGAACCGAGTGTCGCCATATTGGTTTATTTACATAAAAATACACATTTTCAAACCGCAGATGTTTTCGGCACCGAGCCCAATAGCCGCTGTTTGCAATGCAGTAATTTAGAAATAAAAATCATAAAATTAATTAATTAAAATCATAGCAATCAAAACAATAATTGAACGAGAGATTTAAAAAATAATAATTTTGATTCTTCAAACATTCATTTACAAGAGTCCCTCTTGGGAATGTTCATATGGATAAAAAGTGCCTCGATGAAACGAGAAATGTCTTCTGAGGAAAAATTTTGGCGGGAAGTTTTAAAATGAAATATGGCGGACAGAAACGTAAACAAACGTTTGATTTGATTTTAGTCATACCACATTTTTTTATTAGCTTAGATTTTTATTTCTCCCACTTAAAAAAATCATAAATTAATTAGCCCTCAGGGGGCCAATTCGAGGATTTATGGTAAACATAGCTCCAGAAATTGAATAAAAACAACAACAAAGCAGATGGTAAAAATCAGGTATATATGACCGATGAAAACGAACATATATATAGCATCAGGAAAGGAAATTTTTTTGAAAAATCGCATTTAAAACTATGGCAGATATTAAGGTTGACGCAGGTGTGGGTTTGGAGTGCTGGATCCACCCGTGGAATGTCTTACTATCATATAAAACTTGAAATCAGAAACGCAGCCAAGAAACGGTTGTGGATTGGTTTCAGTATTGTTGTGATATTGCGGTGAATTTTATCACAACACAAACAACCCACAACAAATGGCGGTTAAGGCGCCATCGTTGAAATTGACGAGTTATTGTTTTCAAGACGAAAGTACAACCGAGGGAGGAAATGATAACAGAGCAATGGATTTTTGGGGGGTATGAAACTGCAACAAAACAAGGATTTCTAATTCCAGTTCAAAGACGATGCCCAAACACTCCTTCCTTTAATCAGACAATGGATTCGTCCAGAATTTGCTTCAAATTCACACTAATTTCTTCCGCACAGAAGCAGATTTTTCGACGGTTTGCACTAATTTCTTCCGCACTTATGTAAAATTTTTGACAATTCGCACTTATTTCGGCACTTTTCAAATTTTTCATGGTTCAAATTTTCGATAACCAACGAATTTCTACAATTTCAAACGTCAGTGCCAGAAAAAAGACTCTTTCTTGCGTTGCCGTTGTGAAAAGTATGTATTCGGAATGTTATTTTTATAAAACGGCAGCTGCAACGCCAATCATTTTCTCGCGTCATCGCAGTTGTGGAAGCGTTTGTGACATTGGAAGCTTCATTTGTCTGTTCTAAAATCACTTCACGATAAATCGATTGTAGAATTTTACAATTTTACTTCATGACCTCTAACGAAGGGTAAACTCTTTCGAGATTGGTTTGAGAGCTGCCGATATAACTGAAGCTGAATATCTTTCTTCCTGAATTTCTTTCTTCCGCACTCTCAAATTATTTAGGGGTCAAATTCGCACTAATTAATTCCGCACTTTTTTCTTCCGCATTCATTTTCTTCCCTTAAAAAGGTAGAAATTTGTTTCACTTTAAAAATGTCCCACTTATCCAGGGACCTACTGTAGAGGTTATGTTTTCTGCATTATAAATGCTCACAAGAGGGATTGTCACAGATGTAGTTAGAGAGTGCTTTAAAAATTAGCGGGGAAATAAATTTATAAGTTTCCAGAAGAAGGATATCTAATATTTGATTTACTTTACTGTTACTTATTTCATCTAGAAGGATTAAAATATAGTTTTGTGATTTTTCATTTTTAGATTGATCAGGCGAAGTTGAGTCTACCTCAAATATCATATTTCACCAACAGGCCAGTGAGTTCCGTTTTATTCTATATTTATTCTTGTTTGTTTATTTATTCCAATGAAATATACAATTACCTGTTCAATTTGCGTAAAAACATATATATTATATGATTCCACTACTTTTCGAAACTAGCCCTTTCGAAATTGTCCTTATCTTTCACTTTCTATTAAATATGCGCATCAACTGTGGAGTCTTCCTTAATTCTTAGATCACCTAAACATTAATAATCTTGTAATCTAGTGTCTGTGCACGAAACCATTTTCTAGGAATTTTAGGGGTTTTTAAGAATGTTGATTATTTTCATCATCATCATTGTTTGACCGTGGTCGAGATGACAGAATTCACAACCTTAAGCCAGACTTCCCGGTCCATCATTGCATTACTGAGGTTCTCCTTTCTAATTTCTGTATCCCTGCAGATGGCATGAGGGTATGACAGCCTCCAACTCTTTGTCCTGCCATGTGCAGTATTCCAAAGAAGAAGAGAAGAGATAACCTCATTCTCGGCTCTGCAATAATGGCTGGCAAACTGGACTCTACGAGCATGGACAATAGTGGATATTCGAGGAAGACCTCCATATATTTGTGGAATGGTGGGATGGCGTGTCCATGAGAGGTTTTGAGCTCTCATAAGAAGACGGGTGTATGTTCCATCCAGTCTTCTCTCAAGGTGTTTAGACAGAGTCCAGGTTTCAGAGCCGTAGAGCAAGATAGGCTCTAATGTTGCCTTTGAGTTTGAGCTTCTTACTGAGGTCAGATGACCAGATCTTATGCATGTCATTACAAGCAAACCAGGTCATACCTTTTCTCGTAAGGAAATCTTTCTGAGAGGATGTGATGTGTGATCCTATCATCATCATCCTTTTAACATCACTTTTTCATGCTTGCATGGGTTGGACGGTTTCAAAAGATGATTATGGAAGTTTAATCATCTGTTGGTTTATTGGTGCAGATGTTTTTACGGCTGGATGCCCTTCCTAACGCCAACCCCAGAGAGAGGAAAACAGTGATGAGTTAACCCACGCAAGGTACCAACTTTGTATTTAAAACTCCGTGGCAGCTATGCATCAGGGGCATGGATGCTTATGCCCATGAGGTCAAAGATGTTATATGACCCGCATACCCATAAATACTTATAATCATCTACCTGTTTCAGAGTTGTACCATTAAGTGTTTTGATATTATGCTCACTAATAGCTGTACATCTATTTATATACTCAGTCTTGGACTCGTTAAGATAGAGTCCCACACAGTTTGAGGCTTTCTCAAGAAATTGCAGTATAGACTGAGCAATTATGAGAGAATTGCTTATCAGGGCGATGTCATTGAGTACATTTACATATATCACGAGGCAACTGAAGCGGAACACTATAGCGTTCCAAGATAAACCACTTGATTGATTCGACTTGAATTCGTGTATTTTAAAAAAGGTAAAACAAAATTGTTTAGAACATTATAGAAGTTTAAAAATTGTAAAAAAAAATTGTTTTGAATCGTCAATTTCGAAACGGCTAGTTTTGAATCAGCAGTTTCGAAGCGTCTGTACACCTATATATATATATATATAAATTATATTTATGTTTGTTTTTTTAAAGAGACAGTGATATATTCTTTTGCAGGCATAACAATATATTTTAGGCTTTACATACATTGATTGATTATGCTGCAACCATTGCATTGCTGACAGAAGGCACAAACAAGGATGATGATCCTGACCTTTACAAAGCAATTAGAAAAAAGATGTCAGATGCTGTATCATTTGAAGTCTTACTTTCTAAGGTATGTCGGTTTTGTTTATTAATAGAAATATCTTGATCTTTTCTACAATCGTAAAACTGTCTCTCAATTAATGTAATAAACTTATTTTGTGTATAGATATCAGTGCCAAAACAGGCCAAAAGATATGCTCGGACATCTGTTGAACGACTGGAACAAGCCATACCTGAGGTATGATGCAAAGAGAAGATGAAAATGTTTTCTTATCATTTTCAAGAGATTGTTTTCCGCATTATAACTAAATTTTTAAAAATATGAAATATGAACAGTCTTTACTTTTTACATGACGCCATAGCAACAACTTATGACGCCATAGCACACTCTTCACACAAATAACTGTTTAACCACTTTCATACCTTTGCAGTTTCCTTGGTTAGACCATTTGCAAAAGGTTTTGAAGCCAAGAACCATTACAAAAGATGAAAAGATTGTGGTTCTGTCTAATGATTATTTAGCCGATCTTGTCAAGCTTATCAACACTACTGAACCACAGTAAGTTCATTTTTAGTTCCCTTGGCCGTAGCATTTGACTGCGTTCCATTTGACCGCCAAAAAAGACGAATCAATCATTGTGCTTTCAAATGAATATTTAGTCAAGCTCTTCAGGCTGGTTAATAAGACTGAAATCTCGTAAGTTGAGAAAGAAATTCCTTTATTTTCTAACCAACTAAACCTAATGCCAGTGGTGTAACTCAACAATGCATAATGAAAGCAAGCATGGAAAGATGACTTGACTCATGACTTGTAGAACACAATTTCCGCAACCAAATTTATAGCCATTTCATGCAGAATAAAATGTTCCTATGTTAGAAGCGCATGACGTGAATAAATGTCATGAAGTCGAAATTAGTTTGAGTTACGTTATATGTAGCATTTTTGAAGTTACACCATTGTACGACTTCGTTTTTAGTCATACTCTAATTAGATTTGATAAAAGTGTTTAAGAGTGTTTTAAAAATCGAAACAATCAATAATTAAATTTTGTGGCGTTTATTTGTGGACACCATTTTTTTTTCTGGAGAAAAAGGGTTTGACAAATCCAATTTGTACGATAACCACGCGCCAAGTGTACTAAATATATTTTACGACAAACACCTTTACACACAAAAAATGAAAAAAATCAATTATAAAAACCTGAGCATGTCTAAATCCTAAGCCCCTAATGACCTGGCGTGTCTCCATCCTAAGCCCCTAATGACCTGGCGTGTCAAAGTAGCCACCGTATTGCAGTAACCATTTGGAAATAGTTACTCATACCTAAAGGGACCAGTCACTACACTAGATGATCTTAGAATGTTCATTCATATGATATGTACACCATTTGTTGAACCCTGGCAAGGACAATACTACTCTCCATTGTAAGATGTTGCTTATTTGATTAAAAATTTGTTGAAGAAAGAAGTTTCATTATCATTATCATAATGTGATTACTGTAATATTATTTCAAATCTTTTAAAAAACAGTGGAAACAGACATTTTGATATTTTTGCTTATTTGTTTCATCCATCGTTTGTTGCGCTGCAATGTTCCAGAATCAAAATGAAAACAGATTCCCTAGAGTCTAAAAGCCCCTCGTTTGGTTATATTGTTTTTTCAGGCAAATTTACATTCACTATTCTATCTATTTGTCGGATTCTGTTTTCCACACTATTATCCGGGTTATATGATATTTTGTAGAAAGCTTAGGTGGGTTGGTTTTAGATTTTAACTGTTTTTGACGTGTCAAAAACGACCCGCATACACCACTACTACGTATATAACTGTAATAATGTCGGTCAGTTAACTTTTTCAGCATTTTGTGTAACTACATGACTTGGAGGATGGTGAAGGACATGGTACCATTCTTAAGTGAAGATTTCACCAAAGCGTACAATAAATTCCGTACAGATCTCACTGGTACGAACCTCACGAAATCGCGACAAGATGTTTGTTTTAAATACACGGATGAGATTCTCGGTCCGTTAATGGGAGCATTGTTCATTAGAACGAGTTTCTCTGCAGAGGACAAAAGCGAAGTTGAGGAAATGATGCATCTTATCATCAAATCATTCGAGAAGAACGCAGAGGGCCTTGACTGGATATCAAATCAAACCATAAAATCTGTTAGAGAAAAGGTGATGATATACAGTCGTATGATTCTACCGCAAACGACAACAATCTCTGTAACAATAGATGTGTAGATCCCTCTAAACCCTAACAAAGTCTGATAAATTAAAAAGTATTTAGCAATTTCTATTGTATTATCTTGTCAAAAAGATTGTTTGTTTTGTTAATGTAAAATTGTATGCAGAGTTTTTTGACGCCTGGAGCAAAATATTGAACTTGTTTGGGATTTTATTGTGTGTTTACTATTTGGTTAGCGTGTTTTGTTGCATTTACAGGCCGATTCGGCTGTCATTAAAGTGGGCTATCCAGAGTACCTGTTTAATGAGACACAGTTCAAAGACCGCTATGAAGAAGTAAGTTTACTTTCCAACGTTTAGTATTGTTGGCAGAGATGTTTAGGGTTAGGCTAATATTATGTATATACAAAACAAGATGTTGACATTATTTTCATATTTCTTTTGTTTTTATTTTGTGTTATATATTCTATGAATGGAATGGAATATGAAGAATTTATAACAAATTCTAGTTTTCTTTAATGGAATCCAACGTAAGAATTAATCTTTCAATTTCATTCGCCTATGAATATTTGTTCCAGTCTATTAAAGGTTTTGTTCATGTTTCCTTGTATATATATATATATATATATATATATATATATATATATATATATATATATATATATATATATATATATCTGTTATTTATTTTGTATGGCTATCTACCAGGTAAAGATGCATTTCGTTGCTAAGGCAACGTTGAATTACATTCCTGTTTCTCTTCAGATCGAAATCCAACCAAACACTTTTTTCGAGAATGTTGCCAGCATTGATAAATTTTCAAATCGTAGGACATTTAAAAAGCTGGATAAGCCAGTAGACCCGCATCAGTAAGTATCTAAAAGAACTATCTTGAGAACGTGAAAGTTGTTTACTTCTGTTACATGAAAAAAAAAAAAACTCCTTTTTCCGATCACAAGTTTTCAAGTTGGTTTTACGGTCTTGTTATTTGAATGGTGTCAACGGAATGTTTGTAGTTTTCTGTTGTTTTTAACAGGTGGGTGAGTGTACCACACATGGCCAATGCATTTTATGTTGTTACAAAGAACGAAATTGTCATCCCGGCTGGTATACTCCAACCTCCGTTCTTCTACGGCGAGCCTATACCAAGGTGCGTGGCGGAGGTTGTTTTCAAACATGCTAATATCGCGAATAACTATGAAATATTTGTATAAATGTTCAGACTTTTTATAAAATGGTTATTTTGTACTTGATTTAGGTCTGTGAGTTACGGGGCTATTGGTCATGTTCTGGGACATGAATTGACACACGGATTTGACACACTAGGTGATTTGTTTATTTTTATTTTTGAAAAACCAATTTAAAAGACTCGTTGACGAACGACGAGTTAACCTGGTTAAAAGTAAATCATTCTTAAAAGATTTTTTATTGCAGGTAGAAGATTCAACAAGCTTGGCGAACTCATACAAAAGAGAACGAAGTGGAGTAGTGAATCAATCAGCACGTTCGAAACCAGGACGAATTGTCTGAAAAAGCAATTCAATAAATACAAAGTTGGAGAGAACTTGCACGTAAATGTTTTTGAGATTAGCATGAAATAGGAAAGAAATAACTCAAATATAAATTAAATATAAATATATTTAATTAGGTCATTTAATAGGTCACTGTAGCTTAGTGGTTAGTGCATTCAACCCACAAAATCAAACGGTGCTGGTTCGAAACCCAGCTCAGACATATTTTGATTTCTGAGTTACAGTTGAGTTCTTGAGTGAAACTCGTTGCGTAATGCAAGCCTAGCTCATAATGGTGGGTTGTCTGGTGAAGCGATTTCGTAGGCGCGAATGGGTGCCCTAAGTACGCCGGGACCTAAACCTTGGGATAAGAAGAGCCACTGTTATATGTGGAGAGTCCCGTAAAACTCCATTATTGTTATTATTATTATTATTTCAATATAAAGTTTATATTGTTAACAACTTTCTTTAACTTCACTCTGAAGATGCCCTACAGACGAAATGTTAGTATTTAACTTTGTTGTCATTTCACCAAAGTTTTAACAACCCGTTTCATCATCAAACTAAATACCCAAACATATTTTCAATTAAGACCATTTTTTAAAGCTAATATTTGTAAAATCTTTTTTCCTCATAAATTATTTGTCACTTATAATTAAACAATGTCAAATTTCATTCTTTAATTTTTATATTTTTGCGATACATATCATTTAGTTTAATTTTTAAAATGGTCATAGATCGATGGTTCAAACACATTGGGCGAAAACATAGCGGACGGTGGAGGAGTTAAAATGGCTTACATGGTACTTCACACGTTGCAAAGAATAGTTAATTACCTTTTCAATACGGAATCACTTATTTGCTTGCCTCGATTACTCTTCTATTTCCGTGCGTGTTTCAGGCGTACACCGACTGGGTAGAAGAGAACGGAGAAGAATATACGTTGCCGAATTTAAACAAGTCAAATTTGCAGTTGTTTTTTATTGGCTATGCTCAAGTAAGTGACGTCATATGACCATGGTTTTGCGGCTACTTTTACTGTAATTGCAATTTGTGAAAACGTCATTTTTCGCTTTTACAGAGGTTTATGAATGGAATCCTGACCTTCTTTTTTTAAATAACAAGTTGATGTACAGGAATATACATGAAGCCTTCAGCATTTTCGTTTAAACGCTGTTAACAAATGTCTTTTCCCGTCTGGTCTCTCTTAAAACAGTAGTTAATTCACTGCATGCTATACAGTATGCGTTTTGCTTGCAGAAAGAGTGCCATCGCTCCACTGAGAAGGCTATGAAGAGTGCGATCACTGATGATGTACATGCCCCTTCCATGTTCAGGTAAACGTGAATGAGTATTGACCTATTCAACACATTATTTCTCGTCTCGTGTTTTTCAATTGCAGAATAATCGGAACACTGAGCAACTCCGTAGCATTTTCAAACGCGTTCCAATGTAATAACGAGACCGCGGCCATGAACCCGAAAGAAAAATGCGAGGTGTGGTAACTAAGGTGAACAATAGCGAAAACATATGCAAATTATTCCCATTGGCTGGCGCATTGTATGATGGGGTCGCTATACGACGGCTGATTGGTGACTTCCACGGAAACTGCGGTGACACGCAAAACCTGTTGAAATTATTTTATTATTTTAGTATATTTAAAAAGTATATATATATATATAATATATATATATATATTGTATCGCTCAAATATCCTGGATATTGTAAATATAGGAGGTTTGTTTTAATCGGATGGCAGTTCTTGGTATTCTATTGAGTTATTGAGTCTATTCCTTTGCTGGTAGTTAAGTTGATTCAAAATTTAGAGTTTCGCTGATTTTGGGCCGGTGATTCATCATCATCGTTTTAACGTCACTTTTCCATGCTTGCATGGTTTGGACGGTTTCGAAAGATGATTTTCTCCAATTATGGAGGTTTAATCATCTGATGGTTTATTGGTGCAGATGTTTTTACGATGCCCTTCCTAACGCCAACCCCAGCAGAAAAAGGAAAACAGTGGTGAGTTAACCCACGCAACTCTACGATACCAACTTTGTATATTGAACTCCGTGGCAGCAGTGCATCAGGGGCATGGATGCTTATGCCCATGATGTCAAAGATGTTATACGGCTCGCATATCCACTAGCTTGTGAGGAAGTTTTCATTTTTTCCGTTTCAGAATATTTTTAAAAGATAAATAAATTGACAAACAGAAGAAACAACATCTATAGAATCACGTGATAATCATTTTTATTGTAAAATCTTTATTTCAAAAGGAATAAGACTTGAGGTGGTTACGTCATGAGGCAATGGATCCATGGATGAAACAGATGGTTGCGCTGGATCAATAAACTGCTTGCAGTTGGTAGTACTTTTGGAGACAAGGGAGTCCTATTACTTTAATGAAAGATGTCTTTGTCGCATTTACTAGTTTAAACATGATATCTACTAACGAACAATGATGGATTCATGAAAACTGGTGTACAATATAAATAACGAACTTTCCCGTGTATTGGTGTGTTATATGTCAGTCATTTGTGAGAGGCTTTCTAAAGAAGAGACACTTTCCGCGTCCTTTTGATTTCACTCATTTTTCGTTTGACAATGAAGACTCTGGTACTCTTTTTATTGGTGTGTATGGCCACATCTTACGTCGGCATCATCAATGCTCTGCTTGGCGTAAGTAAAATCGTTGGGGATTTCCTAACACGGGCCAATATGTTTTTCTTTAAAAAAATCCAGTAGTAATCTTCCATCTAACAATTGCTACGCAATCCCTCAGAACTCCAGCCATCAAGAAATATAAAGACATGTTTTTAGTCAAGTTAAATTATTCGAATATAAAAAACGTTAAGGTATTGGCCGGGCAGCGAGTGTTTTACAATAAAAAGATCCTTACTCTAACAGGTAGTACTTGCGTATTTTCTCTGGAAGGTGTCGAAAATCCGATACCTAAACCGGACCACGTATTAGGTACGCTGCAGGTATTTTACATCTTAAGATACGATTACTTACGATCGTTCATTTAGCGTTGTTAAAGCAACAGCGACTCTCCAGTGAACGAATGTTGCATGAAATACGGTCTCAGAAACTTATGTCAATCGCATCTTACTGAAGAGAGTCTTTGCAGTCTCCCAATTGAGATAGATTTTAAATATATTGTTTGAATCTCTCTCTTCCTGACTACTGACCTAAGTTACAGAGACTTTAAAAGTGTTTCCATCTCTCTCCCTTAACCGCATCCTCAGAAACATAATTTCACTTCACTGAGGTATAAAGTTGAGTGTGGTACTTCCAGAGACTTTTAAAAGTGTTTCCATCTCTCTGTCAACCCTAACCTCAGAAACATAATATCACTTCATTGAGGTATAAAGTTGAGTGTGGTACTTCCAGAGACTTTTAAAAGTTTTTACATCTTTCTCTCGACCCTAACCTCAGAAACATGATATCACTTCACTGAGGTATAAAGTTGAGTGTGGTACTTCCGAATACTATTAAAAGTGTTTCTATCTCTCTCCCTTAACCGCATCCTCAGAAACATGATATCACTTCATTGAGGTATAA
Organism: Candelabrum cocksii; assembly: GCA_963930725.1. Classification (NCBI taxonomy): domain Eukaryota; kingdom Metazoa; phylum Cnidaria; class Hydrozoa; order Anthoathecata; family Candelabridae; genus Candelabrum; species Candelabrum cocksii. Next base: position 1,180,224 of record OZ005670.1, on the reverse strand, counting down.
TGTTGAGTGTGGTACTTCCGAATACTATTAAAAGTGTTTCCATCTCTCTCTAAACCCTAATCTCAGAAACATGATATCACTTCACTGAGATATAAAGTTGAGTGTGGTACTTCCAGAGACTTTTAAAAGTGTTTCCATCTCTCTCTCAACCCTAACCTCAAAAATATGATATCACTTCACTGAGGTATAAAGTTGAGTGTGGTACTTCCGAATACTATTAAAAGTGTTTCTATCTCTCTCCCTTAACCGCATCCTCAGAAACATGATATCACTTCATTGAGGTATAATGTTGAGTGTGGTACTTCCGAATACTATTAAAAGTGTTTCCATCTCTCTCTAAACCCTAATCTCAGAAACATGATATCACTTCACTGAGATATAAAGTTGAGTGTGGTACTTCCAGAGACTTTTAAAAGTGTTTCCATCTCTCTCTCAACCCTAACCTCAAAAATATGATATCACTTCACTGAGGTATAAAGTTGAGTGTGGTACTTCCAGACACTTTTAAAAGTGTTTCCATCTCTCTCTCAACACTAACCTCAGAAACATATTATCACTCCATCACTGAGATATAAAGTTGAGTGTGGTACTTCCAGAGAATTTGTGTTTTCATTTCTTTTTTTCCAACTAAAAATGGTAATGCACTTTTGTTCGGTTAGAGCGTTTAGAAGGTGTTCATGTGCTGCAGGTCTCTATTGCAGTCATGCTACAACAATTGCTGGACTTAAGAAAATTTACAAGTGCAAAAAACCCGCGGGTTGATAAATTGAAATTGAGAAGTTTTCAATGGTTTTATGTGTGGTTTCTATTTTTTCAATCCATTCTTCTATTAGTGAACACTAAGAAAGTTTTGGTCTTTTCGATGATGGTCTTAAATGTGGTCAGTCCATCCTTTAGAACACCTCAAAATTGGAAAATACACTGTACGGAGAATTTCTTTTATCGGCCTTTTTAAGCTCAAGTTTCTTAAACATTCCTGATTTCTAATTCCTAAATAAGATATCGGACTGGCGAAGATTTCTTTGTGGAGACAACAACGTACATATCAGAAGCAAAATTTGATATTGCAGTTGGTTGTCGACAAGGTGGCTTGGAAGTTCTACCTTGTTTAATTGTTATTTTGATTTTGTCTCAAGATATGCGCCTATGAAATAAATAAAATCCGCACGAATTCACGATTTTTTCAGTATGTACCAATAGAACACAACAGCATCAGGGTAAGGTGACGGATAACATATAATGCAACAACTTGACCTGATTTTGTTTTCTGCTTCAGTTGCAGAATCTCAACAAATACTTAATATTGTAAGTGGATATATGTAAACATTTTGGTCTAAACATTTCTTTAGACAAAAACCGTGACATTGGAGAATGCAGATCTTGCATGGGAAAATTCATTGCGTAACATCTGGGAATGCAGATCTTGCATGGGAAAATTCATTGCGTAACATCTGGGAATGCAGATCTTGCATAGGAAAATTCATTGCGTAACATCTGGGAATGCAGATCTTGCATGGGAAAATTCATTGCGTAACATCTGGAAATGCAGATCTTGCATGGGAAAATTCATTGCGTAACATCTGGGAATGCAGATCTTGCATGGGAAAATTTATTTATACAAAATCCGCCAAATTTTCTTCCCGCCAAAATTTCTTCCCCTAAGGTAATTGCAAGAAAATAATGAATGTCAAATTCGGTAGTGGCCATCTTGGATTTTTGAGTCTTTAATAACGGCCGATTTTTATAGCAATGAATATCTAAGTATCCATAGTAACAACATATACAAGAATTGGTGCTCTTGTCGCTTTTGTAACGATTTTTCACTTATTGATCTCACTATTAGAACATCTCTCAAGGTTTGATGGTGAGATTGGCCTTTCTTATATAGTAAACTAACGCGTGCTGCTACCGCTAAGAAAATCAAACACAAAAATAAAAGATTATTTTTTTACAAAGGAAACTGCCAATCATATTCCAATTACTGCCAATCGTAAAATAAAGACATTTTTGTTCATGGCTATGGAACGTAGTCATAGAAACAGTCAATTTATTTGCATGTAGTTACCAGAATTATAACCCATAATTACAGGGCTTGAAAAAACTTTAGAAGAAAGACGAGAGAGTTATCGCAAGGGTAGAAAAGGTTAATTGTGTTATTGATGTATATTTACACATATGTACATCCAACTTACGACGCTCACCAATCCCACATTTCGTCGTCTTCTTCTCTCATTTCATTCTGGTATTTCTCCATAGCAGCAAACAACTGCATCTTAAGTTTATCAATACCAGCGTGAAGCCTATCGAATGATTCTAACCCACCAAACACTGATAAATCGCATAGGAAAACATTGGGAATGTTTGTGCACGTGATATTGTATTGGTGTTCGGTCACAACCAGAACCGGAACTCCTTCGTGCTGTCTTATCATCGAGATTTCGTGAACGTAGTGGTCAATTTTAGGAGTTGTTGCCTTCGCCGGAGAGAAAAAAACAACGGCGTCTGCTTCGCTTATTGTGGCTCGAAAAGCCAGTGGCGCTGCTTTTCTAAGGCTAACATCGACATCCATGAGTTCGAAGTCGATGAACTTTACGGGTTGGTCCTGTCTGAACATCCTTCTGAACGATAGTCTTTCATTGGGGCGATTGGAACATTGTGGTTTCGATAGCAGACGCGCGGCGTATCTGACCACGGAGATTTTGCGATTCAAATCTTTACACTGAGCCTCGGAGCACGTTACCATGAACTGCCTCTTCAAACCTTTGCAATCTCCGATCGCCGCCACGCTCCCAAAAGAAATACAGTTGGATATTTTACGTCGTGAAAAGGGATTTGAAAGTCTTCTGGAAATACTTGCAAGGAGCGCGTTCGCGTCGGACAGCGCCATCCTTTCTGTTGAACGCATTACAACTGACTTCATTGTACACGAGACAGTCATTTATTATGTTTGAATGTCATACCTCATTGACCGTTGGGGTTTAAATTATGCAACGTCATGATTTTCAAAACAATATTACAGAATAATTACGCAACCACGTCGTTAACAACTAACTAGTTCTAACTAGTTCGACATTTACTGAACTTTAAAGAAATCCGATCATTAAATATTATTCTCATATAATACAGAATAAAAGAAAAATTATATATCAAATATTGAAAAAGCACGAAAAAAAGATAAAACGTTTTTATGTTTTTTATGTTTCGTAACTTTGTGCCTCAAGTGTAAATAGATGCGTCAAACGCAAAAAAGTTCTTTGTATAATCACACTTTTGTTCACTATGGCGCCCCGCTTGTGAGTGCGATTAACCGTTAGTTTCACGCGTGAGAAATTACTTTTTAAAAGGTCATTCATTTAGATTTTAGTGTGATTAGCATCAAGTAATCTCCGTTAATTGCACTCTTCACAAATTATAAGATTCATATCACGTGTTGCGAGGAGTAGAACAGGCGCAAGTATGACAACTGCTATCGTTGTTAGAGTTCACCAATTTGTTGTGTGTTTTACTTGCCAATATCAGAACTGAATTATTTCTTCGCCGTTTACTTAGAGGTAACTATTCTTTTCTACTCAAAAGAAAAAATGCCTGGATAAGATGATAACTAGCTAAGAAAACTAAAAAGATGAAAAAGTTGAGAACTGAGATTCTATTAACTTATGAAAAACCGAGCAAGCTATTTTTTTATTCAAATATTGCCGCTGTTTTTGTTTTTAACTCATTAAGAAAATCGTTAACTCTTACGAGTCTTGGATTATGAAACAATGCGAAATAACTACCGCGTAATTACTCTGTAATCTACTGGACAATTTGCAAAACAATAATGAATGCCATCACTTTTACGAGCTTGGATTACGAAACAATGTGAAATTCAAAAACCTTTTATAATTTGCAACCAACTACATAGACCAGATAGGAACACTAAGAGATTAAATAACTAAGAAAAATGACTCGAGGCAGGGCCCACAGATAACGCTTTAGGTTGAGGGGCCAAATTTTCAAACAAAAGACCTTGCCAATTTTTGAAAAGATGCTTTGGCAACAACAAAAGATGGTTATTACGAGTGTATTTTTCTTCTCAACCGCTCGGGGATATATTGATAAAAAATGAGAGAATTATAATAAAAAAATTTTCCACGAATCAAGCGTGTCAATTTCGAACTTTCAGTCTGAAAAGAATAACAAATTATTTTCACCACGTTTTGCTAAAGACGAAATCTTTCCATTTGATGAAAAATTGCGTTTGTTGATGTTCGATTACTTTTTTCTTATCAGCTCGTGATAATTAACACGTTAGGTATTAAAAAGGAACATAATATGAGAAAATGCGGGGGACCCGCATTTCTTGATTTAGGTATGCTTAGCTTCTTAAATAAATGAATGAATTTGCCTTTTCTAAGCTGCAAGTTACTTAATATAGTGACATGGTCGACACTAAAAAGTACAGTAAGTTCCTTAATAAAAAGTGTACTTGAAAAAAGATGAGCTAGAAAATACAGTAGCCGGCGCTTCACTCGAATACGGGATAACTCAAACTTTTCTTTACTCGAACTTTTTTGAATTTTCCTGGAGGTTCGAGTTAAGCGGCGACTACTGTAGTTATTCATAGGAAAATCCGCAAAGTGGCCGCCGCTTAGCCTACCCTTTGATGTATGCATGTATGTATGCATGTATGTAAGCATGGCTTACTAAATAATTATAAGTCTCGTATATAGCTAAGCATAATAGCCACTTCAACAAATAATTACAATATGCTCGTTTTTCTAAGTAAAATAAACAAAACAAAACTTATGTATCGTGAAGAGATATTTACAAAGTCATTAACACTGTGTTTTATATAAGACATACATTAAATGTAAATGTGGCCGTAAATGTGACAAAATTATTAGGGGGCTTATAATTAGGAATAATGGCTAGGGTAAATAGTGACTAAGGAGGCCATGGTTGGGTCCGAGAGGTCAGAAAATTTTGAAAATTTAAGACCCCCAGATTAACTAAAAAGCTGAAATTTCTTAAAGGGATTCCTGCACAAATTACAAGTTGATCTGTAGTTGTAGATCTGTAAATTATTGGGAGGGGGGGGGGGCTTCAGCCCCCGTAACCCTCATAAAGTCCACAGGAGACTGGATGATAAATACTACTTAGTGAAACAGTGAATCATAAACTATTATGAGACGGAAAAATTTAAAAAATATATATTAAAAAATATACATATAATTATATAAATTATTAAATAACGAGATTCGAAATGTAGAAATTTTTTTATGTAAAGTCTGTCTATAATATCTATAATTTGTTAAAACATTTTTTTAAAAATTAAAAATAATTACGAAATGTTTAAAATCAGCCGGCGATAACGCAATGGGAATGGCGTTCGGCTCTTAACCGAAAGTTTCTAGGTTCGAGAACATGCTATCACAAAGTTGTTTAGTGAGCGGTTATGAATAAAAAACGCCTGTATTTCATCAAAAATAACCGTAGCACACATGGGAGAAATTAAATACACTAAAACTCTGGGTTGAGGTCTTCATGATAATGGTAATGTGCGTTCTGGGAGCCTCGTTAAAAAAGAACGATTGACAGTCTCGATTTCATTTATCAATAATAAACATAAATTCTGTAGTCACTAGTCGGTCGGGGGAAAAAGAAGCGCAATCAGAAATTGTTGTTCAGCTTGAATCTTTCTACTAAAAATTACAATACGAAATCTATCTCTCGTGAAAATGTCGCTTTTTCCATCCTCCGAAGAGTTGGAATGTTTCAAAAAGGGATTGATACCGAAGAGGATTACCCAGGCAGAAAGTTTCTTAACTAAGTATCCGCATTATAATGGCAAGGACATCTTAATTGCAATATTTGATTCTGGTGTAGATCCAGCAGCTCCGGGATTACAGGTGAGAATATATTTATGAGGACTGATGACAAAATATTTTTGTCTAGATTAACAGATAATTTCGGGCCATCCAGCCACATTTTTTTTGCTTAGGCCACCATCGAAAATATTCGCCTTAACACGTTTGCTGCCAACTACAAGTATACTTGTACACTATACTTGTATATACACTACACTTGTATACTTGTACAAGTATACTTGTAGTTAGCGGGCGTCGTCTAATTGCTAAATACGACTATACTCGTAGTAAACAGGCGTCATCTAATTGCCAACCACGAGTATACTCGTAGTAAACGGGTGTCGTCTTATTGCCAACTACTAGTATACTCGTAGTTTCACTAACTTATTTCAACTCTAAATTAATTCTGATTGGCTACTTTAAGTCACATTTTTTTTGTTTTCACTTTCAAAGAGGTTCTGAAAACATTTTTTAGCTGTTTGAACTTAGAAAACTTGGGGCGTACAGTTTTAATAGCGGGGAAACCAGAAAATTTGGAAAACAGAAAAAAGACACTTATGTCTATTCTTAAAGCCTTTTTTCATCAAATAATTGTGTTATGCTATTGTTTCACATATGTTTTGAAGCATTCACCAACACATAATGTTGGTTTGTTTTCACCAGTGACACACTCGTGTTTCTTTCCGTTTACACATTGTTTTTTTATAAGAAACATTTTTATAAGAAACATTAGGCTGAAATCATTAAGAAACATGGCCAGGCTCAAAGTCTAAAACAAGGTTCTGGAAAATGCAAGAATAAAGCTATTTACGTAGCAGAACACTTTTAAAATATAAGATACAAAGTTAAGTCTAAAATGTCAAATATTTACAAACCAAACACATTTCCATCGTCATTGAAATCGACCAATATTTTGTTCTCCTCTCCATTGCTGGTATTGGTTCATCAGGAATTGAATCTGGAGTCATTTCCTGGATAGTTAGTTGGATATAACACTATATATATTAATATAATGCGTGTATAAATCCACGATTTAGAACTTTATATAATTCTTAAGATTAAGAAACATTTTAGAAACATATGGGGCTCAACTCGGCAAAAAGTTAAGAAACATTGAGGCTGAAGCCAAAAAGTGTGTTTCTTATAAAAAAAAAAACGTGGAACTTTTGAGCAAATTCAGTTGGAGCCTTTTTCTTCTCTGTAGCTGGAGGTAAGCTACACTGCGATGAAATCTATTCTAAAACGCATACGAGTATACTCGTACTTTGGCATTGAAGAAAAAATCTTTTATACATGTAATTACTGACTATATCTGAAATATAGAAACCGATGATTCATAGAATCTGACTGCTCGCACAAGAACCTCTCGGTTTCGGCTTTCTAATGTTGTTACTAACAAATTATTTGACGTCCGTAATATACAAAGTATATAAATAAAAATATGTGAGAATATTTCACGTCGTAATATATACTTTTATGGTTTTAATGACGAACCAGGAAAGATAACATGTTGAAATTAGTAGTATAGCTTTATACATATTAAGTCAGTCATAGACCTTTTAAAAACAATATAGTTGCTTGAAAATACAATATATATGTACATAAAATCTCTTTCTAGGTTTATCTGTTCGCTGGGGGGTTGCGAGGCCTCCATCGGGAAGTCAATCTGACACCATTATAAGATGTAAAAGATGTTTTATCTTGTTTTCCTTTTAATATTACGATGGCAAAATTTCTTCTCATCAACCTTCAGGTTCTGGACTTTCAGACTGGTCTTAATCAAGTCATTGTGGCATTTCACCAACATCAATTCTTTGCTGGCAAGAGATGACTCCAGTTCTTTGATTTGACTATTCCTCACTCGTATTCCCGTTATCTGAAAAGTCAAAGAATTTAGGAAATTAAAGGGCACTTAAAGGGTTAACTAAGAATAACTAAGATGCTACTGTAAACACTGAAAACCCTAAATCACATTTAATATTTAATAACAATGATATTTCCCAATGCTCAGCAGTTAGATAAAGAAAATCACTTGCCACTCAAAAAGCTTTCAATATCTTCATTCATTTCTTCTACATTTTTTTTTACATTTTCTTCTACATTTTCTTTTGAAGTTGAGATTGAGGAAGCAGAAGATGTGGCGGACGAAGCAAATCTTCTTTTATTTACACAGTCAAATCTGTTCTTCTGGGCGTTCCACTGCTGACGTTTTGACAGTTATAACTGAACGTTTCTATCGTGCCCTTGATGTCTCTGGTGAAGCGCGAGCAGTTGCCCTTGACATCTCTAAGGCATTTGATAAAGTCTGGCATCGGGGGCTACTGCACAAACTTAAGGCATATGGTTTAAAAGGTCCGTTTTTAAATATTATCTCCTCCTTCCTTTCCAATCGTAAACTCAAGGTGGTCCTTAGCGGTCATTCATCTTCCATTTTTTCCATCAATGCTGGTGTTCCTCAAGGTTCAGTTCTCGGTCCGACTCTGTTCCTACTGTACATTAACGATCTCCCGGACAATTTATCATCCAAAACCGTTATTTATGCTGATGATTCAATATTGTATTCCTGCCTTAATAAATCAGATGATTGTGATAAGGTTAGAATGGTCTCTGATCTGGAAAAAGATCTCAATACAGTAGTTAAATGGGGTAAGAATTGGCTTGTTAATTTTAATCCATCTAAAACTAATCTTCTTTCCATTAATCATCTCAATCCTGCTTACTTACCTCGAATTTTGATGAATGGTTCTCATTTGCCTGAAAGCAATTCATTTCGCCTTCTTGGTCTTATATTTACCAGCGACCTCTTATGGCGATCTTATATTGAAAATATAGCTAAATCAACTGCCATGAAGGTTGGTTCTCTTTTACGAGAAATGAATTACCTCACTCCTGAATGTGTCCTTTACCTATACAAATCATCAATTTGTTCATGCATGAAATAGAGTTGCCACATATGGGCAGGTGCACCAAAAAATTGCCTGAATTTATTAGACCGTGTTCAACGGCGTGTTTGCAACGCAATTGGCAAAAACCTTTCTTTGAAATTGGACTCCCTTTCCAGGCCTCAACAAATTAGAATTCACTGCGCCCGATAAAACGGGCGCGATTCAGCATATGGCGCGCCCGATCGGGCACGCAAATTATCGGGCGCGTGAATGAAAAGTACATATTACTCGAACTTTTTTGAATTTTCCTGGAGGTTCGAGTTAAGCGGCGACTACTGTAGTTATTCATAGGAAAATCCGCAAAGTGGCCGCCGCTTAGCCTACCCTTTGATGTATGCATGTATGTATGCATGTATGTAAGCATGGCTTACTAAATAATTATAAGTCTCGTATATAGCTAAGCATAATAGCCACTTCAACAAATAATTACAATATGCTCGTTTTTCTAAGTAAAATAAACAAAACAAAACTTATGTATCGTGAAGAGATATTTACAAAGTCATTAACACTGTGTTTTATATAAGACATACATTAAATGTAAATGTGGCCGTAAATGTGACAAAATTATTAGGGGGCTTATAATTAGGAATAATGGCTAGGGTAAATAGTGACTAAGGAGGCCATGGTTGGGTCCGAGAGGTCAGAAAATTTTGAAAATTTAAGACCCCCAGATTAACTAAAAAGCTGAAATTTCTTAAAGGGATTCCTGCACAAATTACAAGTTGATCTGTAGTTGTAGATCTGTAAATTATTGGGAGGGGGGGGGGGCTTCAGCCCCCGTAACCCTCATAAAGTCCACAGGAGACTGGATGATAAATACTACTTAGTGAAACAGTGAATCATAAACTATTATGAGACGGAAAAATTTAAAAAATATATATTAAAAAATATACATATAATTATATAAATTATTAAATAACGAGATTCGAAATGTAGAAATTTTTTTATGTAAAGTCTGTCTATAATATCTATAATTTGTTAAAACATTTTTTTAAAAATTAAAAATAATTACGAAATGTTTAAAATCAGCCGGCGATAACGCAATGGGAATGGCGTTCGGCTCTTAACCGAAAGTTTCTAGGTTCGAGAACATGCTATCACAAAGTTGTTTAGTGAGCGGTTATGAATAAAAAACGCCTGTATTTCATCAAAAATAACCGTAGCACACATGGGAGAAATTAAATACACTAAAACTCTGGGTTGAGGTCTTCATGATAATGGTAATGTGCGTTCTGGGAGCCTCGTTAAAAAAGAACGATTGACAGTCTCGATTTCATTTATCAATAATAAACATAAATTCTGTAGTCACTAGTCGGTCGGGGGAAAAAGAAGCGCAATCAGAAATTGTTGTTCAGCTTGAATCTTTCTACTAAAAATTACAATACGAAATCTATCTCTCGTGAAAATGTCGCTTTTTCCATCCTCCGAAGAGTTGGAATGTTTCAAAAAGGGATTGATACCGAAGAGGATTACCCAGGCAGAAAGTTTCTTAACTAAGTATCCGCATTATAATGGCAAGGACATCTTAATTGCAATATTTGATTCTGGTGTAGATCCAGCAGCTCCGGGATTACAGGTGAGAATATATTTATGAGGACTGATGACAAAATATTTTTGTCTAGATTAACAGATAATTTCGGGCCATCCAGCCACATTTTTTTTGCTTAGGCCACCATCGAAAATATTCGCCTTAACACGTTTGCTGCCAACTACAAGTATACTTGTACACTATACTTGTATATACACTACACTTGTATACTTGTACAAGTATACTTGTAGTTAGCGGGCGTCGTCTAATTGCTAAATACGACTATACTCGTAGTAAACAGGCGTCATCTAATTGCCAACCACGAGTATACTCGTAGTAAACGGGTGTCGTCTTATTGCCAACTACTAGTATACTCGTAGTTTCACTAACTTATTTCAACTCTAAATTAATTCTGATTGGCTACTTTAAGTCACATTTTTTTTGTTTTCACTTTCAAAGAGGTTCTGAAAACATTTTTTAGCTGTTTGAACTTAGAAAACTTGGGGCGTACAGTTTTAATAGCGGGGAAACCAGAAAATTTGGAAAACAGAAAAAAGACACTTATGTCTATTCTTAAAGCCTTTTTTCATCAAATAATTGTGTTATGCTATTGTTTCACATATGTTTTGAAGCATTCACCAACACATAATGTTGGTTTGTTTTCACCAGTGACACACTCGTGTTTCTTTCCGTTTACACATTGTTTTTTTATAAGAAACATTTTTATAAGAAACATTAGGCTGAAATCATTAAGAAACATGGCCAGGCTCAAAGTCTAAAACAAGGTTCTGGAAAATGCAAGAATAAAGCTATTTACGTAGCAGAACACTTTTAAAATATAAGATACAAAGTTAAGTCTAAAATGTCAAATATTTACAAACCAAACACATTTCCATCGTCATTGAAATCGACCAATATTTTGTTCTCCTCTCCATTGCTGGTATTGGTTCATCAGGAATTGAATCTGGAGTCATTTCCTGGATAGTTAGTTGGATATAACACTATATATATTAATATAATGCGTGTATAAATCCACGATTTAGAACTTTATATAATTCTTAAGATTAAGAAACATTTTAGAAACATATGGGGCTCAACTCGGCAAAAAGTTAAGAAACATTGAGGCTGAAGCCAAAAAGTGTGTTTCTTATAAAAAAAAAAACGTGGAACTTTTGAGCAAATTCAGTTGGAGCCTTTTTCTTCTCTGTAGCTGGAGGTAAGCTACACTGCGATGAAATCTATTCTAAAACGCATACGAGTATACTCGTACTTTGGCATTGAAGAAAAAATCTTTTATACATGTAATTACTGACTATATCTGAAATATAGAAACCGATGATTCATAGAATCTGACTGCTCGCACAAGAACCTCTCGGTTTCGGCTTTCTAATGTTGTTACTAACAAATTATTTGACGTCCGTAATATACAAAGTATATAAATAAAAATATGTGAGAATATTTCACGTCGTAATATATACTTTTATGGTTTTAATGACGAACCAGGAAAGATAACATGTTGAAATTAGTAGTATAGCTTTATACATATTAAGTCAGTCATAGACCTTTTAAAAACAATATAGTTGCTTGAAAATACAATATATATGTACATAAAATCTCTTTCTAGGTTTATCTGTTCGCTGGGGGGTTGCGAGGCCTCCATCGGGAAGTCAATCTGACACCATTATAAGATGTAAAAGATGTTTTATCTTGTTTTCCTTTTAATATTACGATGGCAAAATTTCTTCTCATCAACCTTCAGGTTCTGGACTTTCAGACTGGTCTTAATCAAGTCATTGTGGCATTTCACCAACATCAATTCTTTGCTGGCAAGAGATGACTCCAGTTCTTTGATTTGACTATTCCTCACTCGTATTCCCGTTATCTGAAAAGTCAAAGAATTTAGGAAATTAAAGGGCACTTAAAGGGTTAACTAAGAATAACTAAGATGCTACTGTAAACACTGAAAACCCTAAATCACATTTAATATTTAATAACAATGATATTTCCCAATGCTCAGCAGTTAGATAAAGAAAATCACTTGCCACTCAAAAAGCTTTCAATATCTTCATTCATTTCTTCTACATTTTTTTTTACATTTTCTTCTACATTTTCTTTTGAAGTTGAGATTGAGGAAGCAGAAGATGTGGCGGACGAAGCAAATCTTCTTTTATTTACACAGTCAAATCTGTTCTTCTGGGCGTTCCACTGCTGACGTTTTGACAGTTATAACTGAACGTTTCTATCGTGCCCTTGATGTCTCTGGTGAAGCGCGAGCAGTTGCCCTTGACATCTCTAAGGCATTTGATAAAGTCTGGCATCGGGGGCTACTGCACAAACTTAAGGCATATGGTTTAAAAGGTCCGTTTTTAAATATTATCTCCTCCTTCCTTTCCAATCGTAAACTCAAGGTGGTCCTTAGCGGTCATTCATCTTCCATTTTTTCCATCAATGCTGGTGTTCCTCAAGGTTCAGTTCTCGGTCCGACTCTGTTCCTACTGTACATTAACGATCTCCCGGACAATTTATCATCCAAAACCGTTATTTATGCTGATGATTCAATATTGTATTCCTGCCTTAATAAATCAGATGATTGTGATAAGGTTAGAATGGTCTCTGATCTGGAAAAAGATCTCAATACAGTAGTTAAATGGGGTAAGAATTGGCTTGTTAATTTTAATCCATCTAAAACTAATCTTCTTTCCATTAATCATCTCAATCCTGCTTACTTACCTCGAATTTTGATGAATGGTTCTCATTTGCCTGAAAGCAATTCATTTCGCCTTCTTGGTCTTATATTTACCAGCGACCTCTTATGGCGATCTTATATTGAAAATATAGCTAAATCAACTGCCATGAAGGTTGGTTCTCTTTTACGAGAAATGAATTACCTCACTCCTGAATGTGTCCTTTACCTATACAAATCATCAATTTGTTCATGCATGAAATAGAGTTGCCACATATGGGCAGGTGCACCAAAAAATTGCCTGAATTTATTAGACCGTGTTCAACGGCGTGTTTGCAACGCAATTGGCAAAAACCTTTCTTTGAAATTGGACTCCCTTTCCAGGCCTCAACAAATTAGAATTCACTGCGCCCGATAAAACGGGCGCGATTCAGCATATGGCGCGCCCGATCGGGCACGCAAATTATCGGGCGCGTGAATGAAAAGTACATATATTCGGGCACGCAAATCGGGCACGTAAAATATTACTTAATTATATTTAATTTCTTTTTGTTACTCGTACGGCAGATAAATACGTAATTAGAGAAACCAAAAAGATCGAAAACGAACATTACTGAATGCAGAAGAATTTAATTAAAGTCAAAATATATTACAACAAAATTCGAATTAGTCGCTGCATTCATCGTCCTCGGAGCTGCTAGAAATCTCCTCGTGCGTTCGTTTTGGCGCTGGTCCGTAAATGGAGGTGGATTGATCTTCATTTCCCTTTTCGTTGGAACGTAACCTCCACCGCCATTGTTTCTTGTTGAAATATTTATTAACGGCACGTTCGATTAAATTTTTGTCTGCGTCTTTAGTAATCTTTCTGATCAACGGCAGATTCACCTTGACACAGAGGATGGAATTCAGCCGTTTGTTTTTCATCGATAACCGGTTTTCGCCAAGATTTCGACGTAAGGCTGAGAACCCTGAGAGTAAAACAAAACATAAATTACTGAATTTTAAAAAATATATGAGGGAACTAAAAAGTATTTAATTGGCTGTTTATGTGGGTAAAAGGCTAACAGACAAATACTGACAAACGCTTGTTGAACTCACCTATAAAATAAATATATTTATTCTTAATGATACATTACCGATTACTTCTACTATTAAAAACTCTCACCTCTTTCTACTTCAGACGAGCTTGCCAACATAACCAGCAAAATCTCTAGCAGCATTTTGATGTTTGGGTATAGGTGCCCGTGTGTTGTGAGGAATCTGCACCACATCATTTGTTGATGTTCTTCCAAGTGGCGATAATTTAATTTAACGATTCGTTTTACCTGAATAAATAGATATGTTATATAATTATCAAAATCGTGTTATAAATGTTTATCAGCAGAACTATAAGAACCTGTTCTTGATTCAGCACTCTATGGAAAACTTGTGGATTCAAGTGCAAAATAAGTAATACCTTTTTCCATTCTTTTTTTGCAATAGAAATGCTAAAGTCGTGTTTTCTTAGCGGCGTCTGAAATCTTGTTTCCAGTAATTCAATGAATTGACCATCCCGTTCAACCATCGCGTCCGTGTCTTCGTCGATGGCCCACTCCGAAGAAGCAAACAGTTTGAACGCAGAAATGTTTTCGTCGTCTATTAACTCCTGAAATCGCGTTGCAATTTCATTACAAATCGTTGGGATCAGGCTCGTCTTCAGTTCTCGCACCTTCGCTTTGCCTTCGGCTACTTGTTTAAGCTGAAATACTTCGTGAGAAATCAGTAACCGTTGCGCGAGTTCATCTTCATCTGTAGACATTTGTTTCTAAAAATACGCAAACGCAAAAAATTGTATTACAACTTACATCGTAAAACATAGAATCCGATTCAACAATTTATTTAAAGAAATTATATCTATCATAATTTATAACAAACAAAGTAAAAAGCTTACACTCAATGGAGCATTCATTGCAACAACTTCTACATCAACCGTATTATCTTCAGCAGATTCTCCAACGACTTTTATTGTTGCTGGTAAGAACTCGTGTTCTGTTTCTTTTTCCATTTCGCGTAAATTGTAACACGTGTCTCTGATCCAATCGTGTAATTCGTATAACAGCACAGAGTTGCTTTCCATTTTAAGAGACAACGCGCAAGTTTCGTTTAGCACCCTGTAGAATAAGTTTGCAGTCGCGACCTTTTCAAACATGTTCCACTTTTTTCGCAAACCAACAAACTTCCCGTGCATTAACCGCGACACCAGTGCATCTTTCCCTGTACCCTGTTCCTCCACGTTCTCTGCGAACAGTAGTAAACATAAAAAATTTCTTAAAAAAAATGTGCCTGGAAGCGAGTTCCGGTAACCTTCGTGAATCTCAGAGTGTTTATGTTCATATCCTCACCCACAATCTGAAATAATCGCCAACTTTTTCCACTGTCCTTGAACAACTTAAATAGGGTGTGTAGACTGTCCCGTATTTCTTCAAAGTCCGACTGTTCTTTGTAAGCATCTTTCATCGCCAGTTCCAAACAGTGGTTAAAGCAATGGATTAAGTATGGTTCCCAATCCATCATACCTTTTATTTGGGTGAGTGCTCCATTGTGCCGCCCAAAATTTACCGCAGCACCATCCGCACACAGACACACGATCTTATTTAGGAGTTCTTCCTCGGTACAATAAGTCTTGCCGGCTTCAAGCATAGCTGACTTTGTGCCATCAGCATTTGCTCCTCCAAATTCTTTAAGGCCCTGACAAGCAAAAAGAAACGTCGCGGGAAAATAGCCAAGGTAGCCGTTCACAAGCACTTTACCGTAAACAAGCTCCTTCTCTTCGCCAGTTTTGCGAGCCTCGCTTCCGTCACCACTTAAGGAAATAAATTTGCCTATTTTTAATTGCTCACTTGTGATCTCATGAACCACTTCGCAGATTATGTCAACCATCTCAGCACAAGATTTATCATTCAGCTTGTCATTACTGCCTAGTTTTAGGCCTTGATCGCACAGATGTTTCATTATACTAGGCAGTTTTTGAAACGCAAGTTCTTCCTCTAAAATGAAAAGCACTGAACGAAAAACTTTTCTGTAAAATTCCTTAGACGACGATATTATAACTTCATCAACTCTTGGCTGCGAAGATGATGTTGATAGCTGAGCTACGTCTGAAGATTCGCTGGTAGGTCCGCTTCCAGTAATTTCCTTCTTGCACCAGTTATGCACGGATGTGTTGAGGCCTACATGTCTTTTGAGCGTTTTATGATGTATGTACTTTACTGGAGTACGATAATTTAAAGCTGATGTCGCGACGGAACCTTTCATGCCACATAGCATTAGTTGTTGCTTGAACTTATCCAATTCTATATTTGGACAGTAGTTGCATACCGCCTCGACAACAGTTCCATTTTCAACTGTAATTGAGAAGTCATTCGCAAAAGACCATTTCTTGAATGTGTTTTCTTGCACAGTACTTTTCGATGATGCCATGATGATATCAGAATACGAATGATGAAAATGAAATAATTCCGCTCTATTTATTGCCTGTATTGCGCAACTGCCTTACTAAAATAGAATTATTTTTGTATCGTCGAACAATAAAATTGAAACACTTGCAGACAGTTTAAAGAAATCGGCAATACTTTTTTTACTATTGTGTTGTAATAGCAAGTTTGCCACTTTAAAACGCTATTACACATGCTATTAGCCGCCACACGCCATTAGCCTAGTAATTATTTCGAGTTGACAACCTCAACTAGGTTTAGTAATTATTGTTATTGATTACATAGATGTACATATATAAAAATTGGAGACATAATCGTCAGGCAGACATCTTATTAGAGTGATGATTATGCAAAATTAAAATGTAATATTTAGTTACTCATCTCCAGCGAAACATTTTTACTGGAGCCACAGTTAACTTAGTAAAAACTTATGTAAACATTTACAAATTATTTTAAAATCTTAAAGATAATAGCAATCGGTAATATCGACTCTAATAGCTTCTTTTTTCAAAATGTTCTGCTCACGCGAAGAATTTCGATTATCGACAACGTGAACGCTTGAAATAGTATTTTTGTTGTTTTGTGTTTAACACCGATGTTACGATATACAACAACGGGAAACGCAAATGAAAAAAGAATGCGGGACCTTTGAAATAATTCTATGTCTCATGCGTGTGTCGCAAATTATTTGAAATTGCAATTTTGTATTTAAGAGAAACTGTAAAGCCTGACAAACAAACATCATTGGAAAACTTGAAAAATAACAGTAAAAACGCAAGAATAACTTTTATTGATTTATTATGAAAAAATATACACGTTGCCGTTTATAGACATCGCCAAATTATGCATTTTCACATCGGTCGCGACATTCGAAAATGCACAATGAGATTTCGTCTGAAAATATTATTTCTAACAAAACTTTTGTGTCACGATTGTTGTTGTCGTCCTGATTTCGTAACCTCGCTAATGTCTAACAATTGGTCGAGTTCCTCTTGAATTAACCTGAAAAACAAAGTATAGGGTTATTCTCCTAATGTAATTTAGAGTTATAATTTAATTCTTTTTAAGGAATAATATGCGCGTATATATATAAAATATTTTTATTTGTTACGCGCCCGACAATTCGGCATCGGGCGCGCAATTTTTCGAGGCCTGCTTTCACACCGGCGGAACGCAGCGTCTCTTTGTCTTTTCTACAAGTTTATTTATGGTTGTTGTTCAAGTGAACTATCATCTCTTACACCTCTCAAAATTTTTCTCTGTTCAACTAGGTTGTCTTCTTTGTCTCACCAATGGACTGTTTGTGTTCCAAATTGTTGTAGGGATTTTTATAAAAACAGTTTTTTTCCGCGAACGTCCAGACTTTGGAACTCCCTTCCATCTACATGCTTTCCTCCTGAATTTAACCTTCAACTGTTCAAATCTAATGTTCATCGCTACCTTAGATCTGCTTAACTTCTCCTGTAGCTCTTTACTCGCAAGTGGCCTTTTAGGCTTTGTTTTGAGCAATCTTCAATAATAAAAAAAATACAAAGTAGAAAACGATGGAATCAACTTCCTGGACTAGAGTTACAATTATGGACAATAAATGAGTATTATGTACGAATCATGAGTATGAATATGTACAAAACACATGAAAATATGGCTGAAAAAAAAACAAACCTGACACAAAATGTTCACTACAAACTCTTGCATTATTTATTTCAACTTCAGACCAATTTTCTCTGCGAATTGCATTCAGCCAACGTTTTCTTTGTTCAGGGTTAATAGGTATGCAATAAAACATTAATGTTGAATCTTCTTTTTTTCTGTTAGAACAATTTACAACACAACAGGAACTTGGCATTTTATGTTTAGTGCTCAAACATAAATAATGGCTACCGCTCTAATTTTTTGCCTCCGCATGCGCAGTAGCGCTGCGGTAAAATGTAAACAAAAAACCCTTGAAGCCTCGTTAAAAAACAAACAAACAAAACAAGGAATGACCGATGTTTGAGTCTTTAGGGTTCACCCTTTCCCTTGGTGATACACAAGAAGAAATAAGATCAGCATATGTGAACTGCGAGAGACCTTGATTAAATTTAGACTTGACTAAACTGTACTTTCCAATAACGTATCCTTTAATAATATTGTGAGAAAATGTTTTTTGACTTGCAGAGACAACACTGTTATTTGTAGAATTTCTTCATAAAAAGATGAGAATATTTCAAGAAATAAATCAAGCATTCAAATATCTAAGTTGCTGCTTTGTGTACAGAAAACGCCATGTGGAAAGAGAAAGGTTGTTGATTTGATCGATTGCAGTGGCAGTGGAGATGTAGACATGAATAAGGTTGTCACCGTAAATGAAGATAATGTCATTATTGGAAAAACTGGAAGGAAGCTGAAGGTTTGATGATTAGTCAAATGTTGCTGTCGTTTAATAATCGTCAATCTTTTGTAATAAATTTTGTTTGTTTTCATTCTTTATTTGTATATTTTCGAAGAATTTAGTTAAGGCCACAAGTCTCAAAATCTCAAATATTTTTACTAGATACCAGAGACTTGGAACAACCCTAGTGGAGATTTCCGTGTCGGCATCAAAAGCGCCTACTCTTTGTTTCCAAGCATCCTGACAACTAGGCTGAAGGTGAACATCACCCTATTTGGTTAAATAAAGGTTTTAGATTGTTTAAAATGTTGGATTTTATTATAGATATAATTCCTTCAAAATCAAAAACGAGTGTGTAATCTCAAAATATCCTCATAATTAATGACACCAAATCCCTAAACTTTGATTTAGACCGAGCAAAAACAAGAGAATTGGGATCCAGCTCACCAGGCTAAAATCGCATCTGCAATGAAAGCTTTGCGCGAGTTTGAAGGAAAATGTCCGACACCAACAACAACGGTAAGCAAGCTTGTTTTGTTTGTTAGGAGAACAATTTATTAATTAAGTGGCTTTTGTGTTATATAGAATAAACTTCATCTTTCAAATTTATTACAAACTGAATTGATTTTAGGAAGAAAAGTCACAAGTTGAAGACCTCAAGATGGCGGTCGAATGTCTGGATATTTTTGAGAAGAAATACGAGGACTCTGGCCCAGTGTATGATTGTGTCATGTTTCATGATGGCGCCAATTGGAAGTAAGGATCAACGTTGTTTCATTTTTAACTGTGTGAACTGGTGGTGGCTCGGCTTTCACAATTTTATCAACTTAAGTTTCCTTAAGTTTAACCTTTGATGGAAAGTTTTCAATTTTTTATTTTTGTGGAAAAAAAATATATTTGTGTCCGAAGAGCTTGTTTGGACACGTCAGAGAATGGTGCCCTCGACGAGTGCACTTTGCTGGAGCCGTACAAAATCAACGGTCAATATGCTCGACTTTCAGATAAAGGTGCAAGTCTTGTTTTTGCTTAAAGGTACAAAAATATACCTTTGAACAGTGGGTTTTATCTCCTCGAAAAATATCCAATATTGATATTTAATAAACATAAGATGTCATTATTAATATATAATCCAATAAATAACAATTTGGAGGAAAGGTGTTCCATCGTAAAGTTTGATTCTTTATAACTCTTCTAAAAAGAAGTTGTTGATTTCATATTTTCAGATATGATGACGTACAGCATCAATGTTTATGACGGTGGTGATGTTTTGTCCATTGTTACTAATGCCAGTGAGTGACAGTGTTCATAACTCAAGACGTACTGAAACAAAACAAATCTGTATTAACAGAAAGTTTTTCCTTGGTACTAGGTTATTTTTAGGTCAGGTTGTTACTTTTGGATTTCATTGGTCAACTTGACTTTTGATGTATGTTTTGAGGAGCTTTCATTTCATGTTTAAATATTTTCATTGCAGGCTCTCACGGAACTCACGTCGCTGCAATCGCTGCAGCTTACGTTGAGTCTGATCCAATCCTCAATGGTGTTGCTCCAGGATCGCAGGTGTGTTCACTTGCATGATTCATATGCTTTGCTACTCACTACCAGTGGTGTATGTAGCCACTGAAATACTTAGTCTTAATGCCACTAATATTCATGTTTTCACTCATCTTGATGTTATGTTATTCCACTGACTTCATATTGTTCCCGGGATAGATGGCCACACCAGTGGATATTCTCTCACGTCATATCTTTATATGTGCGGAAGAACTTATCAACAACAAACTTTCATGCAATAACATTTTCTTACAGAGAGTCACATATATGTAGACAATAGCAATGGGTAAAGTGAATGCATCACATACCACATAATGTTTTGTTAGGATGTGATTTTATTTGCTTTTATTAATGTGTTTTTTTATTAACATATAGTATTTTTCACCGGTTCCTTTGTACTTTACTCAGGTGTTTACCTTCTACGAAATAAATATACACCTATAAAACAATAGTTGTTCAGATTTATTGATGTCTTCTTAAAATAACCCTATTTCTCAATCTTTTCGAAATTAACTAACCTATAACAATACCTGTTAAAAAAGCACGCGCAAACAGCTGGATCCTCTGAAACTTTAGAAAAAATTGAGAGAGATGGAAAGTTGAAGTAATCAACAC
This sequence comes from Candelabrum cocksii, assembly GCA_963930725.1. Lineage (NCBI taxonomy): Eukaryota > Metazoa > Cnidaria > Hydrozoa > Anthoathecata > Candelabridae > Candelabrum > Candelabrum cocksii. The sequence continues at coordinate 1,159,206 of OZ005670.1, read as the reverse complement.
CGAACCACCGTATTGTTTAATAGAAGAATGAACAAATGAGTGAAATTTTCATGTTTAGATAATATCCATGCAGATCGGAGATGGTAGATTGGGAAGCATGGAAACTGGAACTTCCATGATAAGAGCTGTAAGGTTGCACGCATTTCACTCAATTTTTGAGGTTTTCAGACATAACACGAATGCTTGTTAAACTTACAAAAGATAATATGCGCTTAAAAGTTAAACTGAACAAGTGTTATCTCTCTCTTCGTCATTCTTTACTCGTCACACAACAAGAAGTTCTCCAAAACAAAACAAAATTTGATTATTTTTTTTAGATGTTTGTCACTAACTATATTATATAGTTTGCTAATATTTTCTCTAGATGATCGCTGCTGTAGACAATAAAGTAAACATCATTAATATGAGTTACGGAGAAGCTGCAAAGTGGGCCAATTCAGGGTAAACATCCCTGATCAATTACATTTCGCTCGCATTTCCACAATTCAGTCTATCTACTAATCCGGTATTTTGCTATAAAAGATAACATTTCCGTTTGTTCTTAATAAATATGTTGTTTCTCTCAGTCGGGTTGTTGATCTGATGAAAAAGCTTGTTGAAGAGGAGGGGATAGTTTTTGTGTCAAGTGCTGGGAACGACGGGCCAGCATTGTCAACTGTTGGTGCACCTGGTTCCACAACCTCTGGCATCATAGGTATTTTAGTTCAGTCTTCGTTGCATGGTTATTGAAGAAGTTTGTATCCTCTTTCTTATATAACAAAGTGTTAAGTGCTTCTTCTCCTTATTGACTTTGGTCCACTTTGTACTAGAGTAAATCATATGTGTAGTAGCTCCTTTAACTACATATTCCAATTGAGAAACTAGAAATTTAGACTTTAGATTTTAATATGACAATGTGAATGTGAATTTTGAGTTTTGTTAACTTCATTTTCGAAGGGATGAAGATGCAAGATGAAGAGTTTGTGTTCAATAGAAAGTTTTGTTAATCAAGTAGTTTCTTTTCTAAGGGGTTGGCGCATGCGCATCACCCCAAATGATGACATCAGAATATTCCATGCTTGCGCAAAAGTCTTCCACACAGTTTACATGGTCGTCATGTGGCCCATGGTTAGTTGTTACTATTGTTATCTATCAATGTAATGGTATTTATAGCAATCAACTTTTATGTTATGTCTTTTATAATTGATGTGAATATGTATTTTAGAATGAAAATATCCTAAATAATTATGTAATGTTGGTTGTAACACATTACAACCATTGTTGTTTAAAAACGGTTCTTACTGTGTTGTATAAAATACCGTAATTGTTATGAGCCTCCTCTGCTTCTCTTTTAGTGTTAACGGTTCACTTGGTGTGTGCATCACTGCGCCTGGTGGAGCCATAACATCCGTTCCCAAGTGCTGTTTATCAAAAGATAAGTTAATGAATGGTACATCAATGGCCTCACCAAATGCTTGTGGTTGCATAGGTTTGCATTTATTTAATTTTATCGCGTGAATATTTACATAAATTTTTCATTACAAAACAATGCTTTCCAAAGGAATTCTGTTTACTAATAAACTATATTATTTATAGATAAATAATTCACAAATACATGATACACAAATAAATAATAATATTGCTAGCATGGAAAATGGATGTTAAGTCGGCAGACAGACAGACAGACAGACAGAACAACTTTTCTATTGAAATATATTATATATTATATTATAAATATTCAAACACATTTCAACGATAGTTTGATGTAGAAAATAACACAAATGTCATTTTGTTACTTCACCATATCAAGCTTTTTACCTTTTACGAGCGAGAGATTGTTTTGAAGTCGTTTACACTTTTTTTTTAGCTCTACTACTTTCCGCATTGAAGAAGGAGAACATTGTTTACTCTCCCTACAGGTTCATGAAACGTGTGTGAAAATATATTTGTGCTTATTTGTGTTTGTTTTGTAGCATTCGTCGGTGTTTGGAGGCAACAGCTTTGAAGCCAAAAGGTTTGAGCATTTTCAGTGGTTATTTTTGAGTCTAAGAAGACATGTTTGTCGAAATATTTGAATATCGAAGGTTGAAGAACACTTTGTTGATACTTTAAATAACAATGGCAGTTGGTTTTTAAGCTTCACAAAAGGTGAAGCAAAACTTATATTCCATTCTATGTTCTACACAGTAGAGTACTATAACAATGAGTGGAAAGACTTTGAAGTTGAAGACAATTTTTTGTGACTGTATTTTCTTATATATTCGAACATTTTCTTTGAGTGGGGTAAAAGCTTATTAGTTTTATTCTCTCCAAAAAGATGCAAAAGTCATGAATAAAATTTTGTTTATATTTGATTATAGCACAACTCATTTGCTCTCAGTTCACGGTTGGTCAAGGCTACATCCAAGTAAGCTGAGTTGACTTTGAAATAAATGTTTGATGGTTTCAAGTGACTCATTAGATTGAAGTTAAGCCAAAAGCAGTTCAATGTGCATGCCAATTCCAAGCAAAACCTTTGTGTGAAGATAGATTTGTGCTTAAGTTTGGTCTTACACCAGTGATTAATGTTTTTCTGTAGGTTGAAAAAGCATATGAGCGTATGAAGGAATCAATGAACAATGAGATATGGAAGGATCTTTCTTTTAAAGTAACATTATTATTATTAACGAAATTTATCTACGAAATCTAGCAGGACGAACATTGATATCAGTATTTTGTATATTATTGTATATATTTGGTACATGTATTTACTGAAGTTCCTATCCTGGATAAATATTCACAAATAAATAAATATATAAATATACAGGATATAAAACCTCAGTTGTAAAAAAAAAAGAAACGTATAAAAATCAGTCAAAATTAGAAAGATTAGTAGGCTGATAAAAAGTAGAAAAGTAGCAATTACCTGGCGAATGACGAGAAACAATCACGAAAATGAAATAGGGACAATAATTACGATTTGTTTTGCTACAGCTAGCGACGTTGATGTTATACAGATTTGTGTTAGGGTATTATAAAGGGAACAACTTGATGTTACACTTATCGTCTGTCACCACCAATATTTTGTTTTCTGCAAGATGCAATTGTTCAAAGGTCCAACTAGTTTTTGAATTCACAATGGTGTAATTTTATAGGCACCGCAGATGTGGTTTTGACTTAATGAATTAATTCAAGTCATGACGTTGTCTTGAAATTTCATAGATTGACTGTGGAAACCGAAAGAGTGGCATCTACATCAGAGAGAAGGTTAATTTCTCCAGGAGTGAACAGCATTATAACGTATCAGTGAAACCGATGTTCAGGAAAAAGACTGGTAAATATAGTATAGTATAGGAGAGAAAGCAGCTTCAAATCCTTCTTCGGTCAGCTCATGATCTTTTATACTATTCACGGAACAAGAAGTTAGAAAAATCTGTGAATTTTTATCAGTAGGTTTTATTTGAGAAACTAAATTAAGTCCAACGATCGAAAAATATTCATTAAACTCAATTGTTGTTTGATCAAAAATAATATTTCCTTCAATATTCATATACGTGAATACATGAATTTCCAGCGACACTTTAAGTATAGTATACTATAGTCATAGTATTTGCATAGTCTACACATTTAACCTTTGATAGATAATGATCTGAAGAGCACGTTCAGTTTGGGCATCTGTTTAACGACCACTGAGCATTGGGTGACCTGCCCAAAGTATTTGAAGCTTTCAAATGGTCGTAAGTTTAAATTAATTTATTTTATGTGTTGCTCAAAGATTGATGTTGTCGAACATATGTTGCGTTGAATATCAGACAATTCTCTCCTCTTTATCTACTGCATGCTGTGACAAAAAGGTATTCACTGAAGATTTCTTAGATTTGTTACTCTAGAACAGCAACAACAGTTAACAACAATTTATCCAGCGATAGCGCAATGGTAGTGGTGTTTGGTTCTTAACCGAAAGGTTCTGGGTTTGAGACCATTCTATTAAATAGTTGTTAAGTGAGCGGTTATGAATAAAAAACGCTGTATTTCATCAAATATAACCGTAGCACAAATGGGAGCAATTAAATACACTAAAACTCTGGGTCGAAGTCTTTATGATAATGCTTAATGAGTGTTCTAGAAGCCCCGTTAAAAAAAACAACAAACAAACAAACATTCCTCCCCGCAAAGAATTTTAAATGATGAAAGAAAGTCTTCCTTTTAGCTCGTTCAATCTCGATATTAGTCAACACAGAAGGGTTGTCCATCGGTTGTCATTATGCTGAGGTAGGCGTTTTTGTTTCTCCATATAATGAGATTTACAGTTCATGGTTAGAAGGTGCTTTTTGATTTAAATGTGGTATAATTTGCTTTTTGCTAAACAATACACTGAGTAATCTGATGATGATGAACCCTGATGATGAACTCTAAGGTTCTGAAAATATTCTAACGGTTAGGAATTATTGTTTCAAAATATTCTAAGGATTAGGAATTATTGTTTCAAAATATTCTAAGGATTAGGAATTAACATTTGAAAATATTCTAAGGGTTAGGAATTAACATTTGAAAATATTCTAAGGGTTAGGAATTAATATTTGAAAATATTCTAAAGGTTAGGAATTAACATTTGAAAATATTCTAAAGGTTAGGAATTAACGTCAACCAAACTCAATTGTAGGAGCTTTGTCTGTCTGATGAAGTCAGGCATTGTACACTCGTTTTTGGCTTCAGGTACAAGCTTTCGACAGTGAGGGGCCGAGTGAAGGACCTATATTTCGCATCCCTGTTTCTGTCATCAAACCAGCAACGTAATCTACAGCTTAGTATCGAATAACTGTGTGTATAATTTCATAGTTTCATATTCACCGCGATGGTGGTTGAATGGCCACTAATACTAACATTTTAATTAATGCTGTAGCAATGTATATAATAGTGTATAAATATTTACTGTATAATTAAGGTAAAAATTATTAGCATTTGCAAATCTATATCAATCAATTTCTTTGTAGAATGGTGGTTTTTAGAGAGAATACTTTTTAGATAAGATAGAGGTTAAACAGATATATTAGATTCTGCATTCCTTCATGTTTATGTTTTGTAGGGTTATTGACGGATGTGCAGATATGGGTAACGTTACGTTTGGGCCCGACAGTTTGGTGCTCAAACAATTTTTTACTGTACCACAAGAAGCTGATACAGCATGTAAGTGATGAATCAAAGCACAAAATATTGTTTCATTTATCATTGGATTAGTTACTTTCATCAAAAATGGTATACACCATGTGCACTTAAACACACTTTTGTTCCAGGTTTTGTGATGAGCACAAGCCAACAACATCGTGACATCAAATATGCAATTCATGCACTGCAACTCGTACCCGAGGAGTCATTTCACAAGCATGAATATCAGAAATACGTTCTTCTTAAAGCGAACGGCAAATCAAAAAAGATCAAGTTCCAAGTTCGAGTGCGTCAGATATCCATGTATAAGTGTCCAGTATTTGATTGTTGAAAGATACTGTGAAAGCTTTCTTGTGCTTTTGGAGATTGTATTTACCTTATCATTAAGTTGTAATAAACAATACAGGCATATTTAATCTTATTTCATACTAGATTCAAACATTTTCATAGGGAGGTTACACGCTTGAGGTCTGTGTGGCACGTTGGTGGATGGTCGATGGCATATCTGATCTTACCATGAAAATATCCTTCACAGGTATCCTCCCGGACATCAAACACCTATCAATGGTACAGTAATATCATTAAATCCACTTTGTTCTTTTGATGTATGTTTATTTAGAAATTAATTGAAGCTCTGTAGATGTGTTTAGATGATTGTTATTGCGTCATACACATTTTTATTGCGTCATACACATTGTCATTGTGTCATACACATAGTTATTGCATCATACACATTGTTATTGTGTCATACACATTGTTATTGCTTCATACACATCGTTATTGCTTCATACATATTGTTATTGCTTCATACACATTGTTATTGTGTCATACATATTGTTATTGCATCATACACATTGTTATTGCGTCATACACATTGTTATTGCTTCATACACATTGCTATTGTGTCATACACATTGTTATTGCGTTATACACGTTGTTATTGTGTCACACATTGTTATTGCATCATACACATTGCTATTGTGTCGTACACATTGTTATTGCATCATACACATTATTATTGCGCCATACAAATTGTTATTGCATCACACATATTGTTATTGTGTCATACACATTGTCATTGTGTCACACACATTGTTATTGTGTCATACACATTGCTATTGTGTCATACAAATTGTTATTGCTTCATACACATTGTTATTGCTTCATACACATTGCTATTGTGTCATACACATTGTTATTGCATCATACACATTGTTATTGCTTCATACACATTGTTATTGCATCACACACATTGTTATTGCTTTATACACATTGCTATTGTGTCATACACATTGTTATTGCATCACACACATTGTTATTGTGTCATACACATTGTTATTGCATCACACACATTGTTATTGCTTCATACACATTGTTATTGCATCACACACATTGTTATTGTGTCATACACATTGTTATTGCATCATACACATTGTTATTGCATCATACACATTGTTATTGCATCATACACATTGTTATTGCATCATACACATTGTTATTGCATCATACACATTGTTATTGCATCACACACATTGTTATTGCATCATACACATTGTTATTGCTTCATACACATTGTTATTGTTTCATACACATTGTTATTGCATCATACACATTGTTATTGCATCATACACATTGTTATTGCATCATACATATTGTTATTATGTCACACACATCATTAAATATAAGTGAAATTTATTATCCCCTCAGATATTTAAGTTATACGTGTAGTTTACACCAGCTTCTTTTACATCCCGTTATTGGAAGGGTTCACTCTTTAGGTTGGAGGTAACGTTTACACAAGAGTTGATTTGCGCAATGATCTCTGCATAGAGGAGCTATCACCTAATGTTTCCCTGAACCATCACATCATACCGCTGTTGTAGGTATCTTCTGTTGCGTTTGTTCACGTTTACTTGGAGTTATTTTGCAGGCCGAAGGAAGCAAATATTTACCCATTGGGTGACCGGGATTTGCTGTGGACTGGGGAGCAGATCTACAACTTGATCCTGAACTACAGCTTTCAATTGGTTGGTTTTCGATAATTTAATTTTAAAGTAGCAATCATTCTTTGTGTTGGAAGGATAAACCTTGACTTGATTATTAGTGACGTTTTACATGAACTCTGAACAAAGGTCATCTATGATGTCACACATTTCTACATTCATTCAGAGCAAGTCGAGCACAGTTAGTTTGTTTGCACCGCTGATAAGCGATCTGCTCTATGAGAGCTATTACGATTCCGAACTCTGGTTCATTTATGATTCCAACAAGAAGCTGTACTGTACTGGCAGTGCTTTCCCTGTCAAGGCAAGACAATTTTTTATCATTTATAAAAAACAGTATATAACAAAAATTCTCATGGTTTTTGTTACAATTTAATGTTAACCTGAGAATGAAGTAAAATCTAATCTCAAACGACTGCTTGTAAAATTGATTTCTTTTTTGTTTTGAATTCAACCCATTTTATTGCAAATCACTGCATTTTACCTTTCTTGCTTAGGTTGTCCAACTAACCAATAAAATCCAATTAATTTTTTGAAGATTTTCTTAAATATGCAGGCGTTTATAACTAGACTTGCAGGCGTTTATAACTAGACTTGTTCTACTAAATACGACAAATCAGAGATTTTTTTGAAAAGTTTAAAATAGATGCTGTCTACTAAAGATGTCTGCTGAACAAATTGTTTCACTTCAGAACTGCTACCAAGTTAAACTGGAGAAAGGAACCTACGATGTTCATTATCAGGTACATCGTCCTTTAATCCTTCAAACGTTTTTTGAAATCGTTAATCGGTTCCACAGTTACATGCTTACTGTTGGTATTTTCGTTTAGTTACGTCACACGAGCATCTCAATGCTCGAAGATTTGAAGGAGATGACGTTGAATGTCTCCGTGCAGTTGACCACGCCCATCAACCTACCATTGTGCGCGCACAGGAATGACCTTTGCACGAAAAGCAAGAAGTTCTCAAGCAAAGTTCTCAACCGACATTCCAACACTCCTCTCTATGTTACTGCTCCGCCAAGCGACAAGTAAGACATTTGTTAGTTTAAAAGACGTGCATGTTAGACCAATCATCACTTGATCATGTACATGTGATCAATGCAATCATCATTTGATCAATCATGTACATGTGATCAATCATCATTTGATCAAAGATTCCTTCGCACTCTTTAGACATATAGTCTATCCAAGGAAAAGCTTGGATTTTAAATTTGAAAGCCGCCATACAATTGCTTTCTCCAGGTATCCGAAGCCAATGAAACCGGGCAGTTTTTTCACTGGGAAAATCTCCTATACAAAATGCGCAACGGTATTTAATGGTTTTCAAAATGCATTTTTTTGTTTATGTTTAATGTGACATATTGGGTAAAATGAAATTCAGTCAAAGAGTTTTTTCTAGAGAAGTTATTGTTTTCACTCTTGTTTCAGGCGAAGTACCCCGTCACTTTATTCGCCCCTTTAAAGAACAACATTGAAGCGAAAAAAGAGAAAGTTGAGGTATGAAGGCCCTAATGGAATGAAACCATATTTTGTGCCAATTAAAAAAGTGCTAGCATCTTGTGAATCATTTGGTTCGTAGTGTGAATCATTCTTGTGTAATTCTCAACTAATTTCCCTAAATAATTTCTTCTCTCCCGTGTATTTAATAATTTTTTAACGAAATAACTACTTCTTTCATGTTGCGAGCCATGTTTCTAATATCATTACGTCATATTTTTCATAGTCTCTTTTAAAACAAAAGATAGTCTCATTTCGATTTCGCTAGTTCATTTCGGAAGGGGTGAGTGGAGACGATCAATCGAACAAAAACATGATAGTAAATATAAGTTAGGTGTTGAACTTCTGTTCGTCTCTGAGTTGGTTTTACACTTTAGATTGAAGAGGAATATAATGCAGCCCATGAGGAGTTTCAGTGCGGTTGGATGTCTAAGTAAGTGCTTCTTCAGTGCGGTTGGATGTCTAAGTAAGTGCTTCTTCAGTGCGGTTGGATGTCTAAGTAAGTGCTTCTTCAGTGCGGTTGGATGTCTAAGTAAGTGCTTCTTCAGTGCGGTTGGATGTCTAAGTAAGTGCTTCTTCAGTGCGGTTGGATGTCTAAGTAAGTGCTTCTTCAGTGCGGTTGGATGTCTAAGTAAGTGCTTCTTCAGTGCGGTTGGATGTCTAAGTAAGTGCTTCTTCAGTGCGGTTGGATGTCTAAGTAAGTGCTTCTTCAGTGCGGTTAGATGTCTAAGTAAGTGCTTCTTTAGTTCGGTTGGATGTCTAAGTAAGTGCTTCTTCAGTGCGGTTGGATGTCTAAGTAAGTGCTTCTTTAGTTCGGTTGGATGTCTAAGTAAGTGCTTCTTCAGTGCGGTTGGATGTCTAAGTAAGTGCTTCTTTAGTTTGGTTGGATGTCTAAGTAAGTGCTTCTTCAGTGCGGTTGGATGTCTAAGTAAGTGCTTCTCAGTGCGGTTGGATGTCTAAGTAAGTGCTTCTTCAGTGCAGTTGGATGTCTAAGTAAGTGCGTCTGTTACGTCTGTTAAGAGCTGGTTCGATATCTTTTCATCAACTTCATGTAATTGCAAGAGCTATGAACTTGCTTGTAGTAGCAGTGGCTCAGAACTAAGAGAGTTGGTTCGACTCCCAACTGGGGTTTGTTTGTTTCCGGGTGAAGAATTGAAAGGGAGTTTCTACAACAACAAATATATAAAAAATGAAAAGAAGTATTGTAACCCTTGTATGTGGTGTAATTTCAAGAATCAAAAACGAACTCAGTAACTAAGAAACACACAACCGGACTTGTAATGTGCGTGTAGAAACACACAACCGGACTTGTAATGTGCGTGTAGAAACACACAACCGGACTTGTAATGTGCGTGTAAAAACACAACCGGACTTGTAATGTGCCTGTAGAAACGCACAACCGGACTTGTAATGTGCGTGTAGAAAATGATAAATAAATGATATGTAGGTAAAGAGTCATCAATGACGAAACTTTCAGCGTTAATAGGTTTCTAACGGAAGTTGTAAAGTCATAGTACGCGGAGTTTGAAATACAAAGTTGGTATCTTGTGTGGGTTAACTCACCACTGTTTTCCCTCTCACTGGGGTTGGCGTTAGGAAGGGCATCCAGCTGTAAAAACATATGCTTCAATAAACCATCAGATGATTAAACCTACACAATTGTGGGCAGTATCATCTGTTGGAAACACCTTTCAACCCATGCCAGCACGGAAATGGATGTTAAACGATGGTGGCACTGTTCACAATCAATAATAGTTTTAATTTGTCTCTTTATTTGTTTACTTTTAATTGGTTGGTTTTCATTTGATTTTAGACTTGAAGGAAAAGCTCTCCAAGCAACGTTAGTGACGTCACTAAACAACAGTTTGTCCGCCCGTAATGCATTGCTGAATTCTTTGGATGGTTCCAACGTATGACAAAATTTTTTTCTTTTCTTAAATCAATAAGTAATGTTGTTTTTGTGTAGGCTGCTATTTTCTGAAACGTAAATACTTATTTTGTATACGGGAAAGATGTTCTATAGTGGCTGTTTCTTTAGGTCAGAACGGCGAAAGCTGCGGAAATCATTAAAATCGCTGAAGGGATCATTCTGGAGGTGAAATGACTTTAAAATACTCAAAGAATATTCCCAAAACATTTAACCTTTTCAAGTAGTTCAGCTTATGTCTTTAACCTTTTCAAGTAGTTCAGCTTATGTCTTTAACCTTTTCAAGTAGTTCAGCTTATGTCTTTAACCTTTTCAAATAGTTCAGCTTATGTCTTTAACCTTTTCAAGTAGTTCAGCTTATGTCTTTAACCTTTTCAAGTAGTTCAGCTTATGTCTTTAAACTTTTTAAGTAGTTCAGCTTATGTCTTTAAACGTGGTTGCGACCTAACCAACTAACTTCCTCCCATAGATTGATGGAGATGAAATCCTTAGATATTTCGCCATGAAAATGGATTCAGATGACAATGCCGCGAAAAGGAAAACGTACGAAATTATACTTCAAAGCAGTTTGTATCAGTCAATAATTTATAATTAGAGAACATATTACGTCAGCCATTATAAATGGGGTCAGTCAATTGTTGAAAAATGCCAATAACCAGTTTTGACTCTAAAAATTAGATATTATTTATTTTATTTATTAATTATTTATTTTTGAAATTTCACTACATGAGCTCATCTTCCTTCTTTGTTATGTTTTTCCATGTCATTTATAGGGAGATGGAGAAAAAGAAGAGCATTCTTACCAATGCTCTATATAAACTGGTGAGAAGATGTTATAGTTTGTTTCGCGATCACGTGATGTGTCGTACTTTTCAAATTGTCTAATACGGTTCTAATCCTTCTTTTGTTAAGCGAGAATTTGCTACTTTTAGAGGACTTTGTGAGGCCACTTCTCTTTGGATAAATATTCAGTAATGCAGCTTCTACATCCTTCTACCTTTAGTGGATTATTATTATTATTATTATCATTATTATTATTATAAATATTTCAACATGATATATACATTTCAGTATTAAAATCATATACTACTATTAACATGTGTCCTGTATAAAATAAATAAAAAAACTGACGGATAAAAACGTTTATTATATACATACATACTAAAATGTTAACTTTACTGATGACTGGTTGGTGTAGAATGCGAAGTGAGGTTAATTTAGAAACAAGTTAATGGTCATAAAATTCACGTAAGTTATTTTTTAAAAGTAAAATTGAGACTTCCTTTCTAATTTCTAAAGGAAGTGAATTGTACAAATGAGCACCAAAATAATAAAAAGAATTCCTAGCAAATTCTAGCTTAACTTTGGGTAATTTGACTAGAAAATTCCCATTTCTTGTCATTTTTCCGTGGGTGTTTATTGTAAAATACTCATTGAAGTTGCTGCATAACATCCCGTTTAATGCATTCCTCACAATAATGTTTGCTCTTTTATCGATTCTGTTTTTAATCGAGGGTACTCTTTTTGTACCAACGATTCGAGCAGATCTTCTTTCAATAGAGTTGAACTTTGCTCGCTGCGTTCTGTTTGTACTTAAATATGTAAGCAAAGGAACAATCATTGAGTTGTAAATCATCATTGATGCGGATTTTGTTAGGTAGGGTCGAAGTTTTTGTAACAACTGTACTCTGTTTGAAGCCTTACGATATTTCTTGTCAAAGTCATTGCTAAGCGTTAAGGTGGCGTCGACAACATTTCCTAAGTATTTGTATTCCCCGACGTTGTTAATGACATTTGACTGGAAATTGACTTCGAAAGGCTTTTTGACACTGCTCAGTCGTTTTGCAGTTCCAAAGAGTAGTGATTCAGTTTTCCCTTTCTTAAGGTTTATAATGAGTTCGTTTGTGTTCAAGTACTCAGCGATGCGCATTCATCATTAAGACATTTTTCAATTTCATTGACATCCTTGTGGGCGTAGTAAATGACAGCATCATCTGCATACATGGTGATACGTGCATGCCGGATCGAGTCGACAATGTCATTGAAAAATACCACAAACAGCAACGGTCCCAAGATCGAACCTCGAGGGACACCATTGAATACAGGTTGCTCGGTTGACTGGCTACCATCAATATCTACGAGTTGGGTTCGATGAAAGAGATAACTTGTGAACCAATGAAGCTCATGACCACGAATACCATATGAAGAAAGTTTAGCAAGTAACTGACTATGGCTGATCGTATCGAAAGCTCGGGAAAGATCCATAAACACGGATCCGACGAGATTTCCATTGTTAACCTCTCGTCTAATGTTATCAACGAACATAGTTGTAGCAAGTTCAGTTGACCTTTTAGCTCGAAAGCCAAACTGAAATTCGGATAACAGGTTTTCAGTTTCAAGGTGTTCCATAAGCTGCGAATGAACTGTTCTTTCAAGGATTTTTGAAAGTATCGGCAGTACAGATATAGGTCGATAATTATCAGGATCGTTTGCATCACCGGCTTTGAATATTGGCGTTACTTTGGCTTTTTTCCACATCGCAGGAACTTCACATTGGTGTAACGACATATTAATTACATGCGTTAGTGGTGTGCAGATGACTTCAGCGCAGTCCTTTAGCATGTTAGGGGGTAGTTCATCCAATCCGGTTGACTTGTTGCGCTTTAGTTGTTTAAGTTGTTTTAGGATGAACTGTTCAGAAACTGGTTTAAAGTGAAACGATTTCAGCGTGCGTGGTAAGATGTGTCTAGGAGTTTGCCACACAAAGTTACAGCAGTGTATAAACTTTGCTTTCAATGATGTTATAGCCTTTGCGAGGTGTTCAGAAAAACGTTTGACGCGGCTTTCACTGTTATGCGTTGAAGCTGAAGGGTTGGCTGCATATTTGGTGGGGAAGATCATTTTTATTGCACTCCAGAAACGCCTTGGGTTTTCACAGTTATCATTTAATAACGTTTTGTTTTATTTGCTTTTAGCATATCTCAGCAAATTGTTGCAATGGTTGCGTAGTGTTTTGTAGATCTTCCAGTTCTTTTCGTCTTTTGAATGGCGTGCTTTGCGAAGAGCTTTGTCACGTTTATTCATCTGGGATTTGGTGTCTTTATCGAGCCATGGACATGGTCTTCCTTTCACTCGTTTGTCGATGAATGGTGCATGTTTTATGAAAGTGTCATTTAAGTTCATATTAAAACGTGAAATTGCGTCGTTAATTCCATTAGCGTTAAAGACACCAGACCAGTTTGCGTTGCGAAGCTCATTATTTACGGTAATGGGGTTATAATTTGTGTAATCACGGACTCGAATTGTTCTTGCTGGAAATCTCATGTGATTACGCTTTCGAATACAGCCTACCATTTCATGATCAGAAATAGAGGTTGTAAAAACCTCTGTCTCCTTAATTACCTCAGGGCGCGTTGTTGCAATAATTTCAATTATCGACGATGATTTGACGAGTTGGTTCGGTAACGAGCTGTTTATAACCATTACTGGATAACGACGTTTTAAAGTCCTTATTATCGGACTTCTTTGCGTAATTAACATTGGCATCACCCAAGAGGATTGACTCCATACTTGTAGAATCAATGGCAGTTAAAAGTTGATTGAAAGAGTCATTAAACGTTCCCGAAAGATAATTCGATCCCGACGGTGGACGATAGAAAGTTGTTATGAGAAAGCTTTTTGCATTTTTCTCAAAGATTTGTAAACAAATGCTTTCGACAGCGTTATTTTCAAAATCATGTCGACGCTCCCACTTTAAGTTGTTCTTTATGTACCTTAACCCAGGCGGGGGGGGGGCTTTTTGGCCCGCGGCTAGATATTAATATTAATATCGTTTTAACCACTACAGCTACAATGCTGAAATTCACAGTACCCTCCTAACTTTTATATTGGGTGATTTTGGTAAAGAAACCATTTTTCAAAATGGCCGCCATTTTGAGTGATGACGTCATCTTTCTTCCTAACACGAAAAAAATTTTCGTGTTTTTTAGTTTTGCTATATATTGTATTGTATATGTATTATATACCATACATTGTGTATATAGATGGTTATGTATTGATTACTGATCTCATTGATGACGTCACATATTTGATGATGACGTCATCAGATCATGAAAATTTTCAATCCTTTCAATTATTTTTTTCTGATGGCAAAACTTTCCGCTTGACTTGGTTCATGATATTTACCGTTGTGCTTGAAAGCTTATTGTGTTCAGTCAACCATAAACTTGCAAAAAGATGTCAATGCAGTGCAATCTCGTTTGCAAAAAATAACACTGTATTGCAATACATGTGTTCGTTCTTTTCAGTCAAGCTGTAAAGTTGTTAGTTGTTAGTGCAAGCCTGATGACGTCATCGAGATTTATTGATCACGTGATATAGTTTATTTTATTGTTGTTTAGTGGGAGATATTATGTGCCCAATCTGATACTATCTATTTTTCATAAAAGCAAATTTGTTATATATGTTTTAGTTCTGCTAAACTTTTTCCCGAAAGTTCATATTTACAAAATAACAAAAGTTCCATTGAAATCTTGAAGATTTTCTATCTACCCCATCCCATAATGCATTTGGGTCAGAAATGGTAAAACATCTAAATCTAAACACAAGGCAGGTATACAAAATAAAATATTTTGATAAGAAAAAGGTTTTCGGCTGAATAACAATTCAAAAACATGATAAATTCAAAAATAGTGATTTTCCTATAGCGATTGATGACGTCGTCACATTTTTTGATGACGCCATCAAGTTTTGAACGCGTGATCGACTTTATTTTATTTCTAAGAGTCCAAAGCTTAAGTGTGCCAAGATTCATAGGTTTTCGATGAAAATAACAGGTTTTATAGCAATTCTCCTACTGCGGGCCAAAAAGCCCCCCCCCCCCCGCCTTTGGGAACTCCAAAAAAGCCCGCCTGGTATAGGGTTAAGTGGATTAATTTTCGCGAGGACAAACTTTCGCGAGGTCAAAAAAATCACATTTCGCGAGTACTAATTTTCGCTAATCAGCTTTTTCCAAATATTTCGCGAGGACTTATTTTCGCGAATCATAAATTTTTAAAATTGAAAAAAAAAATTTTTTTCAAATGTGGGGTTATCATAACAGGGGGTAATACAGGACAAATATCATAGCGCAAAGCGCTATTGGGCGCCGATTTATCGGCGTCCAAATTTAAAATTTTGCAGTGAATTTTTTTTATAACTTTATCACTGAAATCAGAGAGTATTAATTAAAAAAAAAATGTGTCAAGCTGTTTAAAACATGTGTTGTTTATCCACCTCTATTGATAGACCTGCATTTCAACTCAACATTCCTAGCGGTAAACATTGACCTGTGATCATGAAAATACTGCTAAGAAAATACTGCTAAATAAGTTTGTTATTGATGCCTTGACTATTCACAGCATTTTAGTTTTGAAAAACGAGTCATCGAGACAATATGCTTGCATCTATAACGCGGGGAAATCTCATCTCCATCATGGTATCACAGATGTATCCAGAGTGGTTTTGCTACCGGTCAACCGGTATGGGATCCCAAATTCTCATCCCAAATTAATGTAAAGCCAGAGAATAAAAAGAATTTGTTCAAGAAAACGATTGTAGATAAAATAAATTAGTCTTCAGGAGTCAATTTGAATGTAAGGAAGTTGCTCACAAAGCCGAAGAAGTTATTGCATTTGACTCGCCTGTGTATAGACAAAAAAGACAACACTCTTTTCGCTTGACGTGTTGGACTCACCTGTGTATAGATGGAAAAATCGCAAATAGCCTAGGATCAATTTCCCTTTTTGAAATAATTAATGCGACGCATATGAAACGCGTGACGATTCGCGTAAGTTATCATGACGAGAATCTAACTAAATTCGCGTTTACGTTTCCCTTTCAGTTAAGGCTTCAAAAATATTTTTGAATTAACAGTGTATAGACCTGGCAATTTAATTATAATCGATTCATCCGTTCTTTAAATGTATCAATGTGTAGCTTCATTAAGAAATTTAGTTTGTTTAACGAAATTAACGTTACCAATTAATAGTAAACGTTTCAAAAGGTTTGACGTCAATCATAGAAAAAAGGAAGAAAACGACAGACATGTTTAACACGATGCTGCAGGTTGTTTAAAAGTTCCATTCAACATAGGAGACAGATAAATGCAGAAGAACTATGCGGCATTCGATGGAAGAAAAAAAGATCAAACCACAAAGAAACGTTCAGTTTTGTTTACAAAAACAATGAAGACACTTTCACAAAACCAATCAACATGCAGTAGACTCTGAAGAAAATGAACACGACATTTTAACAAAATTAACGATCGCGCGTCTCACAAAAAAATAATCGATTGAGGCGCGCGATTGACCACGCACCTAAAAACTTAAAAAACTTTTGGTACTTTCCTGTTAGTCCCCCCCCAAAAAAAATAAATTATAAAGGCACAGTTATATAGAAGGGAAATAGACAGTGATTGATAAAGACAATATTTCAACACAAATATTTCCATACAGGATTTATCTACACAGACAAATTCTAAACAGGTGGCATATATGTGACTATATCCTGGATTATTCTGTCAAACAACAAGTTGTTCCTGTTCTTCTGTCTCCACATCCATTCACAAAGATAAGAATCCAGCATTTGTCTGTTGGTCCCATGTTGTCTTTTATTTCTTGATTTCGCTAGCTTACAGGAGTTTTCGACATTTTGTGTGTGCGCTCCGGTTACCGGATCCACAAAGTTTATGGAATGGTTAACAGTAAAATGATTGAAGCCCATAACATTAATACCACCATACGCTCTCCACAGATCTGACATTACAGTTGTTCCAGGCAATATTGAATTTTGAATGATTGGCATAAGAGTAGCTGCATTTCGATTTGGAACGGCATACATGAAGCATTCCCTCGTCTCCCGGCAGATTCCACCAAAAACCCATTGCTGTGGTAGAACCCTACCCTGGTGATTTTTACGCCGACTAAACAGGCTTTCGTCGACCTCAACTGTTGTATTCGGCCCACCAATTGCAATGGGGTTTCGCAATATATCTGCTGCACAAACTTCCCGTAAGTAATTGTTCCAGTCAACAACTGTATTTTTATCCATAAGTAGTTCTCGTTCACAAAATTTGATGCTGGTCATTTCGTATGCCCAGCAATAAATGAAGAGGATTATATCCCTATAGGGTAACCGAGAGCGCCCAAGCCATGTATCAATGTGTAAGCCAGATTCAGTTCTGCACTGCCTCGATCTGCACCTCCAACGGTCTCCATTGTCGCGTAGCTGCAATGTCATTTGATGCCCATTTGCGCAAATCTTGGGATTGTGAAGCACTCCCCTTTGCTGTAAAAACAGTACACTTGCTTGTTTGTCAGGGATTTGACTTGACAGCATTAAAAAGTTCATCTTATTCAAAACAAGTATGTGACAACAATGAATGATTTTTGGAATATGGACAGAGATATAAATTTTCCAGACAATGGAGTCTGGAAAATATGAAAACGAAATATACACAGACAAGTCTGGATATACGATGCAGACAATGGAGTCTGAAGATTATGAAAAAGAAGTCTGAAAAATATGTTGTGAAGCACGCAGAAAATTGTGTCTTTTCGAATATTAATCTGGGGGGGGACTAACAGGAAAGTACCAAACTTTTAAGTGAATGTATTCCCACGTAAACGAAATTTACTGTGCAACGAATGAAAAAATTAGTTTGTTGTGATCTGTTTAAAAGTGCTTTGCGAGTAAAGTTAAGTTATACACATTTTGTTGATATTTCTACTGAACAAGAGTCATGGCGCGTGGAAGAAAAAGAACAACAGGCACAAATCATAATAAAAATGCTAAACCGTACAAATCTGAAGAAAAAAAGAAGCGCTGGGAACGAGGTTGGTAGTTCAACGTGGTATTCCCGACACCACCGTCATATAATTATCCCGTCGCCGCATTCTTTAGTCTGGAAAAATCCGAATCTTTTCTTATATTAAGGCTAGAGGTTTATTTAGCAGAATAAAATTGGACATCTATATATTGCGTTGTGTAATTTAACCACAATCAAAAATTAAAACATGTCGGAGCGAGACGGACATGTAAACACAAAATCTGATGAAATAACATCGCTTCACGTGTTGAATATCGAAGAAAATATTTCGAATTTGATAACCAATCTTCCTTGTTACATAAATGTGAAAGTTTCCAAGGAAAAAAATAACGTCAAAGTGTTTAATTATGTTCAGATTTAAGGCATTTTAGACCTATATAGACCTGAAAATGGAAAAATTTTCGGGGCTCCGCCCCACACCCCCTAGCTGAAGTTTTTCGCCTCACGAGGCGAATTGTGGACGGCTTGCGCCGCCCAAATTCAAATCCTGTATTACCCCCTGCATAATAAACAAAAAAACGGTGGCTTGAAGATTTCCGCACTTGTTAGGGTTATAAGGTTCAATTTTAATTTTTAACGTCGATTTTGATGTACAACCGAAAGCAAAAAAGACACCGAAAAAACTGTTCATAAACCCAAAGGGTGCAAAGACATTCGATCTTTCATCCAAAAAAGATAATAATGGAAAAAAGACGTTTTTTCTCAAAAATTTCGCGAGTATTTATTTTCGCGAATCAGCCATGTTCAATTTTTTCGCGAGTATTAATTAATTTATGATTTTTCTTACCTCGCGAAAATTATTCCACTTAAGGTATATCCAATAAGTAGTACTTTCTTCACATGTTTAACATTATTTCTTTTTACGATTTCTTGACGCTGGAAATGATTTCATCTTTTTACAATTATCTTTCCTCGAACGATTAAATATAGATTTTTCACGCAAAAACCTTAATAATTTGAAAATAATTTCAGCTATGTTATTAGCTTGGTTCAATTCAGTTCCTTCTGTCTATTCGTTTACGGTGCAGGTACTTTAATGAATAAAATAGTGGATATTTTCTTAGGAGCGATTCATGTGTGTGTAATTTCATTTATGTGATATTCAGGGTTTGATGCTTGCTGATGATCTGTTGACACAAAACCACGAAAACAAAGGTGAGGTGGTTTCCAGTTAATGTCTAACTAAAGTGGAAGGACTAGAGTACCACTGATAAGATCATTCAAACGATCTTGTTCCCGTTATTTTGAATTCTTTCACCTCAAATCTCTCAACGTTCTAATATAAACCGAGTTGCTTACTTAATCTTCGAATTAAAAACATAATGGTTGCCATGTTATTACTTTTCTTTGTTTTGATTTGTTACATAGCAACAACTACCTGTCCATATACAAGTTGGTACAATTTTCCATTTTGTTTAACAAACAATAATACATTTATGAATTTTATGTTGGGTGGGTGCCGTGTTGGCTCTACCCGAGGGAACAGTGCCCGTGTTGGCTCTACCCGAGGGAACAGTGCATGACTTTTA
The DNA here is from genome assembly GCA_963930725.1 of Candelabrum cocksii. Classification (NCBI taxonomy): domain Eukaryota; kingdom Metazoa; phylum Cnidaria; class Hydrozoa; order Anthoathecata; family Candelabridae; genus Candelabrum; species Candelabrum cocksii. Next base: position 1,139,257 of record OZ005670.1, on the reverse strand, counting down.
TACCCGAGGGAATTCTACTTACAGTGTATTCCATCTATCATCTTTTAACGTCCGTTTTCCATGCAAGTATGAGTTGCACGGGGTATATTAATGGCCGTCTTCCAATCTGATCTAGACTGTGTTAGGTCTAAACTCGAGTTCCTCTGTACCAAATCTGTCCTTATTACCTATTGCCATGTCTTTCTCTGTCTACCTTCTAGGCTTTGCACCAGGAACTATCAAATCCCTTCACTTCTTTCACTAATTATCTTTCTCCAGTCTCTCTAAGTGGCCCAACCAACTCAACCTTGGCTTCACTGCTGCTAATTATGACTTTAGTTTTTGTTGCATTCGCTCTCAACCCTTTCTCTTCTAGTCCTATATCTGCCACTTTTCAACTCTTTCTCTCTCTCATAGACTCTGCTATGAGAACCAAATCATCTGCATACAATAACTCCCATAGACGCCCTGTTCTGAACTCCATTGACAATGCTTCCAAAACCAAAGTAAAACAACAAATGACTAAGTACAGAACCTTGATGTTGAAAGCTTTCTCCAAATCTACGAAGACGAAAAAGAGATTCTTTATCTTTCCTAAATACTTTTCCTTGAGCTGTACACATTGTCTTAATCTGCATAGCTGGCCGCATCAGTAGCATCTAGAAGACAAAATAGTCCAGTTGCAGTTCAAAGGCAGGATTGGATGTTTTTTGAAAGTGACACCATCACTATGTGGCATTTTCACAATCGTCCTATATTTGAACTAAGGTATAGCGGAGGACTTTCATTCCCTCTCTTATCTCAGTGAAGAGACCCCTCATTTCAAGTGTATAACTTTTGTGAAGTAGTGTTTTCTTTTACAGAGTCTTTTACCAAACTTGATGAAGTGTTCAGCACGTTTAAAAAGTTTGTTAATGTCACAGAGTCACGTGCTCTTCTGTTCACGGTTCGTCATGGAATGGTCCACAAACATTACGCCCGCTCTGCGCATGCGCTCATGAAATATTTTGAAACTAACGACAGCACAGTGGAGTATTTCAACACTTTAGTACAGGTAGACTGAAAATAGTTACTTAGGGAGCATTCACAAATGACGTCAACCGTTACTGGGGGTGGGCACCCAAAGGTTAACGCCAGAGGAAGCTGGGGGAAGGGGTATCAAGCATCACAAGTACGTATATATCCGCCATTACATAAAGAGAAGTTTCTTTGTGATAAAGTCGCGAAATTGAAAATTTTATACTTGAGAAAAGAAGTCAAGAATAAAAATCTGTAAAGGAGAGGGGGATTCTTAAAAAGTACGAGGGATGGGGTGTAAACAAGGGCTTTAATGTGAGAAACTTTCGCGGGAAGAAATTAGAGAAAGAGAAAAGGGGCACGTCAAATTGATTTTTTCAATCCATACAAAATGATTTCAATTTAGGGAATTTTTTGAAAAGTTGACATGGGTTGACAAAAAGTGGGGAAAATGGCCAAAAATTGGTGATTTGTGGACGCTCCTTTAGATAATTAATGATGTGATTAAGTGAAGCTGAAACGTTAGGAATTATTTCCGTTTATTTAAAACAATACTGGTGTTTTTCTAGTTGACAGAATCACTGAAGTGGAATCACGTCACCAGTTATTTACGTTCCAAATCGTTTTTAAAGTTCCCACGTGACTTTGAACTGTTCTGATTGGTAATAACGTTTTATTACAAACTTGTAACCCATAAAAACGATTGACTTCATGAAAACGATTGATTTCAGCTCTTTTTCTATTAATTATACTATTTATTAACTTTAGCTTTTTTCGGAAACAATATTAGTAGAGGGCGGTTAATTTTTTTATGCTGTCTACTAGCATTGTTACTCTTTATACTCGTAGTTTCAAATATAATAATTACACATTTGTGCGTCATCTCTTGTCGTCGATATCATAAGTATAATGATAAGATGCTTTTTATCTAAGCAGTTGACAGGTACAAAACTCGTGACGTCAGAATATCTTCGATATTGTTTTTTCTGCTTACCGCACTTAAGAATGAAAGATTTCGATGAAGTCACATGATCATACCAAAGAGAAAGTTTATGACGTTTTATGAAGAATTAACAGAGTGAGGAAAGTGAACTTTGAAAACCTTTTTTCGGTAAAAGTAGAAAAGGTCAGCGGAAAAACTTTCAGAAATTCGGATAAATTTTTCGAGAAGATAATCTTGTATACTTAGTAGAATTTCTTTGCTTTGTTTCCCATTAGGTTTCCTTTAATACATGGCCTCCCAGGCTAAATAGCTGGGGATGGCTTGGGTAATAGTTTGAAAACCATAAATTAGGGAGTTGGTAAGTGTTTTCAAAGAAAAAAGACAAAATTTTTACAAATTGTCACTATTCAATCTGATTTTACTTTTTGACAACTTTAGAGGGAATGATGGCGGAAATTTAGCGCCTTGTTTTAACATTTTCCTTGATAATGGGGGGTTTAAAAGAACCTTAAAGAAAGAAAATAAAACAAATTAGAAATAATGTACCTTAAGAGAATCCAAAATCCAAATGTCGCACATCCGCGAAATTAAATTCCCGCGAAAAATCCAAATGTTCCTCATCCGCGAATTTATTGGATACACTTTGTCCGCGAAATTAAATTCCCTATTTTTCTTTAATTTTTATTTTTTAGTTTTTGATACCGTAAAATCCATTAAATAAACCTACCCCGCAATTATGAACTATGTTTTGTGATTCCATGTGAATTTTGAACTCGAAATACACTCGGAATTTTATGGTATATATGTTAAAGTATAAAATTTGTGACTAAAATTTGCGAGGTTGATACAATGAAAACACTACTTTTAGTTTAACAATGTTTAATCAATAACAATGGTGGTTTCTTCATTTTCATTTCGTACATTGCTTCTATTAAAAAGGGTTCTAATGTCTTTGCATCGTGGAGCTGGTTTTTCCTTGATTTGTATTTTCTCTTGCTTTCTTTTTGGTGGTACAGCTATAGCAGCCTCAACAACATCAACTCCCTCCAAAAAAACTCCCCATTATAACTTCTTTCTTACTTTTATAATTTTACGAAATTTGGATTCGCGAAATTAAATTCCCGCGAAATTTTTGGATACACTTTGTCCGCGAAATTTCCAAATCATGTTGATCCGCGAAATTAAATTCCCTTTTTTCCCGCGAAAATTAATTCCCTTAATGTAATGATTTTAAAAGTTAATTTACATACTTTTAAATATGACATAAACGGAAGTCTTTGACCAGTCTTCTCTTTTTATCACATTTTTCCAAATTTTAAACAAACTTTCATCACCTGTGGTAAACGAGAAAACCTTTTCTCATCCTTTTACCGCCGTTGAACTATTGTTAAATCAGCCACGTGATAGCCATTCTTGTTTAAAATCAGTTAAAACGATTTAATACTACAGTATACTCCCGATAAGTGGGACTTTCACTAAGTGGGGCGGTTTTTCTCGGTCCCTTAAACTTCCTAACCTAATATAGACATACGCTTAAGTGGGACAGATTTCGTCGGTTCCCTGAATTCACGTGTTTAGTCACGTGATTTTATGGAGGAAAATTGTTTGAGTTTTGAGATATTTCAAGAAAACAGAACGTATGTTAGTAGACTTTACACTATCCTTAAAGGGGAACACACAAAAAAGAAAATTTGTTAGATATTTCATATTTATCCTAAAATTCAGGAAATATAAATTTTACAACTTCATTCTGCATTAAACATGCCACTTACGCCTCCAAAAATAATGAATTTTCGCTCGTTATCTTGAAAAACGTACATTCGCTTAGGATAGGCTTCAGTGTACTGTATTCAGAGTTTTTTTGATAATTTTTTGAAAATAATTATATCATGAAAAGTTATTAAAATCCAAAAATTTCGGCAGGAAAAAATTTCGGCGAACTCGAAATTTCAGCGAACAAATATTCGGCGAAATTTTTTCCCACCGAAATTTTAGGGTTTTAATGTATACAAACGCGAAAGAATGCAATAATAGCAGTTTCAAAAGTTGTTCGGAGACACAACATACAAAAACGTGTATTTCAACTTTATACAGATGTTCTCTCGACGCCTGTGACGTCATGCTGAAAGAGCCGGTGCGACTGATATCGCTGAGACTACTTGCAATATACCAATCTTCAAATATTATGCAGTATTTGCACATTTTTTGCGCCGAATCCAAATGTCGTTGTTGGAAAAAAAGTCGAAAAAGTGGTGGGTCCACTCCAAATATTTCCAGAAAGGCCACGCGGTGACGTCATGGCATACCCATAAGCGCAATATCTGGATCCGACAATTAGCCTACTAGGTTTGCACTACACAAAACGAATTTCGTTACAAAACTCAACAAAAATGTTGATATGGGATTATTCCCCATCTCCGGTATACTTTCGTCTTGGGTTACAGTTGAGTTGCAAGTAGCAAGTCTAGCTCAAATTGCTTGGTTGTCGGAGCGATTTATGTAGGCGCAAATGGGCGTCATAGGTACCACAGGTCCAATAGAGGGGCTATGAAAGCTTGGGGTACAACATTTAAATATAATCTTCAATTGTATTTGATGTTAAATAAAAACAACAGAATTAAACAACAGACTAAAGATTTTCTTAATTGGCAATCGAAAGCCATGGCCACAAACATCGTCCCAAGTAGTTCTATTGGATGAGATAAAAGAACACTTATCTATACATCTTACTCAACTAGGTTTTTGTAACATTTCAGGAAACAGCTCACTTCATTAGAATCATATGTTGTTCTTATCGAGTTCATCTTTGTCACTAATCAAGTTCATCATCTACGACATCACAAGTGTGCAGCTTTCACGAGACAATATTTTTAAAAAATTAAATTTAATTATAAAATGCTAAGCATACATATCACACAGCGTTGATGAATGAATTATCTGAAGCGGTTTTCTGACTTGTGAGTTACTCTCTGCTTTATATCCTTGTTACTTGTGATACCATTGTAATTTCGACCAGAAAGAACAACGCATTTCACCCAAGGGTAAGAAATAAGAGCCTTTTATCCCAGGATTTTATTCAATAGGTGGTGTTTACGTTTGTAATTTGGATTCGGAATAAGCATATCAAGAGCATATTCTAGGCCTGCGACGATTCCCCCTTGGAGCATATCTCAGCCTGCGACGATTCCCCCTTGGAGCATATCTCAGCCTGCGTCGATTCCCCCTTGGAGCATATCTCAGCCTGCGACGATTCTCCCTTGGAGCATATCTCAGCCTGCGACGATTCCCCCTTGGAGCATATCTCAGCCTGCGTCGATTCCCCCTTGGAGCATATCTCAGCCTGATTTCTAATTTCCACATGCTTATAAACAAAAAAAACTAGTAGCAGAACTAGAGTAAAGTGGATTAATTTTCGCGAGGACTAATTTTCGCGAGGTCAAAAAAATCACATTTCGCGAGTATTAATTTTCGCGAATCAGCCTTTTCCAAATATTTCGCGTGTACAAATTTTTGCGAATCGGCCATCCTCAAATTTTTCGCGAGGACTTATTTTCGCAAATCATACATTTTTAGAAATTCAAAAAATTTTCTTTTTCAAATGTGGGGTTATCATAATAAACAAGAAGCCGGTGGCATAAAGATTTCCGCACTTGTTAGGGTTATAAGCCAGGTTCAATTTTAATTTTTAACGTCAATTTTGATGTACAACCGAAAGCAAAAAAGACACTGAAAAAACTGTTCATAAACCCAAAGGGTGCAAAGACATTCGATCTTTCATCCAAAAAAGATAATAATAAAAAAAAAGTTTTTTCTCAAAAATTTCGCGAGTATTTATTTTCGCGAATCAACCATGTTCAATTTTTTCGCGAGTATTAATTTTCGCGAATTGGCCTTCTTTGAAATTTTCGCGAGGACATATTTTCGCGAATTTGGCCAAAATTCGCGACAAATTAATCCACTTAAGGTATCTCTATAAATGGTCCTTAGTCATGATATAAAGGGCAATACAGTGCATGCTGCAAGTATTTCCTTTAATTTAAGATATCTTTTACGCGCACTATTTCCAGATCTTTTCGTAATGAAAATGTCTAAGCAAGCTCCATAAGCAATTTGTTTTTTAATCACCAGTCGTACATTTCGATTTTAATCACCAGTCGTACATTTCGATTTTAATCACCAGAAGTACATTGCGTCTAGCCGTTCGATGATGGCCCTAACTGTATAGATAACCGGCATCTTTAATATCTGCTATGTCTATAACCTCGCGCCACGCGAAGAGAGATAGAGTTATCTGATTTAATTCCGTTTGACACTTGATGCGAACGTACTTACGCAAATCATTCTCACAACGAACATTGTAAAACACTTTTTCAACAAAGAGGTACAACCAAGATCCTAAATCACGAAATCATTTTGGGTACAGGTCCAAATACTTAAATGCACGCACATAACACGAGGCATTCTCGTACGGAAAACACAAACCTTTTTTGCAGGAGGAAACATTGTTAAATAGATTAACTGTCTGATCAAACTGAAATAATTTAGGTTTCTTGCAGCATCTCAAAGCACAAACCGCCGTGGACTGCGTTTAGTTTTCAGACATTCATGGCTGTATAATATCATTAAACGTAACAATTTGTAAAGAATATTACTTTCTGTAACGTTGAAAGTTGTCGAAAACCTTTTAAATAAGAGTCAGCTGAGATTTCAGGTTATGACTGATAGAAAGTTGATTAAGTTATGTAACGTTATTTTAAGATTATGCAGAATTTCAATAAAGGACAAAATTTAATATGAAAATTAGAGGTGGGATTAAAAACTATCAAGATATCTAGACGTCAAACTGCTGTCCAATGAAATTACCCAGGAACCAAAATAATTTTCACTAACAACAACAAACCCAACGTCAAAGGTACACGACCGAACCCATTATGAACTTAACTGATAAGGCACATACAGTAAGACCTTTGTTCTTTCGATATTGGTCGACTGTCGGGGCCTGCTCTATATAACGACGTAAGAAAATAAATCCACTCAAAAGTTAGCGTTGGTGGCATCAAGATGTATTGGACAGCTTGTGTATTGGTTTTGTTTTGCCACGTCATCGAAAATGTGGACGCGATAAACTGGTTGTAAGTGCAAATGCATAGGTATGAAGGTAAATATGTGATCGTTTCTAATTTTACTTCACAGAAGCACCAAAGTTTCGGAACGCAAGGACTGGGATCGTGATGGTTGCCTTTCAAATGAAATTCCTTTCAATCATAGGCAACGGACGAGTTGTCGGAACAACCTTGAACTCATGCCTTTTGTTTCTGAGATTGCACGACTCACGAAGGAGGAATGCGTGGCGGCGTTTCAAAGGAAAACATGGAACTGTCAATCGATACATAAAGCACCGAAGTTCGAAGCTGATATAAGTACAGGTATGGACCTTTGTTCCCACATTTGACATTATACTTGTGCAAATATTACATGTTCTTACAATGCACTATAATTTAGTTGAACTAGCATTCTTAACTGAACGAATACCTCTAATAATGGCAACCCTTGTTCAATACACAAGTTACATAACGTAACAGAAACTGCAATGAATTAGTATGAAACTATGTGCCAAGTTAATGGTAAAAAAAGAACAGTTGCGTCAATGACATGTAATTTTAGCATGTTTACGGAAAACAAAATTGAAGTTTTTCAAAATTTGAGTTCTTAACATCCTTTGGAAATGACCTTTAGCTAACTTTTGCCTTACCAAATATTATCTGTTTACAAAAAAATATATTCAATGTTCAATACATTGGAAATGTCACTAAAGTTCACTAAGTTTTGTTAATCGTATTTGTGACGTAACAAACGTTATAACACGCGAGTTATTAATTGGTAATTATCCCACATCCTTCAAATGCACCGATGTTGATCTGTTTTCCACAGCAACCAAAGAATCGGCTTTCGTGCACGCTTTATCCGGTGCGATGTTTGTTCACACTATAGCTTCGAAATGCTCGTCTGGTGAGATCGCCAACTGCGCATGCGTGCAAGCGAGAAGTAACTTGCGTGCGAGTGTTCAGTATCAACGATCGTGTGAAAATACTGTAGGTAGAGGGCAGCGGTTCGCCGAGGAATTCACTATCCCTGGGGCGAAGAAAATGAGGCGGTTGACCGAGAAGTCTCCCTTGAAAGCGTTCTACGCAAGGATTCAGGAGCATAACAATCGAGCAGGACAAAAGGTAAACGTACGTCATCAAATTACTCTGCGGTTTCAATTAAAGGAAGGGCGAAAGAAGAATTTGATGTCGTACAATATACGTTTCGCAACTTTTTATCAAGCAATTAGTGCATCAGCGGTGTTAATTTTCCGACCTAAATTTAGACTTCCTCATCCAGATTTAAGCATGTTGTGGCGTCTATAAGTCTAACATTTACGTTTGTCGGTAGCTCATCGAAATTCTGAAGGATACGCGCTGTTCTTGCGAGAATAGTTTGGTGAAGTGCGCGGTGTACAAGTGCTACAAAGCTCTACCCAAGCACGCGCAGATTATACAGGCGCTCAGAGCCTTATACGCGAACGCGACGCGAGTGGTGGAGAATCAACAAACGAAACAGTTGCTCACAAATAAAGGAGTGGCACCGAACGAGAATGAGCTCATCTACTCCATTGATTTAGCGAGGCAATGCATGGTGGGACGATATTGCAGTACGGAGGCGGGAAAGGAGGATAACTGCGAGAAACTGTGTTGCAATGGAAAGTACGAAACAAAGACGATTTGGGCGGAGGAGAAGTTCAACTGTAAGTTTGTGTACTGCTGCAGAGTGGTATGTGAAACAAGGCAGTTACAGAAAGACACTTTCGTGTGCCGGTAATGATTTTATAAATTGTACATTGTATATACGTGTATATAGAGGCTTTTTAAAACCTATTTTACCGGTTTTTCGGTTACCGTGTAATCATAAAATGAACAAAACACCATCAAAATTATCAAACGTCTAAATGAAATAACTGGGCAATGACGTCATGCAGATTTTAATCGACTCCACTGGCGTCTGATGTTATATTATTCTCACATGACAGATCAGCTAATCTCTCAACCACTTGTACAAATCGTGCGATATTTTAAAATTAACAATTCATTCAGAAAGTAAATGTACATGAAAGATATGCCTAAAAAATTGTCGATAAATTTCCTGGGGAACTAGTGGGAAACTGGTGTCTAGCGATTATTTCAAGGTTACAGAATTAACAAAATAAGATACAAAAATTTAATTGACAAGAACATAAAATCGGCCGAACGCTAAATACCATTAATCAGAGCGTATCTTTTGTTGCGTCAAGCGATAGATAACACTATCTCTTCCGGGATCCATGTTCCACATGACAACAGAAATTGCGTAAACGGTAAGAGCAAGAAAGATCATGAGCCACAAGATGATGTTAAAGATGACTGGATACGTTGAATCATAAGAGATCGCCACATTGTAATTCTCATCATCATCCGACTGAAAAGAAGCTCTTATAATCATTACTCGTCCTTTTTATGAACTAAAAAATATGCCGCGTAAACATCTCAGCTCTCTTATCCATTATATACAAGCTATATAAACACACGCGAAAATCACTTCTTCAACAGAGAATGGCTGTATCAGTTTGCCTTTTTGTTTTGTATAATATATATATATATCGTTCGAGTTAAGGAGAGTTCGAGTAATAGAGAGTTAGTTTTTATGAGAGTTTATTAGGAAATTTCCACCGTGCCAGCGAAATTGTTCGAGTTATATAGAGTCTACTGTATATATATATATATATCAGTCTTAAACACAGTCAAACTAGCGACTATAAAGAATTCTCAGTGTAAATTCTAGTGCGGCCCACCGTTTTTAAAATAGATTTTTCCGGGGTTTTTTTTTGTTAATTTATTATAAGAGAGAAAGCTATAATGCCATATGGAAAAGTAGACTTTTAACGCATTGCATTGAAACAAAGATCTTTATCGTAGACAACTGCAAAATAAGAAAATCGGCAGATAAATGTGTACAGATAAAAATCTTAATTCCGATAAATTTGTGAAACATTACTAATATTGAATTCAAAACTACAATGCTATTGCTATATTTTGTAGCCTTCAACGAGAGAAACTTTACCGCATCAACAGCTCTTTTCACTCTCCCCAGACTTCTACTATGTGCACATTTAAACTAAAAAGGAAGTTGATTTACATAAGTACATAGTAATGGCCACCGTTAATGACCTACCTTGAGAAGACTAGCGGGAAGAATTGACATTTGGATTGACTCACATAACTTCTGGCGAGCATCTTGCGTCTAAAAATAAATCTTGGTGCAAAATCCAGAAGAGTGTAATAGAATCATGTAAATCATAAAAAAGAAACACAAGGGAATCTTATGTATAACAAAGTGTGTCAGAAGTAATTTCGTGACTTGAAACACAGTAACGAAGATCACTGAATGGTTTGCTAGAATTGAAAGTTGTTACCATTTCGTCTGCAATGTGAAGTTCCGTTGGCTGGTTCTGGTGAGGCAACAACGCACTCTTTTCGTTCAGTTTTTCAATCGTTTTCGAAATTTCTGCAGATTTCTCGTCCAAAGATCTGAAAGGAAAAAACATGATAGCAATTCACAAACCGCCTTCACAAATTCAAAACAAAAATACCAAAATATCAAAATAAAAGGTATTTTATGAAATAAGTTATTTTTTTTACCGAAATATCAGGTATGAGAGGAACCACATGCTTAGTTACATGATATCAATGAAAACCACTGCTACCAAATTCACTCACATAACCAGCGTATTGCTGATAGTAGATACCAATAGTAGATAACTGAACTCACCTAAAATCTGACTTCATGGTCAAAGCAACAATGAAGACGTTGTCATCGTACAAATCCTTAAACTTTGTCACTATCTGTAAAAAAACAAGCACTGATAAAAGGCTACACGTAGTTTACAATCTTTTCAAACCTGTGGAACAACAAGATCTAAGAGTAGGATAGCCGCTTTCATCTGCTTGGAATTTGAACCATACCTTGCCTCAAGTTGCTGCATGGAAAGAGAACTCAAGTAAATTGTTAATGTTAATTAAAGGAATATTTAGAAACATAAAATAAACACCTTTAAACTGGAAAATGACAGTGTGTACACATCCGGAATACCGTCTTTAACCAAAGATGAATCAAGCTAGAAGATTGAAAAGGATTTGGAAATCATTGGATTGGATCAAAAGTGGTCTAACTTACCTCGTTGTTGTGATACATCATGTAAACAAGTTCAGAGAAGAGAGTGAAATCAATCTAAATTAACATATTAATTTAAGAGCAAATATCAGTCAAAGAGGCTTCGATGCACACAGTAAGACAAGTACTAAAAACGAAACATGCATCAAACACACATGTGTTCCAAAAGGGCAAACTTTAGTAAATAAATTTAATTTCAACTATTTAGAGTATTAATTTAGAAAGATAATAATATACACGGTCGGTCATTCATTTATAGAGAAAAATCCATAAGAGTATAGTAAAGGAAACCTTATTTCGTAGGTTGAAGGTCACTTGCAGATCTTTAGCGTTGACAAGTACATGAGAATTTTCAGCATCGTATGTGAAACCTTAAATGGTAAAGAGGGTTTAGCTAAGAAGCTTAATTTGAAAAAAAAAACAGCCTTCAATGCATGTTAAATCACTAGAAAAATAACTTTGTTGCGATAAAGATTCTTCAAACATAAAACAAACAACTGAATCTTGCATGAAATAAAAACACAATTCAATAACATCGCAGATTGGGGGATCAATGCTCCATAACTAACATTGCAACCTACATTTACTTGAATGATTTATAACAGAAACTTGCAGCTTAGTTTTTTAATGTGTCACCTGTTGGCAGAATTTCCGGGATTCTTTTCATGACCTGATGAGTTGTAAGAGAAACAACCTCTGATGGATTATTTGCAGAGATGGATTGCCACTCTCCTTTCTAAAGCAATGGTACATTATCACTTCTCAAGACCTTTCCTCGTTTAACAATAAATTAATCTGAACAAAACTAACCCCAGAGTAATTTATATAAGATTAACAAATTATCCAGCGTTAGCGCTATGGGAATTCGACTCTTAACCAAAAGATTCTGGGTTTGAGACCATGCTATCATAAAGTTGTTTAGTGAGCGGTTATAAATAAAAAACGCTGTATTTCATCAAAAATAACCATAGCACAAATGGGAGCAATTAAATACACTAAAACTATTATGGATCAAGGTCTTCATAATGATTAATTAACGTTCTGGGAGCCTCGTTAAAAAAAACAAAAAAACAATTAAAGATGCTAATATTTCTTGAACATCAAAAATGGTACACAAATGTAGGAGAAGAGAATTGAATAATTGGTGAGGTGTCAAACCAGGATAGTTAATAATTGGATAGTTTTGTTGATATTTAGTGCATCGGAAATATGTAAACACAAAACAATTTATCATGAAAAGAAATATCGTAACAGACCTCATTCCAAAATGAATTTTTTGCATGTTCCCCGTAACTGCCAGTCGCAAGAGCCACCTTTTAAAAAGACCGCAATAAGTGAAAAGAAGCCATGGAGATCAACCAACTTCAATAATTTTACGTTCATTTAACATATATTTATTAATATTTAAAAACCACACGTTAGCTTATCTTTCCATAAAGATCGTTACAAAACATACTGGCGTAAAATATACATACAGGTATCAGATCTTACATTTTTCGCGGTTGAAATGGATGCAATCACAGATTTGCCTTCAAATATATAATTAATGTGGGATGCTAAGTTAATGTTTGTTGACAGGGAGAGTATTTCTGGGATATCAGGAGCAACTCCAGGCTGAAAAATATTCATTCATTTCAAAATACAATTTGCATTGTGAAAAATTATTCTTTATTTTGAATTTAAATGTTGTATACTAAACATTAATGATAAAAACTAGAGACGTGTAAGACTAGTGTTGTCTTGGTAATAAAGTTGTTAAGTCATTTTTGATTATAAAATATACAGTTCATCATAATGGTTAGGTGGACCATTTAAGATAGGAAGCTCAGTACCAAGAATTGAGAGAAGGTAAGTTAATAATAAATAATTTCACAAAACTGTGTCAACCACGTGGTTAATGTATTTATTACGTCATGTTTCGTGGCGTAAAAATCATTCGATTTGCAAAGATCATCAACCCAGTCAATGAGCCTACACTGAAATTTACGTATCGAGAAAAGTAAACAAAACAAACACGGTAGTTTTAAAATCACCTTTATTCCTTGACAGACTCAACTATAAACAGCATTGCAAAAACTAATCATTGAGGCAGAATATTTTATTTTTGTATTATCCTACCTTAGCTAGCTTATTCAATTATTCCTGGAGGAAAGCAAAAAACTGTATAATTATCAGTATAGTAGTAAAACCAAATGGTTGTGTGTCAACCTTCAACTACATCTAACATAACGGCCCCCTCACATCAATCTTACTTACACTTGAATGCAGAAAGGATATAATTATTTTTTTTTTCATTACCATAACAATTGGGAACTTGGCAACAGTGTTGAGTTTCATTTGGAGCCCTGAAAGTTAAAACATTAATTACGAAAGAAATTTAAAATGATCTATAAAATGTAGTGTAAAGTTGTGGACAGACGCCGGATGCCTGGCCTCTGAGAAATAAAAAAGGAATACTCTGCTGGGTGACTCAGTATTTGTTTAGCCAATTATAGCAATACGTACTTTTCACTTTTTTTTAACCAACATTCATGAAGGAATTAAAAGGTAGATAGAAGTACTTTTCAGCCAAAACAAAAAGACAAAAACTGGATTAGACTAATATTTACATCAGATATATTTAGCCATTGTAATAATAAATTTTATTCCAAGAAACATTAAATTCTACAGTTACCTTGTGGCAGGCCATCAATGTTCAGCACAACAAGAGCTTTTGGTTTATCAAAAAACCCTGTATTATGCAACCCATTCCAATTTAGATTCTAGAAGGAAAAAGTGAAATCCACATCACCAAGTGAAAGAAGGGAAGTGTAGGGTCCGGCTACATCCTGAGTACTTTCAGAAGAATCATTGATATGCAGAAAAGTTAAATAATGACAACAGTAGGTTCACACTCAGTTCAAAACCATGTTACATCTTCAATCCAAGCATAGGATGGTACAACATAGCTTCTATTAGCTGTAGTTACTAACACTTTTGCAATGATTCCTTTGAGTTTTAAAGGTGTCATGAGATTCTTCTAACGGTGTAATAGATGGAAGTGGTTTTTGTGAGCAATAAATATATATAGCTGTATTATATCTTAACAGAATCCAACTGGCATATATCATTTTAACTATATACAAATTAAACAGACTACACCATACTTGTGGGATAGACAGACCAAGAGAGACAGCTAGCACAGGTGCAACTTCATTAGCATGCAACTTATTAGGGTTTGGTGCAAAATCAATTGAACTGGGTCTGTTCAACACAGAAAAAGTTGCTTGATCGCCCTAAAAAAATGGTTTTTCAAAACATTATGATGAATATTAAAACTAAATGCAATAAAGAAAATCAGAATACCTCATTTGAATTAGTATTATGAACAATAAACTTTCCAAGGACGTCAGCTTGAACAGCAATACCTGGGAAATGTTTATATTTTTCAATAACAGTATTAAAGTTGGCTGGTGCAAATTTTATTGATAGGAATCAATCTTGTTTGTGTAATGATATAATTAAAATTCATGTCATTTTTTGATACAATAAATATACCTTGCAATGCAGTCAAAAAGACGGGAAAAGACAAAATTAACTTCCAATCCATTTTCTTCAACTGGGCTAGAATTTGTAGAAGAGTTTGTCTCGATCATTCAACGGGAAAATATTTCTTAAGCAAGCGCAGATTTTTAGGGCCATAATAGCAAAATAAAAATTAGCTTTTTTAAATGAAGAAGCATTATTTTATTAACCATTCGTTTTATATGAAAGGAAAAAAGGTTGTTTTTAAAGAATTGAAATAGGTCTTCAAAATGGTTGATTCCTAAGGTCAAAAATACCATGCGTAATTGTCACAATATTACCCAAAATGCAATGCTTTTAAAACTGAACCAACAAGTCGAAAAAACATTTTTACTGTCAATAGAATAACAAAATGGCAGCATGCATCGTGAGAAGCGTCTAAAATATTCAACAAAACTCTGGTAATGCAACATTTATAAGTTATATGAGAATATTGATATGTAATTTTCGACAATTTAGTCAGGAGGTAGGTCTTTATGATTTTTTTGTTGAATGAGGAATACGCCAAGCTACATATCGAGTGCTCGATCACGACTTTTTTGTTTTTCGTTGTATTTCAAACACAAGGTTGTATTGTGTTTGAACTTCTTGATAATGGTAAACAGAATATTTATCATTTCAAATATCGTTTTGTAAAGATACTGTACAACTCGCGCGTAGCAACATTTTAAGTGAAAAGTAACGAGAGCGAATGTCAGCATACGTATAGATATTTAAAGTTTATTTCTGACTGACATATTATTGCAAATTTTCTAAATGTAGCCAAGTAGTAACTACTATTAGATAATATTGTAGTCTTTCGCCATAGAGTAACGGAAAATGAGCGAGTCAAAATTTCATACGCCTCAGCAGAAACTTGCCCGTTTAAAAGCGCACAGAAACAGTTTAAAGAGAAAAAATCCTGAAAACTTAGCAGAGCAATCAAAAAATGCCAAATTTGACGACCTAGCAATCGAAATGAATCCAAATGATGCGAGAAGGAATACCGAATACTGTACGAAAAAGATCGCGTTAAATAATAAATTTAACCTCAAAATTTATAGTAATGAGACAATAAAACCACCAAAGAACGTTGTTATCACACCAAGTTTGCAATCTTCTTCCAATCAACGGCAATTGCACATAACGGCGCCTGAAATTGCAAAAAAAGGAATTATGAAAGAAAACACGAAGTTGGAAAATGCAAACAAAGTAAATGGAGGTAAAGTTAATAATAATATGCCTCTATCTTTACTTGAAATGCTGCATACAAAAAAGGATTCGCCAAATAGACAGGATGATATTCATGTTACAACAAGTATGATCTCGTATATTAACAAAAACTTGACAAAAATTTCCATGAAACCTGTTTCCCGATCCATAATCTCGCCGAGCCAAACTAAATATTCGGACGATAAACGCCTCGCTAACGTGATATTAGGCCTTCGTCTTGATCCAACGAAACCTCAAACCTCTAAAAGCATTCCAAACTTCAATTGTCACAAAGATGAAGGTGTGAAAAAGGATACTGCGATTTTACCGACAATAATTTGCTCCCCCAATTCCATTCTCAACTCTTTGAAAAAAGACTCTGTGAATGGTACCGAATCTTCAATAAACCAAATACCCGTGAAATATCCTGTGGTGTGCCCCTCAAATTCGTGTTCTGATTCAAAAAATACAAT
Source organism: Candelabrum cocksii (assembly GCA_963930725.1). Classification (NCBI taxonomy): domain Eukaryota; kingdom Metazoa; phylum Cnidaria; class Hydrozoa; order Anthoathecata; family Candelabridae; genus Candelabrum; species Candelabrum cocksii. Next base: position 1,122,844 of record OZ005670.1, on the reverse strand, counting down.
TCTTGTGTCAGCTAATAAAGTCTTGGAAAAGAATACAACAACAACTCCAAAACAAAACATTCTTTTCGGTGAACTCGCGATAATTTCAGATTCCAACACTTTACATCCCCTAAACAACCAACTGGTAATGGTGATAAAAACCTCTCCAAGTATTTCACATACATCTGGCATGACCTTCGGTACACAAACTATCCCCGAAAACGTGTCGGCTAATACAAAATTAACGTCAACTTCCACTGGTGTTATACCGATAACCAAATCATCATCGCTTGCCGCTCGCTTTCAGCCAAAAGAGTACTCGATACCTCAAGATTTAACGTCACCCGTTCATGTAAGGGCGGCGCCGTACGTAAGCACACAATCTTTGACGTCGGATGAGTTTACCTCGCCGCCCAAAGTATCTTTACAAGCAGATCAAATGAACAAAGAAACGATTTCTGCCTCCAAAAGTTACAGTTTAGTAAAACCTTTCGAAGGGATCAGTTTGCATAAAAATGAAAATGACTCAATCGAAGTAAAAATTCCTCCTTTCACATGCAAAAACGTTACGAGTGCTCTGACAACTAGTACCACATCATTCGGTAGTCTTTTTAAAACGCTTCTTACTTCTACCCAATCTTTAATCCCTGGCGAAATTTCTTTTCCGAAAGAAATAGGTATAAATACCATGGACAACCTAACTCCTGTTTCAACGACTGACGTCATTTTAACTAACAGCACATCGATTATCAAAGAGAAAATATCAGACATTACTTCATGCTCTCAAGACGTTGATGGTGGTTCTATTGACATTCGAAAGATCGGGTCACTGACAACTGCAATGGAATCACAACCGAAGGTTACAACTGGTCTCTTGTCCATGGATTATGCAGTAATTCAATCAAGCGACCGAAGTTATTTTACTACAGCAAGTTGCACGACCACTCCGCTAACACAGGAAGACATTCCCGAAATAATCACTTCTGCTGATATTTCTCATCCAACAAAGTTACAGTCATCGTCTTTCACAAATCATATCAACACTACAAATGTTCTACACGCTACAACCGGCCAAAAATCCTTTGGTTTAGAAACAACCACTTCGACAACAATTTATTCTACCACGTCTACTACATTATCTATAGCCTTTCCTTCCTTTTCTCATCAGTCAATTCAAACAAATACCGTCACACTATCTCTCTCAAATTCGCCAAAGGGAAAGAAAAAGTTTAAAAAATCAAAAAAGAATAAAATTGCACAACAAGAAAGGCGACCGCCCGTGACATGTGAGGGGAACAAGGAAATCATCTCCCTTTATTCGTTCAAGGATCCTGTCCAAGTGTCCCCCGGTATTTTGCTGCTGTCGAAACCGAGACCTACCGATTTGGAAATTGTACCGGATCGTGGATGTCCTCAAGATTGGCAGAAATACGCAGATGCCTTTCCTGGTTCCAAATCGATTGTGTTTCAAAACTCTGATGAAAATATTTATCCTAATATAATGGAGTGTGTATCTTTAGCCGTAGAGAAAAATATATCGTCACCTCAAAGAATAGAAAGAAAGGAGAGTGATCCCTCAGGTTTCATTCGTAAAATTGTCGATTCAAAAAGAGAAAACGCAGCGGTATTGTCGGAACATAATTACGTCATCCAAGGTAGCGTTGTTTTAAATAAAAAAAACGTTAACTCGACAAACTCCACGATTATGATCAGTGAAGGGAAGGTCAAATCGAAATCAAAATTAATTGATTCCACCAGAAATGAGCCGATTGAGATGTCTCGGGATAACTCTGTGAATGTGGATAATGTTTTGAATGTGTTGGAACCTGGTTATATCAAAAAGACAATGTACTCTTTAAAACAGCTACAAAACCTTTTGAAGGTTGAACAAACTAAGCAAAAGTCCCATATTGATTGTCTACTGCGAGAACATTTAAACGTCTTGAAGAAGAATGTGCGAGTATTGTCGCCTGCTGAGAAACTTCTGAAAAAGTTTTCACTTATCAATCCAGTCGATGAGCCAGTGCAAAAATTGCCTGTTACAAAGAAAGTGGTCACGGAGATGTTTCGTAAAAAGTCCTTCCAGGAAATCGTGGAGGAGCAGAGGAAAAAGAAGGAGAAAAATACCGAACGATCGTCTGCTACCCAGAAAAAAGCAAAGATGATATATTCACCGAAGCAATTTAAGAAAGAAGTCAAGACGTTCTCTACCCCAAAAGATACAGGAAGGAAAAGTAACAATTTACTGGCATTTTCTCATGCAGTAACTAGAAGCGGGAGGATTTTATCACGTCCATGTAAGGATCCGGATGATGATGCTGAAAAACGGGCAGTAAACCGAGCTATTGCACTCTCCTTGAACTCTGAACGTAAACGAAAAATCACAAATGTAAACGCCACTCCTGTGCTTGGCAGGAGTGATGTGCAGAACACGAAACAGGTAGCCAAAGTAAAACCAAAGAAACGGCGACAAAATGAACTCGATTTGCTAACGGATACCCATTGGAATGAATCCTGGATGAAAGGTAAGCTGTCGGAATATTGACCTCACTGAACTGAACGTGTCGGTGCAATTTTAGAATCGTCGCCCAGCGAGAGCGTATGCAGCCCGAACTCAATTAGAGAGCAACGTTCCTTGGATTGGGTTATGTCCAAGTTCGCCGAAATGGAACAGACTGTCGATAGAAAACTTGATAAAGCCACAAAATTGGTTGGTTCTTCTGAACCACAAACTCAGTCATTATCAACTGTTTTTTGTTTTATAGAAAACTTCTCCTCCAAAACATCCGTTGACACTAAAAAAGAAAATTTCGAGAAAAGGTAACCTAAGGAAAGATATATGTTTGGAAGTAACCAGTTTCTATTATTTCGTTTCTAGGAAAAAGCCAATCAGCTGCTCTCAAGGTAACTTGGAATATTTCTGTCTACATAACGTAAACTGAGTTTTTCTATGTAAGTATCTTTCTTATGAACGCTCTGCAGAAGATCCAATTGTTAAGAAACTTTCTCCAAAAAGGTTAAAAAACAATAAAAGATAAACAGTAGAAGAAAAACTAACTCCTGTGAAATGATAAAAGCAAGTCATCCCTGTCAAAGAAGTTCAAAAACAATAAACGGTCAATAAAGAAAATAAACTATTAGGGGCCCAATAGATGATATTCCCGCTGATACAGATTTTTCCGTTCATATCGAATTTTTCCCCCGTCTACCGGGGATGTCACGTGACAAATTTTGAGGGAAATTTTAAAAACATATATGGCTGCTGCAAACAAAAGACATTAAGTTTGATTAATTGTAGCTAACTTAGCAGGAACTCACCTCCTTGCTACTGTAGACTTTTATGAAGAATTAACCAAACCATCAAAAGTATTTCTTTTTAACGATTGTTGAAATTTTTCTTGTAGTTTACCGTCGCTAGTTGCCATTTTTAAACTTTGCAAATTTGCGCTGATACAGCAAGAATATTCCCCCACTTATACCAAGAAAATTATGTTCGTTTGGAAAAATATGTTTCCTCGGTAGGCGAGATCTTGGTTGTCGGTAGTCGGTAGTCGTGGAAATTATTTTGTTCATATAAACGTAATATAAATTTATGTGCGTTTTATAACGATAGCCGGATCTCGCTTCAAAAGTTGTAGGAATAATTCTTCGTTTATCGGGAAATATTTTATTCATCAGTAGGAACCCTGAATTTGAATGGATGAGAATTGAAATAATAAATACTTTGCAAAAATTTTAATAATGATATCGTGGGGGGGGGGGGGGGGCTTTGGTGCATAAAATTGAAGGAAATCTGAGGGTAAGTTTTCTGTAAAAACGAAATTTATATGGTACGGTTTGTGGTATACGGTCTTAGGCCTTTCAATCAAGAAAGAGATTTTAAGTATCGAAAGCAGTGTTTTTCTTTGTTTTCTTTATATCAACGTTTCATTACAGACCAAACGTCTTCTGAAAAAAGCAAAGTCATTAAAGGGTTGGTTGGTTTTTAATTCTATTTGCAGATGATATCAAAAATTCATGTTAGTCTTTCTAAAAGTTTCGAACAGTAAATTATTCTTTTAATACCAGTGAGTTTGCCGAATAGTTGGCTCTTGCAATCGTACGTTTTAACATTTGCCTTGTATCGTGTCAATACACGTCGTCCATTATCTGTATTTGTTTTCCAGCGAAGAACAGACCTGTAGTGCTAACGGAACAAAACAATGTCTCTACCCCAAAGCTCATTCTTAACAAGCTGACACATACCGAGGTAAGAAGTCTGTTTTAACTCTTTTTTATCGGGGGGGGGGGGGGGGGGGGATAAACGATGATGGAAAAATTTGCTACTTTAAAGATTTCAAGGGGAAGCGGATAGTGAACCAGTTAAATTTCTTGAAGGAGGTTTTCCATGCGTTCTCATAAGGATATAGTTTTGTTTCTTTTTAGATCAGTAAGAGAAAACAAGGTATATTCTATATCATATCGCTTTGACGTTTTGAATTTTAAGCTCTCTTTTCGTAGTTGCTCGCACAAAGGAAATTGCGTGTTTGCTGTCTGAGAATTGCTCCAACGCAAACGGAAATTTCAGCTCTGTTTTCAAAGATGACAGAACCAATAAAGGTAAATTTTACATTGTTTTTAGAAGAACTCAAACCTAAAAAGACATTCGATTGAACGCACATGTATACGCAATCAAACTCGTCTTGTTTGAGTTTCTATTGATGTGATCATGGTTGGTGATTTCTTGTTGTTTTAGCCATCAAAAAGGTGTACCTGAATGTGAACCGTAGTACAGGGGAAAAGGTTCTCCAGAAAGCATCACGCATGGGCTACGTTAACCTTGTGTCAGAATCCATCCGAAATGGGGCCGATGTAAACGGCACAGATCATGCAGGGTGGACGGCTTTACATGAAGCCAGTGCCTACAGCAGACTGGAGGTGGCGAGAATCCTGGTGAGGAAAGGAGCCGATCCAAATTGCAGTTCTAATTCCGGTATCAGGTATGTCATCGAATAGACATGTGACTACCTATTCAAATGTGCTGTTCGTAGGCCAATACATGACGCAATTGAGAAGGGTGACTTACCAATGATTCGACTGTTGCTGTCTTACGGAGCGAAATTTGCATTGGACGTTAAGTTAAATGAGCCTGTGTATACGTTTTTAAAAGGTACGTTTGATTGGTGGAACAACTTTAGGGTCATACTGTGCCTTCCCCTTTCATTAATACATTACTTTGTTCATGCAGATGTCGGTGATGACAGACAGATTGATGTGGATATTCATTCGAAGGATTTCAGAGAGGTTTATTGTACTTGACAACATACCGTAATCCTCGAATTGGCCCCTTGGGGGCTAATTAATTTATGATTTTTTTAAGTGGGAGTTTGTTCGAGAGGGGGGGGGGGCTAATAAAAAATGTGGTATAACTAACCCAGAAAAAAGATATATGCATATGTTCATCAATACTTGTTCGGTACGTGTTGAACTGGTACGTGTTCAGTTTAAAATATCAATGTCCTCGGCATCATCGATTGCTTCATCGAGGATCAAGTAAGGAGGGCAAGCCTCTTGTATATCTGTCTCATCAGGAACGAACGGATTTTCCTCTGTGCCGTCGAGCAACTGTAACTGGGCCTTTAGCATTTCCTGTCCCGAGCTGCATGACATACCTGGTTCAAAACACGTTATTTCTTCATCCTGACTGTCGTCTGTAGCAACTGAGACACATGCGATGGACGACTTTATAATCATGGGTGCTGAAAGTTGTTCCCAGCTCTATAGGATCCATCTCACGATTTTTCGTCGAGGTGGTGCTTTTAAGTTGCCATATTCGATCTCTTGGTTAATACCGTCAACTGCTAGCCACCTATCGTATTCTTCAGTGCAATAGGCTTTAAAAGGTTTATTCCAACAAACGTCTGGTGCTTGGATGTACTTAGTACAACAACTAGGAATTACAGCGACGTCGATCTTTTTTGCTAATTATTTTATGATTCGGGTGGGGGAGGGGGGCTAATAAAAAAATTTAGATTTATTCATGGGGGCTTGTTCGAGGGGGGGGGGTCAATTCGAGGATTTACGGTAATTTCTCTCTTTAACTAACCACTAGTGTCCTGTGTTTCGTTTAGAAGACCTGGAGATTTTCTGGAAGCTGCCAACTGTTAGGTAAAAACATTAGAGCAAGCACCTCTACACCCTCTCCTTCTTGGATCTTCTTCTAAAACGTGTGATATGTCTTTAGATACCAACGATTGTTCGGGTATATTTTCTGATTTACCCCCTGAAGAGCGGAGTTCTGAAAGCATTGAGTTTACACTTTGTTGCAAACCCATGCTGCAATCATACTATCTCCCTATAAAAAGTGAAAGTAACACCATAATCGGGTGAGTGCACGTTTTTCGAAGTATTGAGGGCGTGTTTCGAAGTATTGAAGGCGTTTTTTATCATATTCGAAATTGTTCTAATTACCTTTGCTCAATTTGTACGCTTCATGTTTTTCTTAGATACCGGAATTATTATCTTCTGAAAGATGTCGTAGAAAAATTAAACACCACCGAGACCTTGTTTTCGAAGCAACACAGAAAGTTTGAAATGAGGAAAATGCAAGCGGAGGACTTGAAGAGAGCCGTGAAAAAATATAGTTGCTCACAACTAAGTCAGTTGGATTTATTCCAGCCCAATGAAGTGGTGACCTTGGTCAACCTCAGTGTTTATACTCTGAAAAAATTGTTCACTGAAAGGTCGGTGAACGTAAAAATAGAATGAGGTGCAAAGAGAATGAAACGGAGAAAAGATACTTTTGTAAATTTAAAAGCGTATTGATGTTACAAATAAAGTGTTATTAATAATGTTCGTGAGAAAGAATACGATGCCCTATAGAAAGAGAATGTTTAAAATTAATGGTTGGTTTTGGTTCGTATTTTTTAATAACTGGAAATCCGATGTAGTGTTGGTAGAACAAGGAAGGGAAAAAAGGGAGGTTGAAGACTTTTCGCGAGGTGAGAGGTGTTCCATATTTTTGGATAGTTGATGGTTGAAGATTCAAACAATATTTTGGTATGAAAAGGTGCAGAAAAAATCTAGAAAACACGCTATCTTTAAGCTTCACATCTCTTTATATGTTATGTTATGTTTATTTCGCCATATAAAAGACATTTACAAATCAGTGCGTGACATATAAACCACAGAACGAGAAAAAATGGCTAGGAATCATAGAGGACCAAGCGGTCTTTTCATTGGACACCTATATACACTCATTTATTTATTAAAAACAAGAGTTTAGACGTGAAAATTATAAAATTAAAAATACACAATTTCCCAGAAAAAAAACAATAATAACAAAAAAATAAAAACAATAAAAATTAGCTACTCGAATTCAAAAGTTCGTTTTTAAAACGGCGTTTGAAGATTTGTAACAATCCGCACTCAGTGTTATAAGCATAATTGTTCCACGAGCGTGGACCTTGGAATATATATATATAGGTAATTTCTCGGAAAGCTACACATTGATCTACACGGTTTGAAAATGTAGGACTCTGTTGAGTCATAGGCCCCCTGACTTTCCTGTGTATTTCCTTTCTAAAAAAAAGGATGAACTAATGTAAAAAATGATAGCGTATATATATCCATCAAATTTATATGCACTGCGTTGTGTTATGCACCGCGACGACCATCTTAAAGCGCGACGGCCATCTTACATTCCTGCGTGAAACCAAGCATTCCAGTGGTTTTTCTCTATATATATTTCCAAAAACGAAAGCGATCAGATATATTCACTCGAATGTGCATCTAAGCTATTAATTGCCAAGAAATTTCGACATCTTTTGGCATAGCAAAATTGTTTTTGGGGTGATTTCAATCTTGACAGCCATCAAGTGTGTCATTTGCAGTACACTTAGGTTTTATTACCGGACCCCTCGAATAAGGTCATAGTAACGTTGCTAGTTTTTTATTTCACATATAACGTTTCTTAGCCGCAAATATGGGCCTATATAAAGCGTGTTGTTGTTATTGCTACATCCTTTTCTTAAATTAATGTTTGCCCATCAAAAGACGAAGCAGAAATATCTGTTTAAGAGATATCCTAAAGCAAACACCGCTGTAATTCTACTCTTGTCGAGTCGAAAACGTTTGTTTCATGTTTTAAAAAATGGGGCTGCTAACTATATGCTTACAGAAACAACTTTCAACAAGGCGAAAAGGTATGTTTGGGTTCCGTATACGCAAAACATTTTCGAAATCGATTGCCAAAGAAAGGTTTAAAATTTTAGGTTTATAACACCACGTGTATAGCAACAGGAATATATTGTACCTTAAATTTAAAGACCCTCTTTGAAATGTCGCATTCAATCTTAATGATTTGTTTGAAAAACATCAATTGTAATTAATCCTGCGACAGACAAAACATAATTTAGACTCATCGATCTGCAATACAACGTCATCTTTTGAACAGTGCAAGGGTATCAGAAAATAGTAACAAATATGATGGGAGCTATCGGTAAGAAATAATATACGAACTAGATCATAATGTTTCTATGTTTTGATTTCTGCTTTGTAAAAATGAACATTCAATGTTGTTGGAAACTTCTTTTTTAAACTTTATTTGTTATTTTAGTGAGTTGATAGTAAACACGACAATTTTAAATTTTCCTTTGATCAAAATGTGCGATTCACATGATGCATGTCTGACGTAATAATCTTTGTAATGGAACAAGTTTACTTTAAAATCTTCCACAGCGATTACAGCAATATTTTTTACGGAATACGCTTAAATGATCCATTATGCAAGCAACGCTACCAGCTGAAATGTTTTAAGCAGTACTGATGTTAAGCTGTAAGAAAATCGTCGTATTATATACATAAAACAGTGTTTAAACTAAAGTGAAGAAACGATAATCATCATTTAAGCCTGAAGCGAGATCAGTGTTTAACAAGATGTACTTTAAGGGAAGAATCTTTCGCGGCAATTTTATCCTAATTTGCGCGAAAGTTTCTTCCATAAACCAAGCTAAAAAACTAAAACTGCGAAATATTATTCCCGCGAAATATCCAAATTAGAAAAAAACGCGAAAGTCAATTCTCGCGAAAAAAAGTCTTCTTTTATTTTTTCATTCCTTCTTTTGTATATATATCATAACATTACAATCACTCTAAAATTATAACCTTATCGCTGTCTTTTCCCCTTGTAGCCCCGGTCTTTCGGTTTTTCTTCGGAGGTCTTTCAAGAGCAAGTGGTTCTGGAACAGCACGCATCAAAAAGGAACCCATAATCACTTCGTTTTTTGGCTCAGTATAACGTTCTTTTACAAGGTTGATATACATGTCGCAATATTATCAACCGCTCGATTTAACCGTAAATGGATACTCTTAGGTTCCTAATAAACGGGGGGGGGGTCATAATAGTAGGGGGGGGGGGGAGGGGGGGTCGGGAAATTTTCAAAAATTTAATAAACGGAGGGTTCTTATTAAACGGGGGGGGGGGGGGGGTCAGAATTTCAAAAAATTGGCAAAGTCATGTAAGTTTCTTAAGGCTGGTTTTCACTTGGCGCTAATGATCGGTACTTAACTTTTGGCAACCTTTGAAGTACAGCGGTATTGTTAGAGATTTTAGGTGGGAGAATTATCAGCTTGGATGAAAACACCGTCAACTAAAGTTGGTTATTTTTGGTTGTTTGATAAACAGACATTGTTATTGTAGAGCTCTGATTTCCCACCTCTCTTTCGATGCTTCTAAATATAAACAATACTTTTCATATTATATGTCTCTAAAACGCGCAATACTGTTAAAATCAATCAGAAGGTAATAAAATCCAACATCACTCTACTGCATCTCTCTTTTTTCTTGCTTCCTAAAACGTTTTGTTTTTTGTTCTTTAGACTGGGTTCCGTCTCATGTTTTAATTACCCTACTGGCGTTTACTCACTTTTATCTTTTGCCGTAAGCATCTTTTGCCGTAAGTCGTAAGCCGATGCCGTAAGCCGTAAGTAAGCCGTAAGTAAGCCGATGCCGTAAGCATCTTTTCAACGTAGAAACTAGGCACGGTTTTATTGAAATGTTCAAACTTTGGCGCGAAAAACAAAGCGAATACAAGTGTGCAACATGCAAGCGTCGTATTCATTCATTGAATTTTCACGAGCTGTAAATAGCAACCATACAAGAAGTGAAAACGTATTAAATATTCACGAGATAACAGAGGTTGGCGTTATTTAAAAGAAAGCTCGCGGAGTTGCAACTCGCCTCGCAAAATGTCGCAAACTGATTTGAACAGACTCTCAACGAGTACTCTCAAAAGGTTCAGATCACACTCGTTTTTAAAAGGTAACTTCGTCAGTGTCTTTGTGTGTTCAAAGTTCATTTTCATCTTCTATAATAATCTTAACTCACTTAAAAACAATAAAAGCTGTTAACATAAAACATATCATAAAGTCGTTGTGCGGTTTGTTGTGTGGAGAGGTTATTTCGTGCGTGTTTTTGCATCGATGACTTTCGCAGCAAACTTCCGAGATGAGTCACAACCCGTTCTATAATTAAACATCAATACAACAGTTTGCATTGTCACGGCAACTCTATGTTTATAGCTACACCGCAAAGATATTTTTGGTATCTTCATACATTTTAATCAAATCAATACTTCGCTGCTGGAAGATTTTCTGAGACCACTCGAGCATTGTATTCAACAAAAACGTGACAACTTAAACAATATATTTAAGCGGTTGATTACTCATATAGGCGACCGTAACCTGTTTCTAATTGTTCGCAGTTAATAATTTCACAAACTCAGATTATATATTGGCTGCAAACGGATGATTATACAGATCTAACACGTGGCAGTTTTGATATTTGACAGCAATTTTAAGAAGCTTTCCCATCTACAGCATGGACGCTGATGTAAAATATTAACGACTGCAATATTACAGTGAAAACAACTTTCTTTGGGAATAGTAATATATATATTTAATATACTTTTAAGTAATATTGAAAGAGATTATAGTAGCGAAAAAATAACGACTCTACACTTCTGTAGCAGAACACGTGCGTTTACTTCTGTGTTGACGTCGTTATTTGACTTTGAACAGGTCAAACGATTGATAACAAATTACCTGAAAGTGGATACTGTTTTTATGTGAATTCATGGCGCCCTTTAACTAACTATTGAGTTGAAAGACGTCATGTGAGAATCACTAGACTCAAAAAGAATATGTTAACATGAACAATTCAATGATGCATTTTTTTAAGATCAGTGACGGACTTGTTTTGGGGCAAAGAAGTTTATTGACGTAACAACTGTATTTTAGTGACACCGCTGAAAGAACGTCAACAAAGTTGTTTACCCAGTGATTAAAAACATTTCTACTTTTTATAGTTCCCGCCGGAATTGTGTTTTGAAACGATGACTATTATATGACTATTGCCTACTATATTTGTTATCAATGACAATAGCAATGGGCCTCTTCATCGCAGATTTTTCATTAATTTCGTATTTTTAAATGGCGCGAGAGCTCATTTAAAAAGTAACCCGAAATATCACGGAAGTGAATACCTCTGAAGTGTCTGCGATGAAAGAACTAAATATTTGTAAATGACAATAAGCTTTTAGCAGATTCATTAACGACGAAGGGTTTGCTTTGGAAAGGAAGTGTACGCCCCCAGCAGATATCATTCGTGATATTGACTGTCATAAAGTGACGGCATGTGTTTTTGTGGCAAACACTAAGTCATTGTTAAAGGCTGACCAGTCTGTTTAAATAGACAACTTCTTTAAAGCAGGGTGCACTCTTTCACTCACACCTTTCGTTGGAATAAATCTCAAGTCGTTTTATTTTTATTGCAGATCCTTTGATGGTCATGCCAGATGTCGTATACAAATCTGTGGGCGTCGTACAGAAGAATGAGCGATACATTCGCCTCAAGACCATGGTGCACTATGTTAGCATGGAGATCTGCTACAACTTGTTCCACGATACAGACTACGGCGGCTTCCCCGTCAACCAATTTGACCTTTATAGAGAATTGAAAGGGCGAGAAAATGTTTTAGCTCCTCTTCAAGGAACAATTATTAGCGACTACGAGTGGCACCTTCTCTACCCGGACAACCAGCAGACATCGTCGCAAGATTTCACGGTGGAGTTGTTCCACGTGCTCATTAAATACTTGGTGAACTCGTTTCCCGTGCTAGAAAACGACAACAACAACAACGATTCTGAGAACTATTTCACGCTCTTAGAGAAGCTAAAAAAGACTTCGGTCGACTGCAAAGATACGGTGAATAGTTCCGACTCGGAGTTGCGAAAGATGTGGACATTTTTGTGCGACATTATAACGAGACTTTATTACGACGTTCGAAAGGTTGAGGAGTTGAAAACTGGCGATTTGGACCTGTTGTCCGAGTACAGACAGTCTTTGTTAAATGTTCAACTGCAGTTGCTAAGCGACGAGTGTCACGAAATCCAGAAATCTACAAGTATGAACAAACTGGCTCTCGGCAAACTCATATCCGACTACAACGAAGTCGTTTCCGGCGAACACACCAAACCGACGTCGGGCGATTTCTCATCGAAGGCCAACCTGTTATACGACGACATATGTTTGACGTCACAAATGCTACAACTGGTGCACCAGGCAGTGAATGAAGAATGCGAAGAGGTGAGGTTCTGGCGGGAAAAAAATATCGAAGGCGACATCATTGTTTTTGATGAGAAGATTGTTAAGCTGAAACATCAAGTCAACGTTCAGTGTAGATCGGTGGGTGAGATATTTCACACGACTTCTCTGGATTTGGTGAAGATCAAAGAAAGACATCAAGAGAACAGTGTACATGTGTTGAATCAACAGAAATCTGCAAGCAGCCATAATTTAAGGACCACGTGATTTCGCGGATAGTTTGTAATTAGTTCGCAGTTATTTATTATCTTAGTTCGCATTGTTATCCACTTACATATATCTTTTTCACGACAATAGCGGATTTCCTCTTTGCTCTTATGTAACATAAAATATTTTTAAGAAAACTTGCACATAAATGTAAGCTGTTCGGTAGCACTAAAAGCGAAAGTGTGCATAGTTGGCAATAAAACTCTACTTTATTGCAAAGAAGGGGGTTTTGTTTACAGATAAATAAATTATTCGAAATCAATACGGCTGTCATTTGACAGAAGAAAATTAAAGATAAACCAAGCACGATACCCCCTGGATTGTTAAATTAATCTACCCCCTGGATTGTTAAATAAATCTACCCACCGCTACTCCGAGTTTCTCCACCATGGCGCGTAAAATTGGAAAAAGCAATAAATATTTGCTCTAATATAGTGGTCTGAGAAGTTAAACTGGAATAAAAGGTGTTTTAAGGGTTTAAGAATAATAGAAGAAAAAATGTATTGATATTTTGTTTAAGTTCATTTTCTTTCAAAAAATTCAAAATACTAGTTAGTTTTCAAGAAGTCAATAGCTTAAGGACACGCAGTGTGATTCAAATCGCTGTAAAACAACTCACATGGCATTCTATTACCATTTTCTTTGAAAATACACAAGTTGTGTAACATTTCCGAAGGCATTTCCAACTTTGATAGAATTAGGCTTAGCAACAAACTCATCAAATATCTCGATACCGTCATCTTCACCATTTCTATATCTTCCGACTAATTCTAGATTTTCTTAGTTGGTGACTTGAATCAGTGTCAGCAACATCCGCGGTGGTTAATTCTTCAGGTACTTAGCTTGGATGACGTCGCTGTAGATCAGTAAGATCCTTGTAAAGCTTTAAACGGGTCGTTGTCATTCCTCGTATAGGGTGCTGTATCTAACCTTTGCTTTCTGCATTTTTTAAACGCCGAGGATTTTTAGATTTCCAATCATGACCAGAAGAGGCCGAATTCGTCAGCGTTGTATATGTCCTTTAAATGTCCGTTGTACTGGGAATGGCAATATCGGGTTATCTTATCCAGTGGCGGTTTTAGGTGGTTGGGAGAAAGACCGTGGCTCCGGTAGGACTTTTCCGGTGATAGCACAGTCGGTAAAACGTCCGACTATCAAACCAAAAGTTCTGGGTTCGAGACCATGCTATTACAGAAGTTGTTTAGTGAGAGGTTATAAATACAATAGGTCGGATTAGCTCAGTTGGTAGAACGCTTGCAATTTCGGATTTCTAAGGTTTCTGAAGTTGCGAGTTCAAATCCTCCCGGCCTCGCCGACTCGAATGAGTATGAGTATGCGAATGAGTAGCATTTCGATACGGTAAAGTATGGGTGTTGGAGTGCGCCCACCTCAACAGTTACACCCAACGTCTTGCGCTTACGAAAAGGGGATAGACACCCTTGTTTACGCCCGTTACACAACATTTAGGGTTAATTCGGCCACTTTACTTACCTACTATAAATAAAAAACACTGAATTTCATCAAATATAACCGTAAATGGGAGCAATTAAATACACTAATACTCCGGGTCGAGGACTTCATGATAATGCTTAATGAGCGTTCTGGAAGCCTCGTTAAAAAGAATTATCTCGTTGTTTTATATAGCTGCTGTTATTTAAAAACAACTTTTAAGAATAATTTTGGTTCATAAACATTTTCAAACAGGGGCCCGACATATCGACCCCGAGCCCCGCAGTCCCTAAAACCACCGCTGATCATCTCAGATTGAACTAAATTGCTTTTGCTTTCACAGTCGGTAAGGATGTTTCGCACCGCGAGGTTATCATCTCAGATTGAACTGCTTTTATCAACAACTGCTAGGAAGGCTACCCAGTGCCTACGAAGTGAGTTAAGAGGGAAAAGGAGTAGAGATGTTGAAATGATTGAATGGAATTTTAAGGAAAGTTACTGGAAATGGTAAAGTATCTGAAAGTAAATTATATTTAACTGTGAGAATTAAGAACTTTTTATAAAAATATAGAACCAGCAACAATTAGAAAAAGTTTCGTAGCAAAAGAAATACTTTAAGGTGGCTCTTCACCAAAATACACCTTGTTATCAGAAAAATTTTCAGAATTTCTGAAATTTTTCAAATTTTCTTATACGCTGAAAAGGTCCACGAGGCATCTATAATTATTATGAAAATCGCAGCGTAAAACCTTAATTTTGTATTTTATGTTACCCCCGGCTGTGACACAATAGCTTTTGTTTTTATTGTCACTTTTTGTTTCGTTGTTTGTTGATTGTCAAAAGTGCAAAATTCCATTGCATTCCAAATATTTTCTTTTTATGACTCAATATATCTGGTATATTATTTATTTAAAAAAATAGTTTATCAGAGCCACCTTAACAAACAAAACAATCTCAAGGGAATAGCTGTTACGTAATCGGTGACACAACTTTATCATTTTAAAGAGAAATGTGTCGAATCATTAGTTTGCTTGGCACAACCACACAATAATCATTACGCAACGCAGTTTGTCAAATGAAGTAACAAGAAGGTCTCTTCCAAAGGAGGCGGTAACATCAAACGGGAAAGACTTTATTCTTTTAGAAAGAAGACCTTGAAAAAGCAAGGATGTAACTGAAACTTGCGACAGCCATCTTGTATACAGCTTCGAAAAAGAATGTTGGCAAAACCATAAGTACATTAACACGTGGTTAGCTGTAAAATCGTTTCGAAAATGAATTTCGTAAACACTTTCGAGATCAGCTGTAGCATGTCGTTTGAGCAGTTTCAGCTCAGCTTTCGTCAGGTTAATTATTCACATGTTGTTTCCGATCGCCCACGCGCGCGTAAACGGCCATAAAAACATCCGCACAACCGTGTGCCAATCATTTTAAACATTATGCTTTTCAAGAAAAGAGGTCGCTCGTTCAACAAGAAGCCGTTAAAGCAAGGTATGTGATGAAGTAACTATATTTTTATTTACGTCTCTTTTTCACAGCATTTTATTACATTTACTGTTTTATTGAGATATAAAAATGTGCACCTCGCACGACTAACATTGTGACTGTTGCCTCCTTATTAGACACTTTCTTGCAGAAGAAAAATGCTAGCATCATGACAACTATAGCCATGCTTCCGTACGCTGGCAGTATCGCAACAGATTTCATTAAAAAACGTTGTTAGGGTTATTGTTGCTGTTATTATCCAACTAAGTACCTTCTCTTGTACTTTGCACGCTGGCATAGGAAATTTTGTAATTGAAATTTCGTAATGAATAGAATGTTTTGTAATGCCAGGTGACGTCATTGAATCCATTGATTCAGCGGTAGGCATTCTGCGAAGCAAACAGTATTGCGTTCGTCTAAGAAGCTTCATTCACTTCACAGCGACGCACGTTTACTACAACCTTCTCGTGAACCCCAATTTCGGAAACCTTCCTGCGGATCCACGCGAACTTTACAACAGACTGATTGACGACCGAGAAAGGCTCCGAATGCTGGTTGGAAAATCTATTAGTAGTGGAGAATACGAGGCGCTATACCCGCAAAACAAACGCACGAACCCCAGGGATTTCACTATGAATCTGTTTCACGAGATAGCTGAAATCTACACGCTCTCTTCACCTTATAAAGTTAAATTTCTTTTTGCCCTGCGAGAACTTCAGCTTATACGCGCCAACCTTGACAAACTTTCACGCGACGAGTTTAACAACGCGTGGAACAGCGCGTGCGACATTTTGAAAGGTTTGAATTACGATGTATCAAAAGTTGGCGAACTGAAGACATGCGATTTGTACGCAAATATGACATACAGGTATTCAGTGTTGTGGTCTCAGTTGGAGGTACTTTTGACTGAATCAGACGAAATTATTAACGAATCTCAGAGAGTGAACACAAAAACAGGCTCAACAAAGGAAACTGAACATTGCTTATCAAAAGCTAAACTCATAAACGCGGATATCGTAGAACTGTTCACAATCTTGAAATACTGGAAACAAAAGAACATCGAAGGAGACATCATTCTGATCGAGATTCGTTTGTTACAATTACAAGAAAAGCTGAAACAAAAAAACTACCTTAATGTTATTACCAGATCTTTTTCCGTCCCTAAGCCAATGAAAAGCGTTCGTTTTCGACCACACTGAAATTGGCGCCAACATGTCGTTAACATGGTAATGTGTGCTCACCCGAATTCCATGAATTCCATGCTTGGAATGAGTGGACTTTGTGCTGTTGTAATGTTGAATTTCGTGATGGAAATTGTTATTGCAAATACCAATAACTGATCATCGTTGTAAACCGTAGTCTAAGATCGTTTTAAAAGTTCGTACACGTTGATGTGTCTAGTGTGGTTTTTGACGATTTTTATAAACTGACATTTGACCTCACTACGTTGTGACGCATCTGGTCGTTTATAGAATTGACTGGTTTAAATTTTAATCAACGGTTTAGAATGTTAAATATATACCAAAGAATATAAAGATTGTAAGGCCTCAATGTGAAAATAATTCATTATGTAAATTAAGTGAGTGCGTCCACCGTATCGAAAATTAAAATCTGAACTTATTTTCTAAGCCTCCAGTTTTTGCCTCCAGTTGCGCGTTTGGAAGGCCTGTAATTTAGTAAGCCATGTAAGCGCTAAATGTGTGCGTTTGAATTAAAATCAGTTAGCACTAGCAGTACGGCGTCTGAGCACGCACTTTGAGTATGTCTCGCGCTGGCCGAAAATTGAGGTAAATTATTTATTAATAAGAAAAAATATAGACAAAATGCTTTTAATATTCATAATGTATTTAAGAAATAGCTCAGCCGTACAGCCAAGCGTTTGAATTGTTTTGTAAGCCAGCAAGCCAGTTGTTCCTCCTTGTATAAACATTTTGACAGCTCCTTTAAAAACCTTGTGAAACTCTTGTGACTTCCCCTGTCTCATCATATATCAGTCTATAACCGAGGAAATCTCTAGACGTATAACGCAAGGCTTCCTGGAAAGAACGAAAGATATTCACAGTTTGACAGTGAAACGTTGTCGATGTTTGAGAGAGAAAGGAATTTTCTAACAAACGAGAAATGTCAGTTTTAATGTGTTTACCAGATTAAGTATGTTTGTTTAAAAACGAAAATCTTGCTCGTGACGAAAAAAGGGTCAACACAAGTATTCCTGAGATACCAAACAAACTTATCTCATTCATCAAAGAAAGACACACAAGATGCAGCTCGTTCCATCTTTACTCCTTTGTCTCTCCATTGCTTACACTCAAGCAAACACACCTAAAGAATTTTTGAACGACTTTAACTCAAGAATGCCGGAGATAGAGTATGCTGCGGCAGAAGCCAGTTTTCAAAAAGCCACCAACATTACAGCGTATAACACGAAGAAGGCGGATCAAGCAAGCAT
The DNA here is from genome assembly GCA_963930725.1 of Candelabrum cocksii. NCBI lineage: Eukaryota > Metazoa > Cnidaria > Hydrozoa > Anthoathecata > Candelabridae > Candelabrum > Candelabrum cocksii. The sequence continues at coordinate 1,104,632 of OZ005670.1, read as the reverse complement.
TGCGTACACTAATATACTGAAGGAGTTTCGTAAAAATGCTTCCGACATTGACCTTACAAAGGCTGACGAAGATTCCAAACGACAGTTTAAGTTTCTACTCACAACGATGACATCTTCAAACAAGCAGATCGTAAAGAACTCCACACAAATCCATACGAAAATGGAGAACATATACAGTGAAGGGAGAATACCGTACAAATCCAGCATCATAAAGGCGGTTAAAGTGGCGCCGGGTGTTACGAAATTGGGGCTAGATAAATATTTGAACAGCATTTTTTCAAAGTCTACAGATCCCAAAGAGTTGCTGTACGTGTGGGAAGAATGGCGAAAAGTTGTTGGACCACCTTTGAGAGATTTATACACAGATTATGTTCGGCTGAAAAATATCGGGGCACGCGAAAACCATTTTCTTGACGCTGGGGATTTTAAAAGGAAAATCTACGAGGTAGATAATTTGGCTGAAGTAGCGGAACAATTTTGGAATGAACTGCAACCTTTCTATGATGAACTGCATGCATATGTGAGATTTAGACTGTCGAAGAACTACCCTGATCTAGTGAAGGATGGAGAACCTATCCCGGCACATTTATTGGGAAACATGTGGGCACAATCATGGTCGGAAATCTTCCATTTAGTAAAACCCTACCCGGGTGAGGAACTAGTAGATAGGTTTTATCAAAACAAGCTTTTTTATTTATATCGTTTACCCATATAACACCGAATGTTTCTGAAATTGTTACAGAAAATGAGAAATACGGTTTAACTTTTAGATGAGCCGAGTTTAGATGTTACTACCGCAATGCTACAACAGAAGTACGACGCCGTAAAGATTTATAAAAAGGCGGAAGAGTTTTTCGTTTCGATTGGTTGGCCAAAACTTCCGCAATCGTTTTGGAAGAAATCCATGTTAGTTCAACCAAAAGACAGGAATGTCACGTGTCATGCTTCGGCGTGGGATTTTTCTGTAATTAGAAACGGAGACATGGACGTGAGGTAAGACTTCGAGTATATTAAAACAAAGATAAGTGGAAATAACACGCTTGAATAAACATTGCTTCTACTTTCAGAGTGAAGATGTGTACAAAAATTGACCAAGAGGATCTTATTACTGCCCACCATGAACTCGGCCACATTTACTATTATATATTATACTGGAATCTCCCCGCAGTTTACAGAACTGGCGCTAACCCTGGTTTCCACGAAGCCGTTGGTGATACTTTGGTACTGTCTGTTCAGACACCGGATCATTTAAAAAATGTTGGATTGTTAAAAGAAGTTTCACAAACCGAAAGTAAGTTGAATGTAACTAGAGAAGACAATGATAACATTTTTATGGTTGCGGTAATCGAGTTGCAAAAGAACAACAAATTCTTCATTATTGAAAAAGTGAATACGTATGTAGATGAAATAGATATAGATATTCCTCGGCGATTATTACGTTGAAATATTTTATATATTATATATTTTTATAATTAAAATCTATTTCTTTTTGTGCATTCTAAATTTCTAAAATCACCTAAATTTAGTTTAGCATCATTTTTAACTTTCCAATTTTTTATTATGAACTGTTTGTGAGTGAACAGTAAGTCACATAAGTCAATTCTGTTTCCGACATCTGTCCACGAACTTAACAAATCGTTTCCCTTTGAAGATGCCGACATCAACTTTCTGTTGAAGACTGCCATGGAACGAATTGCTTTCTTGCCTTTCGGTTACTTGATGGACCAATGGATGTGGGGTGTGTATAGTGGTACGATCAAACCTAATGAGTACAATAAACGATGGTGGGATATGCGATTGAAGTATCAGGGCGTTAAACCACCCACTGAAAGAGGGGAGGAATTTTTTGACCCTGGTGCTAAATTTCATATACCTGGAGATACGCCTTACATTAGGTAAACGTACAGCAATATTTTATTTAAGATTGCAACTACATTGAATGCCATTAATTAAATGTTAAATTAAAAGTTAATTAATTAATTAAAAGTTAAAAATATTTTAGATACTTCTTCTCGCACATTCTTCAATTCACTTTCCACAAGCACGCATGCGCGGCAGCTAAAAGTACAAAGCCATTGCATAAATGTTCCATTTACAATTCGAAAGAAGCGGGAAAAGCTTTAGGGTGAGTTCCATAAAATACACACAGCAGAATCTGCAGAATGCGATACAGTAAACAAACATAGTTGAACACTTCTATTGCATTATTGCGCTTTTGTTTCGTATCCGACTGTTAAACAAATACTAATTAAAGAAAATGTCAGATTTGATACCTTTTCCATTGTTATGCATGAATTTACAGAGTTTCTGCTGTTAATCTACATTTAGTTCAACTAACTTTTAAAAGAGTTAATCAAGTGAAAGCCTGCCTGAATAATGCTTGGAAGATGCTACACTACCAAAATAATTTCAGTTGTAGTTAAGATTATTCCTTTTGTTTCAGACTACTGTTAAAATGAAACGATATTAATTACTATAAAATAAAACATATGGCAACGATAAATGAATAGCAACAATATCCACGGTTTTACTTCACTGTCATAATATCTCATTACGTCATAATATCTTTCTTCATTTCAGTGACATGCTACGTCTTGGAAAAAGCGTCACCTGGCAGAAAGCATTGAAGAATTTAACCGGCTCCGAAGAGCTATCTGCTGCTCCGATAAATGAATACTTTGCTCCTTTAAAAAAGTGGTTGGAGAAGGAACGAAAGGCAAACGGATACACTTTAGGCTGGCAGGGTAAAAATCACAACTCTGCTACTCAATTGAATGTGTCGATCGTTGTTGGTGTTGTTATGTTTGTGGTGAACATTCTTATTAGATAGAGATTGACATGAATCCAAAGATGTTTACAATTTTTACATATTGTTTGATTATTCACGAAAAATTATATATATTATTATATATTAAAGATTGTGACGTCAATTGTGAGTCAGCAAAAATTTGTTGCTTTATTCGTGGTAGCAAATCTTTGATTTTCAGATCAAATTTTAAAATCTCATACTCCATTATACCTATGTACGAATGCAGCAGATTTGTAGAGTTTGAATGTAATAAAGTGGCTATGAGAAACAAATATGGCTTACTATTCACGAAATTGTAACATGCTCCAACAATTGTTAGCTAGGCATGCATGCAGACAAGTGGCATCATGTTTAAACCTGAATTTGAAAAAGGATACAATGTTTAAGGAGGGAACCATTGACCATTCCTATATCCCATTTTCTGTCTGTTTGTTTTAAGAATAGCAAAAGCAACAAAGCATTACTAATCCATAATATTGTACGTCTAAGCTAATACTCTTAATGCAAAGTACAATAGTCATATAAAGTCGTCGGGATGTTGTGAATCGTCTTCATTGCCGAGCAGATAAAGTAGCAAGAAAGCATTTTAATGGCAACATCATTTTGAGTCAACCAGATAGGTAAAACATATAGAAAATTTCAGTTTTATATTTCCGTTTGAAGACATCACCATCCTTTTTTTAGTGAAATCCTTTGTTTTCTTCATGTTTAAAATATGTTCTTTCTATAGAGGAATTGAGTCCACCGTGTTTACTTATCAATAGCACTGTTGCAGCATAGATTTTCAGGTATGAACTTACATAATAAATGATTGACGTGGAAATCATTTGCTAAAAACAGAAATATTAATAAATTTTAAAGAATAAAAACCCTCATCTGAAAAAAAACGAGTCCGTAAAATGAACAAAAAACAACTTAAATGCCGAGCATATCATCGCGCCTGATACTCTGTGATAAGTTAATTCGAAAGCCAGATGAAGAGTATAACAACTTTAGATATAATGCAGCATGGTTGACCAGTCGTCTAAAAGTATGACTCAACACTTAAATGCAGCGTGAAAGGTTCTATTTGAACTGGGATCAAAGTACTTTGTAAGGAACTTAATAAGATTATTATTTTAAACTATAAAACAAGACATAGTAATCCTTCTACCTTCAGGAAAGCACACAATATGATGTTCGTTGCCTCTCTACTCGTTATTCTCTGCATAACATACTCTCGAGCGATTTCTCCTAAAGAGTTCTTAAAAGACTTCAATTCTAGAATGCCGGAAATAAAGTATGCTATGACTGAGCTAGTTTTCCAGAAGTCTATAAACATTACAGACTACAATACAGAGAGAGCCACTGAAGCAAACATTAAATACAATGAAATAATGACAGAATTTCGCAAGAATGCTTCAAAAATAAACCGTACAAATGCTAACGCGAACTCTAAACGCCAGTTTGAAATGTTACTTACAACAATGGAATCATCAAACAAGGAGATAGTAAAAAATGCTTCGGATATTCTTTCAAAGATGATGAACATATATAGTGAGGCGCAAATACCATACAACGCTGACATTATAAAGTCAATTCAAGTAAAAGACGGTGTTAAGAAACTTGGTTTATATGAATATCTATACGCTGTTTTTTCAAAGTCTACAGATCCCAAGGAGTTGCTGTACGTGTGGGAAGAATGGCGAAAGGTTGTTGGACCACCTCTGAGAGATTTATACACAGATTATGTCCGGCTGAAAAATATCGGGGCACACGAAAACCATTTTCTTGACGCTGGGGATTTTAAAAGGAAAATCTACGAGGTAGATAATTTGGCTGAAGTAGCGGAACAATTTTGGAATGAACTGCAACCTTTCTATGATGAACTGCATGCATATGTGAGATTTAGACTGTCGAAGAAGTACCCTAATCTAGTGAAGGATGGAGAACCTATCCCGGCACATTTATTGGGAAACATGTGGGCACAATCATGGTCGGAAATCTTCCATTTAGTAAAACCCTACCCGGGTGAGGAACTAGTAGATAGGTTTTATCAAAACAAGCTTTTTTTATTTATATCGTTTACTCATATAACACCGAATGTTTCTGAAATTGTTACAGAAAATGAGAAATACGGTTTAACTTTTAGATGAGCCGAGTTTAGATGTTACTACCGCAATGCTACAACAGAAGTACGACGCCGTAAAGATTTATAAAAAGGCGGAAGAGTTTTTCGTTTCGATTGGTTGGCCAAAACTTCCGCAATCGTTTTGGAAGAAATCCATGTTAGTTCAACCAAAAGACAGGAATGTCACGTGTCATGCTTCGGCGTGGGATTTTTATGTAATTAGAAACGGAGACATGGACGTGAGGTAAGACTTCGAGTGTATTAAAACAAAGATAAGTGGAAATAACACGCTTGAATAAACATTGCTTCTACTTTCAGAGTGAAGATGTGTACAAAAATTGACCAAGAAGATCTTATTACTGCCCACCATGAACTTGGCCACATTTACTATTATATACTATACTGGAATCTCCCCACAGTTTACAGAACTGGCGCTAACCCTGGTTTCCACGAAGCCGTTGGTGATACTTTGGTACTGTCTGTTCAGACACCGGATCATTTAAAAAATGTTGGATTGTTAAAAGAAGTTTCACAAACCGAAAGTAAGTTGAATGTAACTAGAGAAGACAATGATAACATTTTTATGGTTGCGGTAATCGAGTTGCAAAAGAACAACAAATTCTTCATTATTGAAAAAGTGAATACGTATGTAGATGAAATAGATATAGTTATTCCTCGGCGATTATTACGTTGAAATATTTTATATATATATATATATATATATATATATATATATATATATATATATATTATATATTTTTATAATTAAAATCTATTTCTTTTTGTGCATTCTAAATTTCTAAAATCACTTAAATTTAGTTTAGCATCATTTTTAACTTTCCAATTTTTTATTATGAACTGTTTGTGAGTGAACAGTAAGTCATATAAGTCAATTCTGTTTCCGACATCTGTCCACGAACTTAACAAATCGTTTCCCTTTGAAGATGCCGACATCAACTTTCTGTTGAAGACTGCCATGGAACGAATTGCTTTCTTGCCGTTCGGTTACTTGATGGACCAATGGATGTGGGGTGTGTATAGTGGTACGATCAAATCGAATGAATACAATAAACGATGGTGGGATATGCGATTGAAATACCAGGGCGTTAAACCGCCCACTGAAAGAGGGGAGGAATTTTTTGACCCTGGTTCAAAAATTCATATACCTGGAGATACGCCTTACATCAGGTAAACGTGCCATGATTGCTGGCTATATATGCATTTTAAGTGTCTTAATGAAACCCGCACCATATATAAAGTAACTTAATATAAAAAGAAGAAGTATTAACGGAAGCATTTCTTCTATCTTACATCCTTTCAGTATTCAAGTACTTTAAATCATGAATGAAAACATATCAATGCAATTGTTCGTTATATATTTTTATTGTTGCAACTGATCATGCGAAAATTATTGTAATTGGTTTATGGTAGATACTTCTTCTCGGAAATCCTCCAATTCACTTTCCACAAGCACGCATGCGCAGCAGCTAAAAACACAAAACCATTGCATAAATGTTCCATTTACAATTCGACAGAAGCGGGAAAAGCTTTAGGGTGAGTTCCGTAAAATACACACAGCAGAATCTGCAGAATGCGATAAAGTAAACAAACATAGTTGAACACTTCTATTGCATTATTGTGCTTTTGTTTTAGCCGGTCAGCTAGGGCATGGAAATTTGGATTTTCGTCTCCGGAGGAGGGAGTAATCCTAAGGTGATTTTTTGGTATCCTTAGACATCCTAGTTATGGAAAAAGTCGGTCGACCCGATCAAATTGGTAGCTTAATATGATTTTCAGGCCCAAATGCGCAACTCGTTGATCCAAAATTATGGTAAAATTTCATCAAATTTGGGGGTCTGGCAAACTTCATTCTATCATAACTTTTGATCTAATAGTGATTTCTACTTGAAATTTGAAGGGGTACTTCATTATTATATATGAAATCAATTTTTCCAAAAAAAAAAATTCAAAATGGTGAATAGGGGACTTTTGGTTGGCCCCTTAAGGCAGATTGGGGTCCAAAATTGAAATGTTCATGTCTGAGTCAGATTGTTGACCCTATATCGCAAAGGATATGCTTAAATATCTTGAAAATGCTTAGAAATAGTTAACAAAGGGTTACTAAGATAACATATAGCAAAATATATAATACTTTGGTCCTCATAAGGTAAAGGGAACGAAAGATAGAATTGAAAATCTTAAAAATTCAAATTTTTTGACAATTTTTTAAGAAAAATTTAATAACTTTTGATCAAATGGTGATATTCACTTGAAATTTTGAGGAGTGCTTTGTTGCTGTCCCAGAAATGAAAAAAAGGTTTGGGGACCCATGTCTGGCCCTAAAAGGCCGACTCATGCCGAAAACGATGGTTAAAATTCTGGGTCAGATTTTCGAATCAGGACAAATAAGTTCTTCTTCACTAGAATGTTGTCACTATCTTCATCTTCGTCAGTTTCTTCTTCGTTTTCATAATCACTACTTTCCTCGTCATAACCATCATCATCCTCATATTCATACTCGTCATCATCTAATTCCATAAATTCTTCATTCGACTGGAAATTGGACAAATGTATTTTCAATTCTATCTTTCGTTCCCTTTACCTTATGAGGACCAAAGTATTAAATATTTTGCTATATGTTATCTTAGTAACCCTTTTTTAACTATTTCTAAGCATTTTCAAGATATTTAAGCATATCCTTTGTGATATAGGGTCAAAAATCTGACTCAGACATGAACATTTCAATTTTGGACCCCAATCGGCCTTAAGGGGCCAGCCAAAAGTCCCCTATTCACCATTTTGATTTTTTTTTTTGAAAAATTGATTTCATATATAATAATGAAGTACCCCTTCAAATTTCAAGTAGAAATCACTATTAGATCAAATGTTATGATAGAATGAAGTTTGCCAGACCCCTAAATTTGATGAAATTTTCACCATAATTTTGGATCAACGAGTTGCACATTTGGGCCTGAAAATCATATTAAGCTACCAATTTGATCGGGCCGACCGACTTTTTCAATAACTAGGATGTCTAAGGATACCAAAAAACCACCATAGGATTACTCCCTCTCCGGAGACGAAAATTTTGCCTAGCTGACCGGCTATTTCGTATCCGACTGTTAAACAAATACTGATTAAAGAAAATGTCAGATTTGATACCTCTTCCATTGTTATGCATGAATTTACAGAGTTTCTGCTGTTAATCTACATTTAGTTCAACTAACTTTTAAAAGAGTTAATCAAGTGAAAGCCTGCCTGAATAATGCTTGGAAGATGCTACACTACCAAAATAATTTCAGTTGTAGTTAAGATTATTCCTTTTGTTTCAGACTACTGTTAAAATGAAACGATATTAAGATATTAATTACTATAAAATAAAACATATGGCAACGATAAATGAATAGCAACAATATCCACGGTTTTACTTCACTGTCATAATATCTCATTACGTCATAATATCTTTCTTCATTTCAGTGACATGCTACGTCTTGGAAAAAGCGTCACCTGGCAGAAAGCATTGAAGAATTTAACCGGCTCCGAAGAGCTATCTGCTGCTCCGATAAATGAATACTTTGCTCCTTTAAAAAAGTGGTTGGAGAAGGAACGAAAGGCAAACGGATACACTTTAGGCTGGCAGGGTAAAAATCACAACTCTGCTACTCAATTGAATGTGTCGATCGTTGTTGGTGTTGTTATGTTTGTGGTTACATTGTTTTCAATGTAAATGATATATTATTAGCTGTATAAACTACGTGCATATTGTACTCACATAATAACCTTATCAATTTGCACTTCACCGTTGGAGCTCCATTGCATTGCTTTCATTAATCAAATCACAATTTTACCGGTTATTATTATTATTAAAATGAATATTTATACAGGATAAAACACTTCAATTTAAAATAAAATTGCTATCAATGTGTGTCCTGGAAATATTGCTATATGTTGTTATAGGGGTAAGGGAGTTGTTGGATCCTAAAAACAAAATAAAAATCTACAGTGGTCTCTCTAGAAAGGGACACCATTGGTGCATGGGAAAATGTCCGTCTCATGGAGGTGTTCTATTTGGAGAGAAATTTATCCGACGCTTGTTATGGTTTCCTTAAGTTAACGGTTTCCAGTAGGTCAAAGAAAAGACATTAAATGAAATAAAAATTTTCTTTTACTTTTCAAAGAGATAAAATTGACCGAACAACAGAATTAACTAAAAAATACTTTTACTGATATTTGTCTATTATTGGCCAATTGGAGATTTTCAACTTTGCTCGTTATGGTTGACAACAACACGCCTTCCTCATCCACAAAAAACATTTCTACATTTTGTCAAGCATTGCAAGAGATTCTGGGAAGCTAGCACTTTCTTCTTGGACATCATTCTCCTCATCATCACCGTCCTCATCTGACTCTTCATGTGTTTCCTTGCTTACATTATTTTCTTTATGATTGACATTGATACAATCTTCGCGTGTCGTGTCGCCTGCTGTCAATTTCATGTTGCACTTTCCAAAGTGGCAAAAAGCAGCAAAGGTATTTCTACTGACAATGTTAAAGGGATTTTTATTTTCATCGAACACGAACAACCAATATTAGCGATATTTAGCGGTAACGCAAAGATTTATAACTAAAGATTCGATACACTGACGAATGGAATAAAAGATTCAAACAATCTTTGGAAGGAGCGCGACAATCGAATTAAAAGGTTAGCGAAAGAACTAAAGAGCACACAAAACTGCTGAACGACATACACGTGCAGAAGCGAGAAAAACAAAGAATTCAGGAAGATCGTTCTCGCGGAAACAATATTCGAGTGGAGGGGATAATCGAAGAAAAAAATAAGACGTGGGAGATGAAAAAGAAGAAGCTGCACGACTTTATTTCGAGGAAGTTGAAACTCCCAGACGTAATGATCGTAAGAACACACCGAATCGAAAGAAAACAGACGGAAAAATCACGGACTATCATTGAAATTCTAAACTTCAAGGATAAAGAAAAGATTTTTAGCAAATCAAAAGAAACGGGAATTTACGTGAAGGAAGATTTTTCAAGAAAAACGATGGAAATACGGTCGAAACTCTGGGAAGAGGTGAAGCGACTACGCGAGAAAGGTATATACTGGAATACTCTCCTGATGGTTTTACATAGATAAAATAAACCATGATGAATTCATCCTTCCATCACGAAAATGATGATCCAAACGTCAATTTATACAACAGCGAATGCGAACAACGAAATAGTTTATGTTTAAGTCCTCACCAAGCTCACAGCGATTTAAAACAACTTAGCATGGACTCATTTTCAGTCCTGCATTTAAACATTCGTAGTCTGAATAAAAACTGGAAAAGGAGTAGAAGGCAAGAAAGGAAGGGTTTTTATGTTTATCCACGAAACATTAGATTGCAAAATTCCAAACGACTTCACAATCAGCACAGACGGGCACGAATCACTTTCTGTTGAAATCATGAACAATAGATCTAAAAACACCGTAGTTAATGTTATTTATCGTCCGCCAAATGGACATGCGGAAACCTTTGGAAATATTTTAACCGCTCTACTTGAAAGCCATGCCGCTAATAAGGAATTCTGTTCCTGGAACTTATTTCGCCCTAAAGTGGAAAAGAGGTTGAGAGATCTTATTCATCTTTTCTTTCCTGTTGCTCTACCCGTGGATTTCTTTGGATAACTGGTTTTATTATAAATAGGGGGTTTATTCAATTTTTTCAAGTCAGTAGTTAGTATTCTAATGAGGAAATAAATCATTATTCAAACATAAAATGTACATAAAATCGTCAAATCTTCAAAAGCTAAAGTTATGAGCGATTGCTCGTAGATATTGGTATGTGTCTCTGTTGTGATAATCCAGGTATCTCAAAGGAAAAATCTCGACACGAACCAAGCTTTCTTCATTCTGCAGAAGCTGCAAGAATTTCCAAAATACTGGATGACACGATGATACCTGTCCTTGAAATCGTCTGTGCCACCCTTCTACAGAGAACAAAGGTGGGCGTCTTGCAGCATTCCTTCGATACCGACCGATATACGTATCTTCGAAGTATTCAAACAGACCGTCCATTTCTTCATCGTAAAGGTTCCTAACATGATCATTTAATTCCTCAAACCCGCGGACAACATCGTCTGACGGTAGGAAAGCAATCGCACAAAGCATTCGGGCGTGTAAAGCGAACTCCTGATCATTTCTGTACCTTTCTTGTTGACCAGTCTGTTGGATTTTTTTCCAAATATTGGAGCATAGGTGGTAAAAACAACCTTTTATTTCGATGTTGTCGTTGCAATGTTGAATGGCGTTGATAGCAGCTTTTTCAAAATCTACAAGAATATCTTGCAAATTATTGTACTCGATACGATTGAAGAGTTGCTGGAACATTCGTCTATAGGTCACCTCTGTTTTGTTCGGTAACAAACAAAATGCTACCGGAAAAATCTGTCCATTTTTTTTAGCAAAAATTTTTCTTTCAAAATGGTCGGATCACGCTAAAATTTTGGCGATATTTAGGAGACAATATAAGACCAATAATAGCGTTTAAAAGATAAAAAAAATCTTGTGGTTAGCGTACCACATGACTTTTAAATCCAGTTTTGGTTCTAAATAGTCATCACTTGATAACTCCGTCATTTCTAATCTCTGAAAAACCATTTTCACAGTGAAGATTAAGCCAGATGTGGGGCTGTAAAAAAATTTTAAAAATATTTTTTTATTTTTGGGGTTAGGGCTGGATAAGTAAAAAAACTCTAACATTTTTAACGATATCAAGTGGATTTTTATATGGCTTTTTAGCTACATATAAAAGACCTCAAAAGTGCTATTAGTTATCGGATTTAGGTTATGGGGTCGGGGGTAGTGACGGTTATATGTAAAAAGTGGGGTTGCCGTGTGGGACAATAACCCCGTTATTATTACGAATTAGAATTCGGGCTTCTTATATCATACCGAGAATGGCTTTTTCTTTCACATAAAACTTCACGAAGTTTTAATGGTCAAAATTACGAAAGTTATTCGCCTTTGCATTTGCCACTTTTTTGAATTTTTTTTTTTTCTTGGGTCATACTCAAAAAAACGCCAAAAGATTTTAAGTGCCGAGCTTCTTATATCAAATTTTCCCAAATAAGATATTAGGGGTGAAAATACTCAAATTCTGGTACTTGGACTGAAATCAGCATTATTTAATTAGTAAACCTACCAAATTTCAAAACAAACGGAATATTTTAAACTTTGGGCCTAAATAAGGTATTAGGGGTAAAAATACCCAAATTCTGGTACTTGGACTGAAATCAGCATTATTTAATTAGTAAACCTACTAATTTTCAAAGCAAACAGAATATTTTAAACTTTGGCCCAAATAAGGTATTAGGGGTGAAAATGTCCAAATTCTGGTACTTGGTCTGAAATCAGCATTATTTAATTAGTAAACCTACCAATTTTTAAAGCAAACGTGTTTTTTCTAGGGTTTTTTTTCCTACACCCGATATGTCGGACCATAGATAGGGACTCGTAATAACTTACTATTTTAGACAAATATACAAATCAAATTTTCTTACTATATCATAATACGTGCGGGGGGAATTCTCCTAGAACCCTGTTAAACTGTATCAGTACAGGTTGCAGAACATCAGATGTTAGCCATGCCTTTGGATTAGAGAAGTATAATCCCCCAAAACCTTAAATAAAAATCTTTCTTCCCAAATGTAAAATAACTGTACAAATCGAGGAGAGAACTAGAATTCCAGTTTAATACATGTTTTTCTGACCAGAGAAAGCTTTCGATTGGACCGAGAAAAGAACTCAGAATTGTACTAACAATTTAGGGAGAAATATGAGTACTACTTACATGAATGTTTTAAATTGCGCCTGTCTGCTTTACAGAGTAATTTTTCCGAAATTCCACCCTAACTACTTAAAGAGCCCCTTATCTCAGCTTCGCCAGCTTAAGTGAACCTGCCGGTAGTAAACGAAAGCGATTTTACTATCCCACAATGCACTTCTTAGGGAACCATCAGAATAATTCGATAGTATCAATAAGAAAAAACAACATTTTGTGATACGAGTATTATTTAAAACAATGGAGCCTCCGGGTTACCATTTAAACCATAATTTTAAAATCTCAAGAACTTAAGGACAAGCAAAAACAATTTGAAAATATTCCTATTAGATAAATATCGGTCATAAAAAAAAACACAAGGGTTGAGAAGAGTAAACAAACAAAACTTTGAAGAAATACAAGGCAAAATCACAAGAGAAAAACATACTGCCATATTATAAACAAACAAAAATCCGCTAGAACATCTAAAGTAGAAAATCTCTCTCTGCACACCTTCAGTGCAATCACCAATCTGTCGAAGTCACTAATTATCATATACATAGACCATATATAATAAAATAGTTATCTAGTTAATTTCGTTAAAAAACAAACAATATATATATATTACAAGTTGTGGCAATAAAAATAAATACAAAAACACTGTGTATTCCTCACGACCCAATTAGATCATCATTTTATTGCTCTTTTAGAGAGTGCTATACACATCTTCGTGTACTAGTTTACTTACATGTTTCAAAGTTTTACTTTGAAAGCGTACAGACAGAATTGAGAAGGTTCGAGCGACTGCCACAACTTTCAATGTACATAAGTGTTCAGTAACTTCGTTTAAAACAGACTACTTTTTTATCTGGCGGATTCATCTTTTCTTTATAGCGAGATCAGTATAATTCTTCATTGGTGCTTCTTAAAGGACCTTTTTTAATAACGACACGTCCATGTTAATTGTACGGTAACGACACAAAAGCAAGATCGACATTTTCCAGTTTCGATAAACGACAGCAATATCAATATCACGTGTTCACAGCTCAGCAAATGACAACCAGTTTGGCTCCAACAAAACAAACAAGCGATTAATAGTTCATCAGGCGTACAAACTAAATGCCGATGACTCAACACATACAATAATAGAGGACCAGTTAGTTTTTATCCCACCAATCCTCACTGTTATTGCTTCTCCCACCTCCACCACGATGGTTTCCACCTCCTCGGTAGTTGTTCTGATACATCGCATGCTGGTTGTAGTGGTGCTGAGGAGGCTGCTGGTAAGCGAACGCATTTGGATGGTGAGGCTGCTGGTAGTAGTTGTGCCCACCTCGCATACCACCAGCACCACCCATCTGCCTGTAGTCACGGCCACCAAATCCACCACCACCACTGTACCTAATAATACAAGATGTAGTTAAAAAAAAATGTGTTAAGCAATGTGTCTTTAAGAGGACTTAACAACACTAACCTGCTTTTTTGGGCTTTCCTTGCAGCTTGATGTTGCTGAGCCTGATATCCCATTGATTCTAACCATGAGGGCACTTCTTGCTTAGCTTCAGACAGGATGTCCATCAGGTCACGAGCCACATTACGGTTTTTCTCGTTGAAAAAGGATGTAGCCAAACCGGTGTGTCCCACGCGACCTGTTCGTCCGATACGATGCACATATTCCTCAATGTCACTTGGCATATCAAAGTTAATCACATGCTTCACGTTGGGTATGTCCAAACCTCTGGCAGCAACCTGTTGATAAACATAGTGAATTACTAAATACTACACGAAGACCACTGGATATAATATTTCATTGTAAAACTTTGAAAAATATGCTTCTTACTGAAGAAAAGTAAAGGAACATTGTACTCACAGCGGTTGCAACAAGGATGGGCGTGGCCCCGGATCGAAATGAAGAAAGAGCTTGCTCTCTTTCCCGTTGATGGCGATCCCCATGGATTGAGGTGGCTTGGTAATTCTCTGGACACTCATACAAAAAACACTCAAGGGCATCAGCACCTCGTTTCGTCTCCACGAACACCAGAGTGAGAGAATCAGGACCTAAAGAATAAGCGATAAAAATTTAATGAAGAACTAGATGTATATATGTCGTGCAAATTGCACCCATCACAATATGATTTATCCATCATATTAACTTTCTATTTGTCACGCTTTACGTTTTTCAACTGGAAAATAAGACTAAGACAAATCAAATGCTCTTTAGAATCTCAAATATCTAAATTATGCCCACTACTTTTAAAGTCATGTAACAATAAGATCATCTCTATGCAGGATACTGTACCACTAAACCATTTCAACCAATCAAACGCATTCTAGTATGCAGGATACTGTACCACTAAACCATTTCAACCAATCAAACGCATTCTAGTATGCAGGATACTGTACCACTAAACCATTTCAACCAATCAAACGCATTCTAGTATGCAGGATACTATACCACTAAACCATTTCAACCAATCAAACGCATTCTAGTATGCAGGATACTGTACCACTAAACCATTTCAACCAATCAAACGCATTCTAGTATGCAGGATACTGTACCACTAAACCATTTCAACCAATCAAACACATTCTAGTGTCACGATTGTTCCTCCAACCAATGAAATCTTTTAAGAATGTTTTCTGTGGACAACAGTTTTTAAAATAGATTTTTCCTTTTTTCAAGGTAGAGTTATTTTGAAAACATCTAGGAAGCACTACTGCCGTTGATTGAGCATGTTAATCAAATAAAGAAATTCCAGAGTAATCAGTTTACAGCAATGTTCATATAGATAACAGCAATGTTCATATCAGTAACAGCAAACAAGTGCCAAATAGTAAAAAAACTAATAAAAAACTAGTTGCACTCCTAAATAATGCAAGGTTAATGAAAAATACCCGATGCGTTCAGTAAATCCAACAAAAACTCTCGCTTGTCCAACTCCTCTACCCAGACAACTTTCTGTGTGATGTTCTCACTGGTTGAACCAACGCGCCCGACAGCCAAAAATATGTAATTATCCAGAAAGTCACGTGCCAAAATCTGAATAGAAAGCCATGATAATTAAACAAAATATTTTTATCAGAGCATGCAAAAAGTGACTTTATACATTGCAGGAGAATATGGATGAAACACAGAAACAGCTACGATGCAATGTCTTGATGCAGGATATAAATAGAATATTCCAATGAGATTTGTACGCAAAGTGAAGGCATACAGCAAGGCGCAAAAACACACACAGCTTGCACCAACCTGTGTTAGAAGTAAAAACTATTTTACCTGGATTTCCTTGGGGAAAGTTGCACTGAACATGAGCGTTTGGCGCTCACCAGTACGTGGCATGTCACACTTTTCGACAATCTCACGAATCTGAAAGAACAAACTCATGTCTAGTATATATATCCACAATTTTTAACATTCACAAAAATACAAGATTAATGTCGGCATTTATTAAATTGATGAATTCATTTTAAACATGTTTTACCTGAGGTTCAAAACCCATGTCCAACATCCGATCGGCCTCGTCTAACACCAAAAACTTGATACATTCAAGCCCAATCTTGCCCCGTTGGATCATATCACCTAATCGACCTGGCGTTGCCACCAGGATGTGACACCCTTTCTCCAGATCACGCATCTGTGTAGACACGTCAGCACCACCATACACCACACATGGGCGAATGCACGAACGATAAACAAACTTGAACGGGAAAACATTGAATTGATAAGTTGATAGTTAGGTGCACAATCAAAGTTTTAAGTAATTGAATTGATAATTTTGGAATAAATAGTATATCCAGTGTTAGCACAATGGTAACGTGTCCGGCTCTTACCCAAGGTTTCTGGGTTCACAACCATGTTATATATATTTAAAAAATATTAACCTTTCTTGCTTCATCATAAATCTGCGAGGCCAACTCTCTTGTAGGGGCCAAAACCAACGCAATTGGGAATTGTTTTTTTTTACCACCTTGTCTTGAGCTTGTCTAGCAATGAAAAATTTTTATAGATTCTTTTAAAACTTGTGTGCAAAGGTGCTCGTAGAATTTCTAAAAGTCAATTTTAATATTCCCTAAGACATAATGGTTGCATATTCCAAACCAACTCATACAGTGTATATTCAAGAGACAACTAAAACATCTTGGATGTCTTATTATTAGCATCATTATGAAAATATAACAAGAAAAACATATAAATTGAATAGTAGATAAAATTAAAGATAAAATAAAAACTCACTGCATTTTCAAACGGGCCTTCTTCATAAATTCTGCTCAAAATCGGAACTAAAAAAGCGGCAGTTTTCCCCGACCCTGTTTGGGCACAAGCCATTAAGTCACGTTTTGCTTTGATGATCGGAATCGAGTTTTTCTGCACAGGCGTTGGCTTGGTGTAATGCGTAAGCTAAGATTAAAACAATATCAATTTAACAGACTTAATGATAAGGCTGGATGGATTTAAACAAAGGGGGTGAAATCCTTACAATCATAAATTCCATTATTGTTGGGAATGAGGTATTTTTCGTTACAATAACCATTTTAACTCATGACAACTTATTATTATGTAACAGTTTAACTCCACTTGGTAATCAGTAAGATACATTTGACTTTAGACATATGTTGTACTGTTGGGACAATTTATTGTCCAATATTTTAAATCAAATCAAAGCTATATCATTTTCTGATAAAATGATTGCATTTGGCAGACATCACAATTTTTCTTTGAGGAGAACTTAACAAAACTTAAAATAATTTTTACGTTTGTCCCATAGCATAACCATTACAATCAAAAATGAATTGTTTGTCCATAACACATTCTCCAACCATTGGACAATTTGTTGTTACAGCGATGTTCTAGTTGAACGAGAAATGTTATAAATCCTCAAGCTAGCTAGTAAAAGGAAACACAGCACCATGAAACAGTTTTACAATTTTACTGAAAACTTACAGCAATGTTTGTTAAAATGATTTCACCAAGATTGGCGTCTTCAAACTGAAATGTAGAGAGAAAACTCATATAGTTTAAGCTTATTTCTTTATGTTGATAGAAAGGAGACAAAAAATAGTACAAAAACTGCACTATTGACAGGCATTTTCATTGTCAAATCCCTATTATCAACATGAAACGTAGAGCAGTATGTCATAAAATCTTCAGTGGCCTTTATCATCTCGAATTAACTTACTGAATCAATACACTTGGGTGCATTATTGCCAGTTGCCTCCACAGGAATGTCTTCATACTTGTCAAAGTTTATGCCAGATTGAGCACTGGTGAATAGATCTCTAGAAATTAAAGTAATATAAATCTATATTAACAGTCCTCTGAATTCAAAATAATAGAGATCGGCATGTAAATGCCGGTCGTAGGCCGGCAAAATTTTGCCGACCTAGGCCCTATATCAGGTCGGCATTGCCGCTCTTAGGCCTATTACAGGTCGGAACATTATAAATTAAATATGCCAAATCTTAACGATTGCCGATCGCTCTAGAGAAAAGATGGTCTCACAGTTAAGCACAAGTCATATTCGAATTTGTTATGAATGGAAGTAGTGCATTAATTCGAAAACATTACGTATTTAACGAGGTAAATACGGTGAACTTTGTAATAAAAAAAGATTGTTTGTAGCAAGTTTGTTCTCTATATACAGTCTGTTTCTTGAATATTTTGTCTACATTAAGACAGGCTAACAGTTATTCTTTCTCATAGAACTAATGAGTGCAATTTTAACGGGTTATATAGCTAGTCTAGTAGACTCCCGCTGCAGTGCTCCAACTAATTGTTCAAAAGTGATTTGCGAATTTGTTTGCGTCACCAAACGAAGTTTGTCTAAGGACATCATGTGCAATGTAAAGTTCATTCCTTGTCACTTGCCGTATTTTTTTGCCTCCCTGCAATGTGTTTGTTAATCACTACTCAAGCTGTTGCCGGCTCTCTCCACATGCTAACATTCAATGTCCTAACGTATGAAATGGAACCGACCAATTTGGCAGTGACCTGAATGTCTCTATGGACCAGAGTCACCTGAAACCATCTCTACTATTACTGTGGAGAAGGCCAGCCCAGAGGCTAAACCAAACCGCGGAAAACATCTATACTGCGGGTGAATGCACACTAACGCTGGGTTCAAGCACTCTACTTTCAGGCGAGCTCGAGTAGTGAAATATAGAAACAAAATGATATTTGTAATCTTCGATAACTTCGATCAATCATGTTGGTTTCAATACTTTATCCGCATGATTTAATATTAACTTTAAGAACACATACATCTTATTTAAAAATATGTTGTCTTAATATGAGCTTCTCTCCAATGTGCTGATTGCTTTATGCCATTCCAGCATTGGTCCGCCCTCTGCTGCAGTGAAAAAGTAGTTATGTATCGTCTAGGATCTACACTTTAGTGTAGTGACTGGTCCCTTTAGGGATGAGTAACTTGTGGCATAGTTACAAATGGTTACTGCGATATGATGGCTACTTTGACACGCCAGGTTATTAGGGGGTTAGGATGTAGACACAGCATGCTCAGATTTTTACGACTGAAACCAAGTTTTTCTCTTTTTTCTAAATGCGTAGGTCATAAAAAATGTTTTTTCATTCTCTTTTGTAAACAAAACTGATTGTTTCTTTGTGTATATATATTGATCTTTTTTTCTTCCATCGAATGCAGCATAGTTCTTCTGCATTTATCTGTCTCTAAGTTGAATGGAACTTTTAAACAACCTTCAGCATCGCGTGTTTACACATGTCTGTCGGTACTCTTTGAAAATCTTCCTCCTTACTATGTTTTACGTTGCGTAACAAACTTTTTGAAACGTAATAATTGCGTTATAATAGTTAATTCGGCAAAAAACTACCGTTTATCTTTTTAAGGTCGGCATGCCGAGATATTTGGATCAGGAGGTCGGCAGGCTGATGCCGACTTTGCCCAGTAAATGGTCGGCTTTTACGTCGGCAAATGCCGAGTGCCGACCTAAATTCAGAGCACTGTATTAACATATCAAAAGATTATGTTTTAACTTTTTCAGTCTCTCCAATTATAAACAAGGAAACGAAAATAGAGAAAAGCACTTACAGCTCCAGTCTTTCATTCCTTGGAAGAAGCTTCGACCAATCGGCATTGGCTATTAAAAGGAAAACACGAATTAACACAATTTCTAAGGTGATTAGGTGCTTCTTAATCAGAAGAAATTTATTCATGCTTTTTAATAAGATGAGTCACTAATAGTAAAATACTAACCTACTGAAAATAATTGAAAATACAAAAAATATATTATTTTGAATGGTTTGTTTTTATGCATGACTGTGGTAATTAAGATATGTGAATGATGAACATCAAAAGTACAGTCATTTTTACAATAGAAACTTAATTATTTCCGAAAAACATAAAACCTCACTGTAAGGATCATTCGTCTCCCAGCGTGATCCTCGTTCAGAGTTCCACGTGAAATTACCTCCCTGATCCCCGCCACGGTTTTGGTTGTAATTACCACCGCGATTGTAGTTGTTGTAGCCATTGTAATTGTTACGTTGCTGGTAGTGGCTATTGTAACCACCACCACGATAGCCACCTCCACCACCACCCTGGTAACCACCTTGGTTGTAGCCTCCCTGCTGGTTGTAACCGCCTTGGTTGTAGCCTCCACCCCCTGAAACCCACACAAACATAAAGTTGCCTTATTAAAACTAATTATTACATAATTCTAACGTCAAATAAAATTTCAGCATCCTCAATGAATCATCCCTTGAAAAAATGCATTCAGCAGAAAACAATTATACCTCGAGGGGGACCTTCAAAGAACTGCGGAACAAACTTTTGGTGCACTCCCTGGGCTCCGCGCATATGAGGTGGGATATATCTCGAACCTAAACAAATACAATGAATTGTCATTCAGTCAGAAAACAAAATAATAATAAATAATGTAATAACATTTCTGCTTACTTCCTATATATATTTAAATCGTAAGTATTTATAATTACTTCACCTTGTTTGTCTTGCTTGTTCAAGTCCAGACCAGCCACCTACAAGAATAAATTTTTGATGTATTTACAGAACACAAAAGTAATAATGGGTAAAGGAATGACTGGCACTGGCTTTTATTCCATCAAATTGTAATTATTCTAAATGTAAGAGGGTTGTGTTGGGCGACACAAACAACAGATGTTTTTTTTATTTTTAGGTATAATATCAGTTTTAATGTTAATTTCTTTGGATGGATGTTACATTACAATGTCCAATTTTATGTCCTAAAATAAACAACTAGCATTAATATGATGAATACCGATTTCTCAAGACCAAAGGAGACGAGACATTAGAGGGGTGACGACGACTTGATTTGGGGAGAGCACATATTTTTACTTTCATAAATTACTCTTATAATACTTGATAAAATCAAATTAACTGTTTTACAAAACACCTTGAAAAATCAGTATGAGAGAAATAAGAAGCTCATTTTACAAGTCACAAAGATGAAACTAAATTTTTTCTTATTTTCAATATAATTAACAAATTCCTTAAAGGAACAAAGAATACTTTGGGCAGGTCACTGCATCTTTTGTACTTTGAGCAGGTCACTTCATTTTTTGTACCTTAAAGAATGATACGTACAAAATTGGAAAAAGAGGTTTAATAATACTTTGTATTTTCCGCATTGCGCTACATTTGACTTGTATTATCCAAAGTTTGTGAGTGTGCTCCAATGCGAGATAACACTTTTCAATACCCTACAGATCAATCACCATCACTGGATTCCAACAACAGCGAGTGATAAAAAATCATGGCAATAATAAGTGGATGCTGAATTAAGGTGTTATATATGGCTGTTATCCTTTTTTTCACAAGATTTTAATAGGAAAACTACTGGAAAATGATGTTCAATATTTGTTCCCCAACTTTTAAAACCGTAATGCAGTAGTATCATTTAAATAGCATTAACAAATAATAAGTTCAAAGATAAAATTAAATTGGATACCTGTTGTTAACAAAATGGTAAAAACATTTTACTAGCAAGTAAAAAATAAGGAATTTCGTGTTATTATGTTAATAAAATGAGCGTATAATAAACTAATATACCTTTCGTTATAACAAAAAACATAAAATAGCAAAATATATGCAGTTTCAAAGTGAAAGAATTCAACTTACGCGCTGGTTTAGACCATGAACATCATTGTGTACGACATGACTCATTACTTCAAAAGATAACTTTAGATGTGTTTAGTTGTTTTTTATATTATAAACTTCAAAACTGAGAGTGAAGAGTATATTATTTTTGTAATTTTTTTCGACTAACCCGCTGATACTCAGAAGAGTTCAAAGAAACATTTTTCAGCAATCGATGCAAATATCGTCAGAGATCTGGACCGAGAAAACACACTCCATTGGAGATGTTTTAGTTTGTTTATTACGTGTTGTCATCGAGAAAGAATTTTGGCGAATTAAAAATGCGTGTGATAAATCTAAAGAATTTTTGAGTCATTCTTTTGATTATGAGTCAAAAATAACACATGGTAAAGTCACCTATACAAATTCAATAAAACTTAAGGCCACTTTCTCGTTATGAAGAATATTATCACTATTTATCAGACCTATTTTGTAAGAAAACAGCTTTTTCGCCGGCGGGGCATCTTATTTTCAGTGAAAACTGGAAGTCGGTTAAGTCATATTCATTGTCCTTTTAACAAAGCAAAGCCAGACATAATAAAGCAAACAGGATTGGCGCGTTCGTGACTCTTTCATATTATAGACATTTTATCACAATTCTTAAGACTTTGCAGATAGATAGATAGATAGATAGGTACATTTCGCTACAATAATGAAACCTCGTTTGACAATGGTGCTTCAAAATGCAGACCTACGTGCGTAATATCTATAAATATTCACGCAGTCAACTGGATTATAATCAGTTGTTTGTTTTAGACAATATAGGCTTTGAGAAGTCTTATCACTTACAGTCATTGAATGATGCGTTCGTTCAGTAATACGAAATCGTTCTAAGGAAAACACAAAAAATGAGAATATCAACAATGATGCCCCACACCAAGCAAATGCAACCTTACTTCATTCAGGGGTGTGTACAACCCTACCTCATTTAGGGGATTCCCCTGATTAAACCGCAAAATAATAATTTTTGTAAGAACATTATTCTTCGCGTTCAGCTATAAATTCAATGCAACTGAGAAGTTCTTGCACGTTTAATATTTGAAACAGAACAATAATTCAGAGAAAAAATAAGAGACGAACTTATGGCATAGTTGGAATAAACATGTTGCAAAAGTTAATTATTGTTCGCCTTCGTGGTGAATTCATTTGTAAAGGCCGATGGAGTTGAATATATCCAGACTTAAAAGTCCGCAGTGCCCTGATTCACGAAAGCCCGCAGTGCCCTGATTCCCGAATACAATGAAGGTCGCAAAATTAAAAACCCTATAGGTTGATAGATCAACATTCGACATTCGGTGAAATATCTAACCGTTTAATTTCCTTCCATTGTTATGTTGGTTATAATGGTTTGTTTTTTACGAGGCTCCCAGAACGCTCATTAAGCATTATCATGAAGATCTCGACCCGGAGTTTTAGTGTATTTAATTGATCCCATTTGTGCTACGGTTATATTTGATCAAATACGGCGTTTTTTATTTATAACCTCTCCCTAAACAACTTTGTGATAGCATGGTTTCAAACCCAGAACCTTTCGGTTAAGAGCCGAACGCCTTATCATTGCGCTATCGCCGGATTATTGTAGAACGTCAGGTCAGGTCAGGTCAGCAATCATATCTGCTGCTATTTATAAAAAATTTAAATAAAATGTTGTTTATCAATATAATTTAATAAATTATTCACCTTAAGTACATGTATATACATAGGTGCAGAATATGTGATTTTCGGAAGCAATGCTCGTCAAAAGGGTGAAATATTCGTCGTAAGGGAGAGCAAACTGTGATTTTTTCCTTTCCATTTTTATAGATAAAGAGAAATGTATTATACAAAATCATTGGATACCTTCCTCTTACGATAGACTATTACTCATCGAGGTTTTTATTCACTGTTTAATTATGTCTCTCTTTACTTTTCATACGTTTCTATTATGGGCGGGTACGGACACAACCCCAAAACTTAGCCTTTGTTCCCTTGTAAATGTAATTTGATATCTCTCTCCCTCTCTACTTTATTGTTGAAGCTCTCTGCCACACTCTGCCCTGTCACAGCCCTTTGTTCTTCCAAAGAGTCAGAAGATTATAAACCTTTTTTGTTTTATTTAGTTATATCTGAAGCGCCTCCATCCTTTTTTGGTAACCCCGTCATCGAAGGATGGGGATATTACCAAAAATCCACGAAAAATATTGAAAAAGTTCCTGATTCGGCCGAATTTATACACGGGAATTCCTGATTTAATGCATTGCATTATCACGTCCTTCGTGGGCCACAATGCAAGCTACGTCTAAAGCATAGGAAGCAAACTAAAACATCACAATCGTCCTCAAAGAATTCTGAAGTTGGCCCACCTGGATGAAGAAATGATAATATCTTGGAACGACCCTAAGATACAACGCGCAGATGGGATCATAAGAGAAACAATAGATGAAATGTATGGAAACAAAGGGGAAGTGGCATTTTGACCGCTCAAGCAATCAGTGCCATCAAGTTTTATAAGATCTCGGAAACGGTTGACTCCCTCCAGCAAGAACATTCTTATTTTCATTTATAGTTTATTGTATATCAAATATTTTTGAACATTAGTTTTGTTTTTACTCACAATATATATACAGTCGACTCTCTCTAATTCGAATCTTTATTATTCGAACTTTCTATAATTCGAACGAATTCTAAGTCACCGTCAATTTTTCTTATGAAACTCTTATGATTTACTTTCTATTATTCGAATCTCTGTAATTCGAAAACCTCCATATTTCGAACAAATTTTCTAGTCCCCTCGGCAAAATCCTCTCTGTAATTCGAATTTTCGGAGTGTAAACTAACCCTTAACACTTTCGAATGTTTTTTTTTAAAATTCGAATTTCTGTTCGAATGTTTTGATTTTTTGTAAATACACGTCTTTTGTATGAAGTTTGATCATATTCTCTTGTGACTATGGTTTGATGAACTGCGTCAGATTTACGAAATTTGGAGTTGATTTGAAGTGGTTTTAAAACTCAGCTTTAGCGTCGGAAAAATTTCACTCGGATTTTTGCGCTCGTCAGAAGAAATTCTCATTCTGCACCTGAGTATATATGAAGCAATGTTTTACTGGTTATTAATTAGTTCCCATTGTTTCCTCTCCGCAGAAGTAATCTTGCGCTAACAGAAACTTTTAGATATTAAAGAGGACGGTATAATATCACTCACTGTTCTCTCGAACGAACTTGCAAGCTTATCACACCGTTCTTCAAACATACGATGGATTACACCTGCATCAGAGAGTTAAACTAAAAAAGGGTTTTCAGTTTAGCTCTCCACCAAGTTTCTTAAAATTAAATAGTCTTTGATTTGTAACATTCTTGGCAGCAGCCAGGCACTTCTTTCTCCGATCGACACATCTTGGCAGCAGCCAGGCACTTCTTTCTCCGATCGACACATCTTGGCAGCAGCCAGGCACTTCTTTCTCCGATCGACACAAGTCACTGCTGTTGAACTTTGTTTGGTTTCTCAACAATAATTGAATATTTTTTAAATATTCACCAAACTAACCCTAACCCTAACAAGTTTCTTCCTAACTAGTTTCCACATGTAATCGTTACATTTAGAGAAGTTGAGATATCTGTATGTATGTATGTATAATCCGATTAATTCCATAAATTTCGTGCAGAAATGCATATATATATATATATATATATATATATATATATATATATATATATATATATATATATATATATATATATATATATATATATATATATATATATATATATATATATATATATATATGTATATATTCTAGATATTAACATATAAAAAACAATACCACAAATATTTACAACTACGAAAAAATTTTAAATAAAAAACTGAAATCAACTGATATATAATTAAGCAAATATCTATTAGTATTTTTTCATATTTATACTGTAATTTGCACTGCAATAGGACCCTTCAAGAAAAAGAAAGAAATTTTAGAGGGATATTTCAAAAAGTTGTTTAGTGGCTTTCCAACGGTAGAGTTACCACAGAATACTTAAAACTCAGCACTCGTCATCTTCGTGCAACTCGATGTGAAACGGCAATCCAGCTCCGCTTTGTGAAACTGGCCTTTTACGATTCTTGATGATGACGACAACCGTGATAACTAAGACCAACACAATGACGCATGGTACAGACACACCAATTATCATGGCCTTTCCATGGGATGAACGAGAAGCAGTAGTACCTGGAGAGGATATACACATGAGACAAGACTACCCCGAGAAACGATCTAAGTTAAGGTTCCAATAGGATGGGAGAATCAAGGTGAATATGGGATTCCGTACGAGAAACTTGCGTGAGATTTTGCTGAATCATGTGAGAGAATCAAAGATTACATGTTTTAAAAACAAATCTAGTTTTACTTCATTAGAGTATTATACATAAAAACATCAAAGCAATTTGATATTTGACCCATACTCCATAATTATTAAGGAGTTAAGAAAAAGGTGATTTGATCTCTATGTGAAGTCTGCATTAGTTGTAAAATGATTTCATTTCAGCAATCTGTGCCACATTATCTTCTTTTTCATCATATTACAGCATCTACTTTGGTTACTGTGGTTGTATTGACATTTTTCACTTACACACGTCTGATGTTCTCACCCAGAACTCTGTGTGCAGGAGGGATATTCCGTCATTCATTTGTGGATAGTGCCGCACAATCTAAAAGAAGATGAAGACGTTTTATGCTGTCATTGACAAGGTAGTTATCTGGTGAAAACATCAATCAATCAATCAAAAAATCTATTCAGAAATAATATATATAACTGTTATAAAATAAATAAGTTCCGAAGAAAATTTAAATATATTTTATCTATATAAATAAATATGTTACTATGCTAGTAAATAGTCTCCGAATTAAAGCAAAGTAATTGCCTAAATTGCAAAGTTACTCTCTCTATTTCCTAATACCAACTTTTTTCAATACAAGAAGCTTGGTGGAGTAAACAAACTTTCTTAGCGAAGCTAAACTACAATTGAAGAGAAATTGTTTGTAACAGTTCTCTGAGATGCTGCTTTATCGTGTTCACCTACTTAAGAGATCCAGTACTGTAAAGGGAAAAAATTCAGAAGATCCAACTTAGGAAATGTCCATTCAGTTAGGGTTAGTTAGTCATCATCATAACAGATATAATTCAGAAAGTCATTTCATGTAACGGATATGTTCAGTTTTCCAGCAAAATAAACATACTCAAATATTAGGAAAAGTTTAAAAATATTATCAGCGATATTTACTTACCATAACATGTTTCATGAATGTTTCATCGTGAATATATAAGCTAATATTCCCCAAGTCTAAACCCAAATAACCATTATTTGTTGCTAGATTTCTTCCGAACAACGGAATCCCGAGATGAAGCGGTATGGCGTTGCCTTTATCATGCATATCTTCAACGTGATCTGACACTAACACCATTGTCTGGTGAAATGGGAAGCTAAAGTGTTCATTTTCCTTGTGACGGATGTACATATCCAGCACCACCTCAGGGAGAGGAGAACATAGATTCAAACTCACGTTCATATGAGCTGTTACCATCGTGTCTTTCTTGAATATCCATGGAACTTCACAAGAATGCTTTAGTTTACTGTCTTCTTTGCAACGAGATAAAGGGCAATTCATAGCGAGGTTGGTGAAGAAATGGTCCACAATAAGGGTGGAAGTGAAAGTATCTTGACAGACGTATACAAGAGCGGCTTTATACGTAAGAGCATTGTGATCGTTCATCAAAAGCTGAACACCGCATTTTGTATCTGTTTGCATGTTTACAATCGTGTCTGTTTTATCCTGCGTATAAGCTTGATGGAAGAGCTGATTGCTCCGGGAAATGTAGTTAATTGACACGGAGTAGGGAACAGTACAGACATCAAACGTGAGTATGTATAAACCTTTGTTCGTAGTTCTATTCTGGTAATCTTGATCAATCAAACAAGCGCTGGAATATTGGCCAAGCTTTCTAGACACTGAGCACAAAATCTCTTTTTTCGGTTCTGAAATAAACCTTTAAACATAATTTATGAAAAAAGAATAATCGTAGAATTTAAAGAGTAAACGTATACAAAGGAACACCAACGCAAGCTTAATGAAGCTGAACTCTTAAAATATCAAATTGCAATAAAAATAAATTTTGATTGAACTAAAATATTGTACAATATCTATATTTTCGAAATGTGAAGACATGACATGTTAATGCAGCAATTGATATGTAAGCAACCGGTCGCATCCCAGAAATATAAATATTGTATTGAAGAATAGAACCGAAGTTAGCCTCCTGAGAAAAAGGTTTTTGAATGAAGATATGGTGTGGATGAAACTTGCTTACTATTTATGAAAGTTTCATCGTAACACGTTTCAGAAAACATCGGGAATTCAACTTGGAATGTTATGTTTGACGGCTTGACTGTAACCTGAAAACATTTTTAAAATATCTCAAACTCACTGACTTTACTTACAAATTTGGAAAATTTGTAAAAAAGATTAATGCATATATTTACCATATTTCCTCTATTATAGTACACCATCAAATAAGGCGTTTATTAGAAAACATACTAATTTTCTTACTTATAAGAACCAACTTTCTCTCAACAAATTCTTCAACATATAATGATAAAAACTGGTAGTTGGATTTTCGTTGCAATTTTCACATTTGATTCTTTTTAACTTTATAACGTCCTTGTGTTTTTATATAAAAATATTAAAATTGCAAACATCTGCTTCTCCCCTCATTTCGTTTTTCTTTCCAAAGTTGAAGGTTGAAATAATCGTCACAATAACATATATTTGTAGTATATATATTATATATTTCGAAAGAAATAATAAAATCAACTGTTCATTAAAAAGCAAATAAATTTGAATGGTTGAAGGTTTGAGCAACTCTAACCTCAGAATGCTGAATATTTGTTCTTAGATCAATAAACATACTTACACTGACACAAAGTAACTGTTTCCGAAAGTTTGTGATATGTGGATCGATAAGATGCCAACGCATAGAAACATCAACATTGCCAAGAGGGTCATCTAGATATTTTGGGTGTTTATAGTGGTGCTGTGGTATCCAAAGTAAAAAGATTACAGAGTCACATTTTATAAGAATCAGGCAGCCCACGATCATATTTTTAGTCAACCAAATGTGACTGACTTGAGGTGTTTTTTGGTCAAAACGTTATCTTCCATTAATCTCTCAAGTACCAAACATCTGTTCATGAACAATTATCTATATAATTATACAGAGTGCCTGTCTGTGTGTTGCAGTCTTACCATGATGAGGCCTACTATAAAACGCAACAAGATGCAAAAGGGTATCTAACCAATGTTTTTTTTGTAAAGTTTTAAAATTGCCACTTATTTTCGTATAAAGCAGCATGAACAGGTAAAAGAACATCGCTAAAACACACCAAAATAAGTTAAAAGAGACGCATGCCAGAAGCAAAATACACGTCATGTTTCTTTAAAAAGATCTGTATTATTTTAAACAGAACGGTACAAGATTCGCTACTTAAGAATTGATGCATGAAATTTGGGATATGCATTGTTGACGACGGAAATCTAAAGAGCGATTTGTACAAAACACTAAGAAAGGCAAATTTAAGCATGCCAAAACATTTGAAATCAAAGAATGATTTTTTAAGGTTTAAATATACAAATTGGACAAAAGTCATTCGATCAAAACATATTTCTTAATAACGAATGTTTGGATCTAAACAACAACAGAACAAAAATACTCAAACAAAAACAATATTATAATGATTGTCAATGTCACTATTCTACACAAATTATCACTGGTAGTTATTCTCTACTGAGTGATGAGTGCATTTTGCACGGGGTTTATATAGCTAGTTATAAAATATATCAACTCGATATGCAATGATTTGAACCAGTACAGGAGATATTAACACTTATTTTCAACAATCTACCAAAGGTTTAAACATTTTCAACTTCAATGTTTAGACTAAAGCAGCCCCAAAATCCTTGACCTCTACCATGATTTCAAGAAATGTCTTAAAATTGTTGCACCAAGCGATCGAATGTTTCAAAGAAGTGATTATCAATGAGCCATGCAACTAGATTAAGATCCACTGGTGGTTTGTTTGGTAATGTGTCAGTCAACCATTTGGATCTATGCCACAATTTGACAATCCTTCAAGTCAGGCTTTCTCATATAAGGCGTGCGATCGCACGCGCACGCCTCCACACACGCCTTAATCTCCTGAGGCGTGCGTTAAAAAGCTCTCCTCAAATTATTTTCTTCGCGTAAGGCGTGCGACTACTCGCACGCCTCAATCATATCACGTTTGTTTAATTTTCCCCATATTTCGTACAGAACATTAAACGCTCCGAAAATCTCAAAATTATTAAATTAAACAAAAACTTAAACGAATTTACATTCACATTCATATGAATGACCATTAAAAACACGCAATGATTGTTGTTTAGTGACGTAGTTTACAACATTATTGTTATGCTCCTTCTGTATGCCTAAAGTTGTTACGTTGCAAGATGCGCAAAATGTTCAAGTTTCATTTGTTGATTTATTGTCAACATGTTTTATCTTTTGATTTTCTATCGTGTTACAGAGTAGTTCTTCTGCATTAGTTTGTCTTTGAGTTGAAAGAACCTGTAGTGCATCATGTTTGCATGTCTGTCAGTTCCTTTTGAAAATATTCGTGTTGGCTGGGTTTTAATTCTCTAGCCAATTTCGTTTTAAATAAATAAGTTTTAAACGTAAATTTCGAAAGGGCTAGTTTCGAGTCGGCAGTTTCGAAGCGTAGTGCAATTGAATTCTGGTAGACTGTCTGGAATTTGAATATAAAACTAATACAGAACGTGTTTTTTAAGTCTCTAAATACCGAGTTTGATTTTATATTTTAATAAATCTTTGTAAATAAACTTATGTTAAAAAATATTTATTGCGGAACTCAAAGTATCATCAATACATTCAGCTAAAAAAGTAATATAAATAAATATAAACAAATATAAACAAATATAAATAAGTATTTACAAAAAGCCTTGTTTTAAAAAAATTGTTTACAGATACCATCGGTGTCGACAGACAGAAGTGTGTATGTTACTATGGTTACTAATCGGATGATTAGAAGAACTAAAGAAAATATACGATAAATATGCTGAAAAAGATTTTTAAAAACTGACAAATATGTGCTTTAACTGATTGGTTATTCAGAAGAATTCAAATCACAAAATCATTTTTTATAAAACGCTTAACGTTTAACGCTTCCGTCCTCCAGTTTTAATAATAGAAGAAGGCAATGTAAACAAGGAAGTTAAGGCTTTGAGAGTCAGTCACTTGTACTTGACGCTTAGCCCTCGTGTTTGGGGTTCACGAGCATGAACGTCCCCCACTTGTTTACAACTTTTAAAAGATAAACATTTTTTTAAAAAGGCGTTTCATTTAAAGGTTATCAATAACATATACGGCAAACAATAGTAAAATAGATTGTTTAAATTGTTGGAAAACCGAATGTCAGATGCTTTGTTGTTTTTTAAATTTAAATCATAAAAATACAACAACTTTTCAATAATAGTCGCGGAAAGAGGAATATTTTATTAAGTGATAAAAATGTTCTGCGTTAAACATCGCGTACGTAAATCTGTGAGTATGTAATTAAATATGTAATTATGTCGTAAACAACCAAGTCAATGTATCTTCAGATTTAAAGCCAAACAAGATATGTTTTAGAAGTAAAGACCATTTACCGGGCAAGTTTTAAATGACATGTCAGAATTAAAAAATGGCATTAAAAATTTATCGCAC
The DNA here is from genome assembly GCA_963930725.1 of Candelabrum cocksii. Taxonomy (NCBI): domain Eukaryota; kingdom Metazoa; phylum Cnidaria; class Hydrozoa; order Anthoathecata; family Candelabridae; genus Candelabrum; species Candelabrum cocksii. The sequence continues at coordinate 1,072,962 of OZ005670.1, read as the reverse complement.
GTCATCGCACGCCTAGACAAATTCAGGCGAGTGGATATCGCACGTCTGAAATGTTTTTAACTTTGGTTAGGCGTGCGAAGCACCACACGCCTAAATTTTTCTTATTAGAAAGCCTGCCTTCAAGTCCAACTGAAGCTAAAGTATTCATTGCAACAATGAGTACTGTTAGAAAAGTGTACAAGGACACGTTACATCAAAAACCTAAAATAATGAAGATCACAAAAGTAAACATAAATAAAACAGGCAAAGAAATGAATGACTTACCAAATTTAGTTGAATTTTTGATCGCTGTATCTAAATGTTTTGTTGTTGAAAGTGCTAGCGTGTTGGTGTTGTAAAGAGTGAAGAAAACAGTGACATCAGAAATGCAGGGACTGGCCGAGATGATGTAATAAACAATGTTATCATTAGAACACACAAAAGTGAATGTGCCAACTTCCATACATTGATTACTGCATTCCCGAGTACAAAGCAGTGTGGCTGAATAAAAAATATAAAGGTTCAAACTCTTTAACATAAATAACTTCACATTTTCCATTTCAATAATCCATCAATCAATTTATTTATTTACCAAAATATCAATTACAATTATAAAATAAACTATAAATACAACGGAAACTCAATACAAAAACACAACAACAACAACAAAGACCTTTTACAAAAGAAAATTTGTTTTTAGATATTTTTTAGATATTAAATTGCTATACAATACTACTTCACATGTGCATTATTTTCACTCGAAACAACTTAAACAAACATTTTAATTTTGCTTTGTGTTTGAAAAGTAAAGAATTTGAATACTGACTGTAAAGGTTTAGGGCATAAGTTGTAACTCCTCATATATTAGTTTGATACGTTAGGGTAGGTAGTGCCTCAATAAATAATAAAGACACAGAAAATGAAAACAAAATATAAAAAACTTCATTGCTTCCAGTCAAACATATACATGCAAATACCCACCCGTTATGCATAGAAGCAGAATTGCGTGCATCTTTCTTGTTTCACACTATAAAATAAAGGACGTTAGAATGAATTAAAATCTATCAGAAATAAAAGGTGATTGGGGAATGGATAGTCCCCCCATTTAGAGACACTCCCGTACATCTAGGGGGGGGGGGGGGGGGGGGGTATGTATACTAAGCTTCATCTAAATCTGTCCACTAGGAGAGATTTGATTACAAAGAGTCACCAGTAAAACTATTCTGCCAATTTATCTTAGTTTCACATATAGTCCAACATGTCCGTTATAAACAATATTTTCAAAATGCAGTCAAGATTTTCCTGATTCAATCCATCGTGTTAATATATTTTCTTTCTGTACAATACTAACCACGTAGCGAGGGTCCTGAGTAATAAATACATATTATGTAACTTTCGACAAAAATGAAAACATCCATACATACACAGTTAAGATCTAACTTTTTTTGAGCTGAAAGATTTGAAAAGCTTCTGATCGTTTCCGTGGTTTGTTAAACTTAGTCCGTTAGCGTTCTTAAAGAAAAGATCTAAAATCTAATTCAAGGCGGTCAATAACATTGAATATTTTATATATATTTTAATTAATTTGTACAAATTTTGGTCTGAAATCGCCAAATTAAGTCCACGCCAAATTTAAAATATTTCTGCTATCCCTAAATTAACACCATGAGAAATTCAACTTTTTGTTTACATACACTTTTCTAGACAATCTTACAAAAAATATGCAAAATTAAATTAAACTAATCAATAGTTATAACACTCCGTTGTTCTTCTTCTTTCTTATCCGTTGTTTGCCCCTTACAACCAACGTTTGTAGTGTTAGTACTGCCCTGCCAAATTTAATCCACACCAAATTAAAAACTTTTTGTCCATCTGCAAATTAAATCCACACCAAAAAAATCATTTTGGTCCATCGCCAAATTAAATCGACATCAAAAAAATCATTTTGGTCCATCGCCAAATTAAATCCACACCAAAAAAATCATTTTGGTCCATCGCCAAATTAAATCGACACCAAAAAAATCATTTTGGTCCATCGCCAAATTAAATCCACACCAAAAAAATCATTTTGGTCCATCGCCAAATTAAATCGACACCAAAAAAATCATTTTGGTCCATCGCCAAATTAAATCCACACCAAAAAAATCATTTTGGTCCATCGCCAAATTAAATCCACACCAAAATTTGTACGAATATCGTATGTCTCATAAATCATAAATCAGGAATAAATCAGGAACTAAACAGGTGGCACTTCTTTGAACTCATTCAACCTTCTTCTTGTCTTAGATCACTTGTGGGCACTAAATTATGTTACCATACTTCAAAGTCATTCGTACTAGAGCGTTGTAGAAAACAGGGATTGATTTTCTCGTAATTAATGTTAAAAGTAGATTTTATTACACAGCCAGAAGTAGACGTCGTCATCCTTGATGGTGATTATGCAGATGGTGGAGCCACGGACGGCTCGCACATTCGACGAATATGCAACGACTATCTTCAAGCCATATATCTTGAAGCATCTCGAAACTGCTACACATGTAGATCTTGTGTGGGATGCGTATCACGATGATTCCCTCAAGAAATCTCTCCGAGAAAAAACAGATGCTGGGTAACGGCGAAAGGTGGTAGAATCTACTAGAATCCCGCACGACTGGAAAGGCTTCCTGAGAGTGGATGCAAATAAGGAAGATCTGTTCAAACTTGTCCATTTGTAATAACTTCGAAAATTTAGCTGGTTGTTCTTCTCTGACAGGAGTTAGTTCAATGTTATTCATGTGATATATTTTTTTGGATTTAGATTACCCAAGAGTACCATTTTGCTGTATTGAAGGGGCATGTTAGACCAATTTTGTAAATCTTCTTGCAGTTTATTGTAATTGTCTTCATTGTTTTAGTACATTTTTGTATCGTCATCAAATATTTTTGTAATGATAGATAGATACTGCTAACGGAAGATCGTTGATAAACAAGACAAAAATAATTGGACTGAGACAATTGCTTGAGGTATACCACTTTTATAATGTTATCTACGAAAACAGCTACCACGCTTCGTACGCTGTGGTCACTGAAATCCTATCTATCACCAGAATCTCTTATAAAAATGTACAAGGGGATGCTGTTACCAGTTCTTTTGCACAGCCACACAACTAATCTGAACTTCTCTTACTCACGACTATCTTAGCTGACATCTTTGGACAATCAAACTTCAAAACTTCTTCAAAATAAGAAATCACGTCAAAACTACAAGAAATAATTGGTTTCTATTGCAAACTCCCAAAGTGAACAATCTGGTTGTCGTGCAATGAGTGTAAAAAAATTATAATTGATTGAACATCGTCAAGCTAATAGCCAATCAACTTGTAGTTAATTATTTCAATGAAGTGTAAGTAAATCTTCAAATTTTAACCATTCAAATGTTACTTTATATACACTTTTTTAGTTTAAGAGGACAAATGTTAACAGCAATGTATAAAACATTGGGGGTCATACATTTATGACGAAGAAACTGGGTACTAGCCTTGAATTCTTAACAAAAAGATAGAACAATGGGTGATTGTCCGTTCCTAGACTACCATAAAGACACAGTAAACCACCCTTCTATAAAGCATATTTTATCAAGGCTTTGGTTGCATTAGAACAGATTTTCAATATTGAAAGTAATTTTCGTGTCAACTGCATTTCGTGCATGCTGCAATGTTTCTTCAAAGTTGACTTTGTCCAAACACGCTGCGATGACAAACATTTATGGTAGACTTTTGACATTTTTATATTGTGTAAACAAATATATTTTTATAACGTCTAGATATGAAAGTGCACTGGAAGGAAACGAAATATTGAATAGTTTGACTTGATAATCTAAAGAATTTTGCTAGTTTAAATTTACCAGTGCATGAGGAAGATAAATAAGTTTAAATAATTCAAATTGTTTGATTTTGGTAAAAACATTTTATCTGGCTAAAACATCAATATTTGATTGACCATTCACACAATCTTCACTTTATAGCCTGTACCAGATCTGCGCAATAAACTTCATTGTTCTAAAACAATTGTCGTATTTCCTCTTTTATACACCGCCTACCAATAAACACCACTCCTTTGAAGTTAATGGAGCGAATGAGTCAGCAACAATATTGATTAGTCCTAATAGGATATCAGAGAAGGAAAATAAAGAAGGGATATTGAATTTGTTGGTTTGTATTCCGAAGCGAAGTAACATACACATAATGATTATGTACCAAACCCTAAAAACGTCACATCTTCTGACAAGTTTCCAGATCTTTGGAAAATAACGCCACTCCACAAACTGGTCTCAGAATGTGATTATGTACACACGCCATACAATTTGTATTTTCCAAGTGTGCAAGAGGATCTAGGCAAACTAATCTTTAAGGAATGTCACGATTATTCTCCTAGCATGGCTGACAGGAAGAAGATAGCGTGAAACAAGCGGAAGTGCCAGTCCTCAATATATATGAGATTCTGTCCAAGTAATCTTTTTGGACGCGAGTGATGGTGAAGATGACGAATAAGAGTTATTTTTATAAAAAGAAGAAAAATCTGTATTTCTTTATATTCCAATTCTGATACAGATTTCTTAAAATGTATTTCAAACCTTAATTTCTTTATTTCTTGAGTAATAAATCATAAATCAGGAATAAATCAGGAACTAAACAGGTGGCACTTCTTTGAACTCATTCAACCTTCTTCTTGTCTTAGATCACTTGTGGGCACTAAATTATGTTACCATACTTCAAAGTCATTCGTACTAGAGCGTTGTAGAAAACAGGGATTGATTTTCTCGTAATTAATGTTAAAAGTAGATTTTATTACACAGCCAGAAGTAGACGTCGTCATCCTTGATGGTGATTATGCAGATGGTGGAGCCACGGACGGCTCGCACATTCGACGAATATGCAACGACTATCTTCAAGCCATATATCTTGAAGCATCTCGAAACTGCTACACATGTAGATCTTGTGTGGGATGCGTATCACGATGATTCCCTCAAGAAATCTCTCCGAGAAAAAACAGATGCTGGGTAACGGCGAAAGGTGGTAGAATCTACTAGAATCCCGCACGACTGGAAAGGCTTCCTGAGAGTGGATGCAAATAAGGAAGATCTGTTCAAACTTGTCCATTTGTAATAACTTCGAAAATTTAGCTGGTTGTTCTTCTCTGACAGGAGTTAGTTCAATGTTATTCATGTGATATATTTTTTTGGATTTAGATTACCCAAGAGTACCATTTTGCTGTATTGAAGGGGCATGTTAGACCAATTTTGTAAATCTTCTTGCAGTTTATTGTAATTGTCTTCATTGTTTTAGTACATTTTTGTATCGTCATCAAATATTTTTGTAATGATAGATAGATACTGCTAACGGAAGATCGTTGATAAACAAGACAAAAATAATTGGACTGAGACAATTGCTTGAGGTATACCACTTTTATAATGTTATCTACGAAAACAGCTACCACGCTTCGTACGCTGTGGTCACTGAAATCCTATCTATCACCAGAATCTCTTATAAAAATGTACAAGGGGATGCTGTTACCAGTTCTTTTGCACAGCCACACAACTAATCTGAACTTCTCTTACTCACGACTATCTTAGCTGACATCTTTGGACAATCAAACTTCAAAACTTCTTCAAAATAAGAAATCACGTCAAAACTACAAGAAATAATTGGTTTCTATTGCAAACTCCCAAAGTGAACAATCTGGTTGTCGTGCAATGAGTGTAAAAAAATTATAATTGATTGAACATCGTCAAGCTAATAGCCAATCAACTTGTAGTTAATTATTTCAATGAAGTGTAAGTAAATCTTCAAATTTTAACCATTCAAATGTTACTTTATATACACTTTTTTAGTTTAAGAGGACAAATGTTAACAGCAATGTATAAAACATTGGGGGTCATACATTTATGACGTCCACAAAAAAGTGCTGAAAATTTGGGGTGGATTTAGACACCAAAAAATTGGAGAATCGGAGTTTAAAGAATGATCTGTGTTGTGATGTAATAGAATAAGATCGTGAATCTGCTTCTGATATCTGTAATAGAAATTAAGGTTTGAAATACATTTTAAGAAATCTGTATCAGAATTGGAATATAAAGAAATACAGATTTTTCTTCTTTTTATAAAAATAACTCTTATTCGTCATCTTCACCATCACTCGCGTCCAAAAAGATTACTTGGACAGAATCTCATATATATTGAGGACTGGCACTTCCGCTTGTTTCACGCTATCTTCTTCCTGTCAGCCATGCTAGGAGAATAATCGTGACATTCCTTAAAGATTAGTTTGCCTAGATCCTCTTGCACACTTGGAAAATACAAATTGTATGGCGTGTGTACATAATCACATTCTGAGACCAGTTTGTGGAGTGGCGTTATTTTCCAAAGATCTGGAAACTTGTCAGAAGATGTGACGTTTTTAGGGTTTGGTACATAATCATTATGTGTATGTTACTTCGCTTCGGAATACAAACCAACAAATTCAATATCCCTTCTTTATTTTCCTTCTCTGATATCCTATTAGGACTAATCAATATTGTTGCTGACTCATTCGCTCCATTAACTTCAAAGGAGTGGTGTTTATTGGTAGGCGGTGTATAAAAGAGGAAATACGACAATTGTTTTAGAACAATGAAGTTTATTGCGCAGATCTGGTACAGGCTATAAAGTGAAGATTGTGTGAATGGTCAATCAAATATTGATGTTTTAGCCAGATAAAATGTTTTTACCAAAATCAAACAATTTGAATTATTTAAACTTATTTATCTTCCTCATGCACTGGTAAATTTAAACTAGCAAAATTCTTTAGATTATCAAGTCAAACTATTCAATATTTCGTTTCCTTCCAGTGCACTTTCATATCTAGACGTTATAAAAATATATTTGTTTACACAATATAAAAATGTCAAAAGTCTACCATAAATGTTTGTCATCGCAGCGTGTTTGGACAAAGTCAACTTTGAAGAAACATTGCAGCATGCACGAAATGCAGTTGACACGAAAATTACTTTCAATATTGAAAATCTGTTCTAATGCAACCAAAGCCTTGATAAAATATGCTTTATAGAAGGGTGGTTTACTGTGTCTTTATGGTAGTCTAGGAACGGACAATCACCCATTGTTCTATCTTTTTGTTAAGAATTCAAGGCTAGTACCCAGTTTCTTCCGTGCACGCAATTTTACAATTGTGCATTAGCGTGCTCACGAATGTTATTTTAGCTTTTGTGGAATTGCCAGGCGATAATTGTTTGATCTACGGTTGATCAATTTCAAGAAGAGCTTAATATAAAGGTACATCATTATTTAAAGTTCCATCTGGCGAAGGAAAGTTCCAAAAGACTCTATCGATGACTCTATCGATGGTCATTTGAGAGCGAGAATTCATAACAAAATGTTGATGTTAAAAGATGCTATCCAAGAAAAGAAATATTTGCATGCAGCCAGGGCCGCCGACAGGGGGGGGGGGGACCTGATGCTGCTCATCTTCTAGGTATCTGTTCAGCTCTGCTTCACGGGATAAATCTTACACCTAAGACTGCCGCTGAAGTTAATGGTGCCATAAAATACATCTCCACGTTCACGTGAATCCTCGTGTCTACAATTTGGTTGAAGATTTTGGTAGCGATTGATAAAAAAACCCCAGACCATACAAGCAAAGCCAGCCACAATTGATATAGAGGTCTCAAATCTCAAGTCACTTGTCCAAGACCTTAAAGATTTACGCGGGAAATAGAATCAAATTTTGAATGAGTCGAAGCTGGTTGCAGAAGGAATGCAAATAGATTCACAGCTACCGTCTAAACGAAAGGCGAAAAGAAGACCATTTTTCGATGACATGCAAGAAGAGGCCTCCCAGGATGGCGATGTAGTTGAAGCAGCGGAAGAAACCACATTTAAACGCAATGTTTCTTTGCCGTTGTTGATGCAGTGATTGCTGGCCTTTCAACACGCTATGATACTGCATACACAATTGATGGTATGTATGGCTTCTTTTGGAGATACCTTCCCTTGACAGAATAGCAAATTTCAGCAGCCTGTGCTACCCTAGCCAACAAATGAAGGTGATATTTCGCAAAATGAACTGAGCGAAAAAATACTGCAGCTTAAAACAATTCAAGTTGCAAACTTTGGAGAGGAATTCTTGAGTCCATATATGCTCTTGAAAAAATCAGTAAATTCAAGCTTGGTGAGATATTCCCAAATGTTTGTATTGCCCTGAGGAACCTTTGCACTTTGGCAGTTACCTCAGCAGAGCGATCCTTTTAGCAAATTCAAGCACATCAAAAACTTCTTGCGGAGCACAATGAAGCAAGAACGATTGATCGACTTGGCTATCCTAAGCATAGAGATCGAACCTACAAGGAAAATAGACTTCAGTGACGTAATTAATGCATTTGCACTGACAAAGGCTCGTAAAGTGATGCTGTAAATGTTATTTAGCTCTTTTTGTACACGTTTTTTTTTTTTTATAAGAAATCTAATTTTGGGAATTACTCATACTCTGAAATTTTCATTGCAAAGCAAATCGCTCTCGGCGGCACTGCATGCAACTATTTCGTTCATAGTAACTGTATTTTGGGATTTTGCCGCATCACAATCCTGATTATTTTGCAATTTTCAAAACAAAAAATTCTTTCGAAAGTAATTATGAAACATACAAAACCTTTGAATATATCACTTAAGCCTTTGATTTAAGCTTAGCGTATTTTTAAATGTGCACAGAACTGTGTTAACACACGGCTAACGTTGCCTTAGCGCAGCTGAATGCAAAATTAAATCCACGCATTAAGCCTTTACAGGGGCGGACAAGCTTTTCTTACCCCAAATCTTAAATTGTGTAAAAGGCAACTGGGGGCCTAGTGGGTTTAGAGCAGATTATGTACATTATTTCCCCAATAATAAATAACAACAATTAGAATTTTCCATGTTTTTATTACTTGGACGTAGTACATGAACATGTTTAGGTTCATGTTTAAAGTATAATATATTCTCTTCTTTTTGCCATTATGTACAAGATTCTAAGTAATTACTTACGAATCTCGAAGATGCTGACTACAGCAATAATATTAACATAATATCGTGAAAATATATTTACGACCATTACATTTGCATTGCAATCAATCAAACATTAAGTCGGTTCTACGTTCTCCTGGGTATTTTTTGATCCCATGATCAGTTGAATGGTTTCCTGTCGAGACTCCTGTCACCAAGCTATACTTTCCACATCAATCAATAATTGTGACGTTGAAACGCGATGAATGACAAAATGAACGCGATTGCAGTTGTTCGCGAAGAAAGAGTCGTTGAACACATCCCTATGGTAGTGTTGAAATACGTGAATATGTTTCTGAGTCTTCCAGGATGGTAATACTTGGTGGAAGCAGAAGTGACTGGTAAAAGAGTTAACCGAGGAGGGAGGTACGAATTGGAAGTTCCTTATAATTATTGATTGACTGGTCAAGAGAAGGCCATTGACTGGATAAAAAAGAAAATAACTACTCTTCTAAATGAAAAAACAGCTGTTGTAAAAAACATGTTTAGGAAAGAGGTGGATAAATAAAAAAATGTCCGCTTTACGGGGGTCAATTTCAACCGAAATGTTCACGCGGGACCGTAAAAAGTGTCCGCTTTATAGCGGTGTCAGCTATAACCAGGTTGCACTGTGAGTGTTTCTTCAAGAATTCGCCCGGTGTAAAGGAACTATTATACCCCCGTAACTATTATACCCTCCGGTATAACTATACCGGGGAGGTATAATCGTACCGGTATAATAATACCTCCCCGGAATAATATTACCCCCTTACAATATTTCTGTATATTAAATGTATTTATAGTTAAAAAGTATTTATTGCACAAATTTTGTAATCTATTATAAGTGAAATACACCATTTTTGTTAATAATTGATATTTTGTTCAATGAATAGCTATATACAATAATGGGTCAATGTAAGGATTTGCACTACATTCATCATACGTGAACGTGTATAATATATATATGATATCATTTGTTAGCTAGTAGTAATACTTATTTTTATTACATGTATATAACAAATGTGCCTATTAAAAACACTGATTTTGTAATAAATGCTATTATATACCAGAAGTTAACAAAAATCAATTAAGACTATGTGTTATTTTCAGCTTATTTATTCTGACTGATGAAAGGTGTACAATTATATACATTATAATACATGGCCTAGTCATGCTTTTTATGGTGATTACAAAGTTGTGTACACGTCTATATATATGTGCTTATAGTAGAGCTGGTTCGTAGTGATGATGCAAGTTTTGAATCATGACTACTTTTTCTGGGTGGTTGTCTTCCCTTGCCACAAGAGACTTATATGGTAGCCACTTCTGACTGTCACCGCACTGACTGAAGATGTAAATAGCTTTATTTAAAATAGTGGCCAGAGCAAATATTTCGACCTCTGTCCCCCAGGTTCCCAAAGTAATCATGCCGCTAGTGTTAATGAACTTAGCTATGTCAGGGCAGATGATGCGCATGGTATCCAGGTTGTTCAGCATGAAGGACACTGTGAGGGTTCGAAGAAGAGCGTGGTCTTCTTGTGATCCAGTGATAACAAAAGAAAATGCACGGAACAGACAGTTACCGTCCCCTTTGATCATTGATGTTTTTAGTTGCTCGTGGACGGAGATAAAACGTGGTTCATTTTGGTGTTGGCTACCATTACCACAAACAAAGTCCAATTTAAGTAGGTCACATTGTTCACGTTGCCAATCTTCGCATACAGATTTCACAGCAATCTTATCAATGTTAGTAGACGTCATACGTTTTGTTGGTGGCGGAGCGGTCTCCTTTTCATCCTCAGAAGGGGTCAAATATCTTTTCAAGTTGCAAGAGTTTACCTTTTTTTTCATGGCAGTACCACTATCTCCTGCAAGTTTAAAAACATTCTTTCCACACGAGGTAGAAATAGTGTAGGGTCCAGTCCAACGTTCTGAAAAACGTCCGCCTTTACGGTCTTGCCGTACCAGGTTTTTGTGTAGGACTTTGTCACCTACAGAAAACTCACTGACAGTTCAACGTTTATCGTATTGTTCTTTCTGGACAGTTTGTGCAGCCTTGATGTTGGTGGTAACTTTTGACAGCATACGCTCCCTGATGGATGTCATCCCCTTGATCTTGGCTGCTACATCTCCCTCAAAGCTGGCGTTGGGGTCAATATGTGACACTTCAACTGGTAGGACAGCCTGTCGGTTGTATATAATCTGGAACGGCGTTATCTTTGTAGAGGCATGACGCGACATCCTGTAAGCAAACAGAACTGCAGGGAGGCACTCTACCCAGTTTTCACGATCACTGAGGGACTTGATGAAAGCATCCTTGATGGTTCGATTTTGACGTTCCACCAGTCTGTTTGCTTGTGGATGATATGCACTTGTCACATGCTGCTGAACTCCTGTAAGTCGATGTAACTCGTCAGATACTTTGTTGACAAATTCGCGTCCTTGGTCGTTGATCTGGATCTTAACACAGCCATGTCGACAAATGAGAGGAACTTAGCAACACTCTCTGAAGTGTGATCCTTAAGAACCCGTGCTTCTGGCCATTTGGAAAAATAATAATCAGTATCCTGATTCAGTTTTGGGAAAATTGGTTATGTCTACACCAATCTGTATCATTGTTTCAATTGGCACTGGCACTGGATGCAGTTCAGCTATCTCCATTTTCTTTGCAGGGTTCACCTTCTGACAGCGATCGCACTGTAAAATGAATTCCCTCACGTCCTTAGTAACGTTCTTCCAAAAGAAGCGTTCAAGGATTTTAGATCTGGTGCGATGTATGCCAACGTGAGAACTTAATGCACGAGCAGTGTTGCTGTCTCCAGATCCCATATGGACACTCTTGACAATGTGTTGTTGTTCATTGGGATCCCGGATCACAAGAAGCTCCACACAGCTAGAACTATCTGATCTATCGGACTGGTGTTTATAGTGTTGATGTAAACGTCAATTTTCTCAATAAAAACTCAAACACTGATTTCAAAGCGATTTTGAGTCTTTTTGGGTTAAAGCAATTAGTTAAATCACCCACGAGAATTGCTTCTGGATCCGAAACACTAATCGATATTATCGCATCTACTCACAGTAACAACATCACAAAAACTTCAACAATTCCCTCTGGTATCGCCGACCATGAAATGGTTGGATGTATACGAAAAAACATTCAATCAAATTTACTCCTAAGACAATGAACTGCCGAGACTACCGAAATTACTCTCCTGATACAATATGCGACGACTTGGCCTCTAAAGATTGGAATTTCTTTTATTCAATAAGTAACATTAACGATGCATGGGAAGTTTTCTATGGTTTTCTTATCGAGTCACTTAACAACAGAGCTCCTAAAATTACAAGAAATATCAAAGGTAAACCATGCCCGTGGATAACTGCAGAAATAAAAACCCTTCTAACTGAAAGAAACAAAATGTTACGTTTAAGTCGAAAAACCAAGAACGAAAATGATAAAAATATGTACAAGGACCTGAGGAATAGAGTTAACATTCTTGTACGCAAAGCAATCTCAACGTATAACAAGAATTTACTCCAGGAGAATAAAAATGACCCGTCAAAATTCTGGTCAACCATAAAAGCCATATATTCGGTAACTGGGAAATCTACCGCTCAATCCACATCCTTCTGTATTAACGGTCAAAATACTACAAACAAACGACATATAGCTGACGGTTTCTGCTTGTTTTTTAGTACCATTGTAAATAAGTTGAAGAAGTGTGCCATTCCTTTGGTAAATTTCACTTGGTCCTACCCGAACATTCCAAGAAATCGCACATTTGATACCTTTAAATTTACTTATGTATCTGTTGTTGAAGTTCAATCGCTACTGAGATCATTAAAGCGGAAAAAAGCCCCTGGTTTGGACGAACTTCCTGCTGGTTTCATCAAGGATGCCGCACCGATTATTTCCAAACCATTATCGCACCTTATAAACTTGTCATTGCAGAGTGGCGTAGTTCCTAATGCGTGGAAATCAGCAAAGATAACTCCTATTTTTAAATCGGGATCAAAATGTGACTTTGGCAACTACCGGCCGATATCCATAATATATAAAAAATATTGGAGAAAGCAGTCCATAAACAGTTGCTAAGTTTCCTGGAGAGCCGAAACCTCCTCTCCAAAAATCAATTTGGTTTTCGCTCAAAGAGATCGACCGAATTTGCTACCACTCTCTTAGTTGACACCATTAGAGACTTTGTCGATCAAGGTATTATTGTAGGTGCAATATTTGTTGACTTTACCAAGGCGTTTGATACGTTAAGTCACAGTCAGCTATTATCGAAATTAAAGTGTTATGGAGTTCGAGATACTGAGCTAGCCTGGTTTACTGATTACCTCTTTAACCGTAGTCAGAGAGTCGTTTTTGGTGGTGAAACCTCCGAACCCGAATCTGTGACCTGTGGAGTACCTCAAGGATCCCTGTTGGGTCCTTTACTATTCCTGCTGTATCTAAATGAAGTTGTTGACCACATTGAAGAATGTAAACTTATCCATTATGCTGACGATACAGTACTCTACACCGGTGGGAAATCTCTTGAAGACATCGAGAACAAGCTATCTGCTGACTTCAGCCGTTTGTCCCAGTGGTGTATTGACTGTGAATTATTACTTAACCTAAAGAAAAATAAAACTGAGGTGATGTTGTTTGGTACCGCTCAACGATTAAAGAAACTTTCCAGGCAAATCTCAATCAAGTGCAATGTCGGGGATATATGTGTAACCACATCATACAAATACCTGGGAGTATCACTAGAAAGTTCTCTTAACCTTAACACTCACTTTATGAACAGCTATAAAAAAGCCACCAGTCGTTTACACTACCTTGGTAAGCTTCGTCACAATATGGATTCGGAAACTGCAGCTGCTATCTACAATTCCATGATCATCCCCATGTTTACTTATTGTAATCTTGTACAGCTTAAAAACACTGATACCCAACTTAAAAGATACGAGTTATTCGAACAAAGGGCAAGAAATATTGTACGACCGAAGAAAAACACTAAACTTCGCACCATCATTGGATCAAGGAAGATAGCTGCATGTAAATTTGTGCGTAACTGCATTGAAGGCAAAGTTTGTGAAGATTTCCTTGGTTATTTTTCAAAAATCGATCACAACATTAATACACGAAATAACAAACTTTTGATGAGACTACCTCGGTACAAAATTGAATATGGTAAGCGATCAAGTAAATTTTTGGCAGCTAAGATTTATAATGAACTGCCAATTACCATTCGTGAGCTCCCATACAGTCAATTTCTGTCAAAAGTCAAAAAGGTTTTTACTTAGTTTTTTATTGCAAAACATTGTTATATAGTTAGGTTTTAACTTGATTTTATACTAATTTTAGATCCTAAGCTTTTAACTACTTGTTTATATTCTTTTTACTGTAGCATTTGAGTTTTCACTAATCTCCATTTACATCGTTTTTGATCCAATTCTCTATTAAGCTTTTATCACTCAATTTCGTTTTTAAATCTTATTTTCATTTTTTACTTTTTGCTATTCACACAGGACGCATATGGAAAACAGCATATTTTATATTTGTTGATATGTATATCCTGTATAAATATTGGTAAAATAAATAAATAAATAAATAGTATAACTGTCCAGATCGCGCCACATACTTAGAAGCCATATGACGAAGATTCGCTTTGGCATTTTTAGATAAGCCAGGTTGATAGTGCTTATTAACCACGTATTCGTAGATGTTGTCAATAGTTGACGCATTATCTTTCTGCAAATCAGCAGATCTAGATTTAGTCGAATCTTCCATTTTAAAATTTGTATAATTAGTAAAAATTTGCGCAAGCCGTCTGTGAAATATATCATGGAGATATAAAATATTTCTGAAGGCACTGCTATATACCAGTAGCTATAATTTGCATAATGCGTTTTGTAAGCCGTCTGAAATTTATTATGGAGATGTAAATATGACCAAAGAAGAAGAGTATAAGTAATCAGTAATAACGAAAATTAATGTTCCTATTAACCGAAGTTTATATTAGCAGTGGGGGGTACTTTTATTCCGGTGGGGGTAAGAATATACCGGTATAATTATACCCCCGGGGGTAATATTATACCGGTATATTCTTACCTCCCGGTATAACGGTTCCGGTATAGTAATACCGGGGGGTATAAATTTTTGGGGGTATGTTAGTACCGCTACACCGGGACAAATCAAACTGTTCGCATTATAGAGGTGTCAGCTTTAGAGGGGTGTCCGCTTTAGGGAGGTTCCACTGTATAAGAAAAGTTACTACTAGGAATGCTAAACGAAAAAAAAGTTTGAGATAGCGGATGTCGATTACATGCTCTTTCTTTATGCGGTCTATTATACCGACGTATATTGATGTCATTGAAACGGCGATTTCCATTTAAAACCGTTACAAAACGGTTATGTAATCAAATCTAATTAATTAAGTTAACGTTTGTTTTAAAAATATATTTTATGTTGCTATAACAACTTTCAGCAATGAATATTTCAATAAAAATATGTCAGAAGAAGTTGAATACATTTACCTACAAGTTGATAAAATCCTTTTTTTGATAAAAAAGCAACTGAATCTTACCTCTAAGCGACAATTTCAAAAAGCTCTGAGGAGGAGAGCATCTGTATATGTCTCCGGAACCACAACAAATTTATTTCAAAAGTTGTTTTGAGGCAATTACAATCCTGAAGGTCATGTTTATTTTTGTTTATGAGTTGCTTTTAAAAGATTTGGATAGTTTTTGGTTGGTTTAAAAAGTGTATCATGAAAGAAGAAAACGAGAACTCAGCAAAATTACTTTCAACTCTTACGTCACTACGTAAGAGTATCAGAAGATTGAAACAACGAAAGGTGCCTTCGACTTTCTATAATGGTAACTCAGAGAATTGCCCAAATAACCATAATTCACAACTGAAGAAGGATGAAAAAAATAGAAAAAAAGAGAGTTCCAATAATATTACCAAACGATTTTCCATTAAAAGGAAAAACAGGTTGAAAAACAAAAATGGTAACAACTTGATGTACCATTCACAGTTTGATATTGTGAAGTGGTCATCATGTGAATCCATAGAGGAGGATAGGGAAAATTATTATAACTCATTAAGACGTTCAAGAGGATCTTTGTTTGTTCCTTTTGATAAAGAGAATCATTCAACGACCACCAAAATTCCACAATACTGTGGTAGGAAAAGTGCAGAAAATTTTTCTAGAGAGTATTTTTATACAAATAAAACTGAAAATCAAACTAAAGACGAAAGCATCAGACGTAAGCGGAAAGCTAAGAAAGCTCTTGGTTATTCTGTTTCATTGCCAAATATATCTGAAACACACATTGACGATAATTTTGGCGAAATTACTATGGAATCAGATGCTGATGTTGGCACTAACTGCAGTGATGGCAGTGTGAAAAGTAATTCTCTTGATAAATCTACCGAAAGTAAAAAAGCAGATGTTTTTCCATGGAAGCGTTCCTATTCTGTTGCTAAAGATTTTGGTTTAGATGACTACATTGATCATGCATCTTTGAATCCATTAAACAAAACTTTTTATTCATCAACACCTGCTTTAAACAGACCACCAGTTCCTTCTGTTCCAAAGCCTATTAATAGAAGAGATAAAGTACTACTAAAATCAATTTCTAGCGAGTTTTTATTATGTAAAGACTTAAAAAAAATTGATGCACGACTGGAAAGAACATTTTCTGATTTGATTTTACCAACAAGAGGTTTGCTTGAGGCAAATATACACAGGCAAAATTCTCCTCCTATTACAAGTGAAGCAAGCAGCACATTTGAAGATAACGCTAGTGAGGAAGGCATCAACGACAAACAAATATGGATGGACAGTGAACACTATGTGAGTATATATATATATGTCTTTATTTACAGTTCTGAAACATGAACGTTTGTTTATATTGAACATTCAAATTGTGTTTACATATATTTATAATCAATGGCCTTGCTTGAAATTGCTGACTGGAAAAGTTAAGTAGGTAGGACTTTGTGTCTGAGTAATTCTCTTATTAAGAACCAATCTCGATAAGCTGATAAAGGATACAATATTATCATGTAATCTCTATTCAAATGTTTTTTTCTATATTGAATCAAACACGACAGGAGGTACAAGAACAGGAAATATATTGTTCAAGACGGATCATGAAAGTGTTCTGCTTTTGTTTCCTTTAAATAACTCAATTATCTCCATGACTTTCTCTCGTATCGCTTGCATTAAATTATTCAAAGCTCACTGTTTAAACATTGTTTCTGCGCTCCTGTTACGGAATTTGTATTGAATAGAACATCTTGTGGTTTGTGCCCCCTCTATAGAGCCAGTTTAATTTCTAACTAATTGGAAATGTACAAATATATAATTATATAATTTAATAGCACATATCGTTAATTAACCAGTATTGAATAAGGAAAGTTTTTTTAAATAATTTGTTTCTATTCAAATATTTTGAAATCTATTTTGAATGTTTTTTGTGCTTAATCGTCTAAATAATATATTAGGTGGATTAATGTATTTGCTCATTCATCTGGAATTACAATTTCATCACCGTCGTCGTTTTACATCCATTTCCATGCTATATTCCCCACAATTATTTAGGTTTAATCATTTGATGATTGGAGCAGATGTTTTTACAGATGCCCTTCCTAACGCCAACCCCAGTGAGAGGAAAAAACAGTAATGAGTTAACCCATGCAAGATACTGACTTTGCTTTTTAAACTTTGTGACATCAGTGCTTGAAGGGCATGAATGCTTATATCCATGAGGTCAAGATGTTACACGACTTGCATACCCTGATTACCAAGAAAAAATCTTTTGAAGAGTCATCAAGTCTTATAATCCTAAGAAACGCATCCACTGAGATGGGTTTTTATTTTGAACTGCAAAGATCCGATGCTTTAATCAGCTCAATGCGTATAATTTGATATCGTCCTACTGTGAATAAAAAGTCTTTGCCAAATGTCATTTGAACTGCTTTTTAAACCAGTTTCCATTTGGTTTTGTTTCGATTGTAGATTTGTTCCAAAATACTGTTATAAAATAATGTTTCAAATGTCTCAGGTGGATTCCATTAATGTTGGATATAAGTTTTTGCTGTAAAAGGTTTCTTGATGTTTTATCAATTTTAAGACTTTATAACAAATATTACAGTTGATTCATTATTTTTATTACTATTTTAGTTAGAAAAATTTATTGTTCAAGATTGATATTTCAATTATTTCTTTGCTGTTTATCACAAAAATCATGTGTATCATCACAATAACTGACTCACTGAGTGCAAACCTCAAATGTTTTTTATGCAAGATGACTAAAAAAAATATAAACAACCTTGATTGACATGGTGTCAATCACATTTTGTTCATTTAGTTTTGCCATCATTGTTTTAATTTCCCATTTAAAAAAAGTCATTAAACTACTTTAATTTTTTATAACAATTTAGAAGGTTTTTAAAATTTAATAACAATTATGGAACTTACTAGGAGATTTTGAATTTATGTTGAATTGAACGTGAGAAAACTAAAATAGTTGGAATTCATGCAAAAGTTCTTGTGTGTCAGAAAGTTTTGAGTTTTATGTATATTTAAAACCTATAAACGTTCAAACAAAGTGCCATAGTTTCCAGAAGGAGCCACGCAATGTAATCACGGTGTACTTTAGGTGCCCTTTGCACCAACAAGCTTGTATTGAAGTTTATTCGAAAACTCAACTAAAATCTGTGACGCACAGCGTTGAATGAATTTCTACTTTTCAATTTTTTCTTCTTCTTTCTTTTTTATTTTTTTTAATCGTTGGATAAATTTCTACTTTTCAATCTTTTTATAAGTAATAAAAAATAAAGTCTTTTGATATTATGGAATACGCATTCATTCGTTCATAGAATTTACAATTACATATGACTGGTTCCAAGAAAACTCTGAGATATTGAGTTTGAGCGCTGCAAATATAAAAGTAGAAAGATCATGTCAATTTAGATCTTTAATATCATACAAAATGACGTGAAAGTTGTGTAACGTGGAGCTTCAAGACATTGTATAAGAGCCTTATTAGAATGATTGTTGCTAAGAAACGTAAGGAATTACATTTGAAAACCGCTCCAGTATTGTACCTATTGGCCGTAATTGAAGGTAGCAGTAGCCAATTTTTAGTGTGCTGTCAGAGATGGAGTGTAATATCCGACTTTTCCAGATTCCGGTAGCGATTGGAGAGGCAGTTTGGGATCACAGCAGTCTTGAAAGTGACGAGTTGTCATTTTCGTCAGGTGATGTCATCACTGTTTTATTCAATGAAGATGAGAACTGGTGGTGGGGCACTCATAACGGACAAAAGGGATGGTTCCCAGTATCCTATGTCCGGGTAATATGCCTGTTGCTTTATGTTTCTTATGTTAGGATTGTTTTTCTTCTCTTAATTTCTCAAATATTTAACATTTTGATGTAAGTTTTCATTTCAATGACATGACATTTCTTTATATTCAGAAAGCAGAAAAGCATAAAATTCTGCGTAAAATTGCGCCAATGCATACATCTAACATCTGGATTTGTTTGTAGTTGCGAGTCCTGCAAGAACTAGACGAAGACTGTAATAATGAGTCACAGACCGGTGATGTACCCATGGCAACAAAACTACGTAGTGCCTCTGGGCTGCCCGTTTCGCGTAACAAAAGTCGCGAGCAAATCATGACAGTTCGAGCAAAGTGTGTGGAGGAGTTGCTTAACACTGAAGTTGTTTACGTGAAGTTGCTCAAAGATATTATAGAGGTTTGACGGCTACACTTTTTGTTTTTTTTTACACTTTTTATCTTAAAGTTAAAATTTAGATTTTGCAATATTTTAAATTCATGACAAGACAGCTGATGCAGGACACCGGTCTTCTTGAAGTCCTCTTTCTATATGCTTATTGTAATATTGTCATTTCTGTGTATTATGAAAACTAGTCTTAATATGCAAATTTTCATTAAAAATGTTTTTTATCGACAACATTGTAAAACATTCAGTTAGAAATATATAAATAATTAAATTGTTGCAAATATTAATTGATTAATATTTAATGTTAATTGAAGTTTGGTTACTGAACATTAAATTGTGAAATTTTCATTGTCACCAGATTTAGAAAAACTGCACAGTTTAATTGCTTAAACCAGGGTTATGTGCGGCACATCCAAGGAAACGCACGGTTGTTCACGCACGAAGACAAGCAGACGTTGTTCAGTAACATCGAGGAATTGTACGCCTTTCACCAAGTCTTCCTCACCGAGCTCCGACACACTATAAACATGGACAGTATGGAGACCAGCTCAGTTGGCCATGTGTTCCTGAAAAATGTAAGAGATTCAGAATGGATACTTGAACTAATTTAATTTGTTTATCGAAAAATCAGGAATCTACAGAAATCCCCAAAAAGAAGTATTTTAGAAATATGATTTTTCAAAAATTAATTTAATCTTGATCAGATATTTCAGAACTTTGAAATTTTCTTTACATAAAAATTTATATAAAAAACTCTTCGATACTTATTGTGTCATAGTCTCAGAGCAAAATCACACATTTGGTGTGCTTTTCAAACAACTTTTTTTTGAAGTCACATCTAATATGATGACATTGTTTTCCAGCAAAACGGATTTGAAATCTACTCAAAGTACTGCAACAACCAACCCCGTTCCAGTGCCAGGTTGTCGATGCTGTCAAAAGAAAAGAAATACAATGTGTTTTTTGAGGTGAGTAAATCCGTGGTAAGGGATTGGAAAATGTTTCGGTAGTTATGAGGTTACATTGCGATCTTTGCTCTATTCTAAACCTAAAAGGTGTAAAGAGTTACCTAAAAAGTATAAATTTTTGCGAGAATTAAATTTCGCGAATCGCAATTACAGAAATTCTTGAATTTTGCGAGAACTTAATTTCACGAATTGTTAAAGGGGAAGAAAACATTTTTTTAAATATGGCACATTCCACTGAAAATAGTTTACTGAATGAGAAAATATTGAATAAAATTTCAAATCTATATTGTAAAAGTATATTTTTGCACCTCAAAGTTTGGTGAACTTTGTTTACATTCAAAGAAGATTTTTCTTTAAACAAGACTGGGCTCTAAAAATTCTTATGACGCAATTGAGTTCAAAAAAATATCTTCAAGCAAGTTTTGGAAGTGAGCGAACGTTGAAAATGGAAAATTTAAGCCAAAACAGTTATTCTTCGAATGATGAAAGCGTTGAAATGTTTGAAGAGAATCTGCCTTCCATATTGAAGCCTTATCAATTTGAACCTACAATCCAGGAACTCTCTCAAGACAAACACCTCACAGAGAGCGATAGTACAGGCACTGATAGTGAAGCAGAAGAAATATGTTGTATTGGAAATACAGATTGGTGTCAATGTGGTCACTGCAAACCAATGCAAACATACACAGAGAGCCTATGCTGTCGAGAAACTAACGAAATCAGCGATGAACACTTTGAAGGTAGCAACAAAGATTCATAAATATAAATATTACACATCATATATATAACTCATATTATAGCTTAGAAACAAATGTATTAATAACATATATTTATATAACATTTTTTACCTAGATAAAATATACACATTCCGGTATCTATACCTTTTATGGATTGTTTGGCATTCTAATGTTATTTTCTTTAGATTGTTGCTGTGTAACAGAGACAGATAACTTCAAAGTGGTGTGTTTACATAAATCAGTTCTTGAGACAACATTATCTGCTTTGAACAACTTCAGAGGAGACAGAATAATACATTTCCATGAGTAAGGTCTCAGGTTGATATTCTCAAAAAAAGATATCACAAAAGAAATGATACATGTTACATCAAAAATTACACAACCATTGCAGTAAAAAATATACTAAAGTATAATAAAGTATCATCTTGCCTACAATTTCATCTTTCTTTTAGATCATACCGTTTTGCAGGATATAAACAATACACATGGTGGGTGCACAATAGGCTAGAAAAAGGGGTACAAAAGGTAATTCCATCTTGTGCATTATGGGCTATACGCGAAGCTTTTCCTTCAGAAAGCGATAAATACATACCCTTCAAAGAAAGTAAAGACGATAATACAGGAACTGTGGCTGTATGAATATATAAAATGTATATATATATATTATATATTATTAAACATGCATTCAAATAAAAATGTAACCAGATGTTTTAATCTGAAAGGTTATGTTTGAAATCGTGTGCTTTGAGTAGCAATAGCCAAATCTTAATTAGGCTTTTCAATTCGAGCTATGTTTTTTGGAACATCTGCTTTCTTAGGCAGTGACGCTTTTCTGTCAGATGATTTTAACTCAAAAGTAGTTAATAAATCATTTATATAATGTTTCCCCTTGCATTCTTTTATTTGCTTGACACACCAGTTTCCAGTAACCTTGGAAAAAGATTGTTTATAACGTAATTTCCCTGAACTTGTTTTCGCATGATTGTTACCAATGCCATTATTAAAATCTAGTATTGCTAATTGAGATCGAGCTATCATACCATTGTAACTAAAGTGCAACTTTTTTGGGCAAAATTTTTTGTATAGGGAGTGATAAACTTCTAAGTTTCCAGTATGAGAAAACTTGACAAAGTAGGGAATGTCATTTATTATGCTTCTGTTATTGACAATCTTCTTCAGTGCTAGATAAGAAGGTGAAGCTTCTGGCAACCAGTTTTTAAGTTTTCTTTCATTGCTGGATGGTTTTGGATGCGCACACTTGGTAACAATTTTGAAGTCTTCCCACCGATCAATATCACGGACATGATATAAAATACTTTGCCATTTTTCTTTTAAAAGCATCGCATTTCCTTCACATGTTGCACAGCACCACCAAAAGTGGTTGATGATGGATTTGATCCATGCTCTTAGATCTTCGCAATGTTTGATATTGAATGACTTCAATAACTTTTTCTTGATATTCTTACTGACATGCCAAATATCAAATTGATGCAAAATGTTAGATTTAGAGTTTTTCATATATGATTTTATTTGGACATGTCGATCTGTAGTCAGTTGTGCAATGGAAATATCTTTTTCTTCAAATTTTTCTAAGAGCATGGTCAAACCATGTTTCTCCATTCTAACAGAGCTTCCAACTTCACCAATGTGAACTACATAACAGTCAATGGCTCTGTTTGAAGTGGAGTGCATTAAAGAATATGTACAGTATTTAGCATTGTAACCTGATGAATCACAACGACCATCACCAACTAACTGTAATCTTTGATGTGGAAGCTCTTGTAACATTTCATCATGATAATGCTTATATACTTTATTTATTGCAGGAAAAAGGAATAGTTTTTGGATTTTATTGTATGTAGTTTTGGAGAAGAAATGTATCTTGGAAATGTTCATGAATTCATTCACTCTTTCATAAGTATTGCCAGAATATAGTATAGAAGAGGCAAATAGGAGAGTACCAGAAGCAGAACCATTGTATAATACTGGCTGAGAACGCCATTCACTTGTATTTCACATAAAAAGGAAACCGTCAACAAAGTACCACGAATGTTGCATTTGATGATTTGTGCTTTTTGAAAGCAAATTTGGCAAAAATTAAGGAGAGGTAGTAAACATGACCAAAAGACAAGAAGTTTGGAATCATTGTCAGGTAAATAAATCTTGTTAATGTCTTCATCACTTTCTGACAAAGAATCGTCATTACTTGAACACTCATAAGAGCTTTCAGTTGTTTCTGAACTGTCTGACATGTTATTAGTGTCTGTATCATCATTCACTGAGGAAACTTCATTTATATAAAACAATACGTCACTAACAGGAGAAAACGTCCATTCAGTGTTCATACTTCCATCTCTCATTTTGGGGTTCTTTTTTATGCATTTAACTTCTTTAACATCGGAATGAATAGAGGAGGGTACATCTAAAAAATGCTTTTGTCGATATTGAGTTGATCTTGTTGTGTACCGTTTTGAATTGTCTATTGACTTATCAATTTTCATGGGTTGTGGTTCTGTTTGGGTAGTAGCATTGTTGTTTTCGTGGATCGTTGAGGTATTTAGAAAACTTTCGGCTTGAATACTATCGCCTGGATCACTTGAAAATGAAGACATGGCATCATCGAGGAGCTAAAACAAAGGCAGTGTGTTTTTCAAGAGTAGATCTATTTTGATATACACATTATATACTTGTTTCCATCCTTGCTCTTACAGAGTTGGTAAAAAATGAATTACATTTATCTGAATTTTTACACTTAGAACAATATAAAAACAAATCAATAATTATCTGAAACTCTTCATAAAAATAATAATAATAAAAACAAAGACAATTGTTCAGCTGTAGTATATATTAAATATCTATTAAAACTCATACTTGTCTCTTATTGCGTTCTTCTCTTCGTTTTTCTGAAGATATCCGTTTCTTTTTTACTGATGTAAAAGAAAATTTTGTTGGAAACGCACTGTCTATCAATTTTCGCTTGGTTTTGTAACCCATCAATTCACTCTAAGATGAAATGAATAGTAATTTCATCATATCGAAAAAACTTCCATGATCTCTAAAATTAGGGTCAATTCTGACTCCGCAGCATTTCCATTCCTTTCCCTTTGATAACACGAAGAAATAATACCTACTTTTAAATCACGTTCAAAACAGCTATCTTCGAAATGAGTCGAGCACAAGAAAGCATCCTTTGGGAGATCACCTTCTCTTCGAATGCTATCTAACCATTTTCTTCTAAGCGTAGGTTCCTTCGGAATTCTATGAAAACTTAACTCAGGTTGTTGGTTTGACCGGTTGGTACAACCAAAGGCACAACAGTTTGGCATGGTTTCGTGTTACAATGAACGGTGTCGTTTTTTTTTTTATTGAACTCAATGACGTCAATCTTTTAGTTCGGGTTCAGTCTTTTATAAACACGCAAGGTAAAAGAAATATGAAAGATGTAAAACATCAAATATTTGAAAAAAAAATAATAATTTGGCGTTTTAATTACGTTTATATCTTTTTTGTGTTCTAAAATTTACTTTCAAATAATTATCAAAAATTTGTTTTCTTCCCCTTTAATGCGAACATATTTCGCGAGAATTTATTTTCGCGAATGGCGTATCATCAAAATTGAAAGTAGGAGACTTTTTTTGTTCGCAATGTTTATATTCTACAGCAAGTCTATCGCGAAAATTAATACCTTTAAGGTAAGTGAAAGTCTGTTAGAAAGCCTATAAAATCAGTCGCAAATATTACAAAGTCTTCTCTTTTTATAAATACAGCACAATCCCGATAACTCGACCCCCTTTAACTCGCGTTAACTCGAACTGTTTTTCTATTCTCCTTTTCTAATAGCTTCTCATAAAAACTCCCGATAACTCGAACCCCCGTTAAATCGAAATCGCGTTAACTCGAACTGTTTTTCTATTCCCCTTTCCTAATAGCTTCTCATAAAAACTCCCGATAACTCGAACATTCGTTATCTCGAACTGTTTTACTCGGTCCCTTGGGGGTTCGAGTTATCGGGATTATACTGTATAACTGAAATTGAGTTTTGATTTAGACATGTCGTCTACGGCAAAACATGATTCGTTTGTCCCTGGATGGCTTTTTGTTGTCACCAGTTCAACGCATCTGCAAGTATCCGCTGCAGTTGAAGGTAAGACTTATTCCTATCATTATTTAAAACAATTCATCACGTGATATATTCTCGATGGATCAACGATATTGTTTGTTTAGGAGCTACTAAAGCACACAGTTGAAGACCACCCTGACTACAAGCCATTGCTGGAAGCTCGCGAATGCATGCAGAACGTGGCGTCGCTTATCAACGAACGCAAGCGGCGTCTGGAGAACGTGAACAAGTTGGCTGTGTGGCAGTTGAGCGTGTTGCACTGGCGGGACGAAGATCTCGTCAGAAGGAGCAGCAATCTCGTCTACAAGGGAGCGCTCGTCAAAGTATCGCGCGGGAAGCTACGGGAACGCGTCGCGTATCTGTTCGATCATCAATTTGTGATCTTTCGCAAAGAGCTGTCGCGACGGTCGGCGCTTATTTACAACGGCCGTATCGACACCGATGAAACGCTGGTGGAGAACGTGTCCAGTGTAACGGTGAATGAGGTCACGCTAGATCACGTGTTCCGTGTATGGTCGTCGTCACGTGATAAGTGGTATGTCTTCGGGGCGTTGAACACGGAGGATAAGGAGAGTTGGTTGAAGGCGTTCGAAGAGGAAAGGAAGTTAGTTAGGGAGGAGCTGCTTAAAGGTGAGAATGCCTTTGCACGGATGGTATTGGAAAGCAGAAACTTTGAAATGAAAAATAAAAGATTTAAACTCTTCTTACGCATTCAAATCTGTTTTCATTTTCGTCCTTCGATGATTTCAGGTATTGTTGTTCTCCCGGAGATAAGAGATGCTGCGATGGAGAGCGCCACGAACTTTCACCAGACAGGTTTACAAACTTTACGTGTGGTCTAATTAAAACATAACATCTACATTTCCTGCGGCCAAAATCAACGATGTTTTGTTTTCCAAATCAGTTCGCTCGAGAGAGGGGTACTGGTTTCAATATTTGACATAATGATGTCCGTGTATTGGAATAACCAACAAAATTGCTTGTCGTTTGATCAATCAAATCAGATTTTAATTGATGGCGAACGGATAACATGCTCAGACATGCTTGATAATGCTTTTATTCTATTCTAAATCTTTTATTCGTGTGTTTAGGTAGAAAGCGGTTACGTAGGAAATCTGTTCGGCGTCCCGTATCCACTGACCTGGACGCGTACTTCCCATTAAGCGCCTCGGAAAGTTTCATTCGAGCACCAGTTGTTTTAAGACCCTACAAACCACAACGTAACCGCTCCTTTAGAAGGTCACTTCAAGGAACCATTTTCGCGAAATACCTCTAAATATGTGCTATGAATCATTATTTATATATATAAATTATTTTCCATTTAGCTGTTTTAAAAATTTATCGACTAACCCGGGCGAGTTGCCTGTTCGAGTTTTCCTGTAATTTTATCGCGTTAGATCTTTTATAAGGGTTTTGATTGTACAATGTTTTTATACAACATTTCAACTTGTAAATAACAATCGATATTTTAGATTAAATAAATCGACACGTTTTATAACTTCTTCTCTTCACAAAAATTCGCCAAAAATGAAACTCGGAAGAAGTTACTTATTAGTCAACCTTCCTGGGAGCATTCTCTTCTTTGAAGAGGGCGATGAAGGATTTCAATAGAGATTCATCGCCTTTCAGGTTCCTTTTCACTTTTTATCAATAGGGTGTATACAATATAGAGTAAAGACTAGGGTAGTGAGTTACAACTTCTAGTGCCTTGAGATAGGACGGCAAAAAGGAGTTATATTTAAGAATTGTTCCTTATATCAACCCTTTTGTTCTCTTTACAAATAAGTTTTTTGTCTTTAAGTATCTCATCTTTATTTAATACTCTTAACATTAATATCTCAAACTTCTAAGAAAAGAAGAAATCAGTTTGCGTAGAAATGAAGCTGCCTTTCGTACGTGCGAAATCATTTTTTTGCCATCCGCGAAATTTTGTTCCTTTAAAGTACAGTACAATCCCGTTAACTCGAACTCCTGATAACTCGAACTGTTTGTCAGTTCCCCTTCCCTAATGTTTTCTCATAAAAACTCCCGATAACTCAAACATTCACTATCTCAAACTATTTTAGTCGGTCCCTTGAAGGTTCGAGTTATCGGGATTGTACTGTATATGATTTGATTTTGAGAGATAATATTTCACTGTCTTATTGGATGCGAGGTATCGGAATTTAACAGAAAGCTAATTATTTTCTCGCCTGTTTCATTTGAGTGTCAATCTTAATAAATTCCGACACGAATTGTCCCAGAAATCTATCCATTTTGATTGTTAAAGCAAGAATTGCATTCATCAAAAAAATCTTCCAAATGGTATATAAAATCCATAGCTAATAGATTTTGATCTTAAAACCTTCAGCTGGGCAAAGAAGTTTGTACCTCAGTAATGGAAAAAACAGTTTTATTCATCGGTTAAAATTCCACACTTAGATCGAAGTTTTATTTAAATTCGTGAAACCAACTCCCATGCAAATGACTGTGTACTTTTCATCCGAACCTCTCCCTTCATCTACGCTGGGGCGCATCGCTTCTATCTTGTACATGATGTTGAAGAAGTCTCTCATGTGTCGAAAGAACTGAACCGTATGAGGTGTGAGAGCACCGGTAACTATCTTCGAAACGTCCATCTGTCCAAGAGCCATATACAGGAGAGCCAAACTTTGATGACGTGAATCGACACACCCTCCTTTGTAGATCTCCTGGAGTAACTTTACCGCTGCGCTTTTCCCAAGGTCTTCAGGGACAACTGCCTCCCCAGTACCTTTCTCATTTGAGCATGCATCGACGCTCATCATTACACCAGTCGTTGACTCGGCCATCAATGACAACCCGAAACCTGGTGAGAGACCTGACTGCACCCCTTTTGCGTGATCCGTGTATATATAAATGTCTGAGAGAAACTTATTCAAAATACTCCTAGAGGAATCAACCAATCGATTAACAAAAGCTGGTGCAACCTTCATAGAGAATGCCGTTCCTCTGACTCTCTTTATTTTCCCTTCATCAGTAAAGAGTAGGGGTAGTAACTTCCTTCGTACAGGACATTTGAACCTCACTTCCCCTCCGCCATCAGGGCGAGCGCCACGTTTTAGAATCTTTAACTCTAATCCTTCATCTACACCAAACCTCCTCAACAATGCCAAAGTCACAAACTTTATCGTGTCCACAGAACTGTCTACTTTATCGTTCGTAACACCCCTCAACACAACGTCCAGAGGGTTCTTACAAAAAGGAGCCAATGGCAGGATCCCTTCTAGAAAGTAGCCAATGGAACGCTGACAACTGCAATCGTGGTCAAATTCTCCACCAATCAGCAGACCGGGAACGTAATAAACACCCGTTCCTGTTTCGTTCACCTCGATTTTAGTACCATTCGTCATTTTATCCAAGAGACGTAGAAAGCTGGCTTCGAACTCTTGTATACCGGGCTCGTCATCACGCGTGCGAATTTCATTCAAGCGTACAGGTTTCCCTGACAACGTGGACAACACTAAGCGCTGCCGAAAGAAGTTGCACCCTTCGTAAACATTGCAAGTTGTGTTTTTATTGCTCATTATTCCTTCACTGAAACTACAAAATATACAACTATGCATAACAATACCACAAAGATTAAAATCTAAAATTAAATCCATTGATTAATATTCCTTTATATTTCCAGTGTTCATCAAAACTGGCCACTACAAACAAACTTCACGCACACATATATATTATATATATTATTTTGTACAAATGTATTTTTTCTTAGTTCTAAAAATATGTGAATTTCAGATGAAATGAAGGTTATCTACTTGTTGTGATAACAGGGGCCCACTCAAATTTGAAATTGATCCAACCCATGCAAGCATGGAAAAGTGATGTTAAGTGATGTTAAAAGGATGATGACTAATTACTAGGGGTCATTCAAATAGTAAGCGCGCCATGATACCACAACAAAAAACTTTCTTTGTTGGTATTTTCCTGACTTCCCAGAAAATAAATATAAATAACAATGAGACTTCTGAAAGATCAGTAAGCAGAACAATTTTTTAAGCTATATAACATAACAAACAACTATATACAATACCAAATAAATAATTGACAAAAAACAAGATGCAAAAAAAACAACAAAGGTAGATTTGATATCAACAATTTACAGACCTCCATTCCCCGCACAACATGCAAGTCACCCTTCTCTGTTGTCTTATGAACAAAACAATTGAAATTTTTTTCAGGTATGCGGGCCATGTAACATCTTTGACCTCCCAATTGCACCCATGCCCTTTATGCACTGCCGCCAGAGTTGGTACCTTGCATGGGTTAACTCAATACTGTTTTTCCCCTCACTGGGGTTGGCGTAAGGAAAGGCATCCAGCTGTAAAAACATCTGCTCCATTAAACCATCAGGTGATTTAACCTACACAACTGTGGAGTGTTATCTTTTGAAAAACTTGTCCAACCCATGGACGTTAAACGACGATGATGATGATGAAATAAAATAGAAAAAGGGTATTTTCTGTAAAAGACGACCAAAAAATTAAAAAACACAAAAGCATTTCATGTTAGTCTTTACTAGAAATAGGCAGCTCAACAATTAACTACATCTCACTGTTAACAGCAAAATGCTTGTATTTGGAAAATTTAATAAAATTCAGGAAACCTTCAGCTTTCTTCCACAAATCAAATACAACAATTATGTGACTGTCAATCTGTCATTGTTTTTAGGTTGCCACCTGCAACAACGCCAAATAACATTTCCAAAGAGTTTGAACGAAATTGATATTCATCAAAAACTTTACTTTTTCTACATTACAACAGTGTGGTTAAATGAATCCTGTGCAGCACCTAACTTCGTAACAAACATAAGTGGTTTATTTAACATAGTGTTTCGCAAAGCTTTTATATCTTGCATGTTTTTAAACCCATCTTTTCCAGGATCCCGTACAATATATTTTTATTATTTATTAAGCTTACAATTAGATTAAATTGTATAGGTAAAATATTTACCTATAAGCCTCTAATCACGTAAATACAATATAAATAAAATAAAATAAGTTTTATGTGCCAAATGTTTTTGTCGACAGACCCTATTATCAGTATTAAATAAAGTGTTAAGTTGTTGCAAAGACAAGGATATTTTAGAACGCAAAGATATATTAGAGTATATTGACAAAATACGAAATTGCAAAAATAATTTGTTAATTTTCAAACTTGAAGAAAAGCATTCTTCCAGCTTTTACAAATTTGATAAAAGTACTAGCAAACTTTTGGTTTAAAAGGTGTAAAGACTTATATGTAAGATTTTACTGTATGTGTACAAATTTCAACTTCACCCACTACTAAAGCTAGAAAATATTGAAATTAACAATAAAGATTCTAGTAACGCAAATTAAATTATGACCAAAGTTCACCAGAAGATTTTTACATATTTACATTGTCATCTAAACACGAGTTCAGATTTGAATTTGCGTGTTGTTTGAAATTATGTCTAATAGTCTTTCCTAAAATTGTCGTTTAAATTCATAAAAAATTAATATTTGTGCAAATTTAATGCAGTGTATAACAACTTAGATATAATTCTTTTGAGCTGAAAAAAACAATAATTCAACATATTAAATTAATAAATTTACATTAAGGTTCAAATAAAATTTACATTATGTGTCAACAAGAAATCTAAATTTCATAAGGTAAGATTCAAAACAAATGATGGCGGAAAATAAAGATTGGTTGTGTGAAGTATTTAAGCCTACTTTTCAGTTGGAAGATTTCCAGAATGACAGTGCGAAAAAATGTATTCGGAATAAGAACGATTTTTACAGCAAAATATACCAGCAAATTATCCACGAGGAAAATGAGAAGGTTACTGAAAGATCATATCAAAAGAAAGAAAATATTACCTCTCCTCCATTGACCAGAAAAACCAAATCAATATGGAAAAAAGAAGATTTCAAAGATCTTATTGTTGCTTATGAAAACTTAACTCGGCAGTTGACGAGTCTTTTTTACGTTCTTGAAATGCGAAACAGTAGAATATCGGAGCTAAAAAAGGCAAATAAAAAATATAAACACGAATTACAGTTGAAAGAAGAAACAATCAGTCGACAATCGAAGACAATTAAAAAACAAGATGCTATCACAAAAATTTATCAAAATACAGCTGATCAATTAGAATTAAAGCTTAAATTTTATGAAGATGCAAATACTCAACTTTCAAATCATATTTACAATAAAGAAAAAGAGTTAAAACTGTTACAAAAAGATTACAAACAGTTAAAGATGAAAGAAAACAGAAACCAAGAACAGGTAAATGCCATCCATCAGAAGCAGAAAGCACATTATGAGCAGCGAATACTTGAAAAAGATGTTAAATATCAACAAAGAATCAAGGTACTGGAGAGTGAGGTTTCTACTCTAGATGAAAGACTTCTAAAGAAAGATTCACAATTACAACAAGTTCTGCATGATTTAAAAATTTTGCAAAAACATTTTCTTAATGATGGCAGCCAAGACGAATCATATCCAAATGAAGATAAACCTGACATTGAATGTAAAAAGCAGTTTTTAAATGTTACAAATATTTGAAGTTTTTTTAAGTTACTTGGTTTAATTAAATAAGGCATCTGATCAGATAGGAAAATATATGCTGAGGTTGCGAGTTCAAATCCTCGCCGTAGTTTTATTGATAGTACATGTTTTTAGATAATTTTTGAACAAAAAAAATGATGTAACTGAACAGGTTTAAAGTAGATCAGTTGTGGATTGTCATAACTGCCGTATGCCGTAAAATTGGCGTTCGGCTCTTAAACCAAACGTTCTGGGTCCGTGACTATTATGCTACCACAAAGTTGTTTAGTGAGTGGTTATAAATAAGCAACGCCGTATTTCATCAAAAATAACCGTAGCACAAATGGGAAAATTAAATACACTAAAACTCCGGATCGAGGTCTTCATGATAATGCTTAAAATTGCACATGCGAACGTAGCCATAGAAACATACTTGAGTATCTACCCATTTTACGGGTTATTAGATCAATTTGTAGGAACAAGGCAGTGTTAACTCTTCCTGTCCTGCTGTAATGTGTCAGCCCATTTAAATGGATAAGAGACAAATTTAAAGGGAAAGAAATAACCCACATAAAATTTTCATAAAAAATTTATTCAGCGATTTCAATTTTAAAATATACACATTTCAACAGGTAACGAATAATAGTTGAAGAGTGAAGATTTGAAGGGTATCCAGTTGAAGGGCGAAGATTTGAAGGGTATCCAGTTGAAGGGTGAAGATTTATGATACTTATGATTCCAATTAAATATTTAATCAAAGAAGTTTCGGAAGACTTTTTAGCTTTCTCAGGTCTAGAATATTTTCTTTGCCAGGGATGTGCGATGCAGTTGTACAGTGTTGACGTTGATTCACATCGAGTAACGGTTTATTTACGCCTTCACTCGCAGTATCCTCCTCGTTATCAATTAGCTGATACTTCTGTAAGTATTTCTTCGAAGCAATGCTCATGTTGCACGAAATGTTGACGCTGGTCCTGTTTCCTGAAGGTCCGTAAGCGTCAAACACTTTCTCGAAAGTCACTGTTTTGTTGCGTAATTCTGTCGTGCTACTTCCAACCTGCAAGTATTTCATGGCTAATTCGTCAAGCGCTGTCCCGGAGTAGTCATGAAACGTGTCATCGGTTGATAACGATAGGTAGTTGATTTTGGGGTGCGGCAAAAACCCGGCTAGGGTGTTTATTGGGTGTTGGTTCCTAAGATCATAAGTTGACACCCATGATGAGATATACCTCTTTGTAATTTAATGCAATAGATTTCAAAAAGCATGTCACTTCAAAACATTTCATCCTTCATTACCTGTTCAGTTGGCCTAGTATGCGAAAAATAAAAGAATCAGATGTAAAACAACCTCGAGCTGCTTTCGATGTTAGCCAGCCAACTTGACGGCGACTACATGAAGACATTCACAAAACATAATATTACCTTTTCTTCTTCGATGCATCATCTTCATCTTCCACTAACTTCTTCGTTGGCATGTTGTTCGCTCGCATCATCTTCTCAACTTGGTCCTGTTTAGAAAAGGTACCATTTTGCAAGATCGTTGCCGTTAATATGATTTCTCCAGTTTATTTGATAGCATACAAAAGTGAATTTTCATTTGTGTTAATGTTAAAATAAAATAAATATTCGCCTGTTCATACCTATCTTTTAAATGAGCGTATAAAAGGTATAACATATGAATTCGAGAAGAAGTATCTGGACGTGGATGATGATAGAAAGATGGTAAAAGAGGAAATTATTAAAAAATAACAAACGGCTAACTTTATAAAGGGGAGATATTAGCAGGGCAAAAAATTTCAATGCTCGCATTCATGTGACTTCACGACCCTATCTTTCTTCCGCTCAAATTGATAATTAGGTTTTTATTTTTTTTTATTTCTTATTATCCGACAAAGAAGCAATATACGGGGAGAGTGGGTTTGACAAGAAAATGACCGGAATAAAATGTCACATCAATTTCTGGTAAAATTCATTGAAATAAAAAACACAATTTCATACAAACCATCATCTCCGTGTAAAACTTTTCATTGGTAGGTTGGTTCCGTTCTGCTAGCACACTGGCGCTCTCCCCTGCGAGACAAACGAACATGTATGAAACGATGTTAACCCTTCCACGAAATATTGTATCTCAATCAAAATAAATGATAATTGTGAAATAAATAACCGAACAAGAAACCCATAGAAAAACATGAAAGAGTTCCTATAACAATGGACCACTAACCCAAAGTTGGCGTTGTGTTCCATTCGGCATTTTGTTCGAGCGACAACTCGCCACAACTCTTTTGACTTTCCTCGAGCACATCAACCGATGGCAAGGTGTTTTCCTTCGTGTGACTCTGGGATTGATCTGGTGAAGATATCGAGCTGCCATTTGAAGGTTTAGATACTGGTTTTCTATAATAAAACATTTCTTTCGGGGATGATCATCAACTTGATATATAAAACTTATCACGCCTCAAAACACCTAGAACATGTGATATTACAGGCGCATAGTGTAGTATTTTTTAAGGGAAGGGCGGCTTATAAAATTAGGGCACAAATGTGACCTCGAGCAGTCGAAACCTGTGGGATTCTCGATAAATGAAATTTTCTTGGTCGCCTAAACTTCCTTATCCTTTGCTTTAATTGGGACCGCTTAACCGCTTGTTGAACTACGTGAACACTCGCTCGGAGAGTCTATACACATGTTGAACTACGTGAACACTCGCTCGGAGAGTCTATACACATGTTGAATTACGTGAACACTCACTCGGAGAGTCTATAAACATGTTGAACTACGTGAACACTCGCTCGGAGAGTCTATACACATGTTGAACTACGTGAACACTCACTCGGAGAGTCTATAAACATGTTGAACTACGTGAACACTCACTCGGAGAGTCTATACACATGTTGAACTACATGAACACTCATTCGGAAAGTCTATAAATATGTTGAACTACGTGAACACTCACTCGGAGAGTCTATACACATGTTGAACTACGTGAACACTCACTCGGAGAGTCTATACACATGTTGAACTACGTGAACACTCACTCGGAGAGTCTATACACTTGTTGAACTACGTGAACACTCGCTCGGAGAGTCTATACACATGTTGAACTACGTGAACACTCGCTCGGAGAGTCTATACACATGTTGAACTACGTGAACACTCACTCGGAGAGTCTATAAACATGTTGAACTACGTGAACACTCACTCGGAGAGTCTATACACATGTTGAACTACATGAACACTCATTCGGAAAGTCTATAAATATGTTGAACTACGTGAACACTCACTCGGAGAGTCTATACACATGTTGAACTACGTGAACACTCGCTCGGAGAGTCTATACACATGTTGAACTACCTGAACACTCGCTCGGAGAGTCTATACACATGTTGAACTACGTGAACACTCGCTCGGAGAGTCTATACACATGTTGAACTACGTGAACACTCACTCGGAGAGTCTATAAACATGTTGAACTACGTGAACACTCACTCGGAGAGTCTATACACATGTTGAACTACGTGAACACTCGCTCGGAGAGTCTATACACATGTTGAACTACGTGAACACTCACTCGGAGAGTCTATACACATGTTGAACTACGTGAACACTCACTCGGAGAGTCTATACACTTGTTGAACTACGTGAACACTCGCTCGGAGAGTCTATACACATGTTGAACTACGTGAACACTCGCTCGGAGAGTCTATACACATGTTGAACTACGTGAACACTCACTCGGAGAGTCTATAAACATGTTGAACTACGTGAACACTCACTCGGAGAGTCTATACACATGTTGAACTACATGAACACTCATTCGGAAAGTCTATAAATATGTTGAACTACGTGATCACTCACTCGGAGAGTCTATACACATGTTGAACTACGTGAACACTCGCTCGGAGAGTCTATACACATGTTGAACTACGTGAACACTCGCTCGGAGAGTCTATACACTTGTTGAACTACGTGAACACTCGCTCGGAGAGTCTATACACATGTTGAACTACGTGAACACTCACTCGGAGAGTCTATACACTTGTTGAACTACGTGAACACTCACTCGGAGAGTCTATACACTTGTTGAACTACGTGAACACTCGCTCGGAGAGTCTATACACATGTTGAACTACGTGAACACTCGCTCGGAGAGTCTATACACTTGTTGAACTACGTGAACACTCACTCGGAGAGTCTATACACATGTTGAACTACGTGAACACTCACTCGGAGAGTCTATACACTTGTTGAACTACGTGAACACTCACTCGGAGAGTCTATACACTTGTTAAACTACGTGAACACTCGCTCGGAGAGTCTATACACTTGTTGAACTACGTGAACACTCGCTCGGAGAGTCTATACACTTGTTAAACTACGTGAACACTCGCTCGGAGAGTCTATACACTTGTTGAACTACGTGAACACTCGCTCGGAGAGTCTATACACATGTTGAACTACGTGAACACTCACTCGGAGAGTCTATACACTTGTTGAACTACGAGAACACTCACTCGGAGAGTCTATACACATGTTGAACTACGTGAACACTCACTCGGAAAGTCTATACACAAGTTGAACTACATGAACACTCGCTCGGAGAGTCTATACACTTGTTGAACTACGTGAACACTCACTCGGAGAGTCTATACACATGTTGAACTACGTGAACACTCACTCGGAGAGTCTATACACTTGTTGAACTACGTGAACACTCACTCGGAGAGTCTATACACTTGTTAAACTACGTGAACACTCGCTCGGAGAGTCTATACACATGTTGAACTACATGAACACTCATTCGGAAAGTCTATAAATATGTTGAACTACGTGAACACTCACTCGGAGAGTCTATACACATGTTGAACTACGTGAACACTCACTCGGAGAGTCTATACACATGTTGAACTACGTGAACACTCACTCGGAGAGTCTATACACTTGTTGAACTACGTGAACACTCGCTCGGAGAGTCTATACACATGTTGAACTACGTGAACACTCGCTCGGAGAGTCTATACACATGTTGAACTACGTGAACACTCACTCGGAGAGTCTATAAACATGTTGAACTACGTGAACACTCACTCGGAGAGTCTATACACATGTTGAACTACATGAACACTCATTCGGAAAGTCTATAAATATGTTGAACTACGTGAACACTCACTCGGAGAGTCTATACACATGTTGAACTACGTGAACACTCGCTCGGAGAGTCTATACACATGTTGAACTACCTGAACACTCGCTCGGAGAGTCTATACACATGTTGAACTACGTGAACACTCGCTCGGAGAGTCTATACACATGTTGAACTACGTGAACACTCACTCGGAGAGTCTATAAACATGTTGAACTACGTGAACACTCACTCGGAGAGTCTATACACATGTTGAACTACGTGAACACTCGCTCGGAGAGTCTATACACATGTTGAACTACGTGAACACTCACTCGGAGAGTCTATACACATGTTGAACTACGTGAACACTCACTCGGAGAGTCTATACACTTGTTGAACTACGTGAACACTCGCTCGGAGAGTCTATACACATGTTGAACTACGTGAACACTCGCTCGGAGAGTCTATACACATGTTGAACTACGTGAACACTCACTCGGAGAGTCTATAAACATGTTGAACTACGTGAACACTCACTCGGAGAGTCTATACACATGTTGAACTACATGAACACTCATTCGGAAAGTCTATAAATATGTTGAACTACGTGAACACTCACTCGGAGAGTCTATACACATGTTGAACTACGTGAACACTCGCTCGGAGAGTCTATACACATGTTGAACTACGTGAACACTCGCTCGGAGAGTCTATACACTTGTTGAACTACGTGAACACTCGCTCGGAGAGTCTATACACATGTTGAACTACGTGAACACTCACTCGGAGAGTCTATACACTTGTTGAACTACGTGAACACTCACTCGGAGAGTCTATACACTTGTTGAACTACGTGAACACTCGCTCGGAGAGTCTATACACATGTTGAACTACGTGAACACTCGCTCGGAGAGTCTATACACTTGTTGAACTACGTGAACACTCACTCGGAGAGTCTATACACATGTTGAACTACGTGAACACTCACTCGGAGAGTCTATACACTTGTTGAACTACGTGAACACTCACTCGGAGAGTCTATACACTTGTTAAACTACGTGAACACTCGCTCGGAGAGTCTATACACTTGTTGAACTACGTGAACACTCGCTCGGAGAGTCTATACACTTGTTAAACTACGTGAACACTCGCTCGGAGAGTCTATACACTTGTTGAACTACGTGAACACTCGCTCGGAGAGTCTATACACATGTTGAACTACGTGAACACTCACTCGGAGAGTCTATACACTTGTTGAACTACGAGAACACTCACTCGGAGAGTCTATACACATGTTGAACTACGTGAACACTCACTCGGAAAGTCTATACACAAGTTGAACTACATGAACACTCGCTCGGAGAGTCTATACACTTGTTGAACTACGTGAACACTCACTCGGAGAGTCTATACACATGTTGAACTACGTGAACACTCACTCGGAGAGTCTATACACATGTTGAACTACGTGAACACTCACTCGGAGAGTCTATACACAAGTTGAACTACGTGAACACTCACTCGGAAAGTCTATACACAAGTTGAACTACGTGAACACTCACTCGGAGAGTCTATACACTTGTTGAACTACGTGAACACTCACTCGGAGAGTCTATACACTTGTTAAACTACGTGAACACTCGCTCGGAGAGTCTATACACTTGTTGAACTACGTGAACACTCACTCGGAGAGTCTATACACTTGTTAAACTACGTGAACACTCGCTCGGAGAGTCTATACACTTGTTGAACTACGTGAACACTCGCTCGGAGAGTCTATACACTTGTTAAACTACGTGAACACTCGCTCGGAGAGTCTATACACTTGTTGAACTACGTGAACACTCGCTCGGAGAGTCTATACACATGTTGAACTACGTGAACACTCACTCGGAGAGTCTATACACTTGTTGAACTACGTGAACACTCACTCGGAGAGTCTATACACATGTTGAACTACGTGAACACTCACTCGGAAAGTCTATACACAAGTTGAACTACATGAACACTCGCTCGGAGAGTCTATACACTTGTTGAACTACGTGAACACTCACTCGGAGAGTCTATACACATGTTGAACTACGTGAACACTCACTCGGAGAGTCTATACACATGTTGAACTACGTGAACACTCACTCGGAAAGTCTATACACAAGTTGAACTACGTGAACACTCACTCGGAAAGTCTATACACAAGTTGAACTACGTGAACACTCACTCGGAGAGTCTATACACTTGTTGAACTACGTGAACACTCATTCGGAGAGTCTATACACTTGTTGAACTACGTGAACACTCGCTCGGAGAGTCTATACACATGTTGAACTACGTGAACACTCGCTCGGAGAGTCTATACACTTGTTGAACTACGTGAACACTCACTCGGAGAGTCTATACACATGTTGAACTACGTGAACACTCACTCGGAGAGTCTATACACTTGTTGAACTACGTGAACACTCACTCGGAGAGTCTATACACATGTTGAACTACGTGAACACTCATTCGGAAAGTCTATAAATATGTTGAACTACGTGAACACTCGCTCGGAGAGTCTATACACTTGTTGAACTACGTGAACACTCACTCGGAGAGTCTATACACTTGTTGAACTACGTGAACACTCGCTCGGAGAGTCTATACACATGTTGAACTACGTGAACACTCGCTCGGAGAGTCTATACACATGTTGAACTACGTGAACACTCACTCGGAGAGTCTATAAACATGTTGAACTACGTGAACACTCACTCGGAGAGTCTATACACATGTTGAACTACATGAACACTCATTCGGAAAGTCTATAAATATGTTGAACTACGTGAACACTCACTCGGAGAGTCTATACACATGTTGAACTACGTGAACACTCGCTCGGAGAGTCTATACACATGTTGAACTACGTGAACACTCGCTCGGAGAG
Organism: Candelabrum cocksii; assembly: GCA_963930725.1. Lineage (NCBI taxonomy): Eukaryota > Metazoa > Cnidaria > Hydrozoa > Anthoathecata > Candelabridae > Candelabrum > Candelabrum cocksii. The sequence continues at coordinate 1,032,780 of OZ005670.1, read as the reverse complement.
TCTATACACTTGTTGAACTACGTGAACACTCGCTCGGAGAGTCTATACACATGTTGAACTACGTGAACACTCACTCGGAGAGTCTATACACTTGTTGAACTACGTGAACACTCACTCGGAGAGTCTATACACTTGTTGAACTACGTGAACACTCGCTCGGAGAGTCTATACACATGTTGAACTACGTGAACACTCGCTCGGAGAGTCTATACACTTGTTGAACTACGTGAACACTCACTCGGAGAGTCTATACACATGTTGAACTACGTGAACACTCACTCGGAGAGTCTATACACTTGTTGAACTACGTGAACACTCACTCGGAGAGTCTATACACTTGTTAAACTACGTGAACACTCGCTCGGAGAGTCTATACACTTGTTGAACTACGTGAACACTCGCTCGGAGAGTCTATACACTTGTTAAACTACGTGAACACTCGCTCGGAGAGTCTATACACTTGTTGAACTACGTGAACACTCGCTCGGAGAGTCTATACACATGTTGAACTACGTGAACACTCACTCGGAGAGTCTATACACTTGTTGAACTACGTGAACACTCACTCGGAGAGTCTATACACATGTTGAACTACGTGAACACTCACTCGGAAAGTCTATACACAAGTTGAACTACATGAACACTCGCTCGGAGAGTCTATACACTTGTTGAACTACGTGAACACTCACTCGGAGAGTCTATACACATGTTGAACTACGTGAACACTCACTCGGAGAGTCTATACACATGTTGAACTACGTGAACACTCACTCGGAAAGTCTATACACAAGTTGAACTACGTGAACACTCACTCGGAAAGTCTATACACAAGTTGAACTACGTGAACACTCACTCGGAGAGTCTATACACTTGTTGAACTACGTGAACACTCACTCGGAGAGTCTATACACTTGTTAAACTACGTGAACACTCGCTCGGAGAGTCTATACACTTGTTGAACTACGTGAACACTCACTCGGAGAGTCTATACACTTGTTAAACTACGTGAACACTCGCTCGGAGAGTCTATACACTTGTTGAACTACGTGAACACTCGCTCGGAGAGTCTATACACTTGTTAAACTACGTGAACACTCGCTCGGAGAGTCTATACACTTGTTGAACTACGTGAACACTCGCTCGGAGAGTCTATACACTTGTTGAACTACGTGAACACTCGCTCGGAGAGTCTATACACTTGTTGAACTACGTGAACACTCGCTCGGAGAGTCTATACACTTGTTAAACTACGTGAACACTCGCTCGGAGAGTCTATACACTTGTTGAACTACGTGAACACTCGCTCGGAGAGTCTATACACATGTTGAACTACGTGAACACTCACTCGGAGAGTCTATACACATGTTGAACTACGTGAACACTCACTCGGAGAGTCTATACACATGTTGAACTACGTGAACACTCACTCGGAAAGTCTATACACAAGTTGAACTACATGAACACTCGCTCGGAGAGTCTATACACTTGTTGAACTACGTGAACACTCACTCGGAGAGTCTATACACATGTTGAACTACGTGAACACTCACTCGGAGAGTCTATACACATGTTGAACTACGTGAACACTCACTCGGAAAGTCTATACACAAGTTGAACTACGTGAACACTCACTCGGAAAGTCTATACACAAGTTGAACTACGTGAACACTCACTCGGAGAGTCTATACACTTGTTGAACTACGTGAACACTCACTCGGAGAGTCTATACACTTGTTGAACTACGTGAACACTCGCTCGGAGAGTCTATACACATGTTGAACTACGTGAACACTCGCTCGGAGAGTCTATACACTTGTTGAACTACGTGAACACTCACTCGGAGAGTCTATACACTTGTTGAACTACGTGAACACTCACTCGGAGAGTCTATACACTTGTTGAACTACCTGAACACTCGCTCGGAGAGTCTATACACATGTTGAACTACGTGAACACTCACTCGGAGAGTCTATACACTTGTTGAACTACGTGAACACTCACTCGGAGAGTCTATACACTTGTTGAACTACGTGAACACTCGCTCGGAGAGTCTATACACATGTTGAACTACGTGAACACTCACTCGGAGAGTCTATACACATGTTGAACTACGTGAACACTCACTCGGAAAGTCTATAAACATGTTGAACTACGTGAACACTCACTCGGAAAGTCTATACACAAGTTGAACTACGTGAACACTTACTCGGAATTATCATACGCCAACGAATGTCTTTTTCCCGTTGAATGTTTCTTGCTTCCGCGACAGGATCTGGTTTTTACAAGGTGCGAGGGATCAGATCGGAAAGCTTCCGGTTGTAATAGACCTCCAGCAGTGTCAGAGAATATCAAACTTCTACCGGTCATAGTGGAGATGGATTTGCTTGGTGTCTTTTCAGTGGTTCGCTCAAGGAAATCTTCAAGCTGCAAACGCATGAAAAAATATATTTGTGCCATAGGTTATATCCAAGGCAAACTTCCAGTCAAATAACCACAGTAGGCTATAATTTGGTGGCGGTATTTGAATTCCATTATTCCTTCATATTGAAATGTTTCAATGCAACAAAAATACTTTGAAATAATTAAATTCATCCCGTCTGTAAGTATAACCAAGTAAAATCTCACGAATAGTATGTAATTCTACTATATATTACTGGCCATTTCATGCATCTCCAACATGCAACATCAGCAAAAAAAATTGCTTCACATTATTTTCGAATATTATTCTGTTCTTAAGAAGATTGATCTAGTCAACGCTAGACGCTAACGAGTAGGCTATCATATAACAAGTTGTTTGTACCTTTCTTTGCATGTCGTTCAGTTGTTTCTGTTGTTTGCCCTGTGCTTCTTTCATATCTTGTTTAATCCCGATCAACTCCTCTTCCTTCATCGCAGGTACAGGACTTACGTGATTGGTATTTTGATGATCCAAAAACCTCTGTAACTGGGGAACACAATAGTAAAATTAACTGGCAAATAAACTTTTCAAGATATACTCAAATAAATGAAGATAATCGTATGTCGGGGCAATCCTACTATAATGGAGGAAAAACCTGAGGATGTTTTTTTGTTTGTTGTCCGCCAATCACGTCCAAACGACTGGACCGATTGGAACCAAATTTTCAAGGTATGATTGTGGTGCCCCTGGGATGATTTTTAGCCAAAGAAATTTTATTTGACAAGTTTATACATACATACAGAATTCCTCAATTATCATATTATTGTTAACGTCCGTAGGACGGGTACATTGTTTATAATAATGCCATATTAGTCAAATTAAAACCATACTTGTAATGTATTGCATTGGACTGATTTTAGTTACTTATGTTGGAGTAGAAGATTGAATGCTGTAACTGATCTTTAAGGAGACCGCATGAATATAAGAACCTAACTAATCGAGTGGTTCAAGGGACATTGCTTTAAAAAATATTATTTACATATATACCAAAAGTCTTCTAAGACATACAATATAAAACAATATTACCTACTTGAGTCTGCAATTGTGCCAGCTGTTTCTGCTGAGTCATCACTAATTCATAAAGGTGTTCTTTTTCATATTCATTCCCCATTTGCCTCTGCTGTTGGATGAACCCCTTCCCTCTTTGTCCCTGCTGTTGGAGAAAATCATTCCCTCTTATTCCCTGCTGTGGGATGAACTCATTTCCTACTTGTTCCTGCGGTTGGAGATTGCCATTCCCTATTTGTCCCTGCGGTTGGAGATTGCCATTCCCTATTTGTCCCTGCGGTTGGAGATTGCCATTCCCTATTTGTCCTTGCTGTCGGATGAATTCATTCCCTACTTGTTCCTGCGGTTGGAGACTGCCATTCCCTATTTGTCCCTGCTGTTGGGGAAACTTATTCCCTCTTTGCCTCTGCTGTTGGGTGAAATCATTTTCTCCTTGTCCCTGGTGTTGGACATTTCTTCCACAGGAGACACCTTCATTGAAAATAATGGAGGAATCATGTTTGCAAGGGTAGTCTTCTTCTTGGTTCATTTTTGAATTAGGTAATTGAGGCATGTAACTGATGCTTTCAGGTGTGTGATGGGTCACTGTACCTGTGGTCTGTTGTTCTCCAAGGTAGCTCTCTAAACGGTTCATTTGTTGCTGATCATCCTCATGTGGAAGCGACTGATAAACAACATGTTTTGAGGAGTCTTTCGACTGATTTTGAAACCTCATCTCTTGTTGATTTTGTTCAACAGTAGATTTTAAAATACTAACAGGTGACCGTTGTTGAATCCGTTCATCATGCTTCACACAAGAAGATGACGGAGTATTAAACACAAAACTCTGGTCATCATCTCCCATATCTGAGTAATTCTCAGGTATGTAAACATTAGTTTCAAGTTGCGCTGGTAGGATAGGAGGAGAATGCGAATTGTATTTTTCATTTGAACGTAACGGGACTGCAACCCTTGGAGTTTTAATAACCTCAGGAGCAACAATCAAAGCGATGTTGAAATTCTCGTTCACTCTAGGAAAATCTTCTTTGTTTTTTAATTCTGGAGATTTTGATGGGAGTTCAGTTTTTTTGGAGGTTTTCTTTGCAGGCTGCTTCTTGTTAAAGTTAATGCGGGCGAGACTAGCTTTCGTTTGTCTTGGCAGTTTTCGATTAGCATGATTTGGTAGGGAGCTACTCGAAGAGTCTTTATTATAAGATGAACTTTTAACATCTTCTTGCTTAGGGTGAGATTCATCAACAATAATGGATGAGTCACAAAGTGAGAGATCAGGGACGGAAGGTATGACGGAAAAATGTGTCTACAAGTAGAAAGAATATTGCATGCGAATGTCAAGTTTTTGAAATTTGAATTAAACATTGAAATTGATAGCAACAGTTGAAAATTAAGCATACAAAAATCAGGAAGGTAACGAAGAATATATTTAATTTTTTACACATCTATACATGCAATTTTGAAAATAACTGACTTTAGATGCCATGGGATGCGGTGTTGGAGAGGAGACTGGCAAAGAATCATCCAGAACATCAGAACGAGTGGCAAAACAACTTAAAAACACATTAAAACAAAATATTAGAAAAGATGAACAACGATTTGCAAGCATCATCCACAATCATAAAGTTTGAATGTGAATAAACATAATAATAATTAGGTTAACTTAAGTTTAAAATTGAATTTTTAATAATTTTGTTCGTCCAGTATTCAGTGTTTTACATCTGTACTGTTACTATCAGAATATTGTGGAGATTTAACAACCTTTCTTCGCCATCAACAGCTTTCTTGAACAACCTTTCTTCGCCATCAACAGCTTTCCTGAAGTTCTCCGCAAGCATACCGCTTTCTTTCGTTTCCAATTGGAACAAAACACTTTGACCGCGCTGTAGCTCAGTTGGCTGGAATGGATCGAGAAGAACAAAATAAGGGATAATAATTGATTTTGAAATGAAAATAATTTTACGATTACCACACTTCATTCTAATTACTTTAACGACCTGATTTCTACAAAGAATGGTACTCGAATACAACTAGTTCTTATAAAAACGATATCATAATGGTGAATTTAAAAGTAATATCCTCGCACAAATGTCCTTATTGTAAATACGAGTTACATACTGCTGTAAGCATACAACATCATATGCTAAAATATAAAAAAGGCCCGTCTCGATTGAGTCCATTGATCTATCAACGCCACAAAACACACCAACAAGCAGCAGCAAAATCAAAGTACAACCCCAAGAACCCAAGAACCACCAACATCAATTGTAAGACTGAATTTTCTGAGTTTTACAAAACTGGTTTGATATTCATGTCACTAACACAAATGTATCGACACAAGCCGATTTGCCACTCGACAAAATTTATCAAAAACACGATATGGAAAAGAAATGAAAATATAACAAACAAGTTATAAAAAAAGAGCATGGTTTCACACCCCTTATTTTCTCGATTACTGGCGGGTTGAGACCCGAATCATTATCATCATCATCATCATCATCATCCAACTTTTGATTATACAAGCCTAAATTAATCCTCTGCCGAGGGTGTGGCATGTCTGGCTTTCCTTTCTCGAAAGTGCCCTCTCCACACAAAGCGGTTGTGAGGGTCTGTAAAAACCATACCAAGCGCTTCTCTGTCTTTCTGGACTACTTCTTCCCATGTCTTCTTTGGCACTCTTCGGCACAGCCACCTCAATGTTGCACACTTGTGCAATCCAACCCGTACTGCGCTCCACATGTCCAAGCCACCTCAACCTATTGGAGTGTAGAACCACCTCCACATCACTGATACCCAATTTAGATAGAAGAGAGGAAGAGCTGACTTCCTCCTTAGCCTTGATGTTGCAAATCCAGCGGATCATGGCACAATCATTTCTTTTCATTTCATTTCACAGTCATTTCATTTCATTTTCGGTTGAATGCTTAAGATATCACAAGAACAGAATCGCAATCATAAAGTCAAACAATATCTTAATGACTGTAGATGATTTCTCTCTAGCCTCTTTCTTTTCTTTTTAAAAGATATTTATAGATTACTATTATTACTTATATGTTTAGCATATAAAAAAGAATGAGTATATATATATTTTATTTCTAACTAATTTATTTTCAAAGTTGTATTATTTGATTTCAAAGTGTAATTAGAAATGCAATTACTAGCTTTATGTATTTGTATCTACAAAGTTTTGCTATGGACGCAAACATGCATGAAGCATTGTAAAAATTCTTTTAATGCTCCACAAAGTTTCGAAGCGTCAACGTATATATGATTAATAAATATTAATGATATTTTTAATATTTCTACAGTTACTCCGATAACATACGTACTGAAATAACATCAATATATATTCACAAGGTCAAAATATCTATATATATTTGTACCTTTAGTTGGACTCCTTCACTGAATGAACACAACTGAAACTTGTGCAATCCATTCTAAAAAAGAACAAAAACCAAACATTCACAAAAAAACTATTCCTTTCCCATTCAGACAAAATTAAACTGTTTTATAGAAAACGTTCATTATGCCAATTCGGCATTCCTCTGAGATTTTTAAATTGTTTTATGCGAGACGGCAGCCTTTTAAAAAGCAAAATTTTGTGAATAAGTTTACAACCCTTTGTTCAACAATTTGATTTCTCATTTGCTTTTTGAGTTCAAAGAAACTACAAAAATTACGATATATTAAGGTTGTGACGCTTTGAAAGTAACAATTCTGGCCTCCCATCAATTATCTGTGTTTCTGTTACAAATCAGTTTGGGTTGTGACGCTTTTCAATACTAGAGATAGGAAACAAATGGAATATCTAATTGTGACACACAAAGATCCTTTTTTCCATACAATTTCCTTTTCTTTTCAAGACTCTCTCTTAACTTTACTAAACAATATTTAAAACATATCAAACCTTCTCTACGAATTCGTAGAACATGGGTACAGAAGAATTATTGAAGAATACAACAAGAAGGTAGTTGTTTGGAGGGCTGCAAACTCTGAAAGAAAATATCTGTTCTTATCTTATCAAATTTACGACCACAAGATATTTAATTTCATTCATTCATACTTTAACAAAGACGTGCTAGTGTTGTTAACAGTGTTAAAGTATTCCACCAATTTACCGGTGATTTAAAATAGCGAGCATTACGCAATAGAGTAGACTGTGCAAGATATACAGTAAACTTGGAATTATGGCAAAATGGCTGTCAAATGGAAGGTTTGTGTTCTCAACTTTAAAGATGTAAATTTGTGGGTACCTTTCGGATATTTGACTGCTGCAAAGGAATCGAGAAATCACCAGCGAAACCTTTGTGTTGTGTACAGTGGGAACTCCACTTATCCATCTAAAATAAGAAATTTATAACAGCTTCCAGTTTGTGAGTAAGTTAGCTTTTTATTTTCTTAACCTTAGAAAGAAAAGGAAATGCTGGTGTTCAGTAAAGAATAGCTAGCTACAAATTTCTGTTTCGTTGTTGACATTTTTTTATAAAAAAGATGTACAATCAACATTCACTATCTCAAACCCCAATGGGAGCGGCAAAAATGTTCTACATAGGGGATGTTCGACATAGTAGAAAAATTGTATTTTACATACTTCAAAAAACAGTAAACCTAAATATTTTGAAGTATTGACTCCTATCGTTTTGAGAGTTTACCAGACATAACGGCAGAGAAAAGTTTCTTAACCGCCATACCGTATTAACATCACAAAAAACGAAATCTGTGAAAACTGTAATTTTATTCACTTACAAACCCACTAACGGAAAAGTGTAAACTTTTGGATCTGTCTCCAATAGCAACAATAGTTTCCGCGTCTGATCCATTGTTATGAAGCTGTGTATAACAAAAACAATAAGAAAGGATATTTTTATGGAAATTTTTAAAAAACAATATTAATAACACTAAAATTAATGTTTGTTTTATGGCAAAAACTATTTTGAAAACTTTTGAAATTACAAAACTATATAAAACATAGTATTAGAGCTTTGTATTTAACTCACCCGGTTTTCTCGTGATTTTGCCGACCTTGTAATGTTCTAGCTAACGTTGTGGGAATGATTGGTATCACGTTGATGTTGTGCAATTCAAATACACCTGCCAATGTTATGCATCCACCTGGAATAAAAACAACCTTTGAGATTATTTCATCTGCTTTGCTAGAAATCTCTTACTCCAATAAATTGATACTAACATCAAGTTTTAAAAAGTGAAGTAGTAGACTGGTGACCAGGTTTTTAAAGCAGTCAATACAATGAAAGGGTATATGATGATATGCAAAAGGACTAAAATCAAAATTACATGAAACAAAACAACAAATGTCCTCTTCTTCCTCTTGAAAACAACATTTCATCTTGAGCGAAAGAAACCTTCCAACATCTAATTTATCTTTACGAGATATCCAACTTCGCAGAGTCTGTATATAACAATAACAAATTGAAATCCTAAAAAATCAGAAGGTTGACATGTCAACCCATGCTAGCATAGACGGATGTTAAGCCGATAGATAGATAGGTATTAACCAATTATAAAGGTATATGTGAATGGTTTTATTTCGGCAAAAACATTATGATCATATATTTTATATGTTATATGTTATATATTATATTTTTTGTTAGTGTGTCACATTTTATACCATTTATCGAAATGTTTAATAAAAATGTAAAACAATCAACCTTCATTGTGTTTTGTAACTCCAGTGCACTGTGGGTAATGGAAGACTCATGATCGACAAACGCCATTCCGCTGCACAACTAAACAATATCCCACGAATCATTGACTATACGTACTTTTGAAATTGTAAAACTCACTTTAACAGGGATATTAACATCCCCCGGTAAACTTGTTGTTGGGAGACGAACATGCTTCATTCCATTCTCTAAACAAAATATTTAACTTGAGAAACAAGAGCTACTAATCACCTGCTACAATCTGCAACACAAACAAGCACAAAATTTTTAGTGGTTGCGTAGAGAATCTGCACTGCATATCTTATGAATAAATGACGGAAAACACAAATTCATTCCACGTTTCTCTACCTGATGTGAATTGGCCATCACGTCCTGGATCAAAGCGTCCAATTCTAAGAGTCAGTCTGCCATCTTAAATAATAATGTAAAATGTTGATTAAAAAACCTCTATACTTTTATACCTTAATTATGAGGAGAAATAAAAACTTTCTGATTTAAGATCAATCATTATTCTTTCTATCTGTATCAAGTACCATTTAAATTTTCATTGTGTTTTACAAAAGCTGTACACTCATTTTAAGAAAATACCACATTGCCTGATGTAGTGTGATTAACTTGTGTTACATTATTTATTGTATGTTACCAAGTTCCTTTGTGTTAGATAATTATATTGCAATTATCGTTAACAGATGAGATCATCATTGAAATACGTTTTCTGTACACACGTATATTTACTGTCTTGATAAGTTTTTGAATATTACAATGGTGACGAGGATAGAATCTGATGGGATCTGAACCCACGTGGGCAAAGCACAATGGATTAGCAATCCAAGCTCTCCAAGTTGCTGTTTTTTATAAGAAAACTTAGCTTGAGCCTCAAGTTCTTTTAATTTGTAACATTTTCAAGTTTCCTACCATCCCTTCCCTACTATCTGGGTCATAAACTAAATTGTTTTTCATTTTTGTTCTTCTTTTATTTTTTTGGGGTGTGTATGTGTGTATGTGTTTGCGAAATTCAAATAGGTAGAGTAGGGACAGTAACGCTGCTATTATTATATATAACAAAACATGTATCTTTCTAACTTTTGTTTTGTCTTTTCAATTAATCTGTTAAAAGTTTAAAAATTTAAAATAAAGACTGCAATTACTTTCACTTTTCGATTCGATTTCCCCGACAAAGAAACCGTCATAAATGCTGTTGTTGTGCAAACGAAGCTGCTTGTATGCCAAGTGTAATGTTGTCTCATCAACCAGCAGATCACAACCGCTGAAACAAGCAGAAGGAAACTAGAAACAATCAGATATTATAGGTGTATGTACCACAGAATGTGGCCCATTTTCCAATGGACTGTAAGTTTCCCTGTAGACCTAACAAAGTGATAATTTTCTTGTTCTGACAAAGTAAACCCAGGCTTTGCGATGAATCGCGTGCGATCGCTCTCGCACGCGCTGGCACACGCCATAATCAATTATCGCAAGCGATTTGTCGCTCGTGTGCTTTAATTTTCATGAGTGATATAATTCTTCGGTTTTTGACACCTTATTATCCAAGTACAGATTTAATCAAGTTGTTTTTCGCAGTAATAACGAACAAAGTAATTTTAATTTGATTAAAAACGTATACATTTCGAAAAGTTTGTAACATAAAGTATAAAAAGAAGGAAGATTTTCAAAGAGAACAAACAGACATGTTTACACGCGATACTGCAGGTTGTTTAAAAGTTCCATTCAACTTAGAGACAAACAAATGCAGAAAAACTATGCTGCATTCAATGGAAGATAAAAAGATCAAACCACAACGAAACATTCAGTTTTCAAAACAAAAGACACTTTCACAAAACCAATAAACATGCATTCGACTCTGAAGAAAATAAACACGACAGCTAGGTTTTAACGGGTTAACTGCAAAGTCGTCGTATTTTAACTTTTTAAAGCTGTTTTTGCTAGTGAAAATATGTGTCGTGACATTTTATATCATTAAAATTTCGATATGAAATCAAAAACCGTTCTCTGTTAAATAGGTAAATATGTGATTGATTGTCGAATTTCAGGATAATTGTATTACTACGGCACAATTAATTATAAGTGCCAATTCGTTGGCATTCTAAAGGTTTTTCTCAAAGGAATAATATTATTCCCGATTTCGAGGCCTGGAACGATAAAAAAAAAGAATTATGAAGAAAGTTACAAATTAGTTTTGATAGAATTTTGAAATGTTTTATATTCATCTCTTTTTTTATTAAATGTTGCTATTTGAATTGCTATTTTTTAAGTTTAATTTCTTTCTGTATTATTAGTTTTCGATCTATTATATATTTCGATCATTCTTTACTTTTCTTTTGTTTTGATCTAAATTGTTTCTATTTTGTTTTATCTCAAACATTCATGCGGAACAAGAGAAACGTCTGTACACCTGTTCGATTCCACAACGTTTCGTAACTGCTATTTCGAAACTGGCGGTTCAAAACATAGAGATGTTTTTATTTAAAAATAAATAAATAAAATATTCCTTTCACTTTTCACTACTTTAATGTGATAAATTTTCGCGGGATTAAATTTCGTTGTGAGCCATTTCCAAATATTTTGCGGTGACTTAATTTCGCGTTTCAACGTTTTTGAAGTGCGAAACGGCCAGTTTCGGAACCCACAGTTTCTAACGTCTGTACACCTGTGCGAGCAGTGTCAGTTTTAGACTAAATAGTCCATGTTCAAATCATTGCCGGCATGTCTCTGCAATGTTGTTACACAGATCCGAGCAACTAGGGAGAGGAGCTTGTTCTGCTAGTGTAATACGTCAAGAGTCTAGGCAATAGCTAGTGACTTTAAAGTCGCTTCAAAATAAAATTTTTATAGTGATGGGTGAAGACATTTTTAAGCTAACTAAAGACGTCAGTAAACAAAAAACTAACTTGAAAAAGAATGCACGTGCGGTCACACGAGCGATCGCACGTCACTTTTAATTTTCACGAGCGATGGTTTGTCGCACGCCCGGGTCAATTTTCAAATACTCTTGACAAAGACTGTAAACCACTAAATAGATTCTTCCCAGAAGGTCATTAGATTCATGTATCATTATATCTCAAAAAATATAATTTCAAAGTTTCAAGAAAAAAAATTTTGTACCGCAAAATACAGATTCAATAATCTAACCATATTTTCAACTGTATATCAGTAGTACAAAAAGTATTGACTGGAACAGTGACAAGGTGTTAAATGGGTCCTGGCATTGAAAATGATGTTTAGAAAGTCTTACCCAGATGATCCCAGAACACTTATGATTGCTTTTTCTGCAGTCGGAGCACGATTCCTATATGAAACCATGACTTTTAAAATCTATAACCAGAATGTTTGAAGCAGAGTAAGTTTATGCTCACCATAAAATTGCTCTTGTTGCTGGGAAATGGATATTCGTTGAACTGCTAGAAGAACAAATAGAATTCTCACACATATATATAATATTATTTGTCAAAAACTGAAACGTAAAATTAATATATATAAAAATCCATTTGGAGCGTCTGGAAAATGTTATGCAAGTACAAGACTTTTATTAAATTAGAGAAGACAACAATGATTTCCTATGAAAGAATTTTGTATATTCATACCTGGCTTTCACATCTTGGTTTGATACATCAAGTTTATATGCAACAACTTTATTTGAATTGTTCAACATTTTACTGCTAAAAATCTTTACTTGTATATATTTACAGGGTCACCCCAAAAAGTCATTTATTCCGTTTATATATACTATAGAAGTGATAGAGGTCTCTTTAATGACAATCTCTCTTAAATGAAACAAAATGAAATTTGCACGTGCATATCCACTGTTGTCAACGGAAATTATTGTGTAAAAAATCTAACGAGCGTTTTACAACAAGAGGGTGAATTTAAGCGTAGCAAAAACATTTCAAACCAAGTGACCTTTGAATTAGCTAAAAATCACTTTGACAGCTACACTTCTTCTACTTTTAATGAGGGCATAAAAATAAGGAAGAATTAGGGTCAGATTCAAGTTAGGCTCAGGTTTAGGGTTATTTTGAGTCAATGATTCTAATTTTACAATTTCTCAAGAATTAGCAAATTAGCAAGTAATTAGCATGAACTCAGAGATAATTTTGGACAAAATTTTATCAATGTTTTCATATTATAATGAAAAAGGAAGAACTGAGGAAGCAGCACTGCCGTCTTGAGCTGAGAAGAATACTATCGGGGAACAGTTTTGCAGGTTTCGTACAACCTTTTATATCTAATAATAATAATAAATGTTTTCAATTGAAAAACGGGAAATATATGGGCGCTATTCTGGTTTCGCCCCCCTAATTTTTTTGCTCAATTCGAATTATTTTTGTTACTTGTGATGAACGAAACAGAAAAAGAATAACAATTAACCAATAAAACATAACAACAATTAAATTAAAAGTTGAAATATTAAAAATATTAGGGGGGGGGGAGGCGAAACCAGAATGGCGCCCATATATGGGTTGTATTTTGAGTTTCTTCACTTTATCAATAATCTTTTCTAGACGGTTTGATTTTAAATTTATTTCAATTCTTATCTAAAACATTTTATCGAATTTCGAACTCATACAACCGCCCGCCAAAATGATTTGTTTACACGGCTTATAGTAAGGATTGGTTGAGGAACTTCGCCAGGCAATGTTCCCCAAACGGTCCGCAGTTTTCTTGTTTTCGGTGCAGTGCGGTGTTTTTCTAGTTTTCTTATTATTTTTCTTTTCCATTTCTTTATAACATAATTTCTTTTTCTTAAAAAGCTTTCAGATATCACAATGTCAATGATTTTCTTCTTTTCTTCCAGCCTTTCTGAAAACTTTTGCAAACTTTATATCGTTCGTCATTGCTGTGTATTTGGCTGGAACCACCAGACCAATTTCTCGTTTTCTTTTACCAACAACTTCTGCCTTCAAGTCTTTTCTTTTCTCGCTATCAGTTGTGATAAAATAAGATAAAGGTCGGGACAACTCAACAGACACGTGACCTACTAAAACAAGTTCACCATCTACAAGTTTATAAGTGATTACATCACATGCTTTAAAGAGGGTAAACCTTGTTACGAAGGCCGTACAATGCTGAAAGAGCAGTTTGAATATATGAATACGGAGGAATCAAACCCGTTTCAAGCCGATGAGAGTGATATCGCTGACGCGAGTCTAGACATGTTACTCGTCGACGAAGACAAGGAGGGTGACGAAGATGTGGAAATAGATATTTTGTGAAAGAAAAAAGTGCTTCTATTAAGAACCGCCTTTTATTTATGTTCAATTTTTCCGAATTGCAAATAAGCGCCCCCCCCCTCGTATAAGCGCCCCCTTAAATAAGCGCCCACCCCAGAGCCTCGAAAATTAAATAAGCGCCCGGGCGCTTAATCAAGGCATTACGGTGTACTTTCAATTTCGATTATATTTTCAAATATTTTAGTAGGCGGGAGATATAGGATTTTTTACTTTTTAAATGGTTTTTATTAGAATCTGTCTTAAGTTAAGAAAGAATTCGGATGTCGGATACAATTGTTGTTGCTGTTGGTTGTACACGTTCAACTTCCTTTTCATCCTCAAACAAAGACGAACAATATTGGTAAAGATTTACGATCGATATTGTCCTGATACTCTTCATAAGATCATTGTTTATGTTCAGAACGGGTTATGATTACTGATATGTAATACATTTCATTTCTTGATGTTGAAATTAAGTTGCCAATCTGACAACCATTTATGCAAATTGTTTACTGTACTATCCCGGGTGAATGGCCAACTCGGCCTAATTCCAGCTTGGTCTACCGATTCGGCCCAAGCCCGATACCAGCTCGGCCTAACTATTTGACGTTTCCTTTACTATTTTCTTCATTTATTTTAGCCTCAATATGTTTATATATTATTGTTCAATCTATCATGTGAATATCAATTGATTTGGTTCACTAATGATATCTTTAGAAGACTTTTTGTTGGTATATTAGCGAGATTTGCAAGAACGAGAACGAGAATGCAAATGAGGACTCGTCTGTTTGCTCGACGAAACGAAAGCATACTTCGAACTGCGCGTGCCAACTTCGTAGGCAGCTTCAAGATCACCCATAACAGTAGTTGTCATATGATAGGCTAAAAATCTATCTAGTATACCAAAGATGACAAAAAGTTAAAACCCTTCATTTTATTTGGTGCTGAAACACGAGAGGCGAAAGAATTAGACGAAGAATTCAATAACGATTGTCGGGAAGGCATATTGAAGAGGTGAACCCCTCTGGAAACCCCCCCCCCCCCACGGAAAACCCTTTGGAAAAGAACCCCCCAAAAAATCGGAAAACCGCAACAATTCTTATGAAAATAATTTTTATAGTCGAAAACAAGAAACAATTTTGATAATTGTTTGTCCTTTCAATAAAAACATCAGTACATAAAAAAGATCAATTCACACAGTGTGTAGTTAGAACGCTAAATTGTGTGCAATTGCACGTAAGTTCTAATGTGGTCTCGATTTGGGTAATCATCAACAATGGTCAATATTCTTGCATTACTATCGATATATCGATGCCTTTGTGCTGGAGGTGAGTGTCCTCCTTGGGCTTGAAGTATTTCTACCCGATTGACCGATTGCTCCTTTTTTAACATGTCAACAAACGTCCAAAATGTTGGATGTCACCCTGCATACTCACAAGGATTGAAATTGGCGATTCCGGCCTTCAATGTGATTGTTTGTACGTGGCATTTACTGAGCTGTCCTGTGGTACATATTCCACATCTGTAATGGAAATAAAGGAGGCCTGCGTGGGGCATTTCGCCGATATCGACCGATGTATGAATCCTCAATGTAATCTAATATTCCAACAGCATCTGCGTTGTATGTATTTCTGATCTCGTCACTGAGTTCTTCGAAGACTTCAACAGTGTCATTGGGAGGGGAGGCACAAATGCTACGGCCGCAATCATTCTTAAACGTAACGAAAATTCAGCATCGTTATTGTATCTTTGTTGTTGACCAAAGGCTTGAATAAGCAAAATTGTGGCACCTGTAAATAATTTTCTTTTCAGACACCTTTGTGAAATTTCCAGACAAGCAAATATATGTCGTTTGCTGCACGCTGCACGTGGAACAAGTTCCAGAAAACATTGAAAAATTTCATGGGGGATTGTTTCCTAGAACCCACAATTTCTGGGATGGGAAATAGTTTGAAGTGTAAAGCATGGTTGCTGTCTAAAAAAAGAATAGCCAATGAGAAGGCTAACGTTTAACATGACATCTAACGAGTTACCATACCATAAATAATTTTCCACGAGTTTCCAAGAATAATTTTGCACGAGTTTCCAAGAATAATTTTCCACGAGTTTCCAAGAATAATTTTCTACGAGTTTCCAAAAATAATTTTCCACGAGTTTTCATAAATAATTTTTCCACGGGTTACCAAAAATATCGTTCTCATTGCGAAACATAGAAGACGTCTTCTATCAGGTCAAGAAGATGGAAACAGTAATTGATCGGATAAATCTATGAATTTTACAACATTTTTATTTGATTTTTTATGGTAAAAAGAATTTACGTAATATTTTGAAATTTCAAAAGTTCTTGAGAATATTCGTAAAACGACTGTGATCTTTTACCTACCAATACATCTGCTTCTATATTTTGATTAGTTTTAAAGAAAATGTTTGATGTTAAAAAAGTCAAAATCTAACCAGTTGATTGTAACAAAGAACTGTGTTTAAAAACAAGTTTTTTTGCGTACGCGATCGTTGTCCGAAATCAAACGGACAATGTTGAATGTTGTTCTCGCTCATGTTACTGTTAAAAATGTTACTGCAAAGAAGGATGCTTTGAACGTGTACGATAAATGTTTGGCATTCGAGATTCACAATAATATATGTTAAACTATGTTTTAGTACCTTAAAACCTGGTTTAGGGCATGCCTAAACAAGGTTTGGTACTTTTCCATTAGTCCTCCCCCCAAAAAAATTTAAATATAATGGTTATAAAATATATCAGTTATTATATAAAGATTATCTTATTAAACTTTATTAGGGTGAAACCAATAAAACAAATTAAATACTTGGATTTTTTCTACTAGAAATAAGTTTTTCACCAAACATGAAAATTAATTATTTGTTAAAATAAAATTATTTGTCATTCAATTAGTTTGGCGGCCAGTAAGCCGCAATACCAGCTAAAACTTATAAAATAAATCTAAATACAAATAAATCTAAATCTCTATGTCGTTGACGCCACATCCATTCACACAGATACGAATCAAGCATCGACCGATGCGTCCCGCTGTGTCTTTTATTTCGTTCTTGAGCTGATTTCCAAGATCTCTCAACGGATTGTGTATGTGCACCTGTTATTGGATCAACAAAATTTATTGAGTGGTTGACCGTTAAATGGTTGAATCCCATTGCTGCCACACCACCATAGGCTCTCCAAAGATCCGACATAATAGCGGTGCCTTGTCTAATAGAACCTTGAATAATTGGAAGCAATGTTGCAGCACTTCGGTCTGGCACAGTGTACATAAAGCTCTTTGAGGTTTCACGGCAAATGCCCTCAAATACCCACTGTTGGGGTAACAAGCGTCCTTGATTGTTTTTTCGTCGCGTAAAAAGGCTTTCGTCAATTTTGACTGTGGTGTTCGGCCCCCGATAACTAACGGATTCGTAAGCAAATCTGCAGCACAAACTTTACGCAAGTAGTTGTTAAAGTCTACCGTAGTTTCGTGAGAGATCCCCAGTTCGTGTTCTACAAACTTTATACTTGTGATTTCATGTGTCCAGCAGTATGTAAAAAGAACAATATCTCAGTAACTTGTACGTGAACCCGCCAACCAAGTATCTTTTCTTATACCAACTTCTGTCCTACAAGCGCGAGTACGACATCTCCATCTATCTCCATTGTCCTTTAATTGCAACACCATTGCGTGACCATTTGCACAAATTCTAGGATTGTGCAAAATCCCTCTCACCTGTAAAAACTGAACGCTCGATTCCTTGTCGTGTACGATACCAGAAAGAGTTAAAAGATTCATGTTTCAAAACTAAAATACTAACTCAAACTTATCTTTGCTGTTGTTGTGTTCAGTCCTGTTAAATACTTCTCATAAAGTTAAAATACAAAATAATAAAGTCAATGGCACATGCAGGTGCAAATGCTGGTATTTTTCTGTATATTTCTGTTGTCTTTTTACAGTTATAAACGATCTATTGTTTTCTTTCAATGTATTATATAATTGAAAATATTTATGTTCAAAAATTCACCACACTTGTAGTAGAAGTGTTTGAGCCTTTCATGTTTTTACTAGTAATTTTTATTTTTTGATTAATAGAAAATTAAAAACCTTTTTTAACATTTATTCTATATTGCTCACATTTTTTTGGGGCACTTTATGATGTTTTGGGCACTTTATGATTTTAACATCTATTATATTTAATTTTATTTTGGGGGAGGGACTAATGGAAAAGTACCCAAGGTTTAAGTGACATAAACAAAGTTTAAGTGATTGCTTAAACTTAGTTTTGGAGGCCAACGAAACCAAAACAAGTTTTAGCGACCTTAATCTAAGATTTAGCTTACGTGATTTTGATTGACTGTCGCATTTATTTGATTGACATTTTTCTTGCTCCACAACAACGTACGAAAATCCGAGCAAATTTTTTGCAAACCCTCGTGTGGCTTTTTTGAGAATCGAGATGGATGAAGAGAATGGTTTTTTGAGAATGAATTGCTTCTAAATTTAGTTTTCACTTTTCCTACCAATCGAGTATGATAAGTGGAAGCCTTGTTTGGTGTTTTCTATAACTCAATAAGTTTTTCTTCTTTTTTAATGGTGATTTTCACATTTTCCAGCTTTTTACCAGTTATCGGTTACCGGTCATCTTAAAACTGCTACATAAAAGGTTATAATTGACCGTAACCTTTCAAGTAAATATTTTTGAGAAGATAAAAAATGACAAAACTTTATACCAAAAATTTGTAACCGCAGCGGTTATGAATAAGATTTTACAAATGCTCCGCTGAATGAGCGCGCTCCGGTATTAACAGTTTTTTAAGCAACAAGGTAATGAATGGATAAAAAAGAAATTTTTTTATACCACAAAAAAAATTACGAGTAAAAATAAATTCGTGAAATTAACTTTCGCAATAGCTATTTTTTCGCGGGAATAAACTTTCGCGATTAAGACTTTTCAAAACTTTCCGCGGGGTTTAACATTTGCAAAAGGTTTTCCTTTAAGTAACAGAGAGGTCTCATTCAGAATATCAAATATACCTTAGTGGTACTAATTTTCGCGGGTACTTATTTTCGCGGTTTTCGCGGTTTTCCCTCTAAACCGCGAAAATTTGGACTCGCGAAATGACTAGATTTTTTTTAAACCGCGAAAGTTAATACCCGCGACATTTTTTTATATAAAGTTGAATTTCTAGTAATTTTCTACTTGTGTAATTTTCTACAAACAGGCGGTTATAGAACAAAAATTTAAACAATTTCAATAAAGACAAGGTTATTTTTCTTTTTTCATTAGAAATAGTTAATCTATTAAAATTACATCAACTTCTTTTCGTGAATCACGACGGGCGTTTTCAAACATATCGCGAATGTCTTTTGATTTCACTTCTTTTTTCTGGATGTTTTAGTTTTTTCGTGAAACAAGAACAAGAAATGTTGCGGTTATTGCCTCATCTTTTAGTTCGGTGTATAATTCTTTCAAGAGAAACTCGTATCGCATCGTAATGGGAGTGTGACAATGAACCAACCGTTGGAGAAGTTGGAGGCAATGCTTTTGATTACTTAAGTTTGTAACAATTGGTTTAAACGAGTAAAAACAGCTATTATCGAGTTAAAGCTCTTATCGTTATTATTTCTTTTATTCTGAAAGATTGATTATAAAATTTACTAAATAACATTTACGAAAAAATCCTTAAATGAGCAAACCGCGAAAATAAGTACCCGCGAAAAATCTTTAAATGAGCAAACCGCGAAAATAAGTACCCGCGAAAAATCTTTAAAGAGGAAGAAAACAAATTTTTGATAATTATTTGAAAGTAAATTTTAGAACACAAAAAAGATATAAACGTAATTAAAACGCCAAATTATTATTATTTTTTTCAAATATTTGATGCTTTACATCTTTCATATTTCCTTTACCTTGCGTGTTTATAAAAGACTGAACCCGAACTAAAAGATTGACGTCATTGAGTTCAATAATAAAAAAACAACACCGTTTATTGTGACACGAAACCATGCCAAACTGTTGTGCCTTTGGTTGTACCAACCGGTCAAACCAACAACCTGAGTTAAGTTTTCATAGAATTCCGAAGGAACCTACGCTTAGAAGAAAATGGTTAGATAGCATTCGAAGAGAAGGTGATCTCCCAAAGGATGCTTTCTTGTGCTCGACTCATTTCGAAGATAGCTGTTTTGAACGTGATTTAAAAGTAGGTATTATTTCTTCGTGTTATCAAAGGGAAAGGAATGGGAATGCTGCGGGGTCAGAATTGACCCTAATTTTAGAGATCATGGAAGTTTTTTCGATATGATGAAATTACTATTCATTTCATCTTAGAGTGAATTGATGGGTTACAAAACCAAGCGAAAATTGATAGACAGTGCGTTTCCAACAAAATTTTCTTTTACATCAGTAAAAAAGAAAAAAGGATATCTTCAGAAAAACGAAGAAAAGAACGCAATAAGAGACAAGTATGAGTTTTAATATATACTACAGCTGAACAATTGTCTTTGTTTTTATTATTATTATTATTTTTATAAAAAGTTTCAGATAATTATTGATTTGTTTTTATATTGTTCTAAGTGTAAAAATTCGGATAAATGTAATTCATTTTTTACCAACTCTGTAAGAGCAAGGATGGAAACAAGTATATAATGTGTATATCAAAATAGATCTACTCTTGAAAAACACACTGCCTTTGTTTTAGCTCCTCGATGATGCCATGTCTTCATTTTCAAGTGATCCAGGCGATAGTATTCAAGCCGAAAGTTTTCTAAATACCTCAACGATCCACGAAAACAACAATGCTACTACCCAAACAGAACCACAACCCATGAAAATTGATAAGTCAATAGACAATTCAAAACGGTACACAACAAGATCAATTCAATATCGACAAAAGCATTTTTCTCCTCTATTCATTCTGATGTTAAAGAAGTTAAATGCATAAAAAAGAACCCCAAAATGAGAGATGGAAGTATGAACACTGAATGGACGTTTTCTCCTGTTAGTGACGTATTGTTTTATATAAATGAAGTTTCCTCAGTGAATGATGATATAAACACTAATAACATGTCAGACAGTTCAGAAACAACTGAAAGCTCTTATGAGTGTTCAAGTAATGACGATGCTTTGTCAGAAAGTGATGAAGACATTAACAAGATTGATTTACCTGACAATGATTCCAAACTTCTTGTCTTTTGGTCATGTTTACTACCTCTCCTTAATTTTTGCCAAATTTGCTTCCAAAAAGCACAAATCATCAAATGCAACATTCGTGGTACTTTGTTGACGGTTTCCTTTTTATGTGAAATACAAGTGAATGGCGTTCTCAGCCAGTATTATACAATGGTTCTGCTTCTGGTACTCTCCTATTTGCCTCTTCTATACTATATTCTGGCAATACTTATGAAAGAGTGAATGAATTCATGAACATTTCCAAGATACATTTCTTCTCCAAAACTACATACAATAAAATCCAAAAACAATCTTTTTCCAAGGTTACTGGAAACTGGTGTGTCAAGCAAAGAAAATAATGCAAGGGGAAACATTATATAAACGATTTATTAACAACTACTTTTGAGTTAAAATCATCTGACAGAAAAGCGTCACTGCCTAAGAAAGCAGATGTTCCAAAAAACATTGCTCGAATTGAAAAGCCTAATAAAGATTTGGCTATTGCTACTCAAAGCACACGATTTCAAACATAACATTTCAGATTAAAACATCTGGTTACATTTTTATTTGAATGCATGTTTATTAATATATAATATATATATATACATTTTATATATTCATACAGCCACAGTTCTTGTATTATCGTCTTTACTTTCTTTGAAGGGTATGTATTTACCGCTTTCTGAAGGAAAAGCTTCGCGTATAGCCCATAATGCACAAGATGGAATTACCTTTCGTACCCCTTTTTCTAGCCTATTGTGCACCCACCATGTGTATTGTTTATATCCTGCAAAACGGTATGATCTAAAAGAAAGATGAAATTGTAGGCAAGATGATACTTTATTATAATTTTTACTGCAATGGTTGTGTAATTTTTGATGTAACATGTATCATTTCTTTTGTAATATTTTTTTTTGAGAATATCAACCTAAGACCTTACTCGTGGGTATGTATTATTCTGTCTCCTCTCAAGTTGTTCAAATGTTGTCTCAAGAACTGATTTATGTAAACACACCACTTTGAAGTTATCTGTCTCTGTTACACAGCAACAATCTAAATAAAATAAAATAACATTAGAATGCCAAACAATCCATAAAAGGTATAGATACCGGAATGTGTATATTTTATCTAGGTAAAAAATGTTATATAAATATATGTTATTAATACATTTGTTTCTTAGCTATAATATGAGTTATATATATGATGTGTAATATTTATATTTATGAATCTTTGTTGCTACCTTCAAAGTGTTCATCGCTGATTTCGTTAGTGTCTCGACAGCATAGGCTCTCTGTGTATGTTTGCATTGGTTTGCAGTGACCACATTGACACCAAACTGTATTTCCAATACGACATATTTCTTCTGCTTCACTATCAGTGCCTGTACTATCGTTCTCTGTGAGGTGTTTGTCTTGAGAGAGTTCCTGGATTGTAGGTTCAAATTGATAAGGCTTCAATATGAAAGGCAGATTTTCTTCAAACATTTGAACGCTTTCATCATTCGAAGAATAACTGTTTTGGCTTAAATTTTCCATTTTCAACGTTCGCTCACTTCCAAAACTTGCTTGAAGATATTTTTTTGAACTCAATTGCGTCATAAGAATTTTTAGAGCCCAGTCTTGTTTAAAGAAAAATCTTCTTTGAATGTAAACAAAGTTCACCGAACTTTGAGGTGCAAAAATATAGTTTTACAATATAGATTTGAAATTTTATTCGATATTTTCTCATTCACTAAACTATTTTCAGTGGAATGTGCCATATTTAAAAAAATTGTTTTCTTCCCCTTTAAATGAGCAAACCGCGAAAATAAGTACCCGCGAAATTTAGTACCACTAAGGTATTTAATAGTAGTAACATTAATATATAAGTCTAAAATCAGGGTGTGGTTATGCAGAATTTGAGAAATGAGATTTGAAAAGAAGCCTATTAAAAAAAAAACACATGATAACATGGGCCTATTGTTTTACTTTAACCAATCATATGCGCGTATTGGTTAAACTAGAATGAAGATAAGAAAATCAAGGTTTAAGGACGATAAACTAAGTTTAAGCAATCACTTAAACTATGTTTATGTCACTCAAACCTTGTTTAGGCATGCCCTAAACCAGGTTTAAGGTACTAAAACATAGTTTAACATATATTATTGTGAATCCCGAATGCCATATAAATGAGCTGTGTTAAAACTGAATGAACGATTTCCTCGCGTAATTTGATTAATTTTGAAACCTAATTTTTAAAATATGAAATTGAATCCTTTAAATGTTTGCTTTATGACAGATGTAAAGTCTTCGTAAAGCATGAAAAACCATTTCCAGACAACTGAGCAGAAATTATCAAGTCCGCAAGGAAAACTAAAAACTTACAAATCATGTTGCAAAAAAAAGGTTTAAAAACATCGTCAACAACAGTTGGAACACTACTTTGAGTTTGACAAAATCCTTAAATTCGCCTTAAGGTGGCAATTCACCTTTTTAAAAACAAGTTTCGTTACCATAATCATTTAAATTTGTTTGACTAGACCGGTGGAGCAATTTCGATGAAAACGTGACCTGTATACTCTAGGTGTTTTATAGTGTCCTAAAGGGTATTTTTGGAGAAGAAGATTTTTCAGATGTTTCAAATTCTCACCATGCAATCTGATTTAAGTTTATTGACAACTTCAGAGGGAATGGCGATGGGGCGAGCGTAGGACGCTTAACTTCAGAGGGAATGATGATGGGGCAAGCGTAGGACGCTTAACTTCAGAGGGAATGGTGATGGGGCGAGCGTAGGACGCTTAACTTCAGAGGGAATGGTGATGGGGCGAGCGTAGGACGCTTAACTTCAGAGGGAATGGTGATGGGGCGAGCGTAGAACACTTAACGTCAGAGGGAATGGTGATGGGGCGAGCGTAGGACGCTTAACTTCAGAGGGAATGGTGATGGGGCGAGCGTAGAACGCTTAACTTCAGAGGGAATGGTGATGGGGCGAGCGTAGGACGCTTAACTTCAGAGGGAATGGTGATGGGGCAAGCGTAGAACGCTTAACTTCAGAGGGAATGGTCATGAGGCGATCGTAGGACGCTTAACTTCAGAGGGAATGGTGATGGGGCGAGCGTAGAACACTTAACTTCAGAGGGAATGGTGATGGGGCGAGCGTAGGACGCTTAACTTCAGAGGGAATGGTGATGGGGCGAGCGTAGAACACTTAACGTCAGAGGGAATGGTGATGGGGCGAGCGTAGGACGCTTAACTTCAGAGGGAATGGTGATGGGGCGAGCGTAGAACGCTTAACTTCAGAGGGAATGGTGATGGGGCGAGCGTAGAACGCTTAATTTCAGAGGGAATGGTGATGGGGCGAGCGTAGAACGCTTAACTTCAGAGGGAATGGTGATGGGGCGAGCGTAGAACGCTTAACTTCAGAGGGAATGGTGATGGGGCGAGCGTAGGACGCTTAACTTCAGAGGGAATGGTGATGGGGCGAGCGTAGGACGCTTAACTTCAGAAGGAATGGTGATGGGGCAAGCGTAGAACGCTTAACTTCAGAGGGAATGGTGATGAGGCGATCGTAGGACGCTTAACTTCAGAGGGAATGGTGATGGGGCGAGCGTAGAACACTTAACTTCAGAGGGAATGGTGATGGGGCGAGCGTAGGACGCTTAACTTCAAAGGGAATGGTGATGGGGCGAGCGTAGGACGCTTAACTTCAGAGGGAATGGTGATGGGGCGAGCGTAGGACGCTTAACTTCTGAGGGAATGGTGATGGGGCGAGCGTAGAACGCTTTCCTTCTGAGTGTTAAGAGAAGAATATCAAATTCCTGAATTGGAAAACGAAATCGTATTAGATAAGGTTCATAGTGAACAACTACGGATCGAACACGATGTTGACACCCTTTAGCCAGGATGAACTCCTGACGATAATTTACAACGACATGAAGAGGAAGTACCAGCTGGGCCACCTACTTTGTATAAACAATATTTTAGAAATTGCACACTTACTTAAGTTGTTCGTGGTGTCTTTAGAAACGCAAGTTTTTGAATATGAAAATATAAATAATGCAAATTTACTTGTTTTGAAAAGTTTTACATGCTTTATACATACTACATTCCAAAACAAAATTACGAAATGCAGGAAATAGAGCGTTTTTTATTCAGAACCGCTCACTACTAAACTAAATTTGTGATAGCATGGTCTCGAACCCAGAACCTTTCTGTTAAGAGCCGAACGCCATTACCATTGCGCTATAGCCGGATAAACTGTGGAGTTTTCTATAATTTTTAGATCACCTACCGTAAATGACTGATTAAACGCCCTAGGCGTTTATTTTAACAAACGAATTTTACTCTGGGCGTTTATTTGGGAGGGGCGTTAGTAAGGGAGGGGCGTTAATAAACAAAGTCCATCAACAAAAGTAATATAATCGAGAAGATGTACTTCGACTACATGATATCAAGTTTCTCGTCATTCTCTTCATCGTCATCGAGGAGGTGGAATGGCTGGGTCGCTTAAAGCTTAGCTTTATTCTGCTTCCATTCTCGAATGCGTTTCCTTTCAACTTTAAATTTTTCGGCAGCAGATCGGATGCTGTTGGTCTCTGCAAAGTTCACCGCTTTGAGCTTAAACTCAATGGTATAGCTTATTCTTGTTTCACCTTTGTGAGAACAAGTGTCTTCGTTACTTGCAGTATCCATTTTTATTTCGACACTGAAGATAGTACCATTTACGCCTCTGCAACTCTTTTTTCAAGTTTCAATTTACACGTGCCTTCAAAACAAATTCACAGTTTATATAGCGCACATGATACAGGTGTTGAAAATCACATTGGTCATGTTTTTTAATTTAAAAATAAACGGTCGTAATTATCCATAAAGTAAGTATGGCGAAAAGTGCTCCTTGTGAAAGTTTTGTAATGATTTATCGTGTTTCCTTTGAATCTGTTGTGAGAGGACATCATATCTATAAGGCAAAGTGGACTCCAGAAAAGAGAGAAATCCTAGTTTGCCGCAAAGACGAACGAGAAGAAGCGAGAGAACATGACAAGCATGCCATCGGTGTTTATTTATTATTTATTGCGAATATTTACAAAGGATAAAAACGTTTCAATATATTTACAATTAATTACAAACTAATATATACAAATACTGTTATCAATACGCGTCCTGTAAAATAAAATAAAAAGTTAAAAAAGATAGTAAAATATAACAAAATAGTTAAAAACGTAGTAGAATATATCATATATGACACACAACGTTGCCTCAATGTTGTAAACAACATTGCAACTAAAATACAATAAGAAATAAAAATATGAAAGTTATAACGTAAAAACTTATGATATTTCAAGGCATTTTTAAAGTCATTTTCTCTATATTTGCTTTTGAGACAGATTGGGAGATCGTTGAAGATCTTGGCTCCCATGTAGCTTAATGACCGTTTTCCATAATCCAGTTTGACGTATGGGATACGTACGAAGAGGTTTTTGTTTCTTGTGTTAACTTTCGTGTTTGCAAGTGTAAAGTAATTCTCAAAGGGCGGTTTTACGTTTCCAAGTAGGATGTCACGGACGAATAGACAAACTCTTTGTTTTCCGCAATCCAGTATATTTATGCTGGAGTTATTTTGTTGAGTAGCTGCTACTATTTCTTGTGCTTGACGTTCGAAGGATGTAATTCGTTTCACTTGACTCTGATTGAAGGTAGATTTCAGCAAAGAATTCACTGTTAGAAATGTTCTCATTCTTTTTAATAATCGAAGTCTTGTTGACATCTTCTTGAAGGTTTTATCGAAATGTGAATTTAAGTTTAGTGTGTGGTCTATCTCTACGCCAAGGTACTTGTAATGTTTTGTAACAAGGATGTGTTGGTCATGTATGTTTATGACGATTTCTCTATGTAACGTGCTCAATCTTTTAGACGTACCAAATAACAGCACTTCAGTTTTTCCTGGTTTCAAGTTCAATAACAGTTCGTTTTCTTTAAACAAGCAATACAGGTTTTTGAGGTCATCATTCAAAAGGTTTTCTACTTCATCAAGGTTTTTACTTTCGCAGGAGATAACAGTGTCATCAGCATATGTCACTATTTTCGAATGGACCAGATTGATAGTAATGTCATTAAAGAACAAGACAAATGGAAGAGGCCCTAAGATAGAACCTTGTGGTACACCTGTATAAACTGGTTTCTTCTCTGATAAAGTGTCATCGAAACAAACACGTATATGGCGGTCAAAAAGGTAGCTAGTAAAAAAGTCTAATTCCTTATCTCGTACTCCATAGCATTCGAGTTTTTCAATTAGTTTTTTGTGCGATATAGTGTCAAATGCTTTACTAAGATCTATGAAACATGCTCCAACTAATTTCCCAGAATCAACAGAGCTTCTAATACTGTCCAGGAGTGTTAAGGTGGCATGCTCAGTTGATTTGCCTTTTCTGAAACCAAATTGATAATCAGAAATAAGGTTTCCCTCTTCAAGATAAGCGGAAAGCTGAGAATGAACTTCACGTTCCATTATCTTAGACACGACTGATAAGATAGATATCGGACGGTAGTTTTCGATATCTGTTTTACTACCTAATTTGAAAACTGGAGTAACCTTGGCAATTTTCCAGTCAGTTGGATAAGTAGCAGTATTAAGTGAGAGGTTGATTAAGTAGGTAAACGCATACGTTATTTCATCCACAGAGTCTTTCAGAAGGTTTGGAGGAAGCAGGTCAAGGCCACATGATTTATTCCGCTGTAGTCTTTTGAATTGATTCCGGATGCGCGTAGCAGAGACATAGCGAAATTTAAATGTTTTAAATGTAAAATTTTTGCACTTTTTACTTTTTCTCCATATAAGATTGTTCAATGGAAACAATGGCTTCTTAATGTATGAAACGATGGTCGTGTAAAAGTTTGCAAAACCATTTGCGATTTTCAAAGGTTCTGATGTTAACTCACTATTGATTTTGACCGATTTACTGTTCATTGATTTATTCTTTACAGGAAATATTGACTTTAAGATTTTCCAGAACTTCTCAGGTCTACGAGTGTTTTCTGATAGTACGTTTTTATAGAATTTAGATTTAGCTTTACGTAGTGCGATATTAACTTCATTCCTTTTAGCCTTGTAGGCGTGGATGTCACAGGGTAATTTTGTTTTTCTCATTTTTCTAAGTAGCGCATCTCGAGTGTTTTGATTTTAGCTCATTTGTTAGCCACGGACAAGGCTTTCCACGCACTCTTTTCTTTATCAGAGGAGCGTGTTTTTGAAATACATCCAATAAAATATTCTTGAGATGATTCCAAGCATCATTAACATTGTTATATTTATCGATTTCATTGATTTTGGACTCACGAATGTCTTTTTCCATTTGTTGAGGATCATAGTTTCTATAATCTCCGAATTGAATGATTTTAGGAGAAAACTTTGAATTGTTGATTTTATAAACGCAGCCAACCATATCATGGTCTCCTATGGACATCGGTATAACATTTGTTTTCATATCTGTCGGATTGATATTTACGAATATTAAGTCTATTAATGTTGACGTATTATGATGCAAATCAAAGCGTGTATCACTTTTAATCACTTGAGACATGCCATTAAGCGTAAAAATGTCCTTTATTTCTTTGTGATCCAGCTTTTCAGAGTAGCAAAAAAGATGAGACAAAGATGAACAGTGAAGTAGGCCATGTTCCGATAAAGTTATCGAAGTTATTGGTGCAATTCTTAGAATCAAACTGACAAAACATGGTCGAAGTTTGAGTCACTGGGAAAAGATACAGAGAAGTTAGACTAGTTGTGCCTGGAACGTACTTGTGCTACACCAAGAGCAAGAAGATCGCAGATGTGTTGTTTAGCGAACTGAATAGAAAGAGTAACTTGTATGAACATTTTACGCTTAAAATTAGTCAAACTGTTTCAAAATATCCACACTTTAAAGATTAAAGAAAGTAGTATTAATTTTGCTGTGAATCAAATGAAAGCCCACGGGCGTTTATTTTAATTTTTCTCTATGGACCTGGAAGTTTATTCGGGAATGGGCGTTTAATCGGGAGTGGGCGTTAGTTAAAAAATTTAACTTTAACCATGGGCGTTTATTCGGGAGGGGCGTCAGTTCGGGAGTGGGCGTTAGATCGGTCATTTACGGTAAGCGATAGAAATCTTATAAGCTAGCGTCTGTGCACGAAAACGTAGATTCTTAGAACAAATGATGACGTATTTAAGCTATATATTATATATCTTCATTTCTCTTATGATTCATTATAAAGCACGTTTATCGCGGAGATTGTAAGCTCGCAACAACTCTTTTTCATGTCTGGTGTAGCCCTGCGTTAAATTGGCTAAGCGCCTCTGGACCGTCAGTGTCTTCATTCAAAATCGTTTATTTAAAGGTTCCCCTGCCATAAAACTTCTGATTTCCGTTCTTGCATGGACATCTTCCAGCTTTAATCTATCGATTAGCTTCCAGACTGTCGGATGGTGATGCGACATGCAGTATTTTAAATATTAGATTATGTTCCGTGGTAAAATGCTAACTTCGAACAATCAAACAAAAGCTTTCATAAATTGATTTCTATGACTCATTTGCTAGCTTGGCATAATTATTTGGCGACTGACCTGACTTATTCTCAACACTATTTTATGGCCAGCCTAAACGCCTTTCTTATAAAGTAAAATGCGTGCATATGTAATGAGACTTTCTATTCTATTTGTTCTGTTTCTATGGTTATTGTAAAGGTACAGATATTTATGGAATATTTTCTTTTCGCCATCGTATCTCTGGACCTCAATACTTAAAATCTCATTTGATAATCGTTCATATCAGAGAGAGCTCTTATCACAAAATCTTTATTGAACAAATACACACAAGCTCCGTCACAGGAACGTGCGGAAACCTGCACTCGAAACCCGCATTTGTTGCACGATGTCTTGTTGTTCCTGTCTCGCATGATGGGTGCACAACCGCTACAATTTCGCACATCGTTTGTTGTTTTTTTTAGCGAGGCTTTTAGAACGCCCATTAAGCATTATCATGAAGACCTGGACCCGGAGTTTTTAGTGTATTTAATTGCTCCCATTTGTGCCACGGTTATTTTTTATTCATAACCGCTCACTAATCAACTTTGTGATAGCATTGTCTCGAACCCAGAACCTTTTGATTAAGAACCGAACGCTTTATTAAATATAACTTTTTAATCATCAGTTTTAGAAATTCTATAAAATTAGACACAAAATGTGCCCTAATGTTCTATTTTATCAAGCATAATGAGAAATCTTTTGGAATTTAAAGAAAAATGCATCGGCCTACGATATTTTTTGGATCAGCAACGCGTAGAAGGTTAGAATTAAAAATCTCAGTAGACATATCAACATCCACTGAGTTATAAAACTTGGACCAGTTTGCATTCCAAAGGTCTGAGTTAAACGAATTAGTATTAAAATCCTAGCCCTAACCCTGTAGGTAGACCACACTCAGCAGGGACGTCAAATGTTTGAGCTGATTTCTGTGTCCGGAAAAAGTAGAAATAAAGGTCTGAATGAGCAATCAAAGAAACTACCTCGACTGTCCAACGACCCTCGTGGGTATCTAGGATTTTCTTATTGCCGACAGGTTGCACACTTCGGTTTCAGAGAAAAGTTAAAATATTAATTAAATAATGGTTTACACAATTTTATATGTACAGTTAAGAAGTTATATAAAAGATAAAATGATTAGTAGTAAAAAAGGATTGACTTGAATAACGTGGAATATCGTAAAATAGAATGGAATATATATATATTATATATATATATGTTTGATTATTTTCAGTTCTAGACAAATACCGGAACACTTAAATAAGTTCTGTTGCAGATTAGAAAATCAGAAATGTACACCCTGATAGAAAGTGGTTCCACTAATCCGATTTTTGTTCAAAATTAGCTATATAATTACTATAAAAAAGGAAAAGGAGAATGAATGAAAAAAAATTTCATAAAATTCTATTTATCATCATTTAAATTTCTCTTAAAATTTACACTTAAAGCTTGCTTCATATTCTTCACTGATTTTCGGCCATTCCTGAAGTTTTAATAGTACACCCTTGCATTTTTTCTGACTCAGCAAAAAAACTGAAGCTCATGATGGTTTCTATTGTCTTCATTGCTATTGGAGTTAGTTTTTTTCAAGCATTTATCATTAATAACTCTGATTGTATCATTGCCATCTTCTTCATCACTTTCTACTTCTTCCTTGATTTTTCTATTGTGTACCATTGAGATGAACCCCATTAGATAAAACAGACTCACTTGCAGCTACGGTATCATCAAAATTCACAAAGTCCTCTGGATCGAGATTTTTCTGAATTTCGTCAAAGCCAAGGGATTTCTTTTAAAGTCTATTATTTGTCAGTAAGACTCGTTATAGAAAGCCTTTGTTTGGATGTATGGACTGCTGCCATTTTGAAACAAACCAAAAGTGATTTTTGATTGCAAACGATTTTCACAAAATTAAAAATCAAATGTTTAGATGATACAATCCAAACTTTCCCGTGAGATTTTTAACAAATGTTCTACTTAAATGAGGCAATATTATATATAGAACTGAAAAAGTTGGTTCCACTTAATGAAAGTTCCAGTTATCCGGATAAATTAATAGGGATTTGTTAAAGTTAATCCAAGTGACTGAGAAAAATGGTACCATTTTGTGAAAGTTCCACTTAGCAAGCGTACTGTTTTTTCGAAAAAACTTTGTTATCAACTGAGTCAAAGTAAGAAAATCCAATGAACATTAGAGCATGTCTGAGAATTTCGTTGTTTCATTCTAATGTTTATTTTGAAACCTCTTAAACTTCGTTTTCTTCTTATAAGGGTAAGACAGTGATAGCTTCATCTTCTTTTAAGGGTAAGACAGTGATAGCTTCATCTTCTTTTAAGGGTAAGACAGTGATAGCTTCATCTTCTTTTGAACAGTAAACAACGTTCATAGTATGAAATAAACAGCATGGCTCAAAGATTTGGTGGAAGTGTTTTACGGAGGGCTTCGAATAGAATTTTAAATGGGTAAGTTATTGTAATTCATGCTTTCGTTGTCAATTTTTGCTTCTCAATAATAATTATAATACCTAACATGTTAACGGTAACATGTTATTCACCTAAATAATGTTTTTAAAACTATAAACGGAACAAATGCAATTCTAAGGAAAATAATTATAATATCTTTACAATGAGTATATTTAAGATAAAGAAAATGGTGTGAGTTCTTTTTCATTTTCAGACCACTTTATCAAAGACATTTTGTTTCGTCACAAAACACCACTGCTTCTTCAGAAGGTAAATCTTTATTTTAACGAGAGTGCAAATAACATCTAATCTCTTTCCTTCCAATAAAATGTGAATCAACTAATTAAAGGTTTATTAGTAATTGAAAGTTTGCGCCCATTTTATGATCGTCAATCTGCATTGGCGATGTCAGCTTTTTGTACATTTCTCTATCAATTCCACACCAACATGTTGTTGTTGTTAGAGGTTGTTTCAACGATTGACAAACTATTGATTGCTAACCGTGGTGAAATAGCGTGTCGTGTTATGAATACCGCATCCAAGATGGGGATTCGAAGTGTAGCATGTTACAGCGATGCTGATAGAAATTCACTTCATGTTCGTTTGGTAAGGCTGCCATATTGCTTTCTATCTTTCAAGAAGAATTAACGTGTCAAAAGAACAACTTTTTGAAACCATCCTTTAGCCATATACTAATTTTTAATACGTAAATTTGCCAAAAAATAAAAAAAATTGTAAAATTGACATCAAACAGCAATATGAACATATTAGATGAGAGACAAGAATTTTATTTTAAACTATTTGCAATTTATAACAGAGTATTTATTAGGATTAACAGAAAGACATAATTGACATACAAAATAAAATTACACTTTATACTGACCAGTTATTCTTGTAATTTCATCTTCTTGTTCCAAAGCAGACAAAAAATTAAATTAGTTCAACTTAGTTTAAATTAGTTATTAAGTTTAAATTAAAAGATTACTAAAGAATTCTAAAAATGTTGTTAGAAACCTGCGTTACATCTCAAAGTACTTTAGCGGTGATTTTGCGTCTTGAATGTACAGTATTGGTCTTACCGGGCTAACTCAACTACTATACATTTGAATTTTCTCTTGATAATAAGTTTGTTTGCTTTCCTTACCAAAGGCTGATGAAGCTCATTACATTGGAAAATCACCTGCCACGGAGAGCTACCTGTTAATGGACAAGATCATTGATGTGGCTAAGAAAAGTAGAGCGCATGTAGGTAAAACCAACATAATGTATAGAACATAGATTTCGTTGCCCAAAAAAACCTTTTTGACATTTTCTCACAAGAATAATTACTATTAGTATGCATTTTACAAAGTGACTTCCCGAAAAAACATTTTTAAATTTAAAGATATCTGCTTATTTCGTGTTTAGGCTATTCACCCTGGTTATGGGTTCTTGTCAGAGAAACCGGAATTCGCAAATCTTTGTGAAGAGAATGACATCATATTTATTGGTCCCCCATCGAACGCGATTCGAGACATGGGCATAAAAAGGTATTTTGCAAAAGTCTTGGCTATTTATGCGACGTGATAGCTCAGTTGGTGCGCTTGCGATTTCGGATTTTAGAGGTTGCGAGTTCAGATGAGCTAAGAAGTAGGCTAGGTATTCATAGCATCAAAGATGATCAGGAGGTTCTGTTGGTTGGGCCATTTGGAGAGAATTGAGAAAGATAATTAAGTAAGAAAGTGTAGAGACTTAGTTGCTACTTGATAGTTGCTGGTGGAAAGCCTAGAGGTAGATTGAGAAAGACATGACAAGAGGTAATAAGGACAGATTTGCTACAGAGAAATTTGAGTTTAGATCTAACACATTCTAGATCAGATTGGAAGACATCCATTAATATGCCCCGTTCAACCCATGCTAACATGGAAAATGAGCGTTAAGCCAATAGATGGATGAATGATTTACACATTTTTCAGTGAACTTCTACACCCTCTAACATGCTGTCAGAAGAATATTTTGAAGATTAAATTTTGTTTTTTAGCACTTCAAAAGAAATTATGAATTCAGCGGGTGTTCCGTTGATATCAGGTTACCATGGTGACGACCAATCAGATGGTCGTTTATTAGAAGAAGCAAATCAGATTGGGTAATTTCTCTTTCATTTTTTTATAATAATAATAATGGAGTTTTACGGACATATCCACATATAACAGTGGCTCTTCGTATCCCAAAATTTAGGTTCTGGCGTACTTAGGGCACCCATTTGAGCGAAGTCTGAAGTCGCTTCACCAGATGTTCACCCATGATTTTTAACTAGATTTTAACACAACAAGTTTGCTCAACAACTCAACTGTAACTGAGAAACAAAGATATGTTGGAACTGTGGATTGAACCTGTCCGGTTTGGTTTCGGCTGCCGAAGCAATTATCCACCGAGCTATTAGCGCTTAAATTTTTTTTGAAACGTGTGTTTATAAATATATTTTCTGTTTAGCTATCCAGTCATGTTGAAAGCGGTTAGAGGAGGAGGTGGAAAGGTACGTTCTTTTAAAGTATATCATCTGCTGTACACTATCATAGATTCTTCTCCTTGAGATTTGCAACAACTTCACTTTTAAGGAATGTGTCACTTTGATATCCTTCACTTTCAGGGAATGCGTCGCTTTGATATCCTTCACTTTTAAGGAATGCGTCGCTTTGATATCCTTCACTTTTAGGGAATGTGTCACTTTGATACCCTTCACTTTCAGGGAATGCGTCGCTTTGATACCCTTCACTTTTAGGGAATGTGTCGCTTTGATACCTTTCACTTTTAGGGAATGTGTCACTTTGATACCCTTCACTTTCAGGGAATGCGTGGCTTTGATATCCTTCACTTTTAGGGAATGTGTCACTTTGATACCCTTCACTTTTAGGGAATGTGTCGCTTTGATATCCTTCACTTTCAGGGAATGCGTCGCTTTGATATCCTTCACTTTTAGGGAATGTGTCACTTTGATACCCTTCACTTTCAGGGAATGCGTGGCTTTGATATCCTTCACTTTTAGGGAATGTGTCACTTTGATACCCTTCACTTTTAGGGAATGTGTCGCTTTGATACCTTTCACTTTCAGGGAATGCGTCGCTTTGATATCCTTCACTTTTAGGGAATGTGTCACTTTGATACCCTTCACTTTTAGGGAATGTGTCGCTTTGATATCCTTCACTTTTAGGGAATGTGTCGCTTTGATATCCTTCACTTTTAGGGAATGTGTCACTTTGATACCCTTCACTTTCAGGGAATGCGTCGCTTTGATATCCTTCACTTTTAGGGAATGCGTGGCTTTGATATCCTTCACTTTTAGGGAATGTGTCGCTTTGATATTCTTCACTTTTAGGGAATGTGTCGCTTTGATACCCTTCACTTTCAGGGAATGCGTCGCTTTGATATCCTTCACTTTTAGGGAATGTGTCACTTTGATATCCTTCACTTTTAGGGAATGTGTCACTTTGATACCCTTCACTTTCAGGGAATGCGTCGCTTTGATACCCTTCACTTTTAGGGAATGCGTGGCTTTGATATCCTTCACTTTTAGGGAATGTGTCGCTTTGATACCCTTCACTTTCAGGGAATGTGTCACTTTGATATTCTTCACTTTTAGGGAATGTGTCGCTTTGATATCCTTCACTTTTAGGGAATGTGTCGCTTTGATATCCTTCACTTTCAGGGAATGTGTCGCTTTGATACCCTTCACTTTCAGGGAATGTGTCGCTTTGATATCCTTCACTTTTAGGGAATGCGTGGCTTTGATATCCTTCACTTTTAGGGAATGTGTCGCTTTGATACCCTTCACTTTCAGGGAATGCGTCGCTTTGATATCCTTCACTTTTAGGGAATGTGTCACTTTGATATCCTTCACTTTTAGGGAATGTGTCACTTTGATACCCTTCACTTTCAGGGAATGCGTCGCTTTGATACCCTTCACTTTTAGGGAATGCGTGGCTTTGATATCCTTCACTTTTAGGGAATGTGTCGCTTTGATACCCTTCACTTTCAGGGAATGTGTCGCTTTGATACCCTTCACTTTTAGGGAATGCGTGGCTTTGATATCCTTCACTTTTAGGGAATGTGTCGCTTTGATATTCTTCACTTTTAGGGAATGTGTCGCTTTGATATTCTTCACTTTTAGGGAATGTGTCGCTTTGATATCCTTCACTTTTAGGGAATGTGTCGCTTTGATATCCTTCACTTTCAGGGAATGTGTCACTTTGATACCCTTCACTTTCAGGGAATGTGTCACTTTGATATTCTTCACTTTTAGGGAATGTGTCGCTTTGATATCCTTCACTTTTAGGGAATGCGTCGCTTTGATATCCTTCACTTTCAGGGAATGTGTGGCTTTGATACCCTTCACTTTCAGGGAATGTGTCGCTTTGATACCCTTCACTTTTAGGGAATGCGTCGCTTTGATATCCTTCACTTTTAGGGAATGTGTCGCTTTGATATTCTTCACTTTTAGGGAATGTGTCGCTTTGATATTCTTCACTTTTAGGGAATGTGTCGCTTTGATATTCTTCACTTTTAGGGAATGTGTCGCTTTGATATCCTTCACTTTTAGGGAATGTGTCGCTTTGATATCCTTCACTTTTATGGAATGTGTCACTTTGATATTCTTCACTTTTAGGGAATGTGTCACTTTGATATTCTTCACTTTCAGGGAATGTGTCGCTTTGATACCCTTCACTTTTAGGGAATGTGTCGCTTTGATATCCTTCACTTTTAGGGAATGTGTCGCTTTGATATCCTTCACTTTTAGGGAATGTGTCACTTTGATATCCTTCACTTTCAGGGAATGCGTCGCTTTGATATCCTTCACTTTTAGGGAATGCGTGGCTTTGATATTCTTCACTTTTAGGGAATGTGTCGCTTTGATACCCTTCACTTTCAGGGAATGCGTCGCTTTGATATCCTTCACTTTTAGGGAATGCGTGGCTTTGATATCCTTCACTTTTAGGGAATGTGTCGCTTTGATATTCTTCACTTTTAGGGAATGTGTCGCTTTGATATTCTTCACTTTTAGGGAATGTGTCACTTTGATACCCTTCACTTTCAGGGAATGCGTCGCTTTGATATCCTTCACTTTTAGGGAATGCGTGGCTTTGATATCCTTCACTTTTAGGGAATGTGTCGCTTTGATATTCTTCACTTTTAGGGAATGTGTCGCTTTGATATTCTTCACTTTTAGGGAATGCGTCGCTTTGATATCCTTCACTTTTAGGGAATGGTGTCGCTTTGATATCCTTCACTTTTAGGGAATGTGTCGCTTTGATACCCTTCACTTTTAGGGAATGTGTCGCTTTGATATCCTTCACTTTTAAGGAATGTGTCGCTTTGATACCCTTCACTTTCAGGGAATGCGTCGCTTTGATATCCTTTACTTTTAGGGAATGTGTCGCTTTGATACCCTTCACTTTTAGGGAATGTGTCGCTTTGATATCCTTCACTTTTAAGGAATGTGTCGCTTTGATACCCTTCACTTTCAGGGAATGCGTCGCTTTGATATCCTTCACTTTTAAGGAATGTGTCACTTTGATACCCTTCACTTTTAGGGAATGTGTCGTTTTGATACCCTTCACTTTCAGGGAATGCGTCGTTTTGATACCCTTCACTTTTAGGGAATGTGTCGCTTTGATATTCTTCACTTTTAGGGAATGTGTCGCTTTGATATCCTTCACTTTTAGGGAATGGTGTCGCTTTGATATCCTTCACTTTTAGGGAATGTGTCGCTTTGATACCCTTCACTTTTAGGGAATGTGTCGCTTTGATACCCTTCACTTTTAGGGAATGTGTCGCTTTGATATCCTTCACTTTTAGGGAATGTGTCGCTTTGATACCCTTCACTTTTAGGGAATGTGTCGCTTTGATATCCTTCACTTTCAGGGAATGCGTCGTTTTGATACCCTTCACTTTTAGGGAATGTGTCGCTTTGATATTCTTCACTTTTAGGGAATGCGTGGCTTTGATATCCTTCACTTTTAGGGAATGCGTGGCTTTGATATCCTTCACTTTCAGGGAATGTGTCGCTTTGATACCCTTCACTTTTAGGGAATGCGTGGCTTTGATATCCTTCACTTTTAGGGAATGTGTCGCTTTGATATTCTTCACTTTTAGGGAATGCGTCGCTTTGATATCCTTCACTTTTAGGGAATGTGTTGCTTTGATACCCTTCACTTTTAGGGAATGTGTCGCTTTGATATCCTTCACTTTTAGGGAATGTGTCGCTTTGATACCCTTCACTTTCAGGGAATGTGTCGCTTTGATACCCTTCACTTTTAGGGAATGTGTCGCTTTGATATCCTTCACTTTTAGGGAATGTGTCGCTTTGATACCCTTCACTTTTAGGGAATGCGTCGCTTTGATATCCTTCACTTTCAGGGAATGCGTCGTTTTGATACCCTTCACTTTTAGGGAATGTGTCGCTTTGATATTCTTCACTTTTAGGGAATGCGTGGCTTTGATATCCTTCACTTTTAGGGAATGCGTCGCTTTGATATCCTTCACTTTCAGGGAATGTGTCGCTTTGATACCCTTCACTTTTAGGGAATGCGTGGCTTTGATATCCTTCACTTTTAGGGAATGTGTCGCTTTGATATTCTTCACTTTTAGGGAATGCGTCGCTTTGATATCCTTCACTTTTAGGGAATGTGTTGCTTTGATACCCTTCACTTTTAGGGAATGTGTCGCTTTGATATCCTTCACTTTTAGGGAATGTGTCGCTTTGATACCCTTCACTTTTAGGGAATGTGTCGCTTTGATATCCTTCACTTTCAGGGAATGCGTCGTTTTGATACCCTTCACTTTTAGGGAATGTGTCGCTTTGATATTCTTCACTTTTAGGGAATGCGTGGCTTTGATATCCTTCACTTTTAGGGAATGCGTCGCTTTGATATCCTTCACTTTCAGGGAATGTGTCGCTTTGATACCCTTCACTTTTAGGGAATGCGTGGCTTTGATATCCTTCACTTTCAGGGAATGCGTCGCTTTGATATCCTTCACTTTTAGGGAATGTGTCGCTTTGATACCCTTCACTTTTAGGGAATGCGTCGTTTTGATACCCTTCACTTTTAGGGAATGCGTGTTGTAAACAATGCTGATAGTTTCTTGGTTGCTTTACAATCCGCTCGAAGCGAATCCACAAAAGCATTTGGTGATGATAAAATGCTTGTTGAAAAGTTCATTGAGCGACCAAGGTAGAATCGGAATTACGTTGCAGATCATTTTAGCAGACTCTTACGCAATTGAATTTGTGTTAGATAACTTTTATTTTTTACTCTTTTGTTTCGTTACTTTTCAAGTGTTAGGTTTTCATTCGTGATTATAACAATACATATATATATATGTGATTATAACAAGATGCAATTTTCAAGGTTCGAACAATTCTTTTACGTATCTTTAATTTCAGAATTCTGAGAGTGCTTTAATATTCGGATTGTGTTTTGTTAGAAAATAGAAAATGTTTACATTGTTTTATTGGAAACAGTTTTATTTTCACCATTTTATAATTTTGTCTGTGCAAAAGTCAATGAACTTTCACATGAGATTGATTCATTGCAGACATGTGGAGGTGCAGGTGTTTGCAGACAAGTATGGGAACACTGTTTACCTCTTTGAACGAGACTGCAGTGTACAAAGAAGACATCAGAAGATTATAGAGGAAGCACCTGCAGTGAGTTTAATTGCATTTACACTATCTGCCTACCCCAGTGTCTGAGACGCAGGCAGCAGTATAATCAAAGCTATGGATACTAACTAACACCTTCATGTGGTGTTATCAAGAGATTAAGATAGAAGTATTGTTATTGTATACCATATTGAAGCCGGAATGGCTCAGTTGGTTCAAATCATCCCATCCTTCAGCATGTGAGTAGGTACAGTACGGCCATTTAATGGTTGCAGCCCGCAGTTACACACAACATCAAGCGCTAACAAGAAGCAAATAGGCTTTAGGGTTAATTCTTTATTATTGCTTATTGTAGTTTTGAATTTTAAATGATTTGCTCATTGCTCATATGTTGGTTAACTAATTTAGTGAACTATTACAGACTTCAATTTCATTCAAACAATTGTACACTTAAAGTCCAGGAACCTTGTTTTTTTCTCTGAACACAATAACTGAAACGAATGTAGAATAGAAATAGAAACGATTTTTAAGAGTTTTGGAGGTAGCACGGTTGTTTGTTTATTATTATTATTAACGAATAAACCTTAATATACTCAAATAAGGGAAAGTTGTATTCTGATAATACTGAACACTTTAGAAATCCAAGGCATGCAAGTGGGAGAATCCTTTCATTGTTGTCTAAATAATGCTCTGAAGAAGTTACATTCCTTGCTTCTATCGTCAATATAAAATTATTAATTGTTGTTGGCAATTATTGTTTCAGCCCGGAATGAGTTTAGAGTTGCGTCAACAACTTGGTGAAGCAGCAGTGAGAGCTGCAAAAGCTGTTGGATACATTGGCGCAGGTCAGGATACAAGTTATTTCATGAAATACTCTAATATGCATTGTGCTTTGATAAGATATTCCATATTCGTCTTTTCTCCTTCAATCTAATAGTGAAAATTACAGCGTACATTTTATAGACAAAGCTGAACAGATAAAGCCATCCAGGTCTGTTGGATGATGAGAGAATTTTAGTATCGTC
Source organism: Candelabrum cocksii (assembly GCA_963930725.1). Taxonomy (NCBI): domain Eukaryota; kingdom Metazoa; phylum Cnidaria; class Hydrozoa; order Anthoathecata; family Candelabridae; genus Candelabrum; species Candelabrum cocksii. The sequence goes on along the minus strand of OZ005670.1, from coordinate 991,582 downwards.
AGTAAATCCAGGACCATCCAGGATCAGTTTTTTAAGTGCATCAAAAGGAAATTTTTTGTGAGAAAGGAGAGTTTTTATATAAATACATATATGATACATTTCCTTTTTATCTTTGTCTTTTCTTTACTTGTCAGAGTGGTAACTACTTCATAAATTAAAGTTAGAAAAAGTTGAAACAAGAACTCTGATATGTATTAGAAAAACAACAGCTATCCAGCTAAATTGCACGAATCAACAACATCAAATCGATACTTGGAAACCATAAGGAATTCTCACCGTAAAAATCTTTAGTAAAAAGCAATAATGATATGATGCATAAATCTGAATTTGTGAACCCAAACAACATGTTTGCGCCACCATAACAAGGTTTTTTAAAAAAAATCGAAATTGAATGAATATAAAAATAAAATTTATTTTTAAATAAGTATTAGGAATGTTGTTCAGGCATATCTATCTGACTTACACGTAGGAATTAATATTAAGCATGAGCCAAATTAGTTACAAAGAGTTATTTGTTTATTTCTCCTATGAAATCGTTCTCATTTTTCAAGGCACAGTTGAGTTCATACTGGATGCAAGTGGACGGTTTTATTTCATGGAGATGAATACGAGACTCCAGGTAAGCATTGTTTCACTATTTTGAGTTGCGCCATCTTCTTCTTCCCATCTTCGCCACAGATTCACTTCTATCTGTTTTTCCCCAAAATTATTTAATAAAAATAAGATTTCATAAAAGTGGGTCAGGGTTGTCTGCAGAGAAGAATTTTAAAGCTTTTTTTTAATTTCTAGTGTCTAAATTTCATACTTATCTTTGTTTTGGGGTATGCGGGTCATGTAACATCTTTGACCTCATGGATATAAGCACCTGTGGCATTTATGCACTGCTGCTACAGAGTTTAAAATGCAGTTGGTATCTTGCGTGGGTTAACTCGCCACTGTTTTCCCTCTTACTGTTGTTGGCGTTAGGAAGGGCATTCAGCTGTAAAAACATGCTTCAATAAACCATCAGATGAACCTACATAATTGTGGGGAATATCATCTTTTGAAAACGTGCAACCTACTCTGAGTGGAAAAGGTCATGTAAAAACGGATGATGATGTTGTGCTTTTAATTTCTTCTTTCTATCGAGTATTATTAATTTAGTGACGTGATAACAAGGCAACCACGATAAGACTCTCGTCTCAAACAAACAACCTTGAGTAATGGCTAACAATTCTCTGTTAATGATCAGGTTGAGCACCCAGTCACAGAAATGATCTCCGGTGTTGACTTGGTGGAGCTTCAGATACGAGCGGCTGCGGGGGAAAGGCTGCCGTTCACCCAGCAGGACCTGCAACTCAATGGTCATTCATTTGAAGCAAGGATATATGCAGAAGATCCAGAGAGGTATTTTGTTTTTTCACGGACAGGTGATTGTGCATACTGAAATGAAACTTTTGCTGAAAGCAATTTTTAGTAGTGTTTAATCAGAAATGGTCTTTGTTGTCAATCATTTGAGCTTTTATAACAGCAACTTCATCCCTGGAACTGGTCTACTGAAGTATCTATCAACTCCAAGCCTTGATAACACAATTCGTGTGGAGACAGGTGTCCGAGAAGGTTGGATTTTAATGTTATAGATCTTATTATATAAGTCCTGTGTTCGATCTTTAGAATTCCTTTGAATGTTTAGAATGGAACAATTGCTGAAGAAAGCTTTGCTTTAAGAAATGGCTGGATATGATTTAACCAGTGAACCCTAAACGCAGTTGGCAGATTAAACTATACATTTATGATTCTTCCAGAAAAACAAAAACATGTCTATATTTTTATTTTGGTAAAGATTTGTTTTGTTTATATGAAAACAGTGAACCTGTCTCCGAGCTATCTTGATTGTAGAGTTGCATTTTATACATCAGGGTATTTCACTGCGTCGCGTCACAATAAATGGCATTGATGGAGAATTGTTCGCAACTCAATTTTGAATTCTAATCCTGCCCTTAGTCATGTGCAAAATGTAGATCGATTTTTTTTACTGCATTTTAGTTAGGAAGGAGCTACAGCTACAGTTTGCTGTTTAGACGGTCTCTTCGAATATTTCACAATTTTTTCGATTTATGTTTTTTATGTCCATGTTCCGAAAGCTTTTGTTATTGAATTTTTATTTTAATTGTTATTGTATTTTGTTATTGTTAAAGAATTTTTGTTATTTTACCATGAAACTCAAACTGATTTAAAATAATTCAATATATAATAATATCGTAATAAATTTATTTTGTATTGATAGGTGATGAAGTGAGCCAGTTTTACGATCCAATGATCGCAAAGCTTGTGGTTTGGGATAAATGTCGAGCGTCTGCGTTGAGGAAATTGCATAACAAACTCCAAGAATACCACGTGAGAGTGTTTCTTGCTTGTGTAGTAGTTTCAACAAAGACAGTCAATCACCCAGATGTTTCTTTGACTTCTGTTACTTTTTACTTATACATAAGAAAACATACACTAAGAAAACATCTAACTGATGCAGCTCTACCAATTTCCTAATATACTGGAGCTACCATATTACTGAGCTACCATATTTGCGTTATATATCTTTAACTGATTGTTACTTTTTAAATTTTTATTTAAACACATCCAGTTTTAATATGTTAAAAAGATTCATTATTTTTGTTCAGATTGTTGGTTTAAAGACGAATATTCCTTTCTTAATGAGCCTGGCTTCACATAAATCATTTATTGCTGGTGACGTTCACACTGGATTTATTGAGGTGAGTTTGTCTATTATCATGTTAATAGGAGAATTATATATAAATATCTAATTTAAACGTAATGATACATGTGTTTTCTGTTTTATATATATAAATGTACTATCTACCCGTTGAAGTGTACATTATATTATACAGTTGCAAAATACACGCATCACTGCTTAATTACAGTATAACAAAGTTAGCCCGCCTTTTGTGTGTTTGTAATACTCAGAGTTAGCAATACAGTTGGTAAGAAAACTAAAAATAGACTGATATTCAAACATGACCAAAGTATGTTTATACAATCTTTTTTAAAAACATCTATCGACAGCTCAACAGAAATTTGTAACTATTCTTTTTACTTCTAGAAAGAAACATTCGCCGTATTATAAATTAAAGTTGATGAAATAAGAACTTTTATATTAGACAAACACCAGCTATCTCGCTAAATTGCACATTTCTTAAACAACATCAAATCCATAAGCGGAAATCATAAAGGATTCTTACTGAAATTTTTACTTTTACTGGCATAGGTGGACAAAGGTGTTAAGATTTTTTTAAACATTTGCGTACCTCGTTCATACAGAAGACATTTTTCCCAGGAGCATTATGAGAAATTATTCCCGGTGAAGGAAGAGTTACCCAACAAGAAGTTTGTACAGGCAGCACTTGGTTTTATTCTGCATAATAAAGAAGCTCAGTTTGAAAATGTTACTGAGGGTACGTCCGTCATCTTGTTTCATATTTTTAATTTCAGGTAATTATTTGTGACATCAATATATCTTGATTTAAGTATCCAAATTTTTAGAATTGTTGTTGTTGTTTTTAGACTTGTCATCCCCAATCCTCATTGTTGTTGTTGTTTTTAGACTTGTCATCCCCAATCCTCAGTAATAAATCATTTCAAATGAATATGGATGGTGACAGAAAACTTCGACTCTCCAGTGGTGGAAGAGGTACCAATGTTTTGCACCTGTTTCTAACCCTCCCATTGCATTTTAGTGTACGATATTTGCATTATGTCTAATGAAAAGACCTTCTTGTTTTCTATAGGTTCCTTTTCGTTATATAAATGTAACAACAAACATGTATAATGTTTTGTATTGACGATAAATAGGAGAAGCTTAATCATGTTAATATATAAAACAAAGTTTTGTTTTTGTATTTAATTATTTATTAACGAACTTTCAATCCATTGACATTACCAGGAACTTATTTCGTTTTGTTTAGATGTGTTAATGAATGTTTCGTGCAACAACACCGGAACCATCCTTATTCACGTGAGGGGATATATATATGTCTAAGAAGATAATAATGCCGCTATTTGCTTCTCTTCTTCTGAGAATGAAATTTGATGTTAATAATGTTGAAGAGTAGGGAATAGAAAGGCAAACAATTTTCAAATTTGAAAATTAGTCCGAGTCTGTTATCTGTGTTTTTGGTTTTAGGTTGATGGAGAGTGTTTCACGTGTAGTGGGCATCTACAGAAGGATAGGAGAAATACAATTCATGCTTACATTGATAATGTTAAAGAAAGTTTCCATGTTTTCTCATGTGATGGCACCATGCATGTGTTTTCCAAGGTAAATTGAACGCTTGTACGTTGCCTTTGAACCGTATTTTCAAAATCCTTGCATTCTAAGATTTGCATTTTCTCTTTTCTTGGAAAGTTTGAGATTTCCTTATAAGATTTTTGAGATATTCATTCATTTGCTTGTTAAATTTGCATCAAAGTAAATGACATTGTTTGTTGTTGTCAGGATGGTTCGTTCAGTGTCACTCAACAACCAGCGAAGTTTATCGTAGAGTTGACCTCACAACAGCTGCCTGATGGAGCGGTGGCTCCGATGACTGGGAGTATACAACAGGTAGAACTGCAATTCAAATCCTTCCAGCCTTGCCGAATCAGCGAATGAGTAGCATTTTGATGCGGTAAAGTATGGATGTTTGTGGTAGGAGTGGCGCCCGCCTCAAATGTTACACCCAACATCTTGCGCTAACAAAAAGGGGATAAACACCCTCGTTTACGCCCGCATCATAAAAAAAAGAACTGCAATTCAATATTTCAACCATTTCTCTAACTAAACTAAAAGTTTGACATCTAATAACGAAATTGTACAAACAAACAATGCATAGTATATAAACATATAAATTTTTTTCAAGTGTTCACATGTACCATCTTAGATTTGTGAAAAACGAAACAATGTATCGTATCTCTATCAATTATCAAATATCTATCAATTATTCTGCATCAGTAAATTATTTATTATTTTGAAACTTCACATATGAGTTTGTTTGACTGAGTTTCTATATATAAAAACATGTAGACTGCGCAGTGAAGATGGCGGTGACATTCAGTAGTCTATACTGCGCAGTGAAGATGGCGGTGACATTCAGTATTTTATCATTGAGGTTCACGTCAAAGCTGGCGATTGTGTCAAGACTGGCGATGTCCTGGCTGTTATCTACGCCATGAAGTTAGAGGTAACGCTCTCATATAGTAACGGCCTATAAATTTGATTGTTTTTTTTTTAACTAAAAGAAATTGTAACACTAAAAGTAGCAGATTTTGATAAAAAAAATGTTTCAGCTCAACAGGAATTAAAATCTGCTTCTTGAAGCATCTGCTGGGCACACTTCAATTCCCTGCCTACCTTAATTCTTTATTTCACTGCTTAAGATTTTTCTCTGCATGTGAGAAACTTTATACAAAACCTAATCTACTACCTTCACCAAATTATATTTTTTCTTTATTATGTTTTACAATAGTGCTTCATTCATTCTTTTTTATTGTCGAAAGTGAAAGAGTTTTAAACATACGGCCGTAGAATTTGGTTGTAAATACCTTTAACAAATGATCTATACTCTCAGTAATTAACCGAAGAAGAAGAAAAAACTCTGTACATTTTAATAGCAGAAACCGTTGTAATGTCATTGAGATTTCTAACTAGCATTCAATCGTTGCACCATATGATGGTAGAGTGGATGAGGTCTATGCAAAGGAGGGTGGGATGGTAAACTATGGAGAAGAGCTAGTGAAGATCGTCAAAGTTGAGGAGTGAGTGACTTTTACTGATGATGATTTTTAGCAGAAAACCTTTAATTTGCTATTATTTTTGTCTTTGAGATATATACATGCGTTTTACATGGTATTTACATCTTAATATATCATATAAATATAACACAGATATAAACAAAAAAGAATTAGAGTGTAAATAGAATAAACCAATTACAGTTGTCTTTTTAAGCCCATCAATAATTATATAATCTTTGTGTTAATTATTCACTTTATAGTGTTGATAAAACACAGCATAATTAGCTGTGACTCATAATTATGCGTAATACATATACTCTCTCTCAAATTGTTTGCCTCGTTTACATGAAACTGTCTCATTGTTTCAGACCCTGAACATGCATGAAATCATACGTGCTTGGTATGGCAATGAACAGTTCTGCTGTCGATAATTTCCACTGCGGCCACTTTGATCTTTGTTTTTCATCCATTTTATAATTTTGAGTTTACTTTTATATTTATTCATTATATTGTGAACTTTGTATTGTGTTGCGTTGTTTTGCATATGTTTTATGTTATGTTTGATGCATATCTCTAATGAAGGACTCTGCCACAATGCATCTGACTTTGTAGCATGGTTTGTCACAGCCTTTAAGTGAAAATTACATTCTAAAAGCAAAGTTATACACTTTTACACAAAGCTTCAGTTGACACGTGATTCATCATCATCATCGTCATGATCATAGATGATGTCATGATTAATATACTATATCAGAGGTCATTTATTTTCTGTGTTTTATTTTTTTGCGAGTGGAGGCTCGGCCGAAGTAAGAGGTCATTTTTATATGATAAATTTCCTGATTCTCTCAATCGTAAAGAAGCTATCAAAACATGGTTATTGGTTTAATAAATCAACTGTACTTACCAAAAAAATAAAAGATTGAAGATAGGGTATATTTGGTTATTTTGATAAACATCTAAGAGGTAATAAAATGTTATTCCCTGTATGAAGACTCGCAATTACATATTTGTTGTTGGGGAAACTGCTTGAAAATAATGTGAAAGCATGGCGGCAACATCTAGTGAAACAACTACTACAGTTGTTATTGAGGAAGAAAAGGAGACACAAGTGAGAAGAAGAAGAGATTAGACTTTTGTTATTGCATCTAATAATTAATTTCTATATTATGTTATTTTCTTGTTTGCTTTTCTATTTAATCGGAATGTTAAACTCTCCTGGCTTTTCTAAATATTTATTTAATTCGTTCATCCTTCTACTGAGAATTACTTTTATTATTACAGTCTCTTATTTTTACATTTGTTAGACGCTTCGTTTACATACTCCTAAATCAGACAAGAAAATCAAATGGAAAGAGGGGACAGTCGATAACGAGGGTCAAGGAAAGAAGTCTTCCAAATGTAAGAAGTTAACACTCAACTCTATATGTAACTCCATCCTCAGTGAAGTGATATCATGTCTCTACACTTCCAACACTCAACTGTACACTTACCTCCATCCTCAGTGAAGTGATATCATGTCTCTACACTTCAATCACTCAACTGTACACTTACCTCCATCCTCAGTGAAGTGATATCATGTCTCTACACTTCCAACACTCAACTGTACACTTAACTCCATCCTCAGTGAAGTAATATCATGTCTCTACACTTCCAACACTCAACTGTACACTTAACTCCATCTTCAGTGAAGGGTTATCACGTCTCTACACTTCCAACACTCAACTGTACACTTAACTCCATCCTCAGTGAAGGGATATCATGTCTCTACACTTCCAACTTTCATTAGGCTGTTGTGTTTATAAGAAACCGAAGATGTTCGGAGAATCCTCTGATGAAGATTCGGATTCCGATGATGAACTCTGCAAGGGACCAAAGGAATATCACAAATCTTCAAAGAAGAAGACTAACCATGATAATTGTAATTCCTGTCCGTGATTGTTTTTTATGAGCTTAATTCTCCTTAAATCTCACGAAAACCTCCAATGAAGATTTTGTGTTGTCCATTAATTCTCTTACTTTCAAAATCTCTGTAGGCTTAATTAAAATGGTGCAATAATCAGTGTGGTGTTGAATGTGGCGAGATAATGTTTATGAGAGAACTTCCTTTTGTCTTTTTGAATGTTCTTTTTTTATTTTTTCGTGAGATGGTTTATTGTAAATATAAGAACGGTAGAACATACCACACGTTTTTGTTTTCTGTTGTAACTTTGTAGTAATCGTTCAACAGTGCACTCCCGATTTAACGAACTTCACGATCCATCAAACAAAATTCCTTTTGATGCTCCATTGGTGATCAATCCACTGTATGAAAATTCCCGACCTTACAAACCCATCTGTTCACCCTCTTGAGGATTCGTTAGATGGGCAGTCTACTGTTAATGTTATACTATTTATTGAGTGGAATATAATTTTGAGAAGGTTTGTGACATTAAAAACAAATTCTACTAAAATTACTATTTGTTACTATAAAAAAACAGAAGTTATGTTTGCTTTGGACTTTGAGAAAGGCGAATGTTTGTATCACGTGATTGGTTGCCATCCAACGGCAACGGACGAACAAATCAAAACCGAGTTTCGAATTAAAGTATTGCAGTGTCATCCTGATAAGAAGCCTGGTGACGAAAGTGCCGAGTTACAATATGACAGGTGCGTAGTTTAATTTTAATTCATATATTTTTTAACCACATCGAACTATAAAGAAACATTAGTTTGCACTTTTTCATAAGAACATCTCTTGAAATTACCTTATTTGTACTAATTTTCGCGCATTCGCGCAAATATCTGAAAATGCATAAATTACATTTATTACGCGCAAAGAGGGTATGCGCGAAAATTAAAATTTTGTGTGTGTGTGTGTGTGTGTGTATTAACGGGCAAATAAAATTCTGCACTACTTTTGATTATACCAGTGACGACTCCGATTCTGAATGGGATTGGACAACAATAATGGTCGAAGCGCCTTTTACATGTTCGAAGAATGACATTAACTCGTGACAACTCGTTGATATTACCTTGTGACACTATTATTTGTGTTTAATTATTTGTCTCTCAAGAAACATTTGTGTTTCCAAATACCATATTCCTTAGATCCCCTTTTCATCTTGTTTCAAATGAATTATAAAGAAAATATTTCTTGTAAAATGGCTTTGCGCGAAAATTATTACGCGCGAAATAATGCTAAATTCATAATGCGCGAAAATACACGTAAGGCCATGACAGTATGGCGAAACCAATGATATAGAGATAAAACACTAGATGTCTAACACGCCGAAAATAAGTGAGGCAAATCCAAAGCAAATTTTTTCAGTCAAAATGGTCAAATCTTGCGCTGCATATGGTTGTTCAAATAGATTAAAAAAAGATTTTAATGTGTCATTTCATAGCTTTCCACTGAAAAATCCAAACCTCTTAAAAGAATGTTTGGTTGCATTTAAAACAAGATACTGTACCATCAATTTTCAGTTTTCCAGAGAGGCTTATCCATATGCCAAAAACGTCCTAAAAAACGAAATAATGTCCAAATGACCAATCCATCTACTCCTGAAGTATCTCCCAAAAAGGCTCAGCTACGTCGTCAAGTAAAAACCCTTAAACAAAAGCTGAAAAGAAAGGAACAAAAAATCGAAACCCTTGACCACCTAGTTAAAAGTTTGAGGGAGGAAAACATGATCTCCAATGATGCTGGGCAGATTATTGAACAAAACTTTTCTGGTGTAACAAGGGAGCTGATCCTTTCCCAGTTGAAGAACGAGAAAGCCAAGTCACCTCATGGAAGACGATATTCGGATGAGATAAAAAAGCTTGCTTTGACATTAAATTTCTATTCGCCAAGAGCATACAAGTTTTTACAATCATTTCTTGCTTTACCTGCTCACAGTTCAATCGCAAATTGGACATCATCCGTCGACTGTGAACCAGGATTCTTTATTGATGTTTTTAAAGAACTTCAGCGAAAGTGATGATGATGATGATGATGATGATGATGATGATGATGATGATGATGATGATGATGATGATGATGATGATGATGATGATGATGATGATGATGATGATGATGATGATGATGATGATGATGATGATGATGATGATGATGATGATGATGATGATGATGATGATGATGATGATGATGATGATGATGATGATGATGATGATGATGATGATGATGATGATGATGATGATGATGATGATGATGATGATGATGATGATGATGATGATGATGATGATGATGATGATGATGATGATGATGATGATGATGATGATGATGATGATGATGATGATGATGATGATGATGATGATGATGATGATGATGATGATGATGATGATGATGATGATGATGATGATGATGATGATGATGATGATGATGATGATGATGATGATGATGATGATGATGATGATGATGATGATGATGATGATGATGATGATGATGATGATGATGATGATGATGATGATGATGATGATGATGATGATGATGATGATGATGATGATGATGATGATGATGATGATGATGATGATGATGATGATGATGATGATGATGATGATGATGATGATGATGATGATGATGATGATGATGATGAATTAAATATCACAGTAGATGGCGGACTTGTTTGTGTATGTTTGATGGTGTTTACATTAAGTCTGGTTTAGTTTACAACCACAGCAAAGGTGTCTACGAAGGGTTTGAGACATTTGGTGACAACATCATTGCATCTGAGGAGGAGAAGATTGCAACAGAGGCCCTCGTTATGATGTTAGTTGGTTTAAAGGGACACTGGAAATACCCGGTCGGATATGTTCTTTGCAATGGCACCAATTCTGTCAATCGTCATGAAGGAGCTAGAAGATGGGAGTGGTAAGATTACTGAGGTAAGACCACACTGCGTTGTTGCACAAAATCCAGGAGGATGTAACGTTGTGTGGCAATCTCCTAGACACATCTTACCACGCACGCTGAAATCGTTTCACTTTAAACTAGTTTCTGAACAGTTCATCCTAAAACAACTTAAACAACTCAAGCGCAACAAGTCAACCGGATTGGATGAACTACCCCCTAACATGCTAAAGGACTGCGCTGAAGTCATCTGCACACCACTAACGCATGTAATTTATATGTCGTTACACCAATGTGAAGTTCATGCGATGTGGAAAAAAGCCAAAGTAACGCCAATATTCAAAGCCGGTGATGCAAACGATCCTGATAATTATCGACCTATATCTGTACTGCCGATACTTTCAAAAATTCTTGAAAGAACAGTTTATTCGCAGCTTATGGAACACCTTGAAACTGAAAACCTGTTATCCGAATTTCAGTTTGGCTTTCGAGCTAAAAGGTCAACTGAACTTGCTACAACTATGTTCGTTGATAACATTAGACGAGAGGTTAACAATGGAAATCTCGTCGGATCCGTGTTTATGGATCTTTCCCGAGCTTTCAATACGATCAGCCATAGTCAGTTACTTGCTAAACTTTCTTCATATGGTATTCGTGGTCATGAGCTTCATTGGTTCACAAGTTATCTCTTTCATCGAACCCAACTCGTAGAAATTGATGGTAGCCAGTCAACCGAGCAACCTGTGTTCAATGGTGTCCCTCGAGGTTCGATCTTGGGACCGTTGCTGTTTGTGGTATTTTTCAATGACATTGTCGACTCGATCCGGCATGCACGTATCACCATGTATGCAGATGATGCTGTCATTTACTACGCCCACAAGGATGTCAATGAAATTGAAAAATGTCTTAATGATGAATGCGCATCGCTGAGTACTTGAACACAAACGAACTCATTATAAACCTTAAGAAAGGGAAAACTGAATCACTACTCTTTGGAACTGCAAAACGACTGAGCAGTGTCAAAAAGCCTTTCGAAGTCAATTTCCAGTCAAATGTCATTAACAACGTCGGGGAATACAAATACTTAGGAAATGTTGTCGACGCCACCTTAACGCTTAGCAATGACTTTGACAAGAAATATCGTAAGGCTTCAAACAGAGTACAGTTGTTACAAAAACTTCGACCCTACCTAACAAAATCCGCATCAATGATGATTTACAACTCAATGATTGTTCCTTTGCTTACATATTTAAGTACAAACAGAACGCAGCGAGCAAAGTTCAACTCTATTGAAAGAAGATCTGCTCGAATCGTTGGTACAAAAAGAGTACCCTCGATTAAAAACAGAATCGATAAAAGAGCAAACATTATTGTGAGGCTTGCATTAAACGGGATGTTATGCAGCAACTTCAATGAGTATTTTACAATAAACACCCACGGAAAAATGACAAGAAATGGGAATTTTCTAGTCAAATTACCCAAAGTTAAGCTAGAATTCGCTAGGAATTCTTTTTATTATTTTGGTGCTCATTTGTACAATTCACTTCTTTTAGAAATTAGAAAGGAAGTCTCAATTTTACTTTTAAAAAATAACTTACGTGAATTTTATGACCATTAACTTGTTTCTAAATTAACCTCACTTCGCATTCTACACCAACCAGTCATCAGTAAAGTTAACATTTTAGTTAATAATAATGATGGTGAGGTTTTGAAGTCTGCCAACAAACTGTCAAAAGGACACATTCAGTTCAACAGACACAAAATGAATGTCAAAATAGTTGCCCAAACACTGAGTAGTTCTGTCGCTGATGCTATTCAGTATTTGAGAAGGATGCCCATTACCCATCGTGTGCTGATTTTGAAGGAACAATCAATTTTATACGTGTGATAGACCGATTGTTCGACATTCTGAACAGCCGAAGCCCATATGCAAAGGGTTATAAGAAGTCACTGTATCATAATGATGTTCCACGATGGAAAAAGATCCTTGAAGATTCAATTCAGTATCTTTCTCAATTAAATGTTAAATCTACGGGTGTGTCAATCCTCAAGCATCGTCGCAAAACCTTTGCATTGGGTCCCATTACTGCTGCACAGGGTGTTCTTCATTTAGCCCAGCAATTACTCTCTGCTCATTCTTTTCCGTACCTTCTGACATACAAATGTCTCAGGATCATCTGGAACTATTGTTCGCATGCATTCGTGGTAAAAATGGTTTCAACAACAACCCAAATATCAGGCAATTCAAGTCCAGCATAAAGAAAATCTTGTTGAGAAATTCCATCATTGCATCAAACAGAGGAAATTGTCTAATGTTTGAAGATCATTCCAATGGTTCGGTATTTTCCTTGAAATGGAATAAACGAAATGCACCACTGTTCAACCAAGAGGAAGATGTAGAGGTCGATGCTGCAGAAATTTCCATCATCAGAGAAAGGTTAAATTCAATCAATGTATCTATGTACCAAGAAGTGATACTTGGTTATATTTATGGTTTCATAGTTAGAAAGATTGCCCCTAAAGTTTCTTGCGTTGAATGTTCCGAAGCACTCGCCAAACAACACGCGGAATCATCTGACTATAATGATCATTGTTATACACGCTGGATGTCTCCATCTTTGTCATTGATCTCATCCAAAAATAGAGGAGGATTAATTGTGTCGTCAAAGTCAGTTTTGAAGATTGTTGATAAATCAAATAAGCTTTTCCAGCTGTCTATTAATTCAAAATCTAAAGTAAATAAAAACATCATGTTACATCAGATCTATTCATGCGTGATGTTGAAAATTTGTTTCTTGAGTTAGAAGAGCACGACAAAGAGAATGCACCTGTTAATGAAGATATGCACTCTACCCAATTGGTCAAGAAAATAATCAAAAAGTTTTTGAAAATTCGCCTACACAAAACAATATAACAAAGACCTCCTTCACAAGTACAGTATTGGAAAGCGCCAACAATCTACAAAGTTAATGCTGTTTAGTGTGATTTAAACTTTATTCTAGTTTTATTTATAGTTTAAATATTTATATATTTGTAATATTTAGAGTTTTATTATGATTTTATTATGAACTCTAGCTAAGACTGTAATTAGTGTTGATTTTGAATCGAAATGTGAAGGATAAAACAAAAATATAAACAGTAAACTCCAAATAAATCACAGTTCCCAGCACATTCTAACCAGCCAGCGCTGTTTTTTGCCACTTATTTCTTTGCCTCAACTACTAGGCGAGGAAAATAGCGAGAGTAGACATCTAGCGTTTTTCTCTATATCATTGGACGAAACATCAAGAGATCAATAGCAGCAAGTGGCTATACATAAATTATCGCCTGTTCTGTTATGTACACTCTTAAATGCTTGTGAACTGAAAAATCATGAATTCTAATTTCTATATATGAAATCGCGCTTGAGTTCATGATAAAATTACAAAGGTTGCCGATATGGTGTAGTTTGCCGAATGTTATCAAAAACCTAACCCAACTGATGATAGTCTCAAAAAATCGATCTTTTGAATTTTTTATCATAGCAGATACTTCAATTTACATTGACTTAAAGGAGGCTTTTGCCATACGTAAGAGGCAAGAGTTAAATATGATATGCCGCTAGTTAAATATATGCTGCAAGGCTCAACTTAGCTTTTCACAACGGCACAAAAATGTAACGGATAGGCCTTCTGTTCACACTTTAAAACGATAAAATCGTCATGATTTTTATACCGGATAGCTATCAAGACGCAACGCTCTCGAAAGTGATGCGTTATGCATCGGATAACTTTTTAAGACGCAACATTAATTACGCATTAATTTGGAAAAATCTGTTCTTCGCGCTCATCTTAATCACTACATATTTCTGTATTCTTTCCCAACCTGCTCTTCACACATTTCATGCATTCTTAACTTGAATTGCGAATACACAACATTTTTACTTTCTGTACGAGATTCGTAAATTTTCTTAGATTTTGATGATGGCTAAAATATAGCCGAAACATGGACCCTTGCCTTTAACGAAAATAAAAAGGTGCTTTCTTTCTTTAAAAATTCGAAACTATATGTAGTCAATTATGTAATAAACAATGTTTTTAAAACGTTGTTCCTCTCTCAACGCTATGTTTTTAGCTATAAATATGGTGAAACCTTTTAAGCATCGTTTCGAAACACTAACTAAGCATAAAAACACTATGTTATAAAAAGAAATTATTGTAATTGCAATGCGAAATTGAAACGTGTGAAATTATTTCGTGCTAGAATCTTGCTGTAAATTTCATGCTGGAATGCTTTTGTTTTAAAATAACTTTAATAGAATGACTTCACTGCGTGCATTTCGTATGTTCGAAGGCGCCTGTTTCGTGTTCGATCGATATGTTAAGTCTTCGCTCTTTTCAAACGTTTATATATTTGCCAAAACAAAGTTTCGCCTGTGATTTACTTTGTTTTACATTGAGCATTGATCATACTTTTTAAAAATACAAAATATTTTGTAAAAACCCAACCTGTTCTTATTTAATGGTTGTTCCTTCAACTAATCATTTTTAGTTTTTATATTTGCATAAATTATCGTGGGAAATACAATGTCAAAATCTGTTTAGACTGAAATACGCCTATGAAGTATTATCACGCGAACGCCATCAATATGACAATTGGCGGGAAAGCGGCTTAAGTATCCCATATAAACGATGGAAGTCAATGGACAAATCATGTTTTCATTGGCGACAGTCTAATCTAACCGCTCGACTGGAACTACAGCAAATAGGTATTTTAAGTTTTGACCATTAATATCGCTTGTTTTCTTTTTGATCTTGCCGTCTAAAGAACAGGTATCTTTTCTTGGCGCCATCCGCCTATAAAAAGAAATGAAGCAAGTTTGAAAACAAAAACACAATTAGCTATTTGTGCGTAAGGTGAAATGATGGAGCAAATGACAAAACAGAATGAACGGGCGAGATTTATAGTGGCGTTGGAATTATGTCGCATAGGCGACGAACTCAATAAAACGAGAGAGAAATCGTTTTTTGAAATGATTTGTTTGATGTTGTGGCGATTAATAATGCGTTAAATGTCGAACGGAGCATTGAGAGCGAAGCACCTATATGTAAATAAATGTGTTATAAATAGAAAGCGAAATGTTTTGTGGTTTTTATTATTTGTGTTGATTCTTTTTCAATGTTTATTATCCCTTTCTTAGCCCCCTCCCTCCCCCCTCCCCTCCCCTCCCAAAAAATACAACCTGGTCTTTCTTTCTGTACTTTAATACAGTTCTAAACTTGAATAGCCTGGACTAATTAGAAAGAATCTTTATTTTTCATTCCGGCCGATTGATAGTCTTAATTTTACTCGTTTTCATGGATCTTACACCTACCCGGTATTTTTACTTTGAGATGCACCTTCATGCTTCCGCACCTTTATCGTGCAACTAGAACAACCAATGAACTCGAAAATAAACCTTATCACATGGTCGATAACGGAAGCGTTATAGACGGTGTGGTACGATGTTACATTTTCAAACGCCTATATTGTTCGCTTATTGGCAATTGCTTTCTTTCTCTTTTTTCTCTCTAAAGCCGAGCTAGTTCGACCTGATTGATGATTGTTTGGCAATGGTGTCACCGTGAAAAGTGTAAAAAGATCGGTTTTTGTTCTTCAATAAAACGAGAAATACTATATACTATTCACTTTAGAAGCAAAACAAGAGTCAAAACAATCGATCGTTCAGCCGCCATTATGCAACTCAAGACTAGCGCTGTTTCGAAGTTACAAAATATAATCGCTGTTCAATTGGCTTAAACTACTTTGGCGTCTACTTTGGCTACCTGTAACTAAAGCCCATTGTGGACACTCATTGGTTAATGTTCGAATGAACGAAATGAGACCTATGTAAAGATTTTGCTGACGGCAATGTAACCTATTTTGATAAAAACCTTTTGTAACTTTTGTAATGCCTGACTTGAAAATATCAAATTAAATCCCGCTATTTGGCACAAAAATGTTTTGAATATTCTCATATGAATCCTTATTTGAAATTTGTTTATTGCTTTTATAGAATGTTTGTTTCGTTCACAAGCTTATTGTTTTTGAGCATTTTGGCTGCTGCTACAAATAACCTTCAAATATAGCTAGCTACTCATGGCTTGCTTACTATATACTCACGGCAGCACATTTATCTTATGGTTATAACCCTTTAAGTTCGCACGGGAAATGACTAGAATAAAGAAAAAGTGATTTAAGTGAAATTTCTTTCAATGATAAATGTTACTAACAAAATTACATACAAAATTTAATGATAAATTAGTACAGTATATTCGCGGTAACTCGAATTGTTTTTATATATATATATATACAGTTGAACTCATGTAATTCGAACTTTTATAATTCGAATAATCATGTAAATCGAACAGAATCTTCGGTCCCCCGGTTGAATTTTTATCATTTAATTCGAATTTTGGAATTTTCTTTCAAACTAATTCGAATGTTTTACGTTTACGAATGTTTTGTAGTTTTGAAACTTCTTGAATCGGTAGTTCCCATCATACACGCGTACAAAATGGCAACAAAACGGAAGCATAACGAAGTTGCTTTGAATGTAAAGTACGACGCATTAAAGGAGTTAGAAAATGGGAGACTAAGTAAAGATGTGGCAAATCAATTTAAAATTCCAGGTACCTTACTCCTTTCAAATTTCGCCTGCCTCAAATTTTCGCTCCCTTTAATTTTTGCCCCCCTTTGCACCTTCGGTTCGCCCCCCTCGGACAAAAATTAAAGGCAGGCGAAATTTGATGGGCAATGTCTTATTTTCCCATTAATTTCCAAACGCAAGTGCTTTTCACTTGATTTTTTTATACTTAAAGTTGGTTGGGGTAGGTTTATTTTGATACACAGTGTACTCTATCAAAGACAGGCTAAATTTCCCAAAATTTATAATTTTATGTAGGCTTTAAGTATTATATTGTCAAGTATAAAAAATTATCACTAAAATGCATACCTTAAGTAAAATTTGTGTTTCCTTTATGTTTGTGAAAATCTAATTTCATGCGTTACTAGGGAAACAATTACACAATTTTTGAGAAAACAAGCTTAAAGGAGTGGTTCCGTTAAATTTAACCATTTTTTAAAATAATTTATTTGGATTCTCCATCCTTTAATTATCATAAACCAGATTAAAAATATAAAAAATATTTTATATTTTTCTTTTTATTCCCTTTTAAAAATTCGATAAATATTTTACGCAAATGATCTCTGACGTCATTGTAGATAAAGACGCTTTGAAACAAAACCTTTTTAAAACAGGAGAAAACATAAGAGACATGCGAAGAAATACTTGGAGATAATCACAACCAATGTTAGATGTTTATTTTTGTTTTATAGGTTTCATAACATCATGGTTTATTGTGTTGTTGTTGGTTGTGCCAATACTACAAACAAAAAGGAAAAAACAAGTTTTTTCAGACTTTTTGGTGATGTATGTTTAAAAAGGATTTGGTTGGCAAAAATAAAACGAGAAAATCTACCACGTGAACAAAACATCCGAGTATGCCACCATCATTTCGAGGAAGATCAGTTTAAACGAGACCTAAAGGTAAACTAACCTCCATTTAACGTCAATTTGTTCTAGTGTTTTTTTCTTGTTTTTAGAATGAAGTGTTAAACTTGCCTACACGTAGAATGCTAAAAGATGATGCAGTTCCAACAATATTTAAACATTTAAAGACAGCACAGAAACGTAGATCAAGTTCCAATAGAGAAGAACGTTATTTGAAAAAACAGGTTGGAACGAAAAGTTGTTATGTTAAAACAGTGAATTAATTGTATTTTGTTTAGCTCCTTGATGAGACTATTGAACACTACGACTTCTGTGTGCAAGAAGAAAGGAACGGCAATACAAAGTCGACACAGACAAATGTAGACACTATTTCCGTAAATACACAAACAGATACGTGTCTAGTGGATGTGGATATCCAATGTGAAATGATAGGCACTACAGAAGAGGAATCAGAATTAGATGATTGTCTGGATACAAGTTTTTCCACAAGCCAACAAGAAGATGAGCACGAAAGTAGTTTTCAGGAAGATAGTACGGAAGATGAAGAAGAGAACTGTGAATTTGTTGCAAATAACGAGAGTACTTTTATTACATTTTGGTCATGTTTAGAAATTCTTTTCTGATTTTGTTACCTTTGTGGCTCACCAGCAACAATTGAGAAAATAATAACACGAGGTGCCATGTTAGTTGTACATCTGAGGTGCCAACATCAGCATTATTATGTGTGGCGTTCCCAACCAGTTATTCGTCGTTATGGTCTGGGTAACATAAAACTTGCAGCAAGTGTATTATTCAGTTCGAATACTTTTATGCAACTTCACAAGTATTTTGATGTAGCAGGGATAACGTGGATTAGCAAAACATCATTTTATAAAATGCAAAGAAAATATTTATTTGGAATTGCAAACGAAGCTTGGAAGATTAAACAGTCATCAGCTTTATCAAACTTAAAACAAGATGGTGTGGAGTACATACTTTCTGGTGATGGAGGGTGTGACAGTCCTGGACATAATGCAAAATACATGACTTATTCTATTTTAGATCAAGACTCAAACAAAATAATTGATTTGTCTTTAGTCCAAGTAACTGAAGCTGGTAACTCTAATCGGATGGAAAAGGTTGCCTTTATTAATGTTTTAAACAGGTTAAAAAACGAGAACATAAACATATAACTACCGACAGACACATTCAAATAAAGAAATATATGCGTGAAGAAGAACCGCAAATAAAACACGAATTTGATATCTGGGACTTTTGCAAAAATATCAAGCAAAAACTTTTAGCAACCTCAAAAAAGCGTGGCTGTAAAGAACTTAGTTTGTGGATTAAAGCAGTCTGCAACCATTTTTGGTGGTCTTCACCAGATGTAATGGAGACGAGCTATTGCTTTGAGAAAAGTGGATTAGCCTTTTATTTCATGTGCAAAATAAGCACAAATGGACTGGCAATTCTGTGTTTCACTCTTGCGATCACAAACCTTACACACAAGAAAAACAAAACAAAAAAAGGTGGTTAAACCCAACTTCAGAAGCATTCAAACCCCTACAAGATATAATGCTTAGTAAAAACATACTTGGTGACTTGAAATATATTGTTAACTTTTCACATACAGGGTGTTTAGAAGTGTATCATGCTCTTTATAACAAATGGGCACCAAAGAGCACTCACTTTTCGTACTATGGAATGACAGCCAGGAGCCAGCTGGCTGCGTTGGATTTTAATCTAGGCAGTAAAGCTGATAATGCAAGAACCAAAGAAGGCGAAGAACGATTCAATGTTACGTATGGAAAGATGACAGGAACGTGGTCAGCAAAACCAATTAAAACTGGTAAAGATCGATCGATTTTCAGAGGTATGGTTCAACGAACTGTTGATCTTGTTAATAAAAATGAGGTTTCACCATTACCTATAATACCAGACCTTCCTAAAAACATTGCTCCTACAGAAAAACCAAACAAAGCAGACGTTCTAAGGAAACAAAAAACGAGATTTTCTTTATAAACAATATTGTACTCTTTTAGATTAAAATTTATGTTCTTTGTATATATAAACATGTACATAAACTATTGTGTTAGTCTTGTTCCCCTTCTTTGTACTTCACATAAAAGCCATCAGGCTCTGGAAATAAATCTCGAATTGTCCAAACGACACACGATGGTATAACACGGCGATTGTTTTTGCCTAACATTGCATATATCCACCAAGTAAACTGTTTATAAGCTGCATATCGATATCTCCTGTAACAGAAAATAAATAAAATAATTTATACTGGCTCACTTTATGTTTTAGAAATACTCTCTCCTTAACTTTATTTTGTATTATATAGTCTATCAATCACAAAGGTTACCTGTTAGTAATCTCATCCTCCAAGAAATCACCTTTAGTCTCGCGAAAACCCACCAGTACATTTTTCAGTACAATTTTATTAGTACAAAGAAGTCGAAAGCCTGTTGATTGGCTCACATAATTGTTATCTAAATAATTACATTGCAGAAAGTATTTTCGCATAAAAATATAACGAGGGGTAATATTAACATAATTTTTTATAATCATATCTCACCTTCAAATTTTTCTTCGCTTACTGCCAACATCTCCTTACAACACAAGCAATCAATTTCTCGTGTTTCAATTCGACATAGACCACATTGACACCAATTTAATTGATCTACTCTTTCGGTATCCAGGTTTACATTTTCTTCAACGCTATCTTCTGTGCTATTTTCGTTGTTGTTGGTGTGATGGTTGTCGAGGTATTCTGGTTCAAAGTCGTACGGTTGCAAACCACTAGTGTTTATAAAATCCAATTCATCAAAGTCGCCGTTTAAAATATCATCTTCGGTTATAGAATGATCTGAGGAATATTCACTTTCTGGTGTAGAATTTTCCATATTTAAATATTGCAAACGCTGTTTGTTTTCCTTTTAGTCTGTTGACACACGCTAACACAACATATATTTTGTACGCAATGTTTATACTCGTTACAAATAACGTTTGTCTACAATGACGTCAGAGAACATCACGCGATAAAATGTTTGTTCATTTAAAACAGGTGTAATATGATTATTATTAGAATAAATTCCATATAAATGTTTTTATCTCATATAATTTTTTGTATAGATACCGATTTTGTAAAAAAATATAAATCTATTTTTTGACGGAACCACTCCTTTAAGGATATTTTTTTCTCCTTTTTTCTCTCAGGTCATTAAAGGCTAAATACCGATCTCTTGTTATTCGGAAGATAATAAGAGAATTAGAGAAGAATAAACCATTGCCCCGAACATCGATCCTAGAAGCTATGATGATGCTCAAGACAGCTTGGGTTGAGGCGACCAACAAAACAATTGTTAATTGTTTTTGAAAGTCGGGAATCTCAGAAGTTACTCGGAAAGATGCTATAGATGATCACGATGACCCATTTAAAGAGATGGCTGATGAAGCCAAGGACAATAGTGCTGATGGAGAGGAAACTAATGTTGTTGTAGAAGAGCTGGAGTTTGATTTGGATCGACTTCGCAAAATCAGACCAGACTAGGCCCCTGAAGGTCTTGATGCCAATATACTCATCAATTTTGACATAGAGGTAGAGACCTACGAATCACGGATATTGTCTGTTGACGAAATAGTTAGTGAATATCTACCACATTCGGTTGAAACAGTTGACCTCGAAGATATCAGCAGTGACGAGGATGACTTTGCCGACAATCCCATATCGCCACCATCGCAAAATGAAGTCGATGAGGCAATTGAAACCCTGGATAAGTTAACCTTGTTCACAGCTGATTCGGAGCTTAATCCTTTGTTGTTGAAAGTTTCAAACCAAATCAATCAAAGAACATTCGAAAGAATGAAGCAAAGCTCTATTACTGACTTTTTTTATTAAAAGTGAAACTTAAACTTTTCTTGTTAAAAAAGATAAATGGCTCTTACAAATATCTCGTACCTTTACTTTAGCCTGTAAGCTCGTGTAAGATTTTGCACCGCATAAAATAACCACCCTTTACCAATGTTTTTTCAAAATTTAGCCAATAAAACTCGAACTCCTATAATTCGAAAACTCATGTAATTTGAACAAATTTTGAGACCCCTTGAAGATTCGAATTACATGAGTTCAACTGTACAAACAGTCAAAACAAGCAATGCTACTACGTATGAAAAATCAAAACAACATAAACTAAAAAAGCAAGCACTTAAAAAGAACTGTGCGATAATTATAATTTAATGACTAAAGCACGAGAACGATATTCGTCCTTTGTGTTGAGAGATGGCTTTAACTCAGTAATACACAACGCCTCGAGAGTCATTAAATGTGACACAGTTCTTAAAGAACTAGCAATGATGGTCACGTCATTCATTGTCAGTGGAACATTACATGTTTGGGAGTGAGCCCCCACGGGAGTTGCATATCTGCGATGTTCTCTAAAGCGACAGAGTAAATGTCGGATAGTCTGTCCGACATAGCATGATTTACTTACGTACATACATACATAAATCTTAACCTATTATACCCGTGCCGTGCGAGACTTAAGGCACCGACTTAATTAAGTTGATTGACCAACAGTCTTTCGCAGTAAACAGTTCCTCAAAAATGTTTCCACTGATACACCCTGATCTTCTTGGGACTTTATCACTTTCTCGTACACTGTCTTGTGGTGGTATCCTACTTTCGTAAACTTCTCTTCCACGAACATAAGTCTTTTTGTAAGACATTCATTTGATGCACGTACAACATGAGCAACCCACCTAGCGTTCTGGTTCTCGATATACCGTTGCAATTTCCATGTCTGACATATCGCAAGGATTTTTACATTCGTGTGTTTCCACGCCCAGTTGATCGTCGTCTGTTCTTCATTATCGAAACCAGTCTTCATTGCCTCTTTCGACTTTTTGATTTCATTGTGGGAAGACATTCTTGCCATTTCTCCTCGGACCATGCGTCGCAGAAACTGCATATGTACCTTTTCCATGCGTTCGTACTGTTTCTTAGTCAGTGTCCATGTTTCACAACAGTAGCACAGTCTGCTTCTGATGTAGGTGTTGTAAAACTTCATCCTGATTTGCAATTTTAGATGATAGTTGCAGAAGACTTTCTTCATTTCCGAAAATTTGCCATGGGCCATCCCAATACGTCTGTCAAGTTCTTTTTCAGATGTTTCAGGTTCACAGTAGGATATAACAGCTCCCAAGTATGCAAACTGTGTCACATTTTCTATGGCTACATTATTGATGGTGATGATGCTTTCAGGGTACTCTTCTCCTTTCCAATTGAATATCATTGTCTTGGTCTTATCAATGCTGATTACCAAACCAAATCGTTGTAATGTAGAAGGTCTTGCAATACATCTGCAGCATTTTGAAGGAGATCTATTGTCTCTGCCATCAGTGCAAGATCGTCTGCGTAACCAATCCATGGGTAACTCATTTCCCCTCTATATGCTGCTCTATCACTACGACATTTAGCTTGATCTTTTAGCCGGAACTTGAACGATATACCAAGTCCCAATTTGGTTGCGTGATCGTTGTATATTCGCATGATATAATCGAGAAATAGGTTGAACAGATTTGGTGACTTGGGTCCCCCTTGACGAACACCCGATGTTGTTTTGAAGTACTCTGTTTCTTCTTTCATTGTCGATTACAACATAGACATGTAATTTTATATACAACTCTGCTTTTTAGAGAAACATCAATCTTCGGCTTTAGCGGTGTTAGAACAGTTTTTAGCTTTTTCAATGTGAAAACGATCTTGCAGGAAGCTTGCAGTTTCTTTAATGCGATTTCGAACTTTTCAGATATTTTACCTCTAAATTGTAAGAAAAGCATTTTTTCCGGTTTTTCTTCAACATCATCCTTCTGTTTTTCTCCATTTTCTGTTTCTCCTTGGTTACGCCTCGTGATTATTGAGCTGATGGTCTTGTTGATGATTGGCTCAAAAAATGACGCTGGGTACTGGTAGCTTTGTAACATTAACTTTCCTTTTATCAAGCTCTTGTGAAAGTTCTGTCAATTGCTACACGCTCATAAAATTCATTGTCAAGCTAGTGTCCGTTTTCTTCCTAAACCACGTGGAACTCAGAGAATTTCCAGATTGCTAGTTCTTTAAGAACTGTGTCACATTTAATGACTCTCGAGGCGTTGTGTATTAATGAGTTAAAGCCATCTCTCAACACAAAGGACGAATATCGTTCTCGTGCTTTAGTCATTAAATTATAATTATCGCACATCGATTATGTAAAATTAAGTGCTCGCCTTTTTTAGTTCATGTAGGATTTTTTCATACGTAGTTGCTTGTTTTGACTGTTTGTATATTCTGATCTGTAGTATATTATACAATATTGTTTTAACTGTTTTTAAACTGTTCATTTTATGTTTTTAGCCTGATGATGATTTATATTTAAATCGAAATATATTGCTTAAATAATATTATGTTGTTGGTAACAAATTATTTCAAATGAATATTTTGCCACAATGTTTCTGCCAAAAAGATTATTTAAAATGGAACTTCAACGACATGGTTGCTGGCCAGTATTCTTAAGGTATCAAAATACTTTGCGAAAAGCTGCTAATAACCGATTACGTTTGGAGTTCCTAGACAAATGTCTGAAAGCACACATCATTCCGAGATTTTTGAAGTTTTGAATTCCGAATAATGGTTGCTTTGACGAGAGAACAGTGCAAGAATTCCAACTGAAGCTGCTGAGGAAAGAGATATTCAAAGCAAATGGAGAAATTGTGAAGTCCACGGAAAAGCTGGACAATATGAGGAATGATGTAAAGCAGTTAGTACCAGTTAAATCTATTCCATCACTTGTGCTTTACACAAGATTAGACTTACACGAATTCAGTCATAATTTATCACTGAGACACAATGAAAAACTAATGAGTCTTTCAAAAGAGCAGGACAAGCCGTTATTAAATGTTCAAAATACTGTTTTATGTTATGATTTACCAAAACAACCACCAAAATTCGTGTTGGAGACTCTTTCGTTGGGTCCCAAACATTATTATTATTATTATTATTATATTTCATATTTAAACAGGTTGACCACGTCAGAAAAATTACAAATTTCTGTTATAAATGTAGGACCTGATAAACTAATGGAAAATAAAAACAGTAAAAATTAGATAAAATCCTTGTCGGTGCTTGCAAAGAGAGGGGAGTAAAAATGAAATGAAGTAATATAGTGTCGCTAAAAATCTGAAAATAGTAGAAAAATTAAAAAAGATTAAAATTCGTGGATTTTAATAAAACGTTTAAAATTAGTTAGGGAGATTTTACTTCTAGCATTCGCTGGCAGAGTATTGAAGATACTTGCACCTTGGTAGTATGATGATTTTTTACCTGCTTCAGTTCTTGTCTTTGGTAGACGAATTGTTTGTTTATTTCCTCGAGTGTTTATATTGTGCCAAATTATGTCGTATTCTGGTAAACTTATATTGTCTATACCATGTATGCGTTTAAAGACGTCCATTGAAATTTTTCGTTTGTGCTCTGTTTCGATTGAAGGCCAATGATTCGCTGAATCGCCAACAGTGCGATTTGCTCGACGCTGTAGATTTTCAAAATTATTCATCCAGGTTCTGCTTTGACCAAGGAAGATATTGGAGCAGTAAAGAAAGATAGGCTTGATGATGGTGTTGTAGATAGTTTCGGCTACTGCTGGTGAAACTTGGTGTCTCACTTTCGACAAAAGTTTAATTCTTTTGCTAATCTTTTTACTTGTTTTGGTGTAGTGGTCATTAAAGTTGAGGCGTTGGTCAAGGGTTACACAAATATTCATAGCAGGTTGGTTGGTTAATTTGAGTGTTTTCTATCACGATGTTGCATCTCATTTTAGCTTCTCTCGATCTATACAGAACAAATTCTGTCTTTCCTTTCTTCAGATTCAGTATGAGGGAGTTGTCGTTTATCCATTGGGAGATTTTGGCAGCTTCTTTGTTTATAACCATTTCAATGTCTTTGGTGTTTTTTGCAGAGTAGTATAACACTGTATCATCAGCATACATTAACATTGAACACTCATTCAGCTGCAGTGGAATATTATTGATCAGAACAATAAACAGGAGGGGACCTAGGATGGATCCTTGAGGCACACCATGCGTCATTTTTAGAGGTTCTGAAAAAGTGCCATCAAAATTGACAACTTGGTCACGATTAAATAGATAGTCCTTTATCCAGTTCAGTTCATCTCCTGTAATGCCATAGAAAGGTAATTTATGGATGAGACACGAATGGTTTACTGTGTCAAACGCCTTGGAAAAGTCCATGTATAGTAAGCCTGTATGTTTCCCCTTGTCTATATTGAGACGTATGTGGTCGACTAGAGTTGTTACTGCATGCTGAGTTGAACGGCTACGACGAAAACCAAATTGCGAGTTTGTGAGTAATTCCTTGTTTTCGAAATAATCTGCAAGTTGATTGAAAGCTAGTTTTTCAATAACTTTCGATAAAACGTTCGGCACAGATATCGGGCGATAGTTGGTGAAATGTTTGCTATCTCCTGATTTATATGCAGGGGTAACTTTTGCCGTTTTTTCCGCAGTTGGGAATACACCATATGTTAGGCAGTTATTAATTAGGAAAGTCAGTGGGGCTGCAAGTTCTTCTGCTGCATCGTTAATCAGTGAACCGGGTAGACAGTCAGGACCTGCAGATTTTGAAGCTCGAATGTCTTTAAGAACTTTAAGTGTTTCTTGAATGTTGACTTTGCGAAATTTGAAACTGCTGTTCGATGGATTCACTTTGAGTAGATATTTGAATCCGTTGAATTGATGCCAGGTTCTGTTTGCGAGTGATTTAATTGTTCCTGCTAAACTCGATCCGATTGTGGCAAAAAAGAGCAAAATTCATTTGTGATATCTTTGCGATCTGTTGTAAGATAATTTCCGCAATGAAAGGATTTAGCAGGTAGGTCAACGTTTTTTGTTGGAAAAGTTTTTTTGATCTGTTTCCAGAACTGCTTCGGGTGAGTCCGTTTTTCACGAAATACCGACCGGTTGTAGTTTGCTTTTGCTTGGCGAATCATACAGGAAACTCGATTGCGCAGTCTTTTGTAAGTAGACCAATCATATGGGCTGTTTGTTCGTTTCGCTAATCTTAAGTAATAGTTTCTGGTGTTCATTTTCAATTTGATGTCTTTTGTAAACCAAGCATTATTTTTTCCACGTACAGTTCGTTCAATAATTGGCGCATGCTTATCAATAATTTTTGTCAATAAGAGTTTGAATAAGTTCCATGAGTTGTTAACATTAGTCTCTTTAAGGCAATCTTCCCATGGAACATTACGTAGTTCGTTTTTGAATGACTTCTTGTTGTACTCTCTGTAATCACGTGCAAAAATTTGGCGTGGACTATATTTCTTTGTGTGCTTTTTGTATGCCACGCCTACGAGATCGTGATCACTTAACGAATTCGAGTGAACAATTGACTTGGCAACTTTTGTTTCGTCATTTACCATAATTACATCTAATAATGTTTTACTGTTGTTAGTTGTGCGTGTTGGTTGTGTTATTATCTGTTTGAAGCCATTATTTGAATAGATGTGCTTTATCTCTGCCTGGACCCGGGGGATCAGGTAATTACAGTTCAGGTCTCCTGTTATGACACTGTCTATGTTCTTGGCGGTTACTATTGACAACATATTTTTGAGTTTGTCATTAAAATTTTTGTCAATATATTTTGAATTTTCAGGGGGCTTGTACATACCTGAAATTAGGATGGATTTGGTATTTGGAATGATAATTTCGAGCCAGATACATTCCATTCCTTCCATTTCGAGGTCGGAACGTCTGTGATAGACTAGATCGTCCCTGATGTAACATAAAACACCCCCATATGGTCCGTTTTCCCGGTCTCTGCGCTCAATCATGTACCCCGGAATTTTCAAATCGCAATTTTCAACAGAGTCGTTGTTGTGAGTTTCTGTGACACAAAAAATATGAATATTTCTTGAATCCTGAAGCAAAAGTTTAACTTTATCGAGTTTTCTAGTCAAGTCATTTACATTTTGGTGTAAAACTTTCATTCCTCTTGTGTTAAGAAATGCTTTGAGTGCGTTATCCAAAAAACCAACGATTTCGGGTTCAGGGCCTTGAACGTGACAGTGTAAACAAAACAAACATTTCTTTCCGTTAACATACTCGTCTACAAGACATTTCATGTGACAGGAAGCTTTGCAAGTATAACAACAGCTTGACTTTTGGTTCCTCCTGACAGTTTTATTACAACATATACACTTATTAGGTCCAGGGCACGTTTCAACATCACCAGCGATTATCAACAATAAAAATATTAGACTTTTAGAAGGGCTTCTTGATCTCAAACAAACGTTCCTTTTTGTAACCCAAAGTGAAGAGTAGGCATGGGTATCATCATTAATACTATATACTCCTTCTAATCCAAAAGTACAACTTATTCCATCACTAGTAATGTAAGTCGCTTTCTTGATATAAAAAAAAGCATTATAAACAAAAGCTAGCACTAACAGTAGCGTGACCGTTCTCTCCGCCGCCATCTTTTGGAAGTAAATTCTTTGTAGAAACCAGGTCTTTAACGTAATTAGAACGAAGGATGTGAAGTTAATTGTAGGTTATTTGAAAAAGAAAATAGCGATGAGAAATTAATTGTTGTAGATAATTGGTGTAGATAATTGGCAAATTGTGTAAGAGGAAAATTTGTTGATTAGAGAAAATTTGGTTTGGATTGTTAAGAAAATCGTAAGAAGGAATATAGAATAGGTGTTCCACAATCAAGCCTTATTTCTTCGGAATATGGGGCAGTCCACTGGGGTTAATACCCAATCTCCCGAAAATCCCCAACAAACCAGAAAAATAAGTAAAAAATGAAAATGAAACAAGTAAGCTGCTCAAAGAAAACAATATGTATGTACGAGTCAAATTATATGAGGAGGTAGGTATGATAGGAGTAATGAAAAATGGTTTTTGATAATATCTGATACAACTTACTATTGCAATCGTAAGAAAATTCCAATCATCAACAAAAACACATCTGGACTTTTCGGAAACCAGGTCGAATACTGGAATTCAATTTTGGAAAGGTTTGATCAAAAAGACGTGTTGGCTAAACTAGACAGTTTAATGGAATTTTGTAGAAAGGAGAAGGTCGATGAGGAAACCATTACCGACATTAATGTGAAAACTCTATCGTACATTAAGAAGTGTAAGAAACAAAAGCCTACAAGAAACATTTATTTAACCCGACGTTACTTGAATAATAACAACTTACTGGCAATTCCATTCAATAAAGGCATTGGCATTTGTCTGATGTCAGTTGCAACGTACAACACCAAACTGAGAAATATCACAAACCTACCACAGTTTGAAAAAGTTGTTAAAACTAGAGCCAACGCAAAGAATCCCATTCTAAAGGAAGAAGAGAGAATCGCTTCAATTCTGAAAAGAATGAGGGATACACAAAAGATTGGTTATTGAAAAAACTCCAGCCAACCGGTAGCCAACCACCACAACTTTACGGTTTGGCTAAAGTACATAAAAATGAGACTCCACTCAGACCAGTTTTATCGATGCCAGGATCACCCTACCACAAAATTGCACTTCAAGTCACTGAATGGTTGTCGGTAGTTGAAGAAAGCAAAATAAATGCTTCCACAAAAGAGATATCTAAAGTAATACCTGACATTCAACTTGATAACGACAACGTTTTGATTAGTTTCGATGTGACGTCATTATATACCAACGTTCCAGTAATTGAAGCCATTGAGGATTGTACTAACCTCCTTTTTTCTGGATGTATAAATTACCACCGGTGGATAAAGACACCTTCAAAGATTTGTTAACAATATGTAGTTCTAATGTGATAATGCTGACAAATGATGGATTCTTTTGACAAAAAGATGGTCTTGCAATGGGAAATCCTCCCGCCCCCTTAATTGAAAATTGTTGGATGAGCAAATTTGACACCCATCTACGTGATGACGCAGTTTTATTCTCCCGATACATGGATGACATATTAAGAAACATAAACAAGAACAATATCGAGAGTAAAGTTGCGGAAATCAACAACCTGCACCTTTCTCTGAAATTCACGTACAAGAAAGAATGTGATAATGAAATTGCCTTTCTAGACATGAATATTATTCATTCTGCAAATTCTCTGAGTTCCACGTGGTTTAGAAAGAAAACGGACACTGGCTTGACAATGAATTTTCACTCATTAGCGCCTTTGAAATATAAAAAGTCGGTAGTATCAGGGCTAATACACAGAATCTTTCGAGCGTGTAGCACTTGGCAGAACTTTCACAAGAGCTTTATAAAAGGAAAGTTAATGTTAGAAAGCAACCAGTACCCAGCGTCATTCTTCGAGCCAATCATCAACAAGACCATCAGTTCAATAATCGCGAGGCGTAACCACGGAGGAACAGAAAATGGAGAAAAACAGAAGGATGATGTTGAAGAGAAACCGGAGAAAAAAATGCTTTTCTTACAATTTAGGGGAAAAGTATCTGAAAAGTTTGAGATGGCATTAAAGAAACTGCAAGCTCCCTGCAAGATCGTTTTCACTTTGAAAAAGCTAAAAACTGCTCTACCACCACTAAAGCCGAAGATTGATGTTTCTCTAAGAAGCAGAGTTGTATATAAAATTACATGTCCATGTTGTAAATCATGCTATGTCGGACAGACTATCCGACATTTACTCTGTCGCATTAGAGAACATCGCAGATCCTCTACTCCCGTGGGGGCTCACTTCCAAACATGTAATGTTCCACTGACAATAAATGACGTGGCCATCATTGCTAGTTCTTTAAGAACTGTGTCCCATTTAATGACTCTCGAGGCGTTATGTATTAATGAGTTAAAGCCATCTCTCAACACAAAGGACGAATATCGTTCTCGCGCTTTAGTCATTAAATTATAATTATCGCACAGTTCTTTTTAAGTGCTCGCCTATTTAGTTTATGCTGTTTTGATTTTTCATACGTAATAGCATTCTCTTGTTTTGACTGTTTGTATATTCTGATCTGTAGTATATTATACAATATCTTTTTTTCAACTGTTTTTAAACTGTTCATTTTATGTTTTTAGCCTGATGATGGTTTATATTTAAATCAAAATATATTGCTTAAATAATATTATGTTGTTGGTACCAAATTATTTCAAATGAATATTTTGCCACAATGTTTCTGCCTAAAAGATTAACAGGAAATAGATTTATATATTTTCAGTTCGAAAAAGCACTCTTTATAAATTTCCTAAAACATGCTTTTGTTCCAGTTTTTCTTATCTCAAGTGGAGCTCGTTGAATATCTTGGCACCCATGTAGTAGAAAGAGTCTTTATGTTTTAGCATTGCTGTTAGTATTTAGTCTATTACTATTTAGAACATATAAAATGGTGTTCCGTGACAACAAAACATTGATGAAAACAATACACAGTTCAATGTATGAAAAATTATATGATTATAACTAAATTTTTATCTAAAGTTAAATATAAACTTCAAAATATTAGTATATACAATCATAAAAAAACATATATCATGAAAAAAATTGAATCATCAAAAGAAATTGAAAGCATATTTATAAAACTATTTACTACTGAGCATATCTAAGGCTCTTCTACTAACAGACGCTTTCGCAATGCGCTTGTTTTGTCCACAAGCTGTGACCTTGCTTCCCTTAACTTCTACCATGCATTCCACAAGATCTTTTTCATCGATTGAGTTGTAACTATAAAAGGACAAAAAGAGCACTTCACGAACGCGTAATTTGAAGTGTAATTTTGATTTCAACTTCGAGCAAAATCCTTCGAAATCAGTTTTAATTTATGTTTTGTTGATATGTTTCGATTCAGTCACGGTTGAGTGACGATTATTCTTATCATTATGTTTTATTCAACCATAAAACCTCATTAATCATTAAGCCATTAACCAGATCCTCAATCTTATGAAAGAATTTTGTTAGCCCAACTAAATATCTTCTTCGATCGAAACAAAAATTGAAACTTTACGCCGAATCTCATCTTAAGCACAGTAATCATGATTATGAAAGAGATTCAGAAAACAAAACAACTCGTGCAGGTCTTCACACGAGAAAGATGCGAGGTGTTCCGTTCCAAAGAATTAGAGAACCGATCTGAAAATTAAACCTTAACCAATCACATCTCAAGGTGAAACCTTAACCAATCACATTTCAGGGTGAAACCTTAACCAATCACATTTCAGGGTGAAACCTTAACCAATCACATCTCAGGGTGAAACCATAACCAATCACATTTCAGGGTGAAACCTTAACCAATCACATCTCAGGGTGAAACCATAACCAATCACATTTCAGGGTGAAACCTTAACCAATCACATCTCAGGGTGAAACCTTAACCAATCACATCTCAAGGTGAAACCTTAACCAATCACATTTCAGGGTGAAACCTTAACCAATCACATTTCAGGGTGAAACCTTAACCAATCACATCTCAGGGTGAAATCTTAACCAATCACATTTCAGGGTAAAACCTTAACCAATCACATCTCAGGGTGAAACTTTAACCAATCAAATTTCAGGGTGAAACCTTAACCAATCACATCTCAGGGTGAAACCTTAACCAATCACATCTCAGTGTGAAACCTTAACCAATCACATCTCAGTGTGAAACCTTGACCAATCACATCTCAGTGTGAAACCTTGACCAATCACATCTCAGGGTGAAACCTTGACCAATCACATCTCAGGGTGAAACCTTAACCAATCACATCTCAGTGTGAAACCTTGACCAATCACATCTCAGGGTGAAACCTTGACCAATCACATCTCAGGGTGAAAACTTGAGTAATTACAATTAAGAATACCTGAATTCGAGCCCAGGAAATCTTTCTGATAATACCACCACAGGGTTGCGAGGCGTTTTTGTAATGTATTGCTCTAAAAAGTCATAAAACGAGGGGTTTCCATTGTGTATTGCTCTAAAGTCATGTCATAAAACGAGGGGTTTCCATTGTGTATTGCTCTAAAAAGTCATGTCATAAAACGAGGGTATTCCATTGTGCATTGCTCTAAAAAGTCATGTCATAAAACGAGGGGTTTCCATTGTGTATTGCTCTAAAGTCATGTCATAAAACGAGGGGTTTCCATCGTAAAATGGCAGATTGTTTGGTCATAGCGAAAGGCCTTTTAAGAGAGAAAGAAGAAATCTTGCACACTTAAATACAATAATATCGATCATTTGTATTCACGTAATTACCACAAACATGTCGCATCATTGAATAGTAGACATCCCAAACTTTGTCCAGATCAAGACCACTGTCAAGAAAAATTGCTCCTGCTACGGACTCGAACAGATCTCCTAACACTTTTGGCGCGTGATGACCTTCGCGGGATCCTGGTGTCATAATTACAAAGGGATTCTAAAAGAGTTAAATTAAATGTATCTGCGAAACGTGATTGAGAAAAATCATTTACCTTAAGACATTCCTGGAATCCAACATCTCCGTACGAATTCACCAGTTTTACGAAATAATCGTAAGCTGCAAACAACGCCGGAGACTTTGCGAATAAGAATTTATAATAGTCGTTTTGCGTCGCAAGCAAACCAAACGTGTTGTTGTTTACCAAAGCTGATCGCAAATATGTCAACTGGCCAGGTGTCAAGTCGTCCTTCTGCTTGTACACATGAAGAGTGACAAGGAAATCTAACAACGCGTCACCTAGAAACTCGTATTCCTGGTAACATCCAGTCACTTTATTATCGGTGTATGAAAGATGCGTTAGCGCTTGTACCAAATGTGACTTGTCTCTGAACGTGTATCCCAACTTCGCTTCAAACCGATCAAGTTTCATGTATTCATATAACTTGCACACAAGGACTTTATCATCCTTAGATATCGATGAAGCACACTTGGGAAAGTCTGCATACTTGCTTTTTCCAAGTTGGCATTGTTGTGATATCTCAATGCGCTCATGTAAGACATCGATGTTCAAGAAATGTTGCATGAAGTGCAGGGCCAGATTCATTCCGCCTGTTTCAAAGTAAACCCCTATAAGGGCTTCAACACAGTCGGCGATGCACTTGCACCGAACCTGCTGATGGCAGCCATTCTCTGCAGTATACCCTGGTGGCAGCCAAACCTTTCCACCGTTGCATTCCTTAGTCGTACATCCAAACTGCGAGTTACAGATAACGCGAGTAAGTCCGCATCTTTTACCAATCCGACTCAAGGTTTTATTGCAGATCGCGCTTTTGCGTTTCTTCGACAACTTCCCTTCATGGGAATTTGGGAAACTGAAGAACAAGAAAATGGAAATGGCTTGCTTTAAAAACGAATCTCCTAACATTTCAAGGCGTTCTAGATCAAAGGGCATCTTAGCTTGTCGAGTAGTGATTGCTTGGAAAATTGCTTCAACAGGTGGCGATAAACTTCCAGCATCAATTTGAGCCAACTTTTCCTTTAACAAATAGGGAAGCTCAGTTGCGATACTTGACGTTTTCAAAACATCAGTGATTTTTTGCTGCAACTCAACAGCAAGCCAGTAAAACTCATAGTAGAACATAGCGAATGATAAATGAGGCATTTGCATGTGAAGTTTGGCAGGAAACGGTGAATATATTTTACACAACTCTGGGACCAACTCCTCAACTTTAACTGCTTTTCTTTTCTTCTTGCTCGTTCCTTGTTCTCTTGAAAGAAAGCTAACTTTTGTAGAAATAGAAACGACGTTCAACAGCTGCTCATCACTGGACACAGTCAGACCGTATTTTTCTGCATAGTATTCCTTGAACGTTATTTTCTCTCCTTCCATGATATCTGATGTGGTGGTACTGGAGAGACCGGTCACATAATAGCAGCGCTTCGGACTGTATGTTTTACAAATCACAGCATCTGTTTGTATCTGTTTCCCGCTTTCAAATAACAACAGCGAGAGGTCGATGTAAGTACCATTCAATTGCTTCTCTCCTCTGCAAAGTGAATTCATAACTCCTGCTTTCAGTGGCACAAACAGCGCCTTTGAGACAGCGTCGTTGGTAAAATCGAAACAGATGTTCTTCCGTGAGTAGGTTTTACATGACTCCTCAACAACACCTTGGTGAAACTTAATGATGTCGTCTAGAGCAACGTTACCCAGGATAGATAAATTTAATTTGTGTAACTGTACTGTCAATTGTCCAACCCGAGAGTACAGCTTTAAAGATGGCATCTAAATCAAAAGAAAACGCAACAACCAATTGTCTAATTTTTAAAATCACTATTTTTCTCACATGTGAAACTTTCTTAGGAAGCAAGATGCCAAAGCAGGGTCTGTCCTCGCTGTACCAAAGAGGCCAATGAGAAATAGTGCTATCTCGTAAACTCATTTGTGACAATGAAATGTAAATACAAAACAAGTGGAAATCGTCCAACGTAATGTCTTTTCCAGCTAACAGAAAGGCTGAGGGAATCTATAACACAACACCAATATTCATGGCTGTTCATCAACAATGTCTTCATCAATGTTGATGGCTGGTAAGATTTGACCACCTACCTTTCTTTTGTATGCAAGAATTTTCTCCTTAGCTTTCCCTCTTTCTTTGTTTTCATTTTCATTGTCTTCTTCTTCAATCACGAGATCTCCATCATACTCATCTTCATCATCATCATCCTCGTCTTCATCATCTTCATCATCAAGAATTTTGGGTAAGAAATGGTCATCATCCAATTCACCTATCTCGTGCAACTGTTTACATATCTCTAAACATACCATCTTTTTAGCAAGATTTTTGCGGAGCATTGGCTTGCTCTGAAACGTAACAATAACACAATAAACACACCTAAATTCTTTAACAATTTCAGATATTGCGCAACAAACAAAAACAATGAGATTAAATGAACTGCTGTTGGAAAATGTTATGAAAATGTTTAAGGTTTAAATCAGATTCTTTAGATTCCAATCTGACTTTATAACCAATTATTCAGGAAAAAGAATTCCTTTCTTATGTTCATAGATGAAACACTAAAGTAATGAAATATCTTCCACTAAGATCGATAATGTTTATATCTTATACAATATAAAGACGTCATTACCTTGTGTGTTCGGTTGGGCAAAGGACAATTTAACGGTAAAGTGCACTCCACAATAAATGCTTCTACCTGTGGCACATCATGCACAGTGAACGTAGGTCTCATATTCGCATATGAATATCGATCGCTTGGAAGTAAAGAGCAATACCTGGAAGATAGAATGTTCAGAGGATGATGTAATTTGTGATTTGACAGAATACAATGTTGTATATATATATATATATATATATATATAAGAAAATGAAACCGATTTCTTACCGGTGCAACAAGGCAACTGCTGTGTCCTTGGTTATTCGTGCTGCAGTTGGCGTATCATTGGAAAAATAAGTTGGCAAAAGCAAATCTTCTTCATCAAACATTGCTTCTTGTATTTCTTCATTTGTGGGCAGCTCGCGATTGTGACATATGTCGAACAAAATATCCTCTATCCCTTGCATCGCCTAAAAACTGAGTAGTGCTTTTGTGGCAATCAAAGGAAGTAAAAGCAAACCTTCAAACTACGACGAGTCTCAAGTCCTTTTTTTATGTTTGATAAAACAATAAATTTTGAGTTGTTCTTTCGAGCACGACCCTTGGACTGTACATATTCACGATAGTTCTTAATGCCATTAAAACGTACAACAAGATTGCATTCGCGGATGTCCAATCCCTCCTCAACAACACTCGTAGAAAGAAGAATATTGAAATCACCATTTCTGAACTGTGACAAGATATTAATCTGTTCCTTAGATGACATTGATCGATCTGTTAGTTTTAATTTGACGTCCATGCAGTGACCAAGAATAAAGTTACTAGAAATGCCACTAAACCTAGGTTCCTTCATTGCCATAAAATTGATTAGTTTTGAAAGAATGATTGCAGTACATCTCGTTTTGACAAACACAATCGCAGTTAGTTCTAAATGAAAAGCTGTGTTAAGAGTTGGAACAGAAAAACATCAATAAGTAACAATTCCAAATGTGGGTGTATACCTTTGAAGTGTTTTTTTTCTTTAAAAATAATATCTCTCAAAAACACAACCGATTTCCGAGTAATAAAGGGTTCGATTGGTAGGACATCATCAATAGATTCAAACACCTCATCACTGCATTGAACAAAAGATTCGATTACTTCTGACAAAGCGATCTTCAATGTCTCCATGTTGTCCATTTCAGATAAAGAAGACAGTTTAGCTACACGAAAAAAGAGAATAAAAATCAAAAGCAACGTGAATACTAATTGCGAGGCTCGCATCTGGATATAGGCAAAGTTTAGTTAGAGAAGAACGAAAATGTTCAATTTTATATCGGGCTAGACCGTTTTGCGCACCAAGTAACACCAGGTCACACCAAGAAACACCAAATCACACCAGGTCACACCAAGTTGGAAGACTTGGTGTGCAAAACGGCAGAGGCCATTTTATATCATGAAAACATTTACAAATTTGTTCCAGAGATTCTTTAGCAACCCAATAGCAACACAAGAATCCCAGCTTTCTGAGCACCTTGGAGCAATACTTCATTATATCTGCAGCTTCTTTGCATTTCCCCACTGAAAAAAATGTAAAATGGCTAACTTTTTAACACTGTAAAATGTATTTATATAGTAACAAGTCGTAAATATATAAAGTAAATAATATATAATATATTAAAGTAAATATTAAAGACTAAATATGAAATATATATATATATATATATGAAGATTTGCTTTTGCCAACTTATTTTTCCAATGATACGCCAACTGCAGCACGAATAACCAAGGACACAGCAGTTGCCTTGTTGCACTGGTAAGAAATCGGTTTCATTTTCTTATATATATATATATAGTTGTATATATATACATATATATATATATATACTTTTATACTTTTATTGGCTCTTAAGGTATGGAAAACACTCTACATTGTAGGACTGATAATGTCAACAGAAAAGTGAAGATTGAGATAATGTAAGTGCACATGTCATTTTTTTACAAAACCATGAGGCGACCCTTGTTCACATAGGGAGATATAATTTTTTATTGGCTCTTAAGGCTAGTTGTTGTAAATATATACATATACATAGATATATTACTTATTGTAGTAACAGGACACAAGTAAACACTCTGACTCACAAAAACAAAAAATTACAAAAAAATTAATAATGCACCAGCAATTGTAAAAGTTGACTTACAAAACTTCTGCTGATATCCTTCAATCATGGTCTCGACTTGTTTAATTTTGTTCTCCATTTTATCTAATCCATTTAAATTATAACCCTGTTGAAATGTTTTAATGCTCTCTTTCGGTTTTGTTGAATACTTCGCCAGTTGCAGTCGGTCAGTACAAGTAACACACCTGGCTCGCATTCGACTTTCTAGACCTCGTATCTTTGTTTCAAGCAATGCAGCAAAACCTGGCTTATCACATTTTTCATTAATAATGGACGCAGTGAAGCCCAAGATATGAGGACGGTGTGGCTCAGGGCAGCGATCAAAAAAATCAAGAATCTTCCTATAAGGATGGTTCTTATTAGCATTGTGGCATTCATCCATAATTAACAAGTTGATATTAGCGAGATTGAAAAATGCATGTGTAAGAATGTTGACAAGTATCTGTGCTGTCATCACTAATATATCATTCTTATTAAACTCGTCAACCCAACGGTCCTTGTCCCAAAAGTCCACTCCCATGTCCCCAGTGTAAGAGCCAACATTCAGGGATGTGTGAACATCAATTACACATTTTTGTTGATCGACTAACGGAACTATGTAAACATATTAACAAGTTTATTTGAGTTTCAACAAGACGTCAATAAGTTAGTACACCAGATATACTTTAAATAAGATTTGAAACAAACATGAAAACAGTCAGTTTAGTATATTTGCTTCTTTTTAATTTAGAAAACTGTACTTTTAACATCATGCATACCTGTATTGACAATGAAAATTGTTCTTTTTCCATTGTCCTGAAAGGTTCCTTTGATTTCATTTTGCTTCTCCTTTATCAACAAAACACCAATAAATGTTTTGCCACTGCCCGTACTTAAACACACAATCGTATTGGTGCTTTTGGCCAACTCAAGTATTTCTAACTGATAAGGCCTTGATTTGAAATTCTTCACAATTGTCTCATTGTCAGGTTTCCTGAAACAAATACATAAATTGATATGAACTCACAGCACAATTTGCGATTGATTCGTGAATTTGAGTTATCTTGAAACGTTATTACGATTGCGGCCACATGATTGCATTTGAAATGTTTCCGCACGTTCATGTCACGGAGCTTGTGTGTATTTGTTCAATAAAAAATTTGTGATGAGCTCTCTCTGATATGAATGATTAGTAAATGAAATTTTAAGTATTGAAGTAGACACGATGGTGGAAAGAATGGCTCTATTATTACTCTATTTCTTATAGACCTCCAAATATACCGTTGAAATCTATTTATTCACTTCTCTCCAGATATTTTAAAAGCTGCCATAAAAAATCAATTTATTTGTTGGTGACTTCAACGTAAATTATTTGAATTACGCAACAGACACTGAAGTAAATTGCTTTCTACACATCTTATTCTCCTACGCCATGTGTAATTACGCGTGAAACGAGGGCAACAATCCCAAGGGAACAGCTAATATTGACAATTCAAAAACCTGCACCTATTGTGGTCAAAAGGGACATGGTGAGAGAGCACCTGCAAGAATACGACGAAATGTTTGTCCAGCCTTTGGAAATACATGTAGCTCTTGTCATCGCCTCAGTCACTATGCCACCGTCTGCAGGAGCAAAGATCAACCCAAAGGCAAACGAACAGCCTATAATATTAACGAAGAAGGTGCTGCTGTCTTCGACTCACTTTGCACAGTCTCAACCTCATCAAACACATCAGTAGTAGAGATCAACCATCACACATATGATCAAATATCAAACACATGGAAACGAGGCCGTTCAAAGCCTCACCCAACCCTAAACTTATCTGCTAAAATCAGTGATAAAGCCTACAAAGAATTAGGATTCCTACCAATTTCAAGACGACGCTCATCCCCTATCATTGTCTCTGCTATGGCAGACACGGGATGTCAAAGCTGTTTAGCTGGGATGACACTTATGAATCGCCTAGGTATTCGCAAGGAGGATCTCATCCCTGTCAGAATGAAAATGAATACAGTCAGTAATGACTCTATCCGAATATTGGGAGTAGTCATTCTTCGATTGCAAGGGACAAACAATGAAGAGGCGGAATCTCGTCAATTCATCTACATAACTGATCAAGCTGACCGTCTCTTTATTTGCAGAAGGACATGTGAAGACCTGGGAATAATTTCACCTAATTTCCCAACAGTCAATGAACACTCTACCAACTACGTTAGAAATTTACCAGTTCAACCCAACAAAATTCATACTGTTCGAGAATGCAATTGTCCTACTCGATCGTTGCCTCCATCCTTGCCAACTAAACTTCCATTTGAAGCAACTGAAGTGAACAGGGAAAAGTTACAAGACTATTTGTTAGGTTACTACAAATCAAGCACATTCAATACCTGTGAACATCAACCACTTCCACAGATGTCCGGACCACCTCTGAAGCTAATGATTGACTCTAATGTTATGCCGAAAGCCTTTTACACACCGATACCCATGCAAATTCATTGGCAAGAAAAAGTCAAAGCCGACCTTGATCGAGATGTATGACTTGGTGTGATAGAACCTGTCCCTGTTGGGAATCCCGTTACATGGTGCCATCGAATGGTGGTGTGCGCAAAAAAGGATGGAAAACCTAGACGAACAGTAGATCTACAGCCATTGAATGCACACGCCACTAGAGAAACGCATCACACCCCAGAACCATATCAACTAGTTAGAGCAGTACCGCCTTCTACGAAAAAGACTTCCTTTGATGCTTGGAATGGGTACCACGGTGTGCCCTTGTGTGAGTCAGATCGATGTTTCACCACATTCATAACGCCTTGGGGTCGGTATCGTTATTGTACCGCCCCTCAGGGCTACATTGCATCAGGAGATGGTTACACCCGACGTTATGACAAGATCATCTCAAGCGTCCCTAATAAAATTAAAATCATTGACGATACCTTACAATGGGCAGATAACATAGAGGAATCCTTTCACAAAACTTGCCAGTACCTAGATTTATGTGGCAGAAATGGGATTATCTTAAATCCAGAAAAATTTGTTTTTGCAGTTGATAGCATTGATTTCGCAGGTTTCCAAATTACCACCAATAGTGTATTACCTTGTCGCAAACATCTACAAGCCATCTTAGATTTTCCCACTCTGAAAAATGTCACTGACATCCGTTCTTGGTTTGGGCTTGTCAACCAGGTTTCATTTGCCTTCAGCATGACTGAACGTATGGCACCATTCCGTGAACTACTGAAGCCAAATATTTCCTTTACATGGGACTTGCACCTACAAAACCTTTTTGATGAATCAAAACAAAAGATTGTCGATAAAATACAGCACAGAGTTCAAATCTTTGACAAATCTAAACTGACATGCTTAGCGACCGATTGGTCAAAGATTGGCATTGGATACTGGTTGTTTCAAAAACATTGCTCCTGCCTAGACGTCAAACCCTTCTGCTGCGTTAATGGCTGGAAGGTTGTCTTAGTGGGAAGTCGATTCACACACCCTACTGAATCACGTTACGCTCCAATTGAAGGAGAAGCACTTGCTGTAGCTGCCGCTCTTGATCAAACCAGACATTTTGTATTAGGTTGTGATAACTTAATCATTGCTGTAGATCACAAGCCACTTCTTGGCATATTTGGCAATCGTTGTTTAGACCAGATACCCAACAACCGCTTACGTAACTTGAAAGAGCGAACTTTAAGATATAGATTTACTATGTTTCATGTTCCTGGTGTCAAACATAAAGCAACAGATACACTATCACTATCGCGCCATCCAACAGGTATCAAAGACGCACCAATGATGCATCTCCCCGATGACATCGCCATGACAAATAATGATCCATGCCATCAGCCTTCAGATGAGATCGAGCATAGCCATGATCTTGAAATGGGTCTGAAAATCGCTGCCATCAATGCCTTATCTCCCCTGAAAGTCATCTCCTGGGATAAAGTGAAGAATGAAAATCTGAAAGATCACGTAATTCAGACGCTAGTCTCCTTCATCGAACGAGGTATGCCAGCAGTGCAAGATCAACTACCTAAAGAAATTCAAATGTACCACCAATTCTGTGAACATCTTTCAACTGTTGACGGCATAGCTTTATACAAAGATCGTATCATTATTCCTGCTAATCTTCGCAAAGACGTCCTTGATGCACTGTACTCCACTCATCAGGGTGTAAACTCAATGACTGCTCGCGCAGAATCTTCCGTTTTCTGGCTAGGTATCACCCCTGCGATTAACAGGATCCGACAGTCATGTGCACATTGCAACAAAATAACACCATCACAACCATCTGCACCTCCAACTCCATTAGTGTATCTCAAGTACCCTTTCCAATTTATTTGTGCAGATTACTTTCACTACAA
Source organism: Candelabrum cocksii (assembly GCA_963930725.1). Classification (NCBI taxonomy): domain Eukaryota; kingdom Metazoa; phylum Cnidaria; class Hydrozoa; order Anthoathecata; family Candelabridae; genus Candelabrum; species Candelabrum cocksii. The sequence continues at coordinate 948,966 of OZ005670.1, read as the reverse complement.
GGGACACTCCTACTTGGTCATTGTAGATCGATACTCTAACTGGCCTATTGTAGAAGAGTCAAAAGCTGGGTCATCGGGATTAATCACCAACCTTCGACGAACATTTGTCACATATGGGATTCCTGATCAGCTCTCATCAGATGGAGGACCCGAATTTACTGCATCAGCCACTGCCCACTTCCTGAAGGACTGGGGAGTACATCACCAAAAATCTTCAGTAGCGTTTCCACACAGCAACTGTCGTGCAGAAGTTGGAGTCAAGACTGTCAAACGTCTACTTGCAGACAATACCGGTCCAAATGGTCAACTTGATACCAATTCTTTTCAAGGGGCAATGCTACAGGACCGAAATACACCAAGCCAAGATACTGGTATTTCACCAGCAATGTGTATTTTTGGTCGTCAAATCAAGGATTTTATACCAGTTCTACCAGGAAAATATCAACCACACAACACATGGGCTGATATGCTGCATCAACGTGAAATTGCTCTACGTCACCGACACGTATAGGTAGCTGAGCGTTTAACAGAACATACAGGCAAACTTCCATCCCTATGTGTTGGAGATAGGGTTCGCATACAAAATTAAATTGGTCACCATCCAAGACATTGGGACAGAACAGGAACGATCATCGAACAACATCCTTTCGATCAATATGCTATTAAAATAGACGGCTCAGGTCGTGTCACCCTATGAAACCGGAAGTTTGTACGAAAATATGAGCCTGTGATGCCACCACCAACACCAAATCAACGAATACTGGACCTCCCAGCATACCCACTTTCTGGGACACAAGATTCAGCAGATTTACCATCACCTATGCCAGAAGTATCAGAGGAAATATTCAACGAATCTCAACCTGTACCACTCAACCAGAAACCGCCAATTACCCTTCTATAGCCTATACCACAAACACCAAGCCAAACCGTCTACATACCAGAACCAGTGTCAACAGTACCAGTTGAACGAAAAGATGTTATCCTTCGTCGTTCCCACCGAAAAATACGTACACCTATCCGCTTTAAGGATTATCAAATGACATAGACATTATGACAAACTTACATGAGTATATTGGATAATGTCTCTATTGGGGGAGGAGATAATGAGACATGAACCTATTTCTGGTTATTGTATACAAATAGTTGTGTTTATATTTTAGATAAAAACATTGAGAAAGTATAATATAGTTATCTCTTTGATCAAATGGTTCAATGCCTATTTATTAACTATATATAATGGATATAACACATCAGGGAAATGTTAAATTATATGTTAATACAAAATTAATTTACATTAATAAGAAGTTGTCAAAAAGTATTTTTTACTACCGTTATCCAAAATTTCAATTGGCTTCGGCTGACAAGTACATGCCCTGAAATAGCTGTCGGTCATCGGTCAATGTCCGATGAACTACGGCCGTTGACCGGCGTATATGCGCATATCAACGGTCAAGTAGGATGTCGTAGTTTTCGCGCGGATTTAATATCGCGGACGACCAAAGTTTGTGTTATTTTGCGCGGATTTAATTTCGCAGACAACCAAAGTTTGTGTTATTTCGCGCGGATTTAATTTAATTTCGGTAAATTATACAACTCAAATGACAACCCTCGATTTTTATTTTGAAAAATCGCACGCCATGGCTATTAAAATATATTTATGACGTGCGATTTGCCACACGCAAACAAAATATTCAAGAAAGAGACTGGATAAATCATGCCTACGGAGGGGAAAATCTCAATTGCATTGAAACAGCATGATTGATCGAAGTTATTGAAGATTACAAAACATCATTTTTCTCATTTTGTTTCTGTATTTCACTACTCGAGCTCGCCTGAAAGTAGAGCGCTTGAAACCTCCAATGAGCTGCAGATTTATCTGACCCAGCGTTGGTGCGCATTCACCCACAGTGTAGATGTTTTCCGCGGTTTGGTTTAGCCTCTGGGCTGGCCTTCTCCACTGTAATAGTAGAGATGGTTTCAGGTGACTCTGGTCCATGGAGACATTCAGGTCACCGCCAAATCGGTCGGTCACATTTTATACGTCAGGGCATTGAATGTTAGCATGTGGAGAGAGCCGGCAACAGCTTAAGTAGTGATTAACAAACACATTGCAAGGAGACATAAAAATGCAGCAATGGACAATGAATTAACTTAATTAATGCACACCGCAAAACAGTAAAAATCGTACTTATTTGCGTACGCAACAATTTTAATAATGAGAAGACTGATACTAGCTTCTTTTGATTTGTGTTTTCGTTGATGTTGCTATTTGTTTCGTTCAACCTCGATATTTAGTTAATTCCCTCTGTCTTTTCCCAAAGTTTTCTGACTAAGTAGTCATGTCTCCATGGTGTTAAAGAGAAATTATTGTTTGAAATGCTAATGCATGGTGTTAAGTTGACCGATAGAAACGTTAGTTATGTCGGTCAGTTTTGACCGACGGCGAACTTCGATGACCGATAAGATTTATGAGTACAGCGGTCAACATGACCGATGAGCTTATAATATTTATTTCAGGCCCTGCAAGTATACTACAAACACATTTAGTAATGACTCAGTATTGTTCACTTTAACAAATGATGTTTGAAATTTACACGTGCATGTGTAAGTTTGACAACAAAAATTCTGGCAAAGTTTAAAAAGCATTTTACAAACAACTTTAAAGAGGGTGGATTTTAAGCAGAGCAAACATTTGAAATCATGCCAACTTTGGAAAGTGAATGACCAACAAGCATTTCCGCAAGTAATAATTATAAAATAAACATTCACCCCTTTTCTTTTACTGCCCAAAAAACACTAAACAATACGTTTGCTTATAAAAAAACAAAACATTTATCTTCGTTAGTTTTTTCACTGTAAAAATTATGTAAGTTAATGTTGGTGATAAAATAAATATAATAGGGAGACTTGAACACAAAAAAAAGAAAGGGCATCTTGATTCAGTTAGGAATAGTTAGCTAAGCATTATCAATCAATAACTTTTGACTAATTATAACTTCTTTGAGTAAAAAGTCTAGCTGCTGAAAACATAAAACGCTGCAGGAGGAACATTTATTTTAAGTGTAAAATAAAACCTTCTTTAATCTGTTAATTTACCTTCGATAAGAGTAGCAATAAGACTTACTTTATTTTGGGCATTCCTAAAAGTTTGTGTTCAAAAGCTAAGAGAGAAGTTATACTGAAGAGAGTTTTTGTAAGAAAGAATTTCATTGGTTGAAAATGTTAATTCTTAGAATCGAAATCATTATTTCGAAATCAGATTCCGTAATTGATCGATTAAACGCCCCGGGCGTTTATTTAAAAATTGAAAATTTTAGGGGAGCGTTTATTCGAAAGGGGCGTTTAACTAAGAGAGGCGTTTAAAGTAACACAACATTTTCTCTAAAATGATATTACGGGTCACATGCAAACAAACGATTGTTAAATGATATTACAACTGTTAAAACTCAAATTTCAATGACAGTATCATCATCATCTATTTTATTGAAATCTTGCGCAACATCTTCCTCGTCGAAACTCGCGATAAAAAGATTACTGAGATCTGCTTCGCCTGATAACAAAGACATTTGCGACTTCAGTTTATCTTTCCCTGAAGTGCAGGGTTCACGCTCTTTGAAACAATGAATAACATGGTCTTCAGTGCCATCGGTTTGAAGATTCAATCCACAATACTTGAATGAATTAACAATACTTTCCTTCGAAAGATTAGACCACGCTCCAAGAATCCACTCAACGATCTTTTTCCGTCGTGACGGAGCTTTCATGTTCTCAGCTGGTCTTGCTTGTTGTTCGTCTTCGCAGTGACAAAGCGTTGCATTAAATTGTTCAATTTGTACTCGCAACAACAAATAAAATAATATAGCATTTTCCAAACAATAAACATTACTAAACATCATTAACCATTACTTCTTTCTCCTTCTTTCCATGGCTATTACAGGAGGGGCGTTTATTCGAAACCACACCATTAAAATTCACTCTTTTTAGAAAAGGGTTTATTCGAAGGGGGCGTTTATTTACCAAATCAAATTTTACACGGGGGCGTTTAATCAAAAGGGGCGTTTAATTGGAAGAGGGTGTTTAATCGATCATTTGCGGTACCTTCTATTAGTTTATAACAAAACTTTCATTCTGTAATTCGAGTATTTTCTATATATGTCATGTTAGATGTATAAGTTATATATAGGTATATATATATGTTACATATATGTTAGAAAAAGATTTTTCATTTTTGCAAGTTCGTTCTCATGGGTTTCAGCTCATCTTCTTTCTCTGGCTTGAAAGAGTTGCTGGAAGAACAAGACTCGCTCCTCAGCGACAATTGTAGTCTCGCATGAATACACCGATGCAGGTAACATGAAAGCTGTATCAAGGACGATTGTAGTTACATGGATTCTCACATCTTGGAGTGAAACCACTAACAAGACCGTTGCCAATTCAGTGAAATCCTATGATCTTGCATTAATCGCTAATGGTTCTGACGTTAAGCTTATTTTTTGTTTCAAAAAAAGCAAGGAGTGCGAGTTGGGAAAGGCAAAGCTAGACAATCAACTTATGCTTCTCAATGCCAGCAGTCTACAAGATGATCCATTCGAAATCTCGAATTAGGACATGATTTATACAACACCTAAGGTTAGGGCTATTCAGCGCCATTTAACGTCATTAATAAATATTATATCATTGACATATATATAATATAATAATAATTATTATATATATATATATATATATATATATATATTATTGACATACATACATATATTTACTGAATGAATTATACACTTCTCAAAATAAAAACTTTATAAAACACTAGGTAAATAATAAACAAAAAAAAGAAAGAATATTTTTCAAGAAATCATCGAAGTTTCAACGTTAACTTTGCATGAAATCATCGAAGTTTCAACGTTAACTTTGCATGAAATCATCGAAGTTTCAACGTTAACTTTGCATGAAATCATCGAAGTTTCAACGTTAACTTTGTATAAAATCATCGAAGTTTCAACGTTAACTTTGCATGAAATCATCGAAGTTTCAACGTTAACTTTGCATGAAATCATCGAAGTTTCAACGTTAACTTTGTATAAAATCATCGAAGTTTCAACGTTAACTTTGCATGAAATCATCGAAGTTTCAACGTTAACTTTGCATGAAATCATCGAAGTTTCAACGTTAACTTTGCATGAAATCATCGAAGTTTCAACGTTAACTTTGCATGAAATCTGTAATAAACACCACTTCTTAAATGCCAAATAATCTCCACCTCTAAACACTTGAAAATGCAATTAACGCCACGCCGGGCGAAATTGTCCATGCTTTTATTTCCCCTTTTCTTCGTGCGGGCACGGGGAATATAATTTCATAAAAAAACATTTACATGCACTACCAAATATATCTTGATGCATACGAAAGCCTTTACTATATGTGGAAGATTTGAACACCACGACTGTTAAAGATGCTGAATTGAATAGAATACCTGAAGTGTATGATGACAACATTGATAGGTACAATCTTAAGACCCAATTGTCCCTACTTCCCGGCATTACTGTTGAGACATTACTCAAATTAACGTTGAAGAGCTAAACGTTATGAAAAATGTTTTGTATTTCTTCAGCATCGACGTGCCTTTCTTTTTGAAGATTCAGAAAACACTTAATGCTTTTGCATATTTAAAAGAACTGAACAGATGCTCTTGATCGCATCGAGTTAGGATTTAGTTGAATTTAGCTCCATACGCTAGCGCTTGTGAAATATTATGGTTATCATGGTTATACATTTATTAAACCTGTTCATATTTATCATCATACATAATGGTGTCATTCTGTCATCGTTGGTTGAATTGATCTCGACGGTGGATTTGGCGGGCGTTTTGGTTTGGGTGATCGAGGTGGTTTCGGCGGTGCTGGAGACTTGTGACGTACGTTTTGAACGTTTGTTTTGTCTGCATGTCGCTTCAATGGAACCCCCTCTTTCTTTTTCTTTGGTTGCTCTGCATGTCGCTTCAAAGGAACTTCCTCTTTCTTTTTCTTTGGTTGCTCTACGTCTTCTACGTCTTCTTCGCCTTCTTCGTCTTCTTCGTCTTCTGTGTCTTCTGTATCTTCTCCTACTCTGTCCTCAGGAGGTATTGTTGTAGGCAGCGACGAGTAAATTCTTTTCGACCGTCTCTTGTGATAGCATATCCCTCCAAATGCAAAACAGAAAACTAATATCGTAAAAATTAACGACACTAAGAATATCAATCCGTGACTATTTCTTTTGTGTCTTCCTTTTGAACTTTTTCGGTGACCGTAATTTCAACTTCCCCTCCTGTGAGAAAATATAGATTTGCAATAAGGGATACTCATCAATTTATATTGTTGTTGAAGACTATTAACATATTTTTACAAAGTTTATAACTCTATTCAGTATTTGCACAGTTATGTTATACGTACCAACAAAACCAAGCGCTCATATACATGCAATGACTTTAAAATCTATGCTCTGTTACTCAGTGGTTACGAATAACTTTAAGGTGAGACGAAGCGTACGTAAGACACAACTGACGATCTTTTGTGATTTAAGTCAATAATTGCGCAATTAGATGCATCTAGTAAGGTAATTGAATATTTAAACACAACGAAAATTTTCATAGCATATTGTTGATATAAGACGCCATATCACTCGATAGACATGATCTTAATTCGTGGTATCACTCGATAGACATGATCTTAATTCGTGGTATCACTCGATAGACATGATCTTAATTCGTCGCATCACTCGATAGGCATGATCTTAATTCGTCGCATCACTCGATAGACATGATCTTAATTCGTCGCATCACTCGATAGACATGATCTTAATTCGTGGTATCACTCGATAGACATGATCTTAATTCGTGGTATCACTCGATAGACATGATCTTAATTCGTGGTATCACTCGATAGACATGATCTTAATTCGTCGCATCACTCGATAGGCATGATCTTAATTCGTCGCATCACTCGATAGACATGATCTTAATTCGTCGCATCACTCGATAGACATGATCTTAATTCGTGGTATCACTCGATAGACATGATCTTAATTCGTGGTATCACTCGATAGACATGATCTTAATTCGTGGTATCACTCGATAGACATGATCTTAATTCGTCGCATCACTCGATAGGCATGATCTTAATTCGTCGCATCACTCGATAGACATGATCTTAATTCGTCGCATCACTCGATAGACATGATCTTAATTCGTGGTATCACTCGATAGACATGATCTTAATTCGTCGCATCACTCGATAGGCATGATCTTAATTCGTCGCATCACTCGATAGACATGATCTTAATTCGTGGTATCACTCGATAGACATGATCTTAATTCGTGGTATCACTCGATAGACATGATCTTAATTCGTCGCATCACTCGATAGGCATGATCTTAATTCGTCGCATCACTCGATAGACATAATCTTAATTCGTGGTATCACTCGATAGACATGATCTTAATTCGTCGCATCACTCGATAGACATGATCTTAATTCGTCGCATCACTCGATAGACATGATCTTATTTCATGGTATCACTCGATAGACATGATCTTAATTCGTGGTATCACTCGATAGACATGATCTTAATTCGTCGCATCACTCGATAGGCATGATCTTAATTCGTCGCATCACTCGATAGACATAATCTTAATTCGTCGCATCACTTGTTAGACATGATCTTAATTTGTGGTATCACTCGATAGACATGATCTTAATTCGTCGCATCACTCGTTAGACATAATCTTAATTCGTCGCATCACTCGATAGACATGATCTTAATTCGTCGCATCACTCGATAGACATGATCTTAATTCGTGGTATCACTCGTTAGACATGATCTTAATTTGTGGTATCACTCGATAGACATGATCTTAATTTGTGGTATCACTCGATAAACATGATCTTAATTCGTGGTATCACTCGTAGTAACAATCTTTTATCGCTGCACTAACCTTTTATAGATTGCTCTCCATCTTTGGTATCATACCTTAACTCGCAAAGTATTGTAACGCTTTTCTTCACCGCAATTATTTCCATCTGGTATGTTTTACTTGTTTCGTCGTAGTAAGCATCTATAGTTTCACCGAGTTTATCGAACGCGGGTGACATTCGGTACCTGTTCGGTAACGTTCGTTCGATAGTCGTGTCAAACTCGTTGCCGAAAATATCGAACGCAATTGGAGTGAGATTTTTTGTTTGCTCATCTAATAGATAAAAGATTAAAATAGTTGGTAATACGAGTTTGTTTATTTGCCTGGCATGTTATAATTAACATTTTAATGAAGTGCATCCAAATATTTTTTTTAATAAAGTCAAATTGCATTAAATTCATATTTGGCGGTAAAGTTTATTTTACAATTACAATACAATACAATACATTTACAATAAACTTTGATTAATTGAGTGGTCTGAGCGATTTTGTTGACAAAAATTGGCGCCCTAAATGCGCCTTAGCCATCAGAATACTTCTTGAAATTGAATAAATAGGCAAATATTAAGAAAGAGTTTCTTAGGTGAAGGAACCTTCCAAAAGTGTTGTTCGAACCTTTGTGTTTTAAGAAGTGGAATAAGTCAAGTAAAAGCAAGATACGTAAGATACCTTGGTAGCCGCAAAAAACCGCGTTAAATGTAGTGCCTAGATCTAAAATGGTGCGCCAACTTAATCGAACGTTTTCACCACGTGCTACATGTGGTGCTTGCTCGTTTAGCGCGTAATCGATTGATGCGCATGACAGAAAACGAGCTGACGCAAGCAGAGTCACTATCAGCGGACCGTGAGAGAATCGCATCGCATATCGATGACCTTTTCGATCAATAAGTTTGTAAACTATGTCGGTTGTGTATTTGACGTCAAAACCAAGCGCCAAGTGACGTGACGTCAAATATGTTTCGTGACGTCAAATATGTTTTGTGACGTCAAATATGTTTTTGCGCTTTATGTGTTTATTTATTTTAATATATTTTAGTAACGTGCAAATTACGAACCGGGAAGAAGCCAATTTGGTCACCAAATCGATGTGAACCCCATTCTTAACAAGATCAAGAAATTCTTGCATAGCTGCAACTTGGATACCATTTCCTTTTAAAATTTTTTTGAAATGCAACCAGCAGAGATAAACAGAAGTAGATCATTTGGCAAATTTGAAATCCGTTGAAAAAGTGTGCATTTGGCAATACTGAGAGATAAGGGTGTTTACATGTTGAAAATATCGATTTAAATTTACCAATGATAAGCATAGGTGACCTTATCCTCAACCAATCAGCTGCAGGAGACCTTATCCTCAACCAATCAGCTGCTAACAACCCTGCCTCACATAGCTTGCTGTGTTTACCATGACTTTGCAAATCTGGTTGAACTCAAGAAGCAAACGTTTCATCACTGCATGAGCAACATTTCTTTTATCCATCAGATTCAATGTTCATTTCAGGGGCGGATACAGACATTTTAACGACTATACGAAGATTTCAAACAGCATACGTGTTTACTAAGGGCCGCCACCATGGTTAGCTATGTTACTGAAAAAAACGTTCATAACGTCTCTATCCGCCGCTGTATTTTCTCTGCAAACTCCATGGTGTTAGTTTTTAAAACTAGAGAAGAACTAGCGACATCCGAATGATAAGAAGCCATCTAAAATCGTTTGTTCTAATTTTGCAAAATAGCCTTCATCACTTTATACTGGTTCCATTCTTTATATTTCTATAATATTTTGAAAAATATAAAAAACTCAAAAAATATTCGCCATATTTTTCTCGTATCTCACGATAACTACTACTTATTTATCATATTTTGTGCAAGTCTTTCATTGACAGCAGAATTTTTTATTTTTTCTGACGAAATTATCCTGTAGAAAATGCTTTTAACAATAATAATAACTTTATGGAGCTTTATCGTTTTTCGTATAATCTCCTGACTTCGCCTGCTTTCATAAAACGTTAATCGAATTTCATATTAATAATCAAAAGATAAACTTAGAGATTTTATTGTTGTACAAAGTACTGTTCATTGCAAGTTCAGTACTGTTCATTGAAAGTTCAGTACTGTTCATTGCAAGTTCAGTACTGTTCATTGCAAGTTCAGTACTGTTCATTGCAAGTTCAGTACTGTTCATTGCAAGTTCAGTACTGTTCATTGCAAGTTCAGTACATTTACCCGCAATTTTGCGATATGCCGACGACAAATTTGTGATTTCATATATATGTCTCTAATAAACACGTTAGAAAACGTACTCGTCACTACTGTCAAATACTACGGTCGACGACGACTAACAATAGAATAAGTCTAAAAGGAGCAAAATCATTTATATTATTAGCTTTCAATTTCTCAAATACATGACATACATAAAGGCGCGTTATCTATTGTAGCATAAGTGTTATTAACATAAATCCTGTTCTAAATCAATGTTTCGTTTTAAACCCCCCCCCCCCCCCCCCCTTAGCAAACCTTTCTTTTTCTTTACACGTCGATTATAGTCTCGACTATACTACCAGAGATCTAGTAAGAGGATAGCGAATAACCCTGTTCGTTGACGTTGGCTCGGGCTCAAGGAAAGTGAGAAATGAAATGTTCGGCCGTAGTGTGGCGCGAAGTTGCTTGAAAGTATTAGGTTTATGTCAAGATTGCAGTGAGTAAAAAGGGCGGTATCACCGAATTCTTTGAAGTCACGTCGGGTGTTGTAAGGCAGAGTGTTGTCATGATGACGATGATGATGACGGAACTTACAATAGTCACTTTCTTCAAACTATTTTCTTTCACAACAATCCGTTTTCTACAAAATATGATTTAACCTTCTTCGGAAGTTATAATGGGAAATATACCTGGCGCCCTATCAATATACGTTTACGGTATAGCAACTTATTACTTCTTGTTGATACGTTTTGTTATTACATTCTTTTTATTATCACTTTTTTTATCATTTCATTGATAAACAACCATTATTATAACAGGCGTAAAATATTACTTATTAAAGATTATACTCTTAAAATATATACTCTTGGAAAATTACCTCCACGAAGGAGAGACTGATAAATAACATTATGATTATTTTATGAAATTAGCGCTTATTCTAATAATTTATCCATTTGAACAAAATCAACTTTCCTTTCTTGGGGTACCTCTCTTTAACGATATTTTAATAGTGGCCCATTATTTTGCCGAACAATCCTTTTGTAAATCATTGTACACTCTTTAGGGTGGCAACACATTCCGTGAAACACCAGTGTTTCTTGCATACTACTAGGAAGGAGGCCATTATATAATCTTCCTTCTAAAATATAAGATATATTATTTTTACTGTAGTTGATAATTTAATAAAACCACTCAACATTCAATCACTGGAATATGATCAGTGATGGGAATACAGCAATCGTCATTTCAAAATCTATCTGACAACAAGTTGATAGCACAGCTTGTGGAACAGGAACACATTGCCAGAGAAAAACTATTTTGGGATGAGCTACTCGATTTTGACTTGATATCACCTTTAAATAGGTATATTTATGTGTATGTGTAGAAACTATTGTTCTTTTGTATTGTTTTGATGGATGAAGTAATGTTAAATTGCAGGTTTTTACTACAAGTTCAGATAAAAAAAATTCAAATATTAATAATCTCTTCAGGTCAGCTAAAATCTTCTGAATTTAAAGTTTCAAATTAAGTTAACTTTGGAAACACAACCGCTTTCATCCTTTCCATTTCATCCAAAATTTCATTTTTAGAGATGATGTTAAAAAGTTGAAAGGAGATATCAAACATCTATGTGCCAGTTTATGTGAGATTTTTTTACAGGAAAATCAGTTGATATATGATATATACATGTATTGTCTTGAAAAACACACCATTTATAACAGCACTTATAAATATATATATCAATATTTCTTGTGCCAGTAAATTGCTCGTTAAGATGCCAACCTTTTTCTACGCCAGTTACAAAATCATGGTTTTGATTTGACCTGATTACACTATTATAGCCATATATAGAAATAATCATTTGAAAAAATTTCAAATCAGCAATTTTTAAAAGATTTACTGAGCTACTTTAATTGACTGTATATAATTTTGTCATAAAGAAGTCATTAACCCTATTCCCACCCGGGAATCCGCATTCCGCCCTCGGTTTTTTGTCAATAACTTTCTTTTGGTAAATGCTATGGTCCTCAAATTTTTTGAGAATTCCTAAAATATATTTATGAAGATAGTATGAGGATAGTTGCGAGTATGCGGGTCATATAACATCTTTGACCTCATAAGCATCCATGTCCCTGATGCATGGCTGCCATGGAGTTTAAATGCAAGGTTTTAGTGGGTTAACTCACCACTGTTTTCCTCTTTCTGGGGTTGGCGCTTAGGAAGGGCAACCAGCCGTAAAAACATCTGCACCAATAAACCATCAGATGATTAAACCTCCATAATTGGAGAAAATCATCTTTTGAAACCGTCCAACCCATGCAAGCATGGAAAAGCGACATTAAAAGAATGGTGATGCTGATGATGATAGTGAAAAAAAATTCAATTGATGAAGTCAGTTTATTGTGGTTTAATAAATCTATCAAAGGTTTTGATAGAAATGTGAACCCTATTAATACCCTATTAATTAACCCAGAATCTGAAAACCCTATTAATATAAATTCTATTGCCCTTCTGTTCAGTTGATGTTAGTTGTCATAAAATCCAACCCCACTCAACAGGGGCGGTCTGGAAAAGTCTGTCACTCTTTTTTTACAATTCAAAACCCTTTCTAAAACTCCAAGGATTTCTCGGATTAAGGTTCCAAATTAAAAATCAATGTCAATTATATATATATACAGCTTATTGCTAAATCACGTAACCTGGAAAAACGGTAGCTAAATTTAAAATTTTCAAAGTGTTGGTTTTAATGATAAAAGTAAAAAAAAAATAATTAAAGTTGTCGAATTAACCCTAATGTTGGTCTCTACCAACTGAGCTATCCCGACCTTAATTTGCATTAAATGTAACGGCAAACCATTATGAAAAGTTGATTAATGGGGTGAACTAGATATTTATGTGAAGGGAACATTGACATGAAAGTTTCTGTTCATACACCACTCGCTTGTAGGAAATGTGACAAATACTTGTATTTGCAGGCGAAAGATGTGCATCAAGTGGTAACTTTACAACATTGGCTTCTGTTGCTGTATTCCATATAAGAGAGTTAATCACAAATGCAAGTGACCAGTCCAAGTAAACTGAATGAATATATTACAAATGATATTTGATAGTTACTAGTGATTTTGATTTTTTCTCAATGTCGAATATACAAATTACTTTTTTTAGTGGTTTTTGTGCTGTAATGTTTATGTAATTTCCGATTTTAATATTTAAAAGTTTTTTGTTTGTTTCGGCAGTGGAAATTGTTGATAAATGTCGATAATTATTTAGTGATGAACGAAGTCGAAAGTGCAGAAACGTTTTGTTACTTATCCGTTGCTGTTGTGAATACTTTGCAGAACATCTTTCTGATGAAGACCTCTTAGCAAGGTTCAATACCCTGCCTGCCTTCGATGGCCAACCAACTGTGTTTGATGAATTTTTATTGGTCCTTTCTGAAGTCATATCGTTCATCCCAGTGACGTGAGACAGTTATTTCTTAAAAATTAGGTAGCTTTAGCACGAAAAATAAAAGGAGAGACATTGTTGCAATATAAATGCACAATGCTTGGGTAGCATGTCCCATTGTTTTGCAATCACAACTCCTCTACTCTCTACTTTTAGGTCTTCAATGTATAACCTACATTTTGAAGCTGTCACTACACTCCTGACTTTACTCTCTACACAAATGTTCCGTAATAAACTAAAAACAGATGGCAAGGTGTTCATGACCATTCTCAATAGTAAATGGTGCGTAAAACTAACACTTTTTTATTTTTTGACGTTTTTTTTTTAAATAATTCTCAATGCTTATTTTTATTTTTTTACAATCTGATACCAGTTACAATTTCCACCAATTTTTCTTCTTACTGTATTATTATGGCGACAAAAATAAACATTTTCTGTGTAATAACATCCACTGAAATACTAGAATTCATAACAAATGCTTGCATAATTTTGATAAAACCGAAAAGTTTCTTTATTTGAAATATGTTTGTTTGTTTTTATCAATAATTTCAGTTAACCAAGAATTGAATATTTGCGAGTTTTATGGATTGATGAGAAACTGAATCATTTTACACATTATCAATATACATATGTTTCAACACCCTCTGTTGACCATTGCAAATCTGTTCCTCTCTATCGAGCCTGATGGTCAATCAATGCATCTGCAGTCCATTTCAATCAAAAATTTTTTTGATGTTTTCAGTTCAGCCAACGCAATACCTCTCGTTCGCACGTGTTTACATAACTACATAAAAAACGAAACGTCAACTGGAAGCCCGCAAGGCATGGCATCTTGGGCTGCATGTAAGCTCTCTCAATTGGTTACTTTAGTTTGTGTATTTTTCTCATTTTTCCTTTAATATTAGATAGACTCTTACTTCTATGACAAAGAAGTCAGTCGTCTTTCTTTTATTATTATTATAATATAAGTAAAATTGTTATTTTATAAATATATATATTTATTTACCTGTCGCGAATTATACTTTTTATCACTTCTTAATTAGAGGATAAACATGTCAGCCCACCTTTGTGTGTTTGTAATAGTCACAGTTAGTAAGTAATGTTGTTGGTTTGTTCATTATCATGAAGACATCAACCCAGAGTTTCAGTGTATTTAATTGCTCCCATTTGTGATACGGTTATATTTGATCAAATACGGCGTTGTTTATTTATAACCGCTCACTAAACTGGGTTCTGGGTTAAGAGACGAACACCATAGTATTTCGCCAGATAATACAGTTGATATGAAAACAAAAAGTTCACTGATATTCAAATATATGTTTATCCAATCTAGCGGGGTTTTGGTCAATGTTTACGACAAGTGAATCAGATTCTGTGAAGTCGATCGTTGATAGTTTGAATCCATTGGCAAGCCATAGTTATTTTTTGCTGCTGGTGCTTGCATTCAACGATAGCAAAGGACACAATGTTTACCGAGATGCTTTGCTGGAATGTGCTCCGGGGAAAAGCTCAGGAGGTCAGTATCTAATGAAATTTCATTAAAATGGTTGATGTCATAGAATATAAGATGATTGATTCAAAAAAGCGACATTTGAATTTTTTTGTTTTCAGATAAAAACAGCGAGACAAAGGATTGTTCATTTACGTTGAATTTTAATCGACTTTACTTTGCCATAACAAGGTTGGTGGTTGTGAGATATTAAACCGGTTTTCGCTATGTTATGGTTATTCGTTCCTGTGGTTGAAGATGAATTGATATTTGTTGAATTTCTTTAGGGACCTGGATGCTGAGGCGACGAAACTTCTGTTATATTTGATGCTGCATCGAAATGTCGCTTTTGGGAAATTTATTCTTCGACAGAAGGACATTCAGAATGTTGTGAGACTAATAATGTTGTTGAAAATGCTACCCAATCTTTGTTTCAAACTGATTTTAAGAAAATTTTAAGAAAATACCTTGAAATGGTTTGAAATGTGGTTATTTTCTATTTGACCTTAACAATGTTTCATTTTTGTCAAAATCATATAATTTCAGTTGTATCTCATAGTAGATATTGAGTTTTTAGGATTTGATGCTGAAATAATAATAATAATAATAATAATAATGAACAAATAAATATGCTTGAAATATTGAATAGCAACTCATAAGCCATTTCTAACAGTACATGGTTTCCATGGTTTCCATTATTTCATCTTCTTCAAGGTGTTACCGTTACTCCATGTGCTGTATAACGCAGAGCAGAACTCCACTCATAGCATATACATGGCGTTGATCAGCGTTCTCATTTTTACTCAAGAGGACGGATTCAACACACACATACATGAAGTGGTATTTCTTGTTCGCTATTTTACTGAACATATACGAATCTAAAACGGTTGCATGTCAGTTGTTTTTATTTATTTTTGGTGTAGTTTCTTGGGCAAAGAGTAACTGATTCCCTCTCCCCCCCCCCCCTCCCCTCTCCCCAATTTTAAATTGTGTTTGTCCCAATAACGAGGACGGTGGGATTTTCGTAGTTTTTCTACAGAGAGCATGTCCATGCTGATCATCAACCTCAGTTCCAGAGACCACAATCCTCTTTAAGAAATCCCTTACTTTAGTGTGGCAGGGGTGCTACTCCATGAGATCACTTGTGGGCCCTCTGTCCTTGAGTTATCCTTCTTATCTTTGCAATGACAGCATTAATAATGACGTTTTACTTTGCAGACTGTAAACAATATCACGTGGTACAAAGACAGAAACATAAGCGCAATGACGTTAGGCAGTTTAATCGTGCTAGTTTTAACACGAACCATCCAGTTCAATATGGCTAAGATGAGGGTGAGTGGTTGTGTGTTTCTGAACTTAAAGTTATCCTCTGTTGCTTATCAAGGTGATATGAAAAAATGTTTTCTTGAATAACCTTTGAATAAAGAAACCAAATAGTCAACATTTTATTACATAATCAACCAAGAACCCTATCGTACTTTCCTGTGCTTTAAACTTTTGTTTAGTGGTTATAAAATGTTGAAAATCCCATTTTTAAACTGTTGACCAGCATTAAGCTGAGATGTTCATTTTCTCTCACTTCGCATGTGATCAATATCTCACTCCGCATGTGATCGATCTCTCACTCCGCATGTGATCGATATCTCACTTCGCATGTGATCGATCTCTCACTCCGCATGTGATCGATATCTCACTTCGCATGTGATCGATCTCTCACTCCGAATGTGATTGATCTCTCACTTTGCATGTGATCGATATCTCACTCCGCATGTGATCGATCTCTCACTCCGCATGTGATCAATATCTCACTCTGCATGTGATCGATCTCTCACTTTGCATGTGATCGATATCTCACTCCGCATGTGATCGATCTCTCACTCCGCATGTGATCAATATCTCACTCTGCATGTGATCGATCTCTCACTTTGCATGTGATCGATCTCTCACTCCGCATGTGATCAATATCTCACTCCGCATGTGATCGATATCTCACTCCGCATGTGATCGATATCTCACTCCGCATGTGATCGATCTCTCAAAATCTCACTCCGCATGTGATCGATCTCTCACTCCGCATGTGATCAAATGAATATAGATAGATGTCTTAACATCTTTTGTGTGTTCAATGTACGTTTTTAATTCTGAAAATATTTACACTGGTATATATATATAGGTCGTGGACACTGGTCTATGTTCTGCGGATATAGACCCGACATTTCATTGTCAATTAGTTACTTTCTTACTAAGAAACCTAACTTAACCTTAACTCTAACCCTACCCACTCATAGAAATATAACATTCACTGTCGGAACTCTAACCACGGTGTACATATTTATGCTTATACTATCTTATTCCATGCATTTTTTGCTTGTTTTGTTCAGGACAAATATCTTCACACAAATTGTTTAGCCTCGCTTGCGAACATGGCGGGCACTTTTAAATGTCTGCATCCAATCGCCACGCAGAAGATCATAAGGTAACAACTGATTGAACGTGGTTTCCATTTAAAGACTGTATTTGCGTATTAATCAACGTTTTATTTTGATCATGAACACCTTTGTTACTGTTACATGGTGTTGAAAATGAGAAAATTGATTTTATCTCAAATAAAAATTGCACATCTAATTTAAACATAGATGAACGCACAAGCAACAGAATGTGTCTATTTTTAGCAGCAAACGTTCAGAATTTACAGGGACTATAGCTTACGATTGCCACCTGCCCAGAACCTTCACCACCGATTTTTATAAACTCCAATGATGTACCTAACTCATGAACATAATTAGAATTTCTCCCTAAAAAGGTGGCACCTTGCTCAAAATTCACCTGGTCTAACATGGCTGGCACAGAGTTTAAATTCATTGTTTGATCGCCACTGTTTTTCCTCTTCTATGGATTTTCGTGTTAGGTTGGCCATCCAACTAAAATCATTCAATGTTTACAAAGGATTGTGTACGAAATATGTTTTGTCTGTTAGTTTATGTGAGCAGTTGATGAAAAGACATGCAAAGTTGGCATCAAAAAATGATGAGGTAAGCGTCAAACATTGTTGGAGTAATACCTTTCCCATCTCTCTCTTGGTTTTGGTCTTGGTTTTTAAATCTTGTTTTCAATCTTCTAGTATACTACCAAACGGTAAAATATTATTATATGCGATGTCTACACCTTATTCTAAGATTTCTCTCTGTGTTACTTATGACGTTTACCCGAAATGTTCTTTTATTCCATTTTAATAAATTTTCGTGGAAAAATTATTTTTTTAAATAAAATATTGCCTTCTTCTTACTGTTCGTTTCAGTTCGCTGATGACGTAATCGTCCTTGAGGAGATTATCTACATGATGATGGAGATAATGAACGCGTGTTTAGTGGCCAACATTGCGGAGAACGCCAACCTCGTGTTTGCGTTGCTACGCAACAAAGAGTTGTTTGACAGCCTTCGCACGAAAGCGAGGTTTAGTAACATCTTGGCTAATATCGATCAGGTAACAGCATCAAAGATCTAAATTGTCAAATAAACTCTTTTAATCAAAAAATCCTCAAAACTTTATTTTAGTCTTAAAATCTCATTTTCATTAAACTGCATTAAAGTTTTTGGCTCCATTATTCTGTGCGGTTTGCTATATAACATAGATAGTTCTCAATGTTTCACATAGATAGATGCTTCATTCTCCAGTTTTGAAATAGTTTTGTTACTGTGTTCGAAATCATTATAAACTCAATTCATTGAGGCGCTTTTCACGACTGTCTTTTGTTGTAACTCTGCGAAATACGATCTAATCGCGAATCAGTTTGACTTCATTGAGGCGCTTTTCACGACTGTCTTTTGTTGCAACTCTGCGAAATACGATCTAATCGCGAATCAGTTTGACTTCATTGAGGCGCTTTTCACGACTGTCTTTTGTTGTAACTCTGCGAAATACGATCTAATCGCGAATCAGTTTGACTTCATTGAGGCGCTTTTCACGACTGTCTTTTGTTGCAACTCTGCGAAATGCGATCTAATCGCGAATCAGTTTGACTTCATTGAGGCGCTTTTCACGACTGTCTTTTGTTGTAACTCTGCGAAATACGATCTAATCGCGAATCTTTTGTTGTAACTGTCTTCAGTTGCATTGTAAGCTTGAGTTCATTGAGGTTGCTTTTCAGGTTATCTCTTACTTTGGAAGTATCGTTGACGAACGCGCTAAAGACAATTGTACACCGGATGACATTCTGCGTCTCATAACCGATTCTTCGCAAGACTGGCCACGCCTTTCATTAAAGGTACGTTTTTAAACGCATTTTTGCAGAAATATTTCTGATAAGTTCATTTGAAATAGCTTCAGGTTAAGTTTCTTCGTTTTGTTTTTTCATTTATGTTTGGTAAAAGTGGTGTTACAATATAAAGTAACAATATAAAGTTACTAGCTGAATATCTGTTTCATTTGAATGCTCTGCAATCAATGGATGATTATTTGACAATGATTGCTGTGGTCTGGTGTCTACTGTCTTCAACTTGTAGAAGTTTTCTCCGTTGATGTTCAAATACTTGGAGGAGGAAGCAGCGGAGGAGTTCTTCGTGCCGTACATTTGGTCGCTGGTACACAGGCACGCTTTCATGCATTGGAACGATAACCGAATCATGCTCTTTCTTCCAAATTCCTGATGAAAGACATTATATTTTATACTGTCACCTAATTCTACTGTGCAAAGCAAACGCACTCTTTAATTCATGCGAATTAAAATGGATCCACGCGCCACGGAACCGTTTTTGATTGCACGAAACAGTGGATATTTTAATGCACGATGGATAATAGTAATGCCCTTTTGTTGGATTATCTTTTAGCCTAGAATACATCTATCAAGTTGGGAAATTTTTTAAAAATAATTTTTCGCAATAATTTTTAAATTGTTTTTATATTTTACACAAATACCTTTTTCGTCTTCAGGGGGTTTGTTAATATTTTTGATGATTGTGTTTTTCTCGCTTTTGTTAAATTTTCTCATTGGTGTATCTCCCCTAGTATTTATTCAGAATGAAATTTCAAAATCTCCAAACTTCGTATTCATCGCCATCATCGCGTCGGACGGGTTGCCCGGGCCAAGACTACTCGTTCTTTCCAAACGTCTCTATCCATCATTGCTGTCTCGAGGCCTTCTGATTGCAAGCCGGTGTCGCGTGAGATAATATCCATGTATGTGAGTTTTGGACGCTCAGCAGATCGATGACCGTGTCTTGGATTCCATAGAATCAAGTCACTGATCAATTCATCCTTTCTTCTAAAGCAATGCCCAGCGAAACGTAAGCGTCTTCTCGGATTAGAGAGGAAACTGTAGGTATGGTTCCATACAGCTTAGCTTTTGTTGGGTGCTGCCTCCAAGAGATATTCAAGATTGCACGTAACATCTGGGTATAGCTTCCGTCTAACATCTTTTCATGATTTTTCGTCAATGTCCAAGTGGATGATCCATAAGGTAAAATCGATTCAACAACAGCTCTGAAAAAGTTGCGCTTTAGATTATCGGGCAGCGTTGACTCCCATATAATTTTCATTTTATCGAGGGCAGCCCACGCTTTCGCAATCTTGATTTTAATGTCTTTTTCGGTTGATGAAATCTCACTACCAAGGTACACAAAGCTTTCAACATTCTTCAGGGGATTTCCATTTATTTGGATTTCGTTGGGTTGGTTGAAGTTCATTGCTTCTGTCTTTTTCGCATTCACAAATAACCCAATTGAAGCAGCATATTGTTCAAGTGGATATAAAAGCTTTTCAGCATTTTCATGATTGTCAGAAAGAAGAGCTAAATCGTTAGCGTAATCGGCATCAGTTTTTTTTTTTTATTATTGTAGTTGCTCAGAACAAGGCCCTAAAGGCCACTTGAGTGTAAAGAGCTAGAAAAGTTACAGGGAAAGTTACGCAGTTTTCAGATATCGATGAACGTTTGTTTTGAACAGTTATAGACCGATGGAAAGCATGTAGAAGGAAGGGAGTTCCAAAGTCTGGATGTTTGCGGAAAAAAACTGTTCTTATAGAAATCCCTGTGACAGTTTGGAATGCAAACAGTCCATTGATGAGAAGATGACGAAAACCAGTTACTTGCTTGGCAGGAAATCTTCTTCCTGTTGAACGTTGCAGGGTAAAACCAAGGTTCTTGTTGTAAGACATAGTCTAGCGCTAAGATGAATAACAGAGGAGCCAGTGTATCTCCTTGTAGAACGCCTGCAAAGATTTTGAAAAATTTGGTATCTCCATCTAGTGATCTTACCAGTGATTTTGTGTCTTTGTACAACATTATTATTATTATTATTAACGAAATTTATACAGGAAAGAACTCTCAGTAGATATATAATTACACTGTTATCACGGTTGTCCTGTTAAAATAAAGATTAAAAATGTTAAAATTGTTACAAATAAATATATAAAACAGAGTATGAGTTAAAAAAAGTTAAAAATTAATTAATAAAAGAACAGTTGAAGTAGGAAGTAGTAGTTGAACGTAAATAAAAGCAAAATTAAGATAAATTATATTTAAAAAAACTTTTAAAATTATTGAAATTAGCTTCAGTTCTTGCCTCAAGAGGTAGTGAATTAAATAATTTCACCCCTTGATATTTAAAAGTGGCTCTAGCCGCCTCAAGCTTTATTTTTGGAATTAAAAGCTTATTTCCATTGCTTCTTGTATTCGCTGTGGTGCTTTTGAATTCAAAATAGTCATTAAACACGTTGTCAACATTATTGCCGTATAAACAATGATGAACGAATGAACAAATTTTCTTTTCAAGAACCTCCTCACGCTTTGGAACCGGACAGCCAACTACACGTTCAGCACGATTTTCAATTGCTGAGATGCGTTCCTTCAGATATTTGGGTGTAGTACCATAGATACTGAGTGAACTGTATGTAAAAATTGGTAAGACGAGGGATTGGTAGATAAGTTTTGCAGTTTTTACGTCCAAAAATCCACGAGTTTTCTTGAAAAGAAAATTTATCGTCATAAATGGCCTCCACTGTCTCATTAGGAATACCATATGCCCTCAAGATACCTGCGAGCTTGCCCCTGTGGACGGAGTCAAACGCTTTAGAGAAGTCTACGAAAATAACGGTGGCTTGCAGATTTTTTGCTTTTACCCTTTCTAGCAATCTTCTTACGGTAAGAATTTGGCCTTGGGTAGATCTGTTCGGCCTGAAACCGTTTTGATTTGGGCGAAGCACTTTCTCCAGTTCCGGTTGTATTCTGTCTCGTAGAAGAGCATTATCTTTGTAGCAATACATGACAATGTGATACCTTTATGGTTATCTGGAATAGATAGATATATTTTTGGGAAAGGGTAACATACATCCTTTTGTCCAGTCTGATATCTGGTTTTGTTGGTATACATCGTTGCAATATTCGAGAAGGAAATCATTGAAGCGCCCAGTTTTCCACAATTCGGGTGGTATTCCATCAAGACCAGCAGCTTTGTTGCTTTTAGTCTTTTTGATAGCGTTCTCTAGTTCAGCCATTGAGAATATACCCTTTTTGATTGGCAGTTCATGGTCAATTGCTGTTTGGATTTTCTCGTCAATGATATTTGGCGCCTTTCCTAAAAGGTTAGAGAAATGCTGTTTCCATTTATCAAGCCTATCTTCTCGGTTTTGCCCTTTGATTTTTGATTGAGTAGTACTTTTCCGATCACTGATGTTGTTGACAATTTTCCATGCTAGCGCAGAATGTTGATTGTCCGCTGCAGTGTTGATTGCATCGATCTGTTTCTGCACAAACTTCATTTGTTCAGATTGATAAGTTTCTTCAAGCTCCTTTCTAGCGTTTGTGTGTATTCTAAGATTCCTGTTTGAAGGATTCTTGTTTTTGTTGGTGGAAGCTTCTTTGAGAGCTGTACGTTTCTCAGAAACAAGATCGTTTTCTCAAGGCACTCGTTGTCGGGTCTTTGGTTTCAAAGGAATGTGTTCTTTAGCCGTTTCATTGAAGGTCTTCACAAAAGTAGTATACTTTTCATCAGATGTTTTGTTTGGTTCTTCAATCAGAAGAGATTGGTATCGGTTAGTAAGGGCAATACTGAATGAATCTTGCAATTGATTATTCAATCGAAGTTGTTTCCAATCATATGGCGGAATCTTGGAAAATCTCTCGGAATCTTCTGAAGACTCAGATTAAAAGTACTCTTAATATAATTCAGAGAAAACACAGGTGCTAAATGCTTCACAGTTCTTTACACTGTTGATCCATTTTCGATTTATCAATATGAAAGCAATTTGCGACTTCGTACCATTCGGATGAGTAAGAGTCCATAATTTTCTTGTTTTCTTTTGGAACATTGTGTTAAGACATTTCATATCGTTTTCAACAATAAATTGCTCGAGTTATTCACCATTTCGGTTGTTTCCTTGATGGATTGTAAACTTGTTTAGCGGTCCCTTGCCAAGATGAGTATTAAATCTCCGGTCACTAGCAACACGTTATGCTTTGGGACATCTCGTACGAGCAATGATAAATTATTGTATCCTTTTCAGTGTTATTGGTGTGGCAATAGCAAGGAATTATCATGGTTGCAGGGTTTCCATTAAACGTTGCAACGAGGATACGCGGAGTAATTTTTTCAATACTGGTTAAGGAAGAGTAAGCCCGAGGACTGAGGAGGATTCCAACATCACCTATAGCACTGTTCATCGAATTTTTCCACGCTGATGCGGTAATGAGTGCCTATCCTTGTTCAAGTATATGGTATTTGAGGTTATCCTCATGAAAGAAACGATGTTCCTAAATGCTGAGAACTTCAACCTTTTGTCCAATTGTCCGCGCGACGAGCGATGCGGTATGAACGTTGTAAAGTTCGATAGTCCTTTCGATAGCTAAAAATTACTTGATATGCACGCCACCACTATATTAAGCGCAGCAGTTTCCACTGAAACTGGTTCACCCCAACCATTGACAAAAGTGTTTTGTTCATCTGCTTGACATGATGTGTGACTTTGCCAGAATATTGGTTTGTTGATATCTGCCGCCGTCGCTATCCAACAACCTGCTGCTGTTGTCTTTACCACTAACCCGGGTCGGGCAGCTTTCAGGTACTATGCCTTGCTGAAGGGCAGCCTGTGATTTTGTCCGGGACTGCTTATTTCCATATTTGCAGCTAACCTCCATATCTGAAGGCCGTTCCATTGTTCGCAACCTGTGGACCCGGTAGATGGGAGTTGTCATTTCCACACCACAACCAAACTTCGTATTAATAAACTGGTTGTTACAAGACATATATATATATTTTGCTTGGTGGTTTGTATTTTATGTTGTGTGTATCTTTTCCAATTATATATATATATATATATTCTAGATATTTTTACGTCTATTTCTACTGTGGTGTCACTACATTGTTCAGCTTTTATGCTATTGAGTGACACCCAGGGCCGCCAAGAGAAAAAAAACATGGGGGTCAGTTGGGCCCTAGAATGAGTGTTATTTTCGCCAAAGGCGCAAACAATTTTTTAGGGGAGGGGGGGGGGGGGTCTGTCTGCGGTATTAGAGATTAGATCAATAAAACCTACTACTTTAATTAGAAAAAACCAACTTAAAATAATATGATTTAATTAGTGATAAAAAGGTACAAAAGGTACTGTTATCAAGAAATAGTAATTAACACAAATGAACTAAAAATATAAACTGCTAGAATAGAAAATATAGGCTACCAAAATACTAGAAAAATACATGTACAAAATGTTACAGAATAGTCTTCCTGGCTTTCTTCTTTGCAAATTCACTGATAACTTTGGTATAGTCAACACTTCTGCTAAGTTCACTTTCTATACTTAGTCTTGCCAAGCTGACAAGCCGGCCTTGTGTCATAGCTGATCGCAGGTAGTTTTTAATCATTTTCATCTTGCTGAAAGATCGCTCTGCAGATGCAACAGTAGCTGGTATTGTTAGGAATACTCTCAATCAGGGCCGTCAAGAGAAAAATAAGCATGGGGGGCAGAAGTGTAGTTGGGCCCTAGAACGAGCGCGCAGCGCAAGTTTTATTTTCACCTAAGGCGCAAACGATTTTTAGGGGGAGAGGGGCAGTCTGTTTGTGGTATTAGACCAATAAAACTTACGTCATAAATGTATGGCCCCTTAGAGAATGTTTTTTTATCAAAAACACTATTTAAAACATGCAACTTTTAGCGTTTAGCTTTACTTTATGACCTCTACGAAAAATGCTTTATAGTCCAGGAGAATTAGCCTCAAAGGGTTGACCTCAAATTTAGGTTCAAGGACACTAATATAATCAAGAACTAAAGTATATAAAAAGTTTGAATTTTTTTTGCTGATTCATTGGTATTTCAGTGACGTCACTCATTAAGTTATCATCTTTCATAGACTTTATAGAGCACCAACCACATAGACTAAGATGAGCATCTAGAACATGTTTGTTAATTTACAAAGTCTCTTAGATGACAGAGCAAACAAAACATAAGAATGAGGCTGCATACAAATACATAAATATTTTTACCGATACTTAAAAATATAATTTTGCACCAAAAAATGCGATCATGATCAAATTTAAAATTTTGCTATTATCAATCAAAATTCGTTAAAAATATTTCTCACTAGATTTGTGGGATAGTTCACTAATAATAACTAAAAGGTTGATAAACGTTGTTCGCTAAATTTCATAAATCACTTCTTGTTCTTAAACAGTTTCCGAGAGATCAAGCTAATGACAGTTTCATTGAAAATTTTGCAATTGATCCCCGACGCTCCTTGTATTTTTTCAAATTTTAAATTTTCCGTGGGGTGGGAACAAGTAAATGTCAGCCATTGGTTTGCACGGCTCGTACGAGCAGGATTTGTTAAGCAATTTCTAACAGATCAACCCTGAAAAAGTGTTGCAGCGATGTGATTACAAGTTTTTGACATACCAGCCATACATCCGTAAAGGGAAGAACGAGTTTTGTTGCTTTCTTTAAATATATATCCAAAGTTAATGAGGAGTATCTCTGATAGCTTCAGACTTTCGACATTCACGAACTAAAATGCCTAACTCGTCATTATTATGAAATAATATGGGTTCCAGTAATCCAGATTTATAAAAGCTATAAGTGTTGCAATTTTTGCCTAATTCTGCGAGGGAAAATACTAATTTTCTACAGTTATGAGACTAAAATACACAACTTCTTTAAGAACATTGGTTGCTTTCTCTCAACAAATTCTTCAACAAATAATGATAAAAAAGAGTAATTGGTTTTTTCGTTGCAAAAGTTGAATAGAGTCTGATATCGAAGATAGTTAGGAGAAATTTCACGTAATGGACGAGGAGATTGAAAGTGGCAGGTTATGGTATATGATTTTCCCCCTATTGCTAAATAAAATAACAATTGTTTCAAATATTTATGGACCCCTGTTTAGCATGGGCCCCGGCTACTCCCCCCCCCCCCCCCCCCCCTTTCGGTGGGCCTGGCGACGCCAATCATATATTTTTGTAATTTGTTTTTATATCTATTTTTGTATTTTTTGTATTATATGGTAAATAAACTATTTAAATTTGAATTGAAATAAGCCTTTTAAATTCAGCTCTTCACCAAAACCTTTCAATAGGTGTAATCTAACCACGTGATCTCTTTGTGACAGTAACCACGTGATGTTTTTTTGACAGTTAACCACGTGATGTTTTTTTTGACAGTTAACCACGTGATGTCCTTTTGACAGTTAACCATATTCGTGAAAGGAGCATTTCAAAGCTTTATTAATGCTTTATTACTCGCGCAATACCTGTAAACAACTCAATGCTGTTGTCAAACCATAGTCTATAGAAAAATGACTGGTCTGGAAACTCATTGTTTCCCGCTATTGTTTGAGAACGAAACTCGACAACGCTTTTTATTATGATCACGTGATCAAAGTAGTTGCAAAACAACTTTTGAAATGGCAGACAGAGATGGATGTGAATTTTGCGTAGGGGAGACATCCTCCCACCCCCGTGGTATCAGACCTGCATTTTAGCGATTGAAAATAAACGTGAGTAATTTTGGTTAGCCATTTTTCAATTGTTTTTTGTATCTAGCTAGCTAAAACTAAACAAAAATTATTATCTTGAATTGAATAATAATACATAGATAACATTGTTGGAAGAAACATATTTGGCCTCTCATTTCCAGTCGTATTATATATTATTTAAAGCGTTATTGTGAAATACTCTCATGTTTGGTCTTAATGATGTCGAGTAGCGCAGTGGTGTTCAACAAGTATATATATAGCTACACAATAACAAGAATTATATAATGCTACAATAATGAATTGAATAAAGATTGAATAAAAAGTGTTGTTGGTAATTAATTTTCATTGGTTGACATGAATTTATTTCAGAGGAATTATTCTGTTGAAAGAATTTACATTGAATGTGCCTACCTTATCTGACCCTCACAATTCAAGTTGTCCAAGTTAATATTCTAAACTGCTAACAGTTGTCAGTGAAAATGGTATGCTGAAGTGTATAATAACAAAATATGTGAAATTATTATGACTGTTTTATTTTCAGAAAATCTCCAACATGTCTGTGTCTCCTTTTGTAACTGTTTTGATGAGCTTTCAACATTGGTAAAAATGTATTTATGGCCAGCAACTCCTAAAAGACCAAGTGCTGCTTTTTTAAAAAAAATATTTCACATGTTTGTGTCACTACAGTTTGAAGGAAAGATTTCCTTTATGTCTTTCTGTGATGCTTTGTGCTGGAAGAATGGATATTTAGATAGAGATCTAGTAAGTTTAAGTTTTTAAAAATTTGATTAATTTAAATATATATATACAGTTCAAGGCGTTTATATATTTATTAATATTGCTATATGTTATATCATAAAACTTGTGTAGTTTTTCCTTGGTTTTTTCCATTATATTTATATATATAATAAATATTTTCAAACTAAGTCATGCAATATATAACTTTTTGCTCTATACTCTCTCGTTACTTAACTGTTTAATTTATTTTACTCAACACCCATATATTTGTTGTTATTTTAATTTAGAAACTGTGCTTTAACAGATTTCTTAAAACTGATTCAATTGACCAGTTCAGAATGTTTCGTCGATGGCTAATAAACTAACAAACTGTTTGTCCTACATATAAAGGATTTGAAGAATGTATTGCATGTCCAAAGGTATTTGACTTGTATAACAATGTATATAATATAAATTCAAAAAAGCATCTAACTACAACATCTATTTGTTTTCAACACAAAATTTTACATCGTGTTTATTTTTCAGGTGAAGAATCAAATTTGACTTTTGGTAGAACGATTCGTTGCAAGTAGGATAGTGACACAATGTTCGAGCTTCAATGCTGTTGAAATCTTTCACAACTACTTTGTGGATACCAAATGCATGTCTTTTCATGTTGTCTTTTCTTGTAAATTGTAGACCACATAGATCACATAAAAAATTGCTAAAGAAGAAAAAAAAACACTCAATGTAAATAGCCATGCTGAGTTGTTCTTTGAAATTCTAATTTTGACATTACAAACTACCTATATAGGAACTAATACCGTTTTTCGAAAAGGAAAAATAGAATATTCTGATGAGAAGCAAGAAAGTCTATAAGACATTACAGAAAGTTCGTTGGTGCAAAAAATTGAATTTCAATAATAATTAATTAATTTGATTTTGGCGGTTCTCATAAAAGATTAATTCAAGTGGGAAAAAATATTGGCGGAATATTATCCAGTACATATTATACAGTAATTATACATTATCTCAAATAATTTTAACAAATAATTGTCAGCAATTTTAACAAAAATAAGAGCTCAAAAGTTTTTGTATGATAAGGCCTTTTCAAAAGAGATAACCAAGAAAAAGAAAATACCATCCAAGATACGGGACGTATAGCAGTTTTCACTTTTGTTGTAAATAACTGATTATATATACCTATCCTGTATAAATATTGTTATAATAATAACAATTTGCATGAAATGCATCGTTATCTATTTCGTCTATTTCTGCTTTATTAGCCTTATTGTTTTTGTCTTCTTCGCTGCTGCTAATTCTGTCAATAACGTTAGACATTATAAAATAATTATACCTTGCTTGCACTAACTTTCGCGCGTATTAATTTTCGCGCAATGGGCCTTGCGTGTAATTTCGCGCTTATTTATTTTCGCGCATCATGAATTTAGTATAATTTTGCGCGTATTAATTTTCGCGCAAGGCCATTTTACAAGAATTTTTTTTTCTAAACTACGGTGGCCGAGCAGGTGAAATGCATATGTGAATGTGAATTTTCGAAAAATGACACCGGCAAATATCGCAGGTACAAACTGCGGGACAAAAATGAGTTTCGGAGGATGTCTCCCCTACGCGCAATTCGATGGATGTTACAGAGGAAATAATCTAGATATTTATATTGACTTGATAGAAAGGGGCTCATTGATGATGAAATTGAAGCTTTCTTAAGTTCTGCAACCTCTGAAGTAAGAAATGTTTTTATATCAAATAAAACGATATGATCATGTAAACGAATGTTAGCTACTTTCTTATTACTAGTGCTTAATATAATATATATTACAGCATTATATTATGTGTAGCTAGCTAGCGTAGAGATGATGGCAAGTTTCTTAAATCTTGATAATATTTTTTAGGATGTTACTACAGAACTGTTTCAATGCAATCATTGTTCAAAATCTTATAAAACAAGAAGTGGTTTGAGACGACACGAAAAAATCAAAAGGACTTCGAAAGAACATTAAGCTGGCTACAGAAGATAAAATTTAGTTCCATTGCATGCTTTATATATATATATATAGTATTTAAGTCTGAGACTCAAATTAAATATTTTTACAATTATTCACAATTATTTGTGTATATATTTTTGTTTACTTCGTTCTGGTAAAGATGTGTTTTGTTTTGTTTTGTTTATTTTTAACGAGGCTTCCAGAACGCTCATTAAGCATTATCATAAAGACCTCGACCCAGAGTTTTAGTGTATTTAATTGCTCCCATTTGTGCTACGGTTATTTTTGATGAAATACGGCGTTGTTTATTTATAACCGCTCACTAAACAACTTTGTGATAGCATGGTCTCGAACCCTGAACCTTTCGGTTAAGAGCCGAACGCCATTACCATTGCGCTATCGCCGGATGAAATGTGAATGTGTTATCTACTGTACTCCATGAAACAGTGCGTTTTTGTTTTTGTTTACCCCTTGTATTTCCAGTTAAAGTCACGATTGATCTCTGCATGTAAATAGTATTTGCTTGGTAACCAAATTGAAATAGTGTAGGGTTTTCGTTTCGACGGCCTAAACTTCTCTTTCTTCCAAAATATCAGTCCTAGTTAAATTTCTCTGTGAGGACAAATGGCATGCCAGATGAAAACAAAAATTGTGTACATTCAATAATTGAGTTTGCTGTTATGAGGAGACCTTCATATGTCTGGTGTAAGATAAACATCTTCTCCTTATCACTTGTACTTGCACTCCTCTCTTTTGAATAGATTCTTTCCACTTCTTGAAATATACCAAAAACTCCTCTCTTATCCATTGAAATCCCGAGTCATCTACGTTGGCATAAGGCTTCAAAAACTCCTTCCTCTTGTAATGACCTTCCATCTAATTTCGTACATTTGCGCAATCAAAAAATAAATTCATGTACTTGCATAATTCTGCAGTGCCATGCATATGCTCAGGATAGTAATTGAGTATTACGTTAGAGAGAGATTGACTCTTGTACTTGTGTGGCTAATCCAACTCTCATTGTTGAATATGGATTGAAGTTGATATATGGGTCAGTGTTAATTTTGGAATCAACTTCAGATCTCTGTTCACATCATCATTAACAACTTTTGAAACATGAACCCATTCAACAGTTTTTCTATCATTCCACATTAGTCTGGTCTTCCCAGCTCCTGAAGTAAGTAAGAAATATATGAGGACTTCACTAGCAGATCTAGATGAGTTGTAGCTACATACAATGGAATGTGTCTAGATAAAGTAGGTAGTTAAAATTGTTGAAACACTCAATCAGATGAACAACAGTGAAATTTTAGTTATATTTGATGGCTAATTTGAAGTCAATTACAAACAATTGCATAGAAATGATTGCATCTTATTGATCAATTTTCAGTTATGTCTAAGGGAGTTTTTTGGACACGCTGTATAAAGGTGAACATTAGAAATATAATATATATATATAATTGAATTGATAAACCATCAACTTGGGTCAACACCAATAACAACAATTACATATATATATATATCAATTATTATTATTATCAATTATTATCAATTATCAATCAATTATTAAAAATGCAATTCCTTAAAGTTTCCATCAAATGGGGGTACATCAGTAATGAACCATATATATCGGTCAGGTGAATAGATGTTGACTGCGTGATAAACAATTTCTGAATCATCATTGTCTTCCATCAAATTATGCATTTTGATAAACTTTCTGTTTGATGGTGCGCCATCTGATACACAAGCAACCACATTTAATTTGCAAATTAATTCAAGGACTAAAACTGCTTCCCAGAATGTTGTCCATAGGTGCTTACAATTCATTCCTTTCGTTGCAAAATATGCTAAGGAAAATTGAAGAAGTGATGAGATGGTAACATGGCGCATTGAACGAAAGTATTGCTTGTAAACTTTAGAATCACATGGTAAAGCCCATCCATAAACATTACATGAAAATTGAAGTTCATTGTCTACAATAACTTCATATTTTGTTAATATATACAATGGTTCTGTATATCTGAAAGTAGCAACATCTTCTCCAAATACAACAACCCAATTTGCTAATTTCAATTTTCCAGCCCTCTTGCAAAATTCCTTGTAACTTTTGTATACACTTTGGTTCTCAGCAATGTGCACACAATTTCTTTCATCTTTCACAATGTTAATATGCCTTCTCTCAAGAACTGTTGGGGTTGCATGTGATTTTACTGGTAAGTTGACGGATGGCAGTGCACCAAGCTAGCAAGCTAGCTAGCAAAACAAGATATTAGATTCTACTTACTTGTAAATTCTATGTCTTTTTGTTTCAAGTGTCTTTCACAGAAATAAACATTTCCATTCTTTATTATTTTCTTCAAAACTTTGTCCATTTCTCTATATTTCGAAAGGATGTTACAGAGTTCTTTTCGCCAGTTTGAATAAAACTGATCAGTCCTTGTAGGTATTTTAAATATACTTATGCTCTTGTGTTTCTGTGTATCTGAAACTGTGCAGCCAGGAAGAGCACAATTTCTTCCAGGCATATCTTCTGGATAGTTCTAAAAAGTTTTTCAATTTTATCTCTATAGTTAACTGTTTTTTAAAAATAAACCACCAATTTCACTGCACTTTAACAGACGAAAATCGTACACAGTCCAGTTTGTTTTGCAACTACTTTGGTCACGTGATCTAACAATACGGAAACAATGAGTTTCCAGACCAGTCATTTTTCTATAGACTATGGTCAAACTAAGATTTCACGAAAACAATGAAAATTAGATGCGCTCAATTTGTCTTTCGAAAGATCGAATTACTTTCACTTTTGTGTACAGAAATACTTGAGCTACGTTAATGTTTACAGACGATCATGTGATTTTACTTTCGTATGAACCGCGACACAACACTTGATTTTAATGGTAAAGTTTTTAAAAATGTTTTTCTGAGTGTATCATTGTTTTTTGCTTTTAATTTTTATATATAATTTTAGATGATGAAAATCATTTTGGTGTTATTTTACGTGAACCTCGTGGAATGTTACTGCGACGGTAGGTCACGCTATATCGTGGTTCAACCGTCGTCTACTCTACCTGGTTGCAATAGCACCAGCACGGACTACACTGTTTGCAGCAGCCTAGATGATGTTATTAAGGAGAAAATCAACCTTTCAAACACGTGCCTATACATCTCATCTGCAACGACGTTTGCTCTGAATTTCGATTTGATTAATGTCAGGAAATTCACTTTAACAGGTTCACCGCTAAAATGCACATCTCGAAACGGAATCCTGGTCAAAAACAGCACGGATATCTTAATAACCTCGATTCAGTTTAATTCTTGCGGTCGCGTTGAACCTTTGGCAGTGTTTCCAGACACCAATATCTCTAGCGCGATATTCATAGATGGTGGCGAACAAACTATTTTTAATGAAGTCGTTATTTTTAATAGCTTCGGCTACGGTATCGTATCATCCAACCCAAAAGGTGATTTTCTTTTAAACAACACAAGAATACGTGCTTCCAATGAAGCAATTGTGGGTAACTTCTCCATGTTAGGAGGGCTCTATGTTGATTTTTTTGAAAACGAGTTCAACACCAACGTAGTGATAAGTAACTCTTATTTTGTAAATAATCGACAACTTTCTACGGATCCTGATTGTGACAATGAAGTTTCTGGTTTACACCCGATGTTGCCATTTAAAAAGGGCGGCGGTGTTGCTATTTTCATTCGCCAATCAGTGAAGAACAAAGAAATCACCATAGAAACAGATACCTGGTTTCTTAACAATGCTGTCACATATGGAGGGGGCCTTTACTTGTATCTTAGTCCGACTTCTGAGAACGTCAAGTTTATACTTCGAGATTCTTTTTTCTTAAAGAATCATGCGTATGTTGGCGGAGCCCTATTTATTGACAATGAAAGTGCGAGAAACACAATCCATGTATCCGGTACCGCCTTCAAATTAAACGAAGCGTGCGTGGCTGGTGCGCTCTGTTGGAAATGCAAGTATGTGAACGCAACAATGAATCGTCTGGATCGTTTGAAGTTCACATCAAACCGCGGAGCAGTAGCTTCTGCAATGTACACATATAACTGCATGTTATCAGTTAGTTCCTTAATTGTCAGGTATAATGGCGTACCAAATTTTATGGATGTTCTGGGAGAAGGGACTTTCTACATTGAAAATAGCATGTTGCATTTTGAAGATATGAGTTGTTTCGAATTGAATAACAGCACTGGTTTAGTTCTGGATAACAGTAATGTTATGCTCTACGGTACACTTGAATTATCTCGTAATTTTGGAGAAAATGGCGGAGCGATGACGCTGTACGGTGTGTCAGTGATAATATTAAAAGATAAAAGCTTGTTGGATATTCAAAATAACACAGCATTTGGCAAAGGTGGTGGCATACACGTGCAATTACCAGGCCCTCAGTTCCGACCTTGGAAACACTGGGAGAACTACTATCCTTGTTTTTTAAAAACATCCTCCTATAGACATATCAATTTTTTCGGGAATAAGGCTTACCTTGGTAAAGATATTTTTGCTTCCACCTCCCAACCATGCACAACAGTGAATGAGAAAGGCCTATCAGAAATGTTCATGAACGTCAATATCAATACAGAGGCAGTAAAAATCATCACAGATCTAGCGGATTGGAATTTTCAGCCGGGGCATTCAAAAATGGTAGGCGTTACTTTGTTGGACGAGTTCTATCAAAGCATATCAAGTGTTTTAGATGTTATTATTGAAAACCGTCTTACTCGTCATAAAGTTCAAAACAACCACATTAATGTTAAGGTCAGTGCAAAGCCGCAAAGTGAGATTCCAATGGATTTGATTAGCGTGTCAGCCGGATTCCACTCTAAGTTAAAAACTTCACAGTGCGAATATGGCTATATTCTAAACAATGAGAAGACCAAGTGCATCTGTAAATATGAAGATAGCTTTTGTCACATTGATTTTATTGCATTGCCAACAGATACATGGGTACATCGCGGTGAGATTTACAGCTGTCCTACTGGTTATTGCAAAACTTGTTCTTCAGAAAATAAGTTTATAGGGTATAGATGTAAATACAATGGAGGAAAGCAGTGTGCAGACGGTAGAAACGATTCGACCTGGCTATGTAGTGGATGCTCAACTAATCTTAGCGTTGTCTTCGGAAATAGCTCCTGTTTGGACTGCAGGGGACAGTCAAATGCGAAATTCATAATACCAGTAGTAGTGGTGGTAATTATTTTTATGAGTGTTGGTATACTGTTCTTAAACAGAGCGTCTCTTTCATGGTATATGCTGCCAACGTTATTTTTTTACAAAAATATCAGCAACAATGACTTTCTAAAACGTGACCCCTGTTTAAAGACTTTCATCGCAATTTTTGATACCGCCGGTTTGTACAATGACGCATATGGTTTTTGTTTTTTGGAGAGCTTGAATGATCTGACGAAATCAACAATTCTGATTTCCGTGCCGTTTTTGTGGTTTGTGGGTTTATTTTTCCAGTGGCTTGTTTCAAAGTGTTGTCTAGACATAGATTCGCTACGCAGGTCATTTGTTATAATTTCATTCGTCGTCATGACGACAAGTATGAGATGCAGTGTAATGGCGTTGCAGAGTGTGACTATTGAAAGCCATCAATATGTTCGAATATACGCAAAGCAACATTTCTACCGTGGGGATCACGTGATAATCTTCGTATTTGCAATTATCTTTATTATTGTGACAGTTATTTTTGTTTTGATCTTGGCATCGTACTCCATTCATAAATACATGCTCCATAACAAACGCGATGGGAATTATATTGCTGTTCAATACCGCAGAATCGTTCCCGTGCTAGATGGTGACTGGAATCTTTTAAATACATACATTGACGAAGAAAACGACGAGAAAAGTTACTTGTGCTTTTATTTCCTTGCACAAATCTTTGTATTCGCATTTGAGTTTGTGCCATTCGACCCCACGTTTCCAGCAACTTTCACCACTTCTATACCTTTGTTTTTCGTGCTGGTAGTGTTCGTCTTTGCACAGCCACACAGAGAAAGAT
This sequence comes from Candelabrum cocksii, assembly GCA_963930725.1. Taxonomy (NCBI): domain Eukaryota; kingdom Metazoa; phylum Cnidaria; class Hydrozoa; order Anthoathecata; family Candelabridae; genus Candelabrum; species Candelabrum cocksii. The sequence goes on along the minus strand of OZ005670.1, from coordinate 913,184 downwards.
GGCATAACATTTTCTCAACAATTCAAATCACCCTGCTTTTCCTTCTGGATTTTGGTAACGCCCGGACACGTTGGTTTGATTTTATGACAAATGGTGCTGTAACACATTATGAAATTGTGTGCATTGCCGTTTGCTACTTGCCGTTGCTGATGTGCATGTGTACACATACGAAGGTTTCATCTATTTTTGTGCAATTGTAGGGAAAACGAGATGTTGCAGATGGTGATTTGGAATTTTGTGGAAACTTTTTTCCGGAGAGGGTGGAGGGTGTCTGGGGAGGAGGGTGTATGGTGTCTGGGGAGGAGGGTGTACAGTGTTTATGGTTTTCACTTTGTAGTATTTTGTAATTCTTGTTATCTTTATTTTCTATGAACATTTTATAATATTTCTAAAGAAAGCCTGTAATCATTAATAACTCTTTCTGTACAATATCAGACGATAGATATCTCTATTCGACACTGTTTTATTTCGAGAGAAAAATCCGAATTTAATGTCTTAAATAAAGGTCCTTTTTATTCGATGAGGTTTTGAATCACGCAAATAATTTCAATAACTTTAGATCTACAACGAAAAAAAGTACAGTAGCCGCCGCAGGATAAGATGCCACCGGATAACTCGAACACCGGGTAACTCGGACACCGGATAACTCGAACACTACATGAAATATTGTTAAAGAACAAAATATATTCTTACATCTACATATCTAAGTTAATCTTTCCTTCAGGATATCTATAACACCAATGACAACCAATGAATTCTAAGGCACACTCTATTACCATACAAAGAAACTGTTGATACTTAATAATGTGAATAATATGAGAACTTTATTTTTGACAAATTCACGCCATATAATTGTGTCTAACATTGCGTTTGGAAGTTTTTCAAGGCATTGCCCGGTGTCGTGAACCAGTTCATCAGTGTCTTTAACGGTCTCCCAGGATCTCTATGACCATGAGATGGATTCCATAAATCACTCAGCTCGTCTTTGCTCCGATAGGAATGACCGATAAACCTAAGCCTCCTTTCGCGAGGAACTTCTGTTATTATGGGATGTTTAACATAGCCCTGAGCATCCAGTTGCCATGGAGGTTATGCCGACTATTGTTATGGAAGTGCCGACTTCCAAATAAGTGATAATCGTTGTAACTGTGTTATAAACTTTTTATTTAACGACAGTCAATGCGTCAAGCTTGCTCTGACATTATTTTTGGCAAATTCACGCCATTACAATTCTGTCAAATATTGTGTTCAGAAGAGCTGGCAATGCTCTACCTAACTATTTAACGTAGTTTTTTCTAACAACCCAAAACACAGGTGTTGATTTCGTATCTTGACACTTAGTGATGGTATCCACTGAAGAAAATAACACTACCACATCTTTTTATAGTTTATTTTTCAGTTTTACCATCATGGATTCAGAAGTACGGATTAAGTTTTATCTCGTTGTTTTAAGAATAATTTTGGTTTATATTGAAAAAATGCAAGGTTATATCCTGTTGTCAAGACGGAATAGAACTTTTGGTTGGCCATCATGACATGAGTAAACTGAATGGGAGTTTGTTCACTTTCCAAATTTGGCTAATAACTCAATAAATATTTAGAATTTAGTAAAACTAACTTCAGAATTGGATACTGCATGAAAAATTGCGCATAAAGGGGTTATCGACTGCCCTTAAGCAATTGAGTATATATTGATTAATTGGTCATAAAATATTTTTATTTTTTTTTATGAAAATCATTCCTGAAAGGATTTCTCAAAAACACGACTACCACCTTAAAAAACGGCTCAATGCAAAAAACACTTTTCTGGTGAAACCCATTCCTATAGTTTTCATACGTATTTTTTCTGTTTTATATACAAATATTCGAAGTTCTAGAAAGAACTTTGATAATTTTAAAGTATTCTACAAAAATCTCGATTTGACGTCATTTGTTTCACTGAAACGTAGGAGAATGATCCCATTAAAAGCAATTCGTTATTTGAAACCCTTCATATGACATCATTACTCAACTACGTGATGAAGGCTTGTGATTTCGACATTAATTTATTTAAGTATCATTATTATCACCAAACTAAATTACTCTTCGTCATGCTTCTCAAAAACAATATATTTCCGGTATTAAACAAACCAACGAGGCTGACAAAGTCCCGTCAACAACAAACCAACGAGGCTGACAAAGTCCCCGTCAACAACAAACCAACGAGGCTGACAAAGTCCACGTCAAAAACAAACCAACGAGGCTGACAAAGTCACCGTCAACAACAAACCAACAAGGCTGACAAAGTCTTCGTCAACAACAAACCAACGAGGCTGACAAAGTCCCCGTCAACAACAAACCAACGAGACTGACATAGTCCTCGTCAACAACAAATCAACGAGGCTGACAAAGTCCTCGTCAGCAACAAATCAACGAGACTGACAAAGTCCTCGTCAACAACAATTGACAATATTCTAATAAATGATCTATTTCAAAACTTCTGCAGAGCAGGAATTATATTCAAACCAATATTTCGGACGATTTCCAAATATTTTTCCTTCAAGACATACCAAAATGAAAATATCTGTAATGAATTTAAAAATAAAGAATCTACTATTATTGAAGAACTTGATGAGTTTATCTTTAGTTTAAGTCATAAAAGCTCTTCTTCTACAACTACAGATCAACTTGTATTTTGTGCAGGAATCCCTTTAAGAAATTTCAGAATTTGAGTTGCTTTTTAGTCAGTCGGGGGTCTTAAATTTTTAAAATTTTCTGGCCTCTTGGACCCAAACATGGCGTGGCCTCCTTAGTCACTATTTACCCGAGCCATTCCTATTTATAAGCCCCCCTATTAATTTTGTCACATTTACGGCCCTGCTGCTTTCAAAGATTTTTGAACGAGTAATTTATAACCATTTATTATACGACTATATCCAGCATCGTGTCTTCTATAAGTTCATTACCGTAGACAATGTTTCTTAAATTGCCTACGATTTAACTGGAGGTTGTTAATATACATAAATACATGCTATTTATTTATTATGTTATTTTTCTAATATTTTTAATACTATATAATTAGGAACAACGGTTTTTATATACTGTCTTAGTATTTTATAATCGTGTAATATAAAGGCCGGAGCAAACCGGTCCAACATTTCATCCAACACTTTTTTTTCATGTTGGATGAAAATACGCATGTTGGATGAAACCTTACTTTTCCGTTTGTGACACTGCTTTTCATCCAGCTTTCGAACGTTCGAATGTTCATTCATTCATAAACACATTTTTTTATAACAAAATATTCAAAATGGAGGACAAAGCATCTGTAGCTCTTGTGGTCATACTAAATGAAGTTATGGACTCTGATGATGAAAAAGCAACGCGTGGCAAAACAAGAGAATGGGTAAAGAGAAGAAGCAAAAGTGGTTATTATAATAACATTGTGAAGGAACTAAAAGTTGAAGATCGAATAGGATTTAGAGAAATGTTTAGAATGGACGTGACAGATTTTGATTTTTTACTGAGCCAGATGTCACATTTAATTTGTCCTTCTCAAATGAGTAACTCTGGTGGCCATTCACCAATAATGCCTGATGAAAGACTTGCACTCACTTTACGATACATTGCAACTGGGGAATCATTTCAATCACTAAGTTTTCAATTCAGAATCTCTTTGAATGCTATCTCATATATTATAAAGGGATGCTGTGTAGCTTTAGTGGAAAAATTGGTCCCGGTATTTCTTAGACTACCTTCATCAGAGCGAGAATGGATTGAAATTTCTAAAAAGTTTGAAACAAGATGAAAAATTTGATGATGCGTTCGCCCTCAAAAAATTCATGATGAAACCATACCCGCAACAAAATTTAACGGTTGATAAGAGGGTCTATAACTATAGACATAGCCGAGCAAGGAGAATTTCTGAAAATCTTTTTGGAATATTGGCGAACAGGTGGAGAATTTGAAATGTTGAAATTTGAATTTTGACATGTTGAAAACATAGTTCTTTCAGCGCTGGCATTACATAACATGCTCATCAGAAACCCAGCCTATCGTGCAGGTTATTTAGCAGATATTTTCCTTGAAGATGGGGAAGTAATACAAGGTGAATGGCGTGATAATGTTTCAACGGAGTCATTCCATCCACTTCAGGTTCCTAAAAGTGGACACAATCCATCTATAGCGGCAAAGACCGTTAGGGATAATTTTAAAGATTATTTCATGAACACGGGATTGGTGGATTGGCAATGGAAATATTGTTAGATACATTTTTATTAAACAAAGAATTTTTTGAAAAATGTATTTTATGCCAGATTTACTGACTGACTGTTTATTATGCAGAAAAGTCTTTTAAAGATCTCTAAATTATTTAATTATCTTCAAACATGTCTATCAGTAATGCTATGTCGTCTTCCGTCCAATCTTTCCTCTCTGCTTTGGCCGCTTTTCTTTGAAGTTTCATTCTTTTCCTTGGTCGCTTTTTTTTCTTCTTCTGTTTTCTTTTTTAAATGACTTTCAAATGCTTTCCCTGTGATAGGGGAATTTTCTTCTTCGCTGCTATACATAGTGTCGTCTTATTATTCTGTTAAATGAAATGTTTGTGATTCAAAAACAAATGTACATACAAAAAAATTCGAAAAAGTAAACAAAATCGAATCCAAATTGCTTTTTCGAACACACAAACATTCGAAAATTGCGAAATTTTGCAAATTCTACAAATGTTGGATGAAAAAACTCCACTAAACCAGTCCAACATAGAAAAATGACACTTTTATGTCACAAAATGTTGGATAAAATTTTGATCGCAAACAAACTTCATCCAACATGATTTTTTTCTTCTTTTTCCAAAATTTGCAAAATTTGCAAATGCGCAAACCGGTCCAACATTTCATCCAACACGCAAAAAATGTAATGTTGGATGAAATGTTGGACTGGTTTGCTCCGGCCTTAATCTGTAATGTTTGATTGATTGCGATGCAAAATGTGCGAATATATATTTTCACGATATCAGGTTAATGTTGTTGCTGTAGTAGACATCTTATTATTATATAAGAAATTACGGTCTTGATTATTGTTTGAACAATAATCTCATGATCAAACAATGGCAAATAAAAAATGTTGTTAGAATTATTAACAATATGGAATCTGTTTTCTCTGATTTTACTTTTCATGTTTCCCATCTAGCTTTATTAGTAAGATTTATCTCCCTAATATTTTACTTTGATTAGTTTTCTCCCTCATAACAGTATATTGACTGTGTAATCGGGACAACAACATTGAAAATGTTTCACAGGGTTGAGTTTTCAAATTCTATTTATTTGTTTACAGTTGTTCAAACCTCTTCTACCAAAAGAAAATGTAATATATCTCATTTAATTTGTAACTGTTTAAAATAAGTTTGTTTAAATTTAACTTGTAAACTAGCTAGCTATCCTGTCTATAAATTTTTGAAGTATTTTTTTTATATTCGCAAAGTTAATTAACTGCTTCAACTAAACTCTTGACTATAAATTTACAAATGTTGCCTTTATAAAATATGAAATAATCTGGAAGGTTCTAATATAATCTTTACGTTTCTCAATGTTTCTAGATTGTTCTTTACGGTAAGAGTTCCTATTTTCAATACTCCTAGATACAGTCGTAAAATTCTTGATTTTCGATTTATTGAACTTTATCTGCCCAATTCCTTTCGCCATGATATCTGCGATCATATTTTTATTCTGGCAGTATTTCAATTTGATTTTGTTTGTTTTAACTTGCTCTCTTACGTATATACATATTTTCTATATTTTCTTTTTTTGTTTGAGCACTATTATCACATCTTATTGCTGCATGATTCTCATCGTCTTTGGAGAAAAACTCATTTTCAAAATAACAGTCCTCTTCCAATTGCTTGCGCAGAATGTCCATCACCAACATATTGTCCTGTGACGGTGATATTTTTGTAAAGAGCTCCTCTTTATTGCACAAGCGATAGGTTGAACCTGAATCAACAATCCAATTGCTTTCGATTAGCTATCAGGGCATCTTCAGCGACAAAACCAATGATTTCTTGACTTTCCTCTTCTTGTTTGGCAGTACATGCGTTTTGCAGCTTTGTTCAATTTTTACCATACAATGAGAAGGTATTTCTCCCTGGATTTCTTAGCTAATTGCCAGCAATCTTGTTCCATGTGACCAATCTTTCCAGTGATGACATTTGGGTCTTTTTCTTGGATTTCAATATCATGGTTTTCACATCTGCGTTCAAAGTCTCCTTATCTTCCCGCTTGCTTTCTTCACGTAACAATCGTTCAGTGAAGTTTTCCAGCTTTGGTATTTCAGCACTAGCTTCCAGCGCAGTGACCAACATATCATATGGGTCTGATAGGCTTGCCATTACATGAAAAACTTTACTTTCATCATCCAACAGGTCTCTAATAATAGCAAGTTCATTAAAACAAATTTCTGATAAAATAACAACAATGAAAACTAATCAAATGATGTAAAAACTATTATAATTAGAAAAGGTTAAAATATATAAGTACTAGTAAAATTTCAGGTTAATAACGATTTTAATGAAGACTTGGTTTTAATTTCCTACAAAATTCATTTTTAAAATCTTCTTCTGATCGGACATCTATCGATAGGTTGTTGACGCCTGGATGCGAATGTAGAAGAAAGCCTCCTATGTATATACCTTGTAATTTTGTAAGTCTTTTCACATATATATATATCTTCTTTTCTAATGTCAGCGTAATTTGTTTTCACTGAAGATGGAGTATGAATGGTTAACTCAAAGTGAACTATCATCCATAATGTGAACGAACACAAATGCCTTAGATAAATATTGATTTTGAGTATGTAAAAGCATTCTTAGTGTATGTGTTGAAACGGTTTGACAATAACTTATTTTTCAAGTAACAAGATTTTTTGAATTATTGCAACTTCATCTGAACAACAACTGTAGTTAGGCGGCCACAATTCACTCTGCTTTTAACAAATGTTGTTCCATATGATCATTCATGAAGCATTGATGAAACATTTGCGTCGTAAGAATATTTTAGGTTTTTAAAAGAATTCTTTATAGGGACTAGGTACAAATAACCTGGGAATTATAATACTACATTAAGAACTTGTTGAGGTTCAAAACTCTTATTCTAATAGTATTATCAAAGAATGGTCTATCATCTGCAGGCAAAAGCTCCCATTACCAATCCCTAATCTCAACAATTGAAAAGAACCCATGTTTTTTGGGGGCTATTATCCATTCCCTATCATCAAAGTGATACTTGTTTTTGTTTATCCACTTTCAATATTCAATAAAAACCGTGAAATAGATTTAGTTGAATTTTATTCATCAGGTCATTGCGGAGAGAGCTGGCTTTAATCTTGTTTTAAAACTGTTGTAAAATATAAACTTGAGTCTTTTTTAACTCTCATTTAATACAAATTATATATACTTTAAGATGTCCTTATTTCTCAATCTCTATTTACTACAAAAAATTGATTGCTTGCTGTAATTATTGTCTAATTATAATAAACAAATATATACACAATTATATCCGTTATCAATTTTCAATGTTATATAATAAACATGAAACATTAATATTTAGAAACTTCACAGTTGAGACTTTATTAAAACTTTAAAAAATTATTATATTATTACTATTATTTATCTATTTCAATTATTTTTTTTAATTATTATTTCATTATTTTTTTTGAGTTATTATTTGACATCTTCTTTTTGTTTAAAGAATCATTTTAAAGATTATGTCTGAATACAACGTTACTAATGTCACTAACTGAGTTTGAGTTTTTATTTTGATTTGTGTTTTTAACAATTTTAATAAAATTCCTATCATTTGATGTATTATTACAAGCCGAAGATAATGGTTTGTTTATAAAAATAACAAAGTTATATTGTGGTTGTTTTGTGATTAAAGGAGCCATAAAAAGCTGTAAGAGAACTTTGTTTTGTGAAATTTTACAAATCCGTTTGCAAAAAAACAAAATTAAAGTAGTTAAATATTTAATGCAAGTGAGGCTTTTGTATTTTGTTTGAAATAATTATGGTGCATCTGACTTTAAAGGAAGCTGCAAAGAAATTTCAATGAATGGAAGAACCCTATTTTGAATTTCTTGTGCTTTTTGTGAGTATTTCACGAAAGCTTCTTTTGATTTCCATTGAATCATACAAAGACCTACTGCTGACTGTATTGATGTTATCTGTTAATGAGTTGAATTTGATTTAAGACTTATTTCCTTCGTTACTAATCCAGCTATTTCATTGAGACTAGAGATGCTTTTAATCTTACTTCTATTTGAGAAACAAGTAGGGAATGTTTGAAATTTTACACAGTTAGTTAGTTTTCAATTTTGGCTGTTTGACTAAATAGTTTCTTCTGAAATTTAGCAAAAATTAGCAAAATGTTGATGTTTATTGCTCTAAATTATGTAAAGGTATTTATTACTCTTAGTTAGATTATATATTCTTTAAACATTGGTATTCATCATTAAATTCAACGCATTTACAACCAATATTCATGATTATAAAGATAAAAGAACAAAAAAAAGATGCAACAACATGGTGATATTGTTGTAAATGTCTTGGTTTTTAATGATGAATACCGATGGAGTTGAAGGTTGACAGGTCAAACCTGGACACTTGTTGAGTATATAGATAGTAGATATTACTAACGATTTGTTAGTTACTAACTTTGTTTTGTTCACAGAGCTCTTTGCTAGAGAGAGTAAATGTACTTTTAACCCTTTTTCATCAAATTGAACATTTTAATATATTTTAGATTAGATCTGTTACCATTGATAATTAAATTTTGACATTATTAACTCTGGTACCATTTGATTGGTCATTATTTTGAGCGCCAGTCGTGGAAATTGGAAACTTTCATTATACGCTTATTATTAAAAACTTCATGTATATATTGCTTTGCAGGGAATTAAAATTAAGTTCACATCATCATGATGGAGGTTCTCCCACAGAATGCTATGAGTGACATCATGCAGATGAATCAGTCAAAAACAGAGGAGGATTCGTTTGACGCGACAGATGGTGCCATTATGTGGGACGCCCAAGCTCAAGGGTTAGTTATGTTAATAATCACTTATTTTACTGTTTTTCTCTTCTCTGGAAAAGGCATGCGGCAATTTGAATGTATTAAAAATGGTAGAAACATAGAACCAACTTTTAAACTGCTCTTTCCATTAATAGTAAAGTTTCTATACATCAACGATTTAGCATTACACTTAATTTTTTTATCATTCATAATCCAGACAATGTTATTGTTTTTCAAAACATTCTCACAAATATATAAATAAGGAATGCAAAATTAACTCACATTCCAACAATGAAAAACGGAAATCAGCGACGATACTGAAGAAAACCTCTGTGATTGAAATGTACTGGTTAATCTGCGAGAAAACTTTAATCGAATTTCCAGACAACGTGTTGATGAATTTAATTGCTGCACAAAAGAAACAAAAGTGTTTAGCAGATGTCAATTGAATGGATTCGTTTGTGCAAAGTCTCTTTCTTATTTACTTTCTGTAAAGTTGTTGACCATCTGTTCATTCGTTGAAAGTTGGTTTTGTGATGTTGTTTGGTTTTGAGGAGATGGTTGAACCAAAGAAAATCTCCTTAGTTGTTGCATAACTTTGTGCTGAAGTGATGGTGGTCTTTTCTTGTTTCAAACCGTGCAAAGACAGAGTAAACAGGTCTATTTTGTCATTTTCTGCCCTCTTATACATGAAAACAACATTGTTAGGGTTAGGGTTAACTCATTTTATGTATCTTTTAAATGAAGAGCTTAACTTAAGTGAATGTTGTCTTTATGTATGTATGATTCAATATTTGAGTTAGAAATGATAATGTTAAGCGATCCATTCTCATATCTTTTTCATATTAGCTTTAAAAATTTGGGGAAGTTGCATTCCTCCACTTTACTTTCAATGGTATCCCTCTAAACCATCGCTTCATAGGTTAGTAATGTTTGCACACTTCATCTTCAATAATAAAGTACTGGTGTTTGTTTGTATGTCAGCAGCACCCTTATTTATTCACGAGTCAATCACAAGTTATTTTCTTCTTTAAAAACAATGCATGAAATTTGCACAGGCTTATATGTAAGGTTGACACTGTAAATTCCCGAGCTAATTATCTAAAGAGCGTTTTACAGAAAGCTTTAAACGACCACCTTTTCGCGAGGCACTTTAAAGCAAAATCCTGCATTTTGCTGTCATAAAACAAGCACATCTCTGTGATTTGTTTTATAATTTTAGTAGAAGTAGTTTTCAACATCTTACCTACCGCCAACATAATTTACGCACCCATCTTTAAAACGAGGAAGTGTAAAGAAAATGATCTAGAATTCCTCTCCGTTTTCTCAGTATTTTACAAACCTCAAATCAAATCAAATGTTTTGTTTACCAAACACAATAACACAATTTAAATAATACAAATACAAGTGACAAATATAAACATAACAATTAAATACTTCATACTTTTTTCCAATATGCTAAATGAACAATATAGAATGAAAAAAGAAATTTATATTTTAAAAAGTGATTATTGTGAATGGCTGGTGTCATTCAATAGAAAACTAGGCAAAGGAATGACACCATTGTTTGAATTGAAAAATTTATGATTATTAAAAGTAAGAGAGAGTAATAAGAATGCTTCCGTCCGTGTAAATATAGAAAAAATTTAATTTGCAAATATAAATATAAAAATCAAGAATCCATGCAAAAATGATTGAGGTAAGAAAGGTAAGTACTTTTCACAGCAATGATTCATAATGTGTAAAGGTTTTTTTAATTAAGAGGCGTTTTAAAGCTTTTTTCGAATTTTTTATATTTTTTAAAGTTAGTATACTTTAACATATCATTCCAATTTAAAATGCATTGGTAACATATTGAGTATTTCCCATATTTTGAAGTATTGAATCGAGGTATATTTAGTTTGGAAAGTTCAGTGTTTTGTGTTGCGTGACAGTGTATATCTGATGATTTTGTGAAAATATTTAAAAGGGCATGGGGAAGGTTTTCATTTACAAAATCGTGAAAAAATAAACAGTTGTTGATGTTGACTATATTGTAAAATTTTAGAATATTGCATCTTAAATGAAGTTCATTACTAGGTGGTTGAAATAGAGAAAAATTTGCTCTTATAGCAGATTTTTGTAGTAAAAAGATTTTTTTTAAATACTAGGGATTTTTTTGTTGTCCCCATATTGATGAACCATATGTAAGATGCGTAGAAGAAATGGCGTAGTAGATTAATGACCTAAGGAAATTATTCTCTGTTGCTAGAGTGAACAGGAAATTGATGAGACTTGCAGTGGATTCTCGTATCAGCTCAAAACGCCAAAGTTGCTACACGCACCACGAAGATAACGCTCCTCTAGTTCACACAAACAAGGTGGATGTTCATGTACTGTGAATAAAAAAATTATTTTTTATTGTTTTTTTTTATAACCAAATGTATTTAAACTTCTATGTTTTAATTTGATTTATTTTCTTCTCTTCAGTTTGATCAGATCGAAAAGTCCTCTCAAATATCCATGCTGTCAATCACTCAGTAAGTAATGCATTATAAGTAATCAGAACTATAGACAAGATTAGTGTTGAATGTCTGAAAAGAATTCAGTTATTTTTTGTTATATACTAGATATATACATAACTCTTATGTCAGAGGTAAAATTTCAGCTAGCACAAGTAACAATCTACCTTCAGTAGTAATATAAGCTTTCAGATTAGAACGTTTTATTGCTATTTATTTAAGAGTCCTTAAGAAGAAAGGCAACAGATTTTTGTTTTAGATACATGTTTTGTATAGCATTCTACAGATTCAATCGGAAAATGATAGGACTGTAAGGTACAAATAAATCACGGACCATAAGTACACACTAATCTTCATTAGTAGAAAATCACATACAAATCACCTCCATGAGTTGGACAGGTAGATAAGAATGGTTGAGAAATCTGAATGGTGGTTAAAAAGCTAATTTAAAAAAAATTAATAGATTATTTTTGTGATCTCAATAAATGATATTCTTTTTCAATTTGGTAAAAGTTTTAAAAACGCGATATAGTTTTGGTATTAATCAAGACAAGTGAGTGTATTAAGCAAGACAAATGTATTAATCAAGACAAGTGTATTAATCAAGACAAGTGAGTGTATTAATCAAGACAAGTGTATTAATCAAGACAAGTGAGTGTATAAGCAAGACAAGCGTGTTAAGCAAGACAAATGTATTAATCAAGACAAGTGCATTAATCAAGACAAGTCTATTAATCAAGGCAAGTGTATTAAACAAGACAAATGTATTAATCAAGACAAGGGTATTAATCAAGACAAGTGTATTAAGCAAAACAATCGTATTAATCAAGACAATCGTATTAATCAAGACAATCGTATTAATCAAGACAATCACATTAATTAAGACAATCACATTAATCAAGACAAATGTATTAATCAAGACAAATGTATTAATCAAGACAATTGTATTAATCAAGACAATCACATTAATCAAGACCAATGTATTAATCAAGACAAATGTATTAATCAAGACAAGTGTATTAGTCAAGACAAATGTATTAATCAAGACAAGTGCATTAATCAAGACAAGTCTATTAATCAAGGCAAGTGTATTAAACAAGACAAATGTATTAATCAAGACAAGGGTATTAATCAAGACAAGTGTATTAAGCAAAACAATCGTATTAATCAAGACAATCGTATTAATCAAGACAATCGTATTAATCAAGACAATCACATTAATTAAGACAATCACATTAATCAAGACAAATGTATTAATCAAGACAAATGTATTAATCAAGACAATCACATTAATCAAGACCAATGTATTAATCAAGACAAGTGTATTAGTCAAGACAAGTGTATTAATCAAGACAATCGTATTAATCAAGACAATCGTATTAATCAAGACAATTGTGTTAATCAAGACAATCACATTAATCAAGACAAATGTATTAATCAAGACAAATGTATTAATCAAGACAATCATATTAATCAAGACAATCATATTAATCAAGACAATTGTATTAATCAAGACAATCACATTAATCAAGTCAATCGTATTAATCAAGACAATTGTATTAATCAAGACAAGTGTATTAACAAGCAAATGTGACACATTGTTTTGAATAGTGTTTTCCTCAAGGGACCAGAAATTTTTGCAAACGTACATTCGTTAAAGAACTTTATTATCTATGATTCTAAATCGCAAAAATATTACTTTAAGAAACTGAAGTTCTTTTGTATTTACACAAAAAAGCTTTTTCTTAATCAAATCCTTTTCATTGTGATGATAGAGTGGACTAAAACCTAGAATTCAACATCTTCAAAACAATGTAATACATGACAGAAAGGTACGAAGAGAAAGAAAGATGTTTGCTCTGTTTACCTTTGATACTAATGCAAACATTTGAACTTTGTTTGCACAATTTGTCGCTTCGTTCAAACATTGCATCGAAATGTATTTTCAACAAGTAATCGTAAATTTTGTAAAGTTGGAATTGTTTTAAAAAAATGTTCTGATGTGGCAATGTTTAATGCAAGATAGATTGTTGTGCAAAGGTTTGGTGGAGAAGTGACGTTGGTTGATATTTCGTATGTCATCAGTTGATGTCAGTGTTTAAACGAATAGTCTATCTTTTGAATGGATTCCTGGTCTTTTGAATGGATTCCTGGTTTGGTAGTTAAGTAACTTTTGGTGTAGCTGCGTGTCACGTTTTATAAAAATTGTGATGATTTATGTTAATATAGACCTCTCCTCACACTCAATCATTTATTGGGGAAAAATTCACAACACTTCTGAAATATCTATTAACATGTTAACGAAATGAAAGAATAAACAATTTCTTTTATTCGTAACTCGAGATACTTTACATCCTTTATATCGTTAATTCCTTAATAGTCTTTCCACCTCAATTGTTTGCGATTTTTCCCATCAAACTACACAAAACAATAGACTTTATACAGTGGGTTGCATTAGTACAGTGTTTAGTGAGTCATTAGTCAAGCTATTTTAAAAGCATGTTTTTGCGCCACCATCGTGGATTGAATTACAAAGATTTTTGTTTATTTGCTCATAACTAACATTTTCACTGCATTAGTATTTCTGCTATGCTTGTTAGGTCTAAAATTTACTTTGTGTCAACGCGATGTTCACCAAGGAATTAAAGTTATGATTTAAAATGTTCATAATATTGATGTATGTATTTAATTATTCATTCTTGTCTCATGAACTCCTACGTACTTTCTTTGAATAACTGATTTGTGTTTTATGGCGGCTTAATTTTTAAAGTAAACTTCGTTTTTTTGTTTTCACAGTTCATATATATTTTTCAATTAACTATTTTGTGGGACATTTCTAAGTTTTTGTGAATAACATGGGTTTTTGGAAGAAAAAACCTTCCAGTTTGAACAATGGGAAGGAGTACTTCTTGAGAAATAAGTCCAGAAAGAATTCTGGGGATCACATAGTACTTCGAATAACTCACTCAGTGTCCACTGAAGATCATATGCGGTATGTTAACACTATCTTTCCGAATAAATCCCTCTTTCGCAAACCAAAACACAGTTGTTTTACACTTAATTGTTAAATCTTTTCAAAGTTGAATTATGTCAAGAAACCAAATATGTGTGAAATTATAGAGTTATTGAATCGTGATGTGGAAGCTCCATTTTTCTGAAGATTTCACTTATGTTGGCTATGTAGATGTGTGTGTGTGTACATTTTGTAGAAATGATAACGAATGCTTCTTTAGCGTTGATTATTGGTCTTATACTATATTGAATGACCTGCTTACATTGTTGTTTCTAATGGCTTCTTTGTGTTAATGTTGACCTCAGAATCAAGCACGATTATATGCATGTATGGGGAAATTTTTAATTGTTAAAACAAAGGCCAAATTAACCTATGCAATGGTGTTTTGTTTCGGTTTTAAGAGGAAATTTGAACATTTGTACCTGTTTTTATTCATATGCAAATCACTTTTCTGCAGTGTTTGGCAGTATCAGTACCTATCCTACAGAAAAAATATTTTTACGTGTTTAAAATGAAAAGAAGTTTGTTAATATCATATAAGATACAATCCTTTATTTTCAATTCAGTTATTCTGATGGGCAAAGCACTCGTTTTCCACGTATCGAAGAAATGTCGCACTTTCATTACAGCACCGTGGATTTTGGTGGACCAGTGACGGTAATTATTATTATCATTATTTCAAATTTTTATAAATTTTTATTTATTTTTTTTATTCAAAAGTCATCGTTGTCACAAGCAACTCATAAACATTGATCCCCGTTGTTCAAAACTATATCAAGTCATTTTTATCATTATTTTGAATTTTTATACAGGATATTTACACTTCAGTATATAAAATACTGTTATCCTTGTGTGTCCTGTTGGTTAGTCCTGACGTACTTAGGACGCCCGTTTGCGCCTACGAAAATCGCTCAACCAGACAACTAACCTATTTAAGCTAAACTTACATTATGCAACGAGTTTCGCTCAAGAACTCAACTGTAACTCAGAAATAAAGATTTGCTGGAGATTTAAGATTTAATTGATTTGAAGGATTATATTGTCTTCAATATTTCATATCGCCTCCATTGTTGAGTGATTGATGACATCGTTTGTTGAAATTCTTACAGTTATGATAGGATTTCTCGTGAAACTTACTGAATAATGCATTTAAAAATAATGTTCAAATACAAAAAACGCTTTGTTAAATGTTTAATTTAAATGCTTAAGAAATCTTGTGATTAAATCGCCTTTGTATATATTATATATCCTTTTATATTTGTTGATGGGGAAGGAACGTTTACAATGCTCGTGTTGTTTTTTATCTTGTTTCTTTTTATATTGCACTTCCAGGAGATTATAACAGCTTAAGATTATTTCCAGTGCTAACTCTACTCAAAATCTCTTTATGGGACATTGCGGTTTGAACATTTCTTAATAGCTGTAACCTAAAACTATCGAAAACAACAAAAAGTAGCTTGTGCATTACACGTAGATCCTCCTTCTGTCACAACATCATGCATTAAAAACAAAACCATCTCATAAAGAAGCATATCCGATATCTATTGTGGTTGAATATATACCAGCAATCAAAAGAATTGATTCAACGTGGATTGGGAAATTTTGGCTTGAGATTTATAAAGAGAATTATATGCATACGGTTTGCGATGTTCTTTTCTCTTGCTTAAAAATACAAGACACAACATTGGATTTGACGGGAATATGTTTAGCGATATATTTATTTGGAATAAATATTTTTTGTGAGTATTTTGATATATGTGGAGAAGAAATTGCTTTTAAAGAAGTGATTTGAAAACAAACTTTTTGAGAATCAAAAAGTCTTTTTACGCTATTACGTTATAGCATAAGAGATAAACAAGTTGCTTTTGATGCCACATTTTTTAACTATCGCGGTTTACTAATCCACATTGCTGCGTTTATTGACGGCATTGTTTATCTTTTAATCCAGATGTGTTTTTTTTTTTATGGATCTCTAACTTTGAAGTTGTTGTTTGACAGGTACAACTGGACATTGATGAATTCATATCGCTTGACACTGGCCAGGAATTCTTAGTGAGTTTCTTGATTATATATATTGTGGTATAATGTGGTATTTATTGTGATTTCTGCTTTCATCCAAGCTCAATACGTGGTCACTGTTTACATACAGTAACTGTTTGAGAAACCACATTGGCTAAATATTCACGCACGAAAATAATGAGTTATCATGCTGTTTGTTACTGAAACTCCTGACGTAGTTGCATAGCAACAGTTGAATAATATGCTGATTCAGCAGGACCTCAAAAAACTTCATGAATACATTTGTGTCTTTTTGTATCCACCATTGGTAGACATTTTAATAACATTTCGAGTTTATTAATTGCGTGAAAGAAAATGCTCTCGTTACAAACGTCGTGAACATTTTAACCTGAAAATACATAAAAACGAATGAAAACGAAAAAAAGGTAAAACGAAAACAAAAATCTACGTATGATCAAATGTTGGGTTTATACATGAATCATGGGTTTCCATAGGAACGTGAATTTTGCAATATGAACCTACTCACTACTATTGTTTGTACATACTTAAGAGAGTTCTTGGCACATCTGTTTTTACTTAAAGTCATGTCTTTGAACAATCTTATAATCTGTTGTTGACAGGAGCAAAAAGCAGTGTTATCTTTTATAAATACATATAAATTATTAATAAAAAATAATAAAAATACAAAATGTTCCCGGAGAAGTAAACAGTTTCTTTAAAAGCAAGAATCACTATATCTTATGACTTGAACGTTCGCGAAGGTTGTATTTATTTTGCCGATGTGGTTTATTTTTACTTGTTTCATCTTTATTTCGTTAACTTAAAGTTTGTGTTAGATTGAAGTGGTTGCTAAGGAGTCTTGGACGTTGAAGCGAAGCTACGAAGATTTTGTTGGATTAGATCGTCAGCTGCACAGGTATCCAGATTGTTTGTTCTTCTTGCACATTCTATATTTCATTTGGCTATTGACTTCTTCCATCTAATTTGTTGTGATCAGAGGTATTGTTATTACTGTATCTACAATCCAGTGACGGTGGTCATTAAAACCAAATGGTATTTGAAGTAAAAAAAATTTTAAAGAAATATTTTTTTGGGTGTAAGTCTAAGGTCACATGTATCACGTGGAATATGTATGATTTTGTGTAGGTGTTTATACGACCGGCGGTACAGTAAACTTCCGCAGTTAAAAGAGCTTGAATTATCTGAGGGAATCTCTCAGGTAGACATTACACTTTCTTGTTATTACTGCAAGCTGCACATCGTTGTAAAGTTTATGTTGTATGTGTGCAAGTATACCCTGCTATTTTTATTTATTTTTATTTGAAAAATATTTATACAGGATAGCCAATTCAGCTAAATATATAAAATATAAAAACTGTTATCCTATTGGGTCCTGTTAAAAGTTAAAATAAGGTTATTAAAATGTACAATATATAATAAATAATGTAAAATAGTATAAAAGACGAGGTTAAATAAATTGAATCAAAGTTATAATGGTGGCTGCCAAAAAGTCTAAAAAGAAAGAAAAAAGAATAGCAAACGGCATAGTACAATAGTAGCTTTGATAGGTAGTGAATGGTTGGTGGTCGAAAATCGATGTATCGAATCAAACGCATTGGAGTAAATGATGTAATGAAATGAAATGATAAGAATAAAAGAATAAACTAAATAAAATACTAGAACATATATTAGGGACTTTAAGCATGAACAACGATGACGGTGGAGCCTATCGTTCTCGTTAACGTTCTCATTGTGCATAATTACATTAAGCATTCTCGCCGAAAAGCACTTTGATTTTTTGACGTCGTAAAAATCAACATTTATAATTAATCATGGTGAACCTAAACAAAGTGAATGATGCTGTAGCAATCGCATATGGGCTTGATATTTTGGACGGTGAAGAATTCGCTCTCTTATGGGAGGTAAACAGACCGACAAATTTAGAAATACCATATTGGCAGTATGAGAAATTTGATTTGGACCAAATGAACAACGACGAATGTAAAGCAGAATTTAGATTCAATAAAAGGGATATTTTTGATTTGGCAGACATTTGTCAGTTACCCGAAGAAACAATTATGTATAACAGACTCAATGTTAATAACTCGTAACTTAGGTATGCTGATGCAGTGTATCAAAAGGGGGCAACTTTAAATAACTCCTGGGGATTTATTGATGGGACTGTTCGTCTTATCTCTCGCCCTGGTATGAACCAACGAGTTCTTTATAATGGCCATAAAAGGGTACATGCTATCAAGTTTCAATCAGTAGCAACACCTGACGGACTGGTAGCACTACTACATGGCCCATTTGAAGGCAAGAGACATGACAGTGGAATGCTACGCGAGTCTAATCTCCTGGAGTTAATGGAACAGTACCCTATATCTCCAGATGGTAGACCATTGTGCCTTTATGGAGATCCAGCATATCCTATTTGTCCACAGCTTCAAGCACCATTTAGACGGGCTAACCTAACAGAGAAGCAACAAATTTGGAACCAGAGAATGAGCACTGTCAGAGTCAGTGTAGAATGGTTGTTTGGAGACATTATTAACTATTTTAAATTTCTAGATTTTAAAAAGAATTTAAAGATTCAGCTTAGTTCTGTTGGGAAAATGTATTGCGTTGGTACTATTCTTAATAATGCCAGGAGCTGCTTTTATAGGAGCAGCACGTCAGATTTTTTTGATGTAATGCCACCAGATATAAATACCTACTTCTCTAATCCTTAAATAAACACACTTTATTGATTTGTTTGAAGTTTTTTTTATAAAGATAAAATAAATACAACGGAAAACCTCAATATGTTATGTTCTGTCACTCAGTTGCTTTACAAGGTTAAATATTATTTTACTTTGTTCCTGCTGTTGAAGAAGTTTTAGTATCAACTGGTTTTGTTGCTCCAGCTGAACAGTTATCGTACTAAGACACCTTTCCACGTTTCTTTCATCACTCTGCTTGTTTTGCCTCTCTTCTTCCGCTGCCTCTCTCGCTTTAACACTCTCTTCTAACTCACGTTCTTTCAATTCCAGATCTTTCCTTTTCCATTCAATGTCTCTGGAGAGATTCCGCTGGCTCTTTCCTCTTCTCGGTTTTTAGATTTTCTTCTGTCGTACAGCCATTGGAATCTCTCCCTTACTGATCTTTGGTTTGTCTCAAATTTAGGAGACCCAATTTGCAACAAAATTTCAGAAATTTTCCGCCATTTCTCACCCCTTTCTGGACTCCCTTGCTTTGTGTTTTAAATTTCAGATGAGAGGACTTCCTTTAGCATGATTTTGAAAACAAAGTTTGAATAGGATGCTAAATGGGATATTTTACTCCAGTTCATATTATATCATTGCACAGAAAAATATCCTTTAAGGTATGAAAATAACGGCAATATATCTTTCTTATTATACATTAATATTGGTGCTCTGATGTAAAATTACCTGTCTATTAACTATTAAGGCAAACTAGCTAGAACAAATATTTACATAGACAGCTAGCTAAAGATACATGCTGAAAAACATGTAGGTTTGGCTAAGAAAGGAAGTAAAAAAACAACTCCAAATTACCTGGTCGCTTTTAGACATGTTTAAGATATCACTATATTCTCTCAACAAAAATGCTATCGTTATCGTTCAACGATAGAAATTGTGACTATCGTTTCAGAACACTGAATCAGAACGTTAACGAGAGGTGATTCCCTGTGGCGCATGCGCACATTGTTAAATTGCCCGATTATCGTTATCGTTATTGTTTGCAATGCTTAAAGTGCCCATTCATTTAATCTCGGCGTAAACTCATTTAGAGTTGAGGCTTAACATATATGTAAAGGGAGCTCATTATATAAAACACCTCCCTGGAAGAAAAAACCTTTTTTTGTACATTCCAATTTCACTTTAGGCAATCTAATTAAGTTTCCATTGTTTCTAGTGTCAAGGACATGACACTACTACTTTCTTTAGGGAATGGTGAGAAAACTGAAAGAGTACTTGGATCGATTCACAGAGGTTTCCGGCAACAATGTTAACTGTGGACCTGTTCTCAACTGGCTTGAGGTAAACATGTCATCTTTCTTACCATCCTTTATGTTCGTCGCAACGCGATAAGTACGTGGATCACGTTTACAGAATCTTGATAAATGTGCCGAAACGTGTTTTGCTTTGTGAAGTTCTCAGTGTGGCGTATCATTAAATGTGCCGAAACGAAACGTGTATTGCTTTGTGAAGTTCTCAGTGTGGCGTATCATTAAATGTGCCGAAACGAAACGTGTTTTGCTTTGTGAAGTTCTCAGTGTGTCGTATCATTAAATGTGTCGAAACGTGTTTTGCTTTGTGAAGTTCTCAGTGTGGCGTATCATTAAATGTGCCGAAACAAAACGTGTTTTGCTTTGTGAAGTTCTCAGTGTGTCGTATCATTAAATGTATCGAAACGTGTTTTGCTTTGTGAAGTTCTCAGTGTGTCGTATCATTAAATGTGCCGAAACAAAACGTGTTTTGCTTTGTGAAGTTCTCAGTGTGGCGTATCATTAAATGTGCCGAAACAAAACGTGTTTTGCTTTGTGAAGTTCTCAGTGTGGCGTATCATTAAATGTGTCGAAACGTGTTTTGCTTTGTGAAGTTCTCAGTGTGGCGTATCATTAAATGTGCCGAAACAAAACGTGTTTTGCTTTGTGAAGTTCTCAGTGTGGCGTATCATTAAATGTGCCGAAACAAAACGTGTTTTGCTTTGTGAAGTTCTCAGTGTGTCGTATCATTAAATGTGCCGAAACAAAACGTGTTTTGCTTTGTGAAGTTCTCAGTGTGTCGTATCATTAAATGTGCCGAAACAAAACGTGTTTTGCTTTGTGAAGTTCTCAGTGTGTCGTATCATTAAATGTGCCGAAACAAAACGTGTTTTGCTTTGTGAAGTTCTCAGTGTGTCGTATCATTAAATGTGCCGAAACAAAACGTGTTTTGCTTTGTGAAGTTCTCAGTGTGTCGTATCATTAAATGTGCCGAAACAAAACGTGTTTTGCTTTGTGAAGTTCTCAGTGTGTCGTATCATTAAATGTGCCGAAACAAAACGTGTTTTGCTTTGTGAAGTTCTCAGTGTGTCGTATCATTAAATGTGCCGAAACAAAACGTGTTTTGCTTTGTGAAGTTCTCAGTGTGTCGTATCATTAAATGTGCCGAAACAAAACGTGTTTTGCTTTGTGAAGTTCTCAGTGTGGCGTATCATTAAATGTGCCGAAACAAAACGTGTTTTGCTTTGTGAAGTTCTCAGTGTGGCGTATCATTAAATGTGCCGAAACAAAACGTGTTTTGCTTTGTGAAGTTCCCAGTGTGGCGTATCATTAAATGTGTTTCAGTTTAGTGGATTATTTATAAATTATTAAGAAAGAGACAAACTTTCACTTATTACTTTTTGCTCAATCTGTGTGGCTCTTAAATAAATAAATAATAAAGTAATACAATCGTACAGTTAAATAGAATTTAATTAACGACAATTGTGCTTTTGTTTTGCAGCTTGATAACCATGGTAACCATCTTGTTGTCACGGAGGCTGATGACTCAGCAATTAATGTCCCCGCTATAGCCGCAGGTCGAGTGATCAAAAGATACCAAGCGCAAGCTCCAGACGAAATGACTCTTGATGTTGGCGAGTTTCTTTCCATCATTGATATGCCATTAGTTGAAGAGACAATATGGTGGAGAGGAAAAAAAGGCTTTGAGGTTGGATATAACTTTTTATTATAGAAAATATGCTGTCACATCCACCTGAAAAATATATTTTTTCTGGGCAATTAACAGTTTTGTGTGAATTTTTTCAAATTTTTAACTATTGCAAAATACAGTCATCAGTGTTTAATCACTTTGTACCAACGTCCCTCTCCATTCTTTGATATTCACCATTCTAACTATATTAACTATATAACGAAATTATACTACTATGTAATGCTATACATGTATATATCTATTATTTAAAAAAAAAGTAATAACTCAGAGGGGTCTCGAAACCTGATAGATAGCCTGTTGCATATACTCCCACCAATTGCACTCATCTTGAACATAGTCGAAAGCTTTCTTGATTTTTCACGTGGGAATTGTCATGGTTAACAGATGAACAGGTTTTTTGAATTAGTGAGTGTGAATTTCAAAACATCAGCGTGTAAGACACACGATTGTAAACCATGCTGTTGTTTGCTCAGGTTGGTTTCTTCCCCGCTCACTGTGTGCAAGTGTTAGGAGATAAACATATAAATGAGAGCATCATCAGCAGCTTGTATTCTCGTCCGGTCATCAAAAGACGCGGTAAATTCGTCAGCTTTCTGCGTTTCTTCTTCAAGTCACGACCAAGCAAGGACGAGCTCATGCAGCATGGTATCCTACGAGAGCGTATGTTTGGATGCGATCTCGGGGAGTATCTGGCCCACACAGGGCACAACGTACCACTGGTTTTGCAAATGTGCTCTGATGTTGTGGAGGAGTATGGTATCGTAGATGGAATCTACCGGCTCTCTGGTATTATGTCCAATATACAGAAGTTGAGGTAACAACAGATGTTTTTTCTTGTTTGGAAAAATTGGCTTTGGTCTTAGATAATTTCTAACCAGTTTAACCACCAATCTTTATTCCACAGGGTTGCGTTTGACAGCAACGCAGAGCCACCAGACTTGAAAGACCAAAAGTTTCTGAACGACGTTCACTGCATATCTTCGCTCTTAAAGACATACTTCAGGTACCCATCAACGATATGATAGCTGCAGTAGTTAGACTTAAAATTGGTACAATGAAATAGTGGTCTTATTACTTAAGAGACATCAAGTTTATTTTATTATCTTCCTCTTGATTTAGGGAGCTTCCCAACCCTCTGTTTACATACGAATTGTACACAAAGTTTGTTGTGAGTATGCTTTGATACGTTGGATTGTTTTGAATATTGCGATTGAAGTATGTTTTGCTTATATCCACGCGATGACAAAAAAGCCACTTCCCTCAAAAGGTTTTCTTTCGTCCAATCATTCTAAACTTTCAACTTTTAGGCAGCTATAAACAAAGACGATGATACGGGGAAGACCGTAGCATTTCACCACGTCATCCAAAGATTACCTCCCCCTCATTACAGGTAGGCTAGTTTACTTTTTCAGCTCAATATGCCCTTTGAATATGTAATGCCTTAGTTTGATGTATACTTTAATGGAGCAAAAGATTTAAAGATTTCTCGTTTATTATGTGTCCTTAACAATTTGTGGTTTTAAAGTTTTAACGATCAGCATTTGCGATTGTACATCCAATCAACTTCAAAAATAGTTACTGAGGTTTTAGTGTAATTTAGAACGATGAACTATCTGTTACGACACCTGAACTACTGCGCTTCCAAAGCAAAGCAGACCAACATGACAGCTAAAAATCTTGCGATTGTCTGGGCACCCAATCTCCTAAGGTTAAGTAATTGTAACAATATTAATTGTATGATTGTTTCAACCAAAAGACGGCTACTTTTAAACTCTGTCAGTCGGGCACCAAACATATATTTTAATGCGGTGAATTAATGGACTCTGATAAGGTTGCCCTGGAGAAGAGTAGATAAACTGCGGTCGACATTGGCAGATCTGTTAACTGTTTTCTTTAGGAATTTTATAAAATTGTTTTCTCTTCAATAGTTTCGAAACTCATTTTGCTATCTATACAGTTTGTTTCCATGGGAAATAATAATTTAAAGGAGTAAAACGATCTACTTCATAAATGCGCTGTGTTTGACAGCACTGTTACAATAACACAAAACTATTTAGTTTTGTTGTCGTGTCGTTTTGTCTTATTATATTTATACTTATTTATTTATTTATTATATTTAGAATATTTGAAATACTTAATTCACCAAGTGAAACATCTTTTCTTATATTATTTACACATCCTTTTGTAGACCGAACATGGATGATTCTGTGGCCGCACTCACCGAGTTTCGTACACAGGCCATCATAGTGGAATACATGATTCGAAATGTGGACGTGTTCTTTGATAAAAACTTGGCTTCAGCAGCTATCGCGTACTATCCAGAACTACAGGACACCAATCCTCTGGAAGGTAGGGAGATTGGGTTTGAAGTTGCAAGAATAAACATTGTTGTCGTTGATAATAAACATGGTGATTGGTGTCATGGTGATTGAAAATGGATAAACAATGCTACTAAATATATAAAGCCACTCATTACTTATAACCATGGCAACGCACGTTTCTGTATTTTATACATCTACGTCATCAAACCTTTGTGTGTTTGTGATAGCCACGGTTAATAAGGTTAATGGAAACTTCACTGCTTTTCAATCATGATTAAAATATCTTATTTTGCAAACATATGTCAACAACTAAACAAAAATTTGTAACTAACTTGTTTGTTATAATCCTTCAAAGCTACCTCATTTCTTTAATCGTCAAAGTGGTAGAACCCTATTAATTACAGCTAGAAGGAGTAAGATTATGATCGTTTCAGTTGCAACCTCACCAGCCTCCAGCTTCAGTCCAGTCATGAGCACCATACCGAAGTTGATTTCATTGGAGGAAGCCCAATTAAGGGTACAGTCAAATCATAGGAAGGTCTCTGTGACTCTCTCCACTGGCAGTAACAGTAAGTAACCATCAAAAACATGTTAATTGTGAATATTTACTGAAACTCTGCTTGTAATAATTGAAAGAAAAACAAATTCTTATTATGGGCATTGTAACCTGTTCTCTGGTGACTTTCATCCCTTGGAAATGTCTGTATTCTTGTTATTTATGTCAACTCGTTTTCTTGTTTCTCCTGAAATCGTAGTTATAACGTTGCCAATAAATATCCCGGGGAATCTCACCAAGGTTGCAGGATATTTAATGTTGTCTCGGTTTTAGTGTGTAGATTTCCCCCGTCGTTTTGTCTGGTAACTTATGCAACTTCTTTTAAAGGTTTTGGAATTAACTCTCTGTTCATCAATGCCCCATTATAACGCTTGCCCCATTATAACGCTTGCCTCATTATAACGCTTTTAATAGGTCAATTAGAGCACTTCCCCTAAGAAAATAATCTTCTACAATTGAAAATATCAAGTAGTTATTAGGAAGGCGATTATTAGGTTATTAGGGGTGTTCGCGCAAACTCCACCACGATATAATGCTTTTCTTCAAGATAAACAGATTTCTAATTTGCCAACAAACAATAAACCATCAAAAAAATAAATTATTTTGTATCTGTTAATCATCATGTAAATTTAGTTATATGGCGTGCCGGGACATGCTCCGTGCAATGTTTAGTTATATGGCGTGCCGGGACATGCTCCGTGCAATGTTTAGTTATATGGCGTGCCGGGGCAGCCTCCGTGCAATGTTTAGTTAAATGGCGTGCCGGGAGGCAGCCTCCGTGCAATGTTCAAAAAAAATTCTAATGATTGTGTTGGTACTTTTAGCTTCGAACAGCCCCCGTCACAAGTTCCGCCCAAAATACGAACCACCGAAAGTCTCTGCCACCCCTATCTCGCCCTTGCCCACACTTCTTTCTCTGGAAGAGGCTCAAGCAAGAACCAAACCGTCGTTCACACAGAAGGCTTCTGCAGATATCACCGATGTACGCAATGAGCAAACCAGTTCACCGAAACGCAACCGCAAATGGCTGGGTCTGTTCTCCCGCGCAAAGTCTACAAGTCCGAACGCGAAAGTCAACGCGTCAAGCTACACGACAATCAGCTCCCCTAGACTCTCTCTCAGCGAATTCAATATACATGATCTGCACTCGAGCTTAGATACTGAGAAGTCTCCCAGCAGCACGAGTATCAATGTGCCGGTTGTGGTGAAGAAAAGTGACGGCGACGATTCGTCGTTAATGTCGGCAGTTGAGTCTGTGAGCAAACGATACGGTAGTGTGAGCGACTCCGTGAAACACATGAGGAAAGCAATTACTTCTGCGGATCTTGTGCGAAAGTCGAAACCCATTGAAGTGGGGGTCTCCCCCGAGCGTAAACATTCGATCTCGGTGACGGAGGAGATTGTCCCCGTGAAGAAAACGCGCTCCCTATCTCCCGTAGTCTACGCGGATTCGATGCCCGTCAAAGATGGCAAGCAGATGAGAGAAGAACCGACTCATGTTTCGTCTGTCGAGAAACAATCACAAATATGCGAATGGCCTAAGAAAGACCATCTCGTTCAGAGAACTGAGAACATTTCTTCTGATAACAAGATTACCTCACAGCACGGTTTGTTGCACGCCAAAGTTAGTTTAGGCAGTCCGTGCGCGGGCACATTTCAAGCGAAGGCTCGGTCAAGTGTACTCGTTAAATCTACGGAGGAACGCATGAAAAGACATTCGCGCGCCATGAGTGAAGGCAAAAATATTGTGGAAGCTCACTATGCCAATATAAACGATGAATCGAATGAACGCTTCATTACTTTTCGAAGTGCTATTGAAGATAATCGACCTGCTCAAAGTGCTATTAAAAGTAATCGATTGTCTCAAAGTGTTACCAAAAAGAATCGACCTGTTCAAAGTGCTGCGGAAAATAATCGACCTGCTCAAAGTGCTACCGAAAATAATCGACCTGCTCAAAGTGCTACCGAAGATACTCGACCTGCTCAAAGTGCTATTAAAAATAATCGACCTGCTCATAGTGCTACCGAAAATAATCGACCTGTTCAAAGTGGTTTTGATCTTCGTCCTTCACAAAACGGTAAAGTGTTCAAGCTCGCTCAGAGTGGCGACAATTCACGAACAACTCAAAGCAACAACGACCATGCAGCTGTAATATCTATCAATAAAATATCTCGAACCATTCAAAACGTCGCCATATCTCGACCTTCTCAAACTAGTGAAATGCTTCGTTCGGTTCAAAGTAGTTCTGATATTCGACCAGTTCAAAGTAGCGCTATCATTCGACATGCTCAAAGTAGCAGAGATGTACGACCTGCTGTGGAGTGTAACGATGAGGAGGAGGAGGAGGGTGGCAGAAGGCAGCGCGCACTCTCTGTGAAGGAGAGAGCAGCCGCCATCAACGGTGGTAATCAAAAGGAACTTAAAAAGACAAAATCGACACCCGCTCTCGACATTTCCTCGCCCACCGTCAGCCATTTCAACAAGAGACACTCGAACTATCTTGCCAATCGGACCTTAAGTACAGATCAACTAGTGACGTCAGCAAACCATCGACGCAAGCCGCCCGTCCCCTTACCTAAATACGTCGACCTGCGTCCATCGAGAACGAAACTAACGGCAAATAAATCCGTCGCCAGCGTTAAACTAAGTGATCACGTCAGATCACACTCAGACAATCTCCAGGTGTCAGGGCGGCGTAGTTTGCATGTGACAAACATTAGCCAATCAATAGACAATTCCATCGACACGTTTGTTAGTCGACCTTTCATTCTCACATCGAAGTCGGTCTCTAGTCGTGATGTTGCCGATTCTCGTCGCTCGCAAGTAAACGGTCATCGTTTATCCCGACCACATTCGGCGCACGTCAACAGCGAACAACACAAACGATATCAAGACTTAAAAGCCACCCACTATGATATGGTTTGACTCCTGTATATACGTCTCCTGCAATGATTTCCCGATTTTTTTACTATTTTATATACGAATTCCAGTTTTGATCCGCCAGCTAATATAAATTAATAGGTTTTTTTACATTTCAAAACTTTTTTTCGTTTTTATTTCTTTTAAATTTCGAAAAAGTGCGCTCGAAATCTTTAAAGATCAAAAGTTCAATTGCATGAGTTCCATTATGTTTACTATATATTTATATATATATATATATATATATATATATATTAACTCTTGAGTTTATTAAGGTATTGATTGCGTTCCGGACGATTGTAAATAGAATCTTGAATAATTAAAAAACCAAACATCAATTTCCCCTTCTTCCGCGTGTACGATTTTCAATTGAGCTCTCTTAAAGTTGGAATACTATTTCTCATTTTATGCTTACTACGGCAAAAAAGAAATTTAAACACTTTTCTATCTTAGCGTGAATAAATTGTCCAATTTTGAATTCGCCATTTCAAATCTGCTGGCGAAAAGCAAAATCGATGTTTTCTTCTTGAGCAAATGAGATGTTGGTGTTTGGAATTGGAACTGGTTTACTGAGTGTATGCATACTATGGTTGTTCGGGTTGGCTGCTTGTTTGTTGTTGTCACGTGCTGGAAAACAGTAAGTTTGATTGGTTGATTGTTGTCACGTGCTTGAAAACAGTAAGTTTGACTGGTTGATTATTGTCACGTGCTGGAAAACAGTAAGTTTGGTTGGTTGATTTATTGTCAGGTGTCGGAAATCGTTGGTTTGATTCATTGTTCATTAAATGATTTTTTCTATGTTTAATTTTTTAATATTCTTAGATTTACGTTCAGTTTTCACTATTTACATTTAGATTGGTCGTGGTATTGGTTGTAATTATTTTGCTTGCTGTTTCTCTAGTCCTTGTGTTCTATCCTAGAGAAGAAGCAAACCCTAAACCACAACCACCTCAGGTACATGAGCATCATACGTTTCCGAACCTTTAAATAATATTCATTGATTTTCATGCATATGTTAAACGTTATCCAGAACGCGGGAGAACTGTATAAGGTTGTTTGTAAGCGGCTGTACTGAAGTAGCTTTTTTAAAAGTCATTTGGTTTTTACATCAACTCGAACAAAATACGGGCATGATGTTAATACCTTTAGACGTTTTTTATTACAGCGCATACTTGGTATTCATGGTATGTTATGTGACTTCTTTGCGAATTTACTAATTAAAGCTCTTGAATTCAAAATATATATCTGTAATATGAACTATTAATCTTCTATCAGGGATCTACTTTTATTTGCAGGAAAATGTCGACACTCTTTACATTCCCAGAATTCTTTACGCCACGTTCGTCGTCTTGTTTATGCTAATTGCCATGGTTGCATACCTGCTTGATCACGCGTTGATGCAAAACGTAGCGGCGGCATTGAAAGCGAAGAAGACGTCGACGTTTTGAAATGCGGTTGCGATCTTCCAGAAAACACTTTCTAAATGAATGTTCAGATGTTGCATAGAGGTTCTTCCGATTGGATGTTAATTCTGGCTTCAGTTCGACTAACCCTCAGTTTATGACGCAATATTGTGAAAGAAAGCAAATATTCCATGAGTTGTTTTACGTAAAGATTATATTGTGCCCGTTACTGTTGTCTACCATGAGTTGTTTTACGTAAAGATTATATTGTTACTGTTGTCTATTCGTCTTATTTAAGTGGAATTTAAAAATATCTTAAAGGTTTGAAATCGTACGGCGAAAGAATACAATTTTTAGAATAGCTTCCACTCTATTATCTACCATCTAATATACCTATTTGCTGAGGTGAAAAGATCAATTTAAGTCGAACTTATTTTATTGCTATTAAAGTTGCTTCTCCCTCAAAAATGTCGAAATCTTTTAAATGTTATTTTTTGACTACACAATCAGCTGTGGTACTTTTCTTTTTTGAGAAAATACATTTTTGTGGTTATTTTGGGCACATTTATCAACATGGTTTATCTGCCTCATAGCAATAGTAGAGTCGATTTATGAAAGATTATCCTACAACCTCACGAATAGGCTTAATGGATTCCTTGACCCCTAAAACCTATACCTAGACACCAATATTTTGACTCAATGTCAAATGTGAATTGAGATATAGCCACCTTTATGATTTGGCGGCCATCTTGTTTTTGACGTCATTTTTTAACCCTTTCCCGGACTTAAATTTTTGTAAACTTTTGATATGTTGTTCACAATACCCAAAACTATAATAAACAACCATAAAACGTTTGCTATATTGATAAGATCAGCAATTCCCGGGAAATTCTGCGTAGCAAAGGCAAACTAAAATTATAAGCAGAGTGGTTTAAAGTCTGAAAAAATAAACCAAGATGGGAAGGAGATTTCGTATTAAAAGGTCGACCTAGATAGGGAAACACGAGAAGATTCAAAAGGAAGATGTCAACGCAGTTTCAATGTATTGTAAATGAAGTAAACATACGCACCTCAGAAACGAGTTTATTGATATGAGAAAGTGAAAACAAATGAAAGCAGCTGCACTCCACTGAGTAGAATAACTGGTAACAGAATTATTGACAATGACTTTTGTCATCTGTCTTGAAGTTATTGAAAAGGAACATGGAAATGGATTTGCATTTGCAATTTTCAGTCAGTTTTCTCATTTACGGCAGTACAGTTATAAGTGATAAATGTTTTACGTCAGAAGGTATCAAATGAAAATAGACCCTTTTACTTTGAGGATTTTTGGTCTCTGCAGGTCGCAGGAACCCTAAAAACAGACTTCCTGTTTCTGATTAATAAACAGTTGTTAAACATATTTAGACTAATTAAAATTCCGAGGAAAAATATTAAGTGAATATGATATGCCGAGAGCTCCTGGCTTATATTGTTGGCGGAGTAAAATAAGAAAGTATACGATTTCATCCCTAACAATTACTAGAACAACTTATAATACTCAGAATGAATGAGACCCTGTTTACGCGGTCAATGCAAACCATAGGCCTGTTTACATGTTTTTCGTCATTCATTTAACACGACATCTACTCATTTATATTGGCTTGCGGTCTCCCTGAGGTTTTGCGACAAGACATGCGCTACGTGTCACAGACTCTTATACAAATACTTCGTGGTAGAACAATGTGATCGTTTTTTGTGTTACATAAAAAAAAATATTAAAAAATATAAAAACAAATATAACACAAACAAAAAACCCGTGACCTCTTAAGCTTTGGTGATCGTGGAAAAGTCATTGACGTTCATTTTCTCAGTAAAATATAGTTCATTTTAAATGTTCTTGACGTTATTATTATTATTATTATTATTATTAGAAATAAACACCTTTTTATTTGACTGGGGAAAAATGTGATGTTTTAAGTAATTAATGACTAAAAACAACTTATAAACAACACATTTTTGTGGAAGTTGACAAAATTTTATGTGTGGTCCGTCCAGGCGTTGTGCCCTGCATAACTTGCGAATAAAACGCAGATTAAAGTACAGGATGGATTTATAAACAAATAAACATGAAATGATTACATTTTCTGGCAGAAGATATTTAACCGCACATGTATGAAATTGAAAGCTTCTGATAAATGTTCGAACAAGCAAGATTGCTTTGTTGCGAAGTATAATGTCAGTGGAAGGTAAACGTATGTTTTAAATCACATTTTATAAAATTTACTTGCTCTGTTGTAGCATTGTTCTTCAAACTATTTTTACCTTTTTCAAGCCTTTTGTATAACTAATGCTCTAAATTTATGCAAACTCTTTTCACATCTAAGTACATTTTACAGTATATTACTTTAACAGTGTAAGAAAGAAAAACATTTTCAATTTTTTAAAAAAACATTAATTATATATTAATTGATGTAAAACCATTTTAGGTGCTCCTAGTCACTACTGGTGACAAAATAATCTGCATTTATCTTTACATTTCCAGCAATACTTTACCTTGTTACAGCTTTCAATGTTTGCATCATCAGGTTGAAGTTGTCAGTAGTCCGCCCATATTTATCAATTTCTCTTCTTCTCAACCTGAACTAAAGGGGTTTGCAGCTTGGACATTGTCTCTGATGTGAAGTTAGTACTTATGTAAGAGGCTATTTAAATCAGTCCATCCTTATTGGGTATATCCAAGAATTTGAGGTCACAGCGTTTACACTACTTATGTTATCTGGCGATAGCGCAATGGTAAGGCATTCAGCTCTTAACCAAAAGGTACAAGTACCTGCTATCACAAGAGCGGTTATAAATAAAAAACGCTGTATTTGATCAAAAATTAACTGTAGCGCAAATGGGAGCAATTAAATACATTAAAACTCTGGGTCGAGGTCTTTAATTCTTAATAAGAGCAAACATATCAGGAGATGTTATATTTCTGAAGAGAAATGTTGAAATAAACCTACTGACAGGAAGAGTGAGGATTTCTTCCTCTGTATATAGCAGTGGTGCGTACAATTTGTGAGTGTATATATAAACAATGTTTTCCCATCTGCGCGCATTTGTTATCGCAATATGAGTTGCTTTATCAAAAGTGAGTTGTAGACCGAGAAAATCGTTTTTGTTAACAGTAACCATGTCATTGGAGGTCTTCCAGGTGGTCTTTTGAAGGATTCACAAGCATATTGCAGTGCATATTTCACCATGTGCTTTCGTCCATTCTTGAAACTTTTTCAAACCTTTTCAACCTTCTTTTTTGGATCTCTTTATGCACGCAGATGAAAACATAAACAAATTTTTGTAAATAAAACTTTTCTATATACCGGTTCGTTATGTTAAACTCATTTGCAAAATACCGCTATTGATGATGATATATTATACACTCACAAATACACTGCGGGAAGGTGTTTATATTTAAATGAAACATGCACAAAGGAAGGCTGACGCATCATTTATTTGTTGTAGAAGTAATATATGCAATTGTGGATTTATATAGCTAATGGCTCAATGTTGTTCTTTTATAGAACAAAATGAGTACACTCATTTGAAAACATTATTTGAAAGATTGCAAGCCAGTGCCACAGAGAATACATGTTACTTTGATTCCACTGTTAAAAGCGGTTATGCAGATTTCCATGGATCGTTTAATCGTGTTTTGAACACACTGCCTCCTTTGCAGACATCTATTGAAAGTGTCAGTAAAAATTGTCACAAATACGATGTGGATGAATTTTGTAAAGGTACATAGATATTGCATTTTGACAATATATAATAAATTTAATATATAATAAAGAAGTTATATAATTGTTAGCCCTTTTTCAGAAAGCTTTAATGATTTTTTGTAAAGAGTTTGCCTTGTTCTAACACTGCAACATTTTGTTCTGTGTTTAGGCAACGGTTATCGCAGCATCATCACAATCGTCCAGTCATGTTTGGATCATCTGTTACTTATAAGCGATCAGATAAGAAAAGATCGCGAAAAGTTTTTCTTCCGCTCATACCGTACCTACATGCAACTCGATTCATACTCCCATGTTCTTTCGCGTCTCTTGACAGTTGTTCGGTATGCAATTGTTGTGATGGATGAAAGTGAGGTTGGGTGTTTGTTTTCAAGAGAGAATAGCGTTGACGAAAGTGTAGTAGCAAACTTTGAAAATCTCAATCGAGAATGTTTTTATGGTAGAAGTTTTGGATTTCAGGTGCGTTTACCATTTTGCTTTATGTAATTATATACTATTAGTATGTGTGGCCAGTGAACCTTTTTGAACATTTCATATATATTACCTAAGCATCTAGGCGTATAGTATATAAAAAAAATATCTTTACTTTCTTTACAGTTTATTTTTTCATATTTCTTTGACTTTTTTATTTTTTAAGATTTTCAGTAAAAACGTAAAAGAAGAAAATAATCTCATGTGGGTTAAACGAAAGTAGCATTAAATTGAATCTAAGAATTATATCAAACTACTGTACAGTACGCTGAATCCCTCAGACAGACTTTAAATTTCGTTGCTATAACAATGGCTGCTTACGGGGACGGTTACAAGCGTCATGACCACCCGTTGTCACGTGCGCTTTCATCCATGCTGCACAGCGGTAAGTACGTGGTGGATCCAGAGCTTCGTGCTAAGAGAATCACAGAGCTGACACAGTACACAAATATTGGGTTTTGCAAAGCGTTTTGGTCTCTTACTGAGGAATACGGTGTGCAAGTGAGACTTGTTTAATTATACAAAACTGTGATAAGGAAGACGAAAAAACTTTTTAAAGTAAATTAATTGTTTCCGAACATTTAATTGCACCCTTTTATATTTTCACTTCCCTGAGTATATATATTTTCTATTTTTCCACATTCACAAGGCCAACAAAGAGATTATGATCATTATGGAACTACATTACTAAATTCAATGTAAAGGTCTTTTGAAAATCTTTCTGAGAATGCATGAAGCAGGAGTTTATATGTTTAAAAAACTTCGACCTCTTAGTCTACACCCAGCCATTGTTTTAGCTATATTTTATTATTTTAGTTATTATTTTTTTACCTTTTAGTCTTTTTCTTTGTACGTTTCATAATATACATAATTAAATCAAGTTCACTTATCTTTCATCCCAGCATGCACCACTTCTCATGTGTCCAGCTATGTCCGTAAATTGCGAGTTCACTATCCCCAACATTCCGATCACTATAGCAACAATGAATGACGGTATCTCTATTGACGTTGAAATTCCTGATGTCAGCGAGAAGTTTGTAGGGGTCAGGGCCCGGCTCATCTCTTATGTGTGGAGAGTGGGGCAGGTAGGCGGATTTAAAGGTTCTAACATTTTGATTATATGTTTTTAGTATTATTAAACATTGAAATTAGTTGAAAATGTGCGGAAAATAGTCAAGTTTTATTTTTGCAGTACATTACGAAAAGATACCTGGTGTTTATTTGTTGATTTCAATTTTTTTATCTTTCCAAAACAACAACAAATGCATTTATTACAAAAGGATATTTGGTTAAGACATTTTGGAGGGAGTTTCTCAATAGCCTAATAGCTTCTTTCCAAGGTTGTCTGCGTTCATATCTATCTATGTTTCTGTTAGACTCATGAAAACGAGACTGGAAACCGCACATCGGTGATGGGTCCTCGACCGTCCGTAAAATCACGCTACCTCATGCTGCATGCCCATGGCGGAGGGTTTGTTGCGCAATCGTCCAAATCTCACGAGGTAAACACGTGATTCGCACGTGATCAGCGTCTGCTTTTCAGAAAACTTAGCTAGAATATCGGTGAATCACTGTGCCTTCTGTCACTATACATAATACAGTCAATGTTGTTGCAATGTTTGCGTTTAATAGCTTTCTTTCGAGATAGCAATCTATAACTTAAGCAATTCCTAACAAAAGAAGTTGTCTAATCTCTTATATATTGCGTAGATTTACTTGCGTTATTGGGCCAAGATGCTCAATATACCCATCCTTTCAATCGATTATTCGCTGGCCCCTGAAGCTCCTTTCCCTCAAGCCCTCAATGAAATCTACTTCGCTTACGTGTGGGCTTTAAAGAATATGGAGAAGCTCGGTTCTACTGGTCAGCAAATTGTATTTGCCGGAGATTCGGCAGGTCTGTGGGATAGCATTTTTTTTCTTCTTACAGAAAACATAAGAAATCAGTAGGATTATAAATATAGGAGATGAATCTACTGTTTTTGTAAATCAACTTTCTTCTATACTTTAAACCTACACAATTGTGGGGAATATCATCTGTTGAAACCCCATCTAACCCATACTAGCATGGAAAATAAACGTGAACAATGTAAATGATGAACTTTCTTCTATACAGGTGCAAACTTAGTGACGGCTTGTTGCTTAAAAGCCATAGAAGCAAATATACGTCTCCCTGACTCTCTGGTACTGGCCTACCCTCCACTTCGCTTCCAATACGTCCCCTCCCCGTCACGTATCCTGAGCCTCATGGATCCCTTGCTGCCCATAGGCGTCCTTAAAACCTGCATCTACGCGTACACAGGTGAAATGCAAAACAAACTACAAACCTCGTACTGTTTTAACGACGACGATGGTTTTAATCCGTACGTACTAGACATCGGCTCCGATTTACTAAATCAGAACGGCTTAAGTAACAGTCGATCGTTTTCCGAGACCGATTTATCGAAAATGAAATCTTGCTTTTCCCTAAACGAGGAGTTCGATGAAAACGAAAGTTTTTACAGCGATTTTCCGCACTCTGGTAGTTCTGTGACGTCACTGGATGACGTCAGTCGCTCGTCTGTAGAAAATGTGATTGGAAGCACTGAAAACGCCTCCGTGGAGGTGACGGTGGATGATTGTCCTCCTTCCATGTTGCGATCGTTAACATCTCGTGTGACTGCTAAACTGCAGGACATCCACTCTAACATGTCAAACTATTTGTACGGCAGTAATTTTCATGACGTTAAAATGAGAATTGACGAGTTACCGGTAAAAACTGAAACTGTCGTGAGAGCTAATGGCGTTAAAAACACAGCCCCGTCCACACCTATAGCGAGAGAAAATAATGAGTCGTTATTGCACAAGGAAGGGTTTTCCGTTTGCAAAATTTGTCTTCATCGAAGAGAGCATTGCGCGTGCGGCCAGGATATGTTGTTGATTCGCGCGCGCACTACGCGTGAAAACTACCGCGCCTCGCACCATCACCTGAACGCGGTTTCTCACGTGACAACAACATGCTTGAGAAGATGGCGGAGCGCTTCATCGATACTATCATCTCAAAAGACGTCGACTAGTAACTCCTACACGGAGTCTTTTATAGAGAAAACACTTGGCTCTATAGAACAACCTAGTGTTTGTTCTCCATGTGAAGATTCAGGAATAAAGTTTGCTTCGGATATGGGCAACGATTACCGACTGTCCCCTTATATGGCTAGCGATGAACTTTTGAAGAAAATGCCCCCTGTTACGATTGTGGTAAGTATTTTCTGTCTTTAATGCGAGTGGTTCGATATATTTCAGCAGATGGGAATATTTTAATGAATAAGTTAATCGTATAACCGGAATCCAATTGTTGCATTTCAAAAAGAGAGCGTCAAGGCTGTAGTAAAGATAATAGGGCCAACCTTATTCAATTTCCTATCCAGTAATCCTATTTTTTCTACACCCAGGCTTGTACTTTGGACCCTTTACTTGACGATTCTGTTGAGTTTACTCGAAAATTGCGTAAACTCGACAAAGTCGCCGAATTGTATATTGTCGATAATCTACCGCATGGCTTCTTGAACTTTCAAGTTTTCAGTAATGAAGCCCGTGAAGCTTGTGATCTTATTATTGCATGCCTGAAAAAAACACTTCGGATGGGAATGAGAAGCGAGGATTCTTCGGTGAACCTAGCCAGAACATATTCAAGAAAAGAATGAACATGTTGTTTTAGTTTTAGTTCTAGCAATAGCATCATTAAACTATTTTAATAAATTTATTTAAATGTATATACTAACGTCGGAAATTAAACTTTTTTTTGCGCTGATACCCCTTTATCTTGATCCAATCTTAATACAAGATCCTTTACAAACAAACCAAGAACTGATAATTTCTATCTATTTTAAAAGCGTCTTTTATCGAACAAGTATTTGAAGTTTTTTGTTAGGAATTCTTTAATCTTATATGAAACCTATTAATGCAGCATTTTCCTCGGATGGCCGATAAGTCCTTTTAAATAGTACGAATACAAAATAAATACTAAAAGAGATCGTTCATACGAAGCAGAATGGAGGAGTGGTTTGAGTTCAATTTTAAAAGATAAAGTTTTTGTAAACAAAGATGGCGTATTAGTATTATGCACAAGTTGTAGTTTTAGAAGGCTCTTCGTAAAAAAAGTATAACTTTGAATACCTAATTGACTGCTTGAAAACTTATTATGTTTAACGATAGTTTCTTTAAGCAAAGCAGGTATTAGCGGTTATT
The DNA here is from genome assembly GCA_963930725.1 of Candelabrum cocksii. Lineage (NCBI taxonomy): Eukaryota > Metazoa > Cnidaria > Hydrozoa > Anthoathecata > Candelabridae > Candelabrum > Candelabrum cocksii. The sequence goes on along the minus strand of OZ005670.1, from coordinate 875,249 downwards.
AATTAGATGGAGAAATTTAAAAAAAAGTAAAACTGTTATAAAAACTGAATGAATACAAATACTATACTACTACAGGACAGGTAGTACGTTTAGTACTAAATGTAAATGGGTTTTAAGTAACGGTAGGTTCCAAATATTATAATATTGTCAATAAACTTTACATTTTTGGGTTAGTGGACGTAAATGAAAGGTCATGATGATCTCCTTTGTGCCACTGCCAGTTTGACTAAAGTCATTTCTTGTGTGTAAATGAAAGTAGCTGAAACATGTCTAATAACGGATGAGCTAATAACGGATTATTTTACTTCATTTTCAACTCAGTTTGTAATTATGTTGTGAGTAAAAAACAGCTGCTCCAATATTGGGGAATTGCCGGGACATCCACAATGCCGAGAGGAAGAGTCCAAATCTGCATTCAAATGGAAGTGGAAATTCCGGAAAATCTACTAAGTTTCATGCAAACTCTAACAATATGTGGACCAGATGTTCAAAACTGGAAAGGAAATAGAAAACAGATCCGAATGAGATCAATCTGTAATTTTTGCAATCAACCTTTGGACGTAACAAACTTTGTAAACATCTTATGCTTGGAATTGCCATTAAAACCCTTAACCAAAAGTAGAAAAGTTCTTCAAATCCTAATTCGATACAGACACAAAATAAATTAAAACAAGGCGAAAAACATAGGAATAAGCATATCAGCCATATTTCCAATGATGCACTATATATAAATATCGATATCTTCATCAACATGATATAAGTTTTTGTTTAATGTTTTACTGATGTTGCTAAACTTGATGTACCATCACTAATCACTTGAAAATTCTTTTAAAAAACAACTTTCATTATATACATTAGGTATATATATATATATACTTTGCCGATCAGGAACTTTTATAAACATGCGGGTATGCGGGTCTAACATCTTTAACCTAATAAATAATAATAATAATAATAATGATTCATATTTTAAGTGGATAACCCAAAAAGACCACGAGAAAGTGCTGTAGTTGTTTCCACTGGGGTCCACTGTTGGAAAGTGCATTTTCGTAACTTATTATTACTTCATGGGCATAAGCATCCATGCCCCTGATGCATAGTTAGTTACAAAAATGTACTTAAAGTATCCTGTAACTCAAATATATGATGATATGAAGCATGATTAGCAGAGCATAAGTTAATAGCAGTCATTATTTTATTTCCTTTCTCATTTAGTTCATTTATTTGCCAACAGTTCCATATATAAAGACTGTATGTGGGTCATTGGGTATGCGGGCCATGTACCATTTTAACCTCATGGACATAAGTTGACAAAGTTGTCTTGTGTTGTAACTCACCACTGTTTTCCATCTTACTGGGGATGGCATTAGGAAGGGCATCCAGTTGTAAAAACATCTGCTTCAATAAACCATCAGATGATTTAATTGTATCATCGTATGAAAATGAGCAAAAATATGATAAATATTTTAAAATATTTTTGTAATATCTCATTCCATCAAAATAGCTGAAATTTTCGTATTACATAAAAATATATATATACAGTGGACTCTATAACTCGAACAATTTTGCTGGCACGGTGGAAATTTCCTAATAAACTTTATAAAAACTAACTCTCTATTACTCAAACTCTCCTTAACTCGAACGATTTCTCATTCCCAGTGGGTGTTCGAGTTATAGAGAGTCCACTGTATATGCTGTATACTTCAACGAATGTAGAATAAATGTTGCACATCAAGGGAAATATATTTAAACGCTTTGTATAAACTGTTTTTATAGTTTTTATCTTATTTCTGAAGATCTTTCTAAAGGTTTTTAAACACTGTGGTGCTTCCATTTCTTTGAAAATCTTTTGACTGGATTTTCTTGGTGAGAGGAGAGCAGAAAGAATTGCAGTGTCCACAATTTTGAATGAATCAGCGAATGCATGGAGATTCATAGACAGTCTTATCATTAATGTATTACTGGTGTTATTTGCCTATATAAGCCAGTTTAATAACATGTACAGTCTGTAGGTTATGTGGACAGTTAACCTTCTAAGGTTATTGTTCTATCGCATCATAACTCGTTGCATTTTCAAACATGAACCACGCTACATTCTGTTATTCCGTTAGGTTATGTATTAAATGTTCTCTCGTGCAGCATCTTAATTTATTGGCAGACATGTTTATTGAATTATTTTCGTAGCACATAATCTTTTTGACAAATGATCAGTTTAACATCGTTCTAATGGTAGAGCCATTGCTGCTGTTCATTCACAAGTTGTTCTGTTGATATGCATCGGTGCTGATAAACCAATATATTTTTTTGAACATTTCTGAGTGTTGTAAAGGAACTGTGTAGAAGAGATAAAAGGGACAATGTGTTTGAACAATAACTGCAACCATTAGCAATATTCCAATAATTTCTGATTTGTTATGTCACTTCTTTCATGGATTTATTTTTCATTTAAATAATAGAGTATATAACTCAAAAATACACAAAACTACTTTTTTTATTTAAAAAAAAACACAACTACAGTTTTAGTTCACAGTTTAAGTTTTAAATTGTTTTTGTTTTCCAGTGTTTAGAGTGTAATAGGTGTAGAGAAATGTCCATATGGCCGAGTTGCAAGGCCAGCCTCACTTGGTTTTCCATGACGATGTAATCCATAGCATTTCAACGAAATACAGGCAATTTGATAAGGAAATCATGTAAGGAAGCATAATGGTTGTACCGATAGGATGTTGTTATGTTAATGTTTTTGTTGTTTACAGTGAGAAAGCCTTGAGTGCAACTGGCCATAAAAAGCAAGACACTGTCGTGAAATGGTAATTTCCTCTGCGTGCATTAAGATCTTATCTTGGACATCTCTTAATGAAATACTTGTGTTTCTCGTACTGTCATGATTGCTTGACTTAATATGGATGAACGGCAACAATTCACTTAATTGATTCAACGCCTACTAACGATTAACATGAGACACTAAACTGCTTTGAACTCTTAAATAAATATTCAGATGCTTGGAAATTTATTGCTCTATTGGGTAACTTTTTTCAATCATGGAAGCATCTATGATAACATTCATGTGAGATCTTTATTGGTTTTTTGTTTTTTTAAAGGTTGTTTGCTCACAGTGAGGAGGGAGGCAGCTTAGCAGATCCAATCGCACGAGAGTATATTGTTTTTCTCTGCCCCACCGGTCCTCTACTCAGCGAAGTATCAAACTTTTACGAAGTCTCCTTCAATCAGTGTGGTAGCAACGCCGCTCACAACTTGTTCCCGCATATCACTCTCTCGTCGTTTTTCAAAGTATGTTTATCTGTTAACTGGTTTGCGCCAAGTGTTGTTAGATGTGTACTTTTATATACAAAATAAATTTTAAAATTCACACAAAACGTTTAATTTGTTGTTTGATTCACCGAAAATGCTAGTGAACGTTGACCTTCAAACTGACATGTTTAAACACAATTATTTTATGTTATGATTAATTTAAATTCTTATAAATATTAAGTTAAGAGAATTTTACGGTCTATTTATTTCTGTATTTCTAGTCATTTGTTTATCTTGTCGATTAAGTAGATATGACTGCTAGTAAGTCTCTACGAAACAACTCATCCATTAAACAGTTTCGTGTGTATTCATGAATTCTCATCCAATTAGCCTGCTAATCTGCCCTGTTGAGATATTTTAAAATTGCACGAATCTATTGTAAAGTTGTTTGTTACCGAAGGTCGAAGATTCATTACTGCCCGTGCTATTGGACATATTTCAAAGGACTCTTCAAAATCAACTAAGCAAGAAGCCATCGCAGATTGACCTGCTTCTCCAGCGCTCTGAGAATTACATTGGTTTGTTTTTGAGTGAAGCGGCAACAGTTTGGGTGACAGAGACGATACATCTTGTAGCGAGGACAGTTGAAACTGAGTTAGGTTGGCATTGTTTTCTCATTTTTCCTATCCCTTTCACGTTTGAAGAAAACCTTGTGTAATATCACAAACATCACTTCACTAATAATACTATTTAAAACATTTTTCTTATCTCTGTTTTGTAAAAGGACCCTAGGAGGTGGATAGCTGAATTATTGACTCATTCATTCGATAATTTTTTGAGATACTTTTTCGTTGCCGAAGTCACATGTGTTTAACGGAAATCTGAAATTAAATTGCTCAATATTTTGATCGTTTTAAGTGTCCGTTGTGGTATTAACGTTTTTTACTTTTAATCGTGTATACGCTATATGCCCACTAAGAATGTCAATTGAATAAGCAACGCTGATCCCTGAAAAGATCCCCTTAATCCTTTCGAAGATGCAATCAAAAGCTGATGTATGTTGTAATTGTATACTAGGTTTATAACCTCATTAAAATTGCAAAATGCCCCAGTAACGAAAGGTTTAATCTTATGTACAGTTGTTGCTGTCTCTTATTAGAACTAGTAGTGAAAATAATAATCAGTGAAGTGATATCTCTGAGGTTAGAGTTGAGGGAGAGATGTAAAAGGTCTCTGGAAGTACCACACTCAACTTTTTACCTTAGTGAAGTGATATCATGTCTCTGAGGTTAGAGTTGAGGGAGAGATGTAAAAGGTCTCTGGAAGTACCACACTCAACTTTGTACCTCAGTGAAGTGATATCATGTCTCTGAGGTTAGAGTTGAGGGAGAGATGTAAACACTTCTCTGGAAGTTACAGTCAACTCAGTTATGTTTCTTGTAGGTGTATTAATCAACCCTCACGACAGGAAGTTCCATTTAACGCTCGCTTATAACTTTAACGTGAATCACACGCAAGCACTCGAAGCACTTGCGCGTAAGATAAACGTGTACGCGCCAGCTCGCTGGGAGTTGAACGTGTACTCGAGAGACACAAGATTTAATGGAAAACAGGTGAGCAAATCATAGTAAAGTGCTTTTATTTGTGCTATTTCAAAGCTGTTATTCAGCTGTCGGAAATAGATGTAGTTTTGTTTCAATCATAAAAAATGGATTTCTTTGGAGATCCTTACTGTTGCCAGATACATTTCCTTTCTTTTCGATACATTTCCTTTCTTTGTGTATATTCTCAAGAATATGACGAGGTTAAAAATTTCTCAAGAAAAGGTTTTTGCTGACAAAATCTGATGAAAAGACGAAAATTTTATTTAGTCATGACTCAATTACTCCCTACTTCAGAAATGTGATGCATGAAATTTGCACGTGCATACATTCAATGGAAAAAAATCGAACACAAAAAATGTGTCCGAAATTTTTTTTAATGTCCGAATTTCCCCTCCAACCTAATCTTTCAAAAGGCCTTTTTTCGGGATGAAGATGGGGAAGGAAAAAAACATGTGTAGGATTTCATTCATTATCAACCATAAATATTAATTTCCAGTCTCATCCGAAATCTATCTTACTTTCTCCAATAGTTGAGATTCGCCTAAATCAAGATTGTTAATTAAATCAACGGATCATAATATTCGACGATAACATCCCCTAAGCGACGCAAAATCTAGTTCTTTATCATCGTTGGTCGAGAATTTCCTTTGGCAATTATTTCAGACAACAGACGGAAATTTTTGAAATTCTTGGATGAAGACAGTTTTCGTTCCACTTAATTTAACGGTCTCTAGACCTTGTCTCCCAAATTATCATGGGGGTTTTTAAAATAGCAGGTGTGGCAGATGTCATTCATATGCAAAATACGGATCCAGAGGCCCCAGAAAACAGAAGATTACATGAATATCAGAATTTTGTCAAAAATAATAAAGGTTGAAATCCTGCTTGAAAAATCTAAAAAGCGTTTACAAAAAACCGCAAAGCTGAATGCGACCTCATCGCGAGTTTAAATAAAAATCGTTAAAGTAAAGTGCGCAAAACGATGTCCAATGTTTAAAACACAGACCAGATACCGGTTTGTTTTGCGTGTAACCATAACTCCCAGAATTAAAAACATTGCGTAATATCTAACTGCAATAATACCTTTGTGTCATTAATTGGGTTTTTAGAAAACATTAAAAAACTGTCCGATTAAATTCCGCTAGCTTTTTGTGTATGAAGCAACAAATTGTTGTAACAAAATCAACAGAACGTGTCTTCATTTTTGCAGGTGCACGTGGCATTGCAAGAATTTCACGCGAGGGAACAATACGAAATCGATCTGAAAGAGGGCGGTCACGTAATAATGACGTCAGAGCAAGAGGATTATTCACCGTACCAAGGATGGAAGGAGGGTGAAAGTTTTGCTAGTGGGAAGGTCGGGTTTTTCCCCGAAGCTACCACCAAGAAAACTGCAGAATGGAGAATTTGGACCAAGAACCTGTACGGTTTAGCATGGATATTGTTTCCCAACCATCTAGTTTTGATAGAAATCACTTCTTTTGAATATTTGAAATAATACAACATAAGGGCTTCTACTAAAGGTTTTTTTATGCTAGTCTTCTTACCCTAACCCTAGGCTAAATGCTCGACTCTAACACAAAACTCATTGATGATTAAATCTATTACATACAGATTTGGCAACTCTAAATTTAAACATAACCTGCCATGAAACTTCATATCATGATAATTGTAGTCTTAAAGACCTAGTTTTATGCTAGTCTTCTTATTTGTCGATAGTTTTTTGTTCAATTCGCCCTTATACTAGCTTTATGATCGCTTTAATTCATTGCAAACGTAGCTGTTGTTTTTTTATTCTGCCATCTCAAACGTCACTTTGAGTCATGTTGTCTTCGTTTAGTTCTCTCACTGTATTCAAGAACACTGACAAACAACGTAAGCAAGAGAACGTGGTGATCAAACCACCACGCCGTTCACAATCGTTGAACTTGAAGAAGAACAAAGATCGGGTGAAAGAGGAGCCCACCCACCCGCAGTGGGAGCCAGTGGTTGTGACGGTGGGAGAGCACGTCAAACAACCCGCTATCGTCATGCGATCACCCTTCCTCACAAGGCACTCTTCATCGCGGGGTAGCGTGGGTAGGAGCCCAGGTGAACGTCGAAAGGTGAGGGAAGAGAGAAGGAATAGCGACAACAACACAATGGTAGGTGATCCCAATCGCATGTTCTTCATGCGACACGCGGAGCGAGTGGATTTGACGTTCGGCCATGACTGGTTTAAGACATATATCGACGAAAAGGGATATCACAGGCGCAATTTAAACTTACCGCAAAAAATACCCACTCGTAGAGGTGGTCCGCGCGATTTCTTTATGGATGGCCCTATTACTGAAATCGGAAGCTTTCAGGCGCGATTAATGGGCGAGGCAATGCGCGTCAAAGGTGTCACATTTAGTCACGTGTTTTCGTCTCCATCGCTTCGCTCCGTACAAACAGCGTCATCATTGCTGGACGGTTTAATGGATCAACAAACTCGTATTAAACTGGAACCTGCGTTGTTCGAGTGGACTGTGTGGTGCCGCAACACCCTTCCACATTTCATGGATGTGCAAGAGCTATGCGAGTATGGCATCAACGTTGATAAAAGTTACTCGCCGTATTTCACAAAGTTCAATCTGCACGAGAAAACAGACGAGTACTATCACCGCTCGCACGCGTTTGTAGATCACGTGACCAGAACACACGGCGGCAACATTCTATTTGTTGGTCATTCGGCCACGTTGGACGTGTGCACTCGAAAACTGACAGGGAAAAAAATCCGAAAAACAGATGATCTTGTGCGTGTGGTGCAAAAAGTGCCCTTCTGTGGTTTATGTGTTGCTGAGCAACAGGGAGATAACAGATGGGGGTTGGTTCAAGCTCCGATACCTTCACTCGCCCATGGACAGAACCAGTCGTTTGATTGGCGAGTATTACTCGATTGAACAACATTTATTTAATCAAATACAAGGCTGTAAATATCTGTTTGTAAATTATATTTTTATACCTTATTTAACGAAATAATCATATTTTAAATCAATAGTGGTAGTAGTGATATAAATAATAAAGAGGTTGTGTTTGTCGAAAATGAAATTATAAAAAATACAACCTTGGTGAAAAATTCTTTGCAAAACAAAACAATTCTACTGTATATTAAGTAAACAGACTTGTGCGCGTCAAATTAACACCAAAGTTTTCAGTGAGAAACAGAAAAAGTGAAGTTATGTGTTACATTTTTTGTCTGTTTGAATGGCGCGCTTCCGAACATCTGCTGGCGTTGTTGCTTCAAATGTCGGTGATATTATTGTGAATGGCGTTCTGTGCTGTTGAGAAACATTGTATTAGGTGTCAGGGTCATTCCATGCCAAGTGGACTAAAGTGGTTGTTGTGATTTGATTTGCCTTGAAAGTGAAAAACCACATTTAGAGATTTGTAACTTTTGAGCAACCTGTTTACATGGCTCGCATTTTTAAATCTTGTAAGTAGTCAGTAGCTGCCACAATTAATAGTCCACAATTGCTGCCTAAAGTTGAATTTCTATACAATGAAATGCTAAAAATTGGTTGTTTACCTATCTACCAATGTTGGAAATGCTTGTTAGAAAATGTCAGATAATAAGCGGTCTTTACACCAAAGTTATAAGCCATTAAAAGTACTCCGCCATGTTTTTCAAAAACTGTTTCCAATTCAACAGGTCCGTTTGACCAATGATTGCAACATTTGTTTCTCTAAGTTTTGTGTGCACATCAATTTAAGTCTGTTCTATCAGAAAGAGCAAAAATAATTGTGGGGACTCATTTAACCTTTTCAAAAATTCGCCCATTAAAAACGCAGCTGTCTCCTCCAATAATGAATAATGATTGGACAGGTGGCAATGTTGGACACTTTTTTCCTGAAAAAATTATGGTACAGCAAACAGGGCCAACATGTTGACCCAGTTTTTTGCCCGGCTTTAGCTTTAAATTTAGATTTTTCACGCAATAACTTTTGTCGACAACAATGCATATGCACGTGCAAATTTCACGCATCATTTCTTTCAAGTAGTGAAATATAAAGATTTTTGTGACGTCATACCGACCCCAAGAATACCTTTAATTTACCAAATGAATAAATAAGTGGCTAAGAAACCATGCGAATCGACTTAAAATTTGTTACTTGTCAAGCCACTAAGCAATTGCGAAGTAACTTTACGCCCTGAGAATCGTGAAAATATAAACAACTTATTTGAGTGAGGGCTGAGAGATGACCCTGGTGGTTGCTGGTTGGTTGTACATAAAAAGTGTACTCCAATGAACTAAACCAACAATGACGTCGAACTGATGACACAGTTTTAATCTTACTTTCTTGTTTCTTAATGAGGTTAAGCAGGCGCGGATACAGGGTACTGCAACTTCTGCAAGTGCAGAAGGTTTTTTATTTTTTTACCTATAACAATCCCAATTTCAATAAAATATTTATAAAAATAAACTAACGCTAGTAATAAATATAAAGGAATTTTCTCACAAATGTGGTTGTTAGGCTAGATTCACTCAAAAGCCTAGGCTAGACAGAGTATGCCAAAAGCAGTGTAATTCGCCGGTATACGAGATTACGCTTCACTGTGTTTTGTACGAAGACTATCTTTATAAACCTAACAGAATCTCGGAATACCGGTGCCGATTGCCGAAGTTGCTGAAGTCACATGATCAAAATGCAGGAGTAAAGGACCTGGATGAGCTCAAATGCAGAAGTCGAGATTTCCTACGGCACCGAAAGATTCTACGGTCCAAATGAAGTAATATTGAAATAGAGGAATGTGGAATTTCTTCCTTGATTTGACTATGCCGTCTGCCGGTTATATCGAGAAAGTCTCAAGTGCTTTTAAAAGCTGCGATACCGGTTTTCTGAGAAAGCTTTATTCCTATTTAAAAGTTGATAATCCATCAAAGGGTCCAGGAACATAAATCGTCAAGATGTTTTCAGGTTGACTACTGTATTCCTCAAAATCTTTCCAGAATACGTACCACTCGGGTAAAAATATTGATAATTTTTTATTTATTTGTATACTATATGATGGATGATATTAATATTTAATTTATTATATAATCAGTGTGACTACAAATAATATATATACTACTATTTTTATTGTCATAAAAAGTGCAGTAGTTTCCGTTTGAGTCACACTGTATTATTTTGTTATAAAAAATTTGATTTCTCTCTCTATATATATATATATGCTCTATTCGTCAACACACTGAGGTGTGTGTTGTCAGCTACATAAACTCGGTTCTTTGTTGTTGTTTTTCATTAATATATATAGTTTTATACGTATAATGATGCAATATTATATGTTTGCTGATTATGATAATTCTACGGAAATGTTTTATTGATATCTACACATTTGTTTTTGTTTATAAACAATAATGTATTTATAGTCATGCACATATATAATGGTGGCGCAGTTTTGACTAGTTGAATTGTTTATGTTTTACGAGTGAAGGATATAACTAGTATACATGGCGGCGATGGTGGATTATTTTTTTCTTTTCTCTTTTTTCAGTTCTGAATCATCTGACAGTTGTTTGTATAGCTGTGCATCACTTCAATTGGTAGGGGATCTTTGTGTGAGAAACTTTGGATTCTTTCATGTATGAACCTTTTTTGAACTCAGAGTATTATGTCTCTCATCCAATCTTTTCTAAAGTTTTTGTTAAAAACAAAACTCTTTTAATTAAATCTGATAGTTTATTGGTCATTTCTGTTTCAAGTAAATCACTTGTGGGTGTACAAAACAAATATTGCGACTATAACAAGTGTTGCCACTACATCATCAAGTGTAACTCTCCTGTTGACCCTAAGATTCATTGATCCTACTATTTTGATTCAATCTTCATTAACCAATGAAATTTCTAAAATTTCTGGTATTGAGTAAATATTTCCACCGTTAAATGTTTCTCCTGATAGTATTTTGGACAGTAATATTCCTTTAGAACGAAAAAGAACATGGTAGGACTGATATCCGTTGTGAGCATTATCAGATTTGTTACCAAGCTATCACATCACAAAATAGATAACATTAGGTTGCAAATAGCTACTTTTCATGTCGCCACACTCAGAGGCCGAGCAGGTGAGGTAGTTCTTTAAATGTTAGAACGTAGATCTGTTGTGTACTGATTTCAGGAAGTCAGATGGAGAAGAGCTTTGCATTTTACTGTGGCATAAGGATATGGGTGCTTAGCCAATGAGGTTAAAGATGTTACATAACTTACAAAGCATACATTACTTCTAAGTGTTATGTTGGGTAGTGAAGGGCTGAAAAGGAGTGATGTCTGTAGTTAAGGTTCTGCTTAGGGAAAATTACTTTCTTACAGTAGAGTTTTGTATATTTATGAGGTATATATAGAATGTATGTCTTTTTACGTTGTTTGTGTGGAATTGAGACATGGCCATATAAAATGGGATAAAATTGATTGTTGACTACTCAACCCTACAAACAAATGCGAACAATACTTTTTCATGTGAGATGGAAGGAACCTTGTCGTGGTTCACATGCTTAATTTAAGTACAGTGCCATTTACATGGTCTGTCTTAAAAACAACTACCTTCTTTTTTGGAAAAAAAATAAAACTTCAAGCATCAAATATTGTTGTTTTTAATTTCTACACCTCAAATCCTAGGTCCCTAAAACCCCGTTCACAAGTATGGCGCACCAAACCGGCATTTAATACTATCTTTCTAAATATAATACTATGTCGTGATTATAGTACTATCTTTCCAATATATTTTATACTGTGTCATAAATATAATACTATGTTGTGATTATAGTACTATCTTTCTAAATATAATACTATGTCGTGATTATAGCACTATCACTTAGAAGTCTTGGTATGACATCATGGCGAACAATCATGTTACTTGTTAACACGTGGTAAAATTGATTCTCGCTTTCCCAGTCTTTGGCTTAATTGTAATTGTAATACTTGTTTATTTAAATAGGGTGCGATGGAGATGTTCTTGAATCAACTATATACATAGCTAACTTTACTGACAGACACAGTCTTTCCTAATGCAGCTTCTGTTGCAAATAAAATTAATATTGATTTGTCGTCATTGTTGCTGTTCGCCATTTTGATTTGAGAGAGAGCCTGTTTTAAATTTTCCCCAACCCGATGTTCTGGAGTAATCGAGTCAGACCAGTCAGACCTTTCATTGTGACGTCAAGACCTTTTCACGGAAGTCTTATAGTCCAACACGCAAGTCTTATTATAGTACAAGATAGTACTATAACCATAGTTAGTGTTATATTTGTAGCATAACATTATAATTCTAGAGATAGTACTATAAGTATGACATAGTATTATATTTGTGTATATATAGTACTATCTTTTGAAAACATAGTGTATATAGTACTATCTTTTGAAAACATAGTGTATATAGTACTATCTTTTGAAAACATACTGTATATAGTACTATCTTTTGAAAACATAGTGTATATAGTACTATCTTTTGAAAACATAGTGTATATAGTACTATCTTTTGAAAACATACTGTATATAGTACTATCTTTTGAAAACATAGTGTATATAGTACTATCTTTTGAAAACATAGTGTATATAGTACTATCTTTTGAAAACATACTGTATATAGTACTATCTTTTGAAAACATACTGTATATAGTACTATCTTTTGAAAACATACTGTATATAGTACTATCTTTTGAAAACATAGTGTATATAGTACTATCTTTTGAAAACATAGTACTATAATCATAATCATAGTATTATATTTATGACATAGTACTATATTTCAAAGGATAGTAATAAATGCCGATTTAGCGCGCCATACACAAGAACACGTATCTGAATACTTTTGAGCAATTTCTTCAAAACGCATTTTCAGACATTAACGTTTTATTGTTTTTAAACTTTAGTTTTTACTTTTGATTGTTATTATAGACTGAAGTTAAATAAAGCACTTTTTCAAAAAATTTGTTAATTATGACGTCATTAATGAAAACAAAAGTTCCTTGTTTGAATTTTTTTTTTTTAAACAATGTACATTTTTTTTAAAACTGGGTGCAGTCCCGTACGCCAAATACATATTCTACATAAAATAAAACAAACTACTAACAATACGATGTCTCTTGGTTCTTAATTTTTTCAGTTACCGGATATCAACGATTTCGTTTCGCTGGTCTCCGGGTCAGGATCAACTACTGACTTTGTTAGATCACTGTTGTTCTTATGGAATGGGGAACGACTGCCTCGCAAGCAGATCCTAATTGAGTTCAATAGAGAAAAAGACAATTTCCTTCTTAGCCACGTGATGGTTTTGGCGTAATCGAGTTTACGTTTTTCAGCAATGATCTCAGCGAGATGACAGTAAAACTTTGACGCCTCTCGTCCCATGCCTCCTGTTGCCGAGAAAATTAGGGGCGTAAACGTTCCATGTTCTACACGCATCACCCGCTCATTGTACACACGCTTCTTCTCTCTCTCATTGATGTCATAAGCCTTGTCAAGGTTCTGGTTTTCACACCGCTTAGCCATTGGGTTAAAAACCCTTACGTCAAAAAATGCTAATTGGCCTGCTTGCCAGAAACCTCTCGCTTTGATGTCCAGTCTCGCCTCTTGAGATATCGAAGTTGATGAGTGTTGGAAGGTTTCGCCATTCAACTCGTTCAGTTGTGGTTCAATGGATACGTCCTTGCATGCTACATTTAGAAGCGAGCTGTTGATGTTACGTAGATGGTTATGTCTAAGAGACACAAAATCACCTTTCTTACATGAGAGCGCATGTTGGAGGTTGAATTTTTCGCCACACTCACAACGATCCGGAAGACGCTTGAGATTCCAACCATATCGCATCCTGATGAGGTCTTAGAAGAGGTTCTTCTGGATCTTGTAGCCCTCTTCCGATATAGGAATCGTTGTTAGCCAGATTGAAGCACCTTTTTCGCGGTTGAGTTCATTCAGCCTCAGTTTCTCATCAGTAAAGTGTTTCTTCAGATCGCTCTTCTATTTTGCGTCTGGTGGCTCTCATTTCATTCTTCAATATCAGGTTATTGTTGGATCCTTCAATTCGGTGTTGGTTTCGGATGTCTGATGATAGTTTGTGTATGATCTTTTGCTTTTGAGGACTTGGACGGTTTCTGTAGGAGCAATTTGCGGCATGATCATTATCATTTTAAACGCTATGTTGCTAATGGGTGAATCATGTACCCATTGGTTCAAGAGGTGGGTCGTAAGTTCAATGTATTTCTTCCCAGTTTTCCCGAACGGAAGCATGAACATATTTCTCCTCCAGTAAACGATACTTTCATAGATTTCAGACACCGCTCTTTCAGAACACTCAAAGTCATAAGTACCCCATCCATAAGATTGTTGTATATTTGATGTCTGATTTGTTGGCAAGACTACATCAATGGTGGAGGTGACGGTTTGTCGTTCTTGTAGCGATGTAATGGTTTCATTTTCCATTTGTGTTTGGTTTATCTTGCAGCGTCTTTCATGTAAAATGAGTCCGGTTTTGTTTTTCAATATGCGACAGCAGTATCTGCATTTGGTTGATTTGTCGTGGGTTGTCTGCTGTCCGGTGTCTTCAGGAGGTGGAGGAAGAAGAGGCGTTTGTGGTTGTGTTGTTTGAAATGCCTGCTCTTGCATTGATTCTGAGGTTGTTTTTTGCGCTTCCGTGGATGAATTGACGGTTGTTTTCAAGTAAAGGTGCGAAGAATAAGACTTTCCTGTTTTGATCATTTCCATGGTCCAGTTATGTCAAATCTTCTGCTTTCGACTTCTTTCGTTTTTAGGTTGACTCTGTGTATATCTAATACTCAATGAATTAACAAAGAGATTTATATCTGTTTGTTGTTTTAACTTTTAACAGTTTTTCCGTTGCGGAAAAGCGTCCGCCATCTTTGGAAGACATTGCAAAACATTTTACGTTTTTTGCATAACCCTAAAAAAATCCTAGATCCGCCCCTGGTTAAGTACATCAACCGCAAAAAACGGCCATCAAAAAGTAGCAAAAAATCCTCCCCGGCGGGGAATCGAACCCCGGTCTCCCGCGTGACAGGCGGGGATACTCACCACTATACTACCGAGGATGTCGAGAACTGTTGAAATTTATGTATTTGAAAATAAGTTAGCAGATTTCAAATAAGTGAAATTTATTGTAGCAAAAAGGTTTTAATACGGAAAAAAGTTAGTATATCTTCATATCAAAGTTCCTATGCAACACAAATCAGCAAAGGTGACAAATCCGATTTATTTTGCTTTAATAACATCTCCTCCAGATGGTGAGTCAGACAGCAACCTAGAAGTGTGTTAAGCTTCAGGCCCGAGCATCTAATTCCTGAGGAATCATATCGCCCTAGTCATCACTCGCCTTACTGAAGGTTGCACGGGGCAACCAACAGGTAAGGATTACACCATACTGATGATAACATTCTCAGCGCGCGTGTTGAAATGGCTAAACGCACTTCTAAACTACTTGTGGCGTCTTACGGCAAAGAATGTTCAATGCGCATGTCACGCGTTGAGTTAGTTAAAACTATCAACATCAACAATTTACCATAAAAATAAAATCATTTTTGAACAAAATATTCTACAAACAACTGTTTTCTCTAGTTTCCGATCGAATTATTGGAGCATTTATCGTCAAACGTTTTACATCTTTCACGAACTTCGCCGTTGATTTGTTTACATCAATTGAAAATGGTAGATCCAAGTCTAACTTGTATTTATCCGGTACAGTTAATAGCATATTGTTCTAAAAAATATACGCATTATCTTGAGCAACGCTACAAAATACAAACCCTCAAAGATCTGTTGAATCAATGTTTACAGAAATTTGAGGGAAAGCTAATCTTCTATTATTTAATAACTTAACTTTAAAATCCTGTAATATCGATTTTCTTTTGATGGTGTCATTTTTGAATTTATAATACATTTTTTAAAGAATGATATCACCCCTACCATATTGATCGATAGTTATGAATACTTTTTTGACCATTTACCTCGATTAGTTCTAAATCACATTCAGCAACGCCCGTCACTTTCGGAAGAGCAACAACCACTGACAAAATGGCCTCTTCTTTGTCAACGACTAACTCAACTTTTGGCTTTGTGAGTTGAATCGATTGCGAACTCTCCCTTGATTCTTTCATTTCAACACTACCTTTCCCTTCACATGATTCTTTAATCTCGCACTTATTTACCGAATCCCTAATTTTGACGTCATTTCTGTCTGGCGCCTGTGACGTCAGAGTGTCGCGCAACGAAGACGGGCACATAAAATCCAACAGGCAGTCGGCGTTTCCCGTATATTTTTCAGTCATGACGCAATATTTTCGAGATAACACTAACGAGTGGGTTTGCTCGATGTAACTCAAGACAATTTCAATCAGGTTTTTAGTTGGTGTTTGGAAGGGCGAGTCGTTCTCAAATATGATTGGATGGACGGCTACATCTACGATTACCGCCCACTCTTTCTCAACAACCTCTTTTCTTGGTTTTGAAGCGGATACAGGAACATTTCCGTTTGGCGATGGTGGTTTGGCCAATTGCAACCATGTTGCAATGTTTATAAAATACTTTCGAACAGGAACTGTTTCTGGTAACTGAAAAGTGCTACGTAGTATAGAACAAAACAAAGGAGATTTAAAGAAGCGTTAATGGCCATATAAATTTAGAGCAACATTAAACGACTAATTTCCATAGTAACATCAATGAAATGTGTAAAAGAGCATTTCAGTGCAACCTTATACCTTGTTGGTCTGTATGGAGATAGAAGGTTCTGGTGGTCCCATGTCATTTTCTTTGCCTTCCTTAAGCACTCCATCCACGAACCTTTTGTATTCAGCAGGATTTCTAGCAGCCATTGTCTCAAGAAACTTCCAGATTGTACCTGCATCGTTCAGAGAATTCACACTCATTGTTTATGTGCTAGCAGAGAGCGAAATTAGATTATATAAATACAATATAACACCCGCTTTGAGCAAAAGTGATCCCTTTTTGTATATATTACGAAAATACTATACACGCCGCAAAATTTTAAATTAAAAAAATAAATGTACAAGTTCTATTTATGGAATAGCTAGAAAATTAAATCAAGTGCGAGAGGCATGGTGGAGCGCCTTCGATTCGCCTGGCCACCACCGTGACGTATTTGTCAGGAACGCCCGCTTCTTTCAGCTCTTTTAACTTCCTTCGTTTGATTTCGTCGAGCTTCTGTCTTCGTTCCTTCGTTTCGTTATCCAACTGGATGCCCTCCTGAAAGAACACCTGCCTCTCGTACACGCGCCACTTTTCCTTCTCGCGTATTTGGTTGCGCACTTCTTGCGAGTAAGCCGCGCGTTTATGGAGGAACTCTTTGTCCGCATCTGCATCCTTTTTAGCTTGGTGTCGTTGAGCGCTACACAAAAACGCTTCCTTGCACTTCTACTCTACTTGAAGTAAATGCAGTTCTACTTACACGAGTACGCGTTCGAATTCTACTCTGTCCCTAGCCGCTTGCACAGCCAGAAAGTGCTCTTTGTTGGCGATCTGCTCTTGACGCGCAACTCGCAGATGTTCCTCACCGTGAGCTCTAAAAACAAATTCAGAATTTTCAATTCAAACCTAACGACACAAATATTGAAATTATCTAACGACTAACAAACTAATCTTAATCTAACGATTTGTGTTATTGACTTAAACTCGCGGGGAACCCAACTTACTTTTTAACTGCCTCTTCTTTCTCTTTTCTCCGCCATTCCCTTTCTGCCTCTTCTTGATTTCTCTTCTGTCTCAAAGCATCTTGCTCGTCTTGTTTATCAATCGCGCGTTCCTGTTGTTTTCTTAAACGCGCGATCTCTTTCTCTTTCTCCACGCGCAGTTGTTCGCGTTCCTTCTCGAAAGCTTCTTCGCGTGCCTGAACCAAAAAACCAACTAATCACGAGAGAACATACAACAGAACCACAACAACATGAAATTTAAATATTTATTTATTTATACGAATATTTATACAGGATAACCATTCAAAAATAAGTACAATAATTACAATATATATACAATATTTCTGTTCTCCCATGGGTCCTGTTACTAAGAAAAGAAAGGGGTCGATAAAAAGAAGACGTAAAAAAGGAGGATGTTAGTATAAAAATATAAAATGTAAAGGCTAGTGATTTGTTTATAAACAATATAGAACATGTTGTTATGAAGTAAAGATTTATTAACCTCCTTTTCTTTAAGATACTGCATCACTCTGAACTCTTCAAGTTCCTCCCGTTCCTTCTGCATCTCCTTCATTGCTTTAATTTCCTGAACACAAGAACAAAACGTTTATAACATCGTTAATGGAATACTTCTTGCCTCACATTATTCGACCGTGCCACATCCGCAAGAATCGTCTTTTGTACTTGTCGCTTCTTCACTAAAGCATCAGTGTCTTCTTCTTTTAACCTCTCTAAGTAGCGCAGCATGGCCTAATATTGTTAACTCGTATGTTTAACATTGGGGACAACACTTTTGCCCTGGGTGACTTGGGACACAGTAATGGAAATACATTCTGGAGAGATATTCAGCTCAACGATTGGAAATTACAGGAAATAATTGACTTTTCGTAAACTCTTTTCAACATAAGCAATGGTAGGGGAGCATTGAACCACTACATTAAGCTTTCCCTATATATGGTCATAGAATTACACTGAAATGGTACTAGTCGAGCTAGTAACACAGAATTTTGCTCTGATTACAGAAAATTTGAAAGTTTTTTATGAATTCTATGTATTTTTGACATAGATTGAAGGAGGCAAAAATATTATTCTTTCTCCAGTTTATCTAAAGTTCAAGATATTGGATCGGATGTGCAGTATTATTAGAAGCAAGTTCATTATGCAGATTTGATGTAGAAATAAAATACACAAAGTGTTCTAATATTTCAACTTAACTCTATCCATCAGAGAGTGAATACACAAGTCAATTCAACATCTAATCATTACAAGTAAATAAGACATTAGTTGTCCATTAATTACAACATGACACATGTTGATGTTGCTGATCTGGCATAGATAGAGATAAAATTCAACACTTAGTCATTGAAGGACAAAATACTCTAATGAATAGGGCTTCCAAGATTTTTATTATTATGTAAGGTCTACTGTTGCAATAATTCCGCCCACAAGAAATAACACTGGTTAAGAAGAACACTACCCAACAAATATCGGAAGATTGCTACAGTAGAACACATCTGATATTAACAGCTTTTTTATCATTACCTTTGTTTCTTGATCTTTCTTCTCCTGTTCCAGCAAATTATGCTGGACATTCTCCTCGATCTGTTGATGTAAAACGCGTGCCCCACTTAACCTCTCGATTCGTTTCGCATTATCTCTCTCCTCGTATTCAATCAACGCTTTTATACGATCGTATTCCATCATCTCGTCAAGTCTTCATAAACAATAAAAAATATAAATTCTGACATTTTTTTTCAAGTCCTTACCCTTGTTATAAGACAACAATGATGATTTCATCACAATAAAATCATTTCATTAATTTGTGCAATATTAACTGCAAATACCTCTTTTCTTCTTCAATCAATTCTTTTCTGATTTCCGCTTTTTCAATGAGTTGTGCGTCACGTATTGCGTGACATTTCGCATTCAATATGACTTCATTTAACTTTTTGATCTCATCTTCTTGACCTTCCATCTGTTCTTGAGCCTTTTCAAGTAAAAACTGACTTTTTTGCTTCGCCTCCTGAAAAGTGGAATTCATAAGTTAATCTTCAATAATATATCTGCATTTAATGAATTTCAGTCTAATCTCGGAGTGAAGATCTTTTTTTTATAATAATTTGCAATTAAGGACTGATGTCAAAAGGCAGATAAAATTTGGTGAATAAGTAAAGATTCGGCCAGAATAGATGCAATCAAGAAAAAGTACATTGAATATCTTGTATGTATGTCAGAAAGAAGTCAGTAAATTTCACCAACGACTTATAAAATACGTTTAACATGTCTTACAGACAAAAATGCAAACAAGATAATATCAAACAATCGCATGAGTTAACCAATGGATATTGCAACCTTTCACTCGCCTGTTCAAGTTCGGAAAGTTTCTCATTTTGTTGTCGATTCAGCTCCATCTTCTGCATGAATGATTTCCGTGCCTTGGACTCTTGCTGCATTTTTCGTTTTTCGTGGTTGTACTCGTCTTGTAATGCCTCACGTTCTCTTTTGGTGAGCACTTTCGATGAACTCTGCAAGTTACTCAGTTAAAAGTAATAGCTATCTCTATATAACTATATAACAAATATTCTTCACCTGGATTCTTTTAAACTCGGGTGTATTTAAAACAAGAGATTGTCCAGATGGATCTTCTCTTGGGATTCTACATACAAACATTTTTTGTTTAAAAAGTCGGACCACTTATACTATTACGGGCTGCAATCAAGCCTAACCACTCAAATGTACTTTTATCAAAATTTAAACAACTTGTTTGTCTGTAAATTGTTAACACACCAAACTCAACTGATATTTCTTTAACCATATGTTTCTTTAAAGATTCTTATGTTTATTTTGTGTATAACATATAACTAGATTCTAACTTTGAATATACCTTATATAAAAATCAGGTAGCTTTTCCTTTAGAAGAAAAATATCTACCTCAGTTTTCTAATCATATCTTTAGTTATAACTTGAATAACTTCTGGCTCCTTCTTGTTTCTTTGAGATACTGAAATAGGAAACATACATGTTCCTAAGATCAATATTAAATCTGAAATCATACCAAATGTGAAATATTTTTCACATCAAGAGAAGGCAATCTTACAAACTCACATTTATTAACTGAAAACTCATCTTTAATCTTTATGCCTTTTATAGAAGGGCAGTGTTTTCGAGCAAACAAAGTTTCATCCTAAAAATAATTTAAACAATACTAGTTTGTCTTTAGAGTGTTAAGGGGTGTGTGTGTGTGTGTGTGTGTGTGGGGGGGGGGGGGGGGGGGTAGGGGTGAATATCTTAAAATAAACATAATATTAAAACTAGTTGATAGTAATTTTGAACTTTGACTGACACCTTTCTTAGATGTAAAATCAACATTTTGTTGTTATCCAGAACGCAAGAACATCTTCATTAAAAACTGTCTTACCACAGAAGATATGCGATTTACAGTCCTGTATTTACTCCCTTTCCCTTTTGATGATGTAGAAGAAGCTTGAGATCCGAGAGATATAACAGAAGGTGCTCCAGACTAAAGTAGATTGAATAATGACATTTTAATGCATGATCTACAAGTATCGATTTACGTAAAAAATAAAAGATTTTAGGAAAATCTATACGTAGGAGGAAATATCATCACAGTTTGGAAAAGTTAAAGAATGCAAAGTAAGGTGACTTCTCAAGGTCAATGTAGATTACCAGATACCAATCATTTTGACATAATTTTTTTCCTAAGCAGAATTTTTTAAATGATTTTAACTGCACTATTATTTTCGGCCACCTTTGCTTTAAATTTATTCCACCAGCCCCTGATTTCTGAAATCTATAATCAAATTGTGACAAACAAAATTCTTTGCATGAAAAAAAGAGAAACATTAAGAAATAAAATGAGATTAAATAAAAAATAATTTTCTTTTTCTTTTGAGTAACGTTTGAAAAAGGATTTATTGGGTTGAGCAATTTATAAATTTGTTCTTAACCAGCTAATAATAATACTTTGCGATGTCCCTTTTTCTATGTTGATCTGCGAGTTCTTTAAAATAAAACATGCTATCTCTAGATTACATCTTTATAGCATAGCTGGAAACCAAAAAGTTTTAATGGTATCCTTCACAGGACACACTGTAGGTAAGCATGGTAACTATCTGTTTTACAAGTTTACATCTTGCATCAAAGAATTCCAGTCTGTTTAGAAAAGAAAATTTTATTCTACAATTCGCACTTCTATAAGAAGACAGCCAGAATAGTTTTAGGAGGCAGTAAAATAAATGTATTTTTGTCTTAAGAATAACTTCACTGCATCTCAAAGCTTTATTAATAATTGACTCTTGATGCTAAAATATAGCATAAAATTCATCAAAGCAAAAATTGGTTAATTAATCAATTAACATAAATACTAGATAGTTGGATACAAAAGTATAAAAGTCAAAAATGATTTACCATATTTGGAGCAGGAATACTTCTGAAAAACTAAATTTAAATTTCTAATTAGTGAGAAATCGGAGCAAGCTGATTGTTCATTTATTACATGTTGTTTCTTCAACAGTCGTAGTGGTCACACTCGTTAATTTTAAATGCTACTCTTGTTTTGATAAAATTTATAGTAAAGGTGTCCAAACGAAACAAGTTGTTGCTAAGCCAAATTGTTTTTACTTCGAAAGTTACGTGACCAATTTGTTTTCATTCACACTCTATAAGAGTGTGAACTAAGGCTAAGAAACCGGGTTTTATATAACAACCCCACGGATCTCGTTAAATAACTACATATATCGGTCAATCAGATTATATTCTTGTATAGTAGAGAGCCGCGCAATTTTCACGAATACTATTCTTTTTGCCATTGAGTGCACAAATCCTTTACATAAATATGAAAGTAACTTATGTACTTATATATGAAAATGCAATACATATAAACAGAGAAAAACCTAAAGGCTACAATATCAAAAGAAATAACAATGGTATAATGTACATACTACATTCTACATTACATATATATATTGCATTAGTTTACATTAGGTACATGGAGTTTTTTTCTAGATTTTCCAATGAGGCCTTCGAATTCTATGCTTCTGGTCAACATAACATTTCTTGTCCGACAGTTGAACGAAGCTGGTTCTTTACACGTTTGAACACAGAAAAGGATCGTTTACCTTCTGTGTTTGCTAGCGGCAGTGTCGATCCACAATGCAGTGTCCACGTGAAAAGAGTTAGCAATTTCATCATCCTTGGTGCGTTTCAAGCACGCAGGAAGTGAAACTAATTCTGCAAGATATTATTGGTGTTTATCTGCAAAATATTCTACCTGTCTCTTGGATAATGCGCCTGGAATTTGCAAGCAGATTCACGAAGCTCGTTTTCAGACGCGGAATGTAAGGTAAAAGAAAGTCAAACTGGTACTTCAGCTTCCAATAGACCTCCATTATGCGCGCCAATTACGTCAACAGTGATTCCAAATGGAAAAGACAGATAGAGTTCTACATTTTCCGCTCGTTGTCAGTTCAACCTCTGAATCTACTTCGTGTAATAGACGCTTCTTCGCCGATGGTATGAAAGATAGGCTTGAACCTTACACCATGTACTTAGCTTTCTCTTCACAACGGAATTAGAAAGTTTTAATAGAAGTCAGCACTAATCACGACTTATAGCACGAAATCTTAAGCATCAATGGAATTTCACGTCCACCATCTGGTATTGGTGATGGACGGTATTTCGTAGACATGACTGTGTCCATTGGCAGAACCACCATCTCTTTTGATGAAGTAATAAACATATCAAGAAATTTCTCTTAGAATGTCGTGTCCGGCTCTTTTCCATTGAAGAGGGTATGTTGGAGGGATCATGATCGGGTGTAGATGATAGATTTACGTTCGTATTTTACGAACAAAATTAAAAAGAAAAAAACTCTCACAAGGTATCCAGACTTAGTCAGAACAACCGGAAATGTTACCGCTGGTGATGCGTCCGCTGTTAATGCAGTAGTGGAGAGCTTAAGTAAGAAGAAAAGAAGTCAGGTCTCATCATACAGTACTAACATACCTTATCGTATGAAAGAGGAGTGGGAAAATATACATATAGCTACGTAACACAAGCTGCCCTTAACCAAAGTACCCACAATACACTTTAATACGTACTGACTGCTATATCAACAATTGGAAACGTAACTTCGATAACCAGAAGGAAGATGTCTCATCTCTGAAGTTCAATACGAGATGACTTGTTATAAAAATAAAGAAATTGGTTATTGGCGTAGGTTATCAGGAAGCCATGATTTCCTTGATAAAAGAAGATGGTTATTTTTATCGGTAACAGAGTCATGAAA
Organism: Candelabrum cocksii; assembly: GCA_963930725.1. Taxonomy (NCBI): domain Eukaryota; kingdom Metazoa; phylum Cnidaria; class Hydrozoa; order Anthoathecata; family Candelabridae; genus Candelabrum; species Candelabrum cocksii. Next base: position 851,416 of record OZ005670.1, on the reverse strand, counting down.
GCTAATAATACTCAAATTCGGTAGTACCATTCCTTTGGCAGACGATTGGGATAGTCATATTGCTAACTCGTAATTGAAGAAAAATTCACTTTTCAAAAGACCATCTCAACTATTATCTGCGGTCATGTCATGCCAGGTCACATTGTTAACTTTGATAAAGGGTAAAAAACGTTCCAATAAAGGGTGTAGCTGTTGACAAGAGCTGCATCAACATTTGAAAGCTGAAAAGGGAATGGTAGTGAACGGAACTGCAGGAATATCTGAAGGTATCGAAAATGCCCAAACTATCACGGAGAAAACGGAAGATTTTTTCAAGAGACTCTAGTTTTTTTATTGAGAACAATGTTTGGCTAAAACAGAAAATGAGAAAATTTTTCTTTGGAAAGAAAACGTGCTGTGTATTTTCATCCTTGCTATCTTCCCCTCTCCTGTAAACATCCGAAAATATTTAACTAACTTTGGAACAAGTTTAATACATTTCAAGAAAGAATTTAGAAACTATTAGCCGGGGAAAAAATTTGTTCATCACCTTCTGAAATTCGTCACTTTTCCCCGTTTTTTTTTTCACCCATAAGGTAGTACGTAGCAATACTGCCAAAAATTCATTAGGTATCTCCTGCTATGTTTAAGAATTAAGGTAATCTGTAAGATTCTCAAAACGTTTAAACCTGAATACCTCGGATATCCAAAAAATATTTTTGTAAAGTTTTATAGAAAATGAGTTGAAATTTCAAGATTTCAAGAATGAAAATTTTCTTACGTCATAATTTAAAAAGAACAGCTTTTTTGTTTTGATAAAATGCGGCGCATGCGTAGATTCGCATTAAATTTACCCAGACTATTTAGAAAACTATACGGAATTTAACACAATTTCCACTCCGAAACCAAACATGACAACTAATGAAAATCAGGATGACACCTTGTACCCAATCGCTGTTTTAATCGACGAATTAAGGAATGAGGATGTGCAGGTTTTGCGATATTTAGTTAACATTCTTTTTTAACTAGCTTTAGCTATGTATATGAAATTTCTCTTTCTGTTTATTTGGCAAACTATTGGTTGCTTTATTTGATTTTTGAAGACTGCATGATTGCCATTATATTTACGAATTATACTTGTATTAATTTGAATTTAATTCAAAATATTTATCTTCTAGTTAGTCGTAATAATTATAGATAAATACTGCTTTGTCATCAATTTTCAAAATATTCTTTTCTGTTAAATATTATATTTTAAATGGCATATTGTCCTTCTGATATTAAAGCAAGGTAGCAAGAATTTGGTAAGATTAAAATTAAAACATTGTTAAGGTATTTTTTTCAAGCAGGCCTCAGCAAAAGAATATCTTTATTGCTTTAGTTGCGGTTAAACTCTATCAAAAAGTTATCTACTATTGCACTTGCACTTGGCGTAGAGCGTACAAGAAGTGAGCTCATTCCTTTTCTAACGGATACAATATACGATGAAGATGAAGTTTTACTGGCACTTGCCGAGCAACTTGCCACATTCACTCCATTGGTTGGTGGTCCTGACTATGTAAACTGTTTACTACCTCCCCTTGAAAGTCTTGCTACAGTTGAAGAAACTGTTGTGAGAGATAAAGCTGTTGATTCATTACGTCAAGTTGCTGCTGATCATTCACCGCAAGAACTTGAAAATCATTTTGTACCACTTGTAAAAAGACTTGCACAAGGTGAATTTTTAAAATTATTATTATTATTTGAATATTTAAACAGGTACAAAACTTCTGTTCAAAATATAAAATGTTTATAAATAACTGCTATCTTCATATTTTGATCGTGTGGAATTAAGTATTATTGCTATAAATTACTTTAGTTTATTTATTGTATTTATTTTACTTTTTTTGATTGAAGGCGATTGGTTTACCTCAAGAACATCAGCTTGTGGTTTGTTTGCATGTTGTTATCCTCGAGTTGGCTTCAATATACGAACTGACTTGCGCAGGTCTTTTTTGATATTGGTTTAATTTTCTCTTTTTTGATAATCTTCTCTGAAGACAGAATTATTAATAAGCTTAAATTTTATTATTTTTAAAGTTAAATTCAAGCAGCGGAAACATTTTTTACTATTATTGTAATCATATAAATTTCATTTTTATTCCTGTAATGTAATAAATGTAAAACCAGAAAAGCAAATGAGTTATTATTTTTTAATTATTATTTTATTAAATATGTAGGAAATATCTTTTGTATATATGTAATTTGTTTAATATTTATCTTATGAAATATCTTGATTGTTCTTCCAGTGCTTTTAAAAACTTATGCAGCGATGATACACCAATGGTCAGAAGGGCTGCTGCTGGTAAATTTGGGGTAAATATTAATTTGAAAGTTCTGCTTTTGTAGTCAATCCAAGGTAAAATATTTGATATTATATATATAAGGGTTTAGGATTATATTTGTTATTCTAATATAGTTTAATGCCGTCTAGTATTCTGATTAACTCCAGGAGTTTGTGAAAACCGTTGAGACTGAACATGTGAAGAGTGAACTCCTATCTTCGTTCACAAACCTGGCAAACGACGATCAAGATTCGGTGCGTCTCCTGGCAGTTGAAGCATGTGTTGGCATCGCCAGCATCCTTCAAAACACTGACATTGAAACACTGGTTCTCCCCGCACTAAGGAATGCTTCACAAGACAAGTCATGGCGCGTCAGGTACATGGTGGCTGACAAGATTGTTGATCTTCAAAAAGCTGTCGGGACGGAAATAAGCAAGCAAGATTTGGTTCCAGCTTATGCTTCTCTGTTAAAGGATTGTGAAGCGGAAGTCAAAACTGCTGCTGCTCATAAAGTGAAGGGTATGACGTTGTAATACCCCCTCCTTATTATCAGTCATGTCAGATGACAGACAACTGTGTCCTGTATCTGCTTTTTTTCTGTTTCAGATTTTTGTGAAAACCTACCAGAGGATGTGAGAGAACAAGCAATCATGATGACACTTTTGCCGTGTGTTAAGGTGTGTAAAAGATCATAAACCATTTTCTTGTGGCCACTCAGTTTTGTTGTCAAGATAATGGTGGCTATTGTTTATTGTTCGAAGGAGATATAATATGTATATTAACAAATAGAGAGAATATATTCCTAGAATTTATTTGAATTACCAGAAAGTGAAGATGTGGAAGTTTTCGTCATTTTCATGTCAAATTAAACAAATCTAATGGAAAAGAAAAGATTCCCAGAGTCAGCGGTTTTTTAAATTTTACGACTTTTTAAAAGGATTTAGTGATCGATCCGAATATGCACGTGAAGTCAGCTCTGGCGGGTGTTATAATGGGCTTGGCTCCGATGCTTGGAAAAGACAAGTAAGCATTGCACGCCATGAACTTTGAAGGTTTCTAGTATGTTAGTCCACACACAAAACACATATTGTTATCTTGGGATTTGATTCTGTAATTGTTTGAGCATTATCATCAGTCCCTGAGTATAAGATCAAAACATGGATAAAAATCATTGAATTGTATTAAGTTTGTTGTAGTGAATGTTTTGAACTGAACAAAAGATAATATACAATATATATACACATTGTGTTTTTTTTATAAGAAACCTAAGCAACGGGCTGAGCCTCGAGTTTCTTAAAATTTGGTCATTTTGAGGCTCAAAAGTTTCTTAAAATTTACCTTTATTTTGTCACAACCAAATTTTTCGTTGCTTATGTATACATATACTAAGAATAACAAAAGTTTCTTAACTCTTGAATAGTTTCAGCCTGCCTAAGTTTCTTACGAGTTTCTTAATTTTTGGCAAACCTGAGCTTCTGGTTTCTTATAGACTGGTTTCTATCCTACATTTATGAAATGATTTCGGAAATATACAACTTACTTCATCTTTGTTTTAGCACAGTTGAACATCTTCTGCCTCTCTTTCTAACCATGCTGAAGGATGAGGTAGACACGTTTTTCTGTAACTACTTTTGTTGTTTTATCGACAAATCATAGTGTTTATGATTATTATGTCTTATATAGCAATGTCCATGTTTTCCTTCAGTACCCTGATGTTCGTCTGAATATCATCTCAAATCTTGACAGCGTGAATCAAGGTAAGTTTGACCACTCCTCTTCAAACATTCGTTTATTAAATGATTTAAAAAGTGGTTCAGTTAACATAAATTAACTTGGAAGTTTAACTTGAACAAATATTTTCCATTCACTGACATTTCCTCACTTTGCAATTCTTGTTTATATTTTTTGTCTTTATATACATTTTTCTTTGTCACATTTAATTGTCATTGTTCTGTATTATTCTGAATTATATACATTGAACTTTCACTGCCAGAGATCCTTTCATACAACATGATCCAATCTCTCACTTAATTTAGTCATTGGTATTCACCAACTCTCTCAATCACTCTTACCTGCCATTATGGAATTGGCTGAGGACCCGAAATGGAGAGTTCGACTGGCTATCATTGAATATATGCCTCTGTTAGCCGGTCAACTGGTATGTGTTGTTTGTGACAATAGATTATGTAAATGGTACCATTAGCATGTTATCTAGTTGCACATATATTTAAAGGTTGTAAGTTTGTAAGTTTTATAAAATTGACAGGGATCAGATTACGTGTATATTAATTGGTTAACCAGTCCAAGAATCACTTTTCAAATCAACTACGCAAGAATCACTCATCAAACTTCTTACTATATTGAATGATGTAAAGTAGTTGTTATTGTTATGTCACAATTATTTGATTGATGCCTTTATTATGTTTATTGATTATAATTGCTGTCTTGTTTGACAACTTTGTTTGCCCTCAGGGAGTGCAGTTCTTTGAAGAAAAGCTCAGTACCCTCTGCATGAGTTGGTTGGTTGACCACGGTAAATGTTCATCATACAGTTTTTCTTACTCAGTGTCGGATAATTCTTTTTAAATCAATACTGTTCTGTTAACTGTTCTACATATACGTAGATGCAAAATCTCAATAAAATTGTGGTGTTTCTGTCCTGTGTCTGAATTTCAACTCTTCCGTTCTACTGTAATATAACATTGATATTTTGCCTTTTATTCAAATGCAATATCAAACAGAAATCCAGAAGAATGGTAAGCATTCTGCCATAGAGAGAAAATACATTGCTGTTGCTATCTATAGATGGATTGTCATGCTTGTGTGCTGTTGTTAACATAATCTATGTTCAATTATTCAGTTTATGCGATCCGTGAAGCTGCTGCAGTGAATTTGAAGAACTTAGTCGAAAAGTTTGGTTTGGAGTGGGCTCAGGTAAATGGCATGAATTGTGCAAATGCTTTTACGATGTGTTTTTCTTACTCTAGGTAAATGTGATTCCGAAGGTGCTCGCCATGGCAAAAGATACAAATTATCTTCACCGTATGACCACCTTGTTTGCAATCAACACGATGATCGAGGTGTGTGGCGCTGAACTGGTAACCAAACTCATTCTACCTACCGTAGTTGGACTGGCCAAAGATAACGTACCCAATGTTCGGTTCAATGTGGCGAAAACCCTTCAAAAGATTGTTCCCATGACTGAAACAACGTACGTGGAAAAAAATTGATTTCCCTTTCATGACTCTCTTGGTAACATTTGTGATGGTGATATTTAGTGAAACTCTCTGACAGGCAGATGCTCGCATAAATTCACTTAGAAGCAAAATGATAATAGAATTGTGTAAGGCTTGAAAAATTAGAATTGGAAGTGTAATTGAAGGTTGACGATTCACTTGATTGCCCATAGTGTCATCCAAACAACGATCAAACCATGTTTAGCGCAACTTTACTCTGATGCTGATGTTGATGTCAAATACTTTGCTTCTGAAGCGCTAGCTGGTGAGTTCACTCTATGAGCTGATGTCTGCATATGTAGATGTGATTTTGCTTCAACATATAAAGGATCAGGTTGTATGATTTTGCTTCATGAGTGTAACAGGATCCCTACAATACAGTTTGAGTTCAGTTTTCCTGGACTTTTCCAGTGATTTTGATATCTTTTTCCCTGAGAACTTTTATTACATACGACAATGTTTTTCAGTGGACCTGCATTTTTGATATTTCCTATTTTAAGAAAAAACAGTTATTGAACATGGTTCGAGGTGATTTTTCCTGAAAATAATGGAGAATTACTTTTGTAGGGGACCCTATGTAGGTGCAAGTAAAACGTAATTTCAGTGTCATGGTAACATTTGATGTTGTTCATTATACTATCAGAATAAACCATGTCCTACAATTACAAAACAGTTTTAAACATTTACCTTTCTTGTTTAGTTTGTTAGTCATGGTTTCCATGGAGACGGTTAGAGGACATTGAACTGTGAAAGCTAATTTATCTATTATTGCGAAATATCGCATAAGTGTGTCTCGTTGCAATTGGTTTGTCTCGAATCTGTTTTCTGTTATTTTAATTTTCGTCTCTATTACGCATTCTTTTCGACAATGGAATTCGCACTTTTCCCCCTTTTGTACAGTCCTCACAGTGTCTGTCAGGTATTACCAACCACTCAATATGGGGATATGTTGAAACTCGTGTGTATCAATTTTCATAAGGATGAAAAACCAGAAATATATTGAACTCTCCAGTAAAGCGTTTTGTACTTTGTTAAAAATCATGATAAAATCAAGTGCTTAAATCGTCATTTCGAAAGAACAATAGTCTTAAACCGGTTGCGCATGGTGATAATGTTGCTTGGTAACAGGAGGGAGTTCGACCAAGACTACAATTTTATGTAAAGCTACCATTTTAAAAATTCCAATCGAAGATTTGATGAACATCGGCCATGGTATAAGAAGTTATAAAATGACAATTTTTTTATATAAAACGAAATCTACTGTGAAATTAATATATTATATTAGAAAGGTCAATAAAGACTGATCAAAACAGTAAATAATAACTAACTGTTGTTCGGGAGGTAAATGTCGCATAAATAAAATGGTAATTCTACTTTGTTTATTCACTGAGTCTTCTGAAGATATTTTCCCTCTTTTTTTAATGAAAGTTGTTTATTATTAAAGCTGCACTCAGATGAGTAAAATTCAGAAAGTGGATGTGTTCGAACATTTCATATTCTAAGGATATCGCCTTAATGAGCGAGATTACATTCGACAGATGTTCATTTTTATAGGTAATGAAAAACATCAGGGTAAATGCTAATAGAGACGTATATTTTGTAACCAACGTTTTAAAACCACTATTGTTTTACATATATAAGTCATGTTTGCATGAGACGATTTTTCGACTTTGGGGTCATACATAAATGACGTCCCAAAGTAGGGGGGATTAAGCAAATTTTAGATGTTTTGGGATGAGGGAGGGTATCTGTCACTGGGGACGTCGAAACACTTCTGCATGTGTTTCGTGGAGGAGCGTCATGCTCGAGATGACGATTGTTGCTACAGTTAAGTAAACTCTCGATAAGTGGGACTTTCTTATAAAATTTCATTGAAATAACTTGGCTTAAGTGGTACCCCGGATAACTGGGACTATTATGTTTTCGTTCCCCGTCAACTGAAAACTTTGCTTTATAATTTCACGCTGAAGCAATAAAAAATTTGACGTTTCTCGGTACCGGCACCGTGCTGTATAATTGTTATCTTAGGATTGTTACTATAATGAATGTTAATGAATAGGATGATGTATTCTTAGGAGAACACAAAAAGATATCTTTGACATCTGCCAGCTCATCATTAAACAATGGCTGCGTTTTCAGCAAAAGGGCAATGCAATCGCTTTAGTGAAAAGAATTCTTTTCTTCGAAGAAGCCATTGGATTGCACAGCATAGTCAATATAAAACACTGGTTGGGAAACTCCAGCAGAGCGCTATTGTGTCCTCTTTGAATGTCGATCCACTTTAAATCGCAAGTTAATTAATGAGCCGTGACAATGCACACTCCAGCTTCTCCGTTTATACTATGTGATCAACAAAGCAAGGCGTGCATGTTTGTGCTGCGCATTGTCACGCTTCGATGCACTCACATTTCCTCAACAAAAGGATACTACAATAAGTCCAAAACGCCGCCTTAAAGTTTAATTGCAGCAATAGAAAATACAAAAACAACTTCATAAAAAATCACTTCTTGTCGTTGATGTTGTCTTAAATATAAAAATCATGAAAATTTAACATTGAGTATATTTACCCTTCAAATTTTTCTTAGGGGGAGGGGGTGCTTGTTTACGACGTTCCAGTGGAAGGGGGGTTCAAACTTTTAAGACTTATCCAGACAAGGGAAGGGGGTGTAAAAATTTAGAGATTTTAGAGGGACGTCATATATGTATGACCTTGCCAATCGAAAGTAGTGTCAATCGACAAACATGTCAATGTACCTTTGTGACCTACATTGGACTCTAAGATTATTTTAATTTCCGTACCGTAACGCTTCGATTAAGCGCCCGGGCGCTTATTTAATTTTCTAGGCTCTAGGGTGGGGGGGAGGCGCTTATTTGCAATTCAGAAAAATTGAACATAAATAAAAGGCGGTTTTTAATAAAACCACTTTTTCCCCACATTTTCGTCACATTTTTTGTCTTTGTCGACGAGTAACATGTCTGGACTCGCGTCAGCGATATCACTCTCATCGGGTTTGCTTCCTACATATTCATATACAGTTGACTCTCTCTAATTCGAATCGCAAGGGGAAAATATTTTGTTCGAATTATAGAGAGATTCGAATAGTAGAAAGTCTCTCTTATTCGAATTTTCAGGTTTAAAGGGTGAAAATTCGAATTAGAGAGAGAAATCGGAATTTTTGAAAAAATGAGAAAAATGATAAAGGTAAAAAATGAAAAAGAATGATCGAGTTTTCTTTGATAGCTACTTTTTTTCCAGGTCGAAAGCGTATAGGCGGGATACCAAAGATTGTGTTACTTCTTTATTGGACGTCCCTTTCTCTAACTCGAATAAAGCTTTATACTTTGTCTCAAGCTTTCGAACTATATTGAGTCGTTTAGCCATTTTGAACGAGAAATAAGAAGCAGTTCATCAAACCATATAAAGTCACAAGAAAATATGATCAAATTTCATACAAAAGACGTGTATTTACAAAAAATCAAAACATTCAAACAGAAATGAATTTTGAAAAAAACATGTGCTAAACAGTGTTAATGGTTATATACACTCCGAAAATTCGAATTACAGAGAGGATTTTGCTGAGGGAACCTGAAAAAGTATTCGAATTATAGAGGTTTTCGAATTACAGAGATTCGAATAATAGAAAGTAAATCATAAGAGTTTCATAAGAAAAATTGACGATGACTTAGAATTCGTTCGAATTATAGAAAGTTCGAATAATAGAGATTCGAATTAGAGAGAGTCGACTGTACTTTAAAGGAAGAAATTGTTGCGGGAAAAAAATGTTGCGAGCAAATTTTCGCAACTTTCGCGACTTTTTCTTCCCGCAACAGTTAATTTTTTTACAATTCGCAACTTTTTCTTCCCGCAACTTTTAATTATTTCCAGTTTTCGCAACAATTTCTTCCCGCAACAATTTCTTCCTTTAAAGTATTCAAACTGCTCTTTCAGCATTGTACGGCCTTCGTGACAAGGTTTACCCTCTTTGAAGCATGTGACATAGCCATCTTGGCTTCCATCCGTAGCGCAAGTCACTGCACAAGAAACAAATGAATCTCGAATCATTTCCTTCGTCAACATATCCCATGATTTCAGAATCCACTGTACCACTTCTCTTCTCGGGGGTGCCTTCAAGTGCCACAATCCATCACTTCGTTTAATCCTAGGGCAGCTTTTAAAAAAGGTTCCCCTGTTATAAAGATATGGAAAATAAAAATAAGAATGAAAACTAGAAAAAACTCCGTTGCCTTTCTTCTTTCCGTACTACTGTTTTTGCCGAAAACTCGAATAGGCGCCCGTTTCTGTAGATTGAGGGGGGGGGAGGGGGGCGCTTATTTAATAATTTAACCAAGGTGGGCGCTTATTCGAGGGGGCGCTTAAACGAAGCATTACGGTAACTATTCTAATCTAGGGCGCATTAATAAAAATTGGGTACTTTAGGTGTTGAAACTTTCGCGGGAAGATAAACTTTCGCGGATGGACCCAATATGAAAATTTTGCGGATGGACCAAACTCGGAAAATTTCACGTTAATAAACTTTAAGTTTCTACACCTATAGCCTGGAACCTAACATATAGCCTGGAACGCCCGAGAAAATCTTTTCAGTTTTTTCTTATTCCAATTGAGTGCCCAGCTGTCAAAAAATAATTAATTTTAGGTGCGGCGTCGTTTCAATGCGGCCCTTAACATTTGAAAAATGAAACTTTCCAAGAAGTTCTACAAATTACTTATTTGGTTGTTTCATATAGCTCTCGTAAAAATCATAGATTTTGAGGGCAGCATATTAAAAAAATAGTTGAAAAACACTTCTATATTTTCATGGCTGCCCATGACAATTTCGCACGATAATCTCATTGTTCCAGCAAACAAAGCGCGCGAAGTCCATTCGTCTCTGTTTGACAAACAGCGAATTTGAATAATCAAGTCGATTACATAACGGTACATTTAGGAGACTGTAACCCAGGTTGTTCTTCACTCTACAATTAAACATATGAAAAATTTAATTTGTAGGAGCGAAGACAACTTGATTTCATTTTTAACAGATCTCTAATATTATTATTATTTTAGACAACGCATATATTAATATTGTACAACAAATTATAAAATTTCTCAAATCCTTTCTCTCATTATCATTCTTAACATCACTCTCACAGTTTTTTCGCCTTGCTAACAAAAACCATTATTGCGCCATATATCCTGTGAGATATGACCAGTTAATTCAATTTTTGCAAGTCATGTTCACACATCAGAACACATTTCTTACCAGGTCAGATAACATCTCAGCTGGCGGTTGACCGTACTTTTGTAACTGAAAAAGACAAGTTGAATCACAAATTTTAACCAACATAACAAAGTATGTATTTTTAATAAGTGAAATAATAATAACAATGAAAGTTATGAAAATAAAGTAACAAAGTTTAAATTTATCAAGATAAAGCCAACCCTTAACAGGGAGAACAGAAATATTGTATATAATTATTGTACTTATTTTTGAATGATGGTTATCCTTTATAAATATTCGCATAAATAAAAATAAATAAACCTACCTGTTGCATGAGATGCATTACTTTCGTAAGACGTTCTTCTTTCACAGATTTGCTATCCTCTTCGTTTTCTTCTTCGAAAATTGTGCATACTTTCGACACAATACAATGTTGGTCTTTATATTTACCATACTCAACCAATGATAGAGTTGCTTTGTTTTGTTCAAGCCAGGAAGGATACTGAAATCATATTAAAAATCCATCTCCTCGACTCGAGTATCAATACTGATAATTCAAATATGAAAATATTTCAATTTTTTCGATTTACTAGTTGTTAGTACTTAGTACTGAAAAAAGAGAAAATGTTTGTGACAAAAAATTATCAACTTTGCTTACAAAGACAGCCATTTTTAATTAAGATCCAGAATATGAATTAATATGACAATGTTCAAATTATTATCTTCACATTGTTACTTCGTATTGTTGCTAATAAACACTATTAAATTATGACATTACTATACAATACAATCCTACAATTTCATTATTTTCACTCACAACAGCGTCACCATTTTAGCAAATATTAAGTATTATTTTGTAATTTGCAAAGTGCACATTTCAAAGACTGTTTTCACGTAATATGACAAACAATTTTTTCCAACACAAGTCACTTCACATACAAAAGCTTTATAGATAAGTAAACATCAAATCACCTTTTCATTTATGTCTTTAAGTGAAGGATAAAGCAGTTCTTTTGAAAGTAAATTACCCATCATGCCTTGCATCATATTTATAAAATTGCCGCCATCTCCATCTGCGTTAAACTCCTTGAACATTTCATTAAAATCAGAATCTGTCTGTAAACAAGAAACACTTTTAGTTCATAAGAAAACCTTTGGACTTCAGTTGTTAGGTTAATGTTGCAAAGTACACATAATGATTTGTGGTATGTTTGTTTACTCACAGACATTCCTTGCATGTTCTTTGACAACTCTTCCATTGTTTCCATGATACTTGCATCAAAAGCACCCGATGATCCAGCCCCTTGTAAACGGAAACCATAAGAAGTTCACTGTTTAAGAAAGTTGATGTTTACTCTCAAATTTACCATTTTCCTCCTGAAACTTTTGAAAATCAGCCATTAAATTTGGATCTTCTTTTACCATTTGACCAAACACATCTTGTAATCCATCCGCCATCTTTAAAACAGAGTCATCATTCCACAGGGATTCAAAGAGAGGATCATTGTCAAAGTCCACTACAGGGGCACTCTTAGATGCTTGACTGGTTGGTGGTGGTTTATCAAAATCACTCAACGCATCTGAAAAAATGAATGATTTGTGTATACCTAAACAATGTGCAAAGTTCCTAGTTTTCTTTTTTCAAAAGTATATACTTTTAACCATGCAGTCACTAGAATGTGTGAAGAGTTTTGTATATATATTAACAAATGTTATAATGTAGCGTATATTCTCAATATCTCCAGTTTCTTTCATTTAGCTATGCATATTTTTTTCGATTCTTTACTTTATTACTTGGTGTCTGGAACTCCCTCCCCACACATTCATTGATAACTAATGGTGTATTAATTACTACTATACTATACTACCTACGTCCAATGTATGCCTTTCAATGCATTAATAATGAATGGGTTAGATATAAAATTATGTATATATAGCTGATTTAAATTCGGTTGTCAAAATATAAGGTTTAGTTATTCTTATAGTTATTATTATTGTTTAAATTACCGTCCAGCAATGCGTCCAGGTCAGGATCTTCATCAGTATGTTTCATTTTAATTCCAGATTTTTCTGCCATATTGGCAAAGATTTCTTGGAATTTGAATTTATTTTTCTGCAAACATGATCAAAGAGCTCATTTTTATTTGGTGTCAAAAAGATAAAACAACAAAGATGGAGAATTTTTAAAAATATGCTTACTAAGGGAATATTGACATTATTAGGAATTTCTCCTTCATAATTCAAGAAAACTTTTCTCACAAAGAATACAGTATAATTATACTTGGATCGGGATTATTCCGGATTATACTGTACTTTTACCACTTAGAATAATTACAAAAAATACAGGCAAACTGCATGAAACACTTCTTTTGTGGGCCCAAACATTCTGTGGTTTTACAATTTTACTTAAAGGGGTAAAAATATACTTAGAAGAAGAAAATCTGATACATGAAACAATAAAATATATCCTAGATATATAGTTGATTATGTACAGCCAAACTATCGTCCTTATGGGAAAGGGCAAACCTAAAGATAAAGATGGCTTAATGTGTTAATTTTATGAAATTTTTTGGGTCCCGGGTTCAAATCATTTCTTTTGGTCTAAACTGAGTCTGTGCAAAATTTCATGCTTTTAGCAAAAAGTGCACAATGTGGTCGAAAACATGCACGGTTGGCTTACACTACTTAGTACTGGATTAGTTTGTAAATATTTATTCAATGTTGATAAAAGAAAATAACTGTTCAATTTGTTTGTGAAGATTTTTTTCACTTTAATATGAAATTTTGAAAAATTTCGCGAATCTGCAAAAAATTAATTTTTTTTCGCGAATGATCAAATATGAAATATTTCGCGTGCATTTAATTTCGAGAATTGTAGACCCATTCGCGAAATTCGCGAAAATTTCTGACATTAAAGTAATTTGTGTTGTTGTTTTTTCCGAGCGAATACTGAAATCTTCCACCATGCTTATTTCATATGCGACGGCCTTTTGCAAACTTCCCTGTTCGCATAACGCATCTTTCGCGGTAGCAGGTGCACCTTTCGTTATCATCACCTTCATCAAATAAATCATCTATGTACATATGTCTTTTTTATTTTACGTGCCTTTACATAGTTAATATGAACTAATTTATACCAACAAAATCTTCTGAATCAGTTGTTCCTTCTTTGCCGCTAACCACTTCATCAATGCACTTTATGTAATGTTCACGAAGAATCCCAAAGAGAATTCAGAGGAGGTTTCGCATGACATTTTTCTGCTAAACTGCTTCATTTCTCCTTCATAACAGTTATATTTATTACGGGAATATGGTATGAGACAGTACTTGTAAATCAAAACTTGATATGAGAATATATAAAATTCAAAAACATGCTTCACCATTAATACTTTTCAAGGATAAGTACACTCATGTCAAACCTTTACTCAAATCTTAGTTAATTAATTGAAAGCCCTTTTCTTTCAAACTAAACCATTTCATACTGCACCTTTTAAAATCCAAAGTTACCTTGCTTCTGTAATCCTGTAAAATCTTTCGGAAATTTCTTTTGTCCTTTTCCTATCCTTTTATCGTACATACATGAATTAGCTACTTCTTACGGGTGTACGTGAATGCATGTTTTTTATAAATCTTTGTGATTTTTAATATTTTTTTCTAATCTTATCATAATTATAGTAACTTTTTAAAATGATGTATATATATATATATATATTCGTGAATGGTGATGAAAAAAAATCATGAAAGTACCATGGAAATATCATGGAAATGCCATGGAAATACCATGGAAATGGCAAAAACAAATATATTCTGTTTAACCTTATCGAGCAATCAAAGATGGACGATTTGCAAAAAAAAACTGTGTATTCTTCCAATAAAATAACGTGCTATCGGTTGAAACAGAAAGTCACGAAGGGGGGGGGGGGCGATTGACCGTCATCATCATCATCATCATCATCATCATCAGTGTTTCCCTCGTGTTGATTCTTCAACTTGGGGCGAGACTGCTTGGATGACTCGTATAACTTACCCAACAAGCTCATGAAATCTTTTCTGTTCATCATTCACAGATGTTGAAATAGATTTGTTTACCTTTTTTGAATATTTGCGATGTGAGGTCATTGAAAGAGGATACTTTACAATGCCACAGGCTGACACAGGTTGTACCAATTTACAGCTTGATAGGTAGCAGCAGATATAATTTCTGACCTGACAACCAAAAACGTAAACCTACAGAAGGAATACTGAAATAAATGCTTGGAGACAAAATCAAATGAAAACGACAATCGGTAAAAGAAGTGAAATCAGGGGTAAAATCTTTACAAGAACCTATTTACATAAAAATGGCAAATGATCTCCTAAACGATGCTAAATGTTTTCGCGCCAAAATCATCTCCACAATCGACAGGTGTTGTCTTTGCTTCCTGTAACGGAGACAAATGATGACAATTTGCAATTTTTCAGGGAGAACTGGGGAAGAATCAGAGGGTTACCTGTTAAAATAATATTCCCTTCATAGTTAAAAGCGCAGCTGAAAATCTCGTCAGTGTGGCCCTCGAGTATCTAAAGATATGAAAAAACCTGCGGTTGTCATATCAACAAGATAGTAAAAAGAACTACACAGAGAAATTCAATTAAAAGTGAAAGTGATTTCGAGATATATACTTTTATTTCGTATTAGTAAATCGTGCTCAAACTAATGAAGATAAAAGAGGAGTTTCCCCGATTTCACCTGCGCACATTGTCCATTGGTTGCATCCCATAAGCGGACTGTTTTATCACTGCTTGCTGTCAACAGTCTCGTTCCTTGAGGGTTGAAGATGATCTGAAACAATGGAAGTAATAAACTGGCAAATAAACATTTGATGTTCATGAACTAATGTAAAGATTGTTTCAATTGTTAAGATGTATTTTCCAGCATAAATTATACTTTAATTTACTTTTTTTTCTTTTTAACGTAGTCTATCAAATACCCTAAACCTCTAAGCACTTATGTGATGCGAGGTCCAACTTCATTGAGATGTGAGGTCCAACTTCATTGAGATGTGAGGTCCAACTTCATTGAGATGTGAGGTCCAACTTCATTGAGATGTGAGATCCAACTTCATTGAGATGTGAGGTCCAACTTCATTGAGATGTGAGGTCCAACTTCATTGTGATGTGAGGTCCAACTTCATTGACTTCTCTATTACATCTCTATTATTCCATCCACTTTTAGTAATTTTTCAATCAACACTAATATTTCACCACTAATGTTTTATCCATCCCGTTCGTTTAGAATATACACTTATTCATCCATCCCGTTCGTTTACACTTTTTTTTTATTATAAGAACACTTAGACTTAAATTGGTCAAAAATTAAGAACAAGACTAAAGGTTAATTAATAATTAGGTTGATGCATTTGCAAGCCCATATTACAGAAGAATATTCAAAGATATAGGAAGAATAACAGGTGCAACATAAATTTAGTATTATTCTTCATGAATATTCTTCAGTGTAATTGGGCATGTACGTGTTTGTTTATTTCTTTTCTTTGTAGATGTATTATGCAACTTATGGAGTAATAAGAACAGAATAAGAACAAATCGAGGCTAGAATCAGCTAAAAATTAAGAAGAGTTAAGGCTGAACCCAATTTACCTGGTTTTTATAAAAAAAGTGTACTTCCTCACCTTAGATATCTCACCATCGTGCCCTTGCAGTTTGCACACACACTGTTGTGTGGAGGTGTTGTAAACGCGCCCCGTTCCGTCCGCAGAACACGTGGCAATATGTTGACCAGTCGAGTCGAACGTCACATCTAAAACCTCATCATCATGACCCCTACGATGGAGAGCACTTCAAACACCACACATTTACTGACATGTATTACTAGAATATGGTTGCGACCAAATGCTAGAACCTCTTTATAACAGACACCATCGGGGTCAGACAAAGTGGCCACGACTTAGAAGTTTCATTATCTAAAGGTTTCGCAGAGAGACTTCTGCAATAAATCTATGATCAAACTGTTCCTAAGAAAATTTCTGTTATGAGAGAAGTCCTCCATTAATGAAATTCGAATCTCCATAGTAAATGGTGGCATACGTACCGCAGTGTTCCTACGCATCTACCAGTGTTGGTGTCCCATATCTTGCAGGTTTTGTCCTTCATACAAGAGAAAAAAAGTAGGTCATACAACCACTACAAAGGTCTTAAACAGAGGTCATTCAACCACTACGAAGGTCTTAAACAGAGGTCATTCAACCACTACAAAGGTCTTAAACAGAGGTCATTCAACCACTACGAAGGTCTTAAACAGAGGTCATTCAACCACTACAAAGGTCTTAAACAGAGGTCATTCAACCACTACGAAGGTCTTAAACAGAGGTCATTCAACCACTACGAAGGTCTTAAACAGAGATCATTCAACCACTACGAAGGTCTTAAACAGAGGTCATTCAACCACTACGAAGGTCTTAAACAGAGGTCATTCAACCACTACAAAGGTCTTAAACAGAGGTCATTCAACCACTACGTAGGTCTTAAACAGAGGCTATTCAACCACTACGAAGGTCTTAAACAGAGGCTATTCAACCACTACGAAGGTCTTAAACAGAGGCTATTCAACCACTACGAAGGTCTTAAACAGAGGTCATTCAACCACTACGAAGGTCTTAAACAGAGGTCATTCAACCACTACGAAGGTCTTAAACAGAGGTCATTCAACCACTACGAAGGTCTTAAACAGAGGTCATTCAACCACTACGAAGGTCTTAAACAGAGGTCATTCAACCACTACGAAGGTCTTAAACAGAGGTCATTCAACCACTACGAAGGTCTTAAACAGAGGTCATTCAACCACTACGAAGGTCTTAAACAGAGGTCATTCAACAACTACGAAGGTCTTAAACAGAGGCTATTCAACCACTACGAAGGTCTTAAACAGAGGCTATTCAACCACTACGAAGGTCTTAAACAGAGTTTACCATTGACGCAGAAGTGATTTTTGAGCAATCAAAATTGAATACGGCATTTGAAATTTCAGCCCGATGTCCAACCAATGAATGTAGCCGCCTGATAAACAAACAAATAAATATGATAAATAAACAAATAAATAATTAAAAATAAATAAACAAATAAATAAATATAACGAATGAATAAATATAATAAATATAATGTATCAAATAAAAATAACAACGACAAGAGAAAAACAAATTTAAAGCTGATACGATAAAATTATTTTAGTTGCAAATTTAGAACGGGTTTAATAAAAAGGTATATTTGGAGCAGCCATCTTCTTTTACCCCGAGTCATCTTAATATCTTTATCCGTTCCTTAACTATCCTTAACTAAAAAACAAAAACACTAACTAACAAACAAAAAACAGTTAAGCCATCGAGACTAACTGTATTATATAAACATTTCTTGCATTATTGACTGTCTCGTTTACCTGGATGTCCTGACATCCCAAACATTACATGTGTGGTCAAACGACCCTGTTAAAAGTTGATCGCCAGTGGTATTGAAAGAGAGGCAAATAATCTCAGCAGTGTGACCCTGTTAACAGGAGGAGAAAGTATTTTTAAAAACAAAAACAAATTTAACAATAAAAGTTGGCAATGAAGAAAGAACAGCCCGAAACTCAAATGTACCATTTCAAATATAAAAGTAATCAATATTAAAAAGAAAAGAAAAATGGATTCTGCATGTTCACTACAGTAAGAAAACATGAAATTACCGTCAGCGTAGATATTTCAAAACCTTTCTGCACATCCCATAACATTGCAGTGTTATCCATGCTGCCCGTAGCAACAATTGTACTCTGGTAGTTGAATGCGATACAAACCTTAATTAATTACAAGATATAATGTATTACAAAGATCTTAAAACACAATGCCACTTCAACGAGGGATGTTGTACTCAAAACACAATGCCACTTCAACGAGGGATGTTGTATTAAAGAGGGTGTTATATTTCATGTATTCTTTTTATTATGTTGAGTTTTGTGTCCCCAGAGACGATGCCTTTGTAACACACGATCTCTTCGTCTCCCACAGGTTTTCAGGCGTTACAAAAGAATCGTCTCTAATTACATTTAATCGACCTTTTGCACGCTTAATTTTGTACGATTTCTTTGTTTGTAGGGAAAGGTATTTATAGAGAAGCAATCTTTTCATCTCATCAGTGCGAGTTACGTGTACGTGTAGTTTATGTGTACACCGTACACGCATGACACGCATTAATATTTATCTGGCGCATGCGCAATGGGAATGGCGTTCGGCTCTTAACCGAAAGGTTCTGGGTTCGAGACCAAGCTATCACAAAGTTGTTTAGTGAGCGGTTATAAATAAACAACGCTGTATTTGATCAAAAATAACCGTAGCACAAATGAGAGCAATTAAATACACTAAAACTCTGGTTTGAGGTCTTTATGATAATGATTAATAATAATAATAATAGTTCATATTTTAAGTGGATAACCCAGAAAACCCAGACCACGAGAAAGTTTGGTTAAAAAGTTTTTCAGGCACTTCCCAAAGGTGCCGCGCGCTCAAGTAATTCTCGTTTTGAATAATTTTTTTTGTATATAGCGAGAATCAAACCTGGGCCATTGCGGCCAGAAACATAGGTTTCGAGCACTAGACCATTAGCCCAGGCGAATAAGGAGCCAAGGACCACCTAGAGGGTGAAAAATTTTCATTACTGTTTTTGAGTAGTATTAACCTTATATTTTCACAATTAGGATGGTAAATGGCCTGGGGAGGTGGCAATCGCTCATAGTGGAGGTTAGTTTAAGGGGGTCTAAAACCAAAATTTAACGTTTTGTGAGTGTTTCTTAAAGGAAATCTAAAATAGCAGCTTTAAAAAATTCCTCATAACTTTGGATATAGTGACGTAAACTACTTGAAATTTTCCATGATTGTTTCTAATACCCTATATTTTTATTTTGAAGTAAAGAAAAATTTTGAAAAAAAATCCGGGGGCTTGATACAAGAAAAAACAGTGAAAAATCCAGAATTTTTCCCTTTTTTGACCGATTTTTTTGCCACATTTTTGCTAAAATGAAGCCATTAAATACATGAACATCATTTAAACATAAACATATTACAGATATGATAAAGTTAAATGGAAATTTAACGCAAAAAATCATATCTGAGACAAAAAAAGTCCCTTTTCAGGGGGTAAATTCGACTATTTTCAAGGAAAAAACAACGAATTTCCATATAAAGGGTCAAAACTACCCAACTAAGTTGGAAGATTTATTGGAAAGTGTTTCAAAAAGGAATAAATTTGAAATAAAATTCGTATAGAATGCCTTAAACCGGGGGTAAATTTTTGCTTTTCAGGGGGTAAATTAGCCTAAGTTTTAGTAAAAAACAGTTAAAACTTCCAATTTACGTTCAAAGTTTTATACAGAAATATTTAAAATGAGAACTGGAATAAAAGTCTGACAATAATCTGATTGGAGGATGTATGACGGGGGGTAGAATTAGTTTTCAGGGGGTAAAAAAGCTTATTTTTAGCAAAAAGTCGCACACTTAATAGAGATACGTAATTTTCTTGCTGATATTCGCGCACATTAAAAGTCAACTAAAGTTTGAAATAAATGTTTTTCATTCTTCATCTGAGAATTCCTCATCTTCTTCATCTGCTTCACCAAATCTATTATCTTTCCGTCCTTTGTATACTTCTTCTCAAAAAGTTTCGTTCTTACAGAGTTTACGAGTTTGCCTTTGCAACCATACAAACTGCACGTGAATTCCTGTAACACTGGGGAAAATGGGTTGCTGTTATCGAAGTACCAATCTTCTCCTAACCGACAAAAAACATCAATAAACTTGTCGTCTTTCTTCATTTGTTTCCAGCAAATCTGCATTCCTTTTCTAAAAAAGGAAGAAACATAGTCATTTCCTGTGAATGCGTGCATTCCAATCAAGGCTTTTCGCATTTGTTGACTCAGTACAACATCGTGAAGCCAAAACCCCTTTCGAGATTTGCCACTACCATAATCAAGGTATACGTCACACGCTCCTAAAACGCTCAGAGCCAGGACGAAAATGTCGGTATCCCCAGATAACGAGGAAAGAATAACTTTTGAACCATTTGCTAATGCGTGCTGGCAATGTAAGATAACCTTGGTATCGGCTTCTTCTTGGTTGGAGGACAGCATTTCACATACTTGAACTAATATGATATGACACATCTTCTTGGGGAATATACAATTCGCAACAACCCAGGTGATCCAACGCCTTCATACGATTTTCACGTAGCACTTGTGAAATGATTTCAAACAATCTTGTCTTGTTGTCCCCCCATTACTCATAAACTTGGTAAAATCTTTTGTTGGCACTTTTGATTTTGGTGATGCAATCATGACTTTACTTCCTAAACCCCAAGCTGCTCTTTCTCCACCTTTGATAGAATTTGATTTGTCTGCTACAATATCGACTCTTCGATATCCTTTCGGGAAAGAGTTGATAAGTTTCCAAACCAATTCTTCATATGTATTTAGTAGCTTGACTAACATTCTTATTGCTGCTATCAAATCGATTATGTACGCGGAATTGTTCCTCACATGGGAATTATCTTCATTTGGATGTACAAGTGTTACTTGAGCTTCTTCCAGCACGATGGATAAAAGTTTACTCTTTACTGTATCAGTTCACATTGTTCTTTATGATGGTGGTCACCTCTTATCCTTTCACGTTCTTCTTTTGACGCTCTAATCCTGGTTTCATTTTGAGTGCTGATGTCCTTGATACAACTGTAGGAAGTAAAACCAGTGTAGTGAACAATACACTCCCTTGGCATCTTAAACAAATGTTTTAGTTCATTATTCTACTCTAAAACAAAAAAGATATAACATTAGTGAAATGTGACACAATAATAGAATGTTTTCAGAATTCGAAAAGAACTTTCGAATCAACCAAAAAATACAAATAGAGGATGCAAGAAGTCTCTATTAAGTGTGCGACTTTTCGCTAAAAATAAGCTTTTTTACCCCCTGAAAACTAATTCTACCCCCCGTCATACATCCTCCAATCAGATTTTTGTCAGACTTTCATTCCAGTTCTCATTTTAAATATTTCTGTATAAAACTTTGAACGTAAATTGGAAGTTTTAACTGTTTTTAACTGTTTTTTATTAAAACTTAGGCTAATTTACCCCCTGAAAAGCAAAAATTTACCCCCGGTTGAAGGCATTCTATACGAATTTTATTTAGAATTTATTCCTTTTTGAAACACTTTCCAATGAATCTTCCAACTTAGTTGGGTAGTTTTGACCCTTTATATGGAAATTCGTTGTTTTTTCCTTGAAAATAGTCAAATTTACCCCCTGAAAAGGGATTTTTTTGTCTCAGATATGACTTTTTGCGTTAAATTTCCATTTAACTTTATCATATCTGTAATATGTTTATGTTTAAATGATGTTCAATGTTTAATGGCTTCATTTTAGCAGAAATGTGACAAAAAATCGGTCAAAAAAGGGAAAAATTCTGGATTTTTCACTGTTTTTTCTTGTATCAAGCCCCCAGATTTTTTTTCAAAATTTTTCTTTACTTCAAAATAAAAATATAGGGTATTAGAAACAATCATGGAAAATTTCAAGTAGTTTACGTCACTATATCCAAAGTTATGAGGAATTTTTTAAAGCTGCTATTTTAGATTTCCTTAAGAAACCCTCACAAAACGTTAAATTTTAGTTTTAGACCCCCTTAAACTAACCTCCACTATGAGCGATTGCCACCTCCCCGGGCCATTTACCATTCTGATTGTGAAAATATAAGGTTAATACTACTCAAAAACAGTAATGAAACCTTATTCACCTGGGCTACATGCGCGCACATTGCACGTGCATGCAATGCTTAATGGGCGTTCTGGAAGCCTCGTTAAAAAACAACAAACACACTAACAAATATATTGAGCTGGTACTATAATTCATGGAATTTCTTGACGAAGTCAAAAAGCAACAGAATCGTAATTTATTTCACAGCAGAAATTCCCAAGTTTACAAAATTATAATTAAGATATATATAATTAAGAAATAGAGAGTTAAAATGAAACGCTTGATTTCATTGAGAATTTGTTGAAATAAGACTGCAAGAAAATGAAGGTGGCAGATGAAGAGAAAATTGTTAGGTTCTTAGTAAATAAAGACTTTTGTTCAACTTACAATTTCGGCCGAATGTCCTTTGAACGTGTGGTAACATTTCCCTGTCTCCGCACTCCATAACTGAAAGCAGTTGTACAAAATACAATTAGTGAAATACACAAATATTACGTTGTTATTAAAGCAACTTGTTACACAAATGTTTATTTACTTATCAGACATACTTAAAGTAGGTGTGCTATAAACAGATATACCTAAAGTGGGTGTGCTATAAACAAACATACCTAAAGTAGGTGTGCTATAAACAAACATACTTAAAGTAGGTGTGCTATAAACAGACATACCTAAAGTAGGTGTGCTATAAACAGACATACTTAAAGTAGGTGTGCTATAAACAGACATACTTAAAGTAGGTGTGCTATAAACAGACATAATTAAAGTAGGTGTGCTATAAACAAACGTATATGAAAAAGTGTAACAAAGCAAATGATTACAATATAACTGTAAGAATTGAGTTTGACATGCAATCTTCAAGCGTTACCTTGCATGTTTTATCAAATGAACCAGTAGCTATTTTATCTCTAAAGGGAAAATATTTTTTATTGTTATTTTATATTATATACTTATATCGTAATCACAGCTCTCGTTTAACTCAACAAAATTAAAATGCCCCCACAGATGAAGAGCAAACAACATCTTCTGTTACCTGTTCTATATATTTAACATTCACAGATTGAAAAAATGCTCACATTTGGTCACATTTACCTGACTTCTTTGATATAAAGAGATGTCTTAAATGTGTCTTAATATTGTCCAACATGACTTCTAACAATCAATGTTGCAAAGCTCAACACCACCCAACCCTAACCAACATGACTTCTAACAATCAATGTTGCAAAGCTCAACACCACCCAACCCTAACCCACAACTAAGTGATCTTTGAATGATAAATGATATTATATACTCTGCCGTGAACAACAAAACAATTTTAGTGCGCGCGTGGTCGAAACTATTATTATTACTATTATTTTGAAAAAGTTGAATTTTTGTATTTAGTTGTATATGGGTATTTTTCATAGTATTTCTTCATTTTTTTCTAATAGCAGGGTCAAAAGTGTTTCGTCTTGAAGTAGCTGATTTGAAAAAAATAGCAGGGTCAAAAGTGTTTCGTCTTGAAGTAGCTGATTTGATTAAAATAGCAGGGTCAAAAGTGTTTCGTCTTGAAGTAGCTGATTTGATTAAAAATTATGTATTAATAAATAAATGATTAAGAAAATCTAAAAAATAATCTTTTGATTTATTTATTTAGGTATGATTGTGTCTGCCAACAACAACATCAAGGACAAATACATCCTGTGGGATAAATGATGGGACTATAAAGAAGGGACGAAATACTGAACCCAATTATACACAATGCACTCAAGGCCGCTACAGTTAATCCACTGTGCTCACTAACTTCTAAAAACTTTCGAAACTTTTTAACCGTTGACCACAAAAATTCTCACATGAATTGATTTCAATTTTAATTAGGATTTTACAAAAACAACTTTGAAGATAAGAAAACAATTAAAACCATGTGATTCTAAAGATGGGTTTTAATGGTTTGAAGGTGCTTTTTACAACTTTTTAAGCTAGAAATTACTGTCGTCAGAATCGTTTATTATAAGAATTCTATCCACTTCGACAGTTGTAAATTGCACAAGTAGCATAATGCCTCCATTTTTAGATATAAAGTATATATATATTATTTAATCAACTTTCTTAACAACTTTCGCAACAATTTATGATGTAGCTATTAAGTACCACTATTGAGCAAATATAAAAGGAAAATAAGTAAAACAACTCGATACCAATTTCAATGTTGAGTTATAATGAAAAGTTTTTAGTTAAAAGTTCAGCAATATATCCATATAATAAATATAATCTTTCTAAAACATTAAAGCACTGACCCATAAGGATTATTAAATGCCACTGCATAAACAACATTTCGGTGTCCTTCCAATGTATGAAGTTCTTCCCCTGATGCCGTGTCCCAAATCTTGCAAGTACGATCGTAACTGCCAGTGATGAATCTAAGGTAAGAAAACTCCATTTTGTTATATTTCACGCTCAACAAAGTCTGGTTTGGGTGTGTGTTAAAAGAACACATTTGTCCTAGCAATTGTATAGCTTCTCTCAGAGGAATCAACCCCACGTGTATGCGCGCGCTGATATTCAGATGAATGGCCTGTCTCCAGCTCCAAAAAACTGGAATCGCACTGTCTTGTAGGTCAAGGTCCTAAAGACCAAGGGCGAGACAACAGAAACCTCTGGAGGAGCTTAGGCCTTGTTTAGCTCTGGAGCGTCTGGTTCTTAGCAACCTAAGTCCAAGCCATGGGTAAATTGCTAGGTGGAACTCATCAGCTTTGGGCAGCAATATGTCTAGTAGTGGTATCACTAACAATATACCCAGTGTCTTGACTGCTGTAAATCGATCAGTTGGCACAAGGAAGGGCATACAGTTGTAAAATTTGAAATAAAGGCAAAAGTTTATTAGTCATTAGCAACGAAAGAGAACAAAGAACTTTTACTACTAGGTGATTTTAATGTTAATTACTTTGTGCCGAATGATCATAAAGAAATCAAAGACATTTTCACACTTAATGGGTTGTCTCAAGTCATAAACAAAGTTACTCGTTACGATTTACATCATAATACAGCATCATTAATTGACTTAATACTCGTAAAAAACAGTCTTTCAATCACAAAAAGTGATGTCATACCGATGTCAATTGGAGATCATGATATGGTTGGTTGTGCTTATAAAGTTAATGATAACAATTTCTCTCATAAACGTATTCATTGTAGAGATTACCGACGATACGACCCGAAGCAAATAATGAGAGATATTCGTGCATCAAATATAAATGAAATTGATCAACAGAACAATGTTAATGATGCTTGGTGTCATCTGAAAAAAATTTTGTACAATATTTTCCAAAAGCATGCACCACTTATTCAAAAAAGAGTGCGTGGAAAACCTTGTCCGTGGTTGTCAAATGAACTAAAAACAAAAATGAACAATCGTGATGCAGCCCTCAGGAAAATGAAACAAACGAAATTAATCTGTGACGTTAATGCATACAAAAAGAAACGGAATGAAGTCAACATCACATTGCGTGCAGCTAAAGCCAAATACTATAAAAATCTACTGAATGAAAACATTACAAAGGCTGATAAGTTCTGGAAAATTTTAAAAAAAGTTTTTCCTATCAAAAATAAGTCAACATGTAGCAAATCGTATAAAATTGATAGAAACTTGACATCAGAGAAATCGAAAATTGCAAATGGTTTCTGCGACTTTTATTCTACAATCGTTTCATACATCAAGAAACCTTTGTTTCCCCTTAATAATATCATCTGGAGAAGAAGTAAACCATCTGCAAGTCGTACTTTTAAATCTTTCAAGTTTCAATATATATCTGCTACTCGAATCAAAAGACACCTCAAGAAACTGCAGAGAAATAAATCGTGTGGATTAGACCTTCTTCCGTCAAACCTACTTAAAGACTCTGCAGACAAAATCACCTATGCTCTTACATACCTCATCAACCTCTCTCTCAATACTTCCGAGTTTCCAACAGACTGGAAAATTGCCATAGTTACCCCAGTTTATAAATCAGGATGCAAAGCTGATATTGAGAACTATCGACCTATCTCCATCCTAGCAGTCTTATCGAAAATAATGGAGCGTGAAGTTTATTTGCAGCTCAATGACTATCTTGAGGAGGGAAAACTCGTCTCTCAGTTTCAATTCGGTTTTCAAAAGGGAAAATCACCCGAACATGCTACTTTAACCCTAATCGACAACATTCGAAATTCTGTTGATTCTGGATTGCTAGTTGGTGCCTGCTTTATTGACCTTAGTAAGGCATTTGATACTATTGGACACAATAAATTAATTGAAAAGCTTGAATGTTATGGGGTACGTGATAAAGAGTTAGATTGGTTTAGAGATTATTTAATCGTCATATCTGTGTTTGTATGAATGGTACGCTATCTGAAAAGAAACCAGTATTCTCTGGTGTACCACTAGGTTCCATTCTAGGACCACTGTTATTCATTATTTTCTTTAATGATATAACTGACAACCTGACCCACTCAAAAATCATGAAATATGCCGACGATACTGTTATCATTTGTGAAAGCAAAATCCTTGATGGTGTAGAAAGATTTTTAAATGTACCTACATGTATGGTTTAATGAAAACAAATTATTACTAAACCTTAAACCAGGAAAAACAGAAGTTCTATTATTTGGCACTTCTAAAAGAATTAGCAATCAAACCAGAGAGATTGAAGTGAAGATCATGGACCAAAAGATCAACGTGACTCAACATTACAAATATTTCGGTACACGATTTTTTTTTTATAAGCAACTTAGGATTTGGGGTAGAACTCATGTTGCTTAAATTTTATGCCGAAATTGGTACTCAAGTTGCTTAACTGGTTTGTTATTTTTCAAAATAGGTTACAAACAAAATTCGATTCATAGGTGAGAAAACGTCAATCAACAAGACAGACATTCTAAATAAAGAAAATAACAATGCAATGTCCTCACTTGGTGTATACGCATATGTAGTTAAAATACACACATACAAGGCAAAGTTATTTCTATTGAAGAAAGTGGCTATGATTAGTATAAATATTTTTCACCAGTTGCTTAATGTAATAAAAGTTCAGTAGTGGAGTTGCTTAGTTTTTTGCTGAACTCGAGTACTGTTGCTTATAAAGCAGTTGCTAATAAAAAAAAAATTGTGTATTCAAACAACTCAAACAAGACATCTAACATCATTCAAACGCAGATCATGGTATCTGGTCGGTGTTGGTCGTCAACAGAATACTAGCAAGTTAATTGATTTTGGAAAACGTCGAGCTGTTGTTTCGTTCATGTTCTTCTCGGAAAAATGGAACCGCCTCTCGATAACTACTTTATTATGTCAAATGTGAGGATCACCACGAGAAACACAGGTTTACTAGTTCGCCTGCCAAAAGTCAGGCTTGAATATGGCCGACGTTCCATATGGTACATGGGTGCCAAAATTTTCAATGAACTTCCTACCAACATTAGAAAAAAATATAAAGATACAAATTTTAAAATTATTCTAAAAAAACACAACTTTTAATTTTAACTTTCAAATTAACTTTTAATTTTTACTAACCTTTAAAATTCTGACGTATTTTCATTTTTCATTTTCATTTTTCACTTTCATTCATCGTTCACGCAAACTTCGTTTTAATTGTTTCTTTCTTTTTAGTGCCTATTCGATGTCGTGCGATTTCGTAGTGCCTATGTTTTCTTAATTTCTATTAGCCTCACATTTACATTGTTTCCTATTTTCTTTTTCATTTTCTTTTTTAACTTAATATTTTAATATTTTTACTATTTAATTGTAACAAACAGGACGCGTGTTGATAACAGTATTTGTATATATTTCTCAATTGTACATATATTGAAACGTTTTCATCCTGTATAAATATTCGTAATAAATAAATAAGTGAAGTCAGAGTCCTCTTAGCTGAAAAGTGGATTGAAAATGTATTTGATGTGAAGCGTGTATCAGACCATATCATGGTTATCAAAGTGACAGTGGATAAGTGTTGTGCTGTGCGCTATGCTCCACAAGTATTAACATGAAGTTAAACTCTTTCTACAAGAATTGGTGACTATGAGATCCTGTTGTAGACTTCAATGCACACGTCGGTGCTGGCACTGGTGGTTAGAAGGGGTTTGGATGGTGCTAGAGAAGTCAGAAAGCAGAAGGGGGAACGATCTTGGAATTTGCAGTGGCTAATAATTTTGAAGGATCTGCCTTTAGCATTCGTTGATCTTGAAAAAGACTTTGATAGAGTACCTCAACGTGTCTTATGGTGGGCGATGCAGGTAGTTGGAACTATTGAGTTGATTCTGAAACTTGTTCCACTATGTATGGTGGAGCAAGAAGTCAAAGGTGCTGGAGGTGCTCTCTAGGAATTTCGTGTTGGGAGAAGCTACACAAAGATGACATAGTAAAAAAGTCAATATGGCAAAGACAAAGGCCATGATCTCAAGGAACAATCTAAACACACAAGGTGCACTTCTCTGGAGGCCTACAGACAAGAGATCGAAAGGCAACCAAGATAATCCTGAAGAAGAACTATACATGCTGACCTGATGAAATAGGATGTCAATGAAGAATCGACTCAAGATAGTGTGTAGTAGGGAACCTTACTGAGAACAGCAAGATAGTATAGTAGCAAACCTTACTGAGAACAGCAAGTCATAGACATGTCTGAAGTGTCAAATGACTTTAAAAGGATATGGTGATGATGATATTAAACTTTTTTATAAAATCTGCACATCAAAAGAAAATTTCTTAGTAGAAACTCACCCGGAGCCAGACTTGTTAAATGCAACGTTTGTGAGAGGAAGAATGTGTGCTCGCAATACCTAAACATTCAAAACATTTAGAGTAATTCTGTATGAATCAGGGAATACTTTGAATTTGTAACCCACTATCTCAGATTTCCTTGAATCATTTTTTAATCAAACTTTGATTCTTTAGATATTCACAAATAAAATACTTACAAAATTCAAAATGGCCCCCAAGCATCAATATGAGTTATTTAGAGCTCATTATTCAACTTGCGATATTATGGAAACGAATAGAAGTTGGGTACTGATATTTTGCATTTTTTCTTGTTTTAATGAGTGGGTGGGTTACATTACTGTCCCTGATTTATATATAATTACCCGTTAGCAAAAACACCTGATATTCATCATGTAAAATTTAAAACATAATGATACTGTAAACGAATTTGTTAATTAAAAATTAATTAAATCGATAATTTATTCAAATGCAAAAACGTACTTTGAACAAAAAAAAACTTTCGGTTCCAGCAGCAGCATGTTTTTCCTGAAGTTCTCGGAAAATGTTAAAGAAATTCATTTAGTATGTTTGTTTGTTTGTTGTCGCCAATCACTCCCTGGTCAACGACTGGACCGATTGGAACCAAATTTTCAGGGTGTGATTGTGATGCCCCCGGGATGGTTTTTAGCCAAAGAAATTTTTTTTTGACAAGTTTATACATACATACAGAATTCCTCAATTATCATGTTATTGTTAACGTCTGTAGAACAGTTTATTGCTTATATATATATATATATATCATAAAACTTAGTTATCATAATATTTATCCAAATATAAAGTTTTGAGAGACACAAGACAAAGTTCAATTGGTATGATTTAAAAATGGTAACCAGTGACCAGTGTCACATCCTGCGGTTTCATAAAATAAATATTTCCATTGACAGAAACATTTTCAGTTATATAGCTTTTGAAAGGATACTCAAAATTAAGTTGCGAACTTGGGGCATTTTAGAATTTGTTATTAAAGGTTCCCTGTTTACTAGCTCTTCAACGATCGCGTCAACATCAGAACTGAATAGAAAACAACAAAAACATTATTGATGTTTCTAGAATAACAAATGAAAAAGAACATACTCAGCTGTTAGTTCCAGCAAGTCAATTGATTTTGTTTTCATTACCTTTGCCTGTTCGTACTCTAAAATTATACCTAAATAAAGAAAAGATACAATATTATTAAGGTTTGACACAGATATAGGTGGAAAGTAAGCAAAACGTTTGTACTAACACTAGAAAGTTTACACATCATATTTTTATCTCCTATTCAATCATCTTTGGCATTTTTTAAATTTCTTATACAGTGCTTCCGTAATTGCCCGTACCCCGTTTACCTCGTCTTGCAAAAATATCACATCAAAAATGTTTTAAAGCCTTTGTAAAAACTGAAAACCAAATTATCACCACTGTGTTGCGCGTTTACAACCACTCCCATTCAAAACATTACAAGCTCTGGTTTCCCCACATGTACAATGTGCCAAGACATTAATAAAGCTGTCTTTTGTTTTGTTGTTGTCTTATGCTAAATGCCATTTTATATGCCTATGTATATTTTAGTCCTGCGCTTAAAATCTGCCCACATTGATGGGTTTGTACACATTTTTCATTATTTTTTTCATAAGGTTTTATGTGTGTATAGCGTTTTTATTTCTTGTTACCCATTTATGAACTATGCAAAGAGAGCTCTTTATGCTGGATGTCTTCGTTGCCGGTCTTTCAGACTTACTTAAAGAGAAATTTCATGTGGTATAACAATAGTACAGAGAGACTCCATGATCATTTTCAGTGATCATGCACGTTTCGAGTCAAAGTTTATCAAGATCAGTGATCATCCTTAAACTCCTCTGAAAACAGGCAAAGGGCGATGTTACACTCAAAACTTTGTCGTAAAATAACACTCGTTTTTAAAGAAGTTTACCTGGCGGATAATAACGCAGCAGAAACCGACGAAGTTTCATAATTTAATATTACTAGGAAGTATCTATGTCCTTGTGGTGTTGATCTCCAGTCGTTCGGGCTGAAATTCAAGTTCTGATTTGTGAATTTGTGTCCTGTTTCATTGACCTGAAATACCCAGCAGGATAAACTAAAAGTTATAAAGGCGGGGGTTTTCTTCAATTATTCATGCCTGCGGAGCATACTTAATCTTCAGATGACAAAATCTTTGTTAACCTCCACAATAAAAAACAGAATAACACATCATTTACACTTTTGGGAACGCGCGTGAAGTGACAACAAAAATAGCGACAAAATTATGTTTTATTAAAATTGAAGGTCTTCGATTTAAATTTTTTTATATAAACCAGTTTTAGACATGCTTTTCTAGTGTTTAAGAAATAAAGTTCAAAAGATTCCTGTCTTTTTGACTTCAAGTTAGTTTCAGGCAAGTCATTAAATGACATAAATATCGAATCTAAGCTCTCGCGATAATTTTATTTTTCGAATTTTCGCGACTATTTAATTCCCACGACTATTTCTTCTTTGAATTTAGGTGCCTTATCCCCATTAATTTCATGAAAAATCTACCAAATATCAAAAATCAGAATTTGATGTCTAATTGAGTTTATTTATCGTAGAATTCAATGGTATAATTACTTTTTTTGATAAACTTGTACTTTTTTTGTTATTGACATTTATTTGTCAGAAGGTGTATAAAATAATTTGGAATCTTCCACTGCAGACATTTTTTATTTGCTGTTGCAGGGCCGTAACAACTTGAAAATTTTGGGGGGCCAAACAATTTCCAGTTGGAAACTTAGGAAAAATATTTAGGGTAAGGGAGTGGAAAAACCACCATGGTTGGCCGACGAAGAAAATGCCTCCCCCCCCCCCCCCGGTTGTTACGGCCATGTGTTGGTTGCCTCTTCTTCTATTTTCTATTTCACGAATATCCGTGTTGTGGTGATTTAAAGTCAATAACTTTGACAACTTTGTTTCTATTTTCATGTTTTCTAATGTTGATTTTTGGTATGAGCTTGAACTTAGCATACCTGCCAACGCTCCAGATTTCGGCGGGAGACTCCCGATTTTTACACTATTCTTTTTCTCCCGCCTGATTAAACAAAATACTTTCAAATCTCCCGATTTTGATAATTTTTTCCACACAAGAAAAAAAAACAAATAATAATTATATACTATAATATTTTTATTGTGAATTTGGTTGAAATATCCTAGAGTAAATTGCCTAAAATATTATAAAAAATAGTGCGGCTTAAATCACATTTCAGACCATTTGCTTGGGTAAAAACCAAAAGCTTTCAGCGCCCCTCCCCCCAAATCCAAGGACGCCGCACGGGATACAGTTGGTACGGTTTCCGCCGTACCAGATTTTTTCCCGTGAGTAGGAAAGTTTAAACTTAAAATAATAACGCGTTTTTTTACATCTTTTGCAGCCCTTCGTATCTAGTGTGTTCTTTATAAAAGGCTTTCTTTATAAAAAGAGGATTTTGATGGCAGTTCAAATCATTAAAATAATTGGAAGATAGATATCCTTTATCTTGATTATAATGAAAATGATACAGAAATTTTACAATTTATATGAAAAAAGATAATGGAAAATTACTATTCTCTGCACTTAGGATAGGTTCATTTCAAAAGAAAATTCCGGGCTACACCCCTGGATCCTGCTGGGAGGCTTACAGACTCCCAGCTGAATTTTAACTCGCTTGGCTCGTTTTTGCTCGCTGCGCTCGCCTATAAATCCACTCCGGCGTCCCTGAAACCCCCAGTTCCAAATTGAGCAAATTCCACCTCGTGGTTAAGCTTCCTACTTTAAACTCCCCCTTTCAAAATTCAATATGTTGGCATATCTGTCTTAGTTACTGCTAAATGTATATAACATGTATCTTTTCTCGTCCATAAGTAAAAAATAAGCAATTATGGTAAACAAAAAGAACAAAGTTCGATCTAGGAAAAGAAGATTTCGAGAGAACAAGTTCACTTCCTTTTCCTCGACTGCCCCCTATTAGCTATGCTAAAACCCTACCAGATCAAACAGGCTTGAGAAGCTCTAAGAAAATTAAAACAACTGTTGTGGTAGAGGATGATGATGATTCGAGATCTTTTTTTCTTTTTTATTCACTTTTTACAGTTGAAAACCAACTTCGAAAAATATGGTTTAGCGTTAACTTTAGAACACGATGAAACAATGCGTAAGGGGTTCTCACGAATGATGAAAATTATTTGCAAAAAGTGTGGTTTTATGAACAAATGGCTGTAAATTCAGCTGTAGTTGTGTACAATGATGGATTTCCGGCACCGAAAGCAGTTTTTACAGCGATGAGCTTTTTACCGGGTCGCTACTTTGCTATTGGTGCTCGGAATATAAATGATTCGCGATTGAAGAACATGGATAGAAAATCATTAGATTTGACTAAAAAACGTAGAAAGACATCAGAGATCAATCAGAAGAGGATTTAATGACACTGAAAAAGATAAAGAAGGTGGTGAAACTTATTGTGCTGGAAAGTTTTAGATGATTTTTCATGTATTTTTACTGCTTTACATTTTTAAAAGTGTTTTTAATAGAAATATGTTTTTGACATAAAAGCCGATCTTAGAACAAAGATATTTTGAGAACCGTTTGGGCTTTTTACTTGATATTTTTAGGACTTTTTAAATATAATGTCTTTAAGTGCTGGTAGTAAATTCATCATTCATTGATGAACACAAAGTTTACTGTGACCTTTTTTCCACGGTATTTTTTGACAAAAAGTTTTCCGCTTTGGCTTGTGTGCCCGCCATCTATGAAAAAAATTAAACTTATGCAAAAGTTTTACTAGGGGCTATAGATACATATATTTAACTAGACTGTGCCTAATTTCAGAACAAAACATGAAAATACATTGGCAGGCGACAGTTTGGAAGAAGAAGAAGATAGCGCGAATCAACCGGAAGAATCACTGCCAGTCATCAATATATTTGAGATTCTCTCCAGGTCACCTTTTTTGGACGCGAGCGATGGTGAAGAGGACGAATAAGAGTTATTTTTATAAAAAGAAGAAAAATGTTTTCTTTTACCAAAACTGTTATTTTTTATATTCCATTTCTGATACAGATTTCTTATAATAATAATAATACAGAGGCAGGGTTTAGGGGAATATTTAGTACGATATAATTTACGTAAAAGGTCTATCTAAATTTATTCTTTAAACAAATCAAACGCATTTCTAAGAACTTTGCCTGTTTCCTCGATTGGAGGAAAACCTCCAGTTCACTTATATCTGAGAGAAGAAGCGCTGGAGACGAGTTTGCGAATGCTCTGATAACTGGAACATTCAATAACTCGAACCTTGGTCCCTTGGAATTTCGAGTTATCGGGGGTGCACTGTATTTTCTTATATCTTTAATTGAACAGCTCTTTGCATGTTATTAAGCGACATTAAAAAACGAGAGAAAAATTGAATTTCGCAGATAAGGCCAAAGTCGCGAAAATTTTTTCTGTTAAGGTAGTTAGTTTAAAGATTTTCCGCCCCTCAGCACCCACCATGGAGGTGTCACTAAATCGTGTGGACTCCTTTGTATTTAAAATTTGAGCAGTGGTAAAATCTAAACCCTGTATCCGCCCCTGCTCCGGGCTTCATTATAATGCTTTTGAGCGTTCTAGAAGCCTCGTTAACAAACAAAAAAACAAAGACCCTAACTCAGATTTTTAGTATGTTTTAGTACATGGTTCAAACTATCCTAACGATCTTGTCTTTAAATAATCGTAGTTTTGGATTTGAAAATCACCGGACGGTTTCTATTCTCTCTCCTTTGTCAAAACTATTTTTTTTTTTTATTCATCCACAGTTCACTGTGGTGACATGATATACATCATGTTTTCTCCTAGCTATGTATACTCAGCGAATTGCTGCTTCTACTGAGGGATAAAGTATACCCATTCGACAATTTGTCTACCAAATTTCCCTCACAAGGCTTTGGTTAACCCGTGGTAGGTTTCTTAGGCACTTCCCAAAGGTGCCGCGCTCTCAGGTAATTCTCGTCTTGAACAATTTTTTTTTGCATCAAGCGAGATTCGAACCTGTGCCGTTGCGGTAAGAAACATAATAGTAGGGGCCCAAATGTCATCCCGTTACATGAAACGTGTTACAAGCAAACCTTTTGTTTGGGGATGTAGCTCATGGAAAGAAGGTGCAAAAAAATCCATGGTTATATTTTTGTACCCTCCCTGGTCACGTGGTATGACGTCATCAATACGCCCAGCCAAGAAAGATTTGATGTCAGAAAAAGGCAGATACCTTGGTGTCGTTTGAAAGAGCATTTAAAACCGAGTCAAAATCATATAGAAACCGTATGCTCAAAATCGATTGCAAAAAAGATATAGGGCTTTAAAGATTTAGGAAACCAGGGGTAAACATAAAAACTTGTCATCGATTTTGCAGGGTTGAAATAAAGAAAAGGTACAAATTGTGGTTCTGTTCATCATAAAATCAATCACAATTATTATGAATAAGATTTGGTGAGAAAATAACTATAATTACAATACTTAACTATTAAACGTGGGGGTAAGTTTTTGCTATTTTACCCCCTGGAAATGTAAAAAAGTCTATATTTCGATGTATTTTCTCGAGAAATGCATAAAACCTACCTCTTCTGGTAAAATGTGATTAGACTATTCCACAATACACGATTTTATGTACATGATTCACTATTTTCAGAACTATTGATGAACCCGGTGGTAAAATATGAGTTTTACACCCCCAGAAATTAGAAAACGATTTCAAGATATTTGGTCAAATAATTTCCACTTCATATTAAAAATGGAATCCATATTTGCACAAGCATGTTCGTGAGAACAAAAGATATATATATATATATATATATTTACTCCTTTTAATCCCTAAGATCCTTTGGGAATAATATGTAATCACAAAGGTAATAAATATATCTCACGGCGACGACACTTTTCTCCACAACAACGTAAACATTCCTGTGTAATAATGTCACAGAATTCATTAGTTAAATCAGGCTGGACATCATTAGTTTATACAGTGTAAAATAGTTTTTCAGAAAGAAATAGGAAAAGGAAGAAAGTTATAGTCTTTACAAAATGTATTGTTTGTCAGGAAGTTGACCAGAAAAACGGGTAAGGCTTTTCCATTTACAATAGAGAAATTAATGAAAGCAACAATCTTGTGAATTATAAATACTATCTGAAGCAGCTGCTTCAGGACAATGTCTCTAACATCACCTTTACCCGACCAATGGCGCGAAATGAATCAAAACGAGTCTGTACCAAAAGGAATCCTTCAGATGCTGTTGATCAACAACTAAACACTAAGACAGATGAATACTCCATTTTTGAAAGTAGTAAACTGGTGCGGCATGAAATTATGAAGGACGATGAATGGAAATTTACAGGCAACTTTGATGGATTTGCAGTACCAAAATCACTACGATGCTTGATAAGTGGATCATAGCTGGTGGGACCCATCTAAACTAGCGCAATTTCGAGAAAGTTGACGTGACTGTGTACAACATCTGCCAGACTATTATAAAATCTACAAAAAAAAAACAGGTAGGTTAATTACATATCCGTTGACCTCTCGAACACCATTTTCAAGTCGAGGTTACATTCAGAGGCACCTTTTTCAGTCGGGCTTGATCTGCATGTTCATAAAGAGAAAAGAAGCAAAAAGATGATCAACTGCTTGTCTGAGTTAGGCCTTTCAATTGACTATGACAAAATAATAAAGATCGAGACTGAAATTGCTAATACTGTGACCAATGCGATTAGTGAAAACAACGGAGTGTATGTTCCTCCGACCACCATAAAAGGAAAACCAATCCACTTTGCGATCAACAACACGGACTTCCACAATGACACACCAGACGGAAAGTCTCAGTTCCATGGTACAGGGCAAATAGTATTTCAAAAGAAGGATGCAAACAGCAGCACACCAGTAAGATTGGAGTTCGCACGACACAATAAGTACAAGCACAATCCATTCACAAACCACAACCAACCACACCCACAAAC
The DNA here is from genome assembly GCA_963930725.1 of Candelabrum cocksii. Taxonomy (NCBI): domain Eukaryota; kingdom Metazoa; phylum Cnidaria; class Hydrozoa; order Anthoathecata; family Candelabridae; genus Candelabrum; species Candelabrum cocksii. Next base: position 814,145 of record OZ005670.1, on the reverse strand, counting down.
CTTCTCTTCCACCTGAGTTCAAAAGACAAAGCAGATTCAATCATGTAAGGTAGGTTGACTAACCATAATTCACAACTAAAACTATTAAGAAAAGTTTCATGACTTTCATGAATAAGAAAAATAAATTATTGCATCTCCGTCAAATGGCAGATTTTGCACCACAAGGGGTTTATGGGGAAATTAAGTAATTTTCTATTTCTATACTCAGGATTTTGCTGAAGCATTCATTAAAAGATTTTTGTGGATTGCTACCTGTGTGGTGTGGATTCACCTACTTTACGGGGAGAAAGTTTCGAGTTTTCGCGTTTTTTGGTCGTTTTCGCAAAAGTAAGTTCTCGCAAAAAAAACTGACATGCGGATTCGCGAAAGTTTGTCCAACGCGAAATGGCCTAGGAAGCCGATTCGCGGAAGTTAAATTGAAGAAAAATACCTCAAATTTCATGTTTTTCACGTTTTTTTCTTTTGACAGGACATGTATATCCGTCTAATAAATCATCTGCGGATTTTTTCTGCGCCACCGCTTTGAGCATATCACAAATATCATCATTTGGTCGATTCTTCTTGGGAGCTGACTGCTTCTTTATTTATTTGTACAAGTTCCGGAAGCGCTTCAGTGATGAAAGAACCTTAACCAATTGAAGGTAACATGGCAAATAATTTTCTTACTACAAAGAAAAATTTATGTTTGATGTAAACAAATCTCTGTTTTATTTTATTCGAAAATCGCGAAAGTTTATCCCACCCGAAATACGCATTTCCAGTTGAACGCGAAATATTATTTTACGCGAAATAGATTTAATCGAGTGATTTGCGAAAGTAAATCCCTAAAATTTCGCGTTTTTTTCTCTCGCGAAACTTTCTCCCCGTAAAGTAGTCTTTGACCGATATATTTATGGGTCGTTGAAATCCAAGACACGACGTCACCAAACTTCGGGAATTGAAGTGCGCTACAACGTAGGAGACAAAACAAACTTATTCAACACAACCATGAAAACCTTTTTTATCGTACATTGACACAAAGCAAGAGTTGACGATATATCTTGTCACCAAGACAATCGATAGGTTTTTGGAGATCGGTGTTCTATTTGTGGTAACATACGGCACTAAATCTGCAACGAATATTGTTAACTTGGCAACCGACATACAGGTCCATGACCACAAGGAACCTGACACCCTTCCTGTATTGCATGCTATTGAAGTTGCCGATCAGCAAATGTATCATCTACTTACCCGACACAGATGTTTTCTCCTTCTACTCATTTATTACTTACTCATCTATCGCTACCATCAGTTACAAAGTTCAAAACTGGACGAGGTGTCGACATAAGGATGATTAACATTGGCACTTGCTTTGAAACTATCGGGCCTCTCAAATCATCAGCAATTCTTGGTTTTCACACATTTACAGGCTGTGATCAAACCGGTAAATTCTGTAGAAGGTCAAAATCTGCTTGGTGGAAGTTGTCTATGAGAAGCACTAAGAAGACGTTGGCATTGAATTCTCCAGGGTCATCTACGTCACCCCCTTCTCTTGAAGTGCTGAAAGCTTTGGAATATTTTGTTGTGCAGTCATATGGTAGTAACAACTGTCCAAAACGCATTACCACAATACCCCAATTGTAATGGCATCTGTTCCCAAAGTTTCAAACAGAATCAAACAAGCTTCCTCCAACTATGTTAGCTCTGAAGTATAAAAGATTTTGTTTTCATTACATTACCATAGTGCTAAAGCGATCTCACGAGCCTCTGCAAAATCTACCTTTGTATAGGAACGAATTGATTATGCATTAGTCCCTATCATGACCGTCAGCTTGCCAGCCCCAATTGCATTAATTGAACTCAGTGTATGCAGATGCAAATCAAAATGTACGACAAATAGATGTAGATATCTTAAGAATAATTTTGCTTGTACAGACATGTGCAAATGTACAAAGTCCGAAAATACTGGAGATTGAAATAGTGATGTAGAGATAGATCATGAAGAGGATGACTGATTTCTAAATACTTTAACCGCTGAACTTTCAAATACAGCGAAATACAGACTTTTTACATTTTCAAGGGGTAAAATGGCAATAACTTACCCACACCTCTAATAGTTAGGTATTGTAATTAAAGTTATTTTATTATCAAATCTTATTCATAATAATTCTGATTGATTATGCGGTGAACAGAACCACAATTTTTACCTTTTCTTAATTTCAACTTTTAAAAATCGATGACAAGTTTTTAATGTTTACCCCCTGGTTTTGTAAATCTTTAAAGCCCTATATCTCTTTTGCAATCGATTTTGAGCATACGGTTTTTATATGATTGCGACACCAAGGTATTTGCCTTTTTCTTACATCAAATCTTTCTTGGCTGGGTGTATTGATGACGTCATACCACGTGACCAGGAAGGGTACAAAAATGTAACCATGGATTTTTTGCACCCTCTTTCCATGAGCTACATCCCCAAACAAAAAGTTTGCTTGTAACATGTTTCATGTAACGGGAAGCTTTTTTGCTACATTTAGGCCCTCACTATAAGCTTCGACCACTAGACCACGCGCGCCCAAAACTATTAAATCACAATATTACATGAGTCTAATGATCCTTAAGCTTATTTTTGTTTGCTTAGTAAAAAGTAATAAGAATTTAATGACATATCGCACATTACAAATGCAAAATAACTAGCTAGTTAGTAAGTAACTAGCAAAATAACTAGCTAGTACCATTACTAGCTAGCTAGTAATACTTTAATCACAGCGAAAGAGAGTCAATAACACATTTGCTTTGGCGCGAGATTCTGCAGTTTTGCCAATCCCGTTTCAAGATCTAAACTACACTCAGTGTTATAGTACTATCTCATTTTGTTTTTGTTAATTTGATTTTCATTAAGTCTATAAACTATTGTACTTTTGGCACGTTTAAATGTAAACGAAAAGCTCCAATAAGATTACAACTACAATGGAAGGTTTGCATTACAATTAGGTACGGCCAACTCCTGTGATTATATTGTTTTTTTAAACTTTTACCAGATTTTTGGTTTTAGTGTGAATTATAAGGAGTTAAGAAAACCTTGGTGTGATTACTGGATACAATAATATTTCTTATGCTATGGAATGCTAAAATGTCTCTCCGCATAAAGTCAACCTGAGGTTAATAAACAAGTCTTTAATTATTATACTATGTATTTCTACGTGTAACTTTCCTTCCTAGGCTCTATTATTCACTTTTTCACTCATAACTACTTCTCCACCTCCACTCTAATGACTGGTAACCTCTTTGACTAGCTGACATAAGACAATTACGGACTTAATTTCTATATTTATTAACATATATACTTTTATTTAAACTTATTTAAGCGTTGTGTTAAACATTTTATCATGAAAAAAAGAAGAAGAAAGGATATATATATATATATATATATATATATTTTTTTTTTTGATTTATGGCACAGTTCTACTTTTTCTTTAATCTATGGCATATTATAGTTTGCCGAAGATGGAAATGATTAGACTTTGAGTATTTTATTTGAGTATTTAATTTGTTTTCTATGAAATTTCTCTCCCTAAATATAAATTTCTCATCCAACATGAGCACTGTTTATGAGAACCAAATTTTTACAATCAACATAATGAATGCATTATTTTTGTATATATGTACATAGTACGTATAAATGCAACAAAAATCAGTAAAAATAAAAATGTGCGTGTGCACAATCAAATAAGAGTATTTTATAGATTTTTCTTTTAAATAAATATATATAAAATGTAATAGTATGTAGGTATATATATATATCAAAATGTTCCTTGAAAATTGTTTAAAACTATATTTTTATATATATATATATATATATATATATATATATATATATATATATATATATATATATATGTTTAAATAATTTGTTTTATAGAAAGATAATCAAAACTTGTAAATCTACTTGCAAAATGGTATGTATTTATCATTGGAATCTCAAATCGAATTCATGTGTAGAAATTGATAATTATTTATTTAACCACAATAACTTTATAATTTCATAACAGCGGGTATGCGGGTATGCGGGTCGTATAACATCTTTGACCTCATGGATATAAGCACCCGTGCCTTTTATGCACTGCTGCCACAGAGTTTAAAATGCAAAGTTGGTATTTTTGTGTGGTTTAACTCACCACTGTTTTCCCTCTCACTGGGGTTGGCGTTAGGAAGGGCATCCAGCTGTAAAAAACATCTGCTCCAATGAATCATCAAATGATTAAACCTACAAAATTGTGGGGAATATCATCTGTTGAAACCCCGTCTAACCCATGCTAGCATGGAAAATAGACGTGAAAAATGTAAATGATGATGATGATGATGATGAGCCCCTGAGATTAATGGCAACATATTTTGAAATACTTACAATAAATTGTTAAGGTTTTGCAGAGCAAAAATATGAGAAAAATTAAGCTGTGAGAAAAATGTGGCTTTAACTAACTGGCACTTTGAGTTAATTGTATTGTGGAAATAGTAGAATATCAGGAAAATTATGAATCACATAACTATTTTCAAACAAATCAAATCAGAATTTTAACACTAGTATAAAATGCCATGGCCATGATGTGATCATATGTGATATAGAACGCCATGGTAATGACGCATATTTTTGCTAGCGCATCAACTTAACAGGTAGGAAATACAACAGGTTATTAGCAGGATGTCATTAAGTGATAATTGAACATCCCGGAAGTTGGAGCGAAGTTATTGAAGATTACAAAATTTTGTCTCAGTTTGTTTAACTATATTTCACGACTCGAGTTCCCCTGAAATTGTGTAAGGAAGTGACGCACCAGAAAAAAACAATAGTGTTTCAGTCAAATTGATTATATTACCTGATTCAAGGGAAAATTTTTGTAATTAAATTACAAACAATCACTTGTGTTAAAGCATAACCTTTATCAAAGAACCAATGTCGTCAAACTAAAGCACCATAAATCCACAATTTATTGAAATTTTGTTGCCAAAGTTACTTTTGCAACCCTATGTCTGACCCTGTCCTTAAAGAATTAAAATGCCTATTTTGGTGAAGTGGTTTGGTAAGCAAATATATCTCTTTTAACCTTCTTTTCTTTGGAAACACCCCTTTTGACACGCTCCCAAAATACCAACATAAAGTCATATATAGCTGTGATGCTTCATCTTACTGGTATTAGGAATATATACATTAGAGGACTTTTCTTTTTTAGTGGCAATTCATCTTCCTGTTCAGTCGGCAGGGAAAGGTTCGACTTCAGAAGTGGTATACAACCTTTCCTCTGAAGGAAAAGAAGAAGATTGTTAGAGATCTTCTAACGACTATATTAGCACGAAAACCAAAAATGTGTAGCTTTTTAGAGTACAAGGACATGAAAATCTGTTATAAAAGGTATCACAATATTTAGTTTTAAACCATAAAACGTGATTCTTTTTCACTCTAAGGACTCTAATTTTACTATGGAAATAGTAGAATATCAGGAAAATTTAGAACATTTTACTGTATAACAAAATTGCTGAACAATCATATTGTCTGTCACCTTTTTCAGATACGCAAGTTTGTATTTCGTTGTTGGAATTGAACCAAATGACAATGAATTGATAACCTTGGAAATTATTCACCGTTATGTTGAGCTTCTGGACAAGTATTTTGGAAATGTATGTTTTAACATGGGTTTGTTAACATTAAAAATAAAAGTATTTCAGAGTTTATTTTTAATGTTTTTCAGGCATACATAATGTTTAAATATTTCAAGTATATATATAATGTGGTATTTTTCTTTTGTTTTTATGAAGGTTTGTGAACTGGACATCATCTTCAACTATGAAAAGGTAAACTCCCATCATAACAACTTGTCAAAAACAGCTAAAAGTGTTTGTGTTTTAAGTGAATACTAAAATGTGGCGTGTTTTTTTGGTGTGCCAGGATGTACACAAATATCCCGATAAAAGTAGCAAAGAATACAAAAACTTGGTCTTTTTACAAACAAGATTTAAATTAAAGATTTAAATGCCATAAGCCAGAATGAACATAACTCTCTTCCATTTCCATAAAACCTCGATCACGTAAATCTCTCTTCCACAAAAACAACTGAATAGAACATGGGTTTTTACATAAAAAAAACAACAACAAGATTAATGAAGATCCACAGCACATCTGCACTTAATTGCATCATTTCGTTATTCTCTTGTTTTCCTAATGGCTGGGTTAGACAATACCTATATAAGCAATTTATTTCAGGCTTACTTCATGCTTGATGAGCTGATGTTGGGTGGTGAGATTCAGGAAACAAGCAAGAAGAAAGTTCTAGCTGCTGTGCAAGCCCAAGATTGCTTACAAGAGGTGAATCTTTGCGAAAAAAACTCTTTAGTATTAAGACCAATTAAATAATTGAGGATTGAGAGATTCCATTGATGTTTCATTACTCTTAGGGATTTAAACGCTTCTTACATTCAACTGCTATCTTTCCAATATTTGGCTGCTTCACTAATATTTTTATTCCTCTGGATCAGTTTCTCGCTAACCCCAACTAATTTCTACCACCTCTAGATAGAAATGACCTTATTCACGGCAGGACTTGCTTAGTCGCGTTAATGAATCTTTAGGATAGCGAGATCAAACAGGCGTTAGAACAAATGGGCTTAATGTGACCAAAGACACGAAAATGAGTGAATGATATATCATATAATTGTATTTTTTGTTGTCATATTTTGCAATCTGCTATGAATTGTGGGATATATATATATTTGAGATAATATATTTGTATATTTCGTATGTAGTTTATTTTCGTCAGCTAATGATTTGTATGTTTAGAGAAAATAATCAAATTACTTGAATATACGTTTCAAATACATTGAATATTTAGTTCTTTTCGGTTATTTTTTTTAAGTTTTTATAATTTTAAAAAGAATGTTATCAATATGGTGACGCAAATATTTTTATTTTGTTTGTTTTTTATATAAAGGAAAAATTTATGTTTACACGGCAATTATTGAACAACATTATCATTGCTTTTGTTAAACCATTGTAGAGATTGTGAGAGATAATATCATTAAATATTGCATATATTGTCACGGTTATTAACTAAGTTGTTGTCACGGTTATTAACTAAGTTGTTCTCTGTTTGCTTGTTTTTGTATGGACAATGCTCGAGCAATCTTTCTTGTGCCAGAAGGCAAATTATTTGTTAACAACGAAGTAAATTAAGTTGTACTATTGGTTTAGTATGATATAACAATGAATTTGTTTAAAGTGGAACGATACAACGAGTTGAAAGAGGTAGGGTGCTTCCTTAACAAGTTTATAATCTGTATTCTATTTTGTACTATTAGTAGAAATTGTTTTTATCTTCTCGTTTTATTTTTGGTTGTTTCTCATGTTTTTACTGTTACCTCATGCTATTATAGACTCAACCTACATTGTGACCATTTTGGTTTCACATCATTTCTGTGTCAGTTTTGTTGTGTCATCAAATGGAGGCTATAGCCATAGGAGGTATCCTAGGACAATTGAATAGCATGAAAGTTAACGAAACAAAAAATATTTATGAAAAGTTATGGGAACGTGGTGGGAAGATTTCTGTCACCGAACCTATAAACACATAATTTTTTACAAGTACTAATTTTTTTAAAAAATTTAATATAATAATGATAGCTCATCTACAAGCGCATTTAAAAACAAGTGATTGGTGAGCATCTTTGCTTCATTAGATTGTTATTCAGTTCTTGCCTTCCACACATTCTTCAACTGTTCGCTTTCAGGAGACTTCATGTGAAGAACAACTTCGGAAACTGAAGTTGAAAATTGAAGAGAGGAAGCAACGAAAGTATGCAAGTAAAAATAATGAAAACAATGGTGGTGAATTTTGTAAAAGACAACGTCTAGATTCTGTTGATATTATTCGAAAAAAAGTTGAGTCGATAGATGCAACAGATAAAAAGAAAAAAAGGAAAAGCAATGAAGAAGAACAGTCTGGAGGTAAAGTAAGTGAGGCCGCAAATGAGGCGAATGTAATTTTGATAACTGCTACAGACTTAAGTGAAATCGCAAGCTCCAAAAAAAAGAAGAAACGAAAGTCTACTAATGAAATTGAAGAGAATGGAGCGGAGAAATGTGAAATAATTACATCTAATCAAAATGATTCTCAAGAAAAACCAGTTTCTGAAAGGACATTTCCTATATTAGGAAAACAGAAACACATGAAATTAAAGTCTTTGAAGCGTACATTACCACGCTGGCTGGCAGAGCCTTCATATATATCACCAAACTTTGAAGATGGCAAAGTTGCCATTGAGAAACTTAACTGCTTGTCGCAGAACACACTTGATAATTTAAAACAGAGTTCGATTACCATGTTCTTTCCGGTGCAAGCTTCAGTTATACCACACATTTTGAGGAGGCACTTTCCACCTGGTGATGTGTGTGTGGAAGCACCCACAGGAAGTGGGAAGACACTCAGTTATGTACTACCTGTTGTAGAGCACCTAAAACACAATCTAGTGTGCGAAACATACTGTTTAGTTGTGCTGCCCACTAAAGATCTGGCCCTTCAAGTGAAGCAGGTGTTTGATGAATTTGTAAAAGGAACAAACTTGAAGGTTGGTCTAGTATGTGGTGTGAAGACATTGGAAAAGGAAAGATCAAAATTGGTTGGCGCAGGGTAAACAATACTCAAATATTATATAAAAAAAATCTTTTATATTATTTATCATGGGAGTTAACAGAATTTCTTCAAGTCTTCTTTTCCAACATCTTCTGATCTTTTTATACTAAAAAGAAAGTATGATGTTCATTATATTTTGCGGTTTGAATGCAGTTTTATACGGCGATAGCGCAATGGTAATGGCGTTCGGCTCTTAACCGAAAGGTTCTGTGTTCGAGACCATGCTATCACAAAGTTGTTTAGTGAGCGGTTATCAACAAAAAAACGTGGTATTTCATCAAAAGTAATCGTAGCACAAATAGGAGCAATTAAATACACTAAAACTCCAGGGTGAGGTCTTTATGATAATGTTTTTAATGAGCGTTCTGGAAGCCACGTTAAAAACACAGCAAACAAGCAAACAAACAGTTTTGCATTTTCTATAAATGATTTAATTTTTTTATATTTACCTTCAATTAAAAAGATTTGTTGCGTAAATTAGTTTACAAACCTTTATTATGCAGATTTGTTGCATAAATTAATAACAAACCTTTATCATGCAGATTTGTTGCATAAATTAGTAGGAAACCTTTATTATACAGATTTGTTGCATAAATTAATAAGAAACCTTTATTATGCAGATTTGTTGCATAAATTAATTATTAATTAACGTATTTGTTTTAGCCCAAGAGAGCATTCTCGTTTGGTTCAAATTTTGATCGCGACACCTGGTCGATTAGTGGATCATCTGAATACAACTGAAGGTTTCTCGTTGAAACATTTGCGGTTTTTAGTCATCGATGAAGCGGATAGATTATTGGGGCAAGACTACTCTGGTTGGTTGGACCTTGTGCTAAAACAAACCATGAGGTAACGAAGATAATCAAATATTTTTGTTGTTTGTATGTTTATATTGACCAAAGAATTTTGCAGAGTAATTAGTATTTTAAAAAATAAGTATCTGAATGAAATTAAAATAAGAAGTACAGCTGACTTTGCATATTAAATCATGGTTTATCTCCATATTGGGTGATTAATCTTCTACTATTGTTTGTTGTTTAAGTTGCTTATTGGAAGAAGGTAATCATTTTAAATCACCTCAACATCCAAACTTTTTAAATATATCCTTCAGGGGCGGAACTGTAGCAACTGTTGCAATTTTACACAAAGAACACTAGACTGAAGCAAATAAAATGTTTCCGGAAACACAACATTTTTCTAGACAACAGAAAATGAATTGTCTAGTTTCAAAGAAGCCTATTCTTCTCTAGGCATGTCAGTGAATGAATTGTTGAAATGGGTAAGAAAAGGTGTTACAAGGAACTTGTGGAATTTTACCAAGCAGCTTATCCTGACTTGAAAAAACAAGTGTGGGATCAGAATGCACTGAGAGAATGGAATCAAGTCCACTGAAGGGGGTGGGGATAGTTGCTGGTAGATGTCTCATCATTTTTAACATGAAATTACAAGATGTTCTTTTTTGCTACAGTACAGTCAGTTTTATCCATGGATCCGCCCCTGTCCTTTCAGGATTCATTTAAACAATTCCCTAACATTTCTAACAAATGAATCTTGTTGTAAAATGATTGACAAGCCAACCCTAATTAGCGCAAGGCTTGTTTTCGTTTAAAAATTTGTTGTAAATAGTATATTTCTATGGCACACAATCTCATTGGAATTTCATTTACTTGTTGAAATTTCATTTGAAAATTATGGAATATTTTTCCTTCCTGAAGCCTTTGTTTAAATGTAATTCACTCGATCTCGATCATTGTAACCAAGCTGTAGATGGTGATCGACTACTCTCTCCTTCACAGTCCGTCATTTCATCCTTCCATTGCTCGAACGTTTCAAAGTGATGTCACACCTTTCCAAAAGATGCTCTTTTCTGCAACACTCACGCAAAACCCAGAGAAACTTGCCCCTCTTAAACTCTTCAAACCAGTCCTGTTTACAAGCAAAAGTCAGTTGAAGAAAGAAGACACCGAGACAAACGAAATGGAATCAGGTATCATTTATTTTGAAAATATTGTAGTAATTAGCCGTCCTCATAATTGTAAATTCGTGAATACAGCTACCAGAATCCCTTGCGTTTTAACTTTTCAATCCTCTAAATAAATTGAACTACTAACGACAAAGATTCATTTCTAAGTACAAATTATTTTAACTATTAATATGATTCTATTTAATGTGTTTTCAAATTAAAATCCGTTTTATTCACAGATTTAACGCAAAGGATTCTGGTAGTTGTATTCATGATTTTATAATTATGGGAATAGCCCATTTTCAATATTCTAAATTCGAATTGCAAATCATTAAATTACAAAATTGAAGGAAACAACTAATTGTCACACCTTAAAATACATGCATGACATAACAACCAATACGCATATAGCAACAGGAATTTTACTATTATTATTGTCGGATTTTGGTAAATTTTTCGCTCATTCATCATTGTTGGCTGATTTGAGAACCTTAGGCCATTCTAACGATTTCTTCTTTTAAGAAGAGTCGTGTAGTCGATTTACGCTGCCAGAACAACTGAAAGAGGGTGTTATGGTTGTGGAAGAAAGCGAGAAGCCGATAGCCATCTGCCATCTCATGTCATCATACAAACGTGTCCTTTGTTTCACCAAATCCATTGAAGCCACTCACAGGTGTAAAATGTTTTTAATTTTCAAAAGATCTGTTTGTTTTTAATGTTCTTCTTCGCAGAACTTTACAAATAGCTGACGCGAAACAAAAGTCTTTCATTTTGTTTGATGAGTAACTTCTCCTTTGTTTATCAAATGTTGCTATGGTTGCAGCAGTTTATCTTCCTGTTTACAATATGCTTGGTTCTAATCTACTGTCAGGTTTCCAAAGTTACAATTAACAAATAAGGTAGTCGAACAATTCCCAAAACCATAATTAAGTTTCGAACTCTCAAATGACTCGAGTACGTCCGCATGTTTTTCAAGGTTGTATTTGCTTCTGGAAGCGATGGGTGGAATGAGAGTGGCGGAGTTCTCTTCGAATCGCACTGAAACCCAACGCAAAGCGATCATCAGAGATTTCAAGGGCGGCGCAATCGATCTGCTCGTCTCTTCTGACGCCATGTCACGTGGAATGGATATCGATCACGTGAATCTTGTCGTTAACTATGACCCACCCGCTAATATCAAGACATACGTTCATCGAGTTGGAAGGACAGCGAGGGCTGGGAACGAAGGTGATTAAAAGTTGATTTTCTGGCATAGAAATATTGAGAGTTGATTACTTTGGTTTGTGTTGTAGTGTCAATAGACTTGTTCAGGTCGAAGAAAACTTGATAGTTTTTGTTCCAATTGATGTTTTTGTTTCTTCGTCAGGGATGGCGCTGACGATCCTCACTTCGAAGGAAGTCTTCCATTTCAAGAAGATGCACGAAAAACTTTCAACGAAATCGCTAACAAAAACAAAGCTGAGTAAAGGAGACATGGAACTTTATGAGAAGAGATATGAAGAAGCTCTTTCTGTTTTGCGATCCAAAGTCATCGAAGAGAATAAACTTATGCGCAGAGGGTTGGGGATTAGTTAATAAATCAATTAAGAATAAATGCGATGTTAACATTGTGGTGTTTGTTCTCAGCTTTAAAAGACAAGCAATGGGGATTAAAATAGGTTTAGAGATGATAATAACAACGACGTGTTGTGCAGCCACGTATAAAATCAAGAGCCCTGTCAAATATTTAATTTCTGTTAATTATATAAATACGGTCAAACGTTTAATAGCGACACCACCTCCCAATAACTGCCCACTAGCCTCCGCTAGCGACACCACCTCCCGATAACTGCCCACTAGCCTCCACTAGCGACACCACCTCTCGATAACTGCCCACTAGCGACACCACCTCCCGATAACTGTCCACTAGCCTCCGCTTTATGAAATCAAAAAAATTCTTTTATTTATAAAGATTTTTTTATTCCGTTTTTAATTTGTTACGCAGTTACACAATTAAATTGATGACTATTGAGAGGGTAAGGATTAGTCCATGAAATAAGTATGACAACGTGTATAAAGCGTAGAGCAGACGCGGATCCAAGAGGGTGCCCCCTATTTTCTACCTGAGCCCTACCGTTGACTTGATCAGTTTGTCCTCGCCCCTATTTATTGACCCAGGATACGCCCCCTGTAGAGCAAATAAAACTTGGTTAACAAAAGGTCGCACACGTTGCATAGTTCCGATAAAGACGAGTTATCATCGAAGAATTCTTTTCCTAAATAAGTTAGATTCAAGAGAACACAGACGAAAATATTTTACTGGAGTGTTCCTTACTACACAGTCTTTCTTTTGTAATCGGATTATTCAGTTGAAAAGAAACTCATAAACTGTAAAATCAGTAAGTAAAAGTCCACACCCAATAAATTAATATAATGAATTTTACTATATTGCAATGACATAGGTAGAGTTTCATGAGAAAAATAACACCATTTTCATTTGTTTTTAAAATCAAATTTACGAAATATTTTGAAGTTTGCAGATAGGTATAACTCAAAATGGCTACCAACATAGATCTTGAAAATATTTCAGGACAAATAGAAAGCACTTTATCAGCTGAAGCAATTTCAGAGGAAGATAAATCTCGGTTTTTTACTATGAAGAACTGGTTTATCGAAAGAAGATCTCATCTAAAACCCTGGAAAGATTTTTGCAACACTAAAAATTTCTCCAAACCCAAAAATGCTGGAGAAGTGACCAAGCGTTTGTTTGGAAATGTGAAAACTTATCAAGCTAATTACGTGTTTGTTTCCCTGCTTTTGGTGGTGTATTGCATGTAAGTTCTAATAATTATTTTATAATATAAAATTGTAGTCAAATCATATTTTTTGAAAACAGACAAGTCAATAAATATATGGGGGTATGGCTGTAAAAAGATTTATTTTAAGGAAATTAGAAATTGTTTTGATAAGCATCATGCTTATATATATAAGTAAACAAACAGTTTTCGAACAGAATACTTTAATGTTTTGTTCAATGCAGCTGAAATATTGTGAACAAAATACAAGCGCGCAATGAACGCCAATGTTAACATCACATTTTTCTTATCATAACTGGGCTACTATTTACAATCACATATCCTTGTTATAATATATATAAAGTTCTGCCCGTCAAACGTCCACCGCATGTAAACAAATATGGCTGCAACATAACAGCAGCCAAAGATACATCAATAATAAGAATATCTGCGAAAGAAGAAATGATTCATTTAACAATCAAATTTTGTTTAATTTCTGTTTGCAACCATCATTCTTACTTACTTTTATTCTTTATATATGTTATGATTTGGGTTCTTGTAATAACTGCTCATAAGTTCATTACTAGTTTAATACTATCTTTCATATAATAAGTCTGGTATATATATGTTTATAAATTGCCTAGGGATATCTTTACATGAAGAAATGTAGCTATTAAACAGAACTACTCAAATCCTAATACATTAATATAGTTACAATAACAGGAACTAATATAATTGTTTAAGTCTCAATGGAGTGAACGAACTCTGTAAACATGTAAACAACTTTATGTGCTAGATATCATGACAATTTACAATTAGCGTTCAATATTCCATTCCATAATGATATGAAGTTTGCAATGATAAATGTGGATTCATGGACATCAACCAGGTGTCAACTCTGGTATAACTAACTCCAGTCCACTATACACATTGGTTATGGACCACCCCCTAGACCTCAAATTGAATTCTGAAAAAAGCACATTTTATAGACAATCGGTAATGAACAGTTGTTGTGAAAATCAAAGAATAAATATTTTCATGGCACGAGGCTTCTAGAGAAATAAAACATTCCTTGCGGATATCTTTTGTGTGCAAAGTTGATCTGTTATGCGTACATCTATAAGATATAGGCTTGAAGTTACTACTGCTCTTATTGTAGGTAATTTAGTAATTTAAAAATTCTAACTTTGTTTTAACAAGAAACCTTTATTGAAAGTAACGTCTCTGAATTTTGCATTTTTTTCTTTTATTAGATTGACATCACCTTTGTTGTTGTTTGGTTTGAGCATGTCATTTGGTGGATGTTATTATATATCCACGAGAGGAGAGGGGCAACCCATTAAAATTTTGGGTAAGAATATTTTATTATTAGGCATAATGGCGGTACGCCGATCACGTAACATCAGGAAATAGCGCAGTTTAAGCTATTACAAATACTAATAGATATGGCAGTTAATTTGGACAATACAGAGAGAATGGTAGCTCTAATACTAAAACTCAAAACAGTAACTTTGCGAAATGAATCAAAGGAAATTTTACAATAATTTAGTATCAGTGATAATATAACATCTTTGACCTCATGGACATTTATGAAAAATGCAAAGCTGGTATCTTGCGTGGGTTAACTCACCACTGTTTCTCTCTGGGGTTGGGGTTAGGAAGGGCATCCAGCTGTAAAAACACCTGCTTCAATAAACCATCAAATGATTAAACCTACGCAATTGTGGGGAATATCATCTTTTGAAAACCCTGTCCATCACATGCATGCTAGCATGGAAATGGACGTTAAACATTGATGCTGATGATGATGATGATGAGACTCTTTAGCATTAGAGACAACACTTAGACAACACTTTATGTTTCCCTATATGTGGATTGAAGTTTCAGCCTAGTAAGGAAGCTTAGACGTCCATCCTAGTAAGGAAACTCTAGCTCTTTTGTTTTTCAAGTACATAATGTAATTTAAATATAGTCTCGCATATAACCAGACATTATTAGAGTTTAAAATTGAAATATTTTAATTAATTGAAAACATTTCCCATAGGTCGAGAACTCACGGTATTTGAACAGTATGGTCTGGTGTTTTTGATATCACTACCATTGTTTTTCTTGGCATCAGCTGGATCCACTGTTTTCTGGATTATCGGTAAGCCATGAAGTCGCAAATATTCACTCAAATATTCTGTGTTACAATTTGTTACTCTTAACTCCGGCTTTAATAGAACAAATATATTGAATACTATAAGTGTAACTTTTGTGATTAAAAATGTCCATGATGGTAGTTGAGGTGAGTGAGGTGCTCCAATATGGTTTGCATATGACTGGATAGTATCACCCTTGTCTGCAAATAAGGAGATATTTTGCAAGGTCTCAAGAATTTAATTCAATTCATTACAATCGTGGAACTCCACAGTTTCACCTTCATCTGAATTATCATCATCACTGATGTCTTACGTCTCTAACAGCCTACCTGCTCAAATTCCAGCATCAGTAGGTGGAGTTCTCCGTCGATATCAGTAAAAGAAGTTGCATCCTGCCATGTTCTTTACAAGACGATAGGGTTGAACAGAATTAAAATCATCAATCTCATCTTGTAGTTCCTTGATTGTCATCCTCAGATGTGGCTGCCTCCTGGCTTTCACCGGATATTCCAGGCAGAAACCAATTCACTCGTAAATTCCCCCATCACGGAGCTTGATTAAAACCAGAAAACAGATATGACAAATTGGCAGTTGCGATAGGAAAGTGTGTTGCTGTGGTTGGACATTTTGACTTGTCTATCGAAGAAATCATTCCGATTAACGAAATGTTTGAATTATCGGGGTTCAAGATAACCAGCATAAAACTTTCTTTAACCCATAAGACTTTAGGAATTTTTTTCGAAATATCAAAAGTTTGCATTAAGCAGAGGTATACTGTAGTTTCGAATTTTGTTCTAACAATTATTTGTGTTTCATAAAGTGATATTTATTACTAAAAACAGATTCTCAAAATATACATCATCTCTATGAAATGTTCTAGGTGCCTCAATTTTTGTCATCGGTCTTCATGCTTCAATGATGGAGTTGAAATCTGCCGACGATGCAGCTATTGACTTGGAAGATGTGATCACTCTTCAATAACTTTTATATTTATTGATGTTGATCTTATAATTATTTAATTGGAATATATTTATCTCCAACATATCTTTTGTATTTTAAATATACTTTTCTTGCACTCTTCCCATGGTTTTGTCTATATTGTAACGAGAAACGTTTCATGTTAAAAAGGTTTTTGATTATATCTTTCATCCTTAATTTTACTTAAGCTTTCAATGTTTTTATGTTCATTGCAGAAATTAACTATTTTCGTTATGTTCACAGATGTTTATAGATATAACAAGCAATGTTATTCCAGCAGCTGCCACTTTCGTGTGTGATTGTGTTTTCTTATCATTGTTTCATATCCTCGCAAACCATTGATACGATAACCGAGAAAAATATTTGTCACCGTACTAAACTGCCGTATTTTCTGCAAAATAAACTGCGCACTGATAAAAATCTTGCGCAAGCGGTTCTCAGAGTCACGAAGAGCAAGGTGCTTAGCGATGTTGATAAAGACACCCAGCTGCAGACGATACACATGTTCCAACGAGAGGTCAATGTCACTGTGTTATCGCTGCTTAAATCTGTCAGCAATCTGCAACTCCTGCTAAAAGGTGATTACCGCTCGATAAATCTACTTAAACATCTGAGCGAGATTCGCTTGCAGCAGTTGAAGGAATCAATGGTGGAAGTAGAAGACGAGATCAACGTCATTGCTGATATGGAGAAGTTCATTGCGAAGAAGCATACGGGTAAATCACGCAACAATGCAATTGAGAATTTTTTCAAAGAGATGATAAGTGGTGTGGCGGAAGCGGCAGACGTTTTGGAGGAGAAGCTCGATGATAACGCCTTCGAGAATGAGCTTCATTCAGCGCAGCATAAGATTGCAATTGAAACGGTTGTCAGGTTGGGTGGCAAATCGCAAGAAGAAGGTATAAACACTTGCAAGGGAAATGTTTAAACAACTTGTTTGTTATTTTAGATGACGAGGGAATTGTTATGCTAGTGGATTCGAACTCAAATCATTTTGTTCTATCCAAGCCAAAAGACAGCACTACAACTCACATTGATCATGTCTTACTGAAAGAAATCATCTATCTCATCCTGTGTGCATTTCTGTTTACATTACTGTGCGCTCTCGTGAAGCTACCATTTATATTTGCGTGCATTATTACTGGAGTCATTCTCGGACCATCATGCATCAACCTCATTACGGTATGTTGGTGTTGAGAGCCTTTTCATGTTATTAAGCAGTTATGAAGTAAAAGGGTTGATTGTCTATTACGATAACTAATGACATAAATATAGTACCTCAATTATTCGTGCAACCTTCAATGAAAAATTTCAGACAATTGTAAGAGGTTTTTGAGATGTTTTGGATCGCCTTACGATCATTCAAATGTTGTTCATGAATGGAAAGAAATAAAGACATAGTATAATTTACAGCACTGCCCCTCCCCCCCATCAAGGATCCATGTATCACTTTGGTCTCCAAATCATTTAGTTGCAATACTTACTCTGTCTCGCTCATTGATTACTGTATCGTTTAGAGTATTGTGCAAATAGAGACGATTGGAGAGTTTGGCGTCTTCTTTATACTATTCGGTGTGGGAATCGAATTCTCGCCGGACAAACTAAAGCAGGTTGAGTTTAGAAAATTAAAATTGCGGAGAAAATTTTGATTGAATCATTTGCTACCTAATCGTAATTGTATTATCAAAATTAACTTTTCTGCATCGTTGATGGATTTAGGTTTTTCGTCAATCTCTATTGGGCACGATTGGGGTAACAATTCTTCTCATACTCATTGGGCTCTTCTGGGGTTACTTCTTTGGCCTTTTACCAAATCAAAGCATCTTCATTACATTGTGTTTGTCGCTGACCAGCACACCAATGATTTCAAATTTATTGCAAGGTCATACTTCAAAGGGTGAGATATTTATTTCTGGCAGAATGTCATAGAATCTGATATATATTTATAAGCTTGTTAATAATGAATGATAAGTTGCCGCAATTGATTAAGAAATTCAAAGTTGAACAACAGGTTATTTTTATTCAGTGTTTTTCTTGCATAGTACAATGTGTTTGTTTGTTGTACAATGTGTTTGTTTGTTGTCTCAGTTTAAGAAAACTGATGTGGATGTAGTGATAGCAACATCCATAAAAAAATTATTCTCAGCATCCAACAAAACATTCCTTTATATCTCTGAGAATTTCCACCCATCATCTTCCAGGGCACAAAGACAATGGAGATTTTTCAGGTCTGCTAGTGTCCATGTTGGTACTTCAAGACATTATTCTTGGTGTGTTCATGGCTATCCTTCCTATACTGGCCGGTCACACCTTAAAAAAAACACATTCACTGGCTAATACTGCTGGTAGTGGAGTAGTTCACTCGTGGTTCCATGGTGCATTTGGTGGTAAGGATAATTTGATATCTTTTTTGTAATGGAAATTAAAATATAGGAAATTCTTACAATTTACAATCCCACAATTTCCCACAACCAAGTTCACGGAGAAGAAGTGTTTGATAAATTAAACGCCCATCTCAACATCATCTGCATCTCAACACATGTAGCAACGTTGTTTTCCAGGACCAGGAGAGGAATTGTTTTTCACTGTGTTTGAGCTTTCGTTTGCGCTCACTGGCGTTGCATTCATAACCTATGTGCTGAGCGTCTACGCGGCAGGCAAACTGTTGAGGTGCGTCGTTACATTTCTGATCGTGTTGAGTATTCTCTTGTACGCAAATGTAGGAACATGGAGTGTGACGCCACGGAACAATGTGATGGGACACCTGCCAACAAGTAATAACCATAATAGTAATGGGACTAAGTTTATCAAAATGACCCATCGTTTCTATAATTCTTTGAGATATTTATTCTATAAATAATTTATTAACTTTATTTTATTTTTAGTAGAACGCACTTTGTTTATTTTATTTTTTGTTTATTTGTGTATATATATATATATAAGGGATAAATTAACCAATAAAGCAAGTGATACACATGAACACAACAATGAAAATAATACAAATTATGTATTATAAATAATTAATTGTATACATAATATTCAAGATCATAATTTTTAAGATCTTGTTGAAAAATTAACCTCTTCAAAGTCATAATTTGTCTGTTCAAGATAATTGCTATTATTAGATATTAAGAATATCTTCCTTTCCCTTAATGAAATCTGTCTCAACATCCCTGTTACTTTCAGGACCGTGTTGTTGCTCGGTTCGCGAGAGTCATTTGTACTGTGTATAGTCTCTGGTATGTTTCTCTTATTACTGGTGAGTATGACCAACCTTACTTTCACATAAACGCATTGTTATTTTTCTTAAAACATTTTGTACTGGTTAATTATTTTACCATATTTTACTTCAAAAACAATTGAGTAGACAAGAGTTTCAATCCAGCAACCACCTTTTTTGTTTCGTTTTTAGTGGACTAAAACTTGTCTCACTTGTTGCAGTATTACTTGTAGCGTTTATATAAGTTAAAACGTTGTTAGGAAGATTTTAAAATTTTCCTTTGGAAGCAGTGAAGTTGTGATTGTGTGATTGCTATCGTAGTACGCCGTGTTGTTTTAGACGACAGAGTATTTTGGCATCTCGATGGAGTTGGGTTGTTATTTATGTGGAACGGTGGTTAGCTCTATGGGAGAGAAGCACGTTAAACAGGTTAGTGAATGTCCTTCATGTAGACAATTTCAATAAAGCAGCTACTTCACTCAGATTCGAAATAACAGAAATTTGTTGTAAATACCTAAAGACATCAATGAATAATGTGGAGCACGTTGTTAAACCACTGAACATATTATAATGATGAACAACATCAATGAATAATGTGGAGCACGTTGTTAAACCACTGAACATATTATAATGATGGACAACATCAATGAATAATGTGGAGCACGTTGTTAAACCACTGAACATATTATAATGATGAACAACATCAATGAATAATGTGGAACACGTTGTTAAACCACTGAACATATTATAATGATGGACAACATCAATGAATAATGTGGAGCACGTTGTTAAACCACTGAACATATTATAATGATGAACAACATCAATGAATAATGTGGAACACGTTGTTAAACCACTGAACATATTATAATGATGGACAACATCAATGAATAATGTGGAGCACGTTGTTAAACCACTGAACATATTATAATGATGGACAACATCAATGAATAATGTGGAGCACGTTGTTAAACCACTGAACATATTATAATGATGAACAACATCAATGAATAATGTGGAACACGTTGTTAAACCACTGAACATATTATAATGATGAACAACATCAATGAATAATGTGGAGCACGTTGTTAAACCACTGAACATATTATAATGATGAACAACATCAATGAATAATGTGGAGCACGTTGTTAAACCACTGAACGTATTATAATGATGAACAACATCAATGAATAATGTGGAGCACGTTGTTAAACCACTGAACATATTATAATGATGGACAACATCAATGAATAATGTGGAGCACGTTGTTAAACCACTGAACGTATTATAATGATGAACAACATCAATGAATAATGTGGAGCACGTTGTTAAACCACTGAACGTATTATAATGATGAACAACATCAATGAATAATGTGGAACACGTTGTTAAACCACTGAACGTATTATAATGATGAACAACATCAATGAATAATGTGGAGCACGTTGTTAAACCACTGAACGTATTATAATGATGAACAACATCAATGAATAATGTGGAGCACGTTGTTAAACCACTGAACATATTATAATGATGGACAACATCAATGAATAATGTGGAGCACGTTGTTAAACCACTGAACGTATTATAATGATGGACAACATCAATGAATAATGTGGAGCACGTTGTTAAACCACTGAACGTATTATAATGATGAACAACATCAATGAATAATGTGGAACACGTTGTTAAACCACTGAACGTATTATTAACTTAATTCTAATTGTTTCACTGAGGATGGACGTAGTCCGAAAAGCTTTTGAAAATAAATAAAAATTTTAAATAAAAATGCTGTTTATCATTATAATTTATTCACCTTAAACATATTAATTATGTTAATGTATGCATTTATTGTTCGTTGATTAGGTTGAACAAATTACTGAGCCGTTACAAACCTTCTTTTCATGTCTGTTCTTTGCATCCATTGGTACGTTGTTTAATTAATGCTAATGTATGCAAACGTCACACGCTATTCATATTCTTCAGGATTTCACGTCTTCCCGTCATTCCTCATGACCGAAATTATGGTGTTCGTGCCTATAACGCTTCTTGTTATCGCAACAAAAGTGAGCTTTGAATCCTGTTATAAATGAAAGCTTTGTATATCCCAGTGAGCCAAGTTTTATCTGCTGTTTTTACTTACTACACTTCGATTCCAGTTTTTAGTGTCAGCTGGTGTTCTGCATTATCTTCTACCGAAAGAAGGGAAAACAAAATGGCTGGTAGCGGCAGGTCTTGCTCAACTCAGCGAATTCTCGTTTGTTTTGGGCAGTCGAGCCCGTAGGTTTGGGTTAATAAGTCGAGAAGTGAGTTTTATTGATTTCCCATTGGAGAAATAGTTAATAGTTTCTTTTAATAAAGTACTTTTATTTTATATTTATTTGCACATACCGGGAAACCAATTCCGCTGTACTGAATTCATTCTTATCTAACTATTTACTATTAGTATTATTATGATTTACTTTCTTTCTTTCTCTTTACAATCTTCATTGTTTTGGTGGTAACTCACGATTCTTTATTTGAAGGTCTACCTGATCATTTTATCAGTGACCACCCTCAGTCTGCTGGTGTCACCATTCATGTGGCGGCTCATATACTCAATAATCATGAAGACATCTCCATGGAAACACAACATCAAATCCATTCTCAAAATGATCCGCAGATAAATTTGTTCCTTTGCGTTTTTAATCAGCATTTGTAAATTTCGTCTAATTTTCTACTATTTATAATGGTTATTTATAAATTTTGCAGCTTTATTCATGTAGATAATATTTTGAAAATCCCCCCCCCCCCTTACGGTACGCCCCTGGTTAGTCGTAAAAATAACAATAATTCAAATTTGATTCATAGTTGAAACACTCCGTCCCTATATTGACAGTGAAAAAATATATTATAATGTAAAATTCCCATTTTACGAACGATCTAACGAACCTATACTATAGGTGCTCAGTTTAGACCCGTAGGCCCTCAGATGTACACTTGTTTTAACTCGATAAGACTTCATATTTTACGAGCTTACCTTCAAGCGTATCTATGGTATCATTCACCCTTCCAACAATCAATCGAACTGAATTCAGAGGAGTATGGATACCATCTTGAAGATGAAAACTTGATGCCAACTACAGAAACAGTTTATGTATTACCAGTTGACTTCCCAAGGCCATGTAAATGTGTAAAATGCGCAAGAAAGAATGTTTGTCCGTGTCGTGTAAAAAGATACCATGTTGTAAATTTTGCAAATGTGGGAGTGGGGAGGATTGCAAAAACAAATAAAACTTATTGATAATACTTTTTCTTTATTTTAATTATCTTAACGTTTATATTAGCTGTTGTATAGATTTTCCTAGAGAATTTAATAGTTTTAAACACTGAAAACCATAGGTCACATTAGGTGTCATATCTTTCGAAAACTTGATTTTTAGACCATGTTTGTGATCTTTTTCTTGATCAACATAAAATTTCCGATCGAATGAGGGGTCATTTGGCATATTTCTGAGAAATTGCTTATTCAGCACTTTTAAGCCGCCATTATGGATTTTTCACCATGAACCAAAAAGGGAATGTAGATTTTTTTGAACCCTTATATAATTGGCTTTCAGAATCAGAAGTCAAAACAAGTGTACATCTTAGGGCCTACGGGTCTAAACTGAGCTCCTAAAGTACTATTATCAAACACATAATTTCGGCTGTTGTTACACTGACATTGAGAAATTGAAATTCGGCTGTTGTTACACTGACATTTAGAAATTGAAATTCGGCTGTTGTTACACTGACATTGAGAAATTGAAATTCGGCTGTTGTTACACTGACATTGAGAAATTGAAATTCGGCTGTTGTTACACTGACATTGAGAAATTGTCAACTGCGCAATTGTTGATCTCTAAATAAAACCTATTTGAAATCAGCATGTTTCTGCGAAGGTAGTACTATTTTCAATATTTTAAAAAAATAAATTTTAAAGTTTTAAATAAGTTTTAAAAAATACTTTGATATGAATTATATGTTAATAAAGAGATCAAAAAAAATAAAAAAATACGTATGCACACAAGCGTTACAATATTAGCCAATCAGAGAGGATACATCAGATCATTTATGTCATATGTAGACGGGTCCTTATTATTAAACAGCAAATCGTCCTGACCGTTTCTAAGTAACCTGGAATGCTGATCAGTTTCGCTTCATTGAAATCCGAAAATTTGTCCAACCAGCTTCCAATTTGCATTAAAAAGATTAATTCTGGTTTTGTTCCATACACAAAGAGATTAGCCAATCAGTGATGAGATATTATGTTGAACAGTGTAATATGAAGGCGTGGCCTTATTATTAGACAGTTTCGCTCAACTCTTGCGCGTGGTAGTAGCTGGAATTCTGATGGTAAGCAATTCATTCATAACGACGAAAACGATTTTGATTTTACAAATACTACTTATTTTATCTGGTGTTGGAAAAATCTCGAGTCATTTTTTTCAGAAAAAGCAAAATTGAAAAGATTTCTCGGTTGTAGTTTAGAGTTAATGAACCTTGTTTTTATTTGCTATACATTCCATGTCTTCTTTGTTTTACCTTAAATTTTCACATCCAAAAAACTTAAAGTTATTTCGACACTTGTCAAATTTCCACGAAATACGAAGCAACTGATAGAAAGATTCCACAAGGAGTTAAAGTCATACACTTAAATGCTACCCAGAATAAATATAATTTGATATTGAATCAAATTTGAACTTCTTGTAGAAATAAGTTGTACACTTTTAATAGACAAACCTGAAAGATTGAAGCTGGAGGGTTTATTACGCGATAAAGATGAAAAATGTTAATTCCACATGAACATTACGAACAGGAGAATATTCAGACCATAGTGGAAATCTCGTTATCGAGTTGTTTCTGTACGCACCCTACAAATATATTAGTGGATCCTCACATCATCATCTTTTAACAAAGAGTCCATTGTAGTACATTTCCTTATATCCAGCTACTTTATCTCCATTGTAGTACATTTCCTTATATCCAGCTACTTTATCTCCATTGTATTACATTTCCTTATATCCAGCTACTTTATCTCCATTGTAGTACATTTCCTTATATCCAGCTACTTTATCTCCATTGTAGTACATTTCCTTATATCCAGCTACGTTATCTCCATTGTAGTACATTTCCTTATATCCAGCTACTTTATCTCCATTGTATTACATTTCCTTATATCCAGCTACTTTATCTCCATTGTAGTACATTTCCTTATATCCAGCTACGTTATCTCCATTGTAGTACATTTCCTTATATCCAGCTACTTTATCTCCATTGTAGTACATTTCCTTATATCCAGCTACTTTATCTCCATTGTATTACATTTCCTTATATCCAGCTACTTTATCTCCATTGTATTACATTTCCTTATATCCAGCTACTTTATCTCCATCGTATTACATTTCCTTATATCCAGCTACTTTATCTCCATTGTAGTACATTTCCTTATATCCAGCTACTTTATCTCCATCGTATTACATTTCCTTATATCC
Source organism: Candelabrum cocksii (assembly GCA_963930725.1). Lineage (NCBI taxonomy): Eukaryota > Metazoa > Cnidaria > Hydrozoa > Anthoathecata > Candelabridae > Candelabrum > Candelabrum cocksii. The sequence continues at coordinate 788,899 of OZ005670.1, read as the reverse complement.
AGCTACTTTATCTCCATTGTAGTACATTTCCTTATATCCAGCTACTTTATCTCCATCGTATTACATTTCCTTATATCCAGCTACTTTATCTCCATTGTAGTACATTTCCTTATATCCAGCTACTTTATCTCCATCGTATTACATTTCCTTATATCCAGCTACTTTATCTCCATTGTAGTACATTTCCTTATATCCAGCTACTTTATCTCCATCGTATTACATTTCCTTATATCCAGCTACTTTATCTCCATTGTAGTACATTTCCTTATATCCAGCTACTTTATCTCCATCGTATTACATTTCCTTATATCCAGCTACTTTATCTCCATTGTAGTACATTTCCTTATATCCAGCTACTTTATCTCCATCGTATTACATTTCCTTATATCCAGCTACTTTATCTCCATCGTATTACATTTCCTTATATCCAGCTACTTTATCTCCATTGTATTACATTTCCTTATATCCAGCTACTTTATCTCCATCGTATTACATTTCCTTATATCCAGCTACTTTATCTCCATTGTAGTACATTTCCTTATATCCAGCTACTTTATCTCCATCGTATTACATTTCCTTATATCCAGCTACTTTATCTCCATTGTAGTACATTTCCTTATATCCAGCTACTTTATCTCCATCGTATTACATTTCCTTATATCCAGCTACTTTATCTCCATTGTAGTACATTTCCTTATATCCAGCTACTTTATCTCCATTGTAGTACATTTCCTTATATCCAGCTACTTTATCTCCATCGTATTACATTTCCTTATATCCAGCTACGTTATCTCCATTGTAGTACATTTCCTTATATCCAGCTACTTTATCTCCATTGTAGTACATTTCCTTATATCCAGCTACGTTATTTCCATTGTATTACATTTCCTTATATCCAGCTACTTTATCTCCATTGTAGTACATTTCCTTATATCCAGCTACTTTATCTCCATCGTATTACATTTCCTTATATCCAGCTACTTTATCTCCATTGTAGTACATTTCCTTATATCCAGCTACTTTATCTCCATTGTAGTACATTTCCTTATATCCAGCTACGTTATTTCCATTGTATTACATTTCCTTATATCCAGCTACGTTATCTCCATCGTATTACATTTCCTTATATCCAGCTACTTTATGTCCATTGTAGTACATTTCCTTATATCCAGCTACGTTATCTCCATCGTATTACATTTCCTTATATCCAGCTACTTTATCTCCATCGTATTACATTTCCTTATATCCAGCTACGTTATCTCCATCGTATTACATTTCCTTATATCCAGCTACTTTATCTCCATTGTAGTACATTTCCTTATATCCAGCTACTTTATCTCCATTGTAGTACATTTCCTTATATCCAGCTACTTTATCTCCATTGTATTACATTTCCTTATATCCAGCTACTTTATCTCCATTGTAGTACATTTCCTTATATCCAGCTACTTTATCTCCATTGTAGTACATTTCCTTATATCCAGCTACTTTATCTCCATCGTATTACATTTCCTTATATCCAGCTACGTTATCTCCATTGTAGTACATTTCCTTATATCCAGCTACTTTATCTCCATTGTAGTACATTTCCTTATATCCAGCTACGTTATTTCCATTGTATTACATTTCCTTATATCCAGCTACTTTATCTCCATTGTAGTACATTTCCTTATATCCAGCTACTTTATCTCCATCGTATTACATTTCCTTATATCCAGCTACTTTATCTCCATTGTAGTACATTTCCTTATATCCAGCTACTTTATCTCCATTGTAGTACATTTCCTTATATCCAGCTACGTTATTTCCATTGTATTACATTTCCTTATATCCAGCTACGTTATCTCCATCGTATTACATTTCCTTATATCCAGCTACTTTATGTCCATTGTAGTACATTTCCTTATATCCAGCTACGTTATCTCCATCGTATTACATTTCCTTATATCCAGCTACTTTATCTCCATCGTATTACATTTCCTTATATCCAGCTACGTTATCTCCATCGTATTACATTTCCTTATATCCAGCTACTTTATCTCCATTGTAGTACATTTCCTTATATCCAGCTACTTTATCTCCATCGTATTACATTTCCTTATATCCAGCTACGTTATCTCCATCGTATTACATTTCCTTATATCCAGCTACTTTATGTCCATTGTAGTACATTTCCTTATATCCAGCTACGTTATCTCCATCGTATTACATTTCCTTATATCCAGCTACTTTATCTCCATTGTAGTACATTTCCTTATATCCAGCTACTTTATCTCCATCGTATTACATTTCCTTATATCCAGCTACGTTATCTCCATCGTATTACATTTTCTTATATCCAGCTACTTTATGTCCATTGTAGTACATTTCCTTATATCCAGCTACGTTATCTCCATCGTATTACATTTCCTTATATCCAGCTACTTTATCTCCATTGTAGTACATTTCCTTATATCCAGCTACTTTATCTCCATTGTAGTACATTTCCTTATATCCAGCTACGTTATCTCCATCGTATTACATTTCCTTATACCAGCTACTTTATCTCCATTGTAGTACATTTCCTTATATCCAGCTACTTTATCTCCATTGTAGTACATTTTTTTATATCCAGCTACTTTATCTCCATTGTAGTACATTTCCTTATATCCAGCTACTTTATCTCCATTGTAGTACATTTCCTTATATCTAGCTACTTTATCTCCATTGTAGTACATTTCCTTATATCCAGCTATTTTATCTCCATTGTAGTACATTTCCTTATATCCAGCTACTTTATCTCCATTGTAGGGATGCAAGGTACTCCATCTCAGGGTATATTACAAAATTATCTTTTCGTGACGTACGGACAATTGATTCTTTCAGACACTGTAAAAAATGTAGCATATAGTATTTCATGCTGTACTTTTTGTTATATCCTTTCCGGCCTAGTGAAGCTTTTAAAAACAGTCGCATAAGGTGCTTCAAGTATTTTCGTAGGGTTGATAGGCCTCAAAATGTGGACCGTGACGGAAGACAGGATAGAAATTTCCTATTTTGGATTTTTTTACATAGCTATGCATTTTGAACAAATTTATGATCTCAACAATAATATATTTATGTGGAACAATAACTAACAAATGTTTCTTGAAAATCTCTTAATCACCAGATTTTTTGGAGGAAAATTAACAACTTGTTAAGCGAGGCGGATGGACACAAATTGTCAATCAAAATCAAAAACTTTGACTGTTTAGAGGTTAGGGTAAGAGTTAATCTAATCAATTAATAGAAGAGTTAATAGAATAATGTTTTTGTAGCTCCTTTGACATTTGCTCATATTACGTTGATGGGATGGTTTTACTCGTATTAATGGCGCTAAAATGTTTCAAACATGTGAAACATAAAGCAACACAAATGACATACTGGGATATTAAAAACACATTGAAACTTCGAAAGCGTGTATAAATCCAATGTTGAAAATCTTCCATCTTCCATCGTTGGACTAGATAAGAATGAAAAACCTTTCCCACGACTGAAGACGTCACAATATAACTTCGGCTAGATCTTCTTGGTGATGATTAAGGTTTCCCAAACTTCCATTACTTGGGTTAAACACTTCTCAAAAGATTCATCTGTTTTAATAATATAGCCTTCTAAGCGTCAAATTCAAGCAACTCTACCTCTTTCTTTTAAACGTTTGTACCCTAATGTAGGTACCATTATAGATTGTACAAAAGTTTTTATCGAGATTCCTAGTGCTCTAGATGTTCAAGTCATGTTTGGAGTGACTACTTTAATCGTAGAAACTTTCGCGAGAGAAACTTTCGCGATATCGCGAATTTTTGCCATTTTCGCAAAAGTTTATCTCGCAAAATTTCGCGAACCTTTTCGTTTTTCGAATTTCAATTTCAAATTTGCAATGAACGTTTTTGGAACAAGGTACGTAATGTAATCCGTATTTGAAATAAAAAAAGAGATAAAGTTTGAAAATTTGTTTACGGCTTTTAGCACTCGCGAAAAATTTTCTTGCGAAATTTTGCGATTTTTTTTCCTCGCGAAAGTTTCTCTCGCGAAAGTTTCTACGATTAAAGTATAACCATTGCATAGTAAAATTCATGGTTGATATATCTCCAAATGGAGGGGTTACTTAGGTTTCACCAGTATATGTAGGCAGAACAAGTGAAATACATATAGTTCGAGAAAGTGGATTTTTAATGGCTGATCGTGGTTTTAAGATTAAAGAGTGATCTAATAAGGAAACAATGCACCCTTGCTATACGCCCTAGTGCTACAAAAGGCAACCAGATGATCATCCGAAGTTCAAATAACATAGAGCATATAAGAATTTATGTTGAACATGCAATAAAAAGGATGAAAGGATGATCGCTTAAAACTCTGCAAGCTCGGCATCGCAATCGGCAGAAGTCGCGCATTTGCACCCATAGTTCAACTTGCCCCAACGCAAAACAAAAAGAATGGAGGCGCTAATTGTGAATTCGTCTATTCATTTCACTACTGCATTTCTATACAAACCTATCCACAACAAAATAAATCTTGAGATATACTCGTCTTTAGATTTACTTTAACAGATGTCGAGTATGATAGATCCAAATATAATAAAAATAATAATATATTGTTCAGCTTTCATTGTTTGTTATAATTTTTCCTTTCATTTTTTTATAGATTAGCTTTACAAACGATTGATGTTCTACAATCAGCGATGGCTAACACAACGTAAGTGATGTTGTTTAGATGATTTTGTTTCTTCGCTTTTAAAATCGTTAATATTCTCCATTCAAAGATGAGATTCAAGTGAACTATGAAGTATCATAAACCTTTGTTTATTTATAGGGAAAGCGATTTCGGTTACGTTTTAGGTAAGTCTATTTATTGCGTGTTGTTTATGAGAAGATTTATTTTAGTTGTTAGAGTTGTTTGGAGAGTCCTAAACACATTGTAACCCGTAATTGATCACTCCTCTATTATTAATTCACGTATCAGGGAAATATCAACTGTTGATATTATTGCATTGTGTCTTCATGTACATAAACAATACCTCTGAAATCCAGAAACTGTCACTTGCTGTGCTCTTCAAAGTTGGTGAAGTGAAAATGCCACACTTCATGTCTGTTTTTAATCACGATCTTCTACTATGATAAACTCTTCCCTAACAAAAAGCCATACTGAATGAAATGAAAATGAAATTCTGCATATTTATTGTATATTTTCCCTTAAAAGATCTGAGGCTGCAAATATTCTACAAAATGACCTAATTAGGGTTACGGAATGGGGAGACCACAACATGGTCAAATTTAATACCAAAAAGACCGACCAAATAGTTGTCTCCAAAAAGCGGAACTGCTCATTCCCAGATGTAGTTATGGGTAACAATATTCTCCCTTTCTCCTGTCACCTTCCTCAACTCGGCCTACGAGTGAGTTCTGACCTACACTGGAATGAGCACATATTTGGTTTGGCTAAAAGAGCTTCGCAGAAGTTGGCGTTTCTGTTTCGTGCTTGGAAGTATTCCCCCTGACAAAATTCTAGTTCTGTATAAATTCTTAATTAGACCTCAGTTAGAATACAACTCACCCGTTTGGGGCGGGGCTCCTAAGTTTGTGTTGGAAATTCTTGATCGTATCCAGCGCAAGTCAATACGATTTATTGATAATCCCAGGTTAACAGAAAGCCTTCAACCATTGGAACATAGACGCAGGGTAGCCGCACTTTGTCTGTTCTATAAATACTTTTTTAGTCATTGGTCAGATGAACTGCACTCTACTGTCCCACCTATTTCTGTATTCCCCAGAAACACGAGGTACTCTTCTAACTGCCACCAGTTCAATGTTTCCGTTCCCTCCTCAAGGACCATCATGCACTCATCTTCCTTCTTTTTCCGGGTCTCCAATTGGTGGAGCAAGCTCCCATGCAGTGGATTCCCCAAAAGCCATGTTTACCACCTCCAAGGCTTCAAACAAAGGATAAATTGTTTAGACCTTATGAAAATTTCTTAACTTTATTTCAGCCCTCTGCGCTTATTTCTCATCTACTCCTTTGTCTACTACCTTCCATTTAGTCTATGTCTCTTTTACTGATCTTTCTTTCTAATACACAGGACTCTGTTGAGTCATAGGCCCTGCTTCTCCTGTGTATTTCCTTTCTGAAATATATATATATATATTTTAGAAGATTTTAGATTAATTACGCTTTTTTCTGTTTTATTAACTAAATTTAAATGTTTTCTTGCAGTTTACCAACTGGGTCGGCAATTTCGACAGGATTTGTCTGATCGACTTGTGGCTTGCTGGCGAACGTTCATTCGCCGGCTTCCTTTCGCTGAGGTTTCTGACGATAGGCTCGAGCAGATAGCTAGTGATAACTTCGGATTATCATCAGAACAATCGTATCAAGCGTTTCGTTCATGGTGCGATTTGAATCCATATGCGTGCTGGGGAGATATTCGGGCGGTTTTACAGAAAATGGGTAAAATTGTTGCTGAATGTGAGAAAGAGTATGAGCATTTCAACTGGTAATCCCGTTATTTTTCCAAATGAAAACACACATTATTTCTTTTCTGTTTAGACGAGAAGAACTTCAATTCCGAGAAGATAATTGGTATTTGGTTTTTGTTCATTGATTTGATATTTATCAAGTGTCATAACTTCCTATAATTCGTAATGGATATGTTTAACACCATGAAAAGTTCCAGCTCCAGGAAAGGTATTTACGAGATAGAAAGAATGAGAGTGCCACGTAAGATGGTTTTGTGGGGAATGAGGTGTGGATGAGTGGCTGATGTTGATGATGGTGTAGTCTTTGTTGACTAATGCTAGAAGTCGCGTTAGAGTTGATGGTTCATTCAGTGATGAATTTGGCGTGAATGTTGGTGTACATCAGGGTTCTGTACTTAGTCCTTTGTTGTTTATTTTCATTTAAGAAGCGTTGTCAATGGAGTTCAGAAGTGGGTATACGTGAGAATTATTGTGTGCAGATCATAGCAGAGTCTATGGAATGGTTAGTTGAAAAGTTGAAGAAAAGACTAGAAAGGGTTGAGAGTGAATGCAGCAAAAACAGCATGATTAACAAAAGTGAAGGCAAAAGTGGCCTTGAAGTTGGAAAATTGCCTTATGCAGTTTGCAAGAAAAGAGTTAGTAGCTAATAATTCGATTTTTTGCTCGATTTGTAAGCATTGGGTAAATAGGAAATGCAGTGAAGTAGGCTAGGTATTCATAGCATCAAAGATGTTATTCAGATCAGGAGGTTCTGTTGGTTGGGCCATTTGGAGAGAATAGAGGAAGATAATTGGGTAAGAAAGTGTAGAAACTTAGTTGCTACTTGATAGTTGCTGGTGCAAAGCCTAGAGGTAGACCGAGAAAGACATGACAAGAGGTAATAAGGGAAGATTTGCTACAGAGAAATTTGAGTTTAGATCTAACACATTCTAGATTAGATTGGAAGATGGCCATTAATATGCTGTCCATTCTTGCATACGTTGCATGTAAGATCTAAGGTAGATAGATTGAGAGATATATAGAGCGAAGTAACATTAAAATTGTATTTTAGTTTTAATTAATTCTAATTTTGCAGAATCTGCTGCTGAAGCGCTAAGAGAGTTCTACAGAAAGAAATATCAAAAAATAGAGCGGATAGTACACAACAGCCCGAATAAAAAATTCGTCGACAGAGAAACAGTTAACGTTGATCTGAAAATAAATCGTTTAAAGGACGAAAACGAAAAACGTGATCGATTTGTGGATAGAGACTATTATATCTCTCAACGCAATAATGACGAGGAAGGTATAAAAACGACAGATTTTTTCAAAGACGATAAGCGGCCGGTGGTTGTTTCTGGCATTGCTGGCATTGGCAAAACTACTTTGGCAATCAACTCACTAATGCAATGGGTTGATAGGAAGCAGTGGAACGAATTCGATTTCGTTTTTTACATTCCGTGCAGAGAAATTAATTTCTTAAAGAATTGCAATTCTGTTGATCAACTCTTGAAGGAAATATTTCCATTTGTGATGGATAACATCCCTATCATATCGTGGAGAGGAATTGCGGATCGCATACTTTTCCTTGTCGACGGAATCGACGAGTTCCGGTTTGTTGACGATTTAGTGAAGATTACTACGGGAGGAGCGGAAGTTGAACCCATTGCGAAAGCTTTGCACGGTATTTTAAATCAAGCAGGTCATCCGTTAAAATACAGTTCGGTTGTTGTTGGCAGACCAGAATCTGCTTCAAAGATTAAGCGCATGATGTCTTCTGATGGTCCATTATGTGTCGATGTTGTTGGATTGGATGATGACAATATTAAACAATTCATCATGAATCGCGTTGGTGATAACGTTGAACTGAAATCGCTAATTACGGATACCATTGCTAGATCATCGTCAATGCAGATTATGGCGACTGTACCGATCTATTTGGAGGTTATGTGCTCTATACTTGAGAGTAATAACAATGTCACATTCAGCACCCTTACAGAATTATATACTTGGGTGCTGTTCTATTATGTACAAAAGCATTTTAAAGATTTTAAAGGCGAATCTCGATTTAACGAAATGTCCATTCATGAACTTTTCCCTGAAAGTCAGGTCATGGAAACATTGGATTATGTCTGTGAAATGGCGTATATAATGCTGAAAGAAGGGCGCATTGTATTCAACTCGAAATATTTTGGTCACATTCCCGGAGGGTCATTAGAGCACTGCGGACTTGTTATTAAAGCGAAATTGTCGCAACTGGAAGATGTTTACCAGTTTCGGCATCTGAGTTTAATGGAGTTCTGTTCTGCAATATATATCATTAAGAACCTGAGTGATGAAGTCGACGCCGTAATTAATGAGCCCCGCCTCAAAGGGTGCATTCCTGTAGTGTGTGGTTTAGAAGGTGCATTGAACAACAATCTTGACACTCCGCCTATTGTGCAAATGTTTGCGAAAGCGCTCAAGTTAGAACGTCGATCATCATCTTGGTTGCATTGTCTTATAGAGCGGAATGAAGAAGATTGTAAGTTTTGTAGCATTTTCTGAAACTCTGTAATTCTCTGACTTAAGAAACATAAAAGGTTCCCTCTCTAAAATGATTATAGTTTCAGCTTTTTAAAGGTATACAGTTTTTAAGGCATATAATTTTTTGTCATTTTAACAGGTTATTAATTGTTAAGAAATATCACATTTTGTTCAACTTTCACCATACGACGCACAAATATAAAAACTAATTAAAGTATGTTATTAATCACTAAGAAATATTTCCTAAATATTTTACATCGATTCTGAACATCACAGCTGAAGGGTGGGAAAAGCGATTCACTCAACTCAAAAGCTACGAATGTTAAATCCTGAGAAACTCAAATTAAACACCAAAATTCATGATATTTTCTACTTATTTTCTCCAAAAATTATACCCTTTAGGATAATCTAAGGGAGAATGCAGGTCACGTTTCATCGCAAGGTGAATTGCCTGTCACCTTAAGGTGAAATTAAGAATTATGTCAAACTCATCCAACACCCAGGTGTTGTTGACGATGTTTTGAAACCTTTTTTTATTTGCAAGTTTTTGACCATTTCTGTTCAGTTGTCTGGAAATGGTTTTTCATGCTTTACGAAGACTTTACATCTCACATCCAGCAAACATTTAAAGGATTCAATTTCATAGTTTAGAAATTGAGGTTCAAAATTAATCAAATCACGCGAGGAAATTGTCCATTCAGTTTAAACACAGCTCGTTTATCGTACACGTTAAAAGCATTCCTTCTTTGCAGTAGCATTTTTAACAGTAAAATGAGCAAGAACAACATTCAACATTATTGGAAGTTATTGGAACATTATTGGAAGTTGGTGTATCATAACGTTATGTACGCCAGTAAACAATAAAACGTTACTTTTCGTTTTTTTCCTTCACACGAAACCTTGGAATAAAACGTTCGTCAAATCAGGCCTATTTCAGCATTTTTCAAATTGTACGCACCACTTCTTAATTACAGTATAATCAAGTTAGCCCATCTTTGTGCGTTTGTAATAATCATAGTTAGCAATACAGTTGATAAGAAAACAAAAAGTTCACTGACAAAAATATGTTTATCCAATCTCTTTTAAAAGCATATTAAATATATCAACAAAAAAGAAATTTGTAGCTACCCACTCTTTATACTTTTAGAAAGAAACATTTCCCATCTCATTTTCATTCGTATTTAGTCACTCGGTTAGAAGAAAGTTCATTAATAACAGCTAGAAAAAGTTGGCAAATTTAAAACTTATTTTTTTCTCTAAAAAATTGTTAGTTAACTCACTAAATTGCACAAATCACTACTTAAACATTAAATCGATACTGATAAGTGGAAACCATGAGGGTACTTACCATAAAAACATACAAAACTTTAATTCAATTCAGCCATAATTCAAAATTTCATAATTTCATAATTTCCATAATTCAGATTTTACCGCCACTTTTCAAATTCAACATTTTGAACATATTTTACGGCATCCACAAATTTCCTTGGTCACCCTCGTCTTGCATTTGACGGGAGCATTCTTTTATATTATTACTTAGTTGGTACGACCTTTTGGAAATCTTGCCGACATAAACAGTGATATTATTATATAAATATTTAAGATATTTATTAAGGTTAAACAATTTACTCAAAGTAATCTTTAATATTTTTGTAAACGTATTTCATGTTATTTGTTTAGCGATAGACTTGATGGATGATTTGTTCCTTGCTTCATTCTTTGAAGCGCAGTCTTCCATTCCTCAACAATACAAACATCACTTCATGCAAACGTACGAGTACAAGATTGACGACGATTACGCGGTACGATGTTCGCAAGAGTTGTATTTCGCCGACAAACTCATGGAAGTCGGTTGTTTAAACATTGAATGGTTATATGTGAAGTGTGTGAAACAGATGTCACGTGGTGTGCAAGCGATTGTTATAAAGTTCATATGCTCAGCGAAAGAGATTGTTATTGTTCAATTACCTCCGAACTTTGATGGACAGTTATTCACGAAAACATACTTGCAACTATCCTTGAGTAGATCTCCTATAGAGAAGCTGAGATACCGCCATCGCACGCTCGAAACATTTAGAATGCTGTTTCCAGTGATGGACAACGTGGAAGTATTAGAGATTTTACTTCTTAACAGATGCTCTGTTGAAGAAACAACAGAAATGATAACTACGATGAAAACAATGAAATCGGTGAAACGAATCACGATTGGTGACTATAAACGCACGAACGCACAACACAAACATTTGTACGAAACAATGCAAGAAGAATTGGGGAAGGAGGTTTGGTTGCGGCGGTTTTAATGATTAAAATATATTCTTTCATTTTTCAATTCGTTGTAAAAATTTTGTGCACAAATGTATTTGTTTTGTTTTGTTTGTTTAGTGTTTTAATAATTAATGGTTTGTTTAATGTAAACATAGGTATAAGAATGAGGAACAACATCTCTCATTTGGTTTTCGATCTTAATCAACAGATTTCAAAAAACTCGAACCGTCTCTAGATCGAATTGTGGCTACTCATGGTATATATACCTTACAACGATGTAGTTGTAAGGTATATATACAGAACAACAACAGTTCCCCTATTTCAGTGATGGAGTGAAATCCCAATACTTTCGAAGAGTGGATTTCAACCATCATCCAGTCGCCACATTAGATCCGCAAAGTAATTGTTTGGCAGAAAATCTCGTTAAACAGGTTTGTAAGCTAGTACATACTGCAACTCTCGAAGGAAAGGGTCCTAAGAAGAAGATAAATTAAACCTACTACATCATCGATCAACATTCATCCACGGGAGTGCCGAACTACTACCAACCTACCGCAGATGTTCAACAATAATAAATCAGAAGAGATTACTGAAGTAACGGAAAAAACCGGACGAAACAAAGTCAGCCAAACAGAAAGCATGTGCAGACATTCAAAGAAACTAAAAAGCAAATTAAATTGTTCCAGGGAATTAAATCGTCATTAAACAATATTAAATAACCACAGTATCATCTATTGACCCTAACCTATATCATGTAACGAAGGTCAAAGGAAACCAAGTTACTGCACAGAAGGTTAACAAGCAACAATTAGAGAAGAGCGCTAGCGAATGGAGAATTCAACCCCATAGACTCATATGTTCCTGGATGGGTCACCAATTGTGGAAGCACTACTGATAGATGGAGGAGTTAGGGCAAAAGTAGGGAGCAGAATAATGGCATCATCTGCACCAGGAAGGAGATGACGTAGAAGACCAAAGATGTAATGCATCATAGTGGGAGACTTGAAATCGATGGGAGCTTGTGTGAAGATTGAAACTGGAGGATAAAGATTGTCACAACGATGACCATGCAGTGTTAACTGTGGTGTATTTACTGCTGGTTATACCGTATTTGTTGTGTTGAGTTTTAGTGGTTTCAACCAATGATTAATATTTGGGCGTACGTGGCAGATTATATACAATGCCAGATACAGATAGCCGTGTCATCTAAAGTCCAGAGTGCTTTTTCAGGCAATGCTCAGTCAGCTGCGCGGCAGGCAATTTCGGGCAATCAGAAAATTAGTGGATCATCGATGCCGAACAAAATCAATAGTGTTTCCGGTGTGGAAACCGGGCTCCTGAGTTGTTTTCTTTCAATGAATGTTTTTTCTGTCACAACACAGCAGGTCACATGGAAGTGTCGGAAAAAGGACTATTTTACACCGCCAACTCGACAATTGCCATGCGAATTCAGATGAGGAGGAAATGTACAACATTTATTGGTTCTGACACTTAGGCAAACTATGTGCTGAACACTACCACTGCTGAATGTATTCATGGTGTCGATCAGGAAAGTAGCAAACCAATGTAATCATTGATGTGCTGATTGTCGTGTTACAATGGCGCTCGACACAGGGCTTTGGTGTCGGTTAGTAAGCGACATTGCAGTGAAAAGGACTTAAAATTCCTATACAATTAACCAGAGCAAGTCTGCTTATATTCTCTGGAAAGCTTATCAAACAAAGTGGACATGTATTATGTAGTCAACAAACAAAGTGGACGTGTATGATGTAGTCAACAAACAAAGTGGCCAGGTATTATGTAGTCAACAAACAACGTGGACATGTATTATGTAGTCAAAGGTACCATCAACGGGCAACAGGCATGCTTATTGAATTATTTTTATATTTCTGAAGTTTCGTCTGCCACTCAGGTCTGGCCTAGCATATAGCAGGGGCGGATCCAGATGGGTGCTCAGGGTGCCTGAGCACCTATAAAATTTTAAAAGAAATATCCCAATAAATATGAATTTATTTAAAACAACAGAAACCGGCTCAATTCCTGACGGATAACATAGATTTGATTCCTGTCAGTTTATGCATGTTGTTTTCTGAACTACAACATTTTTTCTAGACGTTTTCTAGAAATTTTTCTGGGGGCTTCGCCCACAGGCCCCTCATCCCGCACCCATAAAATATTTTCCTGGATCCGCCCCTGTATAGAGACAACAAACGATAGATGATTTGGCGAAATCCTAAAAAAAAACTTTGAAGAAAAAAAGGAATTCATCAGTGTTATCGTTGGAAACGTTTTGAATTTTTTAAGTTTGCATCGAACGATCAAGTTTTCGTTTTATCGTATCTCCCACCCTTTGGCACGAAAGCAAATTAAAAGGGTATATAACCAATCTGTCAAGTATGTGAGGTTTCTACCAGAAATAGTACCAACAACAATTTGGTGAAACATCATTCCTTCATCTTTGCAAACGAAAACGTTATTTTTGCTTTTAATGCAAACATTGTAAATAAAATTACAAAATTGTTGTTCATCTTTAACCACCGATAGCTCAGTTGGTAGAGCGGGAGACTGTAGATGAATTGCAACTGATATCTCTAGGTCGCTGGTTCAAATCCGGCTCGGTGGAAATCTTTTTTTTTAAAGATTATTCACGCTAAAAAATGCAGGCGATTTCTGGCAATTTTTTGCATTCGAATGTCATTCCAAATTCCCGCCAAAACTGGAGCTATTTACTTACCCCCTCCCATTATTGTTTTTCGTGGATGAAATTCTCTAAACCTAAAGGCCTATCTCCACTCAGAAAAATTTTCGATCGAAAGAAATTTTTTCGGCCGAAAAAAACAAAATTCAATCTCCACTTCAAATTTTGTCATCAGAAAAAGTAAATCGAAAATAAAATTTCCAGATATATCAGAATTCTATTACAAAAACACAAGCAAAACAAACCACACGTGGTGATGGATTTATTTCGAGATACGAACTTCCTGCTTGCTCTACTAATCTATCGACGCAGACGCCACGAACGGAGTTCGACTAAAAAAGCCGAGAGGAGGTTCTGGGTACGCCAGCTGTTCTTAGAAAGAAAATGGAAAGGTGAATTTCACTTGTTAGTGCGAGACATGCGGCTGTACGACCATGAATATTTTTTCAAGCAGTTTAGAATGTCGCCTTCAAGATTTGAGTCTCTTTTAGCCCTTGTTAGCCACAGAATACAAAAATCTTCTCTCCGTAGAGAAAGCATTTCTCCAGCTGAAAGACTAGCTGTCACGTTGCGTTATTTGTCAACGGGCGATGCACACATCACGATCTCTGCTAGTTTTCGCATTAGCTCCACAACAATCGGAAGGATTGTCCACGAAACTTGCTTGGTGTTGTGGGACGTACTCAAAGAAAATGGATATTTGAATGTCACGAATGGCTTTAAATAGCAGAAGAATTCGAACAAATGTGGGATTTTTCGAACTGCATCGGTGCGATCGATGGAAAACACATCGTTATGCAGCAACCGGTACGAGCTGATTCTTACTTTTTTAACTACAAAAAAACACATAGTATTGTGCTACTTGCTGTTTGCGACGCAAAATACCGGTTCACGATGGTTGACATTGGCGAGTCGGGGCGCCAGAGCGATGGTGGGGTGTTTTCAAACAGTCACCTTGGTCAATCAATGAGAGGAGGAATGTTAAACATACCAACGCCAAGAACATTTCCTGGATTAAATCACGAGTTTCCTTACGTTTTTGTTGGCGATGAAGCTTTTAAGCTAGAGCCCTTTCTCTTAAAACCTTATCCAAAAGATGGTTTAGATGCTTCTAAAAGAATATTCAACTACCGATTGAGTAGGACAAGACGGGTCATTGAAAATACATTTGGAATCAGCTCAAGTCGATTCAGAGTTTTGAGAAGACCAATTATCGCTAAAGTGGAAAAAGTTGAAGCTATTACTCAAGCTGTGGTGGCACTACACAATTATTTAATGATAACTGAAAGCAAATACTGTCCTTTGGGCTATGCTGACATAGAAAATAGTGACGGATACACCCCAGAAGAATGGAGAAGTGACCAGGAAGGCCAACTAAACAGTATTGGTCAGCAAGGGTCAAACAACTCAACCATGGACGCAAAAGCTGTCAGGGAAAGGTTTGGCCAGTATTTCAACTCTCCTAGTGGGTCAGTTCCATGGCAGTGGGATAGAGTAACACGAACAATAGACCCTTTTGATATAGAATAATAAACTTTTGTATAGATATATTTTATTTTTTAAATTTTATTTCATATAACACTTGTTGAACTTTAATTCTTGCAAGTGTGTTTTCTTCTTCTGACAAGGAGCTAAGAATTGGTAAAAGACTAAGTAAAAAATGTTCATCGGGACTTGTTTCTTTGGGAGGTTGTATTATGTTTTGGGCTGGAGGAGGGGGCTGGGTTTCTTTGTGAAATTGCCTTGCTAGTGTTGCAGTTAGCAAAGAATCCAGCGAGGAAGGACTTTCTGTGTCAACTGGACGTTTTCTTTTTCTGGCAGCTTCAGGCTTCGATACTGGGGTAGGCGGGGTTTCAAATTCTTCAAAACAGTTTAGGGAAAGGTTGGTGGATTCTTTCTCAATATGAACATTACTTGCTGTGTCACTGTGCGATAGCACATCACGTAGGAAACAAAGCTCGTTAAAAAAGCTACAGGATGACAATTTGCCCGCACCTGCGCCACTTCGTGTCATTAGTTCTCTTCGCTGCTGACACTTCTTGAAGTTTTCTCTCAGTTTGTCCCAGACGCTTTTGATTGTTGCCACTAAAATATTAGAAAATACAACGTAAATAAATACATCTTTTCAGGCATACTTTTTATAACTGACGTTGATGTATTAATATAAATATATCTAATTCATTTAAATCCATAAAAAAACGGAATTTACCTGGGCAGTGTAATTTACGCCCGAGTTCTGACCAAGCTTGCTTTTTCATGTTGAGGTCACGATACGACCTTGTTCTGGTGTTCCACAGACAAGGATATTTGGGCATTTCGTCGACAATGGCCGATTTGAGATTAACTGTTGTTGTTGTTGGGGGTGCTGGAGAATCGGCCATTTCTTCGCTTCCATCCTCGAGAGCTCCAGTGTATGAAAACGCGTTTTGATGCTGTTGTTGTTGTTGTTGTTGATGATGATGAAAATGTTGTACCGACCTTGCATATGCTAGATTTTCCAGATTTTGTTGATCTTCAACTTCGTTAAAATTGTTATTGTTGACATCCATTTTTAAAAGAAATTGTTGAAATTTTAAATTTGATATCGAATCGAACAGATTTTTTTTATTTGTTGTTGCGAAACATTTTTAAACGACTTCAAAATTCGCACGTGAAAATTTTAAACGAGACTATTTGATTGGTCAATCTAAAAATTTTCTGGTCGAAAAAAAGTTGAAAAAATTCAACTTTTTTTTTTCGGAATCGAAAAATTGTTTTTCGAGTAAATTGTGCAATGTTTTTAATTTTAACCAATCAGAATATATCACGTGATGTTTTTCGGGCGAAAATATTTCTTTTCGGCTAAATTTTTCTGAGTGGAGATAGGCCTTAACCCCTAATTCCTACCCTAATAGGAATTTCATTTCGCCGAAACTTGCATGACCTCTTTCATAATGATCATGAGAAATTTCATGGTTTCAATTTCTCTCAGAAAGCAAATAAAAACAAAAGTTCTCATTTAGCTATATTTTAAAACAACTACTACAGATTTTTCTCGATTATCTTTTTCCCTTTGCTTTTATCGACGCACTGGATGTCTCTCGATACTGATTGACTAATCCAGCCTGGGTTTCAGCGCTGGCCACGGAGTATTTTTTAAACTCCATGCTGAATTCACCTTTTCCCTGGACACACGCACAAAATAAAAGCAACTAATAGTTAAAGATTATTTATAAAAACAACAACAATGAGATTATGAAGGTTAAGTACCTGCGTTAAAGATCTGAGTTCGTTCGAATATCCGAACATTCCGTTCAATGGGACCTGCGAATAACAAAATATTTTTGAGAGGTGATGTTTTTACAGTCAACTCTTCAATTAGAGGACACCTTAGAAGTGTCCGTATTAGAAGGGTCCGCTACTTGAAAAACTATTTCTTTGATTACAGACTATTTCTCCTTTTCAATCCTTTTGCGAAGAATCCGTATCATCTCGTTCACACGCCGCAACTTCAAAGCTTCTCGGGGACTGACCGATGATGCTGCTTCTAGGTCGCCATTTCCATCAATGTCGTCACTGTCACTGTCGTCATCAATTATTGCGTCATAATCGGCAACATATGACGTCATGCTTCAACTGACGTAAGAGTTAATAGTAGAAAGTGGTGCGTACGTTTCATAATCAAAATTCGAGTATTCTTCAGTTGTCACTCGCTGGTTTAAACAGGCGAATTCTTCTCCCGCCTTCACCTCATTCTCTTAGGCCGCTTGCGCAATAACGCCACTTATTGCAAAACAATTTCTAATCTTATCATCAGAGACTTCAAGTATTCGCGAAATAACATTCCTTGTATTTTGTTTCATATCTTAGGTAAAGGGGGAAAGTTCATTCCGAGCAAAAAATGTGTCCACTATTAGCAACGTTTTTCACTATTTAGAAAGGAGGTTTTGTCGTTAATTGGAGAGTTGACTGTACTTTCGTGAATCTGCGTTCACGAATGAGAAAAAATGCTTACGTCTGTATAAACTGTAAAATATTCTTCAGAGGTATCGGTGCCAGTCACCAGTCCTTTTCTTTTGTTCAATCCACCAATCACGGTACCCTAGAAACAAAATCAAACATCGATCTGCGATTGTCACAATATTGTTAAAGAAGGAAACAGAGAAATCAAATTTATTGTCTTTATTGCCAAATGGGTTTATTTTTGTACTTCGAGTTTTATTATATTATTCGAATAATTACATTATTATTTTCTAATTCTATATTTTCTAATTCTATATTTTTCTAATTTTATAGCTTTCTCCTGATTTAAAAACAGGTAACATATTAATAGAACATTGTGCTTTCAGACACTTAACGCCGCGCTATTTCCAGATCACCTGTGATTCGCAAGGAGCCACCACTTCTACAGCCATCACAGGTTCTAAGAGGATGGGCGCAGCCTGCTCGAAAGCTGAAAGCAACATTCATTTACAGTCCTCATTACATATTAATCTTATAATAATTTGCTTATATTGGTAGTCATAACAACAACATTTCTTAAAAACAATAGACCACTTTCTAATGTTGTTTACTGGCAGTTTTTAACCAATCAAAATCACACAAAAGGAGCAACTAACCAATCAGACTAAGCGATTTTTTACCGCAAGAAAATAAATTTGAAAGGGGAGAAGGTAAATATCGTTATTTTGCATTAACAAACGAAACAACCTTCACGTAACGCGCCCAATGTTGCTAAACGGAATGCCAAATCACTTGAATCTACGGCGTGCGACGCACCTGAAAAGAACGAGGGATAGTATACCAACAACTTGAGGTCTAGTGTATTACCGTCTTCAAGGATCAACTTCAATCCACTGATTTTGTTGCCAGATATGATGCCTCGTTCACACCCTTCGTAGAATGCCTAAAGAAATATTCTGGAAATTAGAAGTTTAAAAAATTACTGGCTAACCAAGTGCATGTACCAAAATTACTGGCTAACCAAGCGCATGTACCAAAATTACTGGCTAACCAAGCGCATGTACCAAAATTACTGGCTAACCAAGCGCATGTACCAAAATTACTGGCTAACCAAGCGTATGTGCCAAAATTACTGGCTAACCAAGCGCATGTACCAAAACAAAATTGAATCGTACAAAGAGAATCGTTAAAATTCAATAAAAACCTGGATTTATATGTTCATTATATGTATGTTTATTAGAATTTAAATAAAAACATAGAGTTGAAGTAAGTTTTCGATGTTTTCAGTTAACCTTCTCAATAGCGGGCAAGAAATTCCTCGGTATTGCCATTCCGATGGATTCATCAACAAACGACAGCTTGACGTTGTCGCTTTCATCTGGGAATTTCTTGACAAAAATGTGGACATATGTTAAAAATGATCGTAGGAAGATTGAACAAATACCTCAATCCGTCCGATTACTTTAGCAAATTGTCCAGCTCCACCCGTCTGTTTCTTGTGCTGGTACTCGAAACTAATACAACAATACAGAACGTGAAAAGAAGATCCTTGCCTTGTCTACCCCAAGCCACTGGGAAAACAAGACAATAAACCGTACATGTTCCCTAGGAGGCATGCGTATTTTTGATGCAAAACTTAAGATCCTGCACGAAATAATATGATATCAATGATATCTCCATCAAATAAACGAAAAATGAAAGGGGGGAATCACCGGACAACATTCTTGCTCATTGTTTCCCTGAAAGCGACTTTTGGTTGCCCAGTGACCACCTCGCAGCCATATTCTGTACGCATTCGCTGAAAACATATTACTGAGTTTATTGATCTCATACATAGACGATCATAGATGATAGATAACAAGTCAAAACCTCTGCGTATATCTCCAAGTGAAGTTCCCCCATTCCCGAGATAATTGTCTGAAATAAAACCATTGGTTACAAGAATACTGAAAGTTCATCTATCTATACATCTATTACTTACTTACTATTTAAACCTATTATATCTTAAATTATTATATTTAACCAGGTTGACCACGTCAGAAAAATTACAATTTATCAATGTATGGACAATGGACAAATGGACAAAACGCTATGATTAAAATGAACATAAAATTTATTTTTAAAATAATTTTCAAAAAAATAATTAATTAAGTAAGATTGTTTTTAAAGTTCTCCGTTGTTCATTTATTTATTCAGTGTTGTTCTGTGTTTTTTCTACCTCTTTACTTTCCTGATCAACATGAACTCTGAATGTTGGATCTTCGCGTGTAAATCTGTTGATGGCTTTCGAGAAATTCTCAACTTCGGCCTAAAAAATGAATCGGGTCTTGTGTCGAAATTGGGATTAATTGGTTAAGAAGGAAGGCTTACTTTATTCTTTGGGTGAATAGCCAACGAAATAACTGGGTCAGGGACAAAGATGGACTCCTGTAAAATACGAATTCACCCTTTTGTATTGTTGTTACAAAAGAAATGATTGATGATCTGTTCAGAAATTTTCATTTCATATTTCGTATGTTTCCAAGCATATTCTTACCATTGACAGGTTGAGTTTCGCAGCAGTAACAAAGCTATCACCGGATGAACAATCGACTCCAAACAAAGCACAAATATCTCCAGCTTTTGTCTCGCTGATGTCCTGAGGGATATATATATTTATCTTAAATTCTAAAATAAATAATTAAATTGAAAAAAAAGAAGATAAAATGAGCAACTCTCGCATCAATAATTGGTTTAACATCCATTTTTCATCAATGACCAATTCAGTTTTTAAACCAAAAGTTGACTTAACCAACATTATTTCTTTAGTTTTTCTAACAGAAACTTATTCTGTAAAATATGCAAAACTGATGAAAGGTATTTGAAATGATATCTTTTAGATCCACTAACCTTCATAACATCAGCATGCATCTGGACAATCCTTGGCACTCTTACTTTTTTGCCAGTACGAGTGTTGATAATTGCCTCACCTTTACCCATCCTCCCCTGATACGATCGTACATAGGTCAACTGTCCATACTTTCCTGCCTAAAGCCACCGAAAATTACAAAAAGAATAAAAAACATTTATCACTCTTTACTTCAAGAGTTTTTAAACCTTTAATTCTTATATTAATTCATATATATTATAAGTTATTATTTCATGTCATTTTCATTTTATCAGTAAGAAAAACATCTCACTTCTAGTTTGAAAGCCAACCCAACATATGGCTTTTCATTGCTCCCAGATGGATCCAATAAAATCTTCTCATTGTCACTGAAACATAATGAATGAACTAATAGAATCTGGATGAAATTGTCTCTTACTTGAGTGGATCTAAAGCATAGTTGTTGACCTCCAAGGGACATGGCAGGTAGTCGATAACCGCATCAAGTAGAAGCTGAACAAAATAAACGTTAAGTTCAACGATATTAATTCATTATTCTAGACTTATTATTCAATTTAGACCTTATATAAATGTTTGAAGAAGCACTTTGTTTTTCAATTTCAAGTAGACAATTTTTGTGAAAATATTGGAATGAAATAATCAATAAACATGAATATCATGGTCACCTGAACACCTTTGTTTTTGAGGGCGGAACCAAGCAACACAGGTGTAAATGTACGGTTGATCGTTGTACGACGTATCGCTGCCTAATATAAATGAAAAAACACCCATCAAGAGACTGTCAATCGAAAGCTGTCACCTGCAACTCCTGAATTGTAGGTTTTCGCTCCTCAAGGAAGATTTCCGCTAGATTATCGTCAACGTTTGCCACTGACTCTAAAAAGAAAGTTGAAACAAACAAATCATTCTTAAATGGTTCACCAATCACCAATGAGCTGCTCCCTTCTATCGCAAGTCTCCGCTTTCATCTCCACCGGGATGTCTCGTAACACAACCTCATTTCTGAAACAAAGAATTTTATGATCCTCAAATAATGTTATATTAGAATTTATTAAATATATCTAAGTTTGTAAAAGTATTACTAAATATCGTTATGAAATATTGGAAATAAATTTGATTTCAAACTTTTCCCTCGCATTTAAAAGTTTTTTCTTGCAACAAATTCTGCCTGACAAAAATATTTAAAAAAAAATAGTGACAAAAACTTCACCAACCCAAACTCGCCTTCAAAATAGACCGCCTTCTCTTCAATTATATCAATGATGCCTTTTATATTTTTTTCCAATCCAATGGGCAGATGCAGAAATGCGGCGTTGTGGTTCAGTTTTGATCGCATGTGTGAGAGAACTTTGTAAGGGTTAGCACCCATTCTGTCTAATTTATTTATGAAGCTAATACACGGGACATTGTAACGTTTCATTTGTCGATTGACGGTAAGTGTTTGGCTCTGCAGGGAAGACATATTTCAACAACATCATCACAACAAGAAGCAACTCAAGAAACACGTAAACACCTGCACACCTCCAACACTGCATAACACAAGCACGGCGCCATCAAGTACTCGAAGAGCTCTCTCAACTTCAACTGTGAAGTCAATGTGACCTGAACATTAATGGACCAATTCAATCCCAAAATCAAAAAGAAAACTGGAACTGGATTAGTAAATAAGTAAAGATAAAAAAATCAGACCATTAAAATTAATAAATATAATAAATAAATAAATATATTAAAGTTCATTATTTCAGTTAAATTTTGATAAAATCAGATATTTTGTTTTCCGTTGTGAATAACTTTGTAACACAATAATTCAAGGTCTTTCACATGCATAAAAGTGAAAATGAGCTTCCATTCTAAAGTCAATAAGTTGATTTGATCAGTCAGTAGACATTTCACATGCATAAAAGTGAAAATGAGCTTCCATACTCAATAAGTTGATTAAATCAGTCAGTAGACATTTCACATGCATAAAAGTGAAAATGAACTTCCATTCTAAAGTCAATAAGTTGATTTGATCAGTCAGTAGACATTTCACATGCAAAAAAGTGAAAATGAGCTTCCATTCTAAAGTCAATAAGTTGATTTGATCAGTCAGTAGACATTTCACATGCATAAAAGTGAAAATGAGCTTCCATTCTAAAGTCAATAAGTTGATTTGATCAGTCAGTAGACATTTCACATGCATAAAAGTGAAAATGAGCTTCCATTCTACAGTCAATAAGTTGATTTCGTCAGTCAGTAGACATTTCACATGCATAAAAGTGAAAATGAGCTTCCATTCTAAAGTCAATAAGTTGAGTTGATCAGTCAGTAGACATTTCACATGCATAAAAGTGAAAATGAGCTTCCATTCTAAAGTCAATAAGTTGATTTGATCAGTCAGTAGACATTTCACATGCATAAAAGTGAAAATGAGCTTCCATTCTAAAGTCAATAAGTTGATTTGATCAGTCAGTAGACATTTCACATGCATAAAAGTGAAAATGAGCTTCCATTCTAAAGTCAATAAGTTGATTTGATCAGTCAGTAGACATTTCACATGCATAAAAGTGAAAATGAGCTTCCATTCTAAAGTCAATAAGTTGATTTCGTCAGTCAGTAGACATTTCACATGCATAAAAGTGAAAATGAGCTTCCATTCTAAAGTCAATAAGTTGATTTCGTCAGTCAGTAGACATTTCACATGCATAAAAGTGAAAATGAGCTTCCATTCTAAACTCAATAAGTTGATTTCGTCGGTCAGTAGACATTAAATAAAAGAGTAATATTGAAGAAGAGAATACCTGGAGTGTCGATTAAGTTGATGTTGTAATCCTTCCACGATGTATATGTTGCAGCAGACTAAAAAGAAAAGAAATGACATCAAATACTTTCATGCACACCAACAACATCATTCAAGTAGCTGAGATTCATTCTGATGATATTCATCAATACTAATTGGTTAGTTTTAAATGTAGCACCTGTATTGTTATTCCCCGTTGTCGCTCCAGCTCCATAAAGTCCATTGTTGCTCCAACTTGGTCTTTACCCCGAACCTTAACACCATGAAATTTCAAAACTATTTGAAATATTGTATAAAGAAATCATATTTATTTTTTAAATTGTTTATCTCAGTAGAGAAGAATGGAGAAGAAATGTAAACACGTGGGCAAAGTCTCTGAATTGGAATGTGCAGTAAAAGTAAGTTATCTCAGTTTCAGGTTTTATTTCACTTTGCTTAAACACTTTGTTATCAGTCAAAGTTTTGCAAAGCAACAATCTTAGCCTCTTGGATTATACAAGTAGAAGAAAAACATTTAAACCTCAATCATATTAAAGTTAATGAATCATATACCTCATGCATACTGGCAATCCGTCCCGTATAGAACAGAATGCGTTCTGTTAATGTAGTCTTTCCTGAATCAATATGAGCTGATATTCCAATATTGCGGATTTTGCTCGCCTCTCTCTACACGAGATAACAAGAACTTATCTCAAGAGCAAACACATGTCTTTATAGCTCACCGTTGCATTTGTTGTAGAAGAGTGTCTCTGAAACAAGAATGCAAGCATGAAGAAACAAACATACATCAAAAAAAGAGGAAGCATGCTTTTTGAATAACACCAAGCAGAAATCAATTGCTAATGCAACTTACTTTGTATAATGATCTCTGTATGCACTTCAAACATCTTGCTTTGGACAACATTTTTTTTTAATTCTGCAACAGCAGAAAATTGAGCTTAGAATAGACCATTTAAGAAAATTTTTTAAAAAACATTTATTGCATTTTATTAAATCAAAGCATAGTTTTGCACACTCACCATTCCCTAAGATGAGGTGATAAAATGTTGGGTTGGGAGATCCAAACTTACATATTTTATCTATGACAGCCTGACTAGGTGACTCAGTTAAAACCTAGAAATTTGGTTCGACACAATAATAAAATGGTGCAAAATTAGGTTGGTGTGAGCATGCATCTTGAAATATATTGTGTAAATACATATAGGATAAAGCTAAAGGTTTGTCAGCACCGCCTCTGATGTTCCCAAAAAGCTTATCGTTTCTTATGGCTCGATCTCCTGGATTTGAATTAGAGTTTTTCATAATCTACATAAAATTTTCTTTCTGACAGTATATAACATGCCTAATTTTACAAATGTCTGTTAGAAAGAACTATGTTGTGATCCATGTGGGAATAGAGGAACCTAGTAATTGCAATTATTTCATAGGTTATGGCCCCATGAAGAGAGGAAACAAGTATAACCCTTCAAAAATGATTCTGACATAAATTTTGTGGTCAAGGAACTTTTTTTGGGAGATGTGACATTTTCAAGTAATTTACCCAAATTTTTCCAATTTGTAATCAAAAGAGGTCCTAAGTAAGCATATGAACACCTTCTTTGAGCCTAAAATATGGTATTACCCTCCACATGAGTGCAAATCAAAAGACTAGAGTGGTTTCTGACATGTTTTAGAAAAAATATGTGGTTTTTGGATCATTGGCGAAAAATTTCCGTCACGGCACGACGAAAACTATTTGATGACCCCTCAAAAAAACGAAAATACCTATGAAAGATTTCTACACTGGACTTGAGACCTACCCAGGGGATCATCATAAACTGAAAAAGACAAATCCATTTGATGGGATTTACATAGAATTTTTCATGAATTCATTTTTTCCGTCACGGTGTGACAAAAACTCAATATTTTCCCAAATATATAAAACTACACAAAAACAAGATCAGTGACAAGGAAAAGTTATTATATTAACTAAATTTAGGCTTAAAACACTAATTTCTGTCAAACTTTCCTTTTAACTCTTCTATTATGCCCCAAGCCGGTTTACTGGGATTATGTAAAATTGGTCATGACGTAACAAAAACTCTGATATCATGTTAGATCCAAAAAATAAGTAAAACAATTCTGTTCATGGCGTGCGTGGTCTAGTGGTTGAAACTTCTGTTCAAATTGTTCAAAACGAGAATCACCTGAGTGCGCGTCACCTTTGGGAAGTGCCCGAAAAACTTACCACGGGCTAACCAAAGCCTTGTGAGGGAAATTTGGTAGACTAATTATCAAACCCGGAGACGGGATTTGGGACTGCGAGGAGTTGCGCCCCACAGTCCTTAGAGCCAATTCAGCTTGTCTGAGGACGACCTAGTAAAAATTCCTATCACTATGCCAAGGAAAATCGTTATACTTTTGTCAGTTATAAAATCAGTGCAATCAGGGCTTTGTCTAGGATTTTTTGTAAGAAAAGTAAAAGTGGTTTATACTATATCATCATCGTCGTTTAGCATCCATTTCCATGCATGGGTTTAATGGGGTTTTCAAAAGATAACACTCCCCACAATCATACATCGTGTAGGTTTAATAATCCGATGACTAATTGGAGCAGATGTTTTTACAACTGGATACTACACGAGGAAGTCATTGGAACAAAAACAGGAGTTTCCAAATCAGAATAGCGCTGAAAAATCGAAGGTTTAGTTTGCATAGTACTTCACTCTCAGATCACTTATTTCACCTTATTTCTTTACTAAGAAAATGTAACGAAACTACTAAATAGCAAAATCATTCCATTGACTGAAATGAAAATGTAGATAAGTCACGTGGTTATGAGGATATACGGACCGTATGAAGCCCCTTTCTCGGCCTTGATGCTTCGTATTTCTACTGTTCATTAACAACACAATACAACAATATATTGATACAAATATAAAAGGAAACATGGAAATTAATCGTATAAATTAAAAATCAAATAAATTCTTTAAAATCTTTACTGTTACAATACTAACTCTTGTTTTCTACTGCGTAGTTCGAATACTTCGCTAATTCGAACGATCTTTTCGATCCTTTAACAAAATTACACACACGAGTTCAAACCTCGTGTCAGGGCTGCCGAACCAACTTTCAGAGAGAGGGAGCCAGCCAAAGTGAAGAAAAAGGGCAAAATTTAAATAAGATTTACTAACTCCCTCAATACGTGCGAACGAAGAAAATTTTAGAAGCTCTAAAACGTCTATTTCAGGACTTTTCTGTAGCATTATCTTGATATAAGGAAAGAAAACGATGTCAGAAAATTTAAGAATGACGTCAAGATTTATTTCAATGTTTAAACTGTTCTAACACAATGCGTCTCTTAATCGTGGAGCCAAAGGGCATGGTTCTTTTTTCAGTCGATGTATTGTATCTTGAATTCATGAGCATTTCACCTTTTGTTTGTTTACCTTTCACTTCTATTACTTGCTTGCAATGAAAAGAGCAGATTTCCAATCAGGAAACGTGACATATTTCACTAGAAAACATGGTTGCTGTTTAATGCTTTTATTAAAAAGACGGAGAGAAATAGAAAAGGGCACTTTTTATCCTATCCATAAAATATGTCAGCAGAAAACATTCTTGTAATTTCGTGTAACCTTACATGAAGAAACTTCGTCATATCTCTACATATTAACATCATAGATAAATATATAAACTTCATATTTACACTGCGTTTGAATTAGAAGAATTAGGAAATCCAGTGCAAAGAAGAAATGACCAAGCTTAGGTTAGAGAATTGGCTTGGTCATGGCTAGATTGAACAAAAGCGTCAATATCTTCAGTAGTCGGAGGTATGAAACGACAGCCTAGTTCTTGAACGCTACTCTCTGGTATCCATACACTACCTTCTTTTACGCTTAATAAAGAGTCGAATTTATCAATTTTCTCTGGTGATTGGACAGGTTGTTCACCTACTTCATCCACCGCAATTAAGTAGAAATCCTCGAGACCTTTATAAACAACGGCCGGTGTCCAACAAACGTTCATATTGTTCTGTGTAATCTCGCGACTCCTTGCGACTCTGTCATCTTCCAATCCATCACTCACAACATCATCTTTGTCAACATAGCTGTCAGTTAGAGAGGCGTCACGGCTGGCTGTTTCTTCATCTTCAAACACTTCCTCGATAGTAAGCACGTGTTGGAAACAGGTGTCTACAGGATCTTGTGGTCTTGTGATCGGTGCACTCTGCGAACGATGGAGTGGCGAATCTTCCGTTTGGATGTGCAGATCTGAGTTAGGGGCTACCGTACGATGGAGTGGCGAATCTTCCGTTTCGATGTGCAGATCTGAGTTAGGGGCTACCGTTTTATGTCTTCTTAGCGTGATACGATCGAGGTAAGAGAGAGACGGGGTGAAATGGATATTAAGGACTGACTTCTGTTGACTAGACGACTGGTGATCAGTTTGTGTGCATGCACAGCCTAAAAGTAGATTACATTGGTCAGCAAAGACAATCATATTGTAGTACTATATTTAGCAAGCTTGACTGCTCTAAATTCCACTTTAAAGACTTCTAAAACCAACATCTTTGAATATGGTATATTTGATTGAATACTCACAACACATCTATTTTCCTTTAATTAATTTACAATTAACGCAACACAAGCTCTAGTACTCGCATACCAAGAGAAACAACAGGAGGGGCAGAACTTCGTCCATCTCTCCACTCCTTTAAAGCCTGTGCGAAAGAGAATGCACCTTTCGTCTCACTGTATTCACCTTCCATCAATGGAGTGTCTGTACCAATCGTTATTGTGCTTATTTGAACGGATTTCTTTGGAGGAGATCGAAGGGATGGAGCTGAAGATGTTAAACTAAAAAGAAACGTTTTGATTTATAGGACTTTATGAAGGAATAAATCTCTCAACCCTAACCTCAGAAACATGATTTCACTTCACTGAGGCATAAAGTTGAGTGTGGTACTAACATAGGATTTTTAAAATGTTTCCATCTCTCTTAACACTAACCCCAGAAACATGATATCATCTCATTGACGTTTTAAAATGTTTCCATCTCTCTCAACACTAACCCCAGAAACATGATATCATCTCATTGACGTTTTCTTTTCCACTTAGTATTACTACGGTGTTCGAATTAACGGTTCACGTTTCTTTTATCATAATGCGAATCATTTTGCTGATTTTGAAATTGATTAGTGGTACACTAAGCCACGCACGTACACTACAAAGCATAGAAATCTGGGAAAAGCAGCGTTTTTAAGAGGAACTTATTAGCCTTTAAATGACTTTAGAAGACTTAAAATGGTTCCTTATGAACAGCTAATTCGGACCCTGCACTAGATTTAAAAATGAAAATATACCAGACCAATAAATCACATGAAATACCTGGTTTTTCTTGGGCACATGTCAACCTAAAATTTTTAAAAACAGATTAGAAATGACCAAGTCGTGCCTACATAATCGTTAAATATTAAAAAAATATAACATCAATAAAAACAAGATTATTGGGATTTACTAGAGAGAAATTACCCACAAGGCTTAGAGATTTAAGAACATGTAGTTAAGTAGGAAGTAGTTTCGTACATTTACTTTCTTTGCGTAATGCTTCTTCAGGTTACCTCTGCTATGAACGGTTTTAAAGCACAACGAACAGAACAACTCTCGACACTCATAGCACACCTGTAGAAGAATAGAAAGCCAGTTTGGATTCAAATGAACAGCACATTTTCCATCTCTCTTTTAACACACTATGATTTAGTGTAAAAAATACATGAACCACACTATGTACGTGTACCGTGTACATGAACCACATTATGTACGTGTACCGTGTACATGAACCACATTATGTACGTGTACCGTGTACATGAACCACATTATGTACGTGTACCGTGTACATGAACCACATTATGTACGTGTACCGTGTACATGAACCACATTATGTACGTCAAAACTAATTATTAATTAAATAAATAAACTTTTGAGAATAAGATAAGATTTAAAAACCAATAAAATAAATAAAATAAGAGAACAAACAAAGAGTAAGTAATTAAATTAAATTAAAATCAATTCAAATTCAACTCAAATTTACAGAAAAACTATACTGGCTACTGGGAGAAAACAAATTATGTGGAGTTTATGGAAGACAAATAACTAAACTCAAAAGATACTGATGTTATCGAGGGGCCATTCACACAAATTGAAAAACAATTCTGTAGACAACTGGAACAGCCTCCCTAATGAAGCTGTTACTGCAGAGTAACATTTTCAAAAATCGACTGGATTTGTTCTTGAGAAACAAAAGATATTTTTATGTTTGATTATTTGATTACAATTTTTTGATTATGTTTTTCTTTGCAAGATACGGCTAAATACAAACCACTACCAGCAATTTTTCTCTTTTTTTCTTTTCTTTTCTTTTTCCCCCACATTTTTATGCATTTACAAGACTTTGCTCTGCTGCTTTGTTATAGGTTGACAGGCACATTTTTATGCCTATACATTGAATTATTTTTAATAATTTTAATATTAATGATCATCTTACTTCCATGACAATTACTTACCAGACAAGCATTTGTTTGGCATTGGCCACACTTCTTCGCTTTAACAGTTGTATTTTTTTGGTAATAATCTTAAAGAAATGTTTACTCTTTGAAAATAATAAAAGCACAAGACTGTGAAGACAATGCAAATGCTACAAAAACCTGAGCAAGTATATTAAAAATTGGTTAGTGAAAGGCAAATATTTGTGAATATGGTAACCAAGCTGTAATAGAAACAGCATACAGTGTGAGTATGTTTAAATAGTCAACTAGAAACTGCTAAAAAAAAGGTTCCAAAAATTGAACTTACCTAAAGGTTTATCAGCTAACACTTTAACTTTTTTTGTTTTCGTTGCCTAAATTTGAATGTTATAACTTATTAAAAGATGCTACTTTTATTAGAAAAAAATGAAACTTTGGAAAGAAAAGCAAAACTGTCTCACAGGAAGTTTGGGAAGTAGCTTCTTTGGTGGAGATTTACTTGAACGCCAGCGTGGTCCGGACATGGTTCTGAAAATTATACGTCACAGTTTCAAATATCAAAATATATTAAAATTAGTTTAATTAATTGAAATTGACTGAAACAACATGAATATTTCAAAGTCTCACTCTCTTTCTTCTTTCTCTTTTTCAAGGACGAGTTTAAGAGATTTTAATTTCATTTCCATCAACTCGTTTTCCTTTTCAATTTGAGAAGAAGCAGCTTTCATATCTCTAATTCCCCTAGAAATATAAAAACTTTTTACATTTTCAAATAATATATTTAGTTCATTAATTTATTTATTTTCATCTATTCCTAATTTTTTATAAATTAGATTATCATTTTTAAAAACAATATTACTGGTTTATAATTGTAAATCAACAGTTGTTTTAAACTGGAAGTTTTTACAAAAATGAGCCATATTTATATATATATTTATATATTTGAGATATGTGTAAATTTTTAAAGATTTATGTATATAAATATATTTAATATATATATATATTATATATATAAATTATATATTATATATATAAATACACTTTTTTAAATAAGAAACCACGCTTTCAAAAAATAACCTTTCAATGAAATATGAAACTAGACATTTTTGTGATTTGATTTTTTCAGCCTCAAAGTGTCATTGACATTGACTGAAGCTTTATTTTTCTTCTTAGTACACTTTTTGTTTAACATAGTACCTTAGTAATAGGTGGCTACGTAAAAGATTCTGGTTGTAGATATTATTAACAAAGTCCCGTAATCTCCAAAATTAGTATTTCTTATTGAAATAAGCTTTTTGAGTTTTAAATGGTAATTGAAAAACAAGTAGTGAATAATGAGCCATATTGAGAAGATGGTTGAAGGATTAGAAAGCAAAAATTTTTAAATTTCAAGGTTATAGGTAGTATTAAAATATATATTATATATATATATATATATATATATATATATATATTATTTCAATATTTATGTTTACTCGTTTATGTTAGTATAATTATTAGTTTATATTTATTTTTGGCAGAGCATTGTGATACCTGTCAAGTTTTGTTAAATATAGTTTAAAACTGTCCTCATCCAAACAATCCCTGAAAATTAAAATATAAAACATAAGAAAATATTTCATTTATAAACACTGAGGATTCATTAATGATCTTTATATATATAATCAACGGTGCTGGCCTATTTATAGAATAGTCAAAGTCTTTACAAAATATATTGTATCTTACCTGGACTTTTTCATAGTTGAAAGTAAATCTTCAATCTAACTTTTAATTGTGTTATTCAAACTATAGGTAGAAGTAAAAACTCTTCGTTAGCTGGATAGGAAAAAATGAATGGATTTTTCATTCTATTAGGTATCCACATAACTACTAAAAATATATGATTACCCACGCAAAAACAAACGCAACTATAGCTATGATTTCTCCAAATTTGTTTTCATAATTGTAGCTGATACAGGAGCACTGAAACGGAGAGAGTGAACTCCAGAATCCGAATTTTTATGTTTTCGGCCTTTGAAAAACCTTCAAAAACTCAAGCTAAATGATAAATTAAATGATACAAAATATGAAAATATTAAGGGATATAAACCTATAATTCATTAATATATGCAATAAATAATAAATAATGAAAGTTCTGAAAGCCAATGGGAAATTGATATGCCAGTCCGGATTATTCTATTGAGAGATGTCTGGCCAGAAAATTTAATCTCTAATCTCTCTCTGTAGTTGATCAAATAGTGGACATTGTGGAAGAGATGCGAAAGGGATTTATTAAACTATATTTCAAAAAAGGATGAAGAGTTCCCCCAGTATTTTTCAAGCGACGGTGTAAAAAGACAACTGGAATACACAACATGCCTGTTGAAGCAAAACAACAAAGGCGCCGGATATTTCGTAGGTAAAGATATATCCATGGCTGACTTGGCTTTGACCCCGTAGTCTCAAAGCACATTTCGTGTGCTATTTTCATCCTTTGTGAGGCCTTTACTTGAATATTGTGTTACGATTTGGTACCCGTTTTCAAAGCCTTCTGTACCGTTCAATTTTTCGAATTCCTCGATTTTTCGAATTATTTCCTTCCTCCCTTGGATTTGCCTTAAAAACCGTTACTCCGATTTTTCCATCGTTTTTTAGGTTCAGTTCGCATGAATACCCTTGATTTTTCAAACCTTTATGCAGGATTCTTACAAAAATTATTTTAGTTTGTTTAGCATTGGTTTATATAATTGTGCAAGGAACCTCCATATCCATTCCTTTTTCTTTGTTCATAGCCTTTCTATTTACTTTCACTGCGTTGCCAATTTGGTGACATCTGTTCTCATGAAAAAGATCACATTTTTCGCCAACTTTCTGCTTTTCCCAGTATCCACCGACATTCAATATGATGTAATTAACGCTCTCGATCTAATACTAACGATCACTGAACACCTTCAAGAATAGGTTGCGATGGAAAGACAACAGATTCAATTTTTATTCTGAGAATGCCTTTTAAAAAACTCTCTTTTAACATTATATAGAAAAAACAACCATTTTTTATTCCTTTTATGTATGTATATACCATCTTCCTTGTCTCAATTTATTTTTAGAATGTTTGAAATCATTCTTCGTATAATTTCGACAGGCTATGAAGCCTACAATATATAATAGTGAACAATACGCCATGAAGTATCATTAAAGTCAGTAAAATTTGGCTCAACAACATTGTCTGGCTCCATTTGGGATTGTAAGACGTCTCTAACGATAGGAGCCCGTGTGTTGCAGTACTCGTGATAGTTCATCACAAAAGAGCACACTTTCTCTTCTAAAAACAACACAACTAAAAAAAACACATGGCATCATTATTTGTGAAAAGTGACGGGTAAAAGTGTCTTTTGTAGCATATTTTCCACAAAATTTTATGAATTCAAAATTAATGGGTATAGCATATAGAAGCATTTGAATCAACCTAGAAACCAGCTTTGGAATCAAGACTAACATTTAGGGCCTGTATATATGAGCCCTCCTCCATATGATCAGAGATTCCGCTTATATAATAAGTCACTGTTGTTTCCACATTGCATACATATGAAGAGAGGGCTAGCCCTCCTAACGCAAAACGGGCTGGAAATTCTCCATATATATGCTCCAGCCCGGTTAGGAGGGCTAGAAAACGTGTCTCTGGGCACGCACATTGGCGCATTTTTTCTCTCCTCCGTATTATTAATTTAGGAGGGTTGGTTCTTTCTCATATATATGCGGGGTGAAATTCATCTCGCCTAAGCGGGCTGATTTTTTCTCATATATAGGCGGGGTGATTTCCAGCTCGTTTAGGCGACCCAGCCTTCCTCGGAGGTTTATATATACAGGCCCTTAGTCACACGTCCTGCGATATGACAATTTTTCTTTAACAACGCACACTTCGGCACCGGTTCCTCGAAATCTTAACTGTGATTCGTCAAGTGTTAAGTCACGTGTAATAAACAACTTTCACAGCTTTTTCACAGCTTTTCATCAATCAGGTTGAGCATTGAACACGAGGCAGTTAAAACTTTTTGTCACATAGTTAATAATGAATGATTTTATTGATGAACTATTATTAAAAGTATTCTCTTATTGTGATGTTGAAACACTGGATAATATTTCATGCGTTTGCAAACATTGGAACATCGTTTCTAATTCACAAATTCTCTGGAAAGAACATGTATTGAAAAAATGGCCTTCCCAAAAATGGTTGTACGAAAAAGCCGGTGCGAACGAGTTAAATTGGAAGAGAATTTACGAGGAACTTATGCAACATTTGTGGTACTCCTTGGATCAAATGAAATATTTTGTAACATGTGATACGATTGCGAATGAGCTCGTCTCTCCAACATTGCGCCAGGCTATGTTTACTAAAATTGAGTCTGTTTCAAAGAAATGGTGCCAGGTTAGTCAATGTTATAAAAACATTTTTTGTTACTTTTTAACTTTTATTTAAAGTTTACCCTCAATAAATAAATAAATTTTATCTCACTTGAAAGGATGGTTCTTATTAGCATTGTGGCACTTGTCCATAATTAACAGGTTGATATTAGCGAGATTGAAAACGCATGTGTAAGAATGTTGACAAGGATCTGTGCTGTCATCACTAATACATCATTCTTATTAAACTCATCAACCCAACGGTCCTTGTCCCAAAAGTCCACTTCCATGTCCCCAGTGTAAGATCCAACTTTCAGGGACGTGTGAACTTCAATTACACATTTTTGTTGATCGACTAACGAAACTATGTAAACATAGTAACAAAATAAAACAAACAAACATGAATTGTGTTTCACAGCACCTTGCTATGTGATACTCTTGCATTGAAATACACATTGTTTTTTATATTAAATCAGTCTATAAGAAACCGTTGGCTCAGGTTTGCCAAAAATTAAGAAACTTTTAAGAAACTTAGGCAGGCTGAAACTCTCCTAGAGTTTAGAAACTTTTGTCAACAATGAAAAATATTTTCTTATGCAACAGTTCAGTCTCAATTATTTTTGGTATATTTATCAGGCCTCTCAATGAGACCTACACGATCGCGTACTCGCACGTGAACACGTAGGTAGTCTTGTTTGTGTATGCGAAAAATCGCGTAGGCAGAAAACAGAATTTTTTCTGTGATCTTTGTCAAGTTTTCTATTTTATTAAAATATAAATTGCAATATTGCGACCTGTTAGCGTCTACCATTTTTTATTTTTTTTTACAGCAAACGAAAATCTTTTTCAGGGAATGGAAACGAGTTTGAGAAAAAACTTCTCTTTAAAGAAATATTTAATTTTTAAAGCTAATAGAGTTGTTTTGTTGATCATCAAAGCAGCTGCTTTTAAACATTTGGTTAATTAATTATGCACAATTGGAGTCACGTGTGAAAACAAGTTTAGAATGTCAACCAACTGGCACTTATAATTAATTGTGCTGTAGTAATACAATTATCCTGCAATTAAACATATTTAACAGAGAACAGTTTTTGAGCCAATCATATCAAAATTTTAATGATATAAAATGTCACGACACATATTTTCACTAGCAAAATACAGCTTTAAAAAATTATACAACGACTTCTTAGTGATAACGATGTCTTCTTTAAATTAGCAAAAAAGTGCGAAGTTAACTCGTTAAAATCTAGCTGTCGTGTTTATTTTCCTTAGAGTCTGGTTTTGTTAAAGTGTCTTTTGTTTTGTAAACGAAACTGAATGTTTTGTTGTGGTTTGGTCTTTTTTTCTTCCATCAAATACAGCATAGTTCTTCTGCATTTTTTCTGTCTCTATGTTAAATGGAACTTTTAAACAACCTGTAGCATCGCGTGTAAACATCTCTGTCGTTTTCTTTCTTTTTCCTATGATTGACGTCAAACTTCTTGAAACGGTTAATAATTGGTAAGGTTAAATTTCGTTAAACAAACTAAATTTCTTAATAAAGCTACACATTGATATAGGAAAGAACAAATGAATCGAACAT
Organism: Candelabrum cocksii; assembly: GCA_963930725.1. Taxonomy (NCBI): domain Eukaryota; kingdom Metazoa; phylum Cnidaria; class Hydrozoa; order Anthoathecata; family Candelabridae; genus Candelabrum; species Candelabrum cocksii. Next base: position 752,865 of record OZ005670.1, on the reverse strand, counting down.
AATTTGTAACGAAAAAACATATTTACGCGACTAAATAAATTAGGTTAAAGTAAGTTCTTTAAGATTTCATTTACAAGAGATATGAGATGCGTGATTATTAGTTAAAAAACACCATTAGGGGCGTGGTGGAGAGAGCACCTTATATTATCGAGGCGCGTGCGGAGACCTCTAAATGCCAGGCCTGTAGCTGTACGCGATTTTAAAAAATGTACGATACGTGATCGCGTAGGTCAATTAATGCGCCTACGCGATTTGTCACGTAGGCACTTCTTTCTTCACTGAGAGGCTTGATGTATACATTAACAACAAAACATTTGGTTGTGACAAAATTTGGGTGAAAAAATTTTTGTTTACATTGCGTCGATTGAACGTGATTAAACAATCAACACATCCGAAGAAATTCAATTAATTTAAAGGTAAAATTGAAGAAATTTTTGATGGTCAGAACAAATAAATTAAGTAACTTTTGAGCTTCAAAATGACCAAATTTTAAGAAACTCAAGGCTCAGTCTGTTGCTTAGGTTTCTTATAAAAAAACAACATGTATGCAGTCAAAAACTTTGCGGAGGAAAACTATCTTCAGAGTAAGTACAAATTTGTAGCCATTCTTAAAAATGAACAATCATTTTAAGTTCTTGAAGAACGGTAAAACTGAACATTAGGAACAGTATAAGCGACTTATAAAAGATGGAATACATCCCAAGAAACCAAACAAAGTGTTAATGAAGTTTGATTCCACTCACAAAAAAATGGTTTACTGGTTGGCAGATCTTTTTAAATATAATATCTGCTGCTTATTGTCACAGTTTTACTAAGAATTTAAATTATCTTTCTCTTAATAGTTTCAACACAGTATAGTTTTTTAATTTGGCCAAAAAATATTTTACATTATTCTCTCTACTCATTTCATTATTTTACACTTTTAGTTTTATATATTGTTTATTGTTGTTTTTGGAAAATAAAAATTTTGTTGTTGTTGTTGTCATTCCTTATTTTTTCAAAACTATTTTTTTGTTCATTGAAATGACAAAAAATGGAAACTTTCAGATCAGCAAGATAAAATTTACACATTTTAGATAATATATTAAGTCCACTCTGACAGAGGGTGTGTGTTTTTACTTTCTGCATAAAGGTTTTCATTTTGGTTTTAGTTTAATTTCTATTCTAAGGTTACAGCATGCGATCACGACGGTTCATCACAGACAACCAACAAAAACATGGAACTGTTTTTCAACTTGAAGTCATTGGAATGGTGCTTCCTTGATAAACGTAGGGGCTATTTGTCTGACTTGTTCACTCGTCGCAACAACAAAAGAACGTTTGCAAGCAATAATAAGCAATCTTACTACATTCGCTCATACCAAGTGATACCTAGCTGCTTGGTGATGTATCGATGGTTGTGCATCTTCAGGAGTCTCGTTACTGAGGAGACTGGATTGACTTTCTATCGTGTGTGGAGGTTCAGATTGAAACATTTGGAAACTGGGCTAATATTTGAGTTAAGTGATTGGAAAGCAGCCATGTCGTCTACACTTGCAAAAGGCAGGCCTGAAGTAGCCTCATTTCACAACGATTGTTTGGAGCTTCTGCAACTGCTTACTCACCCACATTTCATCATGCACCCTTTTGGTTTGGACGCTCGCGCTGAAAAGTTGTTTAATTCAATGATCAAATCGTCAGCTGGTGGTTGCCTCAACACAGCCGCAAATAAGCGTCGCAAGAGAAGAAATCCTTTACAGAAACGTGCAAGTCCTTTACTGTCACCAACAACTGGCAAACCGTTTAAGATCGGAAAGCTAAAAGAAAATGCTTGTTACGTGGATATTAGCGATCGACTGGAAAAATGGAGAGCTAGAAGGAAATGTGCACTTGATTCTCCTACTTTGCAAAACAAGAACGCTCCGGAATGCTCGCTGGCTGTGCCTCAATTAGACGGTGAATTGTCTCGTGCTTCGAGTAGTGGTAGTTTGCTCAGCGAGACGAGCACCACAACCGACGAGTCCCAACTGGAGACGGCGAGTAGCGATTCAGAGATGTACGGGAACGGCTACGTTACAAACTGCGAGTATTTCATCGCGAACTCGCACAGTTACGATTCCATCGAAGAGCAACACAACTTACAGGCGGGAATCGCCGACCTGTGGCTGTTCAGTAGAAGCGAATGCACTGAGAAGGTTGCCCTGATCTACGATATCGACGACGCGAGTTGGTCGTTCCAAAGCGAAGTGCATACTCAAGAGGTGGATAAAAACATTCTGGTTGAAAGCATTCCTAGCGCGTTGATGTTGTATAGATTGGTATGTTTGTTCGAGTTGAATTGCTCGATGTACAGTTGTTTCGATGACTGCACGGTGTGGAGAGTGAAGCTGATGCATATTAAGACCGGAGGAGTGCTGCATCTTTGCGACTATAACGGTGAGTAACTCCTTCTTAGACCTACTTCTTTATGTTAGCACAGCTACACCACACCCCACGTTAGTGTTTTGTACTTCCATTATTTCATAACCTTCTCTACCAAAATTAAACTAATCAATAGTTATAACACTCCGTTGTTCTTCTTCTCTCTTATCTTTATTTGCCTCTTTACAACCAATGTTTGTAGTGTTATTTGCCCCGCCAAATTTAATCCACGCCAAATTAAAAACGTTTTGTCCATCGCCAAATTAAATCTACGCCAAAATTTGTACGAATAAGGTAATACATAATCTTGTTTCTCTTTTGCAGGTCTTCTGAAAGTATTTGTTTCCTTGAAATCCATCCTGCCTCCTGAGGAACCTTTAGCTGAGTCTTTTGATGGCGTCACAGACTTCCGTGCTGCCTGTACACAGCTCCTTGACCTGTTAATGGACGAAAACTTTTGTCATCCTTACGGCACAATTGCGGGTGCTGTAGCCTGAGCTGGTGCTGTAGCCTGAGGGTGCTCCTCGGGAGATTTTATTGCAGATGTAATATTACATGGTTTTACTTTTACAAGGTTTGGTTGGGTTTTCAATCGGAATTTGTTTCGATTAACCTTCAGAATTATATCTATGCGTTGGATTATAATGTATACATTTATTGAATGAGTAGACGATGCATTGTTCGTGTCAAAACTGTGATTGCCCCCATTGCGCGCTGCTCGAATTTTATGCGAGATATGTTCCCCTTAGAAAAATACGCACACAGATGTTACCTTGTGGGGCCTTTTTACGCCCACTCTTCCGACCTTTAATTTTACTTAAAGGAATGAACGAAAAAGAAAGGGTGGTTTATTAGTGGGTGCTTTTTACTTACATCATATCAATGTTTTTGGTTTTTTCATTTAAATGTGGTGTTTTAGGTGTTAAAATGAAACCCGATAATATACCTTATTTTGGCCTAAAATCGCAAAAACAGATCCCGCAAAATTTAACTGACTTGTTTCTCCTGAAAACCTTTCATTTTCATAAAATACGTTTAAAAATGTTTCTTTAATATTAGATTTGCCAAAATAAATCCCGTAAAAATTCTGCTGTAGACACAATTCGCAAAAATAAATATCACAAAATTTTCGTCCAGGACCCAATTCGCAAAAGTAAATACCACAAAACAAATTTTTTTACCATTAGGGTAAAATTAATCCAACATTAATACGTTTCGTTCGGGACTAAAAATTGATTCATAGGTTTACGTTAATTGAGCCTGGCACCAGGCTGTGTATGGTTTAAAGATAAAAAAAGTCGTAAATACTAGGCTAATATAATAGTATATACAATATAGTACATGAACGTCTTTCTTCTTCTGCTTTTTTTCGTTATATGCTTTTTTTGAAATCTGTTATTGTCTGATGCTTCAGTTCTGGATACTTTGCTTGCATGTTGAAAAGGGCCGACTTGTTACCATGTAGAAATGTAGGCTTTCCAATCTCAGTTTTTCCATCTGGTTTCCAAATGCGGTATTATTTTGGTTTTTTACCCTTCTCTTGAACAAGCTTTAATTGTTTTGCAACTTCATCATTATCTTTTGTTGTTGAGCTAACATTGTTTGTAACAGACAGAGAAATAATAAGATAAAGACATGTTTTCTCCTTCGTTTCCAAAGTGACAAATTAATGAGACTTCATAGATCACTAGTCTAGAATTTTAGTTTTAGGCATTCTTATTGGTTTTGAATTACACAACCTTAAACGTATACAATCACAGGTCGTTTTTATCGCATAAACTCCAAATTATTAAAATGAAAATTTAATCTAGAATTCATCTTACAAGCAAGGAATTATGGAGTTTATATATAACGCCAAGATTGCTCGCAGAGGTATTATTATGGTACAACAGTTTAAAAAAAACAATAGTTTGAGTAAAATTTGTCTGCTGCAAAAAAAAAGACAAAAAAGCTTTTATTCAGTTGCATGGAAAAAAGACCAAGGTAACACTTGTTCCCGAAATCGTTGGCCATGTACCAAAAGAAATATCCGGTGCAACATGGTTTTTATTGATCTTAATAGGCGGGTCGTATAACATCTTTGACCTCATGGGCATTAGCATCCATGCCCCTGATGCATAGCTGCCACGGAGTTATAAATACAAATTTGGTACCTTAAGTTGATTAATTTTCGCGATTTTAAATATGTTCTCTCGAAAATTTCAAAGAAGGCCAATTCGCGAAAATTAATACTCGCGAAAAAATTGAACAGGGCTGATTTGCGAAAATTAATACTCGCGAAATTTTTGAGAAAAAAACGTTTTATTATTATGTTATTTGGAAAAAAGATCGAATATTTTTGCACCTTTTCGGTTTATGAACAGTTTTTTCAGTTTTTTTCTCTTTTTTGCTTTCGGTTGTACATCAAAGTCGACGTTAAAAATTAAAATTGACCTTATAACCCTAACAAATGCAAAAATTTTCAAGCCACCGGCTTCTTGTTTATTATGATAACCCCACATTCGAAAAAGAAAATTTTTTGAATTCTAAAATTTATGATTCGCGAAAATATATGGCGCGCCAAACCGGCATTTAATACTATCCTGTAAAATATAATACTGTGTCGTGATTATAGTACTATCTTTCTAAATATAATACTATGTCGTGATTATAGTACTATCTTTCCAATATATTTTATACAGTGTCATAAATATAATACTACGTCGTGATTATAATACTATCACTTAGAAGTCTTGGTATGACGTCATGGCGCACAATCATGTTACTTGTTAACACGTGGTAAAATTCAGGCTCGCTTTCCCAGTCTTTGGCTTAATTGTAATTGTAATACTTGTTTATTTAAATATGGTGCGATGGAGATGTTCTTGAATCAACTATATACATAGCTATCTTTACTGACAGACACAGTCTTTCCTAATGCAGCTTCTGTTGCAAATAAAATTAATATTGACTTGTTGTCATTGTTGCTGTTTGCCATTTTGATTTGAGAGAGAGCCTGTTTTAAATTTTCCCCAACCCGATGTTCTGGAGTAATCGAGTCAGACCAGTCAGACCTTTCATTGTGACGTCAAGACCTTTTCACGGAAGTCTTATAGTCCAACACGCAAGTCTTATTATAGTACAAGATAGTACTATAACCATAGTTAGTATTATATTTGTAGCATAACATTATAATTCTAGAGATAGTACTATAAGTATGACATAGTATTATATTTGTGTATATATAGTACTATCTTTTGAAAACATAGTGTATATAGTACTATCTTTTGAAAACATACTGTATATAGTACTATCTTTTGAAAACATACTGTATATAGTACTATCTTTTGAAAACATACTGTATATAGTACTATCTTTTGAAAACATAGTGTATATAGTACTATCTTTTGAAAACATACTGTATATAGTACTATCTTTTGAAAACATACTGTATATAGTACTATCTTTTGAAAACATAGTGTATATAGTACTATCGTTTGAAAACATAGTGTATATAGTACTATCGTTTGAAAACATACTGTATATAGTACTATCTTTTGAAAACATACTGTATATAGTACTATCTTTTGAAAACATAGTGTATATAGTACTATCTTTTGAAAACATACTGTATATAGTACTATCGTTTGAAAACATAGTGTATATAGTACTATCGTTTGAAAACATACTGTATATAGTACTATCTTTTGAAAACATACTGTATATAGTACTATCTTTTGAAAACATAGTGTATATAGTACTATCTTTTGAAAACATACTGTATATAGTACTATCTTTTGAAAACATACTGTATATAGTACTATCTTTTGAAAACATAGTGTATATAGTACTATCTTTTGAAAACATAGTACTATAATCATAATCATAGTATTATATTTATGACATAGTACTATATTTCAAAGGATAGTAATAAATGCCGGTTTAGCGCGCCATAAAAATAACCCTTCGCGAAAACTTTGAGGATGGCCGATTCGCAAAAGTTAGTACACGCGAAATGTGATTTTTTTGACCTCGCGAAAATTAGTCCTCGCGAAAATTAATCCACTTAAGGTACCTTGCGTGGGTTAACTCACCACTGTTTTCCTTTATCTGGAGTTGGCGTTAGGAAGGGCATCCAGCCGTAAAAACATCTGCACCAGTAAACCATCATAGATGATTAAACCTCCATAATTGGAGAAAATCATCTTTTGAAACCGTCCAACCCATGCAAGCATGGGAAAGCGACGTTAAAAGAATGATGATGATGCTGATTAATGGAAAAGTGTTCGAATCAAAGTACAGACCCTCTTCTATTTCTGAAGGGGGACTAGAAATCCTACTAAAAGTAACATTTTTAATCTGTGACACCAAACGGCGATTCTTACACAGACTTAAAGGTACTGTAGTAAACTACAGGGAAGACTTTCAACAACCGAATGTTGTAGCAGTATTATTTTGGATTTTATGAGTGAAACATTTGTTGTTGTTTTGTTGTTGTTGTTTTTTTTGGGGGGGGGGGGGGGGGGCGGGGGAAACCTACATTAACAGTACCATTGACGGAAAATTTCGGTTGCAACGGCCAGTTTTAAGAATATCATAAAAACTAAAAATTTCGGTGGGAAAAAATTTCAGAGAGCCTTTTTTTGGTTTTTAATAAACTTTTTCAAGGCAAATTTGAAACGCATGGAACAACGAGCACACATATTCATCAAGACAGGAAAAATGGCGGGAAAAATGTAAACAAAAACATCGTTTTTTCAAACTTTAAATTCAACGTCAATGAATCATGTTTTTATTAGTAATACTTCAATTTCCGGTCCATATTAAGGTAAAAGATGAATTTGTTTTAGTTTCATCCTAGTTATTGGCTATTAATGATAGTTTTTCGTTTTTCAATGGAAAGAATGATCATATTTGTTTAACAAAAGCAAGTGTTTCTAGACAAATATACCAGATTTGGGTATGAATTGATTTTCCAGCAAGGTGTTATGTTACTAGGTCTCACTAGATGAGATTACTAATTAAGGCAACACCTTTTACCAAAGTACAAATTTGACAGAGACGGGTCATACCATATTTCCTCTTATTAGCGCCGCTTTCTAATAAGCGCCGCACCTTGGAGCAAAATTATGTTATTAGCGCCGCCCTCTAATTAGCGCCGCACCTAGAAAAGTGGCGCTAATTAGAAAAAGAGCAGTAACCCATACAGACGGATAGTTAGACAATACAATACGTTTTTTTAGCTTCTAAATTATTTTTTATCTTTCATAAACCAGGGAAATTTCATAATTTTCACAAACTCAGGCTCGTACGTAAGTTCGAAATAAGTCAATAGTTCTTTTTGTTTCTTCATTTCACGATCCAAGGTCTCAGCCGATCTTTTATTTTGTTTTATTGTTTTTGAAGAGCGAGAAAATTCCATTAAATAAAATTTATTTCTATACTATTTTGAAAATTATTTTATAAGCGCCGCCCTCTTATTAGCGCCGCACTTTTTGAGTCAGTTTTTAAATAAGCGCCGGGAGAGCTAATAAGAGGAAATACGGTAACCTGTCTTTGGAATATATATGTGTACCATTCCATCTCCTTGTTACATCTTTCTGCGTTACTATATGCATCGTCTTTGTTGTTGATGCTGGAGACTTTTTTCAGTAAGGAAATACACAGGAGAGGCAGGGCCTATGATTCAGCAGAGTCCTGTGTATTGGAAAGAAAGATCATTAAAAGAGACATAGATTAAGTGTGGAAGGTAGACAAAGGAGTAGATGAGAAATAAGTGCAGAGGGCTGAAATAAGGTTCTCTCACATTATTTTTTATATGAAACAAGTGCTCTAATATATAATTCCAACATTAATTATATTATCCGTTAAAGTAACATGGTATGCTAGGTCCCTCCAGAAAAATTAGGTCCCTCCAAAGATTTAGGTCCCCCCTGGTATATATCTACCCTAGCTCCTAGTATTACCATAGTTCCTAAGGGGGTTGGTACCGCCCCTTTCTATCAACTACCCCCCTTTGAAATTAAAGTGATTACCCCTGTAAACACACAGAAAACAGAAAGTTATATAGAACAAAATTATTTCACAAGGGTAGATATAGAAAAGTAGTAAACTAGCTTTGCATCTTTTTTTAAATTCAATAAAAATTCAAGTTTTTAGTGGTTAGAGATGGATCAAATGTGCCAGTACTGTACAGTTTTTAAAACTAGTTTCTAGAGCTTTGCCCTAGTTATCTAGATCTGTAGTTAAATTGTCACGAACTTGGAGTGAAATCTTTAACAAATTTTTCACAAATACTTTTTTTATCCATGCTGTAGAAGAGGTATCACTTTCCTTTTATCTGGGAAACTTGATTGCAAAAGTAAATTTATGAGCCTATTTGAAAACATTATTGCTAATATACATTTCCATTCTATTCTTATACCTTTGTCTAAATTAGAAGAAAATACTATATATACTCTAAAGGAAAATTATTCACATCTACTCCAGGGGTTCATTTCTCTGTGGAAATGGCAAGTGCCAGAAATACCATCAGTGCCATGAACACCAAAGAAATAAATGTTAGCATGCTACAAGTTTTACATTGAAATACAGTTTCAATTCATACAGAGAAAAATTTGACATTGCATTGAAAATACAAAATGCTAAAAGTACCAGAAAAATGTACCCAAAATAATGGAAAGGATGACTTCTATCTATACAAAGAAACAGACCCCACTTTTAACCCATAGATGTTTAGGTCCCCCCAGCAGCAAAGGTCCCCCCAAAAATTCTATTTTTTCCAAGGTCCCACCTAATCTATGGTAAAAAAATTGCATACCAGGGGGGGGGGGTGCATACCATGAGTAACAGTGATATATTACATCTTTAGTATATACATATATGAAATCTGAAGTTTTGTTTACTTCACAGAGACTACCTAACAACCAATAAATGACTAACAACATATTTGAAGAGCCAGTAAAAGACACATATGATGATGATTCAAAATTTGATGAATCATGGCCGTCAACTGATAGGAACATATGCGATTTCAAGGAAACTTCATCTAATGAAGATACAAGCATAACAAGTATCGGAGATTTAACATTGAATGATCCTAAGGAAAACATCGGAACATTAGCCAAGTAGGAAATTTCTTTTTAATATAAGTTAATGAATGTTACATGTTGTTTAGACTTACTATATCTCTATGATTGATTGTGTCTTTTAACACGGCTACTCAGGGGTGTTCTCAGACATGACTTCTTGGATGTTCTTATTCTTATTACCACTTTCAGCATGACTCAGTTTTTGTCGTAAACACTGGCAACTTATATTGACTTCACACTTAAAGTAAATGAAGGAGCAGTATCGTGCTTATACATTTCAAGTAAGCTGTTGTTGTATGAAGCGTTCCTTGGATGAATGCCAACCCAGTGGGGCTCATCAGGGACAGAAAGGAGATAGATATCAGGCTTTGATTTAAACACCTTAACTGTTACGTTGGTAAGATCTCTTATGGATTTCGGAAGCATGTTGAAGAGTTCTATGTAGGGAAAGCTGCCATATATCTTTGTTCAAAGGCTGCCTGTTGATAAAGGAAAAGCAGGAAGGGCACATGACCGCCCATGTCTTTGAGATTGTATTGATGCAGATTTAAAATTTGGAAGAGCTTTCTCCAAGTTCTTCTATGTATAGATTATTTGGTATCTTTCACATTGTGGTAATGAATATTGTTAGTTAGTTAGTATCCATAGCTTTGATTATACTGTTGCCTGTGTCCCAGACACTGGGGTTAGTTAAACCTTATATATATATATGCAGTCAAGGTCTTTACCAGCAGAGGGAGGGACTTCTGGATTTCAGAATGTAGCATCAGCATTTGTATAGACTGCAAGATCACAAACCATGTTTTTTTTGCAATAGCTAAGTATGATGGTTTGTAGTAGGCAGATTGTTTCAGGTTAAAGATTTTCTCAGGGATTTATTTTTTCAAATTCTTTTATTGTTGAACATGTTGTTATTAGAAGCTGCCATATATATATATATTAAAGCTGCCATATATCTTTGTTCGAAGGCTGCCTGTTGATAAAGGAAAAGCAGGAAGAGCACATGACCGCCCATGTCTTTGAGATTGTATTGGTGCAATTCCTTTATTGTTGAACATGTTGTTATTAAGGTTCGCCCACTTAAATATCGTTTGAAAATCACTCTGTAGCTTGGATATGTCACTTTGCGAAAATTTGAATTCATGATTCTAGTGTCATCTGCAAAACAATATGTTGGTTGTATCAATGTTGCCAATTAGGATTAATATAATATAATATAATTAATTTAACCCACTAACATCCTAGTGATGTGGGCCTCTTAAAAAAAGGAGGCATATAGCATGGGACTCATCCATACAAATAACTCTTTGCTGCTGAATTTTTCACCCATTTATCGTAACCGATCTTGAACGCGTTGACAGTTGATGAATTGCGAACTTCCACCGGGAGATTGTTCCATCTCTTTGCAACACGAACAGCAAAGAAGTGATGACGTGGCCCAAAAGCACGCTCTTGCACAATATTCTTGTTTGTCTGCCCACGTGTACCTTGCTGGTGATTGACAATTGGAATCATTGAGCGGTCTAGACCGGAGAAACCTTTCAAACACTTGAAAACCTCAATCATATCCCCCCTCGTTCTTCTTTCTTCCAAGCTTGTGAGATGACATATTCGAAGTCTTTCTTCGTACAGCAACTTCCCAATACCCGACACTTGTCGAGTCGCTCTCCTTTGCACCGACTCTAATGTATTAATATCTCCTCTCTGATGTGGAGACCAGGCCGCTACAGCGTACTCCAAATGCGGACGGACATACGTTTTATACAAATTGATCCAGGTTACCTTGTCTCGAGATTTAATAGCACGACACATCATGCCAAGAACCCTGTTAGCTTTGTTGACTGCTTTTGTCACTTGTAGTCGTGATGATAAATCAGATGACACATGGATACCTAGGTCTTTAACTGACGTCGATTGTGATATTTGGTGTTGGTTAATGCTATAGTTGTACTTTTCGTTACCCTTACCCAAATGCAAACATGTACACTTTGTATGGTTAAGGTCAAAGCCCCAAATAGCTGCCCATCTAACAACAGCATCAATGTCATTTTGAAGCATAATCTGGTCAATCGCTCCACTCACCCAACAGAAGATCTTCATGTCGTCCGCATATTTTGATATCATTGATCTTAACACAAATTCTTCAACATCATCGCAATACATTACAAACAGAATTGTACCGAGCACACTTCCTTGGATAACTGACGATGTAATTGCTCGCCAATCTGATGAACGACCATTTATGCACACTCGTTGAAACCGATCTGTCAACCATTCCTGTAACCAAGCTGTCACTTGTGGTGATATACTATAACGTTGGAGCTTATGAATGAGTCGCTTGTGTGGAATTCTATCAAAACACTTTGAAAAATCTGTATATATACTGTCCACAGGGTTATCATCCAAAAGCTTTGTGATGTTGTTCAAATACTCCAGCTGATTCGTATTGGTTGACTTACCGGGTAGAAACCCATCCAAAAAAACCATCAATGGTTTGAATAAATCATGTTATTATCTTTTAGGTGCTTTAGAATCGCAGTTCGTACAAGTCTTTTTCCTATTTTCACAATAAGACTCTCCATAGAGACCGGACGGTAGTTATCCACGTTTGATTTGTCGCCTTTTTTGTAAATAGGAGATACATTAGCATACTTCCAATCCTCCGGAATACTGCTAGAAGTAATGGATTTCTGGAGCATTAAGGTGACAGGCTTTGATATTTCATTTGCACATTCGCGAATAAATCTTGATGTAACGCCGTCAGGTCCAGGCGACGTATTCTTTTTAACACTAATCAATTCGTTGTATACGTCTTCTTCTGTAAATCTAATATCTGGAAACACATGCTCACAGGGTAGAATTGTTACGCTTGGTAGAATTTCGTCAGCTTTATCGACAACAAACTGCTTAGCGAAGTGACTGTTTAACATTTCTGCCATTTCTAGTGGCTCGGAAACCAACTCCTCTTTTACATTCGTTAAAGGACCAATATTGCTTTTAATCTTCACGGAATTTGATACATACTGGTAAAAACGTTTAGGCTGCTTTTTCAGGTCTTTTGACAGTTTTTTTTTGTATGCTTTTCGTGCGCGGAGAAGAGATTTCTTAGATAATCTTGCTGCTTTCCGATAGTTTGCAAGATTTTCATCAGAATTCCACTGATTGGATTTTTTTAACTTAACAAACGCTGCTTTCTTCTTTGATATCGCATTTTTAACCGCGTTGTTTAACCATGGTAACTCTTTTGATGATCTACGTGTCTTTAGAGGTATGAAGATACTTTGCTTTTCCTCTATTTTTGATCTAAAATCTTTCCACATATTATCCACTGATGAGTTTGCGAAATCATCATCCCAAAGATTGCAGAGACTTGCTTTTAAACCATCAAAATCTGCTCGATTGAAATTCGAAACTTTCTCATTGGTTGAATCTTTCTTATTTGGGAGGCCTATTTCAAAAAACAGCGCAATATGGTCTGATTTACCGATACCCCCAATTTTAGCTTCCCCAACCTCGTAAATGATGTTTGTTGTATTGGTCAGAATCACATCGTGAACAGGAGTCCAAGAGTACCTTCCTTTCAGAGTATCAAGCTTTGTGTCAAACCTAGTCGGGAAACTTACAACTTGCTCAAAACCATGCTCAATTAGACCCGTTAACAACTCTTCAGCTCTAGTTAGGTTTGTACCCCCATATCCACCACATGAAATCATACGTGGCCAATCAACTTCTGGCAAATTAATATCACCCATGATAATACAGTCTGTATTAACGTTCAATTCCACGAGTTTAGTAATATTTGAAATTGCGTTATCATTACTTGTTGGTGATCTGTAGATGTTTATGATGTCTGTTCCCGACGATAACTTCACATGTCCTACTTGCAACCCAACGGGTTGAGTTTTGCTGGTTTTGTCAATGGCTGATATTGAGTCACGCATTAATATCATTTGACCACCTCCCACTCCAGTACTTGTATCTTTGTCAGTTCTAGACACTATCTGGAAACCTGGTATGGTTACTAAAGAGTTTTCGTTTGCCCATGTCTCTGTTAGAAAAATCATATCAATGCTCTCGTTTAATATCATGGATTTTAATTCTTCTAACTTGTTATTAAGGGACTGTATATTTGCGCAGATACATCTATACGTGGCCTTATTGGAATGCTTCTTATGAAGGGATCTATTTTGTCCTGTTACGACCCAGAGACGACCGTTTTTTGGGTTGACTTCTTGCAGACGCTTTACTTCAGTGTACAATGCATCAAGCGCTTCTCGTTGTTGTGGTGTTCTGTCCGGATCAATTTGATATGACTTTGTATTTTCATTCTGGTTTAATTTTACTGACTTGTTTACAATACTATTTTGTTTTAACGTAGACTTCAACTTCAGATGAATAGGTCTAGGGTTAGGCTTGCTTTCACCCTCTTTTTGCTCTTTTAAAACACCAACCCTTGTGATATAGATTACATCATCTTCATCTAAGTCGATATTGATTGTCGCCACCAGTTCAATTACTTTATTCCAGTTGGATGATTTAATAGCAGCAGGATCCTGAGATGTTGACTCTGCTATACCCTTAATTATAATGCAACTTTCTCGTTTTTTACGTTCATTTGTTTCCTTGTCTACCGCAGCCACTAGTATATTTGCCTGCGAAGAAGATAAACCAACAACATCAGCTCAAGAAGGAATATTGATAGCATTGTGTGTGTGACCTTTGTTAGCCTCCATAGATTTGATTAGATTGTCCAGACGTTTATTTTGCACAGATATTTGAGCTTCGAGAGCTTCATGCTTATTTTCAGCTTGGTCAAGACGTTTTACTATGTTTTCCCAATTTTGTACTATATGCCATATTGATTTGTTATTCAAACATTTAACACACATAGGTTTTGACCAGCCTTTTTCAAAATGATGTAACATGTTTTTCCTCTCTTCTTTGTCAGTAATTTTAAGGCCTTTTGCCCAACAGTCAACATGGAAATTAATTAGGCAAACTTGACAACCTATCCAAAATTCCCTTTTATCTTCATTCTTTGCTTTATTACATAGCCCACAGATAATTCTTTGATTGGACGAAGGTGCACATGAAGCCATAACAAACTAATAAAATAAAGAAGTTCACTTCCCTTGCAGCCGCACCTGTAGGTGCTGCTGATATTCTTTAACTTGTCTTTAACTAGTTGTAGTTTAGTATTAATCTTTGTAGAAACCAGGTTCTTTAAAGTAATTAAAACGAAGGATGTGAAGTTAATTGTAAGTTATTTGAAAAGGAAAATAGTGATGAGAAGTTAATTGTTGTAGATAATTGGCGAATTTTGTAAGAGGAAAATTTTTTGATTAGAGAAAATTTGGTTTGGAATGTTAAGAAGATTGTAAGGTAATATAGAATAGGTGTTCCACAATCAAGCCTTATTTCTTCGGAATATGGGGCAGTCCACTGGGGTTAATACCCAATCTCCCGAAAATCCCCAACAAACCAGAAAAATAAGACAAATAAAAATGAAACAAATAAGTTGCGCAAAGAAACAATATGTATGTACGAGTCAAATTATATGAGGACGTAGGTATGATAGGAGCACACAATGAAAAATGGTTTTTGACAATAGCTGATATAACTTACTAGCAATCGCAAGAAAATTCCAATCATCAACAAAAACAAAAACACGTCTGGACTAATCGGAAACCAGGTCGAATATGGAATTAGGATTAGGAATAAATGAGGTCCTAGTTTCTACTTCCTTGGGGTGCACCTGGCAATACCTTTGGAATGGCAACCATTTACAACAACAGTTTGGATTCTGTTCTTCAGGAATGATGAAACTCAAGAGTTTTCCACTAGAGATCTTAATTTTGATGAAGCAAGATTGAAATCAACCATACCAAATGCTTTGGAGAAGTCAAAGTAGGCTACACCAATATTTTCACCGTAGGCAAGGAGATTATGTAGTCAAAATGTTAATAGGAGTTGGCAACTGCTACCAGCTCGAAACCCATGTTGAGTTGGGTGGAAGAGTTTGTTATCTTCCATGAAAAAGAAAATGTGATTCCTGATAATATTTTTGAATATCTTTATCAGATGAGATGTCAATGCAATTAATTGGTAGATAGTTTATTCCTTTTACTTGCATTATGAATGGCATCGAGCTGTAAAAGCATCTGCTTTAATGAACCATCAGACGATTAAACTCAGTGGAAGAGGTCACGTAAAAATAGATAATGATTTTCAGTTTTCCCGAAACCTTTGTGTCGAGGAGTGATTACACTGGACTTTCTGGGATGTCATCAGTGGTGTATCATGATGCTCCTCCAGGACATCCTTGCTGCTCTCCATACTTCTTTTTGCATCTTTGGAGTCATACCCATAATTTCAATTTTAAAAGTTAATATTTTTGTGATTTGGTGACCATGTAAACTGAAATCCTTTATCTTAAATGATTCTTTAAAGACTCGTGCAGCGTTTCCGAGAGCAACCACCCCAACCGAAAACCCAACGTTTGCAGAAAGAACAAAACTTTTGGTGGATGAAACCTAAATTGGACAAGAAACGTCCATCTTTCACGACTGCCTCAACTGGTTTGTCTTCGAGGTACTCAGACGAATCAACAAATGCTGAAAGTTTGCCTTCTAAAAACACTTCTCCACCAACCCTAGATGCTTTCAGTGACATTGAACAAATGCAAAACAAAGCTCGCCAACTACTTGAGTTAAGGTGACAATAAAGTTCACTTGTTGCACTTATTAATTTCTAGTTAATTTATATTAGTATATATATTTAGGCTTTTAGTCTAAGTTTTAGATTTTTAGTTTTTGGGTTTTTTTTCATTTCAGCGAAATCAAAATGAGTCACTTATCGACGTCAACACCGGAAAGTTGTAAACAAAAGGTCCGGCTGCCGATGAAATCTGCTGTCACAAAAGAGAAAACAGTGCAAACATTGGAAGAGAAAAAAGATACGTGTGAACGCGAGACAGAGACGAGTATTGCGAGGGAGACACGAGAGACGGATACGAGTGTTGTGAGGGAAACCAGCGACAAATCCAGAATGAGTTTTGTATCAAATTATAAGACGTCGGATTTACGTCAAGAAGACGACATTCTTTTTCAGTGGAGGTTGGCGCGAAAAATGGAGATTGCCGCTAAATCAGTTGCGCGAAAGGAGAACGTGTTTATGAAACGTAGAGATCTCATTGCGTCCAACAGTCTCGATTGTAATGAAGTAAGATGGTCTGATGGTTCCCATTGCAGATGTCCTAAGTTGCACACTGCCTGTGAAGAAAGAACGCCTTGCTGTCCCCTCCCTTGTTGTAGATCCAACCATGAGTGCGTTGTAAAAGACTGCCTCCTCCCTTGTTGTCGATCCAACCATGAATGTGCTGTAAAAGACTGCCCCCTCCCTTGTTCTCGATCCAACCATAAGTGTGCCGTAAAAGAACACTCGACGCAAACTGATTCAGGAGTTTCTGTGGACATCAATCAGTCGTCACTGCTCCATGCGAATGTTGACAGCAATTTGCTTATAGCACCCACTATTAACGAGGTAAGGTTGATGACCCCGTCAAAAACTTTGTTGCAAACGAAAGTAATAATCAACTTTATTCCCTCAACATCTACAGTTTTTTACATACTTGAATAGTTTTGCAACATCTTTCAACAGCGGCACACAAAGTCATGGAAAACTAACTCAAGAGCAGGGCGCTGCCCCTACTTGTAGGATATCTCCTTGTAAACGCAAGAAGGTGATCGACAATAGTCGGGAGTAGTCGACAATAGTTGGGAGTAGTCGACAATAGTCGGGAATATTCGGCAGATGCTCTATATACACAAAAAACATACACGATTAGTTTTCATCTAGAGTTTTTTGTGTAAGAAATTATCAACACCTCCAACAATTCTGAATCTATGACTTGCCATGAATTTGCAACATTTTGCACGTGTTTCTTTCGTACTATTGCTCACTTGTAAAAACTACAAAATTGTTTTTGAATTTATTTTTTTTTGGGGGGGGGGGGCAAGCACGTGGAAAAAGCGTATATTTGGGAAAAAACTTCATCATTAAAAACTTGCTGCTGTTTCTAAAAGATAATACGATATGTATGTTCTGTCTAAACTTGTTTTCTTAAAGATGCCTATACACGGCATATTCTAATAAACCCTGGAAAAGTTGCTACAAAGTGATGATTACGTCGTCATATTTTTACCGAGAACTTTTCTAAACCAGTCTTTAGAATTTATTTTTTGATGAATATGTTATTGTTTCAGGTGCTCTCAGCTCGTATGTTCGGAGATAACGTGATAGAAAACAGTACACCTCGTCACGCAAAATCTTCAATACTTAGTAAGAGGTTTTCAATCGAAATTCGTTCGACGTGATGAGAGAAGATATAAGAGAAGAAGAGAAAATATAGGAAAAATTATACAATTTACTTTGATACGAAAGAACATATATACAGTATAATCCCGATAACTCGAACTCGCGTTAACTCGAATTGTTTTGCAATCTCCTTCCCGAATACTTTCTCATGATTCGAGTTATCGAGTGATTTTTCACATTCGAACATTCCTTAACTCGAATTATTCTCATGGTCTCATTGGTGGTTCGAGTTACCGGGAGTATACTGTATATATGTACATTTAAGAACGACTCGCCATTTTCCATAAGTAACGAGTGGTTTAGTTAGATTTGCAGAGTAATCTCGCACACTATTTTCACGAATTTATTTGACTTTATTTTCGTTGTTATTATTATTATTATTATTAAAGTGAATATTTATACAGGATAATTATTTCAGTACTAAATACTGTTATCATATAGGTTCTGTTAAAATAAAAAGTACAGAGTGTCTCTCAAGACTTAAAACCGAAAAGATATTGTATCGTTCTAAATGTTGAAAGGCTCACCGTAAATAAATAAGTTATAAACAGATACAATATACAAATTAAAGTTAAAAACAAATCTGCTTTATTACATATTAAAATTTAAAATATACTATAACCTTTGTTTTTTGAAACTATTAAAAGAACCTTCCGCTCTTATTCCAAAGGGCAATTCGTTATATAATTTGGCCCCTGCAAAAGCGAAAGGTTTTCAAAAGTTGTTATGTGTTTTCTTATACTATTAGATACGTCATCAGATGAAGAGTTTCCAGCAGATGAATTGCTGAATGATCTGAGAAGGCGAAGAACAGTCATAAGGGAAAAGTTGAGGTAGATAAAATGTTAACCTTCTCCTTTGAGGTTGATTATTTCATACTTTGATTTTAGGATGCTAATTGAATTCTGACCAACCAATTTCATTATTTTATTTATTGAAGATATAAACATTTTTATGAAGTATATTATAGTTTTGTTTGTTTGTTTTTTAACGAGGCTTCCAGAACGCTCATTAAGCCTTATCATAAAGACCTCGCCCGGAGTTTTAGTGTGTTTAATTGCTCCCATTTATGGTTATATTTGATGAAATACGGCGTTTTTTGTTGATATCCGCTCACTAAACAACTTTGTGATAGCATGGTTTCGAACCCAGAACCTTTCGGTTAAGAGCCGAACGCCATTACCATTGCGCATGCGCCGGATAAATATATATATATATATATATCATGTGTATAAGATGCAACTGTTTCACAACATGGTCACACACGATTGCATATCTTTGTAGACTTTTAAGTAGTTTTTGTACAAGTGTGTCCTAATCAATATACAAGCTAATTATATAATATATATATATGCTCTGTTACTTTAACCTTTAGGTTATGTAAAACTTGGGAACGCGTTCAACGCTGACCATTTTCGTTCAATTCTTCGCGATGCTTTCGCTGTTCTTTTTCTAGTCCTTTCCCTGAACACGAAAATCATATACGTATATACAGTGGTGCAATATGTGTACGTCATCGTACGGGGTCATCCAAAAAGTACGTACGCCCCTCTCCCTTTGTACGTTTGTTTCTACCTGGATCTACGACACTCGTAGTCCGCGCTTCAGTTGTGTCAGCGATGCTTTCAATATCACCTTGCGTCATAGAGCATTTTTTGCTTTCGTCGGGATACTTTCCCTGTCGCACGTACGTACTTTTTAATGACTCCTATGAGATTATTTTTAGGAAAATAAAATTAAGAAAAATCTAAAAATTAGGGGTTCCATTGAAAGCTTACTGTGCCCGTCTTACATTTGCTATGTTTTCCTTACACTTATCTTTAGAACTAAAATAAAATAACTTTGTGAACTTGAAAAATATATACTTTACATGTTGCTATATAGTTAAATATGTAAATATTTGTAAGTTACGATGAGAAGAGATGTCCTCACTTCTATATATGACGTATACTCTGGTGCAGACGACAACGCATATTGCGCAAAACAACGCTATCGAGCCACTGATGATGAGGATTTTAACGTTTTGCAAATGATTTCCTTCATTTGTCTGCTCTTTCTTACCTAAAATAAACGTCTAATAAATGAATAAGAGAGATAATATAGTGTTTTAACCAATTCAAAGATATTAAGAATCGTCAACAAAGCAAAGTTTATTCGTCTCGCTATCCCAACGTTTTATTAAATGAAATGGTCACCTTGGCCCACAAAAAGTTCTACAGATTTCGTTTTGTGACTGTGACTTCCGTTATTGAGTGTCTCTAGCAGTCCGTAATACGTCTGTGCATTTTCCTGGACCACATTTTCTATGCTGACGCTGAAAACGTAAACACGATTCGTGATGTTTACGTGCAAACGGAATTTTTCGTAAATTATCGTCCTCATGTCGGCGCTTAAAAGTTTGTCGTCTTTAAGTCGGAAGTTGTGAGTGTTGCACATACAAGCGATCTCGCACAATTGTAAACACATACTCGTTGAGAGTCGGAAGACCGAGAGTTGCTCGGTGAAATCTCGTTCTGCAATCCACCGCATCGTGATATTGCCGTGAAGCTTTGCGTAAATTTTGTTGTTCTCCACTCTCAAGTTGGCGCAGAACACTAAAACCGTGAATAATTACACATTGAAAGATAACTTCTTCATGTATACAACGATATATAAAAATACACCAAGTTACACGAAAGGTACATTTTAATTTAAAGTGCATATTCGGGAAACGTGGAAAGCAGTTACGAGGTTCAATACTGTGTTGACACTAAACTTCCGCACATATCAGCGGAAACAACTCGAATCTTATTATGATTGTAGTAATACTCATACCGAATGTTATGATAACCGAACTGAGAAAAACGCGCAGCAGCATATCTCATAAGAACACAGCATTTGCGTTGACACAATCAACCTTTTTATGAGTTGCTTCCCTTTTGACACGGCCAATGACGTCATGGCAAAAATGCGCAATATCGGTTCTCTGAAATAGCCCTAATACTCACACACGCAACAACAAAAACATTTTAAATTTTATGAAAGCCAACAGATTACATAGTTTGATTGCTCAAAGCTTCGCAAAAGAAACCGCTCTTGTTCCTTACTGTTGGTAATTAATCCTGATCATTCTTGAATTATACATCGTATGCATCAAGCTTATTTACCTCCTTCGGGAAATATGACGTCATAATATCAAGTATTATTTTTAGTGCATTTGACTACCTTGTGTATTAATTAATACTGGATTAAATCGTGCGGGATTAATTTTTCAAAATTTTTCAAAAATAGTGATTCGCAAAAATAAATACCGCAAAATTTTCGTCCAGGACCCAATTCGCAAAAATGAATACCGCAAAACACAATTTTTTTTACCATCGAATCGCAAAAATTAAACATTAATCCAACATTAATTAATACGACGCTTGAGGTAAATGGTTTGTTTGTGCAGGATGCGAGCATGTTATTTCATTTGAAAACAACAGGACGGAATGTTAAGGCGTCCGTGCAACAAGAAACGTACACACAAGCATGCCGGGAAAAGGAAATGAATGAACAAAAGAAAGCGGCTTGGCTTGACGTCATTGAAATTCAATTTTTAATTAAAAATCAAAAAATAGTTAATGACATCTAAAAAATGAACTTTGCGGTTATGCAAATGACCCCCGATTATATATAGCAATTAAACTATTAGGGCTTTGGCTAATAGCTACGGAGATCTGCTAGCTGAACATCTTCTATAGCATGGAGACACAAACGTAATATCTGTAGATATATTGATAAGCATGGGGAGAAAAGATTAGGAGACGCATTAGGGATGGTTGAAAAAGTTGAAAACTACAGTTAAAAGCAAAAAACAATACTGTTTTTTTTTACAGTTAAATTTGGTAAAAGCATTGTAAATAATTAAGGAAGTGATGGGAGGAAAGGAATGTATTTTTATTTGTTATTTTTTTATCAATAGGATTTACAATAAAGACATGGAACTAGGGTTGCAACTTCTAGTAACTCAAGATAGGACGACAAAGAAGAATTATATTTAAGGATTGTTCCTTAAATTAACCCTTTCATAGTCGCCCATTACAATGTTATAGTATATTGATAATATTAATTCTTTGTAATAAAAAATATGTCACGCAATAAAAGAAAGTTAAATCGTGTTCATTAGATGACTTTAAAATCCTCTTTTGATTCGTCTCTTACGTTTACGTTTACTTAACGGTAAACGCTTCAGCTTTATTTCAAACTCGTCAATATTTTTAATTGTATTTAAAAGAGAGTCATTAAAACAATTTCAATCGTAGAGAATATTTAGGATTTAATCTCTTCACTTTAAACATACCGCTGAAATTTAATGGCATCAAATCTTCGCGGAATTTAGACATAAATACAAGATGTTGAAATACGTTCATTTTAAAAACATTTAGCATTCTCATCGATTTCATCAGATGTGCATCTACTTTCACTAATTAATTTAAAAAGAACTGCAGTTACTCATGCAACATCTCTTAATAACTACTTTACCAACATTAGCGCGATCTCTCAAATCACTCGGTATTCCAACCGAAAACTCAACATAAGTTACCAAAAAAATCAACATAAATTACCGAAAACTAAACATAAAGTCCGAAAGCTCAACATAAATTACCGAAAACTAAACATAAAGTACCGAAAACTCAACATAAATTACCGAAAACTAAACATAAAGTACCGAAAACTCAACATAAATTACCGAAAACTAAACATAAAGTACCGAAAACTCAACATAAATTACCGAAAACTCAACGTAAATTTACTGAATATATGAAGAACATTAGTACGGTGATTACGTCGTCACCATTCGTTTCAGAAGAATTAACAAAAACGAATTTGAAGACGAATTTCAAAACTTATTAAAGAACAAAAGCTGAGGAGGATAGTACTGCAAATGTTGTTTCATGTGTAGTTGAAAATATTTCAAAACCTTTAATTTACAGTATTAAGTTAATAAGGAGACTTTCCAAGAGAACTCAAAGACGGCAGGAGGAAGGCACAGACAGACGACAGGCAGGAGGTATACCTATCTTTTTTAAAAAGTTTTATTCTACCATTTTTTGTGGTAAGAGTTTTGGCCATTCCGCCAACTCTTACCACTTCTCACCAGTCGCCATCTGCCACTTCTCACCAGGGGTCGAGTGTATTCAACCTGCATTCGGAGTTTGATGTTGCATGCCTCTGAGACATGGGCGTTGACAGCCAACAATTTAAACCGTCTCCGGAGAAATGATCGTGCCATGATCCGCTGGATTTGCAACATCAAGGCTAAGGAGGAAGTCAGCTCTTCCTCCCTTCTATCTAAACTCAAAAGTTGGATGATGATGATGATTTACGAAAAGAAATATAAATTTCTTAAAAATATATAAATATAAACACGTACACGTATATATAGTATACAATGCACCATATTAGCATAAATACCACTTTATGGCTAGGAACCTCAAAGAAAACAGAGAGTTTATCATGGAATACTTAATAAAAAATAGATTAGTTTTTGACTAAGTTGACAAAAATTCTTGCATTTCAAACCTAAGTGCTTACAAAAAATCAAAATCGTAATAAAATGAACAAATCAATAAATAAAGTTATAAGAGGCATACTATGCTAAACGTAAAACACTGTCTGGTTCGACGAACGAATGATAGATAGATGCCACAATTACCAGTTTGCCAAAGACACATGATTTTTTTAAAAAAATTTTACGAACTGTTTTTTTTTGGACAGGGATGCTGTAAACATTGGTAAACAAAGTATTTTTTTTTCATTTTCACTAGCAAGTAACTTAACTTCTGCGTTTAAATAAGTTTAACGAATCGATGGTTCTTTCGTCTACACTTAGGTCATTCCAGAGTCTTGGAGCACGATTTGAAACAGTGAATTGACCAAACTTAGATTTCTTACGCGGTAATATATAACTTGAAAGTCTTATATCTCTTAATGTTTAGAGAGAATTTACCACATTGAAGATTGAAGGTGCTGAATTGTTATTTACTTTCTACATAAATACGAATAATGATTATTGGAAAATTGTTGCCAATGTTCAAAGATTGCAGTAAAGGTTTAGCGGGAGTGTACTTGACTTTACAAAATATTTGGCGGGGAGCATGTTTTTGAATTTTGTAGATCTTTGAAAGATTGGCCTTGTTAGTACTGCTCCACGCAAGATTACCATAGTTGATGTAGCTGCTGTGTATGAAGGAGAAGTAAAGGAATAAAGGAATAATTCTTAAGGGAATAAATGTTTAATACTTGTAAATCTACTATAGTAAGGGTAAATACAACTTGGTAATAATCGTCGTACCAGTTGTTCTAAATTAATTGGAAAAACAATTTATCAGCGTATATACTGCCATTTTGAAAGGAATAATTCATTGATGACATAACAGACAATACGGATTTAGAAATAATTCATCGGGGACAAGTTAATCTTAGATTTCCACGCTTCTTTATAAGAATACTTATCAATAGGTTGCGTGAATATCTGTAACGGGATTGGCTAATCACGAGGAAATATATATCATATTGTGCGTGCAAAACTCAATACTTTTTCTTGATTGGCTAAAAAAGAGTGCAAAATTCAATATTTCGTCTGATTGGTTAAAGCAACTATTCCCGGGATTCTTATTGGTTAAAAACAGAGTGCAAAATATGACACGTGAGAATGTTTGAATAATGTAATCGTAAAATCAGTTGTGGCGACGTTCATGTTCACGCTTTCAAAGCGTGTTATATAAGATATCATATAGACCTATTGATAAAGTAATTATCGCAAAATACTCAAACAATATGGCATATTTTTCTCGTTTTTTATGTTTTTATTAAATATTTTAAAAAACATAAAAATCTCAAAAAAATATTCGCCATAATTTTTTTGTAATATCTTGCAATAACTACTACCAAGCTGGGAATTTTGTTAAATTAAAGAATATACTGAGAATATTTCTCAGGCTGATTTTTATGTAAAGATAATCTTTCTTTCTAATAAAAGAAATCGAAAGTAAAGGAAAGGCATTTGAACAAGAAGATTAGTTTCTTTCTCATAGGTATGCAAGTACATAAATAGTGATATTGTTTTGCGAAGTGAAATGTCTCTGCTAAACCATGAAAAGTTAATTTTTTAATCTTTTCAAATTACATATAATGAGGAATATGGTAAGAATATCTGAGCCTGTTCGGATTTTTTTCATTTTTATAAAAAAAGCGTATAGAAAATCAAATAACTACTAAGTTTGAAATCAAAGAAAATACCTTCGGTGTGTGTTTGTTGACCTGTCAAAAGCGTTTGACCACGGTCAACCATCTTACACGACAGGTTAAAACTGTATGGCATTACTAAAATTTTTATAACTTAAGTAGCAATTATTTGTCAAATCGCCAACAATACATTTATTACTATAATAAATATAGTTTAAAGTCTGACATAACATGCGGTGTTCCACAAGACTCGATATTAGACCACTACTTTTTAAATTGGTCTAAATGACCTTTATAAGGCTTCTAATTTAATCAACCCAAAACATGTTTGTTTACGACGCCAATCACTTTTTACGTCATAACTAAAGTCACTACCTTTTCAAAAATATGGCCACTGAACTAACTAAAGGAAATTCTTGGTGCAACAAACTATCCCTCAATGTGAACTAAATTTCCACTGTTTCATAACAAAAAAAGTTGTCGAATTAACCTTAATCTTAGTAACGGGTGTAAACGGGAGTGTCTATCCCCTTTTCGTTAGCGCAATATGTTGGGTGTAACTGTGAGGCGGGCGCCACTCCTATCACCAACACCCGTACTTTACCGCATTGAAATGCTACTCATTCGCTGAGTCGGCGAGGCCGGGAGGATTTGAACTCGCAACCTCAGAAATCCGAAATTGCAAGCCCTCTACCAGCTGAGCTAACCAGACCCTTTTATTTACCCGCGTTTCATAACAACTCTTTTAAGAAACATCTTCATTTTTACCAGGTCTTGAGCGCAATGATGTAGTTATAATAAATCGTGATAATGTACCAAGATTTTATAACGATGAGAAATTAACATGGAAATCACGTACACAAGTTATTGAAAGTAAAGTCTTTAAACAGCTACTTAGGCATGCTATGTCGGACAAAAAACTTCTTAGACTCGCGTCCATTAAATCTTGCATACTTCTCGTTCATGCATTCATATATTAATCATACTAACATTATTTTTTTATATTATATAAACATTTTATAGGAACTCTTGATGTTTTTGTGCGCAAAGAGATTACTCTAAGATTCACAGATAAACTAAAACATTTTATTTTTTATATCAGTAACACAAAAAATCTTTTAGATTCTTCTAAAAATTAACATTTTGGGTAAATAGTGTTTCTCGCATGGCGTTCTTAATAACAGGCCTACAACACGCGCATGTGAATCCAAAAACTGGGGGGTCAAAAAAAAATTTCTGTGAACCGGTAGCCATCTTTAAACAAATGTTCAAAGAATGACATCATGTTTATCTGTCTTAATTCTTATTGTGAATTATATATGTATGAGATCATACATTAGAAAATGTATTTTTTGGTCAAATTTTCACTGTTTTGACTGACTGTAGTACTGTTTTACGCTCATGAATTTAATTTGTTGTCATGTTGTACATATTTTGGAATTGGCAATGTGCACCGAAATTAAATTGTTGTTCTGGCTTGTGTAAAGCTAGCCGTACCTAACAGCCGTACCTTAGCCGTACCTAATAAAACAATGAAAAACATACAAAGAAAGCTACCTTTGAAAGAAAAAAGACACATAATTATAAGTTCATCAAAGAAAAAGTTCAAATAATGTTCATGTGTAAATAAAATGTGTAATTTTGTTGTTATTTTATATCCAGTTCTTCTTCGGCGATGTTCTGTTTTAAATGCAGTAAACCATTTTGAATTGAGGGAATCCAACTTGCATTTTCCTAGGAATCATAGTGAGAGGGAATCTCCTAACCACATTTTTTGCATTCGTTCCAAAAATTCTCAGTAAGTTTGTTGTTGCGGCCATATTTTGCATCTCTCTCCGCTCGTCTTCATCAAGGTAATACATTCTAAGTGAAGTTTGGGAATGGAAGGGGGGAAGTATAACTTGAGAACGAATAGGGTGCCAAAGCGGTCATCAAGCTATATATATCCATCTGATAGTCAAACTTATTGCATTTGTAATAGTGTTGATGACCATACAAGTTACATAAATTGTGATAGTTGTGGGGAGTGGTATCATGTACGATGCTCAGGTATACCTGAAGTTTTCCCCGGGTTTGTTAGTGGTGAAATTAAATCATCATGTGTAAAATTTTTTTGTGGTCTTGGAAGTTGTTTAGAGAGCGAGAGTATTGTTGTTTATACCAAAGGAAAAACAACGGTAAAACATAAGGTTATTATTGCACCAAGAAAGGAGAATAGTGTTGAACAGGACGGCATGGAAGACAGTAGTGTTGACCTTGAGATAGAGAAATCTTCTGATATTTTCATAATGGTTGACAACAATGATGAGAACAATAGTAAGGATGAAATTGAAAGAGGCTCTGTTGACAATGATAAAGAAGACAAGGTTGATTGTGTTACATCAGGAATGGAGAAAGAAAGTGAAGAAAGTTTTGATTTGGAAGAGGAAATGATTAATGTTGAACATAAGCAGCCAGTTAAAAGTTTGGGAGTGAACACTGAAACTGATAAATTAAAATTCATTAGTAAAGATACATTGTCAGATTTGAGTGGGGTTAATATTTCAGAAAGTGGAAATTTTACCACTGATATAACACCTGTGTTTTCATGCCTGATTGAACGCACCAGTTGGGATAGTTTGGTTTTGAACAATCTTAAATGTAGTGGTAAAAGAAAATTTCTTAAAGGGGGCTCTTGGCAGAAATTGTTCACTAGCATTATTAAAAAGGCAAATCCATATTGTACAATAATGTTCAAGCGACACGAAGTATTCATTGCCTCAAAGAGAACAGCAAGAAACAACATAGTATTTCGTGCTGAGGGCTATTGTAAACAAACTTTGTGTTTGGTAAGGAAGGTGAAAGTTCTTCTTCGTGATGAAGAAATATTAAAGTGTGTAATTAGTTTCAATGAACCAAAGGTGATTCATAAAATGGGTGTCACTACAGCTAGACCTTTTAGAGGAGAAGATAGGAAAAACGAAGCAAAAATGGTGAAGGAAACTGCTCCGTTAAAAGAATATGCTTTGAGATTGGGAGATCAAGAAGGAGATGTTTTTGCTTCCGGAAACAGAGATTGTTGTGGGCGATCCCCTTCAGTCCTAAAACAAATTTCTTATGAAAATAGATCTGATGGAAGGCTTTCTGGCTCAGAATTGAATAGTTTGATGATGTTGAAAAAAGAGTATGTGGATAAGGATGTAAGTAACTCCACTGTAAAAGGGTTCATTCATTTCATTTCGGTAGATCCAGTAATTGTGTTTTTTTGGACAAGAGGTGCTGTAAAGGTTTTCCATGATCTTTGTAAGTATGATGCAGTGTTCTGGGATGCAACTGGTCATATTGTTAAAACTTCTTTGACTGAACGAAAGCTTTTTTACTATGAACTGACAGTCAGAAATCCTACCACTGGAAAGGTTTCTTTGCCAGTTGCAATGATGATTTCTTCTGACCAAACTCAGCCAGTGATACAATTTTGGATGTCAACTTTCTGCAACCATGAAAAAATGTTATTTGGAGCCAATAAGATCAGCCAGCCGTTTCAAATTAATAGTGATAGAGCCATGGGTTTCATTGTTTCATCACTGCAAGTTTTTAATAGTGAAAATTTGGAAAGTTTTTTACAAAGGTCTTGGAGAATTGTCAATGGGTCAGCTACTTCTTTCGATCTTTCAAAAACAGTTGTACACACATGTGCTTTCCATTTTATGCGCAATGTGAAGAGCTTAGCTAAAAAATGCTATGGTAGTAAGACATCTCAGAAGACTGTTATGTGGATTATGTCTTTACTTTTAAACTGTTCATCTCTAAAGGAACTAGAAAATGTTTTCATACCAGTCGTATACATAACTTCCTCTAAATTTGTGAATTCAAAAGTGTTGGAGAATGTCACTTTGTTGAATAAAATGCTGCAAAGGTTCAAGTTCAACTTACCAGATTCTGTTGTTGAAGAATTACATAAAGAGCGTGCCTGTGAGGAAAAGGAGTCCTTTGGGAAAAGTGAAGAGGATTTCAATATTTTGGCTCTTGCGTCACCTTTCAGAAATCACTTCAAAAATGTACATAGCAATCTTGTCAATAGAATTGAAAAAGAGAATCACGTTCAGGAAAAAAAGCAAAATGAAATGTTTTCAGAAAAATTTTGTTGTGAGATTTTGAAGTGGTTTTTTCCAACAGTACTGTTATGGAGTGGTTTGTTATTAGGAGATTTAAGTCGTCATGGAAGTATTGCAAGTTATAAGATCTATAGGCAGAATCTAGTCAAATATCCAAGGATTGAACATGGCATCTCAGAAACCTTCCTTCATAGTAATAGGACAACAGGAGTATCAGAAAAAAGAATGGGTACATTGTATAACACTATGTTAGGTGGTAAGAAAGTTTGTAGGTTGGACAATTTTGTACGTTTGTTGGAAAATTGTCAAAGTGGTCTTCAAAGGATGTTTACTGACACTTTGACTTCCCCAAACAAAACATCAAGGGTTGTCAAAGAAAATTGGGACAAGAAAAGAAGTAGAGCAAAGCCTGTTTTGTCTTATCAGCATGGATCAGGAAAGGAGAATACCATTTATCTAGAATCCAAGAAGAAAAAGAATTCTGTTCCAAATACTTCTAAAGAAGAAAATAACATTAAGTTGAATCCCATTGAAAGTGATGCAATTTCATCGTTTTCAGAAGATCTTGTTTTAGGGCTTCATAACCGACATAACAACTGTTGGTTTAATTCTGCAATGATAGCTTTTATTCAAACATATGGTTCTTTTCGCACATTTTATAAATATAACTCGTTTCATGAAAGCATATTTCCAGTTGTCTCATACCTTAATATTTGTAGCAGTATTAAAGTCTTGGGTAGCCAGTTGTCATCAGTTCTCCAAGAGATTTGTAATGAAAATAGTTGTTGGACATTTGGGGATCAGCATGACGCTTGCGAATATTTGCTAAACATGTTTTCAAACATGCTTCCAGTTGAGCAGGAAGATGTATGTGATGACAATCTTTATAATATGGATATATATTAGTTTGTTTTTTGTTTCACTTGTTCTAAAGAAATGCCTGCTACAATTTCTACTGAGAAGAATCTTCAAGTATCCTTAGGTTCTGATGAAATGTCTTATTCTGTTCAAAATATCTTGGAACAACATTTTGATGATGACATGTTATCTGGAAGTAACTTGTACAGTTGTTCAATATGTGGTCAAAGTAGTAATGCAGCCATAAGACGTAGACTATCAAAGCTTCCAAAAGTTTTGACAATTGCAGTAAAACGACATAATGGTGTTTCAAAAGACAGGTCTTCCATTTTTCCCAGCAAAAAGATTTCTTTGAGTCATTTAACTGTCAATGGTATTCAAAGTATTTACAAACTACGTTCTATTATTGTTCATAAAGGTGAGGAGACTAACTCTGGTCATTACACAACCTTCTGCTACATCAGTGGAAAGTATATCGAAGTTAATGATTCTGATGTAGAAATATCAAACATCATTTCTGATAAGTCTGATCTTTTTACTGATGGTTATGTGTATTTATACGAAATGGAAAGTGTAATCGATGAAGCAAATGATATCTGGAAACCGAAGATTTTGATCATGTTGCGACTTTCATGCCTATTCATGGAAGATATTTCATCCACACGTCTTTCAACTCATTTGAAATCTGTTTGGAGTAATTTACATGAAGACATTGAGTTAAGTAGTAAACAGTTAAATCTTGTAACAGATCAAGTTGTTCGGCAAGTTCCTATCAGGTTCAATCAGAAAAAGCAGGATTTTGGAAATCTTAACAAGCTCTTGCCATTGTTAAATTCGAGCCACACTCATGTTGAGGATATTTTATTTGCCATTAAATGGCGATGTATTGTTTGTGGTGCATTCAAGTGTCAGCTTAAAAGTCAATTAAAAACTGTGACTCTAGACTTTAATTTTAGTTATGCTTTGACAGAAGTTATCAAAGTTGCACACAGAAGTGAAATCGTGATGTGTTGTAGTAAGGCTGCTTTGCATTATGGAACTGAAATCTTCCACCTTCCACAATTTATTATTCTGAATAACAGTGGAAACGTTTTTAAGAAAGAACTGCACCTTCCATCTAATAGTATTAATTTTAATTCAACTGGACCCAATGTCCAATACCGCATTCTTGCATCAATTCAGGACAAGACTATAGTTGTTTATGACGACGACCTTGCTTTTGGATGGAATTGCAACAATTTGGTTAAAAAATCTAGGGTTTCTGGTAATGCAATTCATCTTTTCGGGCCAACAGAATTAATTGATAGTGAAGTAATTCACAGCACTGTTAAGAATATCACCTCAGAGGAGGGGCCAGGGTTAGATTTGAATTCCTTATTTGCTTGGTATTGTTTTGGATTAAGTGATCAATGTATGGACGAGGAAACAAATACAGAATCTTTGCTTAGAGATGTTTTAAACGGAAATGATTCACAAATCATATTAAAAAAGTACCTGAAGTTGCTTGTTGGAAAGTGTGAAAATTCTTGTACAATCCTGAAGTTCGAAAGTGAAGAAGAGTTGAACACTCCACTTCCAGAAATTGTTAAGTCATTCACTGAGTCGTCGTTTGCACAGAATTCTCAACTGGTGTCTGTTTTGATAATCCTTCCCAAAATTATGTTATTTGGAGATTTTAATTCTGGAAATATCTATGAAATAAA
Source organism: Candelabrum cocksii (assembly GCA_963930725.1). NCBI lineage: Eukaryota > Metazoa > Cnidaria > Hydrozoa > Anthoathecata > Candelabridae > Candelabrum > Candelabrum cocksii. Next base: position 721,155 of record OZ005670.1, on the reverse strand, counting down.
TGGTGTTTTAAGTTCAAAGTACAAAAGAAGAATTGAATTGATACTTCATGGATTGTGTTTTATGAAGCGTGATAAGAGCATGAACTCCATTTATTGGCACGAAATTCGTTTCTCAGTAAGGGACCATTTTAGTTATGAAATTGCAATTGTGTGTCAACTTTTGAAGTCGATTTGGCTGAATATAAATCATGTTCCAAAAGAACCTATTGGAACAGCATTGATAGCTGCACACGAGTTACTGCATAACAATATTAGCAGTATTGATAACAATCAAGTCTTCAGTGAAATGCAAAAATCTCTTCTAGATAAGTTCAAATACATCAACCTTTTAACTCAGATAGATGACTGCAAGTTTAGTGGAGGAAAAGATTTTCCTTGTTTTCTAGCTGCCAACAATATGCCATTTTCCAAACAGTGCTCTATGTCGTTTTTGATGAGGAAAGTTGTTGGTGTGAATGATAAACTTGAGTTTTATCAAGTCATAGTCAAGAAGGTGCTATATTGGATCATGGAAAACAAAGATTTTATTTTTCACTGGTGTTTGCTAGATTTCAATCAAACGTTGACAACATACGAGGAATCTTCTCTTTCTATACTTAAACAGTATGAACGACTTAATTTATTTCAAAAATCTGACCTTTTTTCGAAACATATTGACCCACTAAATAAAGTTTTGACAACTTCTTTAGTAGACCTGATGCGATCAGCACTAGTCAGTGTTTTAACTCAGCACGTTGAGGATGAAGACTCTATTACTTCGACTTGGTCATTGATCGATTTTCCTGTTATTAAAAAAACAATCTTTAGTGGATTAGATTTTATAGAGCTTGTTCTTCTAAAGCAGTGTTTGTTTCATTTCATTTCCACCACAACAAAGAAAGATATTTCAGTCGTCATTCAGGAAAGCAAAATGGTATAATTCTTTGAATAAACACTCCATATTTATTTGGTTGATATTTCCTCACTCTTTTACTTCTTATTTAAGGTGGAATCTATATTGCATTCTGTTATCCTTTTTTGAAAAAATAAATAGTGTAATCATTCAGTATCCTAAAATATTGAATTGGATGATTGTCTTGTCTTTATTGTTAAATGAAGTCTAATTATAAAGTTGTTATTTTTTGCTGTTATATTAAAATATGATATTGTTTAGTATTTTAGTACTTGATTTATCGCTGATATTTTATCTACTGTGCAAACATGCGAAACAGCTTCTTTTACTATTTTGTTTTACGTATTGTATTCGTTTATATTTTTATTTGATCAGAAATGTTATTACTGTACATATATTCAAGTGTGTGCATTTTATTAAATATACATATACCTATAAAAGATACACGTCTTCTTTTAAGAATAGAAACATTGCCAGCCGTACCTTATTATTGACGATAGAATGCCAGCCGTACCTTATTGTTAACGATAAAATGCCAGCCGTACCTTATTATTAACGATAAAATGCCAGCCGTACCTTATTATTAACGATAAAATGCCAGCCGTACCTTATTATTAACGATAGAATGCCAACCGTACCTTATTATTAACGATAGAATGCCAGCCGTACCTTATTATTGACTTTAGAATGCCAGCCGTACCTTATTATTAACGATAAAATGTCAGCCGTACCTTATTATTAACGATAAAATGCCAGCCGTACCTTATTATTAACGATAGAATGCCAACCGTACCTTATTATTAACGATAAAATGCCAGCCGTACCTTATTATTGACTTTAGAATGCCAGCCGTACCTTATTATTAACGATAGAATGCCAACTGTACCTTATTATTAACGATAAAATGCCAGCCGTACCTTATTATTAACGATAAAATGCCAGCCGTACCTTATTATTGCCGATAAAATGCCAACTGTACCTTATTATTAACGATAAAATGCCAGCCGTACCTTATTGTTAACGATAAAATGCCAACTGTACCTTATTATTAACGATAAAATGCCAGCCGTACCTTATTATTAACGATAGAATGCCAACTGTACCTTATTATTAACGATAAAATGCCAGCCGTACCTTATTATTAACGATAGAATGCCAACTGTACCTTATTATTAACGATAAAATGCCAGCCGTACCTTATTATTGACTTTAGAATGCCAGCCGTACCTTATTATTAACGATAGAATGCCAACTGTACCTTATTGTTAACGATAAAATGCCAGCCGTACCTTATTATTAACGATAAAATGCCAGCCGTACCTTATTATTAACGATAGAATGCCAACTGTACCTTATTATTAACGATAAAATGCCAGCCGTACCTTATTGTTAACGATAAAATGCCAGCCGTACCTTATTATTAACGATAAAATGCCAACCGTACCTTATTATTAACGATAGAATGCCAACTGTACCTTATTATTAACGATAAAATGCCAGCCGTACCTTATTGTTAACGATAAAATGCCAGCCGTACCTTATTGTTAACGATAAAATGCCAGCCGTACCTTATTGTTAACGATAAAATGCCAGCCGTACCTTATTATTAACGATAAAATGCCAGCCGTACCTTATTATTAACGATAAAATGCCAACTGTACCTTATTATTAACGATAAAATGCTAGCCGTACCTTATTGTTAACGATAAAATGCCAGCCGTACCTTATTGTTAACGATAAAATGCCAGCCGTACCTTATTGTTAACGATAAAATGCCAGCCGTACTTTATTATTGACGATAGAATGCCAACTGTACCTTATTATTAACGATAGAATGCCAACTGTACCTTATTATTAACGATAAAATGCCAGCCGTACCTTATTGTTAACGATAAAATGCCAGCCGTACCTTATTGTTAACGATAAAATGCCAGCCGTACCTTATTGTTAACGATAAAATGCCAGCCGTACCTTATTGTTAACGATAAAATGCCAGCCGTACCTTATTGTTAACGATAAAATGCCAGCCGTACCTTATTGTTAACGATAAAATGCCAGCCGTACCTTATTATTAACGATAGAATGCCAGCCGTACCTTATTATTAACGATAAAATGCCAGCCGTACCTTATTATTAACGATAGAATGCCAACTGTACCTTATTATTAACGATAAAATGCCAGCCGTACCTTATTGTTAACGATAAAATGCCAACTGTACCTTATTATTAACGATAAAATGCCAGCCGTACCTTATTATTGACTTTAGAATGCCAGCCGTACCTTATTATTAACGATAAAATGCCAGCCGTACCTTATTATTGACTTTAGAATGCCAGCCGTACCTTATTATTAACGATAAAATGCCAGCCGTACCTTATTATTAACGATAAAATGCCAGCCGTACCTTATTATTAACGATAAAATGCCAGCCGTACCTTATTGTTAACGATAAAATGCCAGCCGTACCTTATTATTAACGATAAAATGCCAGCCGTACCTTATTATTAACGATAAAATGCCAACCGTACCTTATTATTAACGATAAAATGCCAGCCGTACCTTATTGTTAACGATAAAATGCCAGCCGTACCTTATTGTTAACGATAAAATGCCAGCCGTACCTTATTGTTAACGATAAAATGCCAGCCGTACCTTATTATTAACGATAAAATGCCAGCCGTACCTTATTATTAACGATAGAATGCCAGCCGTACCTTATTATTAACGATAAAATGCCAGCCGTACCTTATTATTAACGATAGAATGCCAACTGTACCTTATTATTAACGATAAAATGCCAGCCGTACCTTATTGTTAACGATAAAATGCCAGCCGTACCTTATTATTAACGATAAAATGCCAGCCGTACCTTATTATTGACTTTAGAATGCCAGCCGTACCTTATTATTAACGATAAAATGCCAGCCGTACCTTATTATTGACGATAGAATGCCAACCGTACCTTATTATTGACGATTTGTATATTGTATCGATAAAATATTCATTTTGAGAGATGGGCTCTTCGTAGATATGAAATAGCTATTTCCCAACATCTATATGCGGTGATTCCCTTGGTTACACTCTGCGTAGATGATGTTAAAATATACTGGTAATTGTTGTTTTTCATATTAATTTGTACTTTTTTTTCATAAATTTGACTGTAATTATCATGTTTATGATATAGAGGAGTACTTTCAATTTAAATAGTCATTTACTTCCTATTTTATGGAGTTTTATTAGGTACGGCTAAGGTACGGCTAAGGTACGGCTGTTAGGTACGGCTAGCTTTACACAAGCGTTGTTCTGTTGTAGATAAAGTAAATCATGGTTAAATCATGCTGCATGCACAGTTGTTCGACCAACTATAAAAAAGAAAAAAGAAACAGAGAATCTGGTGTGAATATTCCAGTATATCGGTTTCCAAACGTGAAGAAGTATCCATTAGAAAGACAAAGATGGATTGACACTGTGAAAAAGATAAATGCAAATTTAACCGTAAATAATGACACAGTTATCTGCAGAAAGCATTGGCCTGAGAACTGTGAAATGTTTATGTTTTATGGAAAGCTACGGCCTGTAAATCCACCGTCAGTATTTGATGATATTCCGACCAGTATTATACCAGCGCCACTTCCACCACCAAGAAATATTGAAAAAACATCATTTGTTGCCAGAAATCAGCAGCCTGATGAGTTGTCCAGTTTTATAGAGTCAGACACATTTGACTTTGAAGGATTGAAAAATGAGTTTGGAAATAGAACGAAACAATTTCAGGTTGAATTCGATATCATTATTCATCGTGAAGAAGTTTTACTCCAATCAGTCTCTTACATAAATGGTATGCCTAAATTTCTCCTTAAAATTTTCGAAGATCTCAGGTATGAGAGTTTTCATTGTGGACTAAGAATACATATTACAAGCTTAAGCCGCAACAGAATTGTTTATATAAATACTTGGTCTCAGTTGGAGGAGGCATTGCGATATTTGAATCAACATGATATTGATAGAAAAACAGTTGTTCTGCAAGAACACTTCACTGCCATGGGGCCCATCAGCGTTGGCCAAAAAATATATCCTCCAGAAATGATTATTCGGGCATTTGAGTACTTTTGTACTTCCCGTGCTCTCTACACAAAATTACGGAGTGACTATGCCTTACCCTCTGTTCAAACATTGACAAAAATCACTTCAAAGGTTGGCAAATTAGATGAAATTTCCTATGTCAAAAAATTGTTGACAAATGTAACCGAAAAGCAAAGACTGTGCATAATTGTGTTTGACGAAGTTTATGTAAAGAAAGCATTGCTGCTACATGGAGGTACAGTGTTTGGTAGAGCAGTCAATGATCATAGTCAGCTGGCCAAAACAGTTCTTGGCATGATGATAGTTTGTATGTTTGGAGGTCCAAGGTTTCTCTCGAAAATGCTGCCAGTAGCTAATTTAGATTCTGAACTTGTAAACAGTGAAATTTCCCAAACAACAGAAGCGATCAATTTTGTAGAAGGGGGTTTTGTGAAGGTGCTAGTATGCGACAACAATCGTGTGAACCAAAAATTTTACAAGCTCAACGAAACTGTGCCAGAAAAATGTTGGCTTGCAAACGATGGTCAATACCTCTTGTTCGATTTTGTGCATCTTATAAAAAGTATTAGGAATAATTGGATCACTGAAAAGACAAAGCAACTCACTTTTTATGATGCAGGTGTGGAAAAAACAGCAAAATGGTCACATTTAGAGACACTATACAGGCTTGAATCAACATCTGTGGTAAAATTATCGAAGCTTAATGAAAGAGCTGTGTTTCCGAAGCCAATTGAGCGTCAAAAAGTAAACATATGCCTCCAAGTGTTCTGTGACTTTACTATAACTGGTCTACTCACACATCCCGGTATGACTGACATCGAGGGCAAGGAGGATACTGCAGCATTTATAAGGATGATTGTTGACTTTTGGAAAATCATTAATGTCAAATCAAAAGGGGCAGATGTTCGACATAATGACCCTTTAGAAGCAGTTATTTCTGATTCCACTGATGAAAGACTAGAGTACCTGAGGAGTTTTGGCAACATGTGTATGAAAATGAAAAAATCCACAAATTGTCGAATTCGTCAACTGACACAGCAAAAGCTATATACCAAACATGTCATGGAATAGTGGACTTGTGTCATCACCTTCTTTCAACATCACATGAATATGTTTGTGTTGGTCTTTTCACATCAGATCACATTGAGAAAGAATTTTCCAAATTTCGCCAGAGTTCAGGAGGTGCCTACTTTATAACAGTACAGCAAATTTTAGAGAAGCTGAACATTGCTAAAGCATCTAACATCCTTTCAGTAAGTGATGAAATCGATGATTCCATTCTCCCTGGGCATCAATGCTCAAATTGTGAATACCAACTGAACGAAGAGAGTACAGAAATATTCGATAACTTAGAAGAATTGGAAAAGTTTGTCACAATTGACACAAAAATGGCACTGGTCCACATAGCCGGCTATGTCACCAGAAAAGATGGGGAGATATCTGAAAATGGCCTGTTAACAACAACAACATTTTATTACGAAAAGTATGGGGGATTTACAGATGAATTGGATCGTGGTGGGTTGAAAATCCCGATTGACTCTGCCGCTCAATGGTGCGTCTTCTGCTTCATTATGTTTGAATCAGTCAAAACGAAAGTGTGCAGAAATTCGCTCATGGAGGTATTTGCAGATGTCAGTGAATACTACATGTTTTCAATGCAAAAGCATCATTGTCGTATTCTGGCCAATGTATTATTGAATAATTATTGCAGAATTTCAACTCCAGGAAGCTCAAAAGAAACCTCTCTCAAAGTATTAAAATTGACTTAGTTATGACTGAACTTATATTATTATGGTATACATTTGTTACGTTTTCTTGCAATTCTTTAAAAACTCTGTATTTCTTTCTTGTTGAATTTCTTATTTTTTCACCAAACTTCTTGTAGAGTTATGTGTAAAAATTTTAATGCGAAATGGTAAAAAATAATGACATTACAGATTTTTTATTTTGACCCCCCAGTTTTTGGATTCACATGCGTGTGTTGTAGGCCTGTTATTAAGAACGCCATGGTTTCTCGCCATCCATGTATCTTCTCGCCACTTATCGCCATCCATGGACATCATTTCTACTTATCGTCATGGTTGGATCATTTCATTTCCACTCATCGTCATCTATGGATCTCATTTCCACTCATCGCCATCCATGGACCTCATTTCCACTTATCGCCATCCATGGACCTCATTTCCACTTATCGCCATCCATGGATCATCATTCTTCCCCCATTATTAATAAACGTTTTTGATTACGTCGATCAATTACAATGTGCTCCCTGAAACAGCGCGTTTCTTTCTTGTGCTGGCTCTTAGTTGGCTTATCGAAAGAATGGTTCCGATTAATACTTCTAGAAGTTGATCCGTTCATCGGAATTCATCGTCCTCTTCACCTTCGCAACATTTCTCTAATTTCTCTCCTTCAACTATACCTTGCCTTCGATGTTTTCCCTCTTTCTATTGTTGTTGGTTTGTTTTTTAAGGAGGCTCCTGGGACACTCATTAAGCATTATCATGAAGACCTGGACCCCGAGTTTTAGTGTATTTAATTGCTCCCATTTGTGCTACGTTTATTTTTGATGAAATACGACGTTGTTTATTTATAACCGCTTACTAAACAACTTTGTGATAGCATGGTCTCGAACCCAGAACCTTTCGGTTAAGTTCCGAATGCCTTACCATTGGATATCCTTGATTGGATTCTTCATCGCATACTTTCTCCGACAACATTAAAAATAACTTTTAATAAAAGGGGTGTGCAATAACTTAGGAAAACTTTCAAAAACTAACAAGCAGGGATTAATCGATAATCCTAAATACTTATTGTGGATCAAAAATTAAATGACAAGCGGCTCTTCCGATCAATATACAGTAGATATCTTGGTGTTTTAATTGGAAGAAAATCTCTCCTTAGGCATGCTTGCTAAATTGACGTTCTTTTTGTTGATAATACAAGATTTTATCCGATTAAGTTATTCATGTCAAATCAGGGCAATAGATTTCAATACAAGTTATTTATGTCAAATCAGGCCCAGGGATTAGGATCAGGGCCAGGAGTCATAGCCGAAACCATCACAGATAAAATACTTTCAGTATCTCTTCATTCACAATAATTAACTTTCTCGGTTTAACCTTTTTAAAAAATAAATTAAACAGTAAATTAAAAATGAAATATTTTTCCTTTATCATTTTCAACCAATTTTTTCAGTTATCTCGCGCGACTTGTTTGCATCGAATTTGCAATGTAAACCATGGCGAGCTTAAGGTTCCACCTATTTTCGTAATGCAAATCATGGCAAGCTTAGGGTTCCACATATTTTTGCAATGTAAACGATGGCAAGCTTAGGGTTCCACATATTTTCGCAATGTAAACCATGACGAGCTCAGGGTTTCATATATTTTCGCAATGTAAACCATGACGAGCTCAGGGTTTCATATATTTTCGTAATGTAAACCATGGCGAGCTTAGGGTTTCATATATTTTTGCAATGTAAATCATGGCGAGCTTAGGGTTCCACATATTTTCGCAATGTATACCATGGCGAGCTTAGGGTTTCATATATTTTCGCAATGTAAACCATGACGAGCTCAGGGTTTCATATATTTTCGCAATGTAAACCATGACGAGCTTAGGGTTCCACATATTTTCGCAATGTATACCATGGCGAGCTTAGAGTTTCACATATTTTCGCAATGTAAATCATGACGAGCTCAGGGTTTCATATATTTTCGCAATGTAAACCATGACGAGCTTAGGGTTCCACATATTTTCGCAATGTATACCATGGCGAGCTTAGGGTTCCACATATTTTCGCAATGTAAATCATGACGAGCTCAGGGTTTCATATATTTTCGTAATGTAAACCATGGCGACCGAGCTTAGGGTTCCACATATTTTTGTAATGCAAATCATGGCAAGCTTAGGGTTTCACTTATTTTCTCAACAAAGATAACAAGAGTATCAATCACCAATTTTAACACTATGCACATTACGTTTGGTTTTGCAGTTATTCATCATGTTAATTCACAACCGCGTGCGATTTTATGTTTATAGTTATTTTACTGCGTGGGATGTGTGTGATAATTTCAATGATTTTTGTCTAAGTTTGTAAAATCTCATTTTTGAAAATGGACAACCCTATTGTCATTTATCTTTAACAAGACCTTTTTCTAGCATGCCAAAACCAATCGCGAAATTTAATCCCAAAGGAATGACCTAATGAGATAATCCGCAAAATTTATTTGCCTTCAAGTTTCTTATTTATTTTCTGTGACCAAAAAATGGTTTGTAGTTACCTTTCCCAGCCCCCTGAAATTGACTTTTGAGAAAACATAGTCAAGAAATCTTTGTTTCTTATACACTCTTTTTTTATAAGAACATTTTTATAAGAAAATCAAGCAAAAATTTAAGAACAAATTAAGAACAACCTCAGCCTCTGATAAATATAGTAGATTCGTTTTTTAAGAACAACAGGTGACAATGTGGCCATAAAAAAAATCATGACACCTGTTAATGTAAACTGTGTGCGAGTTTATCTTTGACTTTTCCGCCTTGTGCATTTTCACTACGATTTTATGTACATAGGTTCAGTTGTATAAAGATTTAACATTTTATCTTGGGTTTGTTATCAAATATTCTGTGTTTATCTTTATTCACACGTCTGCATAGACTGAAACCTTAAAAAGGCTCTCTAAAATAAAAACAAGTTAAGAACATTTCAGCCCGAAAATTCTGAAAAAATTAAGAATAGCCAGTCTCAACTTTACTGGTTCTTATAAAAAAAGAGTGTAAGAGAAATGTCGATGAATGTATGGTATTCACAGAAATTGAAATGCTATTCATTTTTATGCTCACTGTATGATCCTCAAAATAATTATGATTAGCAAGTCAGAAAAAGGTTGAAAAGTATATTTTTCATGGAAACCGACGGAGTATTTCAATCACCCGATAGGGAAAGTTGATTTTAATTTTAAATGAAACATAAATTATGTAGTAATGTAATGAACTGAATGCAAAATTCACCGAATTAAAAAAAAAACGTCCGAAATGCAGTAGAAAGATTGTACCAAATACTGTTATTTGCATTGAGTAGGTTATTAACCAAAGCATGTCTGAACAAGTTAGCTTTATGAAGGTTTAATAAAATAAATAAGGGAGATATGGCAATGTTTTAGCAGACTCGTACCTATCCGCAGAACCTTTTGATTAAAAACGTTATTGCATCTAGAGTTACAATACTACATCATTTCTATAGCAATTTCGTTTGTTCCAAGCACAAATATTTAAACAAACATTTTTGAAAATTTTTGTTACAAAAAACAGCGTTAAATAAAAAAATCGACGCTATTTCCCGCCTTTGTTTTATGGGGTTTCCCCTGTGCTAAAAAACAGTAAAAAATGTACGATGCGCATGCGTGACACGATGATATTTGTAAATCGGCCAATCAGAATAGGTTTTCTTTGATCGCCGCGAAGCTCATTTCTGGCTTTACTGCACACAAAAAAAAACAAGAAAATGTTTAACTGCAGTACAATAATAAAAAGCTATATCTAGGAAAGAAGTTAGTTTCTCAGTTTACTTCCATCTGTTTTGGATTTGACTACCATAAGCTATTGTGTTAAACCATTAATAAAGTTTCCAGCTTTACGATTGGAGACTTTTTCTTGTCCTTATTAACATTTGATGCATGGCTGAAAATGGTGCAACCAATTTAACTGGACAAGGAGGTATCTAATTCTTTTAATATTCTAAACAAAACAGAACGTTTAAAAGTTGCAATTCCATTACTTCAACCGCAAAGATCATTTAGTCTCTATTGACAACAAAATTAAAATGGTTTAATTTGTTGAAATAAAATCATATATAGTCATTATATCACATTATCAATTTTCATTTTCTTCCTTGTGTTATCTTTCAAGCTTCTGAGCTCACGTCTTTTGTGAACGACCTGCATATTCAAATGTTCCACTTTCATTTCCATAAAGATAATGATTAACTAATTGTCTTTGACGAATTAATCATGAATTAATCATTTTGATCATTGATTTCGTTGTTTAGTTACTACTGTAGTACCTGTGGTGAAGTTGGAGGGCAGACAAAACGAAACTCCTTCGCAGTGTATGTTAAAGGTAAATGTTTTATTAAATTTGAAAAGAATTTGGATTAGATAGGACAATTTAGAATTGAACTGTAAATGTCCTTTTCCAACACCAAGTGCAAAAATTTCTGTATTTCAATTGTCGGCGCTGTCAAGCACACCTTATATTATAACAAAGTTTTGTACTGTGGGCTAATTCCCTATAAACCTACCTACCTTCCGATCGTGGTCAGACATTTTTGCTCACACCCTTCCATCCTTCACGATCTTACATAGCCATACACATATGCTCTTTCTGGATTCCTGTGTCACCTACCAGTTGGTATGTTCTTGCCGCTCTTCCTCTCTTTCCGTGTGTTGGAAACGCTTCTGAAACGCTACCATCTTAATTTTATTACCAGTTAGTGTGATTAGATCTTTCTCTGGCTGGCTGTAGTCATACTGCCTGTTCTACCATCAACAGAAAAAAGCTGTGCTTGTTCAAGTGTGTTTGACAGGTGGGCGATGTCATCTGTAAAGTCAGTATTGTATAGTATTTTCGATGGATATCTTCTACTCTTAGCTTTCTCCAAGGTGAATCCAACTGCTTCCTCGCTCATTGTTGCAACTCACAGTGTACAGTCTAATGCGGTTGTAAATAGGAACGGTGCTGATTGTGTCTCCTTGAAGTAAACCTGCAATAATCATAAATTCACCCGTCGTGATAATACCTTTGCTCAATGTGTTGGTACATAGAAGTCTTATTGCTGGTACTATTATTTGCGGTACTCCATATGCAAGGAGTATATCCAGTCTTCTCATTATTAAAATTGTTGCCTACGCAAAAAAATTGCGTACGCGAATACGATTTTTACTGTTTCGCGTACGTTTTTGCATAGACATATTTTTATGTTTTGCCGTACATAATTTGTCATTTGGTCTACATTAAGACAGACTAACACAGTTATGCTTTCTCATTGAACTAATGAGTGCAATTTTAATGGGTCATATAGCTAGACTAGTAGACTTCCGCTGCAGTGCTCCAATTAAAAGTGATTTGCAAATTTTTCATTTAAAGTTCATTTATTGTCACTTGCTGCATTTTTATGTATCCTTGTAATGTATTTGTTAGAAATCATTACTCAAGTTATTGCCCGCTCTCTCTCCACATGCTAACATTCAATGCTCTGACGTATAAAATGCGACCGACCGATTTGGCGGTGACCTGAATGTCTCCATGGGCCAGAGTCACCTGAAACCATCTCTACTATTACAGTGGAGACGGCCAGCCTAGAGGCTAAACCAAACCGCGGAAAACATCTATACTGCGGGTGAATGCGCACCAACGCTGGGTCAGATAAATCTGCAGCTTGTTGGAGGGTTCAAGCGCTCTACTTTCAGGCAAGCTCGAGTAGTGGAATATAAAAACAAAATGAGAAAAATTATATTTTGTAATCTTCGATATCTTTCGATTCAATCAATCATGCTGGTTTCAATGCAAATGAGTTCATCTTGATTTAAACGTTAATTGCACAGCTATGTTCTTTGTTAGCTCTTCAATTTATTTTCGGAGATTTTCCAAACGGAGGTTGGCAAGCTTTATCCGCACATTTATTATTAACTTTCATGCCTCGAAAAATTGTCCAATAACCCTTGGGCGCGCCCGAAATGTTGGGCGCCCGTAACGATTATAAATACTTTATATTCCCGTGTATTATTCCTTTGAGAAAAAATTATCTTTAAAGAAATATTTAATCCAAATTATGTTAGGAATAAATACTTTATTTAAAGCTAATAGATATTTAAAGATATAAAATGTCACGGCACATATTTTCACTAGCAAAATACAGCTTTAACAAGTTAAAATACAACGACTTCTTAGTGATAACGATGTCTTCTTGAAATTAGGAAAAAGTACGAAGTTAAAACCTAGCTGTCGTGTCTATTTTCTTCAGAGTCTAATGCATGTTTATTGGTTTTGTGAAAGTGTTTCATTCTTTTTTGTAAACAAAACTAAATGTTTTGTTGTGGTTTGATCTTTTTTTCTTCCATCGAATGCAGCATAGTTCTTCTGCATTTTAAAGGTTTATGTAAACAAAACTGAATGTTTCGTTGTGGTTTGATCTTTTTTCTTCCATCGAATGCAGCATAGTTCTTCTGCATTTATCTGTCTCTAAGTTGAGAGGAATGAATTCTAATTTGTCGACGACTGACTTTAACAACAGAAATAGTATATGAGCTTCTCTCCAATGTGCTGATTGCTTTATGCCATTCCAGCATTCGTCCGCCTCTGCCGCAGTGAAAAAGTAGTTATGTATTGTCTAGGATCTACACTCTAGTGTAGTGACTGGTCTCTTTAGGGATGAGTAACTTGTGGCATAGTTCCAAAGGGTTACTGCGATATGTCAGCTTCTTTGACTTCTTTGACTCTTTGAGTAGGGGTTTAGGATGTAGACACAGCATGCTCAGATTTTTCTGAAACCACGTTTTTCTTTTTTTTCTAAATGCGTACGTCATAGAAATATGTTACGGTTGACTTACGGAAATTACGAATTCAGGTACGTCATCGTACATTTTGCACACTTCGAATCATAGATATAACAGTTAAATACATCTGGCGTACGCGAAAAAAATACGTACGCGGACGTTTCTACACCAAGGTTGGCGTACGTGCCGGCAAGCGGGTACGCGAAAATGAGAAGACTGTATTCCATGGGGCAGCCTGGTCGGAAACCTTTCTTATTTTTCCTCAATAATGGATCAAGAACGGTCAGCAGCATTCTGTTGTAAATCTTGCTGGCTACAGCAGATAGTGTTATGCCTATAGTATTTGGTATCTGCAAGATTCACTTTCTTTGGAAAAGGCAATAAACCTCCTTTTTGAGTAAAATCAGGGATAAACATGGAGAAAGCTTAAAAGTGCACCTTCCATCATCTATGAAGTACATGCTTGAACAAGGTGATACGATTCAAGTGTATAAAATCCTGAATGACAAAAACACATTGAGGCATTCGTTGCATATCAATAAGGATGCCAGAATCAGAACTTCAAACTGCAAGAAATGTTTTAAAGGTGTCAGTTTGGCAACATTTCTCTTTTAAATAAAGCTTAACAACATCTAATAAAAACATTTTTCATATTGCATTTATGGTTTAAAGGCACTTTTGCTCAGAACCTTTGAATGCCTCAATAATAATAAATATCAACGAATGAAACCCATCATGTGGTTGGTTGATGTTCCTCTGTTACCACGACGATCACAGAGATAAATAATGCGTGGAATAATTAGAAAACACGGAGAATGTTAATTTCGTGTTTGAATGTATGAAGAAATATGAAAAGTATGAAAAATTAAATCAATAGTTATACGCAATACAAATATATTTTTAGTCAACATGCAATATGACTGGAAGCACCACCATAGCAGCGCTTGTCTCTAATCTGTCTACGTTGGTCAACAACTCTGTATCCATGTCAACTAAAGGTAACAACATCATCATGTCATTCTATGTTTGATCACACACCTTCAACTCCATGTTGTTTATCAAATGACACACATTTTAGAAAACCTCTTAATAAGGTGGAAAATATGTAATTCAAAAGTTTATTGGCAATGGCGTAGAGAGTCATTTAATTACATTGTACTGTTTTATTCGTTAATTATTTCGGTCTTTCTCAGGTCCTGTCACAGCTTTTATATCATCACGTCCTAACATCAACATATCTGCTGCTAACAACATCACGCACATTGCCAAGCCAGTGATGGTTGCGCATGGATCGAAGCCGTTACTTTTGCCCAAACCAAATGTCCAGCAGAAACAGGTTAAGAACGGAGCGTGGACTTAATTTTACGTAGTAAATTTAAGATTAGTAAAACAATTTTAAATATTCAACATCTGTTCGTAATTATTTGGTAAAACTGGTGTAGTTACGAGAGACAATTTGATTTGTTGAGTAGATCATTTTTCTTTCTATCTTTAGTTGACTTGCACTCCTCCGAAGTACGGGTTTTCTTCAAATAATTCTTTACTATCGTCACCTCTCAATGTATCCCCGAGTCAGCAATTATCCTGCCAGGGGTATGGTGTTTTTACTAACCAACATAACAGTGCGAGCCTCTATGTAGTTGAGAAATGTGAATGAGTTGCTACTGTGATGATGCTGTGGAGGGCAAAAAGCGGCAGAAAGATAAATAAATAATAATTAAATAAATAAAATTATTATTTATGTTTTTGGAAATTAAATTGTGAGCTTCTTGTAAATAATATTTCATTTCTCCATGCAATTTATTGTTATCGCAAAATATGATAAAAAAAATGGTGTACTAAACCACAACCACTTCATGTTCTGAAATTCATGATTTGTTCCTTCAGAGCTTCACCTCTTCAAAATCGAAAGCGTGGCCACGCAGATATCGACTCTGATCCTTATGATAGGTAGGTTTGCGATCTTTTGGTTTTACTACTTAGCTATATAAAACCTTTGCAGAATAATGACTTCAATTTGAGACAGGAAATGACCCGTGTAGGTCTGCTATTATTATATAGACCAGATTACTACAATAACCTTTTAGAATTTCATGGATTTTCTTGCCCAAGTCTGATCTTTGAATGATGCATTCAAGTAAAATTAACCTAATCAAATTTGTTTGGTCACCCACCAAATTTGTTAATAGCATTTCATTGGTGTAGGTATTGATGTTAGGCGTAGTCCAAGAAAAGTTGGAATAGTAATACAAATACACAAACCTTAGAGATTAAGAAAAAAATAAATTTTGATTATTTTATTAATTGATTATGAATATGATTAGGATATTATTTATGTCTCGTTGTTACAATGCCGATAACTTCTTAGTGAGATTTAGTTATTGGATTTTATAATGATAATATCAATAAATCATCAAATGATTAAACCAACACAATTGGTGGAAAATATCATTTGTTGAAAACACCCATGCTAGCATGGAAATGGATGCTAAATGAATCAAATTATCAATAATGGTTAAAGGTTTTTTTCAATACACATACAACAAGCAACATTTTTATATTAACTCTTTTGCTTGTTTGTGTCAGCAAACGACGTAGGACGCCCAATCGATGTGGCCCGGAGAAAGGGGGAAAAGGGCTGCGTCATTTCTCCATGAAAGTATGCGAGAAAGTGCAGCAGAAAGGAGTCACTTCTTACAATGAGGTTTTTATGATGCAAAGTTGAAAGTCGTAGGGAAATTTGTTGTTGTCTATTCTATGAAAGTGACTGTGAATTTGGTGCATTAAAGGTTAACTTAGGCCATAAAATTGTTCCCTGTAAAGCAGTAGAAAGAAGGAACATTGGTAACAAAAGTTTGAACGTTGCATGGTCACCCTTCCTTCATTGTATTGTAACAAACGTTGCATGGTCACCAGACCATAATCTAGAAATGTAGGGCAGCGTCCGATATTATAAAAAAGGGCACTCGTCTTACTGTTCGATTACGAGGAGCAAACAGTCCAGCCTCCCATGGTGAGGCTGGACATGGCAAAGTTTTGATTTATAGACCCCTAGATTGGCTATAATCGCTATATTAGAAAGTTAACTTACCGTTTAAAACTATCCAAATTAAGTAACAAAATACTATGATTTACATCAACAAAATATTTTTTCCATCTTCTAATAAAATTATTAACACAGCCAAAACAAATAAAAAACTGCAAACAAAAAACATAATGGCGTCAAACGTTTTAAACAAATGTAGCAATGATATAAAATATCACGGCACATATTTTCACTAGCGAAATACAGCTTTAAAAAGTTATAATACAACGACGTCTTCGGTGATAACCATGTCTTCTTGAAATTAGGAAAAAGTGTGAAGTTAACCCGTTAAAACATAGCTGTCGTGTTTATTTTCTTCAGAGTCTACTGCATGTTTATTGGTTAAGTGTTTTTTTATTTTGTCGTTTGATCTTTTATTCTTCCATCGAATTCAGCATTGTTCTTCTACATTTATCTGTCTCTAAGTTGACTTTTAAACAACCTGTAGCGTGTAAGCATGTCTGTCGGTTCTGTTCTTTTTTTCTATGATTTACTTAACAAACTTTTAGAAACGATTAATAATTGTTAACGTTAATTTCGTTAAACAAACTAAATTTCTTGATAAAGCTACACATTGATATATTTAAAAAACGAATATAATTTGAAACGAAAAAACATATTTACGTAACTGAATACAAATTACGTTAAAGTAATGGTTCATTAAGATTTCATTAACAAGAGACACATTTGAGACGTGTGATTATTAGTAAAATAACACAGTTAGCGACAGCAATTATTTCTTCATACAAAGAAGAAAAAACAAAAAACAACGTACACTTTATTTTTCCATACATAAGTATAAAAAGAAAAAAACATACGTAACATGCCACTCTTTAGAAATGAGACGCTTTCAAGAGACTTTGTGGCACAAAAGCCACAATGATGTTCGACATGAAGAAAACTCAAAGAAATATAAATCATTATTGAAGCTTTGCTTTAAATGAATTCTTAAAATTTTAATTTTTAAAAAAAAAATTATTTTAACTTATTTATAACATTTTTAACTAATTTATTTATATATAACAGGTCTAACGTTGATAACAGATGAATATTTTTTTATCTGAAGCTTATCCTGTATAAATATTTTAAAATAATAATAATAATAATAAAAACATTGCCCCCCCCCCCCTATTAGTATGCATATTTGGCATTTCAATGTAAAAATATTTTTTTACAATTTTAAAAAGCTTTTAGCGTTCAACCTTCGGACGCTAAAATTTGCAAGATTAGGGCCTGTCACCCTTCCTTGATTGTATTGTAACAAACGTTGCATGGTCACCCTTCCTTGATTGTATTGTAACAATAGATTTAATCATTTAGGTTGCTGATGAGTTGGTTCAGGAGTTCAGTGAACAATCAACCAGATCCATCACTTCTAATACGGATCAGGTGTGCATATTTGTTGTTACTTAGGAATGGGCGAATCGTTAGTTTTTAAATGAAAATTCATAATAAATAACGTTAATTGTTACCGGCTTTCGGCAACCTACCTAACGAACTAGTAAATGCATATAAAACGTGGTAAATCTTCACTTTGTTTCGCTGTTTTGTTCATTAACTTGTCTTGTAAACGTTCCTTTTGTGTGACAATATTTATTATTAAATTTAAAAATTGATTTAATACATCGCAAATCATGTATTTATACATAAGCTACTAAATCTGTAAATTTGTTAAATATTTATGCAAAGTATGGAACCTATTTATAATCAGTCTTACGATCAAAAAAACATACGGAGGAGAGTGTACGACGCACTGAACGTTCTTATGGCGATGAACATTATCTCTAAGGAGAAGAAAGAGATCAAATGGGTTGGTTTGCCTACCAACTCTGCTCAGGAGTGCAAGCAGTTAGAGGTATGGTTTTGTGACACGGTTGCCGTGATTTACCTTACCTTGTTTACGTAAGCGGGCATCCATAAAGTATGTATGCAGTCTCCGTCTCCCCCTGTACGCACTTGTACTCTTTCAACAACTTTCCCTCCCCCCCCCCCCCAAACAAAAACCAATAAATATAAAACCAAAAATACTCGCTTAGTTGCTTAGGTTATTATATTCAAAATCTTATGTTATATAATTATATTAGACACTTTCAAGAAATATTTCAGCCTTAAAAGTGATTAAAAAGAAAAAACCCATCGAGAAAGATAGTCAAACTGCGTACGTACTCGTTGTCTTTGACACCCCCCCCCCCCTGTACGCATGTGTACGCTTTTAGATAACCCCCTCCCCCTACCTACCTGCGTACGTACTTTATGGATGCCCCCTAAGTAGTAGCCATAGTGATTGCTGATTTAACTGAAGGGTAATCTCAATACTTTTGGATGTCAGGGGTGGTTAATTTCATATGGAATTACCCTCTTGTAACACTCAATATTTACAAGTATTTCCACAAATACTTTATTGTGTTTGTCTCTTAAATGTGGACTTAAATCAATAAAGGATAACTGTAATGATAGAACTTTTGAATAACATTTGGTTGTTTCAATATCTTTGTTAAGTTAATATTTCAAAAGAATGTTCTCAACATATCAATGCTATGTTTGCTAAAGGAACAGAAGGGTGTGAGAATTGAACGCATCAAACAAAAGCAACAGAAACTCAAAGAGCTTATTATTCAGGTATGTTCAACCAGGCCTGTAAAATACTGGTTTTATTCGGGTCCGCTGGGCCACACATCATTGCCCATGTTTTAGAAGAATTATTAATAGACTGGTAATATAAACTAATCTGGTGATAGCGCAATGTGAATGGCATTCGGCTCTTAACTGAAAGGTTCTGGGTTCGAGACCATGCTATCACAAAGTTGTTTAGCGAGCTGTATTTCATGAAAAATAACCGTAGCACAAATGGGAGCAATTAAATACACTAAAACTCTGGGTCGAGATCTTCATGATAATGCTTACTTTTAAATATCAATTTGGGAAGAAATAATGTTCAAAAAATAACAAAATTATGCATTGTTATTGTATTTTTAGTGTAAAATTTATTAAAAGCAACTTTTCGTTTTTTTAAAGTGGAAAAGTAGCAAAATTTAGTTTATGACTCGGCGAATGAGTAGCATTTCGATGTGGTAAAGTACGGGTGTTGGTGGTTGGAGTGGCGCCCGCCTCAACAGTTACACCCAAGGTCTTTCATTCATTTCATCATTATCCAATTTTTGTGTTTATCGTGCTGCCATTGTCCCGGAATCCAGGGTAGGCAAAACTTTAGCTAACGAAAAGGGATAGACACCCTCGTTTATGCTCGTTACCAACATCACCCTCGTTTATGCTCGTTACTAACATCACCCTCGTTTATGCTCGTTACCAACATTAGTGTTAATTCGTTTGCTTTGCTTCAACTTTTGTTTTACAGCAAATTGTCTTCAAAAACCTTCTTGAACGGAACAAAGTGCTTGGGAAAAAGAACGGACCACCTCAATCTAACGCCTGCATCCATCTCCCGTTCATCATCGTCAACACAAGCAAAAAGACAGTGATCGATTGCAGCATTTCTAGTGACAAGTACGCACAAACGTTCATTGCTTCCACTAGCTTAACTATTTTGCTTTTTGTTTATTGATTTCTTCATTGATTTTGTTGACGTTTTTGTGTTGAATGACCTGACTTAGAAGTTGATCTTATCCACAGAGTTTACATAGAAAATAAG
Organism: Candelabrum cocksii; assembly: GCA_963930725.1. Lineage (NCBI taxonomy): Eukaryota > Metazoa > Cnidaria > Hydrozoa > Anthoathecata > Candelabridae > Candelabrum > Candelabrum cocksii. Next base: position 700,890 of record OZ005670.1, on the reverse strand, counting down.
TGCACAGTTTGTCAAGTATAACTCTTCTGTCAATACTTCCAATTGATATTATCGCAATTAAATACATTATTAGGTCTGAGTACTTGTTCAATTTCGACGAAGCATTTGAGATACATGATGATATAGAGGTGTTGAAGCGCATGGGTTTGACGTTCGGATTGGAGAAAGGAGAATGTAACGAGAAAAATCTACGCGTTGCAAAATGCATGGTACCCAAGGCCCTAACGCCTTACATCAACCGTAAGTTTTGACCATCCATTCTCAAATACTTTGTGACTTTCCACACATTCGTCACCAGTCCTATCAAGCTATTTCGCACATTCGTCACCAGTCCTATCAGGCTATTTAGTTTTTCCAATTAGTCTTTTTCTCTTGTCGTTTTAGAAATGGCAAATGGTAGTTATGGTAACATCGATCTACTGGAAACGAGCGGAAATAAGTAAGTGGCATTGCGTTGAACCTTCTCATATTAAAATATTTATTTCAACTAAACTATAATATTCCTTTGTTTTCGAATAGTTACCCAATAACAGACGGTTTAGTAATCTGTCTTTAAGTAAGATAAAATATGTCTAATCACTTTCGATTCAGGAATGATGCTCATCTCCAATCTCCGGGTCCCTCCACTCGTAAACAGTATGCGCGTACGCGTAAAAATCACGTGATGGCGTCATCCGACGGTAGCGAAAATGACGGCGACGACGAGCATACAATCGTCGAATGACGTATTTGTCGAATGACGTAAAGATCGTCTTTAATATTTATTGTTGACTGGCGATGTTTTGAAGTATTGCTTTTGTACATAGCAAATATGTGTATATTGACACAGTAAACCGCGAACACACTTCTTTTTGTTTATTTCACTTCCTCCGCGAACTGTTCTCGAACAATAACGCTGACCACGCCTGTGACACACACACACGCGGCCTTTTATTTGATTTTAACATTTCATGACACGTGAGATAGATTGACTGCGAATTTGTCGTCAGGATGTAGAGCTATCGATTACAGTGAAATGGTGTAAACATCCATCAGTTGTTTTAGATAAGCACCTATTTCTTATAACGGATCTATAAACTATTGAAGGCCAGTTTGTTTCAAATTTGAGAAAGAAAGAAAGAATATATTGAGGAAGGCATGAGAGTAATATTTATTTAGTGAAGTATTTGCGTGAAGACTGAATAGGTGTTAGATCTGCGCGTGGAGAGTAGGTTTAGATGCGCGAAAACGTCAGACCTCTTGTATACATTTGCCGCAATTTTTCGTATTTCATTCAAAAATGATGGTCTTCTCTCTCATAGTACCGTCCAACTATCCTCCTCCTCAGTGTTTTCTATGGGGTAGTGATCAATCGGCGGATTGTTAAACATCTTTCAGAAAAAACCTCCTTAGGGGCTGTTCATATGGATAAAAATTTCCTTGGTAACCGGGGAAATTTTCCCGCTGTCTTTAAGGTGAGATCTCACCTTAAGAATTCACTGTTGAAATGTCGTTGCGCTCATATGAGAAGAAAGATTTTCCCGCCTACCGAGATCTCACCTATTGACCTATCACAAATGGCCAAAATCAGTTTATTTTATTATTCTGGGTATGAATATTGGAAAATTAAAAACGCCCAGTCACAGTGGGTTATATCGGTATTTCCTCCTTATAATACATAAGCATGCATTTAAATAATCACATTTTATTCACCTCTGGTGGTATAACATCCAAACGTCATAGGCTAAATAGAATGTTTAGACTACAAAAACAAGAAAGAGAGTGCATCATAGCATTATCAAAAGCAGAATGTTGAGGAAGGATTGATTTAGTTTTATGAATCTATACAAGATGTTTCTGGTTGATTGTGGATGGTTTTTCAATTGGAAATAATAGTTCTCACGTTTCCAATCATGACGAAAAGAATTGTCCGTGTTTCGTCGCTCATTGTCAACTGTAACGCAAAATTTAGACCACTCTTCTAACCGTGAAAGGATTTTCTATAGCTCCTAATTTCACGGAGTCTGAATTACGCAATAACCACAACTAACTTTATGGAGATAAGGGAGATAAGTAATTTTATGTTGTTTTTTTTGGTTTTTTTTAGTAAGGAAATACACAGGAGAGGCAGGGCCTATGACTCAACAAGGTCCTGTGTATTGGAAACGTTGTTTTATAACAATAGTTTTGGAACAGAATGAAAAATAAACCATTTGGTTTTGTTACCCATTTAAGATAATTCGTTGGTATTAATACCCTGCTGAGCTTTTTAGTTCTTCGGCTCATTAGCAAGTATTACTCGTTTAAGAAATATGTTTATACGATATTGTCCTTTACATTTAATTGAACTGTTGATTTTATTATCAAATTTCTTCTGCTATAGATTTATAGAGGGTTGGGTACAAGGAAATTTAGCGTTATTAGAGCGCACGACTTTGATAGTCGGGATAGCTCAGTTAGTTGGTAGAGCGCTTGCAATTTTGGATTTCTGAGGTTGCAAGTTCGCCTCGCCGACTCAGTGAATGAGTAGCATTTTGATGCGGTAAAGTATGGGTGTTGATGGTAGGAGTGGCGCCCACCTCAACAGTTACAATCAACGTCTTGCGCTAAGGAAAAGGGATAGACACCCTCGTTTACGCCCGTTACCAATATTAGGGTTAATTCGACAACTTTACTTTGATGTCCAGTATATTCCCGATAACTCGAACATGTTCCCGATTACTCGAACATATTCCCGATAACTCAAACAACATATTTTTGTGGAGTTGTGGAATTAATCTTTCTTTTTACAGTTACGAATATTGGAATATTTATACATTCACTTGAAGAAATCAAAATAAAGAATACAATGAAAATGAAAACAATATGATTGTGTAACTGTACATGTACCATATTTGAGATGAATAGATCGATTGATAACGAGCGAAGTCATTTGTTAAGATATTTCTGAACTACAAAACGCTCTAAACGTCAACATTTCAATGATTCAATGAAACAAAAAAAACAATAGTTTTGTGAAAATCTATAGCCATGAAACTTGGTGTAATGAAAGGGTTACTGAGGTGTTGGGTTGGATGGGGAGATTCTCTGTCGTAGGTAGGTAACTTCCTCTTTGTGCAAAGCCGTTAACTTTGTTGGCAATGTATGGCTTCTACCATAAATGAGACGTACATATGTCATGAATGAGATACCAAAATAACCAATTAATTATTATTATTATAGCTGTGGACATTTTTATATACGAGGTACGTGGTGGGATTTTAAAAAATCACGTTTTCTGACTGCTCTATTTTCTCTTAATTCAACATACATATACAGGGGTGACAAACCTGTAGATAAGGGGGTGGTAAAGGACGGGGGGGGGGGTTGTGTTACCAAAAGCCAATATTTCGGCATGATTCTACTATACTGAATTCCTGATATTTCAATTTTCTTTACACGTGTACAATAGGTTTTTAAATACTCACTTAACAGTAAAGGTACCTTTTTATTTTTTGCCAATTGTTTCTTAGCTATCGATAGGATTCTGAAGATTAGTTTGTTGTTTTCAGGTTTTCTTTGGTGTCAATACACCACTTTCGATATTCAAACTTAATCCATTCCCTAACGAAGATTCCTAGCAAAAGAAGGGCGTAAAGTGGTCTCTGACAATTATTTCCAATCATGGAAAAGTGAAGCATGTAAAGGAAATGAAGTTCATAAAGTACTTGAGCAAAAGTTGTTTTCTCTGTTTTCTCTACTAATAACAAACCCTACGTAAAAAACCATTGGGGGTTGCGTAAGACTTTCAATTAGGTTTAAACGATTGCCTTAACAACGAGTTCTTATAACGTGACAGTACCTGTAATAGTCACGTGACGGTACTTCATTTGAGAACAAAACCTTTTTTTTAGTAACAAAAATATACAAGGAAAGGTAATATAAATACAAGAATCAATATAAAAAAACCAATTATATATCTCATAAGGCGTCACTATTAAAACTGGCATGGGTTTAAAGAGGGACGTGATGACTATGTTCAAACCCCAATATATTACATCTAAAAGTTTTATACTAACTTCGGATATAAACTATGTATTTAAAACACAATAAAATAAATATATAGTATAATTTAAAGCACAATAACATAAAAGGTTACATGTATTTTGAGATAAATCATTATAGATCTAAAGATACTGAGATTACCTGCATGTTTCAAAACCTTCTCAAAGTTATTGGAATAAAAAGGGCTTTTAAAAATAAAAAGGGATTTTAAGGCCCGTACCTGACGTGTCTGCGTCAAGGTTTGAAAGACTTTCGCAGTTACATTCCACGAATTTGAAAATCGGATTAAATCTTGTGAATTAGCAAAGGTCCTGTGTAGTTGGTACTTATAAAGTTCAATAAATAGAGATTTTTCGCTCACCCAACTCCGGCTCTCCTATACTCGACGTTCTTCCACCTGTATTTAACAGGTGTGGAATCAATCCAACGAAGATGGTAGAGCGTTCGTGTCCGACTCTTCTTTTGTGTATGACATCATCGATCACGTGATGCCCTACTACAGAGTGGAAAGAGTTTTGGTTTCTGAATATACTTGAAAAGTAAACATGTGTTCTATCGAAACTTGGCAGAGATTTTCGTAAGTTTTTATTTCAATACAAAGAAAATCAACAGGAGGTACGCGATCAGGGGGGCTAATCAGGTTTTAATGCTCATAATGCTGAGATTAAACCACAAGAAAACAACACAAGATTCTACCGTAAATCCGGTTTTGTTGACGTCTCTTTCCTTTATCGCCGATTCCTTGAATAGAATTAAATCCAAATTTAGTCCGAATTTACAAACTAAATTTATTTCGCGGTTCCTTCAGAATTGAAAAGTTTAAGTAATGCTTCAGTTGCGAGGTCCTCTTTCGAGCTATACTGGCTTCATCATATCAAGAGCGAATAAACGAAACTTTTTTTTATTTTAGTTGCTTGATCATGCGTGGAATAAATTTATGATATCAAAGCGAAGTTCAATATTATGACTTGTATGTCAACAATAGCGTTTCTAAAAGAAGGAAGATTTACACTTTTTTTATTTACACTTTCTCCTCTGAAAACAACAAACTGATGTAAAATATTTATTACTGTTGTTTGACTTCATTGACTTTCGTAATGAAAATTACCATTAACAGATCGGTGGGTTGCGAAAAGTTCAAAAAGGTGACAAAACAAAACAGTTTTCCAATTACCTATTCAATCCAATTACAAGGAAATATGCATTAAAATTTAACTCGAATTCAAGCATAGGTTCATTGTACAATCTATGTTAATCAAAGGCTCCCGAATATTTGTTGAGTATTTTTGCGAGAGAATTAGAAAGCAACCTGGTTTTGTATTTTAAGATTGTCATTATTGTATGGTGCTTGTTACAAGTACTGATCATGCAGCAATATAATTTTCTACCGTCAACATCATCTCGATTGGCGTTTTTTTATTTTATTTTTTAATATATTATGATTGCATTATATCAATTTTCTACCTTTGTCTTAAATTGTGTTCTTACTGTTGATTTGTTAGTGGCTAGTTTAAAGTATAATTAAGTTCATAATTAGCCTTTGAGATGGATATTGCAAAATTGGAGAAACAAAAATGAAACAAGCTCAAAAATATTTTAAAATTGCTGATTAGTATGACGTTTCAAATGCAAAGTGGGAGGTTTGAAGTAGAAAATGTGATTTTTTGTGGTAGGTGTTGTGCCCAGAGTTAGATATGATGCTATACTCAAATATTGCTAGCTAACTAACTTCTGGTTTTATACCCCCTGTTTTTCTTTGCTGAATAATAGCTTCCAGATATGTTTATTTATGAAACAATGTTTATATTGCGATAAAAGGTCACAGAGAAGTTGGTTTACAAGTATTTGGTTGTGGGCACGAATTTAATAAGTTTCCTTTATCATTGCAGAAGGTTTATACATTAACGATTTCATGATGGGATGGTTTCACAACCATTTTATATTACATTAATTATTAAGATATTTTTCATCAGTGAGAAAGCGAAAACGTGAAACTACAGCTCTGACAAGATTCATTATATCAAATAACTTGCACTCTTTCTATGCTGGATCAAACATGCTAATTTTTGAAAGGATTATTTCCAAGATTTAGTTCAGAGAATGTATTTTCTCTACATATATTTTTTTTAGCAAACCCATTTGTCAAGTCAGCTCTAGGATTGCTAAGTGTAGTGAGACATTTTCAGAGCTCAGGTTGATTACTCTTGTGTGCCGAATAAAGAGGGGGGTGGGGGGGGGGGGGGGTCTTAATAATTAGGGTGTGGTAGAAAAATGAAAAAGTAACAATTTCTTTGTAAAATGAAGAGACACTGTTTTAACATATTTACAAACTGTAAATAACATAAGCATGAACATTAAATAACTAAAAGTCTTATGAGAAAAAACATTTCAATAGACTAATCAAATGAGAAAAATCTTTTTTCTTTACTAAACATAACAATAGACTTTTTCGGGAAAAAGATCAAATCTTTTTAAAGTGATAAAATGACACTAAATTCTAAATTCTTTGAATGAAAGTTGAAATCAGACGCCTCATTCAAAATTTGTTTATTTATTCTTGACAAGTGAGAGTGAGATATTAATAACCGGGAGGGGGGTCCAAATAACATCCGGGGGGTTGGAAAAATCGAAAAATTAGCAAGCATGGGAGGCCATTTATTTGGCACACAAGAGTAGTGGTTGCTTAGAGTTTTTTGTTACAAAAACCAATTTTAGAAATTATCTCAATATATAAAAGAATAACTTGTGTGTGAGTGAGTGAGTGTATGCTCTATAGACTCAAAAACAACTGCACAGATTTCTTTGGAAATTGCTCTGCAGATTCGTAATAACACAGCAGGTTTTTGCAAACAAAAAAAATACTACTAAATAAATAAATACTAAATAAATAAATGAAAGGTGGCTCGCGCGGCGCCGGCAAAGTTCAGAACTTCTAATTCATTCTTCTGTTATTGATTTCTTAATTTTACAATTTGATTTACCCTGCACGGCGGGTACTATCAGCTAGTATACTTTAAAGGAAGAAATTGTTGCGGGAAGAAAATGTTGCAGCAAATTTTTGCAACTTTTACGACTTTCTTCCCGCAACAATTAATTTTTTTACAATTTGCCACTATTTCTTCCCGCAACTTTTTCTTTTTTCTTGTTATTTTATAAAAGCACCCAAAAATAACCTCGAGTTTGGTTTGTTCTATTGTTGTTTTTTGCAAAAAATTATCAGAAAAAGCAATGTCGGACAAAAGTGGCCAAATTCTAATGATGAAAATGTTGTCTGATATTGTTTTAAAAAGATCTCCTTGGAACAACAACAAACGCAATGTGCGAGAATATTCGTCTATAAATATTTTTTACAAAATCAATCAGATTTCAATGTAGATTCTAATCAATAATTATTGTTTCTTTCTTATTTTGTCTTGGTCTTTTTTGCCTTTACCTCAAGTGTATTAATTAATGCAATGCTGGATTAAATCGTGCTGGATTAATTTTTACGATACTTATTTTTGCGATTTTGGCCTAAAATAGCAAAACTAAATACCACAAAATTTTTCAAAAATAGTGATTCGCAAAATTTGAATAACTTGTTTCTCCTGAAAAGCTTTCATTTTCATAAAATACATTTAAAAATGTTTCTTTAATATGAGATTTGCAAAAATAAATCCCATAAAAATTCTGCTTTAGACACAATTCGCAAAAATAAATATTGCAAAAATTAATCCAACATTAATTAATACGCTTAAGGTATCAGAGGACTTCATAAACCACTTCCGTATGGAGCTTGCTTCTCTTCACCGTACGTTTTGAACTTCTGAACCTTTTTTGTATAAGTAAAGTTATATGAAGTTTACACCTTTCTGAGTACATTGAGGTATGGAAATATTAAAGTCTGGTCCGTAGAAACTGCTTATAAGAAAATCCGTCTCCGATTTTTCAAATAATCCGTAGGAGGCTGTATTAATTTTGGAATAAAGTGAGTGTCCAAACGCTACGTTGCTTGGAACGACAAGAAAAATTATCTCTCTCGCAACATTTAATGTACGTGACCTTTTCTTTTAAAGTTGCGAAAATAAAATCGCAACTTTCGCAACTTTTTCTTCTCGCAACAATTTCTTCCTTTAAAGTATATATATAGAGAAAAAAGATTAAGTTTGTTTTGTCTCGCTCAACTCGTTATGTGAATTTAATTTCTTATATGATAATTGTCTTTTAATACTAACCCTAGAGAATAACCGTTCAGCTTGTGTTTGTGTATACGTGTACGTGCACCCATGATTGTCTACATGAAATTGTTTCGCTATTGACAATCATAATTTACCTTTTACAATTTTTTCGCTCTTTTTTGCATCCAGCCTATTTAACAGGTTTTTGCATATTGCTTGGTTGCCTATTTTGGACTTATAACCAAAAGCATGGTCAAATGTGATTTTAGCACTTTTAAGCTTTTTTTAATGATTTTAATGTGGTAAGTGTGAAAAAAGTTAGAAAGTGAAAGTGTTTGTGACAAACCTGTTTTTTACTATTTAGATTAAATATTTATTTTGTACTATTACTATTTGTTAATAACATAATAATAATTTAAGCAACAATATTATATATATATAACTTTAAACACCATGTGTTATTTTCCAAATTTAATTATTTCTTGCTTACTTACGGTAAAAATAATTTGGGTGTTTACTTATATCTGATTTGATTTCCATAACTTCACTTTTTTTAGCAAATAAAGATTTAATAGTTACCTAGGTCCCGCTATGCATGTTGCTTTCCGATAAGCTTGCTAGTGAAAGATTTGAATGTGTAAAAAAGCGTAAAAATACAACAAGAATTTATGGAGTACATTCCTTATTGGTTCTAATTCCACTGTTGGTCAACATCAACAGTGCCAACACTCTGGTATTTAATGTGACTCTTTGCGAGAGTTCCGCCAAGACAAACTGCACCCACCAATTTACAAACAAAACATCTGTTGGTGAGATTTACAGTTTTTGCAAAACAAACACTTCACTAGTGGTTTTAAACGAGCACATTTTACCAAAAATGCATTTTGACTTTTGCAACGAGATTCCCGCTGTTTTTGGTATGCCCCCATACAAAGATGACCCTGTAAGTTTTACGTCAAGTAGTAGAACAGTCAATGTATCAAGAACAATTACTTGTGGACAGTTGCACGATATGGTTGAGTTGGACAAGCAGACAGCGACCGATACTCACCAACAGCAACAGATACTTTATAGCGCTATTGGTTTTGACTCCAGATATTTCAAAAACCGCAAATCTCACACCGAGACAATCAAGAAATGCGAGGTATAAACAGTTTTACAGTTCGCTTATTGTGAGATTGTTTTAAAAAATTCAAAAAAATAAGTGATTATTTTTTAAAACTAACATTTATATATATTATTCAAATTTTTTTATTTTTTTTATAATAATAATTTTCTCTTTTTTTGTTTTATTAGTTTTAAAAGAATGAAAGAATTAATTTATTTTAAAAACCATTATTTATTATTCATTTATTATTTCATTTATTTGTTTTGTTTAATTAACATAACAAGCATGTGTTTTGACATGAAAGGTTTTTCGATGCTGTAGTCTAAATTTTGAGTGTGTTGATATTTTGTACTAATTAAAAATGTTGTTCTCTACGACAAGACTTCCTTGTAGATAACATGTTTTGAACCAAAATTCTTTTTTTAAATTCAATATCTGGTCTAGACTTTCTTTTCATTTTTAATATTATGAAATATTTCAATGAGGGATTAAACAAACATTCATAAATAAGACATTGTTCATTTGTTATTCGACATTTTAAAATTGGTCTCTTTTGAATATCCTTCGTTATTAAGGAGGGCTACAAGAATTGGCTGTGTTCATTTCACAAATTGCACTACAATAATCGCGCCATTTTGCCATGCTCGAATGTGGCTAATCAAGTTTGTCTCAATTGCCCAGCGATCGAATCAAGCGAGACATATGGTGGATACTCCATGTTTTCATGTCCACGACTCGATGAAGGTAACTTTTGAGTTGAGATTACTGTGTCACTGGCCCTATCATTACAAGCTCTTAGCACTTACTAGAATCCTAACGTTTTCTACTTTATAAATAATTGATTGAAATATTGTGATATTTCATTAAATATAAATCTTACGACTGCCTCGATACCTTCGCTTCTTTCTCCTTATCTGTAAAACGTTTTTCTTCACATTTCGCTTTTCACCATGAATATTTGATGTGCTCTTTTGAAAGAAGAATGAATTTTCACAATTGCTCGTGAATTCTCTCTTTGTCTTCCGATGAAATAGATAAAATTAACGCGTTTGTGATAACAAAGCTGTTCGAGTTTTCTCAATTTTCAATCATCTTTTAGTCAGATTTATTTTATTCTTCGCTACTATAGATTTTTCAGGGATATAATGGGCAATAACAGGGAAGGATGACATGAGCCCTAACAGACATCTTTTTTTCAGTTTTGTGTGACATCACTAATGATGACGTATGCGTATCGGTTCACTGTATGCAGAAATTGTTTAACAGCACGTTCCCATAGGAACGAATGTCGAATGCCATTTATCTTTCGGCGCGTAAAACTTACGATGGTGGTATATTATTTCCTATCTTCTTCGACTATTAACCAATCAATTGCGGGTTTTCTATCACGTGTTGCCAAAAGAACCAATGATATTGTTCTTTTGTTTCCTATCTTCTTCGACTATTAACCAATCAATTGCGGGTTTTCTATCACGTGTTGCCAAAAGAACCAATGATATTATTGTTCTTTTGTTTCTGTCTTGTGAAGTTATTTATTTTGCGTTCGAAATTACACATGTATATATAAAATGCAGCACAACAATATTTAAATGTAGTTTTTTTATTCTTACTTACAAACTGTATTTTGCTAAAAATGCGTTCCGATTTTATAATTATCCCGTTTTGTTTTGTGTAACAAACATGGCGCGAAGACCGTAGCTTCAGTCAAGTTTACGTCCGAGCGGCCACTCATATCACGTGTTGACCCTCGAATTTCGGACACATTGGCGGAAGCATCTCTCTTTAGCTGAATTTTGTTTCCCTCTGACACGATAAGCCGTAATACGAATCTTAAGTTAACTTGTTTTATAAAGAAGTGGAAGAATGCGATGAATTACTTTGGGGATGTTACTTTGGCGTTGCACGTGCCTCTTGTTTTATACATCTTTAAAGAAAGTCAAGAAATGACTTAAATGATACCGGTTTTGCAAAACAGATGTAAGTATTTTCTTCTTTGCATTCTTCGTACCTTAATGACATAAATTATTATGGAATTTAATTTTGCGATTAACGCTGCTTGAAAAAAGGTATTCTGCGGAATTTATATTTGCGATTTAGGCATCTTACGGGAAAAATGCGGAATTTATTTTTGCTATTTTTTAAAAAATTTTTTAACCAAATCTAACAAAAGATACAACATATATATATATGAGAATAATCAATCTACCTTAATAAGAGCATGTAAAATTGTTTTTCTATCTTGGTTTAAAATTCTGAGTTATATATTCGAAGTTTCCAGTTTTAAAATGTCGGGACTGTTTGATGAGTTTTTTTTATAAGAAACCGGAGGCTCAGGTTTGCCAAAAATTAAGAAACTCTTAAGAAATCTAGGCAGGCTGAAACCTTTCAAGAGTTAAGGAACTTTTGTTATTCTTAGTATATGTATACATAAACAACGAAAAATTTGGTCGTGACAAAATAAAAGGTAAAATTTAAGGAATTTTTTAGGGTCAGAAAAGAAAAATTTTAAGAAACTGAGCCTCAAAATGACCAAATTGCTAGTACAAAGTGGGCTAGAAATTCCGATTTGAATATGTGACCTACAGGTAAAAACAAACAGTCAATTGATACATATCGAAACTATGTTGACCTGCTTGACCTCAAACACTGCAAAAGACTGATGTATAGTAATGAACTTTTCAGTAGATTGTTATACCTTTATTGTATTCTGTATTTGTATTAGTTTTTTTAACATATGAAATCAGTTATTCAAAAAAAACATTAAAGATTTTAGAAAAAATTGCGGAATTTATTTTGACTCATTTAAACTATTTTGCAGATCAAATAAGTTCTACAATAATTTACTTTGCAATAAGTTTGGTTTGAAGACGGCTAATATTTAAAACTTAAAAAGGAACAGTACTCTTGAGTCCGGAATAATAGGGGTGGCTGGAATAATCGGGGTGGGCGGAAAGTTTTCTGATGAAAAATAATAAGGGTGGCTGGAATTTTTGCACAAAATAAATAAACAAGGTGGTTGGAATATTTTTCTCAACATTTTAAAAACTTGACGCACTCCCCTTTTTAAGAGTAGTCTTCATGACGGTCTTGATTATTCTGGACTCGAGAGTAGTTACCTTATCCATGCAGATAGATTGAGGAAATTATTCTTGCGAATTGAGGAATAATTAGTAGAAATAAAACCTCTATTCACTGGTGTCTACCAAGATCTCATTTTCGTTGCATAGTCGTTGTTTGTTAATCAACAGTGGAACGACGCGTACTGCCCATTAACGGTCACTAAAAGGCCAAATACATACATGCGATGATGTATCTAGTGTTATCGTTTTAAGATTCGACGTTCCATATGAAGTGACAGTTTAGCTTATAAATTGCGAGACAAAATTTTGTGAATAGATCCTCTTGAAGCCTAATTTTTCGGGCCAAATTTTTGCAAAAACAAACCCGGCGATTAATTATCTCACAAGCAATTCTCCCGCGCAAGAATTAGGAACCGCTGCTACAACAACTCCTAAAGGAGGGGTTTTCTCTTGTTAAAAGGGTTAATATGTTATAATTTATTTTTAAAAACTTTGCACATTATTCGGAATCGTTATATACAACTGATACTTAAATATATTTTTGAAATTAACTTTAAAGTGTGGTTTTCATATATTAATTTCCTTATTTTTACGCGCTACTTCTGCTTCTAAAAGCGCTATCTTTTTCATGAGTGATTCTTTCTTGAGTGTCGCCTCGCTGGAATGTTTCGCACGTTTCTCGATCACACTCTCCGTCGCATTTGTTTTTCTAAGCTTCTCAACTCTTCCTCGCGTAGCTGTTTCCTGTTTGATGACGTTCGCAACCTCTGCGTTGAGAACGTCGATTTGCGAGGAAAGATTCTCGATTTGTGAAGCAAGAAGATCGGCAGGCTTAAACACCTTTTCATCGTCACCTTTTCCTGTTCGGCTTTCTGCAGGTTTGCTAGAAGAAATAGTTTAAACGTCATCTAGGGTGGGCACCTATCTTTATATTATCACGTGATCTAGGGTGGGCACGTGTCTTTATATTATCACGTGATCTAGGGTGGGCACGTGTCTTTATATTATCACGTGATCTAGGGTGGGCACGTGTCTTTATATTATCACGTGATCTAGGGTGGGCACGTGTCTTTATATTATCACGTGATCTAGGGTGGGCACGTGTCTTTATATTATCACGTGATCTAGGGTGAGCACGTGTCTTTATATTACTCGATCTCACATTAATCGTAAGGGAAAATAAAAAGTAAAGGAAACACACATAGAAACAAAGCGACCAACGATTTTTAACCACTTACCTTTCAATATCCGGTTTTCCAGTAAGTTCTTTCAAACGCTGGGTCACGTGAGCATCCTTCTGCTCATTGCTCTCGATTGCACCCACGGACCGCAAGTAATCGCGTAGTTTTGAGTTATCCACGAATACGTTGGCTTTGGCGATTCGTTCGGTAACTCCCTGTAAACAAGGCGGTTCAAATATGTTAGATGTTTGATTCGATCAATAGCAATAAGTTTCATACACGCTTTTTTATAAGCATAGACTTGATTCGGCCAGGGAAAGGTATTCTTAACTTTTAACTCCAAATCAGGCTGAAATATTCTTAGCATATTCTTATTTATTCTACTTAAAATAGGTTGTATTCTTATTTTTTGTTAGGGTTAGAAAACATGTACAGAAGAAAAAAATTCTTAATGAAGTTTTTTCTTCTGTACATGTTTTGATCGCGTCTGTATTTATAGAAGACATTGCACAACTTTTATAAATACATACCTTATTTTCTTGTCAACTTTTGCAAATTTAGCTATATTTCGGCAGATTATTCTCCAACACAGTAAAATTCTCACCCTGGCCATATTCTTAGAATATTCTTCAAAAAATGCCCATTTTCACCCTGCTATTCTTATAAAGTGTATTTTTATAAAAAAGCGTGTATTTGTATGAGACAAATATACTTCTTAAAGATTTTTCCCATCAAACTCTTAATAGGAAAGCAAAATAAACACACGAACGATTCCGGTCAGCAAACTTTCGCTTTCTCCTTATTACCAAATTACTTTAAGATTATTTATTTGAAGAGCTAATGCTTTCAATATATTAGTATACTCCCGATAACTCGAACGGCCAATGGGACCATGAAAATGATTAACGAATGTTCGAGTTATCGAGTGAGTTTTATGAGAAAGTATTAGGGAAGGGGATTACAAAAACAATTCGAGTTAACGCGAGTTCGAGTTATCCGGTGTTCGAGTTACTGTCGTTGCATGTTATATCCAAACAAAAATCTACTTAAATAAAGGGGCATTTAAATAATGCAATTATAATAAAATTTCAGGAAATATATTTTTACTTTACCTCGTTAGAAAACTCTTCGTTAACCGGTTCTTTTACCTTGACATCGATCAGCTCATTCAACAAGTTGAATTTTTCGTGCGTTTTTTTAGTGCGACGGAATGCATGTTCTATAGACGTGTTGTATTGCGTTAAATCACGTGATCTAGCACGTGCAAAGAACATGTCTTCACAGCATATTCTCATCGCCTAGATTCAATAATATGAACTTTAAAATATTATTCGGAATCTCTGCTCTCACTTACCTTGTAAAATTCTCTTAGGAATTCAACATTATCATCATCGTCGAGTTGTCCCACCTTGATGTGCGCCAGACAGTGCATGACGAGAACTATGAAGTCTCCAACACAATCCATGCGTTCCTTCCTCACGAACAGGATTCTACGCGAGGGTTCGTAGTAGAACGAATGCCTGAACGCATTCTTCGCGTAATCATTCTGTGGGATACTGGTAGCAATGAGTAAGGTGACTTCTGGCACGTCATTGGCTGATTTCAGTAGCTGACAAACGAACACTCCGAAACGATACACAACAAAATGTGTGGAGGAGAGCTCATTGATGTCTGTTGGTATTAGCTCACTTTGACACGTCCACTGGGCGTCCTTAATGTCTATATATGGTCTGCTCTGTGAACCGATCACCCTCCTCCCTCCTCCGCTGTTGATCATTTCCTCGATCTCATTCACCGTTTCCAAAAGCGGAGAATTGTTTAACATTGCCAACCAATCTTGCTGACTCAGCGCTTCTAATGACTCCATCAACGGGCTTATCATTGCGGGCGACTCTGCGTGTGAATATATATACATATAGATGGCTTTGAAATATATCCGGTTCACAGATGAGAAGGTAACAATGCAACTCACATAAAACGAACTTAACCCATTCTCTCCCAGAAGATTTTTGGTTTCGAATTTTTGTTTCCTTTAAATATTTATGTTGGTAATCAACAAATCGATGTTTCAAATACTTTCAAAGTTAATGAATTTTCTATTTTAACAACACCCTTGCCTGTCTAAAAGTAAAAATTGGTTACAATCCAAATTTCTTTTTGTAATAAAGGTCTATGTTGTTGTTGTATTTTTTTTTATTGAATTTCTTTATTTATAGTTTATTTCATAATTGTAATAGATATTTTTTGGTAAATAAATAATTGATTGATTGATTGATCAACATTAATCAACAAAGCGTAAACAGAGCTGCGTGCATAAACCCACCTCCCAATTAGGTGGCACCATATATGACCCCAGGGGAGAGAATGGGTTAATTAAACGAATAAGATCTTAGAAAAACTATTATTTTTAAAGTCAACCAATGAAAACCTTGTGATGAGAGAACTTGGATTGCGGGGACCTGCTCCCCCTGCTGTTGCTCCCCCTGCTGCTTCTGCTCCACCTGTAGATCATCAACCCCATCATTTACATGAGCTGTTTTCTTCTTCCTTCTCTCCTCCAACTTCAAGCGTAGCGCGTCTTTCGTGCGTTGTTTTTCACTTTCAAGCTTCGCGTCAAATCTGCGCGTGTTCTCCTCGTGATCGCGCATCAAACGTTCCTTCTCCGTCGCTCCCAGGTCCTTCTGTAGAAGTGATCGCTAAAAACAAACATTCATCCAAGCATATATTCAAACGAATCAATCACAACCATCTTTAAACACCGTAAACAATATTACTTTCTCCGCTTCCAGCTTCTCCTCAGCTCTTCGTTTTCTCTCGCTCTCCATCGCAGCTTCTCTTTCCGCTTCACTCTCCTTCTCGCTCTTAAGCTGTGCTTCTAATCTTCTCACTTCCATCTCCATCGCCTTTCTCTGCTCTTCATTTTGCGCTTTTCGAGCTTGCTTAACCTGGATGAGTTCATCGAGATTTAATGAGTTCATCAAGATTTAATGAGTTCGTCGAGATTTAATGAGTTTGTCGAGATTTAATGAGTTCATCGAGATTTATTTCGTATAAGATAACATTAAAAAATTAATAAACTGGTCAGTTCTACACATTTAGTTGAAGAAAAAACTAACATATGAAGAAAGTGTTTTGAACTACCATAATGAAATTCCTACACATCTAACATGTAGAAGGTATCCTCGCAAATCAAAACAAATAGTTACTATCACCTCTTCGATATTCTTCGCCATTTCAAACATACTTTTCTCTCGGAAAGTTTGTGCAGCCTGCGCGGCTTCTTTCGCTTGCTCAGAGTACTGGGCAATAAGTTGCTCCTCAGTGACGTAATTCTCCATGTTTCCCGCCAATTCGCTCATCTGTCGCTCACGTAACTCCAAACGCGCATGCGCTTGCCTCACTTCTAATGATGGTATGGTTTCTATAACAACTGCTTCCAGCTTTTCATCGGTAAGTTTGTCGAACGCAGCCAGCTCTTTCTGTTGACCTAGTTTCAATTCGATTTCCTTTTGCGCATGCGCAGAAGGGTCTTCTTTTTCGCAACACGTCAGTTCAGCTATTTCCTAAAAATAGAAAATTCAGAATTTATTAATTTCTTGAATTTATAAGCTCATGTTGTTTTCGTTCAATTATGATGTAATGCTAAACCTGTGTTTGTCGTGCCACTATGGCTTCTTTTTCCAATTGCCTCTCTTCTCTCAACTTTGCTGTGAGCAGTGCTTTTGCAGCCTCTATTTCGTCTTTAAACTCTTTCTCCAATTCTATTCGCTCGCGCATATGACGTTGCCGCAGGGACACCAGCACGAGATTCTCAGCGTTTTCGCCGGTAGCCGACTCGAGAGCAGAGTTCAATGTCGCCGCTTCGTTCTTTCGCAGCTGAAAATATCGCATCTTTAATAAATGCTGCAATCTATTTGGTCTAATAATATTTATGCCATAATAATACTATTTATGCCGTAATAATACTATTTATGCCATAATAATACTATTTATGCCGTAATAATACTATTTATGCCGTAATAATACTATTTATGCCGTAATAATACTATTTATGCCGTAATAATACTATTTATGCCATAATAATAATATTTATGCCATAATAATACTATTTATGCCGTAATAATACTATTTATGCCATAATAATACTATTTATGCCGTAATAATACTATTTATGCCGTAATAATACTATTTATGCCATAATAATACTATTTATGCCATAATAATACTATTTATGCCATAATAATACTATTTATGCCGTAATAATACTATTTATGCCGTAATAATACTATTTATGCCGTAATAATACTATTTATGCCGTAATAATACTATTTATGCCATAATAATACTATTTATGCCGTAATAATACTATTTATGCCGTAATAATACTATTTATGCCGTAATAATACTATTTATGCCGTAATAATACTATTTATGCCATAATAATACTATTTATGCCGTAATAATACTATTTATGCCGTAATAATACTATTTATGCCGTAATAATACTATTTATGCCGTAATAATAATACTTATGACGTAATAATACTATTTATGCCGTAATAATAATATTTACGACGTAATAATAATATTTATGCCGTAATAATACTTATGCCGTAATAATAATATTTACGACGTAATAATATTTATGCCGTAATAATAATATTTACGACGTAATAATAATATTTATGCCGTAATAATACTTATGCCGTAATAATAATATTTACGACGTAATAATAATATTTATGCCGTAATAATAATATTTACGACGTAATAATAATATTTACGACGTAATAATATTTATGCCGTAATAATAATATTTACGACGTAATATTAATATTTACGACGTAATAATAATATTTATGACGTAATAATAATATTTACGACGTACAATGAATACATACAATGAAATCAAAAAGTATAAAATGCAGTACGGGTTTCGATACAAAGTACTGATTGGACTGCGGCTTATGTTACGTTGATTCAGAGAGACAATTTTCTGCGGAGGCATAGGATGGTTAATATTTTAAAGATATTGGACTAGATATAGTGAAACCATGGCAACATCCAACCTGCTCATCGTGAAGCTTATTCCTCTCTTTGCTGTCATCTAAAAGCTGTTGCGCCACATCAGCCTCTTGTCGGAGCGCGAGTGCTGCAGCCCGCTTGCGCTTCTTCTCGGCGATCTTATCAGCCAGTGACGTCATCTGACGTTCCTTCTCAGCCTCCATGTTTCTCTCTAAGAACTGACTTTGATGTTGATGTTGCTCCAACATCATGGCGAGTTGCTCCTGTGAGAGGTCCTTCTTCTTGGCCGCCATTTCTTGGTCGAACATCAAACGTTGCCGCTCTAGAGCCTGGAAAACCAAAATCATTTTTGGCATGATGGAAATACAGAAATTCTAAATTTGCAGAGCGAAAAACAAAAAAGCCTTATTTCTAAAGTTGGCACAAAACGACATTTTTTATGAAGCTCTTGTGGACTTTTATATATTAACTTGATATTCAACATTTGAATGAATGAACCTTTTGCTCTTCGGATTTCATGTTTTCTTCAATCATCTGTTCAGCCAGTAACTTCTCTTTGTCTATTTCTCCGTCGATCTTCTTTTGCTCTACGAACTGCTCAAGTAATAACAATGCATGTTTCTTCTCCTGTTCAGCCAGCAATGCCTCTTGTTTGGCGAGTTGCTCGTCCGTTAGTGATGGTTTTTCGAGTCCCTTATCCCCCTGAAACGATTAAAGATAACTGACAACGAGAAGAAGTTTGAAATCGCATGTTTTATATATCCTTGTTCGACCTTACACCTCTAAATCTCTTTGCACTGATATTGTTTTCTTTTTGTTTTTTAGGAAGGAGATACACAGGCATATGACTCAACAGAGCTCTATTTTTTCACCGGACCCACGGAAATTTTGATGTTATATAAGGTCCAACCCTCTCTCAGTTCTTAACCCGGAAACATGAAACAAATCCTAGAAACTCTAGAATAAGCCACTTCGCCGAGAAACAAATTGAGCGCATTACTTCCAGGGATGTGAGCACTGAGGGCGCAAAAGACATCCAATCATAATGGGCCAATTATCTCAAATTAGCCAATCAATGCTTACTGTTACATTTGCCATCTCTTGCAATTTCTTTCTCGTTTCGCCTTCTTTTAACTTTTCGTTTCTCATCTTCTTGCGAGCCTCTAAACGAGCACGAAGGTTGTTTTCGTTTTCTTCTCGTAACGCCGAGAATTTGTCGTCAAGCGCTCGTTGTTCGTTTAATAAACGATCAGCAAGTTCTCGTTTGTTCTCCTTAAGAAAATAATTTTCGACATATTTCATTTTCATTCTCTGTGGCATTTTCTACAACAAGGCTTTATTGTAAAACAAAATTAAACCAAATAAACCTACCTCAGTTATTTCCTGTTGATCGATAAGTACATTGAAGAGTTTTCGTTCGTCCTCGGAATATTTCTCGTGTGCTAATGATTTCAAAACGTCAAAGATGACAGCTTGTTCGCTCTCACGAGTTAAATCTCTCTCCAACTCCGAACCATCATCCACTGCTTTCACGTGTCTCTTAGCAACAGTCTGAAGGTCATCGTTTTGAACAGCGGACTGAAAAGAATTTTGTAGTTACATACATGACACATATACGAGACGTTTTCAGGTTTATATCAATGGGCAAGAACGAAAAAGGAATTTATCTTTTAAAATATCACCAAAATTATCTTTTATTACATGGGAGCCAACATTTATAACGGGTTACCACGGGAAATAAGAGAATCAGAAGCTGAAAAAGATTTTATAAAATCTTAATGTTTTTTAAGACTGTAGATTCGCATTTTTCTTTAGTTGTACAGTACATCCCAATAATATCTTCTCACATCACTTTCTGCCATACTTTATATTTTTGAGTCGTGCTGTACATGTAGGGTATTTTCATTTTTATTCCTGTTTTTATTGCACAGGACACATATTTATAGCTGTATTTAATATTGAAATGTAAATCCTGTATAAAGATTCAGAATAAATAAATAACAACTATAATATTGTTATAAAAGTTCACCACAAAAATGTTTAACACCTGTTTTAAAGCATCCAATTGCATCTCCATCTCAGATGTTATGTTCAAATTCATCGCACGAATCCGTTCTTCCATTTCCCGCGCTTTCTCCAAAGATGATTCATCTTGTCGAGCTTCTTGTTCACTGTAACCTAACAACATGTCGTTGTGTTGTTTAATTTGTTGAAGTTGAAGATCGTGGATGTTCTCGGTGACTTTGTTTTCGTCGGGAGGTGAATACCTTTCTTTCAGGTGAGTGAGACCAGCGTTGTTCACCTCTTGGATCTGTCGACTTTAATGGAAATAAATATCACCAATGGATAAATTCGGAAGGTTAAGAGAAATAGAAAATCGAAGTATACCTGTGCATGTCTGCAACCTTCTTCAGTCTTTCCGATGTCAATTTATCGCACAATTTCTTCATTCGCGATTCTTTGAGTTTGGAAAATGACGTGGTTACATCGCGAATTTTTTCGGCGTATTGATCGAGTATTTGATGACGTAATTCCGGATCTGTCACTTCGTTCAATTGCTCCTGAACAGTCATGTGCACAAATAAAAACCGAAAAAAGTGGATACTGTCTTTGTTCGATAACGAACCAGTTTAAGACTTAACCCTGTCTCAATTTTCAATTTAGAAACATCCCACAAACCCACAAATATGCAAGAGATAGATCGATAACATCATGATTCATCTGAGGTGGGATCATGAACCTCTTAATCTCACCTTAAGTTCTTCTTTCAAACCTTCCATCTTCTCCTTCTTCAATCTCTGCACTTCATCTAAACACTCCGCCATCTCCATTATCTCTCTCGATCTCAGCGCATCTTCCATCTCAACGGATTCCAGAACATGATGCTCGTACATTGTCCTCGAGCGATCTTCCAGAGATTTTCCGCCATCTTGGGGAAGTGTGGGGTTTTCCTCTTCGTAACCGAGCGGCTGTTCACAAGAAATGTGAATTCCAGGAACACCTGAAGAATAACCGCGAATAAACGAGGATAACCGAGGATAAAGGAGAATAACCGGAGAAAACCGAGTATAAACTAGGATAAACGAGTATAACCGGAGAAAACCGAGGATAAACAAGAATAACCGAAAATAAACGAATTATGACTTAAAGATATAACAGGATGATAGGCTGTAGGATTTAAAATTTATGCTCAAATTAAAGTGAGTTGGCGTTAATTCCATGTAAGGACGAAGATGATTCATTCTAATCAACAAACACTCACTCAATCCCCCTTGTTGTCTCATTTGGTACATCTCCACCCTAGTAGGATCATCTGCAGCTATAGAAACGCCCTGTGTTGTCGTGGTAACAGTACGTAGGGGACCAGTGTCTTCGATGATCTTGATAAGCTTTTCCAGTAGTGGTATCATTTGCTTGTTGGAATCTTCAGAGTGAAGATTTAGTTCTCCGTAGACACCTGGGAGGAGGGTGTAGTAATCACCACCGTGATAACCACTGTTATTGAGCAGTATCTATTATAACAAGGAAGTTGTTTTTATGTTAAGGATCTAAAACTTCAATGAATACATTTATCTGCCCTGTGTATTTTTAAACCTTCAAATAGATTATTAAAAATGCTATAAAGGAAAGGCTTTTGAAATATACTCAGACAATTGTGGTGACAGTGCAACTGTAGCTGCTTTTAGTATAATAAAAAGTGTACTCTACTCCACAAGAATTACCATATCCAAGTTTCAACAAGGATTACCTTGGCCTCTTTTGCACACAGTTCCGCTTTCTGTCGTATATACTCGACTGATTCATTTTGGACGTCCAAGGAAGCAATACGACCTTCTAATTGGTTGAGCAAATCATCTCGTAAACGCTTCTTCCCAACCTGAAACCGCTCAGACACCGAACTTTCTGCCTCGGCATTCATAGCACCCTTGATATAAATTATTATTATTATTATTACGAATATTTTATAAGGATATAAAAGGTCCTTAAAATAAAAACAAAATGTTAATAAAAAAAGTTTAAAGATTCGTTAAGTTTGATATAAAAAAATGCATACAATAAGATAAAAATTCATAAAAACAATTGTTAAAAACCGACTCAAACAAACATATATTTACATTCAAGGTGTACTAAATGAACGATTGAAAAAAGCTCCGTCAGCTACAAGAAATGTACCATTTTTAAAAGTTTATAAAATGCACTTTTATTTAGGGATTTCTGAAGAATTAACTCTTTTCAAACAACAAAAGAAAACATTTTTCATTTAAGTACGTTTCCATAACAACCTCATAAATAAATAAAAATCCGGCAATAGCACAATGGTAATGGCGTTCGGCTCTTAACCGAAAGGTTCTGGGTTCGAGACCCTGCTATCACAAAGTTGTTTAGTGAGCGGTTATCAATAAAAAACGCTGTATTTCGTCAAAAATAACCGTAGCACAAATGGGAGCAATTAAATACACTAAAACTCCGGGTCGAGGTCTTTATGATAACGCTTAATGAGCGTTCTGGAAGCCTCAGTAAAAAACAAACAAACAAACCTCAAGTTCCTCCATTCTCGTTCGATATTTCTTCTCTTCTGCTTCCAGCTTCGTAAAAAACCTTTCAATTGTCCCCATCATCTTGATGTGTTGTGAATGATTGCTCTCTTCTCTCGACATCTCCAGAGAGTCACATTGCATCATCACAGCCAGCACCTCCGGTGGGAGATCAATGGATGCTTCTGAACGTCTCTGTGCCTCGCGGATGGTTGCCTCCCGGTATGCCTTTGCATCTGCTCGCGACAAAAACAAGATAAAGATGCAAAACCCGGGGGTCATGAAGGACTCAAAGGGACTGGAGAAATTATAATTTAAAACTGTTTACAGAGCATTAGTAATAGTAGTTACGGAGGCTGGAAATTAGAAAATAATTTGTTCTAAAGAAGCATTCCATTTAACAATTACTTAAAAGACCTTCGTTTATCGAGTTCAACATGTTTCTCAATTCCACGGCACTGACGTCATTACTGTTTACCAGTTGCATAGCAACATTGCTCTCCATTATGTTCATTTCCAGTGCTCTCTTTCTCTGTCTTCTCCAGAAACTTCTTCTAGAAGCAATCTCCTCTTCTAACGTCTCAATCTGAATATGAACTCTTAATTCAACTCAAGAAAAAAACAAATAAACAACTTTATGATCAACTCATATTTAAGATGAATTGCATAAGAAATAAAAAATTCAGAGGTTACATATGCTTAGTGAGATATAAATTGAAGAAGTTACTCACTGCAACAGGCGAGGGCTTCTTGTTTTTATTTGCAGATGTTGACGTGACAGGTTCAGTGATTTGGACATCGTGGTTGTACTTCACTCCAATACAATGTGCTTGTTTCCCTGTAATTGGATCAACAACACGCTCTCCAAGCATGATCGGCTTCAACCCTTCACCCAAACAATCCTCAACAGTACCGCCCAATGGCAGCCACGCATCCCCATCTCGCTCCACACCCAAAATCGGGACATTGTACCCCGACCCTGCAGGATCCTTCATCTCTGTTCCCACCAAAATAGGTAGCAACTGACCAGTGGCCACAAACTCATACATTCCTGGGCTACCACCTGTTTCCGCAAGAATCGAAGCCTTTTCAGTTCGTCTTACTAAATCATGATGGTCTCTGAGCAGCACAGTGCGGACTCGCATTCTGGACTTTTCTAAATCTTTCAAAATGTTTTCCAAAAGACCTTGCTCGTGACGACCGTTAGCTTGCAGAGTGAGAATCCTCTTTAAATCCTGAAGAGCTCCAATCACTTTCGACTCATGGTGTAATTCATTGACATCAAGCAAAGCTCTCTCCCCTCCGTTAAGCTGATCAACCTCCCAGTTGTTTAGATCAGCAAGTCGTACACTCGTAACTTTGAGGTTCTGCTTGCACAGGTGATCAGTGAAATCATCGTACAACAAAACGGGCATGGAAGGCTCTCCAAGAGTCATGCCACCAACAGGTATAGCCTCTCCCGTCATTTCATCAATGGTGACAGACATAATGGGAACTGGAGACAGGCTCACATGGTCCATCATTAGGGATCCGAGTTCAATTGGAACAGGTAGTTTTGAGACATGATCAATGTGAGTTCCACCAATAGGTTGCGCAAGACCTAGGAAATGTTTCACAATGGTTACAGGATACAAATCACAATTCAACTAACCGTAACCGTTGTTGGATCCAACAGAAATAATGAAATTTATCACATCTATTATCATATTTAAAAGTTACGTGAACGTTTAACCTTCTTACTTCAACCTTTCTTTTATAGAATTATATAATAACCTTTCTTTCACAATAGAGTACCTGTGACAGGATGAATAGTGATGGCTAATATTGGAACTGTCATCCCAGTTTTTGCGTCCACCATCGGTCCACAAAATACAAGATAACTTTTCTTCTGCAGAGGTTTAAACTGAGTTTCTGTGGGCTGGCCGGTGTGGGGGTTAATGGGGTAGGGTACGTAGGGAATGAGATCGTCATGGGAGGATTCCCCATTCAGACTGTCCGTTGTAAACACCAACCGGGATGAAACCGGATCAAATGAAATGTTCCCTGGATCATACAAATAATAGGCTTAACTCTCATGAAATAAAAATTAATTGATGATCAAAACATATGAATACTAAATTTCTATTTTAATGTTATCTACTAAACAGATCTGCTATTTCAATACCTTCAATCGGCATAACTCTGCATGTAGCTGGATGCACGAAAAACGATTTTGGTATTTCCACTTGTGTTTTGCCGTCAGAAAGCACCATTCTTACTTCAGATGTGTTCGGAATCAACAAGCCGGTTTTTGGGTTGAATGTTACCATGTTGGTTCCTTCAAGGACCGTGCCATCTGCATTCAGGATTTCCTCTCGATGGATGTGACAGCCCTGCGTGTCAACCATCTGAGCACCACTCGTCTGATGTATTATTCCCAATGCTCCCCGACGTTGCGCTTCTCTTGATAGTTCTGTGTTCAACTTCGCAATTAGATCTTCAACTCTGTCAACGATCCTGGAAACAATGAAAGATGAGATACCATGGAAATGAAATACTCTCATTCTTACTCTGGTTTAAGAGAATCATCGTTATGATGATCAAGAAACCTCCGCACATCTCGAACGACAGCCATGAACTCAACCTGGTGTTTTTCACGATCATCTTCATCGTTAACTAGGATCTTGTTCTGTTTATGAAGAACTTGTTGAAAGGTGAAACCGAGTTCCTTTCGTCGCTCCAACTCATCTTCCAACTGAAACACAAACTCATTAACATCGCTATAAAAACAGTGTGAACACATTTTTTTAAAAAGCACATGAGTGGTCTTTGTTGTGGAATGACTTTTTAGGGTTAATTCAAGTTAAATAATTCTGGTTTTCTAGAATACCTTTTTAATTACCTTATTTAAAATATTTTGTCATTCTTTCATTAACAGTATTTTAAACACAAGATTTGTAAATTTGGTAACATGGTAACAAAAATAAAAAGGTGTCTCTAACAGAGATTTGAGTTTTGCATGTTGTTAGATTAGAAAGGGATTTACTTCTCTTTTCTTTGCTTCGTAACCTTGCAAGTTCTCGGGTGTTGCTAAGAAACTCCTTCCTTTCAAGTTGAGTTTGGCGACCCATAATCCTTTGAGCGATTCAGCCTGACTATTGATTTTGTTGTAGAGTTGTTTCACCTGCCAAAACACAGAAGTGTTAATTGTTGTTCAAAAAGTGGAACATGATTCTTTATCGTTCTATCATTTGGAAACCATTATGTCCATTCAGCTTCCAAAACCTTGTTACTGTGAACTTACTTCAGACAATTCGTTATTTCATGAATGTGAATCTAACCTTTGAATCGGACTATTCAAACAGACTTTGACCTTTTTATTGCTATGTTATTTTTTAGAACCACGTAGTTTGTATCTTCGGAAGCTTTCCAGTGATTATTACTTCATTCTTATCTTTTTAATGAAAGTCGATCACTGTCCAATTTTTTTGGTTGTGTTTGCATCTTATACCTACTCAAAACATAATCTCAAATTGTCTTCTAAGATTTTTTTTCAAAAAAAAATGATTTTCAAAAACAAAATTTATTCAGAGCTTTCAATCTTAGTAATTTAAAAAAGTTGGAAAAGTATGTAATTTTTGAAATGATAAGTGTTTTCTTGTAAACAGGATTCACCTGGTCTTTCTGTCTCGCTAGAGCAGCCGTGATTTCACTGGTTTGGTTGGCAAGAGTTGTGTAAAAGTCTCTCGTACTGAAACCTTCCAAGTCAATCTGTTCATCGTAGTCCCAAAACTCATCACCCTTTGCTTGAGAGATCATCAGTTGGTTGTCTATGGAAAATTACATACTACTCACGCAACATCATTGTTTACTAATTTAACAGGATTATTACTTGAACGTCAAACATTGATGTGTTTTAATTTTTTATTTAATTAACATAATGTTTTTTAAATATCAATTTTTTGCAACAAAGATATCTTCTAAACCTTCTGCTTTCTTTTGATGTTGTCCCACGTACATCCGGTGCAACTTCTTGTTTGGATGGATAGAAGAACCTTTAGAAGAGTAATCATCAAAATCATACACCAAGGCATGATCACGGTATTTTGGCTTCAAATACAGAAACTTCATCCATCCGTGAACTCGGAACATGAACTAAAAATGAAATCACATAAAAACATAATCTTGATTTGTTTCCTTTAACTATTTAGTTAAAACATATTGTTGTCATTAACATAATGGAGATAATTGAATGGTCATAAAAGACAATATAGATGGTTAAACTTTTCTTTTCTGTCATCAAAACATCTTACCATCCCAATGACAAGTACGATAATCACAAGGAAAAAACCAAGCAACATCAGCCCAATTAAAAGCCAGTCCGGTGTAATCAATATGTTGGAATCAATAGCGACACCATTTTGAATGATAGATCGGGGAGTGGCGGCAAAAAATGGCCCATCCTCAGCACATTGTGCCCCATTTGCCATCACCCGAATGATCTATAAAACAATTTAAAATATTCATGTGCCCCTCTAACTAACAAAATATTTCTGTTTTTCATCAAGTGAAGTGAAAGATAAACTTAACTTTTTGATTTAGTGAAAAACACATTTTTGCTAAAATTTCAATTAGCAAAAGGGAATTTTATGTTTAGGTGAGTAAAAGGTACACAATAAATCCAAACGTCTTCACCAAATAAAATACGTAAAACATAAATCAGGTTCATTAGCATTCTTTTAAGATTGTTTACCATTTTTTGGTTTGGATCAGAGCTCATTTTGAACACGTAAACACCTTGAGTTGTGAAGCGGAATGCAAACAGAGACGACGTTGTTTCCATCAGTTGATGCTGTTCTTCTAGGTCCTTAAAAGGTCCAAAATCGAAGTTTGGGTTCGTATTAAACAAATTCTCCACATCGTATTGCGGATAATATTCGTTCGAGACACTGAACAAAAGAACCTCGTTGTACTTTAGACAGGTCATAGGGTTTGAGATTCCGAGGAAGGGATCGGTAGCAGCACGACGTTTGCGACGTGTGGGGGTGGAGGCAACGCTACCAAGAAGCATTCCAGTTAATTGTTCAGTCGGTGGGTTGTACACCCCAACGAATCCATTCCCTATGATAATTTTGAAATCATAAAAAATAATGTGTAAAAATTCAGTAAAATCTTTTTAAGAGATGTAGGCAGAAGAACCATTGTATTTTATGAGATGTAGGGAGAAGAACCATTGTATTTTATGAGATGTAGGGAGAAGAACCATTGTATTTTATGAGATGTATGGAGAAGAACCATTGTATTTTATGAGATGTAGGGAGAAGAACCATTGTATTTTATGAGATGTAGGGAGAAGAACCATTGTATTTTATGAGATGTAGGGAGAAGAACCATTGTGTTTTATGAGATGTAGGGAGAAGAACCATTGTATTTTATGAGATGTAGGGAGAAGAACCATTGCATTTTATGAGATGAAGGGAGAAGAACCATTGTATTTAATGAGATGTAGGGAGAAGAACCGTTGTATTTCATGGAATCCAATTCTACGCTAATAAAAAATAAATCGCACTTGGAAAACCTTTTAAAATGTCTTAATTAAAAAAAAGCTGTTACCATCAAGATGAACTACGGACATGGAATGAGTTGCATCATCAGCACATTTATCATACGAGAACACGTCGCGGAAGTTAGGAATGCTCTTAGCCTCATCATAAGAAAACTCAACCTATACAAATAAAAACCTTTAATCATGAAACAATATCATCACCATGGACACATTGCAACAAATAAATATTGTGTGTTCATGATTGGCTAATATCTTGATTGACACATTTTAACGATTAAATATTGTTTGTATATATTCTCGGTCTCAATGTTTCGGCGTAGCAACAAACAACATTCACGGTCTCAATTTTCGGCCTTATTACAATTAACATGCATCAAACAAGAAGCTGAGGATTTGTAAGTAATTCTCCTTTTATTCTTTATTAAACTAAAATTAATTCCACGAGTGAAATTTGGGAAATCAAAAGGTAAAAGAATGTTTCGATCATTGTAACAACACAATTCATAGAAACCTTCCAATTTGCTTTTAAATTATACTTTTAAAAAAAACCTCACATAGCTGCCATTATTTTGCTTTATCCTGATAACAACGGGATCTGAGCACACGTATTCCAACAAAGGTCGTTGCGCAATCCGACACTCTCTGTTGCAGATCTTCTCCAAATCATCCACCTTGCACGTGCAAAGCCCAAGTTCTCCATCAAATCCCAAATATTGGTCAACTCCTTTGCAAACCTAAGGGAAAGGGTTAGGAGGGAAAAACTAAAGTAATCCGATTGAAATGCAATTATTACTTCATCGTTGTATTTTGCATGCAAACAGTTGCCTACCCTGGATTCCGGGACAATGGCAGCACGATAAACACAAAAATCGGATAATGAATGAAATGAATGAGTTAAAATGCTGAATTAAGTTTGGAATTGATATATCACAGTTCACTTGATGAAGCAATTGGAGGAGATTTTCTAACATATTAGCATCATACAACAACTATTATTGTTAAAAAACCCCCTACTTGATTTGTGCAATAATTCTTCCATTGCATTTCATTTAGGCAATCACCATCTTGCGTGCGCCACTGACCTTCTGTGCAGATCTGGTAAGACTTTGATGCGCAGTCAACCTCCCGACCTTGAATCGGTTGATAACCTTTCTTGCACAGACAAGACTTGTCACTAGGCTGGAAAACAAAATCATTTGGAATGTTATTCTGATCTGAATCTGAATCATTATCATGTAAAGTTTAATTATCTTTGAAAGAAAAGTTGAATTTCATTTAAAACACATTTCAAGATTTAGGATTTCTCTGCAATAATAATTCGGAATGAAACAACCAATTGTTTACCATGAACACTCTATGTAAACCATTACATTCACAAATGTCCCTCCCAACAAACGGTTGCTTGGCCTGACCTCCGCAGTAGAAACACGCTTTCTGTGCAGTTAAGTGATTGTAATGATTTTCTGGGCAAGCCGTACAATTTGACACCCGTGACCCATATTCTTTATCATTATAGGTCCCGTTGCGACATGGGCGGGGCAAAATATCCCCCGATAAACAGAAATAACCAGCAGGACATGGATACGAGCGCGTATACTTAATACCAAACTTTGTGTGATTCCCTAGCGGACCATCCGTTGTGGCTCCTGCAATATAACTTAGTATTATAAAAGTAAGTAATGTGGCCGAATTAACCCAATAATACAAACTAAAAATTGACTTACCTTGCATACAAATTACACCGGCTCGACATTTCTGACAATGACTTCGATCTTTTCTTGCACCATATGTTCCAGGTTCACAGAGTTGACAAGTCTCCACAAAACTAAGATGATGCGATCCATTCCTCTCTTTATAACCTGTCAAAGATCATAATCGTTATTGTACTATTTGTCTCGAGATTCAATTGGCTACCATCATGACTATTTGTTTTAATTTTTCCTTACCTAATGGACAGAGCAATGGTACAATCGATCCTGCTGAAGTCATCGAGCAGTTGTTATCTCCGGGGCAGTAGTGTCCGTGAGGACAAGGTATTTGGTTAGCAGAGGCATTTGGACAGTAAAAACCACTGGAACATGGAATCTTGTGCTTAGCTTCTGGACAATAATACCCTGCTTCACACCACACTGGAGTCACACTTCCATTCTTGCAATAAGTTCCATTAGTGCAACGTACAGTAAAGGTTGATCCATTGAGTGGGCAATAAAAACCCGCAGGACATTTATCACAATCCTCAACTTTTGCTCCACCTGATCGATTGCGAAAACTCCCGGGTGGGCAAGGCTCAGCTCGTATTACTCCAGAATTGCAATAAGAACCAACAGGGCATGGATTCTGCCTATAATCTGCAGTACCTGACAAAAAAAAGGTTTTAACTATTAACCTATCCCTTATAAATACAAGAATTATTTCATTCTAAATATCAACAACTTACCTGTAATATTACACAAAAAACCTCCTGGACATGATAAACACCATGACTCATCCTTGGCACCCTTCCTGTTATTATAAGTCCCCTCCCTGCATGGTTGACGAGTGAGGTTGTATGGGCAGAAGTAACCACGATCGCAAAGCAAAGGAACTGTACTTTCAGTGGTACATATGAAGCCAGCAGGACATAACTGGCAATCTTGAACACTCGAAGATCCATTCTTGTCGATAACCAATCCTTTTGGACATTGAAGTTTCTTTAGGGTACCAGGTGGACAATAGTAGCCAATAGGACAGAGGATACCCTGAACATTATCTGTTGGGTTGGGTACGCTGCTACCATTAAAGCAAATGTAGCCTCCACTGCAGTTACTGACAGGAATACCATTCTGACAGAACTTTCCGGCAGGACATGGGTTGCATTGGTCACTGCTTGAAAGACCTGTGATGTTTTCCATTGTGAATGTTCCATTGGGGCAAGTTGGAGGAGCTATGGTTCCATTTGGACAGTAGTGATATGGAGGACACGGATTTAATTCAAATGTATTACCCTCACAGAAACTTCCTGCTGGGCATTGACCACACTCCCACGAGCCTTCGTTTGGTTGGTACGTACCTGGTGGACAACCTTTTGGTATTGAAGAGCCTTCCAAACAAAAGAAACCTGGCGGACACTTAAAATCACTTGGCTTGCTGACATTCACAAGGGCATAATCTGGACAAAAATATCCTTTTGAGCAGAGTCCTGTGGCGTCTATTAAACCGTAACCTTCACAATAATATCCAGGTTCACATGGAGCGCAATCACGCGCATTCCTACCACCAGGATACTTTCTCTGAGTGCCTGGTGGACATGGCGTCGAGTTTAAAGCTCCACCAAGACAGTAACCACCATTTGGACATAAACCGTTGACATCATCATTTGGAGTGGGAAGTTTTGCACCTGATTTACATAAAAATCCTGGTGAACATTCACCAATAGGTGAACTTAGTCCTGGTCTGCTGCAGTAATGACCTCGAGAACAAGGCAAGCAATCAGATAATAGAGTTTTGTTCTCAAATTGATTAAATGTCCCTGTTGGGCAAGCTACACCTGTGTAACTTGATGTCCTAACATCACAAAAGTGGCCGGATGGGCAAGGCAGTCTCTCACTTATACCATAAGTGGGGCATACAGAGCCAACAGGGCAATCAAGACATTTATCAGCTCTAAGGAGGGGAGAGTAGAACCCTGGTGGGCATTTGATGGGAGACAAATCACCCTTTAAACAATAATAACCCACCGGGCAGGGATAACCAATTGAGGGGTCACTGATATTTGGGGTTGGTGTTGTGGAACCTGAAACAGAAAGTCATAAAAACCTTTCACAAAAAAATAAAAATTGGGAAAATCCTACTACAGAATATTTCAATAAATTTCTTATAAAGGAAAAGAGCGCCCACACATGAGTTGTAGATCTCTGACAACATTATTACAAAATACAATACAATCCCAATAACTCGAACCCCTCAAACTCGTGTTAACTCAAACTGTTTTTCCATTCCCCTCTCCTAATAGTTTCTCATAAAAACTCCCGATAACTCGAACATTCGTTATCACAAACTATTTTACTCAGTCCCTTGGTCCCTCGAGTTATCGGGATTATACATGATTTTTAAAGTATTAAAAGTTTCATGAAAGTAAATGTAAAATGCTAGTCATATTGCATTGAACATGATACCTGACACACAAATATATCCTGCATTGCAATCCCTTTCTTCAACTGCTCCTCCTTTACTCGGATCGCACCATTTACCGGCGCTGCAAGGTCGACAATCACCGATGTTTTTGCTGCCAGTAGTTTGAACAAATGAACCAGCTGGACAAGGAGTTGGTTGGTATGAACCTTCATCGCAGTAATGGCCAACAGGACACATATGTTGGATGGATGTTGAAGCACCTCCGTTACAAAAATAACCGGCAAGACAAAACCCCTCTGGTGTCGAAAGACCAGTTTGCGAACAAAAATATCTAAACCAAAGAAAGATTCAATAAAATCAATAACACTATCGTTTTGTGAATCTGATAATCCCGAAGAATTGGGAGGAGATTCAAAGGGATGAATTATGTTACATTCTGTTTCATTTTTTGAGTTTAACTTGCTACTACTGGTAAAGTATTTTAAATCGACATGTTGTGTTGTTCGTTTGTCAAGACACAAAACTGAAAGCTTCAATGCAATCACTCAACAGAAGCTACAAAAAACATGAAATGATAACTAATTTTAAGTAATGTTAGCTTGTCAATTTAATTTGAGTAATTTCCACAAACCTTTTTGGACAATCTTTACATTGACTTGATCTGCTTAAACCTGTGTTGTTGGACCACGTACCTGCTGGACAGCCAAATTCGTTTGCGTAGCGTGTTCCCATTGGACAATAATACCCAATCGGACAGAGTGCTGTAGCTAAATTATCGACAGCTTTGTCCATGTTATCGCAAAAATATCCTGGTGGACATGTTTTGCAAGAAGACGATGCGTTTTCATTCTGATAACGGCCACTCGCACAACGTTTGGGAACAGCGAATCCTTCATTACAGTAATGACCGCGAGGACATTGATATTGGTGAGGTGTCGACACGCTTTGACCCGGTGGGCAATAAAAGCCTTGAGAGCACTTATCTCCGGGAGCTGTCATTCCTGTTGTATTGCAGTAAAATCCAGCGGTGCATGGTTTGCATATGGAGAGATCTAGACCTCGTGCTGCAGCTGAATAAGTTCCAACTGTGCAAGCTTTTGGTGTACCAGATCCCCTCACACAGTAATATCCTGGTGGACACACCCTTTCTGTTTGCAAGATTGAGTTATTTGGACAATAATGGCCCGCCTCACACTTTCCTGACACTTCGGAGAGCAATGTACTAGCACAATAACTACCAGCTGGGCAGTTAGTCATGTTTGCTGAACCAGTCGTGCAATAGTAACCAGGTTGACATTCATGATCAATAGGGGTGGGAGAAAAATCCCCTCCTGGGCAATAATACCCGGCATAACATTTCCCTGTCACTTTACTTGTACCATGACCTTCGCAATAGTGGCCTGCCGTACATGGTATGCATGCGGTTTTGTTTGTGCTTCCAGAACTTGGATTATAGGTGCCAGGATTACAAGGGTATTGCAGTCCAAATTTTGTTCCTGGTGGACAGTAATAACCATGGAAACAAACATTCTCTGCATAGTTAGATGTCTGTTCAAGGCAAAAGAATCCAGCAGGGCATGTCAAGCACTTTGAATATCCTTCACGGCTATATGTCCCTGATGGACAACCTGAATGAATTGTTATGAATAAGATAAGTAAAGACGTTAGGGATATTATTTATAAGAATGACTTCACTGCGTTGGCATTACTAAAAATAGTTTATTTATTTATTATAAAGAAAACTAATTAATTTTGAAGCCTTTTTCATGATGATGTAATCAACAACAAGTGATGTTTGCAATTGAACCGTGAAAATAGTTTATGAGAATAAATATTAATCACAATCAACCTGATCAATAGACACTTGCCTAAGTATTGCGGTGAACCTTGTGGGCAATAAAACCCGGCAGGGCAAAGACCACCAGCACTTATGTGAGAGGATGTACAAGTTAGATTGTTCGGTCTGCTGGACCATGCCCCCAAAACACAGTAGTAACCGCTCTCACAGTTTCCGGTTGGTGAGGTCAGATTCTTTCCATCGCAGTACATTCCTCCATCACACGGTGTACATTCCTGAGAGCTTTTCAGACCAATCCTGTTACTGTATGTACCAGATGGACATAAACCAAGCTTTCTACTACTACCCTCTGGACAAAAATACCCCTCCGGACACTTGCGAAGGCCCGAATCACTTACCCCTGGAGATACAAATCAATAAAAAGAAAACTGAAACTTAATTATCACAATAAAGAGCAAGAAAATACAAGACTGAACGATGGACAATACTTGTGTAAAAAATCAAGTCAGCAAAAATCATTGCAATGAGATATACCTTGAATGACATTATCCGATAGGCAATAATATCCCGCAGGGCAGGATAGACAGCTAGATGCTTTGCCCCTGTTTGCATATTGTCCGTCGGGACAGTACAAAGGTTCAGAGCTTTGTTGTGGGCAGTACATGGCAGTTGGGCATGGAATTTGCGTGCTACTTTTGCTTCCTGCAGGACAGTAAAACCCTTTAGAGCAGGAACCAGTGGAGTTTGTCAACTTGGCTGCATTGCAGTAGTAGCCTTTCTCACATGGTTCACATTCACTGATGTTTTTTAAACCAGTACGACTAGTAGCAGTGCCAATAGGACATTCTTTAGGGTATTCTGTTCCCTCTGGACAATAATAACCAGCTTCACATATTTCCTCGTTCGGTCCCAAGGAGTTTTTAGGGCAATAAAACCCAGAATCACATTTTCCAGCTGGTGTAGAAAGACCTTCTTGATCACAGTAGCTACCTTGCGGACAGTCGTAACAATCTGTTTTTTCTCGACCAAGAACCGAATTCCTAAAACTTCGAACGGGACATTTCCAAGGTTCGTCAGTACCTTTAAATACATTAGTTTCAATTATTATTTACGTTGTTCTCGCTTAATGAAAAGTAAAATATCACATTATTGTTGGATTTGTTCAATCAGTCTTCTGCAACTTTTTAAACTCTATGAAGGGCATGCTTACATCCATGAGTTCAAAGATGCAAAAATGAAACATGCAAATTATATAACAGAGACGAGTTTAAAAATGACAAACCTTCAGGGCAATAATGACCCATTGGACACTCATCACCATTTATGCCCATATTAGGGGTAGTTGTTCTTGCACCCTTTTTACAAAAATATCCGGCGGAACACAACGTAGTGGGATGGGGGAGCCCTGGTGTATCGCAAACGTATTTGCCAATGCATGGTAGGCAATCAATTTCTGAAGTTGCTTTGGTAAGGTTTACAAATGTTCCAATAGGGCATGGATGCTGGGTGGCGTATCTTGTGTTCTTCGGGCAGTAAAATCC
Source organism: Candelabrum cocksii (assembly GCA_963930725.1). Taxonomy (NCBI): domain Eukaryota; kingdom Metazoa; phylum Cnidaria; class Hydrozoa; order Anthoathecata; family Candelabridae; genus Candelabrum; species Candelabrum cocksii. The sequence continues at coordinate 664,784 of OZ005670.1, read as the reverse complement.
CATTGGACATAGGTACAAAAGATAATTCACAACTGGCGATGACTTGGCATCACAGTAATAGCCTACAAGACATTGCACAAGTAAGGTACATTAAATAAAACAAGAATTTTCGGCTAACAAACTAAAAATTTTTACAAAAGTTTCCACCTTCAACACATTTTTTACAGCTTGATTGTTTCTTTTCGTCTTGATACAATCCCGAAGGACACGGTCGGCCCTCGGAACTTCCACTCTCACAAAAATGCCCCACCTTGCATGGATATTGGGTGCTATTTTTTGCACCTCCCATGCAATATGATCCCTTTTCACATAAACCCTCAGGGATGCTGGCATTCAACTGGCCACAAAAATAACCTGGAGGACATGCTCTGCAATCAGTCATATTTCTGAAAGTCATAACAGAATTAGTTCCACCTTTACATAATTACATCTAGCGATAAAAAAATAATTTCCATTGCATACTCAAACAACAATTAAATACAATTAAATACTCACACATTTCTTGTTGAGTTCAAAAATGTTCCCTTGGTGCAGGGTAAAGGCCCAGTCGATTGCATGGGACAGTAATGCCCCTTTGGACACATCCCGCCAGTAGAATCAGTGGGATTGGCCACAATTGCACCTTGTGTGCAAAAAAAACCAGCTGCGCATTTGTGATGGGCAACCGTCAAACCTATAGTGGGGCAAAAGTAACCCCCAGGACAAATTGTAGCATTTTTAGCTCCAGCAGGACAAAAATGTCCCTTAGGACAGACAATCATTGAGGCTTCTGTTGACTTTTTAGGACAATAGTAACCTTCTGAACAGTTGCCAGTAATTTCTTCATTTCCCCATCCCAAACAATAAAAACCAGCTGGGCAATGTAAACATGAGGATGATGCTATTTGCTTCTCCACAGGGTTGTATGTACCAGGCGGACATTTGTTCTTGTATGGATTGGAAGTGTTATGGGGGCAGAAATGACCCTTGGGACATAGAGTCCCGGAGAAATCTGATGTATTTACAGAACAAAAATATCCTGGTGGACAACCCTTGCAGCCACCTTTTCCAGTCTCATCTTGATAGGAACCAGAGGGACATAGTTTAGGGTAGACAGAACTAGATGGACAGAAAGAACCAACAGGACAGATACCACCAATACCTTAAAAGAAGATCAATTGCATTTAAGCAATGTAAATTACATTTTAAATAAATGCTTACTTGGATGCTGCGAACAATTCCCTGCAACATTTTTGTTCACCGGCTGAGATATTTTTGCTCCAATTGTGCAATAATAACCTGCTAAACAATCTCCCGTAAAAGTTGTTAAATCATCTCCTGAACAATACTTTCCAGCAGGACATGGAGTGCAATCCATCTCTTTTGACAACCCTGTCACATTACTGTATGTGCCGGCTGGGCATCGTGCCCAATCAAGGCCAGTACCCATTGGGCAGTAATAACCTCTTGGGCAATGCTTGTAGCCGAGTTCGCCACTTGATATATTTACTGGAGTGCAGTAAAAACCTTGAGGGCATTCATCGCAAATAAACTGGCGAGAGGTGTTGGTGTATTTGCCAAATGGACATTTCTTTGGGGCTTCAGATCCTGACAATTGCAATTTAAAGATAAAAAACAACAAGTTAACATGTGTGAAGAAACGTTTCTTGTCTTCTTGTCTGCATATTAGCAAAAAACAATTAAAGTATCGTCACTTTTTACAATTAATTACAAAATCCTCGAAATGAAAAGAGAAACTTTTGGGAAATGAATACTAGCACAAGAAATCACCACTACGTACAATAAACAAGTTATTTCTTGTATATCAAGGTAATTAGATTTCAACTTTGCCACGTTTACAATATTACATAAACAACTAACCTTCAGGGCAATGAAACCTGCTGGGGCATTCTTTCTCTGTGGAAACTTTACTTCCTTTGGGGCAATAGAAACCTTTTTTGCACCAACCAGAGGGGGTAACCAAACCATCGCTGTTGCAGTATTTCCCAGCTTCACATTTTTTACATTGGTTTGAGTTGATTAATTTTGTAGCATTTGAGTAAGTGCCAATGGGACACAACTCTGGAGCAGCACTGCCTGGAGGACAGAATCCTCCTCGCCAACACTCAATCTCATTTGATTGGTTAGAATTTAATGGGCAGTAGAAACCAGATTCACACATCCCAGTAACCTTTGTCGCTCCAGTAGAATTACAATAAAAACCTGCGGTACAGCGAGAACATTCTGTGTCAGACTTGAGACCTTGCTGTGAACTAAATGTTCCTTTCGGACAACCAATCGGATCGATTGTTTGCTGTGGACAGAAAAAACCTTGTGGGCATATGTTGGCACTAGAACCCTGATTGGGCGTAGCCGTTTCTGCACCTGTTATACAAAAATATCCAGCACTACAAGGATTGTTTGGCTGAATAAGACCTTGTCCAGCACAATAAAACCCACCAGAGCATTTTGTACATTCACTCTGATTGGCTCTTCCAGTGTTATTGTTGAAGGTTCCAGCACTACAAGGGTATTCCGTCGAAAATGTTGTACCTGGAGGACAATAATATCCTTTTGGACAAACAAAAGTGGAGTAATCCACCACAGGTCCAGTCGCAGCATGACAATAATACCGCTCTTTACAGGGCTTGCATGTCGATCTTCCCGGTTTATTTTGGTAAGTGCCAGATGGGCACGCTGTTTGGGATGCAGCACCATCTGTGCAATAAAACCCAGCTTCACACAGCTTTTCGGTATCTGATTTTGAGCCCTCAGGACAATAATAACCAGCTTTGCAACTACCTGAAGGTGTAGCCAACCCCGACTTATTGCAATATCTTCCTGGTAAACACTTCATACAGTCAGATATTGCTTTTCCCTCATATTGATTAAGATATGTTCCAGGAGGGCAACTTTCTGGTGAGATGGTTCCGGAAACACAGAACCTTCCCAGTGGGCATTTCCCGCCTTCTCTTCCAGATGGAGTGGGGCTTGTAGATGCGATGTTGCAGTAATAACCAGCTGTGCAGTTACCTTCCCATGTATCTAACCCATCGCGCTTGCAAAACCTTCCAAGAGGACAGGGTTTTGGGTTGGCAGACGCCTGAGGGCAATAAGAACCAGGCCCACAGAGTCCATTAATTGGTGTTCCTACTGTTGAGCTTCCGTTACAATACCAGCCCTCATTACAGAGACCAGTGGGTTTATGATTTCCAAAGCCAGAACAATAGCTTCCTTTATCACAAGGTGTGCATGCATCACTTGATGTCTGGGTTGTTCTATTGTTGTAAGTTCCAGGCGGGCAAGGGTACTGATTTGATGTGGTTGTGTTTTCAGGGCAATAATGGCCCATTGGACATGGATAATCAACATAATTCACTGTTTTCAACAAGCAGTAATAGCCCATTGGACAGTTCTTGCAGTAACTTTTACCTAGCACGTCATTGTAACTACCTGAAGGGCATGGCTCTGGTTTTCCAGAACCATATTCACAGTAATGACCCTTGGAACAAACATCGCCAATACCTTTGAAAGTAACGCCAAGAATGGAGCCATAAGGGCAGGTATTGTTGGTGTTGTTGTAGGAACTTATTACAGGGTTCTTCACAGTTACCCCTATAAACAAAATGTTTTATTTTTTATTTTTTTAATTCATCCACATTTCATGTTTTCTACTAGCTATGTATACTCAGCGAATCGCTACTTCCACTGAGGGATAAAGTATACCCATTTGACCATTCGTCTACCAAATTTCCCTCACAAGGCTTTGGTTAACCCGTGGTAGGTTTCTTAGGCACTTCCCAAAGGTGCTGCGCACTCAGGTAATTCTCGTTTTGAACAATTTTTTGAACAGTTTTATTTAATCGTGGTAAAACAATGCTGATATAGTGTATCGTACAGAGTTGCCAATAATTACCCACTTAAAAAATGTTTGCTTATTGCTTATTTTTTTCACGATATCTTGAAAAACATGGGATTTAAAATGAATGAAGTACAAAGAGGTTTGTTTTTTTTTAAGAGAAAAAATGTTTTTTAACCTGCCACACAGTAATGCCCTTTATCACAGAGACCGGTTGGTTGAACAAGTCCATCACCAGCACAGTATTCCCCTCTACCACATGATAAACATTCAAACACACTTCTTAATCCAGTTTTGTTTGAGTAAGTGCCTGCCGGACACTTTAATCCAGTTGGTATACTGCTTGTGGGACAATAATGTCCTGGAGGGCATGGCAAAAATCCAGGTTCACTGCTTGTTTTCCATTCCAAAGAAAAACAATAAAACCCTGAAAGGCATGGTAAACAAGTGGATTGCCCGGTTGCATTTGAGTAAGTTCCGTTTGCGCACGGGAGTGGTTGCATGCTCCCTGCAGGGCAATGAAACCCGGGCGGACACACAACTTGAGCAGAAGATGAACTTCCTTTCGGACAGTAGAAGCCTTCTTTGCATTTACCAGTTACATTAATTAAACCTGATGCATCACAGTAGAATCCTGAATGAAATATGTATAACACATTTTCAAAAACATGTTTTACACTGCGTAAGAGAACTAACTGTAAGCTTCTTATTTCAAGTTCTGGTTGGAAATGTTGAAGTGTATTATATCTAAGAAAAACTTGTTCTAAGAAATATTTAAAAAAAATTTAAAACATTGTTACCTTCAGTGCATGGTTGACAGTCACTTGGGTTTGTCTTCTTGATATGAGGCAGAAATGTTCCTACACCACACAGTTCTGGAGTTGCTGATCCATTACCGCAGAAACTACCTGATGGACATTGTTGTTCATAGAGACTACTAGATCCTTCAGGGCAGTAATACCCAGCATGGCATGTTCCAGATACAGAAACAGGATTTGTTCCATCACAATAAAATCCAGGTGTGCAGTTTACGCAGTCACTCTTGTCTTTTAAACCTAAAAATCTCAACAAAATCAACTTCGGCAGCCTGAACAATTACAGAAGTATATATTTGTTGTGATAAAACTTTTAAACAGACTGTAGTTTCGTACCATAGAAGTAGTTGTAAAATGGAATTTTAATAATTTTGGTAGAAGTAGCATTTATGAAAAGAAGGTACATTTCGAGAGACAATGCAATAATGGCTCAATACTTTTTTAGTTCAATTGTTTTAAAACAGTTAACCATCTTCACCTAGTTGATCACTGTATGTTCCTTTCTGGCACTTCTTGGGATTTCCAGTTCCAAGAGGACAGTAATGCCCTCGTGGACAGATATTTGCAGTATCCCCTTCATCAGGCATCGACATTGTAGCGTTTTGTAGGCAAAAGTATCCTTCCTCACATAAGCCAGTCGGTTTCTTTAAACCTGTAATGAAAAACAATCATTTTATGTAAGCTGCAGATTTCGTTGATTTGACACAAAATGTTATTGAAACAATTTTTATCTACCTGTTCTGTTGCAGTACATTCCAGGTAGGCAGCCAATACAATCACTTATTTGCATTTGATGTGTTTGATTTGAGAAAGTACCTTTAGGACAAAGGGTGTCTGGCCCCAGTTCAGCTGTACCGATACTACAGTAATGACCCATAGGACATGGAAAACTATCAAAAGATGACATGTTGAACAAAGGGCAATAATACCCTTTCTTACAAGGATAACATTCAGCAAGTCCCTCAATTGGGGCATAGCTACCTGAAGGGCAAGCTTGAGGGGTATAGGAACCTTCTTTACAAAAATGCCCCCGAGGGCACTGACCACCATAACCTGTTTCATGAGATATATTGCAAGAAGGGCTTCCCATTGGTTTTGCTCTATTCACTCCATACGAACACCAGTGGCCAGCGCTGCAGTCACCAGAAGGTTCTGTGGCATTTTCCAAGTCACAAAATTTTCCAGCTGGACAGGGCTGGCAGTTCTCTTTATGACGATAACCAGACTGCACACCCAGTGTACCTATCGGGCACAGTTGAAGATCTCTTCCGGTTCCAGCTGGGCAATAAAAACCAACAGGACATCGTAATGGTTGACCAGATACTAAACAATAAAAACCTTCCGGACAGGGGTCACATTTTGTGGCGTGTGTTGTGTTAGCCATGCTGTTACTTGGACAGGGAATTTGTTCCGAAGTGCCTCCAGGACAGTAGTGCCCCACACGACAATAATATTGTTGGGGCTCAGGTTCACGCTGTCCAGGTGGACAGTAAAAACTAGAGAAGAAATTCTAGATTTTCAAGTGGTATGATTCCATTAAAAAAATATTTGAATATGCTATGACTGACCTCGCATGGCACTTGCCAGTTGGTTCCATTAATCCATCGCCTTTACAGTAACTCCCTCCTGTACATTCAAAACAATCTGAAATATCACCACCTCCAGTTGTGTTTCGAAATTTTCCACTGGGACATAATTGTGGACCAATGGTACCTAAAGGACAGTAGCTTCCAACTGGACACAAATTGTGTTCTGAAGTCGAAGAACCTTCGTCACAATACCATCCAGCACGACAATACCCAGTGGGTTTTGTTGCATTTGTTTGGCTGCAGAACATCCCTCTGGGACATTTTTGACAATAGGTATTTGACGTCACTTTCGTAACATTGTTAAATGTTGTAATAGGGCATGGTTTTGGATCTTCAGTGCCCTCTGGGCAGTAGAAACCTTTTGGACAGGGTCCTGCTTCAGTGTTGTTATCAAAATATCCAATATTAATGATTTGGGTGCAGTTAGTAAAATTTTGTACTAATACAATCTCAGGGGTGGAAACGGTTGCTTTAAACTTACAGAAGTAACCTGAAGACATTCAAAACATTTTACACATCTATAACATCGCTATATATTCCTTATTTTTTTTATTTTTTTGTTACTCTGGGATTTTCATCGTCTTTAAAGTTTATATTTCACTTTTGTTCTTAAATTTTTACTCAGGACTAGAGCGGAAATTTTTTTTCAGTTTTTATGTAAATATTGTAAATTTGTAAACTGAACTTTTTTTTAACTATTCGTTTTTTAACTATTCGTAGCGTTTGTTACACATTAATGAAAAGGTTGGCTGGCAAAACAAAAAATCCTTAAAAATACCTGCTGCACATTTTGTGGATTGTTTTGTTAAACCCTGCTGTGAACAATAATATCCGCCATGACAAGGTGTGCATTGACTTATATTATCAAGTCCTGTGTTGTTACTGTACGTTCCTTTAGGACATTTGTTTTGGTTCCAATAACAAGTGCCTGCAGGGCAAAACATTCCCTTTGGGCAGATCGAAGAGTTGTAATGAACCACTGGACCAAATTTATCATCACAAAAATAACCACCAGGACAGATCTTGATGAAAAAAGTAAAATGCTTATTTGCGGCCCTTTTGAAATCTTAATTAAAAATATTATTTAAACACTCACCATACATTCAGCTTGCATTTCGTGATTTTGATAAAACCCTGCACGACATGGTTGTTCCATTTTGGAGCCTTTTTTACAAAAGTAGCCTTTGTTACATTTATACTCTGATGGATCTTTTCTTGTTTGGCCTCCAGGGCAATAAAAACCCTCACTGCAAAACCCAGTTGGGTTTTCATTTCTATGGCCTTCACAGTAGTAACCAGATGGACAACTTAAACAGTCACTAACCGCTTTGTTTCCTGATGAATTTGAATAGGTACCAGGAGGACATTCTTTGAGTTCATGATTACCTGCAGGGCAGTAAGCACCCATGGGACAAGCATTCCCTGTTACCCCATCAACAGGTTGTGGCGAGCTTGCACCTAATGTACAATGAAATCCAGCTGAGCAGTTAGCAAAAGGTGTTGTAAGACCCGCGTTGGGACAGTACTGTCCAATATCACATGGAATCGGTTGAATTGAACCAGAAGGACAATATGATCCTGGGGGGCAAATACCCCCATGGATAAGGTCAGAGGGACGAGGGCTAATCGCAGATGAATTGCAGTAATAGCCAGCTGCACATTTCCCTGTCACAGACAAGGCTCCTAAAAGAAACATACTTATCTTTAACTGATTATAAAGTCAATTTTCTAAAAAAATTTTTGTATTACATATATCTATGTTTATAACACACACACACTGTTTGTAATCTACACTGTGCACTTTTACAACATTTTGTTTTACCCAAAGCAAGACTACGAAAGCCACTTAAATGCAGAGACTTGTGAAGCGAAAGTGCAGAGGGTTACATATTTAATTGGGTCTATTTTTTATATTTTTTCAACAGACCCGCACAGAATATATAAGGTCCTACCCTTTCTTGTATAAAGAAATACTCTCAGAAATAAGAAGGAACACACCTGGGTTTTCACAATAGTAACCAGGTGTACACCTTCTACAATGATCTTTATGGTATCTTTTTGGTAAGTTGTTGAATGTGCCAGCTGGGCAGGGGTTTACAGTTGCTTCAGTTGAATTCTCTTCGCACCAATATCCTGCTTTGCATTCTTTTGGTAATTCTGAAGTTGAGGGGCAATAAAATCCTGGTGGGCAGCCAACACAGTTAGCTTGTTGTGTAGCATTGTTATAAGTTCCAGCTTTACATGGTTTTGGAGTGGAAGTGCCTTCTGGACAGTAATTGCCTTTTGGACATATTCCCCCGTTTTTCGCGATGCTGGGTTTGCGTTCCCATGATCCTGAATGGCAGAAAAACCCTGGAGCACATAAACCAGAAACCTGGGTTTGGTTCCCAATAGCACAATACGAGCCTGGTTCACATTTTAAACATTCAGCAGCAGACTTGAGATGTGTGAGACCAGAAGGCGCATATGTTCCTGGTGGACAAGGTTTCCTAGAGGAGCTTCCTTCTGTACAATAGTAACCACCTTCCGGACAGTTACCGCAACTATGCTCACCTCCACAATCATCACTGGAGCTAGGATCAGGGACCTTTGCGTTTTGCTTACACCAATACCCTGCATCACACATTCCAGTGTAGTTTCCAACAACAGTACCATCGCAATAATGTCCACCAGGGCATCCAGTACAGTCTTCAATTTTTTGTAAATTTTTTGAGGCACCAAATGTTCCAGGAGGGCAAAGTAGTTTAGCACCAAGACTTGTTAATTTACTGTCTCCTTGATAGCAGTAGTACCCTTTTGGGCATGGTAGCGGTCTTAATGGACTATCCTGGCAAAGATGTCCCGCTGGACAAACTGTGCATATACTTGCTCCTGTACCATTGGAAAAATATCCTGCAAAAATTATGTTATGTAGTAGTTATCACGAGATACAAGAAAAATATGGCGAATATTTTTTTGAGATTTATGTTTTTCAAAAACATAAAAAACAAGAAAAATATGCCATATTTTTTTCAAGTATTTTGTGATAACTACTTTATAAATAGGTCTATATGATATCTTATATAACACGCTTTGAGAGCGTGAACATGAACGTCGCCACAACTCAATGATTTTACGATTACATTATTCTAACATTCGCACGTCCACATGTCATATTTTCCACTCTGTTTTTAACCAATATGAATCCCGGGAATAGTTACTTTAACCAATCAGAAAAAATATTGAATTTTGCACTCCTTTTTAGCCAATCAAGAAAAAATATTGAATTTTGCACTCCAAAATATGATATATATTTCCTCGTGATTACGTTACAGATATTCACGCAACCTATTGATAACAATTATTATCTGAAATAAGAAAAAGGAAAACAAGTGCATCTACAGAAATTTTAAACATGTGTTAACATTAATCTTTGTTTAGTTTAGGTCTATCTACAACTGGTCTATATATACTATGGTTTGTGTTGAATAAAGCCAGGAAAGGAAAGGTTCTTAGTACCCTTACAACATTAATCTTTCCTAGAACTATTACAATGAAATCAATTTTACCATTGGCACATTTTTCTGGAATCGAGGTTTTTCCTGAACAATATCGGCCTGCAGGGCAAAGTCCTCCATTTGTTGTGTTGCTTGGGGTGGGAACCTTGTTCCCCCTCCCACACCAAAATCCCGGAGCGCAATCATCTGTTGGCAATGTGTTGTTCAAACCAAAACAATACTGACCGTCCGGACATTGCTCACAGTCGTTTTTTGATTCACCTCCAACGATCGATCTGAAATATAAAAATACAAAATGTTTATACTTCACCTGCAGCAAAAACAACATCAAAAATATCAATGAAAGATACTTGCACATTTCCTATATACTTTATGTATTTATGCATTCATTGACAATCAATCACAGTAAAAAATCCTGTAAATTTAGAAAACAAATTGGGTGCTGTAGCTCAATTTTTATGTTCAACCCACAAAATCGAAATCAAACAAAAACTAGAAAACTCCATTATTGTTATTAATCACAGAAAAATTGTTGATTGATCATCAACATTTTCAGTTTAACTTCATAAATTATTAGGCACAATTTTTCAAGCAATGGAAATGGCAATCGGCTCTTAACCGAAAGGTTCTGAGTTCGAGACTATGCTATCACAAAGTTGTTTAGTGAGCGATTATAAATAAACAATGCCGTATTTCATCAAAAATAACTGTAGCACATATGGGAGCAATTAAACACACTAAAACTCTGGGTCGAGATCTTCATGATAATGCCTTAGTGAGCGTTCTGGAAACCTCGTTAAAAACAAACAAACAAACAGTCTTTCCTAGTCATTAATCTAATCACCTGAATGTCCCTTCGGGACATGACAATTCTTCGGTGGTTCCTTTTGGACAATAAAACCCAGCACTGCACAGCCGACCCCAAGTCACACCCTTTGTGGGGGTGGAGTACTTAGCTGATTGTATGCAAAAATATCCAGCTTCACAGTCTCCTAAACGTAAAAAATAAGCTCGAAAAAACAGCAAGAATGCAATACACTATTTCTAAAATTCATTATTAATGAAGATGAGAGATTTCACCTGTTGGATAAACTGAAGCCGTATCACAGAACTTTCCTGCTGGACATGACAGACAGTCACTCAAATTTGATTTCCTACTGTAGCTATTAAACGTCCCAGGTGGACAGTGCTTTTCTATTTCACTTCCAATTGGACAGTAGAAACCTGGTGTGCAAGGATTGGTGTAATTCATTCTGGTTTCGTTGCAAAAATGTCCCTTTTCACATGGCAGGCAACTGCCTTGTGCTTTAAACGGTTGGTACGTCCCTACAAGACATGGCCGCTGGTCCGATGACCCACGTGGAGCAAAATGACCTGCATCAGCCTCCGTTTCGTTTGGAGAAATTGACCCTTTCGGACAGTAATACCCTGGATTGCATGGCCCGTCAGGGGTCGGTCCCCTAGCATGTTCACAGTAATACCCTGGATCACATGTACGGCAGTCGTGGTTGTTAGTGGCACCCGGCGTACTGGAGTAGGTTCTTGGTGGACAAGGTTGATTCTTATACTGGCCACGAGTACAAAAACCACCAGGTGGACATAAACTGCCAGTCACCCCATCCGTGGGAGTACTTGTGATTGCTCCCAGTATGCATATATAGCCTGCATCACACTGGCCTCGAGGCGTCAACAAACCAAGAGAATCACAGAACCTGAATAAGTGAGACAATAAATAAACAAAGTTTTCTATTTGTTCATCCTTTTATATTTTTTAATTTCTTGTGATAAGTAATTATCATTTTCTTGCAAAAGTTCTAAATATATATTCAACTATTAATAAATATATATTCAAAATATGAAATCAAAATTCAACTATTAATCACCATCCTGGAGTACACCAAGTACAATTCTCTTTGTGGTGAAGCTCAGAGCGATTGCCAAATGTTCCAATTGGACACGGGAACGGCTTTCTGGATCCTGGTGGGCAGTAATATCCTTTAGGGCAGATAAATGGTTTGGGTGTTCCAACAGGGCAATAAAATCCAATAGGGCAGCTCTTGCAACTATCTACATCCTGTGTCCCGGGTAAATCTGTATATGTCGATGCAGGGCAGGGAACCTGTTGTGGCCCGTATGATCCAATGAGAGTATTGGCAATGCCATCGGTTATATTTGTTGGGCAATAATACCCCACGCTACAAAGGTTTGACGGAACAACAGTCTGTTCTTCACAATAGTACCCTGCTTTGCATGGCAGGCATGATGCCAAAGAGGTTCCACCTTTATTTTCATTGTATGTTCCAACAGGGCAAGCAATTTCTCTTTCAGTAGCTAAACAGAAAATAAATAATGAGTAAAGTTGAAATTTTATTGAAATATTTATATTTTTCTATTTATTTACGTTTTTGTAAATAAACCTTTTGGATTAACCTGAGTACACAGATAAGTAAAAAATAATAAAGTCAATAAAGAACCTAGACTATCAAAATTTTCTTTGTTTGAATAATCCAGTACTGATCTTTTTTAATCTTGTTGGTGACAATTTTACCTTCAGGACAGTAATGACCCTTGGAGCAGGAAGCCCGAGCTTCAACTGAGCTTAAACCGATCCGACAAAACGATCCTGGTGGGCAGCGTTTGTTTTGAAGCATGTCGCTTTCGGCAGTTGTGATGTTGTCACAATAAAATCCTTTCGGGCATACCTACATATAAAACGTCAAGTAAATTGATTTCTTTTGCAACTTTAGTTATTTGTTATGAATAATATTGTTTAACCATTGGAAAATATTTTATGTAACTGATATTTCGAACAAAAAACAATCTTTCACAAAAAAATCCTTTAAAAGGATTCACCAGTCGTGCCATTCCATGCGGTCCGGACAAGACATTCAGACAAATAAACATGGTTTTTGTTGTTTTTTGTTTTTGTTGGCTTAATTTTTAGAAGAGGTACAACGTCTGTAAGTGAGGTTGTTGTTTTCTGTTACAATGAAGTAATTTATTAATTCTGTTGTTAAGTCGTACTCATTTATTGTTACGTTATTCAATTTTATAATGGCCAAAAAAAGGTGTTTTGAAAAGAGCAATACAAGAGCACTATACAAGAATGATCAATCTTTTTGGGAGGGTTTAGATATCAAAAATGCTTCTTCTACTATATTTTCTTGATTTTCTGTTTGGTTTTAGCAAGAACGTAGCCATGTTTTGATGTTGACAACCTATTTTAACCATATTGTAATGCTAGTTTTGCATAAATCATCTGCAATTTGCAGAAAAAGAGAGATTAAAAATAGAAAATGTTTTTGTTGAAAATCCATATGAAAAACAAAACTTTGGTCATTCAAGTTCTGATATTTTTATAAAAATGATCAAATTATAGATTTGAATTTTTGGTGTTTTTGGACAATGTGCATGGAATGGCCCGGCCAGTGGTTTGTTTCATAAAAAATTGCATTATATACCAAACATTCAGACTGGCCCGGTTTTGAGTAGCTACCCAAACCACATTCTTTGGGAAATACCGTGGCATTTAGGCAATAGAAACCAGGTTTACACTCTAAGCAATCACTTTGATATCCAGCAGGCTCTCCAATGGTTTTATCTGCGGTTGTATTGTAACCGTAAGGCATGTATGTTCCAGCCGGGCATTTTATAGGTTGAACAGTTGCTTTCTCACAGAAATGACCTAACAAACAGTGTTTACATTCCGTAACCACAGATTTACTCTTCTCAGAATTGAATGTACCATTAGGGCAGGGATGTTCTTCAGCATACTTTGTTTTTAAACCACAAAAATAACCGGGTGGACACTTTCCCGTTGGGCTTGGTTCCCCACCAACGCAATAGTAGCTCGCGGGACAATCTGTGCATTGGCTGGCATCAGACAATGAGTAGCTGCTCGAAAAAGTTCCAGGAGGGCACGGGTACTTTGTTGGTGAAGCAGTTCCTTGATATAAAAGAAATAAAATTAGCGATAGCGCAATGGTAATGGTGTTCAGCTCTTAACCGAAAGGTTCTGGAAGCCTCGTTAAAAAACAAACAAAAGCCTGTGTCACAAATTTTACCTTCTGGGCAGAAATGACCCTGTTTGCACGATTTCCAAGGTACAACAGGGAAACCAGTTCCCCAAGTGCAAAAGAATCCTTGAGGACAAAGTAAACATTCTTCTGCCGATTTCAGATTTGTTTCGTTAGTGTAGCTACCAGCAGGGCAGGGATATTGGTTGCCATTAATTGTACCAGGGGGGCAATAATGACCGACGTCACAAGGCGTATCTGGATTACTAAGGCCAGATGTTGGACATGATTTCCCGGCTGTACATTTTTTACAATTCAATTTGTGTCCAGTTTTCATTTTGGAATTAAAACTGCCAGGTGGGCATGGGACAGGTGCGATAGTTGGCTCATTTTTGCTTCCATCTGGACAATAATTTCCAACCGGACAGTCACTACATTGTGAAGCATTATGCAAACCTAACTCACTTGAATATGTCCCAATGTGACAAGCAAAACTATGGGGATGCCCCGTACCTTCGGGACAATAATATCCCGCTGGGCATTTGGTATTCAAAACACTGTCTGTCCCCTGCTTGCAATAATACCCTTTTGGACATGATGAACACACAGAAATGGAAGTTTGAGACTGGTTTCCATTGTAAGTGCCAGCGGGACATGGATATTCAGTAGCAAACCTCGTTCTACTTGGGCAGTAGTGACCAGCGGGGCAAGGAAAACCCTCATAACTTTTAACTCCAGGACCAGTACAGTAGAAACCAGGGGGACATGCCATGCAGTCAGAAATCAGTTTTGATTTTGTGTAGTTATTATATGTACCTTGCGGACAAGGATAAAACATCATTCCATCACAATACCCCCCTGCAACACATTCGCCTGAACAAGAATTATTATTCAATTTTAGATGCCAAAACTTGTATTTTTAATAAAACTTAATCAAGCTTTTTTAAACCAAATTAAAATATTACGCCTCAAAAACAAAATTTAAAAACTATTCCAGGATTTAGATCTGTTCTGATTAAAGATACTACATGGCCAAGCAAGCTCGAACAGATAATGATGATGATTAAAGATCCAATTTAAACTTTCCTATAACCCACCCATCTCAGGCGTGGCACTTGTTGACCCAGCGACACACGTGAACCCAGGAGAACATGGTAAACATATCACACTTCCATTTAGAGAATATGTTCCAACAGGACACAATTCCTCTTCTGTGAAAAAAGGGAAAAAGTAACAACAGAATGAATTATGTAGATTTCATAAATGTTCAAAGTGACATCATTTTCTGGCGTTTAAGAGCAATGAAATGTTTTAAAAGGTGGCAACGACAAAATTTTATGTTTTTAATATCCGCCAATAGCGCAATGGCAATAATTACGAAATGTTTAAAATCAGCCGGCGATAACGCAATGGGAATGGCGTTCGGCTCTTAACAGAAAGGTTCTGGATTTGAGACCATGCTATCGAAAAGTTGTTTAGTGAGCGGTTATCAACAAAAAATGCTGTATTTCATCAAAAATAACTGTAGCACAAATGGGAGCAATTAAATATGCACTAAAACTCTGGGTCAAGGTCTTCATAATAATGCTTAATGAGTGGTCTGAGAGCCTTGTCAAAAAACAAACAACACAAATATCTATGACCAAATCCTGCTTTTATGCAAAAATATCAAATTTTATGTAATAGTTAGATAGAACACACCACACCGCATCGCACTGCACCTCTTTCAATGAAAAAAGCTTTGTACCTGTTGGGTTAGGGCACATGAATCCCGCTGTGCATTTATCACATTGTTCTTGCTCGTAATCAGAGAAGTATCCAAGTGGACATTTGACTGGAGGAGATGACGTTTTTGGGCAATAGAACCCTGGTTCGCATGAAATACATGTTGCAGCTTTTCCCAGGGAGTAAGTTCCCTTACGACATACATGCCTATACAAAAATAGTTAAAAAAATAGTTTTAAAGATTTTGTTTAGCTAATTATTCTTTCTCTAAATGTAAAACTTTTAAGTGCTCACACCTCATCCTTGCAACAAGCTAAGGTTATGTTACAAGTCCAAGATTTTACAACATCTGAATTTGGATGTTGGGAATTTTCTCCAAGGTGTCACATATTCCTTGGCATGTACTTTGTATGGTCGCAAGGAGATAAAAAGAACCTTATTTGCTAAACTGAGCACAGGATCGTGGCAAAGAAATAGAGTACAAGCGAAGGTAATTGGAAATCAATACTGATATTTTATATTAGGTTTGTGATATTCATATTTCATAGAATTTATGAATAAAAATATTTGTCCATTAAAGTGTCCAACTGCAACCCTAAAGTTTCCCATGAAAGAAAGAATGAAAGAAACTATTATGATTAGAAAATAAGACAACTTACTTTTCTTCCTTATCTGTGTTTGGACAGTAGAAACCAGGTGGACAGAAATTACATTTAGTTGAGTTCAGAAGAGACCACGTTCCTGGGGAACAGTCAGAAACATCATTACCATTACGAATATTTGGACAGTACCTAGAAAAGTTTATACATTGACAAAAATACGCTTCTGCTGATAATAATAAGCATCATTAGAAGCAAATTCACTTTCGGATGTAAAAATAAAAAAATAAAATAGAAATAGAAAGAAAAGAAATAGAAATAAAATGCACAAATTTCAACTTAAGTCAATTCAACATCTAATCTTTACATGTAAATAAGTCATTAGTTGTCCATTAATTACATCGTGACACATGTTGATGTTGTTGATCTGATATATGTAATTTAACGATCCAATAAGATCCTTTTTCTGTTTTCCTTTCCTTTCTAATTACAAATCAAAATGTTTTTCCATTTTAGATTTTTTTTAAGAAACTCTTAAAAAGAATATTTGTGAGTTGTTAACTTACTTTCCTGCTGGACAAGGGGTACAAGCAGTTTGCCCTCCATTTGAATACCAACCCTGCTGGCAAGGTACAAACTGATTTGTTGTTTTATCTGGGCACGCATAACCTGGAGGGCATCTCTGGCACTCAACGGAACCCTCAGTGGCGTATTCACCGTTTTTACAAGCCACAGCAAATGAAACGCTGGATGGGCAAAAGTGTCCTGATGGACATGCGGTGCAATACTCCGCACCAGATGTTGAAGTGAAACCCATTGGACATGCAAGCATTAAGTTTGTCCTGGAATAAAGTCAAATGTTAAAAAGTGTATTTTGTAAACAAAATTGTTATAAAAAGGACAAAAAAGAATCAAAACAAACAGTTTGTTTAATGAAACAACAGTTTTCTCATTAAAGGAGTGATTTCCTAGTGATAGTGGAGTGAATTTCATTTAATTGGTAAATGGTTGGAATTTCATATCAACCATCTTGAATTTGAAGCTTTAAATATTTGTTTTGGTAACTCACTGTGTGCTGGGGCAATAAAATCCCTCATCGCAAACTGTACAATTGACTTTCCCAGCCAGCGAAAATGTCCCTGGTGAACAGGGAATGTTTTGGGAAGGGTCATCATTAACAGGACACATAAAACCAGCAGGACAAACAATACAGGATGATTCACCAACTCGACTCAAGTAACCTAGAAAAGGCTCATCACTGTATTTTAAAACCTTCAAAAACATAAATTTAATTCAAATATATGAAATACTTTATTTGTAACTATTCAAGAATTCACAGTTACAATATTCAAATTGCCTACCCTCTTTGCATGGTTCAGGGTTGACATCAAAGTTCTCACAGGAAAATCCAGCGGGACATGGACTGCAATTCATTTGTATTGACTTCACTCTGTATGTTCCTGGAGGACATGGAATGGGAATTGTGGCGTTATCCGGACAGAAATGACCACTGGGACACGGTTTGCATTCTACAGATCCCGCCATTGACCATGTTCCTATTGGGCATTTCAACATTTCTGTACCAGGGTGTGGACATTGGTGACCAGGTAAACAGAGCAGACAGTCTGTGCCATTATTGGTGATCGTTTCACCTTGGTTACATGTAGATGGCAGCTGATCAGAGCTTTTGCAAAATCGGCCACTTTGTTTTGGAGGGCACATTTCACAGTTTAACACTTTATAAAAATCAAGAAAATCAAGGATTGGGAGCAAAGACATTTAAAAGTATAACAAATATAAAAGACATCTAATTAATATTATATATATATATTTATATAATATATTAATTAATATAATTAATTAGTAATTAATTGAATCTAAAAAAAGGTAGAAACTAAAGCTAGATGATTCCCTAATACAAAATTTATTTGTGATTACAAATGAGTTTTAACTTTCCTCTAAATCAAATGCAAAGGATTCTGGTAGTTAAATTCATGATTTTATAATTAGACCAATTCGCTAGATTTTCAATAATTTCAGATGAAACCTGCGATTTTCTTTTTCCTCCGAAACGATCTTTTACTTACTTGAATTTGTGCTATAAGTAAAACCAGATTCAGGGCTGAACGGACACGGTTCTAACGAAGTATGTTCCAAACATCGGTGACCAGAGGGGCACATTTCACATTTGATGGCAAATGATCTTGAAAATGTTGCTATTATGTGAGATAATAAGGGAAATTAGATAACACAATCTTACTTATTTACGAATCTTTATACTTTATATAACTTTAGCCATGTCCAAAATTTGAAATATATACATATCTACAAATTTCTGTTATCAGTTGGGCCCTGTGTCCAAAAATATATAAATTAAGAAAAGAAAAATTAATTAAGTTATGATTATTTAAATTGTAAAAACTATATAGTGAGATAAATTCATAAATTCAGTTTTAGCGTCTCTAATTTCCTTTGGTAATTTATTGTATTCACTGGCACCGACGAAACGAAAACATTTCTTAGAAGATTTCAACTTTACATCTAAACTAAATTTCAAAATTGTAAACTGAATTTTTAATGAATTTAGTATGTGTCGATGAGTTTAAAGTTTTCTGCAAATCTTTATGTACCAACCTCCTGTGCATTTTATGGGTAATGATGATGTGCTGGGACAAGCTGAACCTGCTGGGCACATGGAGCAATTTGATTGTGCCCCACCAATCGAATACATTCCTGAGGGGCAGGGAATCATTGGGGAACTAAATGTTCAATTGGGGGTGATACATAACTAACATCAAGACAGTAAGAGACAATTATACAAATAAATTACTTTATTGTATAATAGATTTTTGTTATAAAACAAACCTTGGGTTCGGGCAATAAAACCCAGCAGCACATGGTAAACACATGGTCCTGTTTGGTAAAGACACAGATCCTAAGTCACATCTACTACATATACCATCACCTAAATTTGAGAAAAACCCAATGGAACAATCCACAGGCAACTCAAAAGGATTTAAACATGACTTTCCTGCAGGGCAAATCTGACAAGCTGCCGATCCTGCTAAACTGTAATTGCCCACACCACAATGAAGACAATCAATGTAGCCACTGGAGCTGTAAGTCCCAGCCGGGCAAATCTGAGATTGATTTCGATTTGTGCAACTATGGCCGGCTTCGCAACGACTACAAGCACTTTGTCTTTCAAATCTTGTATAGAAACCATCCAGACATGGTGTCGGTGTTTCCAATGCCTGTCTATCACACTTATAGCCTCTTGGGCAGGCCACGCACAATTCAGTTTTGTATGGAGAGTATTCCCCAATTCCACATACTTCAGGTGGATTTCCGCTCAAACACTGGTAGCCTGCGGGGCATTCACTGCAAGTGGCATTTCCTAACAAACTATAAAACCCAGCAGTACACCTCATTGGTTGATGTGATGCCATTAAACAACTATGACCAACAGGACAAATTTCACATGATTCACTCCTTGTTTTGTTTGTGTAAAAACCCAGTGGACATGGAATTGCTCTTTCCCTACTCGAGCAGGAAAATCCAGACGGACAGTTCTTAAGAAACAAAGAATTATCTTCGTAGAAAAATAAAACTTTTATTATTATATATTTATATATATATGGCAATATTTATCTCATTAAAAAATAAAATGAACTTTATAACAAATACAATGAACGTAAATGATTCAAAGCATTATACTAACTATTATTCAAACCATGTTGTAATGTTAATGTACCTTGCAAGCAGATAAGTGACTTTGTCCAACCAACTCATTATAAGTGCCAGCAGGGCAAAGAACTGAAGCCTGCACTCCACCTGGACAACTAAATATAAAGAAAATAATAGAAAAACAACAATTGTAAAAGATACCGGAACAAATATACCTCTTTGAATATGCATGCTCGTTAAAGTAGACGTGTTTAATATCGTTAGAAAAACTGTTTTTTAATTATTGCTTAAAGTTATTTACATCACTCTAAATGGTTTAAAAGTAAATCGTCGTGACGCTGAAGCACTGGAGATTTAAATTTGGATTTTCCTAGAAAAACACAAACGTTGTTGGTGGAATTTTGTGGTTATTTTCACTGTCGTTAAAAAATTTAGAGGAAGTAACTTATTAAATAACCATTTTTCAAATTGCTTTGGGGAATCGTTAGATATCATTACTTCGCACCCTCATACCAATGTTCTGTACATTAAAAACACTTTTTGCGTTTTGTTGACTTTTCTTATTCGGAAACAATTTCAACTGTGAATCAAATCACTTGTCATGCGCCACCAAGAAATAACATGTAAGAACGCTATTGAAGATAATGAAGCATCAATACAATGCAATATTTGTTCCAACTGGTACCATATTAAATGGCAGTTATTAATGAAAACTAACTGTATATAACGCAATTGAAAAACACAAACTATTTTGGCCGTGTGACTTCTGTCATAAATTTTTTTAATGATTCTGGAAAACTCAGTGATGGAATTCCTACTAAATAAAATTGATATAAAAAGATCGAATCCTTGAGTAACAAAAATTATCTCATGACAGTTGCTGCAAGTGTAGACAAAAAATATCGCAGAGCTATGCAGACATAGCAAAAAATGTAAACCCCCAAACTAAACCTACAAGAACCGTGAATAAACCATCAAACAAGAACAATAATGCATTGACAGAACATCTGGATAGAGAGCAAAGAAAATGCAACTTGTTTATATAAGCAAAGACGAAACTGAACAAGAACGCGAAGCTGGTTGAATATTAAGAGAAAAACCATATAAACGACAAAGATGTAACAGAAAACCCTAACAGTAGGCAACAAAACAAAAACAACGAATTCCTACTGGTTCCTCTACATCCACTCCATCACAACAAGTAAAAACACCCAATAAGATCACAAAACAGCTACGGGAAATCACAGTTCTCTGTACAAATTCTGACTCACTCACAGTCACTTGCATTTGATCTTAGTATTGACCGAGAACTCACAGGTTTAATTTGTTATACCTAAAATCCTGTATATTGTGCATATATTGACAAAATATATTGACAAATTATTAATATTAGGAATGCAATGTTCTGTAACCCACTTACAAATATCCCAATTGACAATCAAAGCACATCCAGGAATTATTGTAATTTCCAAAAAACTGTCCTGGACTGCATCCGGGTGTAGTACCAGAAGACGTGCAGTTACAACCTGTAAGAAAATTATTATAATAGTTTAATTAAATGAAACAATACTGCAGGTTTTTTACAAAATTAAAGTTCACAGTGCCTGGTTGTTTTTGTCCTTCTTTGCAACTTGTTCATAGGCCAACTATGTGTAACAGTTGCACATTTGTAATATATATAATAGCATATAGTATCAATCTTAATGTTTTTTTAGGTTGTGAAACAAAGGAGAGAGGAATCTATTTATCACATTTTTTGACGTTAAGTATCAAAAGAATCAATATGTGACTTACTGAAAATACCTACTTATTCTAGGAAGGACATGGAATTCAAATGTTTAAATTAATTGAAATTGTAGCAAAAGAAAAACCTGAAAAACTGTCCACTTTTGTTAAAAATAGAATTAAAATAAAACCCAAAGTGAAATTTTGAATATTTGTTGTTTTCATGCTGTTACGCAACCATCACCAAAAAAAATATTTCCATTTTCGATTTCAACCATGTTGACAGTGGCAGAGAGAAATTAATATTGACATTCAATATCAAGTTGTTGCAGGTTTCGAAAGTTTGATACGCTTTGAAAATCTTGGATCAATGTTTGTTAAATAATTAAACACTATTCAAGCAGGTCTGACTTGCAAATTTTCTTAAAATATAGCACAGATTACTCCACGCGAGTGTAAATTTGCCATTCCAGAGTTGTTATGAATATTTAAAAAGCACCGTTTAAAATAAACAAGCCGCGATAACGAGTTACGATTCAGAGCGAGAATGAAAGAAGCTTGATAATATTATTATTAATTATTATTAATATTATATATAACAAGAAAATTTTAGAAATATATTTTTAAGTAAAAAAATTAAGAAATGCCTTAAAATCAAATAATTTCGTTTCGCGTACCAAGTTATGATATTCTCCTTTTTGTTGGCGTTCCAGAAAGATTTGCCGGGTCCAAAAACATCTTGCAATTTTATTTTCTTCTTTTATTTTCCTGGTCATTTAGAAACTCTATTCTCCTTCTTCATAGCACTAACATTAAAAATGAATGTTTTCTACTTTCCATTTTGAACACTATCATTTAGAAATACCATGTGATTTTAGCACGCATTTTTTCGCTCAAATATCTTCACTCGTGTAAATGGTAGTGAGGGTCATACATAAATGACGTCCCCCTAAAATTTCTAAATTTTTACACCCCCCTCCCCTTGTCTGGATATGTCTTAAAAGTTTGAAACCCCCTCCCACTGGGACGTCGTAAACAAGCAACCCCCACTTCCCACCCCTAAGGAAAATTTGGAAAGTAAATATACTCAATATTAAATTTTCATGTTTCTTATATTTTAACATCATCAGTTTCCAAAATAATCGGACATTCGTCTTCTTCTGCAAACAAAATTGGTGGAAACAAAATTTGGCGGAATTGGCGGGAATTTAATTTGGCGGATGCAAAATATTTTTAGATCCAGAAATATCCTATGCAGGTCCAATATATATTGCAATTCGCAAGCATGACTCAAGCACCGCATATTCTCATGGTCGTGACTTTGATAATGTATTACGTATGGAACAATTTGAAAGTGTTGTTAAACGTAATCGTGAATTCAAGCCTTTTGCGATGGTTTTTTCAGATGGAACTTTTCGCGTGCGTAAATCATGCTTCATACAACTATCTGCAAAACGTGCAAATTTCACGCATAATTAAGGCAAATTTCACGCATAATTAAGGCAAATTTTACGCATAATTATGTAGGGAATAGTGTCATGCATTTTGTTTTTGGCATGCGTCTCTTTTAATTATTTTGGTGTGTTTTAGCCTCTCACCAAAACATTCAACATTCTTTTGCGTTCAACGCATTAATTGGTATTTATTTTTTTCGCCAATATATAATTTAAATTATTAGCTATACAGTTTTGACAATCAATAGGCTTGTCAAATCTCTGATTTGATCTACGCCGTTACATTCACCGTTAATAGCTTTCTCATTTTTTAATAAGTTGTTCAGCGCTTTCATTTTCTTCCATCCTTACACTGAGGAATTTTGAACGCTCAAAAGTAACGTTTCTTCTAACTGCAAAGTGTTTGTTAAGGGTTTCTATTGTATTTTGAAATGTTGTTCGTGTTATATGCAATGCCAAACGGAGAAAGAGTCTTCATAAATGAACTTTCCTCTTCTCTTTTTCAAGTGTGCATCTGTACTTCAATACTAAAAATACAGTATATTCCCGGTAACTCGAACTCGCCATAACTCGAATCGTCTTCCCTAACACTTTCTCATAAAAATCACTCGATAACTCGAACACTCGTTAACTTGAACTGTTTTCATGGACTCATGGTGGTTCAAGTTATCGGGAGTGTACTGTGCTTCCTATAATTTGTTCTTCAAAACGCAGATGTAAACCAACCAACAAACAATGCCCTATAAACTTTTCACCTCGATGTTAGAAAACACGCCTACGAACAATTGCTTTTTAATGTTATCTGCTAACGCAAAGGTATGTTATTGAGAGAGGTTTTGCGTTTGAGAAAATCTAATAAAACGTCATAGCATTCATTTGACTTTGTTAAGAAATAATCGATTGTAGTGTTACAAACTTCACAAAAGGCGTTTTGTTTCGCTTTTCTCTGTTCTTATGACCCTATTTGAAAATCGTTCCGCTTCGTTATCTCTGCAAGCTTTCACCTATCACAAAGCTCGAGCATATTTTTGTATTATCTGTTTTTTTAAGACAAAGACATATTTTATTGCATTAAGGCGAGGCATCCGATTGGCTAATAATTGCTATTAAGTTGTTAAAAGGAATGTAGAAGGTTCACTGCGTCAGCAACGGAACATATGTGTTCGCAAAAATGGCGTTTTATTTACAAAAAAGATCCTTCAAACTCTCACGTAAACAGTAAACTTTAGGAGGGTTTAGTGAAGCATAATACAAAGGAATGAAGAAAGCACCAGATAAATTATGTGAGAAAATATATTACGTCATAATTATATTGAGTAATTAACATAAATAGTCCAATAATGTTTGATCATTTTCTCGAATGTATGGTGATTTATTTTAAGATATTCTGAAGAGAATGTCGGATGCCGAAGTCTATGATGATAAGACTAACGAAACATTGGAGAAGAACTCGAAAGACAAGCTTCTCTCGCCGAACTGGGCAAGCGCGATGCTGTGTGGGGAGATGATAGGTGCGGGTTCACTCTCCCTCTCTGTGGCAGTTCAACGAATTGGTTTCTATACGGCTTTTGTCCTTTACCTCTTCTTAACCTGTCTTTCGGCCTATTTTGCATACTTGATTGGAAAAACCTACAGTACCTGTAGAGTGAGGATCAAAGAGATAATCAATAATGGTCACTTGCGCGACCCGTACCCGCAGCTCGCGCGTTTCACGATCGGCAATAAGGCTATGTATTTAGTTATTGTGTCAATCATAACAAGCGATTTCCTCGCCACCGCCGGTCTCCTTTTACTTCCGGCAGACACATTAGTAAATTCCTTTGAGTGCTACATCTCCAACTCTTTAAGCAGTACAGCAAATGTTCGTCTATGGGTGGTAATATTTTCCTTAATTCTCATTCCTTTTACTTGGAACGACCGACCGAAAGACAACAAAGCTGTCGCTTTCATCACGCTGTTTACAGCGGTTCTAGGGAACATTTTAATTTTAGTACTGTACTATATCTCCGCGGAAGAAAAAGTCGTGCATGCAGAAGCGCCCGATAATAGACCCATAGGTGCGGTCCATAAATACATCATGGCTATTGGTATATTGCTTACTACAACCGACGGATTTGATATCCTGCCCACCATACAAGAGGACATGAAAGATGTGACAGACTATCCCAAGGTCATTTTACGTTCATATCTTGCTTTCACGTGCATAACCATCCCGGTAATGATAGGCGGGTATTGGCTATTTCATCGGGATTATCACATGTCGGATAACATACTTATCGAGCTGTCGATGGCAGGCAATCAACTCCCACCCGGAACAACAGTGCATCTTACGTTCAAGATACTCAGTTACATCACCGTCGCGCTTTTCATAACACATATATTACTGTCTGCGGTTCTACAGTTAAACCCGTCCTTCCAGTACATCGAATCGAAATTCACCTGCAAGGAAGGTACAAGAAAGTTGTTTTCATTTTAGATGTACATGACACTCCTTATTTTATTAGAAATCAGTTCATACGATTACTGCCGTAATACATGCGTTTACAGTGTCAGTTTCGGTCTGCATTATTAACCTTTTCTATTGTTTTCTAGACAAAATTTCGACCAATTCTCGATATGATTGTTGAGTTTGCTCGAAATTTTGGTCGCAAAATGAGCTGAAAACAATAGATTTTGCATAAGAACAAACACCGGAACTGAGATTGTAAATGCGTGTAATTGTATGATCGTTTGTGTCTATTTATAGGTTTCTGTTGGAAACGTTGCGTGTTGCGCGGAACTATGGTGATTAGCATCATGCTATTTGTGTTGGTTGCACCTTCCCTGCTGACCATCCTATCGTTTAATGGAAGCATACTGTTTATAGTTCTTGGCATCGCCATCCCTGGTTTGATGTACCTAAAAACATTCGTTTCAAGCATGTGGCTGACCGCCTTCATACTTACTGTTATTATAGTGTCGCTCTTCTACCTCGCAGTTAATAGTTATTACAGCATACTGACTCTAATCCTAGTGGCTGAAAACACGTGAATCAATGATCAATTTCTTCCAATAAAGAATAAATATATTTAATTATAGAAATATAATTTCAGAGAAGCGCGTGCACTTTCTTTATAAACCACGTGAAAAGCACCTTTATTAATCCAATAAACCACGTGAAAAGAACATGATTTATCCAATAAACCACGTGAAAAGAACATGTATTTATCCAATAAACCACGTGAAAAGAACATGTATTTATCTATTGTATATGCTCTTTACAGGTGGCATTTGGTACTATATGTGTTTGCAGTACAATTTGTTAATTGGGAACAAAGTTTTTTTCTGTGAGTTTGAATTATTGGATCGTGAATCAACGCTGACAACAACCTTATTTTCCTGCATATAATAAGCTCATGATGGTATTATCGCTATCATTTATTACAAGAGTAATACTTGAGTGTTGAGGGATTCTCCAGTAAGCGATGAGCGCTTTGCACATGGTGACCTGTCGCGAAACATTCAAATTCAATGCTGTTAGTTTTAATGTCAGTTTCTATAGTCATTTGTTTAATATCGTGCCTCGTGAGAAAATGAGGGAAGACTGAGCGCAGTACTTCCAGAGAGGTGAGCAAGATTCCAGGTTTAATTATAAATATATTTTAAATATATATATTAATATAAAATTACATACTAACAAATATAATGTTTTAAAATGAAATGTAGAAGATGTTAATGAATAGAAGAAATGCAAAGTATGAAGATTGAGAAAGGGGGTTCATATTCCTTCCTACTTCTGCACGTGTATTTTCATGAGCTCTTAGTAAATTTTAATTTGCATTGGAAATTGCTGGTTAATTATTGTTTATTTTATTTGATGGTTGACATTGAAGTAACTTGGTAGTGATTTTGTTGGTTTTCGCGCGATTAGTTGGACAAAGGATTTGTTTATTGAGGTAAAGTGAAGTTTTCGCTGTTGTTTTTGCACAAAATCCATTTTTAAATCTAGTTTCGAAAGCTTGAAACACTTCCTACCTCAATCACGCTTGTTCTTAATCGCTTCCTCCTCTCCATCGCAGCTATTTTTTTTTTTATCTAACTTTCTAAGCCTGTAGAATTTTTAACGCCTGACTGCTAGCCACATATTCTCTAAATAAAATCGCTGTTATGTCGCTTAACCCGGATCAACTGAAAATAAATTCAGCAAAGCAGAGTTGATTGCCTGATGTGTTCAAATACAAAATGAAAGTTCGACGATTAAAAATGGAAATACTTTATAAAAGAAACTATTAACGCCTTACAATCGCAAATAAACACATTAATGTACTCAGTTGACAATTTGCAATTAATAGTTGAGAAAATACAATCATCTGAACCTAAATTGTCAAATGTGATCGAAGAGACTTTCATCGATCTCGAGAAGAAGCATTTTGAACTGCAACAATACTCGCGACATAAGATTTTCGGTGTTTCTGATAAAATCTCGATGCTCTGGAAGGAACAGTATGTGACATAGCAGCAAAAATTGGAGTGAACATATCGAATAGAGATATTCAAGCTTGTCACCGGTTAAGGAATAACTCCAGAGTCATCGTGAAGTTTGCAAATAGAAAGGATGCATTTTCACTCATAAAAGCGCGACGCAATTTAAAACGATATTGATCTTGAAAGTGTAGGCGGAGCAGGTAATAGGATGTACATAAACAAAAGTGTTGAATGGATCTTTACAGTATAGAAAGACCGAAGATTATCGCTACGTAATGGTACACGCTGAACTTCTCGAAGAGTTTTACGACGAAGTACTCAAAGTTTTGAATTTATTATTCATGAATGACTATTTAATTATGAAACTATTTTGAAGTTTAACTTTTCTAAAGACTAGTGCTTATATTAAAACCACCATTTTGAACCTCTTTTTTTTTTCATTTGTTCTGCACCACAAGAAGTGTATATATTTAATTTATATTTTTTTTTTATTGGAGATTGCTCAAACAAGGCCTAAAAGGCCACTTGCGAGTAAAGAGCTACAGGAGAAGTTAAGCAGATTTAAGGTAGCGATGAACATTAGATTTGAACAGTTGAAGGTTAAATTCAGGAGGAAAGCATCTAGATGGAAAGGAGTTCCAAAGTCTGGACGTACGCGGAAAAAAACTGTTTTTATAAAAATCCCTACGACAATTTGTAACACAAACAGTCCATTAGTGAGACGAAGAAGACAACCTAGTAGAACGGAGAAAAATTTTGAGAGAAGGTGTAAGAGATGATAGTTCGCTTGAACAACGACTATAAAAAAAACTTGTAGAAGAGACAAAGAGACGCTACGTTCCGCCGGTGTGAAAGGGAGTCCAATTTCAAAGAAAGGTTTTCGCCAATTGCATTGCAAACACGCCGTTGAACACGGTCTAACAAATTCAGGCAATTTTTTGGTACACCTGCCCATATGTGGCAGCTGTATTCCATACATGGACGAATCGATGATTTGTATAGGTAAAGGACGCATTCAGGAGTGAGGTAATTCATTTCTCGTAAAAGAAAACCAACTTTCATGGCAGTTGATTTAGCTATATTTTCAATATAAGATCGCCATGAGAGGTCGCTGGTAAATATAAGACCAAGAAGACGAAATAAATTGCTTTCAGGCAAATGAGAACCATTCATCAAAATTCGAGGTAAGTAAGCATGATTGAGATGATTAATGGAAAGAAGATTAGTTTTAGATGGATTAAAATTAACAAGCCAATTCAACTACTATATTGAGATTTTTTCCAGATCAGAGGCCATTCTAACTTTATCACAATCATCTGATTTATTAAGACAAGAATACAATGTTGAATCAACAGCATAAATAACGGTTTTGGATGATAAATTGTCTGGGAGATCGTTAATGTACAGTAGGAACAGAGTCGGACCGAGAACTGAACCTTGAGGAACACCAGCATTGATGGAAAAAATGGAAGAAGAATGACCGTTAAGAACCACCTTGAGTTTACGATTGGAAAGGAAGGAGGAGATAATATTTAAAAATGGACCTTTTAAACCAAATGCCTTAAGTTTGTGCAGTAGTTGTCATCAACTAATTTTTGAATTAATGAGGCGTTTGTCTCAATGCTGTCTTTGATGCTGGACAATGAAGATTTATATAAAGAATGAGACGCTTCGAGAGAAAAAAGGCGAGATTCAATTTTTTCAAAGTAGGCTGCGCATCTGGATTCAATATCTTTTTCTACAAAGATTGCATTTAGAGCAGGTTTAGTGCAGTCCGGACAGAACCGAAAGTTATCAACTTTCTCATTGAGAAGCTCAATGATGTCCCTACTGAACTCACAACACTCACTGCAATAGTATTTTGAACAACGTGTGCAGTGCCTAAAATAAATAATGCTGTCAACACTGGTGCAATTATCGTTGGAACAATGGGCACTCAGATTGGACCGATTTTTATTGAATCTGTCAGGTTTTTTCAAAATTCGACCGAAAGATGACTTGTTAGATGACATGATAAATAAAATGAATGGAGTACAGTTTAAGGCAAAGATAAAATTTTTATATACAGTAAATTAAAAGTAAGAAAGGAAAAAGGATTGTTAAGCAATTTGATTGACTCAACAGGCGTGTAACGATAAGTTAATAAACAATTAAAACGATCAATTAAAAAATTTTTGTACTAATTTTTTTGTTCTGTGTGAAACACGGGAACTAAAAATACTTAAGACTTTAGAACAGTTGAGAGAATGTAAACTTTGATCAGCAAAAATAGAAAATACCAACTGTTTTAAACCACGTTTCAAGGAATTTTACAACAAAAATAACTTCCCCCTCTACACCAAACCGACTCCACAGTAATCAATTAATACACTCCAATTCGAACGAAAATCCAAATCAAAAGCAACGGCCAACAGCAAAGAAACAGCAAAATTTTGAAGAGCTTCTCAAAACACAACTACTCTCAGCAATTAGCAAAACAAGTTATATAAATATAACTCAATGTTTGTTTGTTATTGTATGTTCTAAGACGGTAAGCTCGCGCCATCATGAAATGCAATGCGATAATAGCAACAAATGGACCCATATAAAAAATGTAACAAATTAAAAGACATTTATTATGAAAAATTTCAGACATCAACTGAACCTTGGTTCTGTATTTCATGCTTAAGTGATCCTCTTCCATTTTGTAATTTGAATAACGATCAATTTCCATCACACTTATCTTTAAACAAGAATATAAATTCTTGTTCAACAAAATCAAAACATTTTATGAATTCTTCCAATCCTAAATTGTTTAATTTTGACAACTTTATATAAACTCAATCAGAATTTAACAAAAATATCAAGAAAGTAACAATTGGTCAAGAAAGTAACAATTGATGTGATTCTTAAACATGTGTCTAGACAGACCTTAACAATATGCATCGGAATTTTGCGTCAGTTAGGTGTAAGCAGTGATGGAGTTCACAACAACCGAAAAAGGTGCTAGAAAACTGTTAAAAGATGAGTATATGTATGTATTCCAAAAACATCTTGCAAATAACTTGACATCATGGGAATGTGTTGATAGAAGAAAGGGACATTGTAAAGCCAAACTAAAGCTAACAATAATAGATCAAGTTGTAGAACAAATCAATTAACATACGCATGCTCGCAAGTAAATTGTGAAGTTACAAAAGTTAAAGCGGGAATTAAACGTCGAGCAGAAACATCAAACGATCCGAGTCGTCAAATATTAGCTGCGGAACTTGGTGGAATAACAGAAAGCGCAGCTGTAAATTCGCCTTCCATGGATGCAATACGTAGAAATATACGTGCTAATTGAACTTAATTCCAATTGAACTTTCAAGCTTGATGACATATTTCTTGAAAGCTGCAGAAGCAAAACAGTTATCTGCAACAGTGATTGGGAAGCGAAAACGCGAGGTGGGATTAGTGGCACCCGCGAAATATACAGCTGTAAAAAAAGAAAAAAGACGAAATTTGACAAAAATTTTAAAATAGTAAACTGTTATATTTTGTGCAATTGAGTGATACCTTTGAGTAATAAACTTTGACTTTAAGAAGAAATTGCGTTGTTTCTGCTAAAATTGAGTAACCCCCATGGGGGCTTATTTGAGGGTTGGGGCTTATTTCGCAAACAATATTTTAGGGTGGGGGGGGGCTTAATCAAGGGCCGGGGCTTATTCCGCAAACAATATTTTAGGGTGGAGGGTTATTCGAGAGGAGTGTTTAATCGAGGGTGGGGGCTTATTTCGCAAAAAAAATTTTAGGGTGGGGGTTTATTAGAGAGGGGGGTTTAATCGAGGGTTGGGGCTTATTTTAAAAAAAGATTTTTAGGGTGGCTTATTCGAGAGGGGGCTTAATCGAGGGTGGGGGCTTAATCAAGGGTTGGGGCTTAATCGAGGACTTACGGTATATAAACGTCCATTGATGGAAATAAATGAGTTTAATGATGAATATTTAATACCTTTCCTGCAAAATCTCTTTATTTTTGCTTGGAGATTTTAATATTAATCTTCTAGGAAGCGACAAAAATCAAAACATTTCTAACTTTTTAAATTTATTATCAACGAATAACCTTTTACCGCGTATCACCCTACCAACTCGAATAACAAATACTTCCAAAACAATCATTAATAATATCTTTACCAACTCGATATCAGATGATCTGATCTCAGGAACCATAATTTCATCCATATCCGATCACCTACCACAATTTGTAATTGTTCTTTACAAAAAGAATTCTTCCAAACATGAAAATAATTTTTTTTATATTTAATTTTATTTTAATACATTAACGTGAATAAGTTAGAAAGAGATTTTGATAATATTAACTGGAACGATGTAATTGATATTAATAAGCAAGATGTTAATTACTCATTTAATTCTTTTTACAACAAATTTAACAGTTTATTAGACAAACCTCCTTTGAGAAAAATCAGTAACAGAAGATATAGACAGCAATTTAAACCATGGATAACTCCTGGGATTAGAAAATGTATATAAAAACCGATATAAATTGAAAAACAAATTTATAAGAGCAAAAGACAAAATTAAATTAAAGAATTTAAAACTTACAAAAAATCTAATTGTCAAATTAATTCGTGAATCTAACAAGAATTACTTTCAAACATTTTTTTTAAAAAAATAATTTTAACCTCCGTGAACCTGGAAATAAATTACTCAACATCAAAACTTGATAATTCAACTGTTATTATTTTCGTACAAGAAAATTTATTTGAGCCTTGCTTCATACTCCAAAATATCCAAAAATTGTCCTAAATATTAAGATTGTTTAGGAGTAAAAAAAGGATCACGATAGACAGAAGACAATGATAATCTCAAAGTAAAGATTTTTGTAACTAAACAAGGGATTTCCCTAATAACAGCTGCGGTGGAGTTCCCTAAGCAGCATGCTCAATTGCACAATCGATTTGTTTAAAGTTGTGGTTTTGTTAATTGAGTAACCAAACGAAAACTTAAATGTCTTCAGATTCCCATAGAACGTACAGTATGAGTGAAGAATTTCAGAAGAAATGGGTAAGACCAGATCTCCCATCGAAATGCACATGGCATATTGGCATTGATCCTAAAACATCTCCACACAAACACGCAGAGTTCAAAAAATTGTAAGTCTAATAAAAGGTATCTAGAGTAGACTATTATAGATATAACAAGAAAAGTACAATAATGGATTAAAAAGTTAATTTATCTCTAACGATTCTTACATACTGTGTCAGTTATTCGCTAGATTGATCAGATTCTTACATACTGTGTCAGTTATTCGCTAGATTGATCAGATTCTTACATACTGTGTCAGTTATTTGCTAGATTGATCAGATTCTTACATACTGTGTCAGTTATTCGCTAGATTGATCAGATTCTTACATACTGTGTCAGTTATTCGCTAGATTGATCAGATTCTTACATACTGTGTCAGTTATTCGCTATTTAATGAAATGATGGATGAAATTTGCACGCACAAATGCAAGGTTGAAGACCTAAATAATCTAAAAAGCATTTTACAAAAAACGTTGTATAGAAATGTGTGGCTTGTCTATTGACTATTTTATTCTTGTATGCAAGGTGTTTATGATAAAAAGGGTCTTTGACAATCAATTCTCTGTCTTTATTGACTGTTTCAGGCCGTCAATCGCTTAACCCCCTTTTCCTTCACAGCATGATAATTTTTAATGTAGTTTTGTTTTATCTAAATAGGTTGTTTGAAAGAGTTCAATCTATGGTTTTTGGTATTTGCAGTCATCCCATTATCAACAATTTTGTGTATGCTAACGTTCCATTTAAACTATATATAAACTTTGGATAATTATAAAACTTTTTTCTCCTTTAAATTCTTTATTGCAAACAACACAGCATGAAAACTTTATTACGCCATCCTTTAATACTGTTTATTTAAAAACTTGAAACGGTTTTAACTCGCTTATAGGTCACTGAAAGCAGCTTACACTTGTGGGTCTGTCACCATCACCAAGTTGTCAAAAAGCAAAATTCCAGAGTGCATAAAGAGTGTTTTCAAAATTTTATCTCAAAAGTTATTGATTACTAGTGGACAAACTGACCAAGTGAACTTAAATTGTTGTGATAAAAAGGAGTTTAAAAAATTTAGATCACAATTTAAAATTTGTCTGATTTTCGTGAATAATTATGTGATGACATAACTCTCGTATTTATTTAGTGCTTGGAATTTTATAGCATCTAAACCTACAATGAATTTTAAATAGTGTACTGTATCACATATGAAAATAATTTGAGTTGTTTTTTAATGCAACATGGGATTGAATATCATCAACCATTCTATTTCAATCCACCACTTCTTAACTCTTCTTTCATTCACATATCTTTTGGTAAACTTGTTATTTTCTAGGGGAAGCTCCTTTGTGTTATTTTTCATCAATTCATTTTCATTGTAGGCATTCAAAAGAAAGGATCCTCCCAAATATCCTGCATCATATTGGAGATACACCGATGGTTCGCCTCAACAATGTTCCTAATGATTTTGGAGTAAAGTGTGAAATGTGTAAGTTCATCCATCGACTTTCTGTTCGTTGTTTTCTTTAGTATGTTATTATTATCTTTTTCAGTGGGAAAGTGTGAATTTTTCAATGCTGGTGGTTCTGTTAAAGACCGTATTGGCTACCGTATGGTTGTTGATGCAGAGCGAGAAGGGAAAATTAAACCAGGGTACACCCTTATTGAACCAACATCTGGGAACACAGGTTCTTTGTTGTTTTTGTTGTATTTTCTGGCAATTCTATATACCTCTGACAGGGGAATAATTTAACATAAAAAACTTGAAACTACTAGTTCCGTTAGAAAATTTTAGCCATTGTTTATGGTGAATGTTAAAGTCACCAAATACAAAGATGTTGGTTGAGCGATGGACTGGAACGATAAATCCATGGAGCAACGAATAAACCTAAAAGGGAAAATATTTGACAATTAACTGTTTGAACGTTTACCGAAATCAAAATAACATGAGGTATGCTATAATAATAAAAATAATTTTTGTCCAGGTATCGGTATTGCGTTGGCAGCTGCCATTAAAGGATACAAATGCATCATTGTTATGCCCGAGAAAATGAGTTCGGAAAAGGTCTGTTAATGTCTGTTAAAAGTTTATTAATGTGTTTTATATATTTTTCAAGTTTTTGTATTTTCGAATGTTTGTTTTTTTATTTGCTTTCTCTCTAATTGTTCTGATTTTAATCTTGTCACGATTCTTCAGGTGAATGTTTTGCGAGGATTAGGAGCGGAAATTGTTCGAACACCAACTATTGCTAGCTTCGATTCACCCGGTAAATTTGAGGGGCATCTCGTCTTTTCTTATTGCAACAAAATCATCCGAAATGGAACAGTTTTTGATTCCCACCTCAATATTTTACAATAAACAATAATCTTTTGTAATATTCAATAGTAACAAAGTTAACGAAAGATTAATTGATGTTATTGATTGCCTAATGTTTCACTGTTAAATTTCAACTTTTGTGTTATTCTTTAAGCACATTTTGTACTGTTTTATTATACCATTGTTTTGAACACTTTTGTAGAGTCGCACATTGGCGTCGCTCAGAGGCTGCAGCATGAAATCAAAAACTCTCATATTCTCGATCAGGTAAATCATGTATGCAAACAAACGTGCCACTTTCGAAACAAAATTTATAATGACTTGAATCTATAAGCTGCGTAACAATCTCCCATTATACTTTCTGTTAATATATAGCATGATTCTAAAACAAAAATGGCTTATTGTACATATTTTATATTTTATTTTTATTTTTAAAAATTTGTATGTTTAGTGAAACTAACAAAGAAAACCTTTCGGTCATGATCCATTAAAATTTTTAAAATAAATTGTTTAACGATGAACACCACATGAGCCATAGCTCGTAATACTCATCATGGTTTGCTGAACTTGTTGTGGTGGTTGAGAGAGAGACAGATATTAAAATATTGGCATCTTATCATGCAGATTCATCTTAGCAAAGCTAGCATCTTTGTGGAATAAACAATTACCTTTCACAATGAATCTCAGATCATTGTTTTACCCTATAGTATCGGAACGCTGGTAATCCACTGGCACATTACGATATCACCGCAGAAGAGATTCTCTACCAGTGTGATGGTGTGTATCATATTACAACTGAGAATGTTAACTTCATCCAACGTTCCGTCTCGTTGTAGGGAAGCTTGACATGATTGTACTTGGAGCTGGTACAGGTGGAACACTAACTGGAATCTCTCGAAAATTGAAAGAAGAATGTCCAAACATTAAGGTGCGTAATATGCATTTTTCATTGTTTGAATTTTATTTTCCCAGAATTTCAATATTGCCTTTTATATCTGTTTTTGAAGGACGTTAAATCATTATCTTACTTGATTGGTTGAAACATCTGTAACTATTGTTTGATTGGTTGAAACATCTGTAACTGTTGTCTGATTGGCTTAGATTGTTGGTGTAGATCCTTATGCTTCCGTCCTGGCTGAGCCTGAAGATTTGAACAAAACAGATAAGAAATTCTATGAGGTGAAACATTTATTTTCAAATTTATAACATGATTTCTTTGACATCCAATGATGTAATACATTGAAATGAAGTTTTTATTATCTGGCTTTCATACATTGTCTAACTGTAAGACTATCATTCAAAAATATTTTTAATATCACAATACAATAACGTATTGAAATTGCGTACTTCAAAGGAAACCTTTGCGGTTTTTGTCACTTTTTCCGCGAAAGATTTTGTCTTATATATATATACAGGTTGAAGGCATTGGTTATGATTTTGTACCGACAGTTCTTGACAGATCTTTAGTAGACTTTTGGATCAAAACAAATGACAAAGAATCGTTCATCATGGCTCGTAGTTTGATCAAGAAAGAAGGACTCCTCTGTGGTAAAATGTTTATTCCAAAGAGTTACAATCTAATGACTTCAATCAATCATCAACTTAGATATATTAATGTTCCCATTGGCTCATCTTCATTATTTCTGCATGATTAAAAAAAGATTTGCCTTCTCAATTCTCAATCTGTTGTTCACTTGCAGGAATAATTTGAAAATAATTACTATTAATTCTCCCTATGCTCGTTACTCTGACGCCATCTCCAAGGTTCAAAAACTAATGATTGCATGCGAAAATCTGAAAATTCTAAGTTATTTCTTTATTTGAAAATTATACCCCTTAAGACTGGTGGTATTGCATAGTGAAACTTTGAAAAATGTGAAACAGACAAATAAACTTCAATTATTATAGCAATGTGCCAGTAACCAGTTAAAGTGCAAATATAGAAAAAATATAAACCTCCAATTAAACAAGAAGAACTACATAATAATGCATAACCGGTGTTCCTGTTTCTAAGATCTATACTGGTGTTCCTGTTCCTAAGATCTATACCGGTGTTTCTGTTCCTAAGATCTATACCGGTGTTTCTGTTTCTAAGATCTATACCGGTGTTTCTGTTTCTAAGATCTATACCGGTGTTCCTGTTCCTAAGATCTATACCGGTGTTTCTGTTTCTAAGATCTATACCGGTGTTTCTGTTTCTAAGATCTATACCGGTGTTCCTGTTCCTAAGATCTATACCGGTGTTTCTGTTTCTAAGATCTATTTGGATACCATAAAAGATACTTTGTCACTACAATTTAACAGAAATTGAATACAGCGGACGTGTAATAATTTCATTGGTGGAATAAAATTTGTTTTGATTGTTGTAGGGAGCTAGTGACCAACCTTTTCTAGCCATAATTTATGAAGTAGTTTTAAAATCATTGAAATCTACTAAAATCATTAAAAGAGACACAAAACAACCTTATGAAACCAGTTGAACTGGTTTATTAAAATGTCAAAAATAAAAATAACGAAGATCACTAAAAAGGGGGCAAAGATATATTTTATGTTCATTTTTGGTTTTAATAAATGTTTGAAGGCTTTTCTGGTAAGAATTCCACTTCTAAGTTTCTTTTTGATGTTGTTTAAGAAGTTATTTGTGCAATTTAGCTGGCTAATGTTTTTTTTTTTTCATGAAACAAACTTATTTTTCCAACTTTTATGGCTATAATTTGTGAAGTCTAACAAGTCGAAACACGAGGAAAAAACTTTCACCCGGAGCATAAAGAATAGCTAGCAACAAATTTGTGTGTTGTTAATGAGAAATATTGCATCTTTTGGTCACGTTTGAATACCTCCCTTTTGTTTGTTTATTCATGAAGCGATGCATTCAATTTATTGTGTTTTGTTGATGAAAAATATTGCATCTTTTGGTCACGTTTGAATACCTTTTGTTTGTTTATTCGATGCATTCAATGTGATGGGTAGTATACATAATATATATTTATGTAAAAACTCGCAAATGTTATCACCGATGTGTTATGATAGTAGAGCAATGAGGTGGTGTTGCAAATTGTCACTCCTTTCAAAATGTCTGGAATAAAGCACAATATTCGAGACGGATTAAGATGTGACCGATAACAATATATTTTTTTTTGGCAAGAAAATGTTTCCTTAACAACCAATACACAGCAGTAGTATAACATTAACCGGTTTGGCACATGTCTAGAATCTTGGCAAGATGCAGCTCAAATCAACGACTTTTTCACATTTTTGCAAGAATTTACACGTATTTGAAAGACGCTGTATTACGGGCATCTATATATCTTGCACACAAATCTTTTTGACAGAAATCCCCTCATTACATTCCAATGAGTCTTTTTACAACAAAAAACTTCAAAAGTCAAAAACGCATTTAAAAGCAAGTGGTTGTTTAAATGTTTGAATACTTTTATCGCTAGAATTTACAGAGAGAATTCGTTATGCTTCCCATTTACATATAAGTTTGGTTGTTTTTTAAAAATGGTGAATGGAATATGCAAGCGAGCTACTTTTTTTATTTTGTCAACATTATGTATGATGAGTTAAATTATTATTTTCCAGTTTTATAAAGATAGCTAGCTACAAATATATGTTTCGTTGTCCAATTGGACTGTTTGCAAAAAATATGTACCACACAAAACGACTCAAATTCATTACTTTAGAAATGATGCGTGAAATTTGCACGTGTATATATATACTGGTAGTTCAAACACATAAAGGCAAGCTGACATGTTGAATCTCTATTTAAAAGTGAAATTTGCAGGTTATATAGTTAGCCTAATATATTCTACAGCTGCTTTTTTATTTTTGCTCTGAATGGTTTTCCGTTTCAATTATTGATATCACAAACTGTGTACAACAATTTTGATGGATTGAAAGTTTGTTGCTGGTTGCTTGCAGCGTTTTGCTTTAGTTGTCAGTTTAAAGTAAGATTTTTCACGGTATATTACTGATTTTTGAGACAAACCAATCACATTTCTTCTTTTAAAACCTTCTTAAAATTTTTTGAAAAATTGTTTTTAAGCTAAATGGTTTTTTAAGGAGCTAATTTTTTTTCTTTCAACGTTTTAGTAGTTTTGGCTTTGAAGATTGGTTTTAACATCAACATGCTTCTCCTGGCAAACTGAATCAATTTTCATTAAATACGCTAAATAAACACTGCAGTTTTTTCAAAAATTGTGAAAAAGTATGTTTTATGCGACTGTTTACTATTATTGTGTAGGAGGATCAAGTGGTGCTGCTGTTTGGGCTGCATGTCAAGCTGCCAAGTCATTGACTGAAGATCAACGTTGTGTTGTTATACTTCCAGACAACGTTCGAAATTACATGTAACTATATGTAATTTCATTTGAACTACTCGTATGTAAGCTAACACTAATAGAACAGTTTCTTCTGTTTTGTTCTGGAATGAAAATAGCCTAAAACCTCTCTCATATGAACTTCTGAATGAGATCGTAGAGAGTTTGTTGAAAGCTTTGTATGAGTGTTTGTTGAAACCAGCGTAAACGATATTATAGCGCTTGTGTATTGAGGGATCTCACCCATTCATTTCTATGTGCTTTTGTTAGGACCAAGTTTCTTGAAGACGACTGGATGGCTGAAAGAAACTTCATCCAACTGAATAATGAAGACACAGAGAAGAACTGGTATCTCTTTCTACATTTTGCTTGTATAAATAATGCCATTCACAAGGATAGAGAGTAATGGAAACACTTTATACCTCAGTGAGGTGATGTCATGTTTACGAGGTTAGGGTTGAGAGATATATATAGAAACACTGTTAACATCTTATGGAAGTACCACAATCAATTGTTACATAGGTGGTGGGATGAGAAAATCAGCAGATTGTGTTTAAACACTCCATTCACAATCCTTCCAACTTTATCATGTGAATCTGCGATTGAAATCATGAACAGGTGAGGCCACTTTCTGTTTTATGAATTCAATAAGTTATGTCATTAATTTGTTTTAGTTCGGATACTATTTGTAATGTGCCTCTCGCACACAAGTATAGTGATATATTTATTTATATAGATAAAATATATTTAAATTTTCTTCGGAACTTATTTACTTTATCACAGTTTGTTATATACAAGCAATGTACCCGTCCTACGGACGTTAACAATAATACCGTATTTCCTCTGATAAGAGACCCCCTAAAATACTAGACCCTCTTCTAATTGTAGCCCCCTCATAGAGGTCTGTTGTAGAGATAAAAGACCCAGTCAAATACTAGCTCTCTTCTAATTGTGGACCCCTTTCAAGATTGGGTCAAATTAATAGTAGACCCGTCTTATATTAGAAACAGTATAATTTAGACCATTGATTTGCAGCGTCATTGACT
This sequence comes from Candelabrum cocksii, assembly GCA_963930725.1. NCBI lineage: Eukaryota > Metazoa > Cnidaria > Hydrozoa > Anthoathecata > Candelabridae > Candelabrum > Candelabrum cocksii. Next base: position 624,638 of record OZ005670.1, on the reverse strand, counting down.
TAGGAGTAGGAAAATACAATTTAACTCACGTGAAAGATCTATTCAGATAAATTACAGACTCATTGTGGCAATAAAATGGTATTTTTCAATTGTTAATTCAAAGTATGAGAAACGCTCTTTAAGTTCCTTTTTTTCATCGTGCATAATTCCCATAACTTGGCGTTCTTTGTCACTAATACCGGCAGTAACAATGTACAGACACGGGACAACAAGTCCTCGCTTTCTCTTTCCTGTAACCTTCGCAGAAGTAAAAAGAAGAAGTAAAAAGGAAGTCTAGACAGCTCGATTGCGGCATGACCAACTAGCACTGTAAACACCAATGGCATGATTCTGCACCAAAATCCTCTTTGCATGACAAAAGTTCTTCTTTTTAAGGTGACCATTCCACGATAAACATGATGTCCTCTTATGGCTGTTGAAAACTCTAAACAATATTGCATCTTGAAGTTACATTCCCAAGCACGAGCCATTTTTTGCTGCTAAACATAAAAAGTTAAATAAAATGTTTTGGTGAAATTGGAATGTTTTGGTAAGGTTCGAATGCTCTGCAAAAGTTTTGATGGTTAGTTGCACGCTTCCTGTAATTTGATTGTGTACATCAAGTACAGTCATCTTAATGATGGAGCCAGAAAAAAGAGAAAGTGTTATGGACTCTCTTTAAAGTGTTATGGACTCTCTTTAAAGTGTTATGGACTCTCTTTAAAGTGTTATGGACTCTCTTTAAAGTGTTATGGACTCTCTTTAAAGTGTTATGGACTCTCTTTAAAGTGTTATGGACTCTCTTTAAAGCGTTATGGACTCTCTTTAAAGTGTTATGGACTCTCTTTAAAGTGTTATGGACTCTCTTTAAAGTGTTATGGACTTAAAATCACCCTGCTGCACGCAAATTTGACATTGCAACAAAGATAGTTTGTGATTAGCTTGGGATTCATTTGAATGCCATATGGTAGACAGTGTTTAATCAGACTTGAATAAAATCTAAATAGACCGAGCTGTTATTCCCGGTGGTTGTACCAAATATTTACATTTGACGTGACTCGGAATCAGACATTGATATTGAGTAAACATTTTTATATAAAAATAGAATAGTGATATTTCATTTCTCCTCCTAATCCTCATTCTAGGAGTAATAGACCCCCTCTTATACTAGACTCCTTCTAATTGTAGCCCCCTCTCAGAGGTGTCTTCAATTAATAGAAGACGGGTCTTTTATTAGAGGAAATACGGTATGATAATTGAGGAGTTCTGTAATGTATGTATAAACTTGTCAAAAAAAAAAAAATCTTTGGCTAAAAACCATCCCAGGGGCATCACAATCATACCCTGAAAATTTGGTTCCAATTGGTCCAGTCATTTGGGCGTGATTGGCGGACAACAAACAAACAAATATACTCAGGTTTTCCTCCATTATAGTAGGATATTATTTCTGAATAGATATTTATTGTGTTGAGAAAAAATATGATGATTGATTGAATAAAAATGAAAAATAAATATTAAAGATCATGTATCATATTTGCGCTTTTCATCTTCCAGAGAAACTTATGACCAGTTGCCAGTTGTTGACGTCACAGGGTATGCAATTATTCGACTGCTTTAGAAATTAGCAAAAGAAATTGGAATTTTCAATCCTTCCCCTACCTAACTTCAGATAAGTAAATCTCATACATTTAGTTTTGTAATGAAATATTGTCGTCAAAATAAACAACCCTAAATAGCCACTTTTTGCCAATTTTAAAATAAACACTGACATAAATAGAAATGGACTTTTTATTTACCTGGCAGTTTTCGCTATTGTTTAACTTAACGTGTTTATTTCTTCTAGCTCTGTACTGGGAATGGTTACCCTTGGCAACATCATGGGGAAAATGGTATCGCAGAAAATCACCCCTGAGTCTCCGATCTCAGAAACCATTTACGATAAGTTCAAAAAGGTAACTCGTTTTCTTCTTGTACATTATGGAGAGGTGGATGAGGCCATGTAAATAGATAATTTGTGGTGGGGGCGGGGAGGGGGTGTTAAAGCTTGCAGGGAATTTTATAATGTAAACATCAGCATGATCACCCTGTTCTTAGGTTCCTACTTGTTTCTTTTAAAGATATTATTGTTGGTCAATTTTTTACTTTAATTATCTTGCTGTTTTGTGGGTTTTTTTACTCTAATACAGGCATGGGTGGGATACATGTACATTTTCAAGCCTTTAATCTGTATTTTAAACAAGAAAAAGGCTAAATTTTATTCTAAAAGGCTGGAATCTATTTTCTCAACTTACGTGGTCACACCCTGACTTGGGTTAATATAGATATGTATTGCTACAAGTATGTTCTTCGGTGTGAACTTCATTGGGCGAATGTTTGAAAACACTGAAGAGAAGATCTTTTAACCAGACGGATTTTATCAAAAAATAAAGCTATGCTTTCACTGTTCGACTGACTGGAAATACCTTAAAGTCGCGTCACGTGTAAATATGAGAATTAAGCCAGCTCACGTGGGAGACTTCGTGTTGTTTCTGCGTCAAATGAATTCGCACAGAAAACAACATTCCATTATTGTTATCAATCAATAGGTTGCGTGAACATCTGTAACTTGATTGGCTAATCACGAGGAAATATATATCATATTTCGGAGTGCAAAACTCAATATTTTTAAAGCAACTATTCCCGGGATTCTTATTGGTTAAAGCAACTATTCCCGGGATTCTTATTGGTTATTACATTACTGTTGTTTATCGTATTGCAAAAGTTAACTCAGCTTGAATGCCGGTAGATTCGCATTTTTTCTTTAGTTGTACAGTACATCCCAATAATATCTTCTCACATCCCTTTCTACCATACCATATATTTATGTGATGTGCTGTAGGGTATTTTCATTTTTATTCCTGTTTTTATTGCACAGGACACATATTTATAGCAGTATTTAATATTGAAATGTAAATCCTGTATAAAGATTCAGAATCAATAAAATAACGGCAGGCAAATCCCCATAAGACATCGATCAGTTACATTATATTTTTTGAAGACTTTCTTTTACTAAATTTCGTCAGGTCTCCCTGCACATGTCATTGGGTCAACTCTCACGTATTCTCGACCACGAGTACTATGCTTTGGTTGTGCATACTCAGCATCTATGTAAGTCGTTTGGTTGTACATATTTATTGATAATGCTCCGTCGTTTTCGTTAATGTGTGTTTCCAATCAAGTGAAAATGCATCATTTCTTTTGTTGTTGTTAGTTTCCGATCTGAACAAATCAACAGAGAAAGAGATCATCTTCGGCATCGTCACTAGAATGGACTTGCTGAATTTCATCACCAAGGAGTTTCCTTCAACACCCAAAGCAACTACGGAAAATGTTTCTGCTTGATTTATTTAAATTCTTTCAAATTTTTACATATCAAATTTTATAGAATTGATTTCAAATATATCAAGTGATCTTGTATGCACCAGGTAATTTTTCCCTTTCCTCCTTTTTTTTCTTCCTTTCCTCCTTTTTAGCATTAATTTTTATCAATTTTAAGTTACGAATGCTCTTTTTAGCATTAATTTTTATCAATTTTAAGTTACGAATGCTCAAAGATATTGTTTACACGGTATCCATGGTTTCCATAAATACATTTTCTTTATCAAATTAAAAAACAGTGGTTTACATGACTCGTTTAAAATCCCTAATCTCAAATACCGCATGACGTCACGTATGAAAAGGATTTCTGTATTTCAAACTAAAGAAATCTAATTTCTATAAATAGAAGGAAAACAATTCGAATACATTTGAGTTATATGCTTTCAGAAATATATTTCTTTCTGTGTCGTCTACTGGGCGATGCTGAATTCTGAAACAACATGGAAAGTTAATGTAGCTAAAATTTAAAAACAATGAAAGCATGACTCACTGTTACAATCGATAGCTGTGCACACCCAATTCCCACAAGCACATTTACTGAAAAAGTCAAGTTTATCATTACAAACAACCCCCTGCAATTCGTGTCAAACATAAATATTTTCTAAAGAAACAAGCGAAACGGACGGGGGTTTCCTTCTGACAGGAAACAAAAATATAATATGGTGGATGTTTTGATTACGAACCACGTGTTGCATTCCTGCTGCACTTCATCCCCGTCCTCGTAGTAGGTGCTTTCTAGTTCACAACCTGTAACAACACATTATTAATCAACACTTTGTGATAAACTAAATCAGTTTTCTTAAAGTCCCTACTACTCACTAATTTCCAACACTCCTTGAAATCAACTCGCTCTTTAACGTGTTTAGCAAGCTATATCTTTGTTACTTGTTTATTTATATTATATGCATAATAGTATGTATTTTATTTTATAACGTTTGTTGTAAATTACTGAGTAGTAAAATATATGAAATGAATGAATGAATCTTAAAGACCCCTAGTTATGCAAAGATTCACTCAAAACCTAACATGCGTAATAGAATTACATACTCAAATGTGGTGGAGAGAAATCAGGCTTTAAGCATTTATAGAACTCCTTGAATTTCAGTTTGTAGTCGTAATCATCATCAGTGATAGCAATGATTTCTCCAAAGCATAAACCGTTCCATTTTGACTTGCTTTTCGACAACTGAACAAAGAAATTAAATACGGCATATTGTCGATCGTTTAAAGGTTGAAAACACAACGGTGTACTGTAAAGAAAGTTTTACCTCTGGTACGATTGCAGCAAGTTTTTCAAACTCTTCAACGTCCAAGAAAGTATCTTTGTTCAAATCCAAACCATTAAAATGAGTTTTCAATTGATCGTCATAGGTGCTTCCATTATGGTCGTGTTTTGTGTTTTTGTGTAACCAATCAACGATTGAAGATCGAATTTCGTTTCTTTCTTTCTGCATGCAGACAACTAGAAACACCTCAACCGCGTAACACGAACACATAATTCATCTCAACAAAATACCTGGCTTCGGTTTACTTTCATCGTTCCTCACTTCATTACTCATTTGTTTCTTCAAGATTTCAGCTGAAAAGTACAACATATTAAGCGAAACAATATTTTTATTTGGGAACATTTTCTTTCTCTACTCTGCCTAAAGCATACCTTGTTCACACGAGGTATCCGCAACCAAAGTGATAGTCTCTGTTTTGTTCTTCAAGCAGGCGTCTTTGTAAAGTTCGCATTTACTTTCGTAAGTGCGTCCATTGTTGCCGCAAACTGGCGATCTGGAATCAAAACACCTGCTGATACACTCACACTCTCCACCGAAGTATGTTTCCACGCATTCCTGGCCCAACGCACAGTACACTGTGTTGCAGGTGTCTTGAAGTCGAGGGTCTAAATGTACTTGACGAATTAGTGTGAGTCCAAACAATAAACTAAATCATTTTTGTTGTTGTTGGACGAAAGTAAACGTTTTCAATTTAGATGTATGCAATAAAACGAATTCGTTTCCGTAAAACAGAGAGGTGAAAAGAGAATCAATCATACAAAACGCTCATCATTTAAACAAATGTTTCCGGAGTTTTACATCTTTCTGAAAACTTGATTTACCTTTCAAAACCCTGGCTCTTCGGCCGCAGAAAACGAACTAGAAAAAAGCAACTCGTCACCAACATCGAAAAACCTTCATCAAGTTGTACAGCATGAAACACAAACAACCTACCGGTAATGCGATCAACAAAATGTACATGTAAACGTTCATCTAAAGAAATGGCTCAAACTCTTTAAACACAGTTCGCTTATGTGTTCTCAAGTAAAAGGAAGAAATGATGATTAAACGTACGAATAAAGTGAAGAAGAGTATATGAAAAGTAGAAACGAAATCTTAAAAAAGAAACCGAAAATTAAATAATAACAAACAGAGTTAAATGAATACTTAATACAAGAATTGAAAGGTTTTCAGTTCAAGAAGCTCTCATACCTTTCCTATTCGACGGACGGAATGATGATTGATGAAATGATAACGAGATGTTATGACAAGTCGTGAAATAGAGAGAGAAAACGTGTGGTTAAATAAACATAAAACCATCGATCACTATTGACCTGCCCATTGTCTTACTGTCTACGATAACACACATCTAGTCGTTGAAAGGAAGTTGTCATGTTATAAAACCGCTTTTCGTTTTGCAAACACTGCACACAGTAATGGTGCTTGTTTTTATTTAACGACGAGAACGAGTGAATTCTCGAAATGTCAACTTCTTTCGCTGGTTGTGTATCCGGGTTTCGTTTCCTTCAGTTTTCCCACGGAAGTTTATGAGTAATTATTGAAAAATAGAAGTTTTTCTTCTTTTTTTCCGACACTGTTATTTCTACTACGTAGCTGTTCCTTCTGTTTTAATGGGGACTCGTCGCAACACTAAAAGATGACCGAAAGATGACTTTTATCAATTCATTTCTGAAATACACGAGTGACCCGGCTGCACATTTGGTTTACAAGAGTTTTCATGATTGTTATGTAAATAATTGTGGAAGGTCATATAATCGAGAAAAAACAACCGAAATGCGCCCGCTGTGGATCGTACTCTACCATTTCAATCTTTTTGTTCCAACCTTAACTTTTGAAATCTTTTCCTATGCTGTTTGTTTTTGCAAGATTTTTTACAAACGTTGTTGCGCCTTTCAGTATCGCAACAACTTTAGGAATCGATAAACTAAACAACAGTGGAAGGCAACTGGGAGACACATAATGGTTGTTACGTCGCTTTGGAGACTAAAACAAAACAAAAATATTGCGCATAAAAAACAACCAAATAATTACGGGGAAATATTTGGTCCGGGTTATCGATTGAAAGCTTTAAAAGTTCAAATTTAGTGTCTTTCAAAATTCCATTCCAATCAAAGAATTATAAATAATGATATCCCGAAGAAGATCAGCGCAATTATAAGACAATCCCGAAGAAGATCGGCGCAATTATAAGACAATCCCGAAGAAGATCAGCGCAATTATAAGACAATCCCAAAGAAGATCGGCACAATTATAAGACAATCCCGAAGAAGATCAGCGCAATTATAAGACAATCCCAAAGAAGATCGGCACAATTATAAGACAATCCCGAAGAAGATCGGCGCAATTATAAGACAATCCCGCAGAAGATCGGCGCAATTATAAGACAATCCCAAAGAAGATCGGCGCAAATATAAGACAATCCCGCAGAAAATCGGCGGAAATATATGACAATCCCGCAGAAAATCAGCTCAAATTTAAGGCCAATTAGCGTCAAGACATGTTTTGTTAGAAGCACAATTTTATGTAGATTACCGTACTAAAAGCACAAAGAGTTTTGTGATATAAAAGTACAGTTTAAAAAATGCTACATTGCAAGACACTCGACCTCAGTATGCCCCAATGTGTTATGGTAGAATCCTTTACGACATTCACCTACATAGGGGCAAAAGACGTACAACAACAAAAAGGTAAACTCAAAGCGAGGTACATACAGACAATGACATCATATCCAACTGAAAGTTCTTAATGAGCATGCGCTAATTTGACATTTCTCAGACGTCAAAACTTCTAACATAAGCTGCTAATGGTAGAAAATGTCGGAAACTACAAAGTGATAGCCAAACAGGTGCACGAGTAAAGAAAATAACGTATCTCTTTCAAAAGGACACTGATAATCATTATATGCACGTTTTCCCTAGCTAAAAGCAACAACCTAAACTTAAAGTGGCCAAATTAACCCTAATGTTGGTAACGGGCGTAGACGAGGGTGTCTATCCTCTTTTCGTTAACGCAAAACGTTGGGTGTAACTGTTGAGGCGGGCGCCACTCCTATCACCAACACCCATACTCGAAATGCTACTCATTCGCTGAGTCGGCGAGGCCGGGAGGATTTGAACTCGCAATCTCAGAAATTGCAGACGTTCTGCCAACTGAGCTATCCCAAAACTTATTGCAATAAAACCTTTTAGAGCAACAACAAACAACCGGTTTCACGTTCTGCTTTTTCAAAATCTCTTTCACTCATCTATTCTAAACACAGCGTAAAAAATATATTGTAAATTGTAAAAGAAGCAAAAACTTTTTTAATCTTTTTTAATGACGTGCGAATAGTTTTACGCAGCAATTTATACATGGTAATTTACAGAACAGTAGAATACAAGTCGGATATTACGACACGTTCATTCTTTTGCCAAGTAACTTGAACTGTTCGTATGACATGAAAAACTGTAATGAAAAGTGAAGGAAATTAATACCACAAAATGTTTTTAATACATTTTAATCGCAGGTGTACAAAATCGAGAAGATTTTAATTTCATATAAATGCAAAATCAAAGGCGTCTATGGTCTGATTCTAAAACGTCGTTAGAACTTCACTGAGCAATTATCTGAAATTGCTTGAAAAGATACGATAATGCTCCACGGTCCCAACCGCACAAAGGTAGGTATGAATCCCTTATAAAGAGCGAATAAGCCCTCGGTCCGTACCGTCTACAAATCGAAAGCAATTGTTATGAATGTGAACTTCGTTTGGGGGAATACGAAAAGAAAAGCTTTTGAAACTAGAATAGATAATTCGTGATTAACCAGTCTGTGCGTTGTTCGCGTACACTCGCAAAAACAACGCGCATTAATAGCGAGGAATAAAGAATCACCTGTAACGCGCAATCCATCGCTCCAGTGTACAGTTGGTGTCCCTTCATCTCACTCCGTTGATTCATCATGCGAGTCTGTAAGAAACATGTTCATGAATGTTTTGTACCAGTGACATCTTTCTTTTTAAACCCTCTCCTTATTTCCATTAACAAGTCGATTTCAAGGAAAAGGTGGGAAACATTAGAAAGATGGATGCATGAAGCAATGGAAGGGAAATACAAGCAAACAAAAACTGCAAATAGGTAAGGAATAATTCTTTGCAAAAACAAAGAAGCTATGAATTAAACAAAAATAAACCATCATACAGGAGATCATCCACCTCCCAACATTATCTGGAACAAGAAGTTTTACCTTGACAACATCAATTGGGGTTGATCCTAATGCCCCGACAAAACCTGCCATAAAGCTTGCACTAAAAACAGCACACAGTAAAAGGAGTGGAAGATTTTGAAAACAAGATTCAGGTGAAAGGATGATGAATGCCATTGTTCAACTACAGATGCAACGTACATGAAATGATTTCCAACGTTGTCTCCCAACAGGTCATTTTCAATCAAAAGTCGTTTTGTGAAATCGTAAACAGGTAGTTCTAGTCCTGCAATGACGGCAGCCCGTTGCGCAGTTGGACCCACTCCCTGCAGAGCATGCAATGCTTCAATATATTAAGAATAGTTTTAGATTCATCTGCTCCAAAGAACTGTCATCTTACACAAATCATTATACAATCTATACAAAAATGAAACATTACCTGAATGATATTGAGCTGTGTATCAAAAAATGAACATTTACCCTGTATAAGCCCCTCAGTCCTTCATTTCGATAAATGTACAGAAAAGATGTGATCATGCTGGCGTGGTAAGTGGCGCCATGAGTCTGAGCTTGTAGGCGAACTTTGAGAACGTCCGTAGGATTGCAGAGTGACGAGGAGACAGCGCCAGAGATTATACCGGCACAAACATTGGTTAATAGAGTCTCGTTTTTAGGATCGTCTGTGAAAAGACGCTTCAACCAGTGATACAAACCAATCTTGATTGTCCCGTATGTTGCTTGACGTAACAACGCTGGTTTGATACCGTAAAACAGCGCCAATATACCTTCCTCATTGGAAATCCGTGACACGGCATGGAACATTCCACGGTATCGCAACTCTTTAAGTGTGCTGTCGGTTACCTGGCCTTGGATTTGAAGTCTTGTTTTTGTTGTATCGATCGGAAATGTGCCTAAAATGAGAACAAAACTAATGAAACTATCTACACGCCACATTTAAAAACAAAATAACCAAAACAACTGGCTAGCCATGATCCAAGGAACTTATCTTTTTTCAAAGTTTCTTAAAACCAAGTTCCTAATAAAACATAAGAAGTACCAACTCAATAGCTAGATATTCATTGGCAGAAAGATGTCATGTTACCTAAAATCTTTTGGTTTATTTTAGAAAAACTAAAGAATTGTCTTGATTGGTTGAGTAGATAAATAATTTAACAGACTTTCGCCATTTGTAGTTCTTAATCTTAATTTAAACGATCGCTGTGTTCATCAGTTGGTAGTCAGAAACTTCGATATGGTCTCCTTTTTTGACTGTTGTACCAGAACAGTGGCATCTTTCCATACTTGAGGCAGAACACTAGAACCAAAGATCTTTGAAAAGATTATTGATAAAAATGGAGCAATTTGGTGGTTGACTTCCTTTAGTGTGTATCTTGTCAATGAGATGATCAGTGGTCTTTTACAACTTCCAGTTCATTGCTAATTTCAAAATGTAGTTCATGCTTTCAGTTCCTTATTAGCCCATTTGTAAGGGAGATTATGCTGTCGTTGTGGCTGGAACCCATGAGATCGCAGTGCGGGGACTAACTTGTCACTAAAATATTTAGCAAATCGGGGTAAATCCATTTCATATTTGGTGTGAAAGACTGTTCATTAAATTAAAAAGAATTATTCATTGTTTTAGAAGATTGGTTTTTCTGAATGGTTCGTTAACAGCTTGATTTTTTTATAATTCTTGATGGCCTTGGTCAATGCTACCTCCTCGTTAGAACTGATCAGTAAATCCAAGTTCAACGGCATCCAAATTATCCATTCCGAAATCCACAAGTTTTATGCATAAAAAAGATGTAAGTAAAAAATGTAACGTTCCTAGTGCAGATAGATTGGTCATAACATCAGCAGACTGACTTGTGTTGATTTGCATAACAGTTTCTTGTTCTTTTATATAATCATGGTAGCTAAACACAGACCCAGATTGAAGGTGCAGCCCACCCCAAGCACAGTTTTCTCAAAGGTGGCAAGATCCTATCACTGACCTGCCATATACAGGATTAACGAAGGAGAAGTGTGAACCATTTCCTTGACAAATAATACGTGTTCACGCCCGTTAATAGCAATGAATAGGTTTGTCTGCTAAATTCGCTTGAGGGCCGACTTTCCCTGCCTGCTTTTGTTTCATATGTAACTGTTGTTGTTGTTAACATTTGAACAAGCATCTGAGTTTCTAAATCTAATCTTCTGTTCAGTTTTGTCACGTCATTACGTCATCGACGTTTTGACCTCGTCGATTCTTCTTTCTTCTTTGAAAACAAACTGCAAAAGATGAATGTTAGACCAGATAATTTTCATTCCCTGACAGCCAACCTGAAACATCTACTCCATTTACGTTACAAGCAACAAGCTAATCCAACCATGCGATGCTGGAAATGAGCATTACACATATACAACCAACGGCAAGCAGAACAAACATAGTTGGTAGAAGCAACTACAAAATCTCTACAGAAATTGAACCTATTCTCCATACAGATGTTTCAACACAACATCACAGATCTGTACGCAAAATGCATGTTGGGGAAAACAAGCCATATATCTTTAGGTTTTCTACTTTTTTTTCTTAAAAACTATTATAAAATCTGTTTAATAAATACTTAATGTATATATACTATAATTACTATAATTCTTAGTTGACTTTCATCATCAACATATTGCCATGGAACTGATTACCAGGACAAAAGAGAGCACTAGTTTCTCAAACCATGAAAACGTTGTCGAAAACATATTATACTGTTTTTGTCAAAAGGAAACTGAAAACGAGAAAATGATAGGATGTGACATCTTGACTGTCAATACAAATGGTTCCACCACTCATGCTTAAACATCAAGCAATCACGTCAAGATCAAGAGGGCATGCAACGGATTCAAAAAAAGAAGTCGTAAAGTAATGTAAACAAAAACATTCCTATAAATATTCCAAGGACTTGAATGAAATATACAATACTTTAAAGAAACTATTAACATGTAACCGAAAATAAATTCGCAATTCAACTGGTAAAAAATTGCCGAGAAGAGGCAACTAAACCATGTGTAATTCCTATAAACATTCCTTCTTTATAAAAATATTTTTTTAAAAAATGACATATTAAACAACAAATTTATAAAAAAACAAACAATATATATATTTACAAAGATCATTGTATATTAATTATACCACTTGACAAATTAAAAAGTATAGTGTGACATGCAGTAAAAATGTTATCTATCGCTGGGATGTGATTTTCATAAGTTTCATTACCTTTTGATTTTATAAACAGTGTTGCGGCTGAACGTTGCACTTGTCAGGAACGCAGAAAAATAACTTGTTCTCGGTTGAAACTTTCTTCCAAGAAAGGTAAAACAGTTGTATGGAAGTGCTATGCGAGTCGTGTAATAAGTCCTTCACATAGGACAGACTATATATATATATAAACACACTTCGACACGCAGAACTTAACATAAAGTTCAATACTTGAACATTGAGTTTCTCCGTTTTCTTATTCTGTACGTTTTACACAACTCGCATGCACTTTTATACGGCTTTTTTACAAAATTCCCTCGATAGTAAATGTGGCAAAGTTACAAGTAATATGATATAATCCCTAGGTAATTAACGTGGCAAAACTTTCAAAATAAAGTAATTAGCCGTAATAAACGGTATTGATAATGGACCCTCTACCAATGTGTAGTGCGTCTTCAGCATTCCAATTAATTGCTCCACATGTAGCGCTGGTGTTATCAACTCAGCTGAGCAAATCGAAGCAAAATCATCATGCAAAGTAAAACCTCTATCAGCCAGTACTTGGCCGTTAGGGTAATGATGATCAGAATTTATGTACCCAGACTCTCTTACAATCTTGATATCCAAAGGCCCACCAAAAGCTTTCGACAAAAATGTAATGGAACCAAGGAAGTTGCATGCAATTAAAAACTGTATTGTACTTTGGTGTTTATAATCGCAATAAACTTCTGCTTGTGCATGCTTTTCTTGTGGACAATCGCAAACAAATTTCAAAACAGTCAATTATTTCTGTTAGCTTAGGAAAATTCTTTTTAAACGGTAATTTTTGACGAATATAATCCCTGTCAGATGTTGAGATCATAAACTTTAGCTGAGCACAAATTTAATTAATGACATTATGGTGTAATTTATTGTTCCAACAGACAAATTTTTTTGGTAAGCAATGTATTTCAACAGAAGTTCTAGATGAAGTCAAGCAAACATCATTGCAATTTGGTTAATGTTCAGGAGATTTTTGTGTGGCTCTGGTAAAAACAATGCTATGCATGATAACTTGTTAAAGACAACTATAGGAAGTCCTGTCAGGTATATGCATAGGTCATCAGTAGCACATGAAACTATAGGGTTGTAGTTTGAAAGCATCACCTAAAAAAATAACAGTGGTAAATACCTGATCCAGTTCCATTGGAACTTCTTGATGTTCCCTTTTGTCTCGCCATTACTGCATTATTTCTTTAGTTTCTCCCTTATGTTTAGAAGATATTTTGTGAGAGAATAAGTTTGGTATATATTCTGGGTGATTGAGGTCTTTATTGGGTTTTCCTACACACAAAAATAGTAAAAAATTATTATATTGCCTTAGCTGTCTGCTAAAAAACAACTTTAAGTAAGGTAAGTTAAGTTAGAGATAAAAAGCAAAATATATTGAAATTGTGTTTTCTGGGAGTTCAGAAGGGTGTCATATCCTACCTGAAATAAAATGTTCAGAGCAAGCAACAGCTTGTTGGTTTCCACTTGCTTCCATCATAGTTAATTCTCTTGACAGCATAAACCCACTTTTCATGCCTTTCTTTAAATTTTTCTGCCTTGGGGAAGGTATAAAAAGACAAAGCTTTATCTTTTTTGTAGCTATTATTAATTAGAACATCCGACAACAACACAACATTTTGACATTTTTTCTTAAGGTTCTCTGTATGTTCTCGTCGCTTTCTGGAATTATTTCTCCATAAAATAAGCGTTTGCGGTTTGTTTTCCCAAAAAAAATTTTTGACACACTTCCACGTGGGTGTTTTGAAACCCCGATACATAGGGATTTCATTCATTCATACTTTATTAGGGTAGGGCTGGTAATTTTGTCAAGTTGAATAATTTCCCTGATAGTCCCGTATAAGTATTTGAAATTCGTTTGTATTTAAGAAATTCTCCTGGAGTTAAATTTCAAAATTCTATAACAATGAATGAAGGAACAGAACTCTTTCATTTCTCTTACCCAACTCAGCTGTCATAGAAGCCAGTCCACCATATATGAATGGTTTCCAGTCCATTTTAAAATCCTAAAATCACATTCAAGTCATAGCTGTTTTAATGCTGTGCGAAAACTGAGAACATCTTTAAAAAGAATGCTTCAAAACATGTTCGCTAAAAAAAAGAGCCACACACTCGAACCGCAGGGACAAACTCTTTAAAATTACAGCAAAATTATTTTAAAAAATTAAGCGTTTATTTTTTATTATTTTAAAAGAGTTATATATAGACCAAAAATGTTTGAAAGCAAAAATAGGAATAATTGTAGGTTTTGAATAAAGTTCATGAATTTAATGCCCCTCTGATTTTTATATTCTGTTATTAATTTTTGATCTGTAAAGTGTTGTAAACGCCTGGTTTTGATTGGTTTGTTACATTTTAACCAATCAGTGATCTTTGTAAACGGCCGCCGCGAAGTATAAATTACAATTTTTTATTTATTGGAAAACTTGCTGATTGAATACGTTTCATGTAGAAGTTGGGTGATAAGCAAAATGAAAGAAAATATCAATGTTTTAGCAAGTCGAAGCCAGCGATTGGTTGGAAGAAAGGTGATGATAATTTTCCGCCTTAAACAGGATTGTTGCATAATTTTGACATTTATATATTTAATTTTTTACTTTAGTCAAATAAAACCAAAGTCATTGGAAATTCAAATGTCTGTCCAGTAGTGAATCATGCTAAAACTAGGACAACCGGAGGTAAACGTAGTTTATCTGAGTTATCACCTGGTAAAAACATTGCTACTAAAAAAAGATCTGTGTTTGTTGACATCACTAATGTAAGTTCTTACAAGGTGCAGGTAAAGATTTGTTTACCACTAAGAATATTGTATAATTTAGACCAAACAGCTTCAGCCTGATAAGTTGAATCATGGGAAACGGAAAGAAAATAAAAAAACTGAAATAAAGGGTTTAAACAAGGTGAAGGTTAGACGATCTTCTACTGTAACTACTAGAAATCGGTCTAAAGTTTTGACAACCAAACCTGAAATAAAGGAAGAAAAAGTGAAAGAAGAATTGCTCTTGCCCGAGAGTGTTGTCAGTTTGGGTTGTATTGAATTAAATTCTTGCAAAGTTGAGGAAAATGTATTAAAGACTATAACTGATAATAAAAGTTCTGTACAAAAAGTACGTCCCGTTCCTGAGATACCTTCATCAATTTTACAAGCAGTTGAGGATCTCAAATCTCCAGTGAGTCTTTTTTGAAAGAATATTTTACTTGTCTTAAAACATTTTTCCTTCTTAGATAATCCCTCTATCAGATGGCTTGAGGCCTTATGACACAGTAAAAGATCCATTTTTGGTTTCAGAATATGCAGAAGATGTTTTTGACAACATGAAGAAACGCGAAGTATTAGTTCATTTCAGTTGTTTGAGACCTTGTATAATGTTAATTTTTAGTTGCAATTTCCAATGACGAACTACCTTACCAAAGATGACACAGAAACCACTGGACCAATGAGGGCAATTCTTGTTGATTGGTTAGTTGAAGTTCAAGAGAACTTTGAGTTGTATCATGAAACGCTGTACTTGGCTGTAAAGCTTGTTGATTGCTATCTGCAAGATAACCCAACTCCAAAGGAGCAACTTCAACTGATTGGTGCTACTGGTTTATTAATTGCTTGTAAGATAGAGGTAATCACGAGTCAGTGATGCAGCAATTTTTATTGGTGTTTGTTATTGTTTTAGGAGCCACACCCGCCGCCTTTGGATGATTTCCAATACATCTGTGATGATGCCTATACGCGCAAAATGTTCATAAATACAGAAATGAAAATCTTCAAAGCTCTTGACTTTGACATCAATATCCCGATAGCGTACAGATTCTTACGTCGGTTTGCAAGAGTATGTTGTAATATAATTGTTAAACTTTTTATTTTGTGATTTCAATCTTAGGTGACATCAATGAGCATGCAGATATTAACATTATCGCGATACATTCTTGAGCTGTCTTTACACGAAGCACAGTTTGTTGATGTGAAAGTATCACAAATGGCTGCTGCGTGCCTATGCCTTGCTCTCAAAATGAAAGAGGAAGCAGAGTGGGACACCAATTTAGTCTACCATACAGGCTACCAGGAGAATGACCTCACTGATATTGTTATTAATTTAAACAAGATGGTACAGAATGCTTGTGAAAGCAAACTTGTAACAGTTCGTACCAAGTACCTTCACCCATTGTTCTTAGAGGTGGCAAAAATCCCTTCTGTTGACCCTCTATTTCTTTGAACAACGGATTGTACATATAGAACCTTTCTCCTTTTACTTTTTATTTTCATTAATATTACTTGATTTCACATATATATAGATATATATATATATACAGATGTTTTTAATTTTTTTAAACAGATATTAGGGCCAACTTTTTTCGTTATTGTTATTTTGAACAAAAAATAATTTTAGGTAAACCTTATCTAAGATCTTTTATCTTCGTGTAATTTTTGTATACTGTATATACTTAGACCAAACCTTCGCGGTTCGTTTTAAAGGAATAAACTTGACATAATAATTGTTTTTTCTTCCCGCCCCAAACTAAACTCTCGCGGGAGATCTAATGACCTGCGTGCCAACTAAAATATTTCTCTCGAGGGACAATGGTGGTTGTTTTTCGTACTCATTAAAATCACAAATTAAAGTGTATTAAGTCAGACAACTCTATTAAAAACACAATAAAAATTGTAGCACTTCAGGAAGCTTAAGAAAATGTTTATAAATTGTATTTTCGCAACTTTCGAGTCAAGTGTTTATAACATTTGAGCAATTCTCTAACGGCAGTTCTTAAAAAGTAAAACGGTTGACAACTCAACCTAAGCTATGTTTTTTGCAAATGCTCGATTGAAAAAGACAGTATTTTCTTTGGGTTTTACCATTTTGCGCTTCAGGTCACTCCCACTTATTTTCATTCAGTTTTCAAAAATGATTTTTCATTCATTAAGTTACATTTTAGCTTTATTATTTCTTCTTTATTTGACAATCAAAAGCATATTTTCAAAAAATATATACATATATACTCGAGAATGATTTTGTACCAAAAGAACTTTTTTTTGTTAAAGGCACACGTATTTTATAAGCAACATCCAAGGGGTAAAAGAATGACATCGTCCTCATAGATTCAAAAAGGATGTTCATTCAAGTAATATTCGGCTAAAAAATTTGAAACATTTACCCGAAATAATAAAGCTAAAATGTAACTTAATGAATAAAAATAAGTGGGAGTGGCTTGGAGCGCAAAATGGTAAAGCCCGATTTAATCTTTCAATACAGTTAGAAAAGGAAGAGTGCACCGAAGTTCTTCTTGCTTAATCACACTTTGAGTGTTGGTACTCAAATATGTGAGAAATGTAATATTTCATAGTTTCCATTTCTCCAAAAGTGATTTAAATAAGCTGTAACCATACACATGGTACGTTATAATTTGAATCTTTTTCGTTTGAATAGGATGTTGTTTTCCAGGCTAGATTTCCGGGCAGGTTGTCATCAGCCAATCGACCGTCTCGTCGTTAAGGTTTTTCAGACCATGCATTCCATGTGGGGGTGATGGATTGGGCAATCATGAATGATATGGTCCGCAGTCTGCTCTGTGGCACCACACTCGCATCCTGGTGAAGAAGCCAGTCCCCATTTGTGCATTTCATAATTTGAATGACACTGTTATAATACTGTGAAACCACTTTAGGGGCGACACCCATATAGCAAACATCTCGTTATAGCGTACTTTTTGCAGAACCCCAGTTAATATCTCCCTTTTAACTGCCGCGGACAGTCAAAAACTAATTTCCAAAATACTATTCTGCTAAATATATTTGCACTGTCATTACTTTCCGTAAATAATCTGAAGTAGTTGAAATTTTTATTTTCTCTTTGATGGTGAAGTTTTCTTTTCTAATCAGTTTCGCAATTGTCAAAATTTGGTATTTTATCCGCATCAGTACAAACCGTAGCGCACGTTTAGTAAACAAAAACACGCCTGTTTTATTTTATGACGATTATGTTTATTGATGTCTATAAGTTTAATGTTATTTTATTATATATATATTATTGTATCTTAAAAATGTTAAACAACTAATAATAATAACATTACAGTGGACTCTCTATAACTCGAACACCCACGGGGAATCAGAAATCATTCGAGTTAAGGAGAGTTCGAGTAATAGAGAGTTAGTTTTTATGAAGTTTACTAGGAAATTTCCACCGTGCTGATGAAATTGTTCGAGTTAAAGAGAGTTCGAGTAATAGAGGATCTAGACCACTGTATTTATGTATTTAAACTTTAAGACGTGCTGTGTCAATTAATTACTAGACATCATATTTCTTCAATAATTAGCTTAAAAAAAAATAATTAAATTTACACAAATCTTCTACAAAATGTTCTTCGAGTCATTTAACTTTGCATGTTATCAAACGACAGTATTTACATGTCAACTTTGTTAGATCAACTCCAAACGACGGTCCGCAACGACCACTCTCTTTTATTGTCTCGGTTATTCAAACACTTAAACCTTCTTATCACTCTTCTTTACTTTCTTTATCAATTTTCTCGCCATAGTTCTTAATCGATGTAGAATTCGTTTCTGTGATTTTTTGTGCTCGCCAAAATCAACTGGTTGGCGGCTGTTTTTGTTTTTAATGTCATTATTACGATCGACGTTTGTAGCGATTCTCGATCTATACATTCGAGACCATACTGGTAGCTCTTGTTCACGCAGAATGACGCCTTTGTTGATATTCGAGGTCACGTGGATTATCCCGCGCTTTACCGCAGAAACTGCTGCGTCTAAACGAGAGATTTAATCACGTGTTAAAAACAATCCTATCAATTGAATTGCAAATAAAACCATGTGGAACAAGGAAACATTAAAATCGACAGTTACAAATTAAACAAATGAAACGCAGCATTAAATTTTCCTGTGATGTTGACTTCATAATTTAAGATACCGTAATGCCTCGATTAAGCGCCCCCCTCGAATAAGCGCCCACCCTCTTGGTTAAATTATTAAATAAGCGCCCCCCTCGAATAAGCGCCCACACCTCAATCTTCAGAAACGGGCGCCTATTCAAGTTTTCGGCAAAAACAATAGCACGGAAAAGCAACAGAACAGTTTTTTTCTAGTTTTCATTCTTATTTTTCTTTTCCATTTCTTTACAGGGAACTTTTTAAAAAAGCTTTCAGATAACACAATGTCAATGATTTTCTTCTTTTCTTCCAGCCTTTCTAGCAAAACTTCTGCAAACTTTATATCGTTCGTCATTGCTGAGGGTGACGAAGATGTGGAAATATATATTTTGTGAAAGAAAAAAAGTGTTTCTATTAAAAACCGCCTTTTATTTGTTCAATTTTTCTGAATTGCAAATAAGCGCCCCGTCGAATAAGCGCCCACCCTAAAGCCTCGAAAATTAAATAAGCGCCCGGGTGCTTAATCGAGGTATTACGGTAATTATAATTATAACTCGTGATTTGAGATGTGTAACTCATGATTTAAGATGTGTATCTGATGATCTAAGATGTGTAACTCATGATTTAAGATGTGTAACTCGTGATTTGAGATGTGTAACTCATGATTTAAGATGTGTAACTCGTGATTTGAGATGTGTAACTCATGATTTAAGATGTGTATCTGATGATCTAAGATGTGTAACTCATGATTTAAAATGTGTAACTCGTGATTTAAGATGCGTAACTCGTGATTTGAGATGTGTAACTCATGATTTAAGATGTATAACTCGTGATCTAAGATGTGTAACTCATGATTTAAAATGTGTAACTCGTGATTTAAGATGCGTAACTCGTGATTTGAGATGTGTAACTCGTGCTTTAAGATGTGTAGCTCATGATTTAAGATGCGTAACTCGTGATTTGAGATGTGTAACTCATGATTTAAGATGTATAACTCGTGATCTAAGATGTATAACTCGTGATCTAAGATGTGTAACTCATGATTTAAAATGTGTAACTCGTGATTTAAGATGCGTAACTCGTGATTTGAGATGTGTAACTCATGATTTAAGATGTGTAACTCGTGCTTTAAGATGCGTAACTCGTGATTTGAGATGTGTAACTCATGATTTAAGATGTATAACTCGTGATCTAAGATGTGTAACTCGCGATTTAAGATGTGTAACTCGTGATCTAAGATGTGTAACTCATGATTTAAGATGTGTAACTCGTGATCTAAAATGTGTAACTCATGATTTTAGATGTGTAACTCGTGATCTAAGATGTGTAACTCATGATTTAAGATGTATAACTCGTGATCTAAGATGTGTAACTCGTGATTTAAGATGTGTAACTCATGATTTAAGATGTGTAACTCGTGATCTAAGATGTGTAACTCATGATTTAAGATGTGTAACTCGTGCTTTAAGATGTGTAGCTCATGATTTAAGATGTGTAACTCGTGCTTTAAGATGTGTAGCTCGTGCTTTAAGATGTGTAACTCGTGATTTAAGATGTGTAGCTCGTGATTTAAGATGTGTAACTCATGCTTTAAGATGTGTAACTCATGATTTAAGATGTGTAACTCGTGATTTAAGATGTGTAGCTCGTGCTTTAAGATGTGTAACTCGTGATTTAAGATGTGTAGCTCGTGATTTAAGATGTGTAACTCATGCTTTAAGATGTGTAACTCATGATTTAAGATGTGTAACTCGTGATTTAAGATGTGTAGCTCATGATTTAAGATGTGTAGCTCGTGATTTAAAATGTGTAGCTCGTGATTTAAGATGTGTAACTCGTGATTCAACATATTTGGACATACTCACCTCTGCACTTGTAGAGACCTGCGCGCATGCAAATATCGTGTTTATCAGACCCGTTAGCTTCATTCCATTCGGTCGGATTCAATTGAACGTAGCGAGCTGTGATTGGTGGATTTAACGTGTTCCGCTGTTCAGAATGACGGTCCGAGTTCCCGGGTAGAGGATTCTGAAGAACAAAGTAAAATGAATAGCTGCTCACTTACAATGAGAACAAGTATTTCAGATAATGGAGAATTTTGCGGAGTATTTATTAAGGAACTTCTAATTCTGAACTTACTTTTTTATAGTACTCCCAACTCATACCATCATCACTAAAGCGTAGATTGTAACTTCGTACCCAGTTCTCTAACAAATGACTACCCTGCGTTCCAACACCATCCACTGTCATTTGCTTTCCAAGATCAAACTGCAGAAACTGGTTTTTGTCGCCTGTTGTTGCGAACCGATGCTCTGCACACCAACCACCTGTTAAAAACTCAATTATTAAAAAGACTTTATACCTCAGTGAAGTGATATCATGTTTCTGAGGTTAGGGTTGAGAGAGAGAGAGATGGAAGTCTTTGGAAGTAACCATACATTTAAATCCCTAAACCCTAAATCTTTTTTACATTTTTATGGTTATCGTAAAGCACTTGAAATTGCTTTTAAATTAATTTCCCTACCTCCGTTCACTACATTGTTGAGCCTTGCATTAGCTGGTGCATACTCACGCTTTACGTAATCATCGTCAGTATCATGAGAGTACACCGATGACGCATTGTATTGGCTGTCATTTAACCTCAATTCATCCAGCCCTTCATAACAACCTAAAGAGTACGATGGTTATAGTATTTGCTAGATATACAATGAATCCACCATTATTAAAAGGAAATAAATAAATGCAATGAAAAGCTAACCATGAAGACCGCTATCGTTGTCCTTTTTTGATGAAGCTGAATTGAAACACAAAATTGTTGAAAACATGCATGTAAAAGAAAGAAACAAAATATTATCTACATTAATTTATCAACAAAACATTTTAAAAGATAAATATTTACTTACGCAAAGAAATATTTGTAACCCATTTTAATAGCAAAGGTTCTTTGGCAACGGAAACTGATTCTAAAAAAATTGCCTACTTCTTTAGTATGTTTTTATTTTTAACCATAAGAAAGTAAAATAAAATGATAACAATTTTTAGGTTTTAAGAATCACACATCCACTCTTCTTTGAGTTCCTTGCCCAAAGTAAATCCCACTGATGTACTCGAAAGTTCCCCGACAGATATACCCTCTTTATATATTTGTTGTTTATTTTCTTTTATTTGTAATAGTGGTCAATAATTTTTTTAAAATAAATTAATTTTCACTTGTCACTGTCTTGTTTGTAACTGTTTTCTCTGTTACATTGGAAGGTGATTGGAGACTGTTGGATGTTTCGTTTGTAACTGTCTGTAAGTTATTTACAGTTTTGTTTATGTTAATTGGCTGCGATTCATTGCTATTGCCATTAACCGACTCCGTCTTGTTGGAAGTGTTTTTCGCAGAGTGAGTCACGCTCTCAGAATCTAAAGGCAGATTTTTAGAAAATAAAGCAAGTACGAATAGGGATGAATCAAAAGCATCTAAAATTTAAAACATTAAGTTCATTTTAAAAATTTACTACTTGTGCAAGGTTCATTGAAACATTCCTCGATTTCAGTTTTTGCGCCCGTGCAATCAGCTCCGTTGTTCTCCGGTTTTGGATTCGTACACGTTCTCATACGTACTTTTGTTCCTTGACCACAAGCATTACTACACGGCGAGTATTCAGACCACGCACTCCAACCTCCATTCACTAGAATTCCATAATTAATATAGAATGAGCGATATAAAATACCTTATTCTAGGAAATTAACGCGCTAGAAAATTAACACGGTTTTTTAAAATGCGTTTTAATTTTATACACATTAATTTACTAATGCGTTAATTTTATAAGGGGGTAATATCATAAGTCATTAATTTTATCTGCATAATATTTCGAACTTTTTAAACAAAACCAAAAAATATACTGAAAAATGTTTGTCACTTGGTTTGACCCGAGGTTTCGCCATCCGTCCATTTTGCTATCATATGATACACCGTTTTTTATAAGCATAGTGCATTTTGAGCCCAGCCTCAATATGCTTAATTGGTTTGAGCATCATGTTATACTTATTTTTTCAGTTCCAAAATTTAGTGATTCGTATCAGCAGGAAGCAACTTCATCCCATAAGCCCATCAATCTAACAGACCAGATAACTCTTATTTCTATCTTACGTTGTGTATGTCACACAATTTACATTTAACATAGGATGCAGATTGAAACCAGAAAATCAAAACTTTCCATTGAAAACATTTCAGTCAAATGAAAAAATTTCTTACTTTTATCCAGCCTCGGAATATGCTAATCTTTAAAGGAATCTCAGTCTAAGTATGCTTATAAACGTTATGATTATGATTAAAAAAGGTGTAGCCCCTAATCTTCATCAATGTCGTCTGCATTGTCTCCTAGTAATCCTCTTAATCTTCTTCATCAACATAACTCCAGGTTACTAGGGTAACAACCTACATTTTTTCAAAGTCTGTAAAATTAACACGAATTAGTGTTAGCAAAAATTTGTGTTAATTTTAAAAACTTTGAAATCTGTTTGCTTCATTCGTGATAATTTTTTCCTTCGTCTTAAAATCATTGTGCGTTAATTTCCTAGAATAAGGTAGACAATTTAATACAAAACACCAATAACTCGTTACCATAATAAAGATATATAAGGACATGATGAGGACACATATTGATAACAGTATATTGTATTAATTTATGATTTTTACTGAAATGTTTTTATCCTCTGTAAAATATTCGTAAATAATAAATAATAATGTGCTGTTCAGAGTTTTCAAATTTGTTTGTGAATCATCATCATTAATTAATTATCATTAATTATCATTAATTAATTATCATTAATTATCATAATTAATTATTAATTAATTAATAATCATAACACACTCGTTGATTGATTGCTGACTGATGATATTCTTGATAAACAAACAAAATGTATTTTACGCACCAACGCACGCAGCTTCACTAATTGATTGCACTTTTCTCTCCAGCTCATGATAACCATCCGACATAAACAAATGCTGTTTAGTTGGTTCAGATGCAATCACTCTCATCTCTTCTTTCATGATCTCAACTTCTTCAGGAGTTTCACTGTCCGGTTCAACACCAATACAAAACAGCGCAACACCATTGTCCTTGAGTTTATCAACTGGTCCTGCAACCAAATCTTTCCCTAAAGAGAAAATCACATTATTATGATAGGTAGCATATCAAAGCTTGGATCCAAACCCGTATTAACCATAGATATTGCTGAAGGGAATTAATTACCAACATTAAATATACAAACTTAAATAACAATTATTTATGTCCAATCTTAACAAACAAATACAGTTACTAATTTCACTGAATAATATTTTATCTAAAAACTCTACATTTTCATACCATCCACAAAATTATCTTTGTTTATTTCTAAACTGTTTGTTGGACCATCAGTTACGAGTATCAAAACTTGACTTTTCTGTTCGCTATATTGAAACACTTCAGCAGCTTTTTTTAAAGCGAGATCGGTGCGCGTCCCTCCAGTCTTGTAAAAGATGTTATCAATTGCATCCTCTCTGGTCTCCGGAGTAACAAAATTAGTCAATGGTAATGCTATTTCAGCCTCGGAGGCATATCGAATGATTCCAATTCTTGTCGTCTGAAGTTTAAATCGATTAGCAAGATGCTTAACAAATTGAATTACAATTTTCCAATTGGCATATTTAACACTTTCTGAGCTGTCCAACACGAACAACAAATCCAATGGTTTATTGCACTTTCCTTGCTCATCTACAAAAAACATTGAAAGTAAGACATGGTGACCATTCATTAGAGACAAAACAAACTTTGAGAAAATATAAGTTCAACAAGTTAAAAATTTAGTATCATAAGTTAAATTCCTAATTGTGTCAGTCCAGAATATGTTATTTTCCACTTTGATATCTACTGCCCATCAATAATTGTGGGAATCCGCATAAAATTCTGCATGTATGGTCAAGTCAAGCTGCCTTGAAAAGGCACATGATAGAAATGCACACTCACAAAATTCTTTGTTGAAGGAGAGAAAATGCCTGTATTTGAAAATATTTTTGATATTTTCCAATCCCCATTCATTGGAAATTGCCAACCTCGTGAGCTAGAGTCTACTGTTTTACAATATTATAAGCATTTGTGTCTGTATGGACAAGGGGAACAGAAATTTGACAGGTACGGACAAAGAGGGGTCAAAAAAACCTAAAATTGTGTGGATGTCCTTCATGGATGCCCCATAAGAAAAGTTAACACGAGAATCCGGTATCCGGACAATTATCCGGTGATAGTGCAATGGTAATGTTGTTCAGCTCTTAAAGCAAAAGGTTCTGTGTTCGAGACCATGCTATCACAAAGTTGTTTAGTGAGCAGTTATAAATAAACAATGTCGTATTTCATCAAAAATAACCGTAGCACAAATGGGAGCAATTATGAATACACTAAATCTCTGGGTCGAGGTCTTTATGATAATGCTTAATGAGAGTTCTGGAAGCTCGTTAAAAAACAAACAATCAAACAAATCGCATCAAGACAGCTGGAACAAGAATTAGGAATATATTTAAGACTTTAAAAGAATAACTATAAAAAATAACATATTATTTGTAATTTATTAATTAAACAAAGTACTTGAAGTTATATTTTCTTCGTCTTCATATTTCTCCTCATCATCAACAACTGAACTACTTGTAGTGTTGGGTGGTGCACTGGTCACATTCCTTTTCAGGCTCATCATATGTGTTTCAGGAAAAAGTATTGGGTAACCTTGTGTAGTGTCATAATCATCATTCGATGTGTTGTTAGATTGGGGTTCTTCCTTATCTTTGGTTGTGTCATTATGCTTGTCTTTCTTTGTTAAGTGTTGAACAGTAGGCTTCGCTGCAAAGGAATCACAATCATTGAAAATATCACTATAAATTAAAAATATCATTGTTCAAACAACTTAATTAATTCCTGTAAATTCGCATGGAATTTAGCAATAAACGTAGCTATTAGCTAAAAATAGAAACTCATTATTGATATTGTAGATTTCAAATAAACCGTATTTATATATATGTATCACTCTCAGACTAAATCATCAACTTTATCAGTTATATTTTCTTTAATATATAGGTAATAGAAAATACTTGTTTTTGCTTAAAAGTTGTACTTTTTACTGTTTATGCTCCAGTTCTGTAATTGTTGTTTATTCAAAACGAAACTGTTTGACAATTTCCCGACGTCAGCATTTTCATTTTCGTGTTTTAGTTTCATGAAAAAGTTACACGAAAACGGATTTTATTGGCTCAAAAGTTACTTCTTACTTATCAGTTTCTTGTATGTCAAGCTAATGTATTGATTATTGTTTTCTTTTATTCCATCCTCCTAAATCTAGCATTAATCTATTGTAAGACTAGTAAATAAATAAGAACAGAAATTGTTCCTTGCAATGCAGCTTATTATAAACGGTGGTAGTAGTGGTTTGTGGTCGAAACCTATGTTTCTGGCCGCAATGGCCCAGGTTCGATTCTCGCTAGAGACAAAAAAAAAATGGTCAAAACGAGAATTACTTGAGCGCGCGGCACCTTTGGGAAGTGCCTGAAAAACTTACCACGTGTTAACCAAAGCCTTGTGAGGGAAATTTGGTAGACTAACGGTCGAATAATAAGTTACGAAAATGTACTTTCCAAGAGTGGACCCCAGTGGAAACAAAGCACTTTCTTGTGGTCTGGGTTATCCACTTAAAAGATGAATCATTATTATTATTATTTTAGCTCAATTAGATGATGCGAGAGTGTTTGTTTAATTTTCAATCACCAAAATCTTCCCGAACCTTTAGTTTTGTCGTCTGATTTCTTCGTGGTTAAAGCGTCAAGCTGCAACAAACAACATACCACTAAACTAACACTAAATATCCTGAGCATTTTCGTTTAAACGTTTGAAAAAGTGAACGAGTTAAACGCCATGTTTCTTCCGGTGGATACATGCAACTGTTGCGCATTTATTCATGCGTGATAGTCTTGCTGCATTGGGTCAAACCCAGGCCGCCAAAGAGGTAGCACTTTTTGAGCCACTAAACTTAAAGGGGCCACTCGCATACTCGACTACTTGCCACGGATAACGTGAAAAATGACCAACCACCCCGAACAATTAGGTGGAATGCGCGGGCAGAAAGAAGAACAACCATAAATATAGCGTTTAACAAAAATAACTATTTCTAATTTTAAGACCAGGAACATGTAACACAAAATACCAATACCAATGCTTATTTGCACCTATAACAGTCGCTTAAACTCACACAACACACAAATAACGGGGTGTCGCCTAAAGCATGATAAATCGTGCGATAAAAAGAAAGAAAGAAAGATCATTTCAAACATTTACGATTAAATAAACAAATTTCAAAATACTATATTGTATATTTCACATTCACATTAATTGAAAGTCGGGAATGTCACTGAATATTCTCCCATATATATATTTACCAACTATTTATATGCACATATCTACAAAGGTATTATCAAAAACAGCGCTTTCGAAACGAAGCATAGAGAGAGCCAGTAGGGTCAATAGTAGAACACGCCGTACGCTACAGCCACACAGAACAACGAATCCTGCGGACAATTATTATTATTATTATTTGAATATTTAAACAGGTACAAAACTTCAGTTCAATATAGTTTGTATATTTATCAATAGGTCGTGCGAATGTTAGAATAATGAAATCGTAAAATTATTGAGTTTTGACGACGTTCATGTTCCGATAACAACCGATGTTTGCGATAACTACTACATAGTAATAGTTTAATATAAAATATTTATAAATAACTGCTATCAATGTCAGACCTGCATAAGTTAGTAAAATAATAAAATTAAAATAAGTATATTTGATAAATATAAAATATGAATAAAATTGAAGACAATATCTATAAATAAAATTTGGTAAGTTAGCAAAGGTAAAACCTGGAAAAACGTAAAAAATGTCATAATTTTCGAGAGATGCAAGTAAACAACTTGTTGAACTTTCCACTGAACTTCAGTGCGAGAAACACAAATAATAAACATGTCAATGTTCCCTAGATACTCATGGAGTAAGGTTTATAATGCCATTAAATCTTTTGAAAGTTAAAAACACGTACGTTCGCGTAAACAGCTTGCGCGTAGTTGTCCGTGTCCGAGTCCCACAAACAACGCGACGCGATCCTACATAATAAACAGAACACTTGAGCAAGGTGGATATAGAACAAGGTGGATATACCTGATAACGATTTATCTATGACACATTTTTTAGAAATACCAGGGATGATGTTGAACGACCGGTGGTTATGGTGCGGCGGGATCAAACAAAACACACGTTATCCTTCATTTAATGTGTAGAAAACACTAGTTTGACTAGTCACTAGAATGACTAACCATTTGAAATCAACCATTCATGTCACTCACCTCTCTAAAGATTACCGTTCTAAGAAAATCGTTTTTTAAATTGCATGTATATATCATCTTTCGTCAATTAATTGATATCAAATGAATACTGATGCATCAAAAACGATGTCTTAATGAGTTTATAAAAGTATTGGAGATATTATAACCTCTCTCTTGAAATGAAATCATGTTATCATCACAAGGAAATATTCTATGAACATCATCATTTTACTTTCCGATTCCCTTACATAATACATTTAACAATATAAAATTTGATTTTCTTTGGCTACACAAGTTAAAGATCTATTTATGTTTTAAATTCTTTTGATTAGACCGCTTGGTTTTGGTTGTGTGCATTTCAAGGATATGTTTTTTAGAATCTACCTGTTACAAGATCGGTGATGGTGGAATCCATAAGATGGTGACTCATTGTGATGGGTTCTGATCTATTTG
Organism: Candelabrum cocksii; assembly: GCA_963930725.1. Taxonomy (NCBI): domain Eukaryota; kingdom Metazoa; phylum Cnidaria; class Hydrozoa; order Anthoathecata; family Candelabridae; genus Candelabrum; species Candelabrum cocksii. The sequence continues at coordinate 595,785 of OZ005670.1, read as the reverse complement.
CTTCTTTCGTCAGATTTGACGGATGACCCATTCTATCAATTATGTTTCTTCTCTACAACCACAAAACCTCAATGCGTTTTACATCATCAATTGTGTCATGCATCTAGCATCTGTGCCTAATTTCACCAAGATTAGAGAGGGTGGGTGACATTGTCCTTTTGTAAAGAGAACGCCAATGTAGATTGAGCGAGAACAGTTATGAAGTTTTTATTTAACCACGAATTGACTTGAATTTTTAATTGATACATGCAAGACGTTGTTTTCTGAGTGGATATTCTGTGGTTTAATTTTATAGTATAGAAGTGGAAATTTGTTTTATTTCCTTTTAATTGTCAGTGGTTACTTTTGGGATATTGTTTGGTGTTTGCTGGGTGTTTTTTTTTGCAGCGATCTTGGCAGATTTTGGTGGAATTTGTGGGGAAAGAAACATTTTTTCACTGATTGAATTTTAAAATCTCCTAACTCACCTTTTCAACATTAACTTCCTCTCATTTAAAAATAATTACATATTACCAACTCATTAAAATTACTTGAAGTTCTTCGTTGCAGTGCTCATATATCCTCATATATTTGTTTCCTTTGTGTGGATTTCAACACCTGACTGCTTGCCACCGGGCGGAGTATCTCCACACAAGGAAACATATTATCATAACTTTCATATCTATCAACTCTCATACCACTAGCTACGTTATTATATTTTATTATTATTATTTCTCTCCATAAAATTATGTAACTCCGCAAAGCTGGTTTTGCAGCAGATTTTTATCTTAAAACATTAATCATTTTCATTACCTTTATCATTATCACCATTACCCACATTTTTACTCCTTTTTGTTTTGGCATCAATGACCAGGATGAACGACATGCGGGCAAATCTCATCTCGGAAACATTCTCTGTCAATAGCAAAGTTTTTATCAAACGTACCACAAACGAGAACAGAATTTTAGTTGACCATGTCAATACATTGGTCAATTTGTATCCTGATTTTCAGTTTTGATTTGAATGAACCTCCTAGCTTGATTAATGTTTTTGATTAATGTTTTTTGTTATTCCAAAGTTCGTTTTTATTTCTGCTAATTAACAAAACCAATTTATATATATAGTTCTTCTCTTTCCATGGAAAGATGTTTTTGCAAAAAAACTGTTAAAAACAACCACCATGCAATACAATGTGATTTTGTAACTCTTGGATACATAAAAAATGCAATGGATTAAATGACATTGATTACTGTTTATTACAATCAAACGTCTCTAATTGGTTTTGTATTTTATGCACAAGTGAAATTTTTCCATTCAATCACATTTCGGATAATGAACTTTTCCAAGTCTCTAACTCTAATATTAATATAGACTCAAATGAAATTCCTGCTAATATGAATTTTTTTCCTTCTTATGACCGTAACAAACTCTTTTCTAAGTTCAATGACTTTTTTACCACAAATTGTGTTGATAATTCAAAAGAAGGAAATGACTTATATTCAAATTTTATAAAGTATTTCAATATTGATGACTTTGTCTCCTCCAAATTTGACAGCAATAACTCTTTTTCGATTTTTCATTTAAAAATATCTTCGCTCAACAAACATTTTGATGAATTTTGTATCATGTTACGTTTACTTAACTTTGATTTTAGTATTATTGGTTTAACCGAAACTAAACTAAAACGTGACGTTCAACCACCATTCCCAATATCATTAGAAGGTTATAATATTGAACACACTCCTACTGAATCATCTTGTGGTGGTGCACTTCTTTATATTTCTACAAAATTAAATTACAAACCAAGAAATGACTTGTTGATGTATAAAAAATTACACTTAGAATCGATTTTCATTGAAATAATTCGCCCAAAAAAAGTTAACATTATTGTTGGGTGTATTTATCGTCATCCATGTATGTCTATTAATGTTTTTACAAATGATTTTATTCTTCCTCTTTTTTCAAAGTTAAATTCTGAAAACAAAAGTATTTTTTTACTTGGAGATTTCAATATAGATTTAATTACAGTTAATTCTGATAGTGAAACTTCTGATTTTTTCAACTTTATAACTTCTAATAACTTTCTTCCTCATATTACCTTACCAACGAAAATAACTGAGAAATCTAAAACAATTATTGATAACATATATTCTAACTGTTGTGATAAAAATATGTTGTCTGGTAACTTAACATCAACAATTTCTGATCACTTACCTCAGTTTGTCATTCAACCTAACTTTAATGTAACATTTGTTCCTCGTAAACACAATATCTTAAATACCACATATTTTGATAAAGAAGGTTTTCTTTCTGAATTTAATAACATAGTTTGGGATGAAATTCTTGAATTTGATAAACTTAACACTGACAACAGTTTTAATTTATTTTTTGAGGTTTTTAACGGATTATTAAACAAGTATATGCCACTCAAAAAGGTCAGTATTAAAAGCTTCAAGCTCTCTCTCAAACCGTGGATAACAAAAGGTATTTTGACGCCAATAAAAATCAGGAATAAGATTTATTGTAAATATATTTGAACTAAAGATATAAATAACAAAATCAGGTTAAAATCTCGGTATAATTCATACAGAAACTTATTGACTAAACTATTAAGATGCAGCAATAAAACCATTTTAAGAAATACTTCATTGATAACAAAGAATCTTCAACAAATCTGGATCGGTATACAACGTTTAATAAATCTAAAAAGTAAAAAAGATTATGTTCCAACTGTTATTCTAGAAGATAATGGTGTTTTGCTGACCGATCCTGTGAAAATTTTTGACAAATTTAACTCATATTTTACGACAGTTGCACATAACATCCAATCTAAAATTCATTCATCTCATACAAACTTTAAAAAATACCTAAAAAATCCGAACCTCAACAGTATTTTTATATCTCCAACTGATGAAATAGAGATTTCCTCATTAATACATAATCTAAGTAATAGAAAAGCTACTGGGCCAAATAGTATACCTATTGTGATCCTAAAAGAATTAGATAATTCAATTTCTGTCGTTCTTTCAAAGTTATTTAACCTATCTTTTACGACTGGTGTTTTTCCAAACATTCTTAAATCATCTTCAGTTTTGCCGCTTTTCAAAAAAGGTTCTAAATTAGAATGTTAAAATTATAGACCAATATCTTTCTCTTTCAAACATCAGTAAACTCTTGGAAAAACTTATGTATTCTCAAATTTACAATTTCCTACATAAATTTAATTGCCTTAATGAATTTCAATTTGGGTTTCGATCAAAGTATTCAACAGCTCATGCCTTATTAAGTATAACAGAGAGAGTGAGAGAAGCTATTGACTCTGATCTTTTTGCATGTGGTATTTTTGTTGATCTGAAGAAAGCATTTGATACAGTCCATCACAAAATTCTTCTCGAAAAACTTGATCACAGCGATGCAAGAGGCATTGTAAATAAATGGTAAAATAAACAATTTGAACTTGAACTTGAATTGTACGTTTTCAAATGGAATAACCCAGCTGTGTTGTTATTCAGAAAAAAGCTTCAGAATGGTTGTTGAGGGACATGTAGGTAGGGGCAGACCTCGTAAGACTTGGGAACAGGTTGTGAAACATGACCTCAGAATGAAAAACATCCATGCAGACAGATTGGAGTGAAGAATAGCCATCAGGTAAACCCGTCTAACCCTTGTTAGCATGGAAAATAGACGTGAAAAAATGTAAAAGAAGAAGAAGATGACCTTGTATATAAACAGAACTCACTTCACACCTTCACCTCTCTGTTCGCCAATAATAGTCTGCACAATGAACTTGTACCGGTCATACTCCAATCCTAACAGAAATACTACAGCTACAAACAAGGATCCAAATTCATAAAATTACACAAGGATGAGTGCACCACTGTAATAACAGTAGGCAGCTTGTTGTTAGTAACTTGACTTGAAGAAATTATATATAAGACAATAGAAAGGTAGACCACCTAAACGTTGGCCCGACCAACTTAGATTAGACACCGGTTTACCCTTAACTGCTGAAAAAACCTGCCAATATAGAGAGAAATGGAGGGAATGTATCTTGAAGAATGTGGCAAGGATCTCTGGAGTGTGCAGTGAAGTCAAGTCAAGTCATCAATGAAAAAAATAATAAAATCAATTGTTGGAAAAGTGTCAGATTGTTTTTTCAAAGAATTAATTTGGTGATAATAATTATATAATTATTCTTGGAAACAAACTAACGAAAATCAAAAACAGACAAGGGAACTTTATTTCTTAATGTTCAATAAAAATTACGTTGTTAACAACAACCAATAATAAGCACCTTTAAGTTTGTTTTTGACGTTCTCTGAAATCACCTTGGACCACTCTGTAGTTTGCTCAGGGTCGTACAATTTCTCTGACAGCTCTTCGTTCAAAACATCTTGAATAACATGCTTCACTTTTTCAACTCGAAATCTAAAAAATGGAAAGTAGAAAAATGAAAAAGTCAAAATTTCTTTGTAAAATGAAGAGTAAATTATTATTATTAATAATTATTAATATTATTATATTAGTATTTTCTCTACATATATTTTTTTTAGCAAACCCATTTGTAAAAATTTGGAAAAAAATTGAAAAATTTATTTGGCACACAAGAGTATGTATGCATTCGTGTTTATACATCGTGCTAAAATTTCAATTTGTCTACCTGATTTTCTTATTTCATTTTTTATATATCCGTATCAATAATATATAACGTATAACCCTAGTTTATGAGGGGCTGACAGGCAATATATTATGCCTATACTTTTGTAAGTTTATACATAATAATAATAATAATAATAATAGTAGGTGGTGACTTTAATGGCCATGTTGAGAAGTCATCTGGATGTTATAGAGGTGTGCACAGAGGCTATGGTTTTGGACGTAGAGATAGGGGTGAGAATGCAGCAGCTTGGAAGAGTGACAGACATGACTGTTAAGAGACAGAGTAGGTTGATAACATATGAGTCAGGTGGTCCTCAGACACAGATAGACTATTTCTTGGTTAGAAAGCCAGGTAAGGGATGTGGAAGTTATATCAGACAAAGAGTGTTTTTCCCAGCATAGATTGCTGGTTTGTGATGTTGTTGTAAAGAGTGCTAAGATCGTCAGGAGAAAGTTCAGGCCTTGTTAGAAGGTCTGGAAGTTGAATGAAGAACATGCAGCAAAACAATTCAGTGCAAAAGAGATATCAGGTGTTGTTTCAGAAATGGTAAGAGCGTTGGAAGATACTGGAGTTGAGCTTATTATAGCTATACAGCTTGTCAGATCATGAAGGATGGTGTTATCCCAATAGTCTGGCAGTCAATTGATATAGTTAATTGTTTTATGGACAAGGGTGATGCTCTAGAAAGAAGTATATTGCTAGGATTGAAGTTGGTTGATCAAGTAATGAAAGATACCGAAAAAGTGATCAATAAGTTACTCAGAGATAGGTTGATTACTCAATAGATAAGATGCAGTTTGGTTTTGTTCCAGGATGTGGTACTACAGATACAATATTGTTACTCAGACAGTTGCAGAAAAATCATTTAGAAAAGAGAAAAAATCTCTTTTCACATTCTGAGATTTAGAGTGCCACGTAAGGGGGTTTGGTGGGAAATGAGGAAATTAGGTGTAACTTGTTGATCAGATGAATGGCTAGTTAAGATGGTGCAGTCTATGTACACCAATGATAGAAGTCATGTTAGGGTTAATGATTCACTCAGTGAGGAATTTGGTGTGAATGTTGGTGATGTATCAGGGTTCGGTACTTAGTCTTTTGTTTATTTTGGTTTTGGAAGCGTTTTCAATGGAGTTCAGAACAGGGTGTATGTGGAAGTTATTGTATGCAGATGATTTGGTTCCCATAGGAAAGTCTATAGAAGAGTTAGTTGAAATGTTTGAGAAGTGGAAGATATGACTAGAAAAGAAAGGGTTGAGAGTGACAGCAAAAACTAAAGTCATAATTAGCAGCAATGAGTCCCCTTGAAGTTGGAAAGAGGCCATGTGAAGTTTTCAAGAAAGGAGTATTGGGTACATAGGAAATGGAGTGGTATCGCAGGAGGGTTAAGAGCTGATATTCAGTTTGTATATAAGTGTTGCAAAGGTGAAATTACAGATAGCTTCCAGCTTCAGTACATCAGTTGTTCATTAGAGATTGTTGGAAACTTCTGTTACTTAGGTGATGTGTTGGTAGAGAAGGGGGTGTCGAAAGGAGTGTTTTTTGTATGGTAGGTTCTGCTTGGAGAAAATTTGAGTTACCTCCTCTGTTAACCAGTGGAATATTTTCGGTTCAGGTTATAGGTAGGTTGTATGAAGCCAGAAGTCATGATGTCAGAAGTGTTATGTTGTTAAGCCTAGGAGGTAGACTGAGAAAGGGTAATAAGGACTTTTCAATTTCAAAATATATAATTGTTTTGGGAGATGGCACATTTGGATATTGCTTACCTTAGACATTAAAGTACAAAACAAATAGGAACCTAACTAAAAACTTGTAGAATAGTTTTACAAGCTTTTTCGGTTGTTTTCTTTTTAAACATTTGAATGAAGATTGAAGGGTTTTTTAGTGCAAGTGCAATAAAAATAGCGCCATATTCCAAGAAACTGCCTAGCTAACTTACTTGTGTTTGAAATTTGGTCTAATCATAAAAGTATTTTCTTCAAGGGAAACAGCACTTTTCGCGGACATTTCACTTTGCTGACTTTGATTTCTTGCTTCAATTTTAATGTAGTTCAAAATGTTTTAAATGCATGAATCGGCATCGTGATGGAGAACAGTTTGTATGGTTTCTAGATTTTTAAATTTGCTACGCAACAATCAAAACAATAACAATCGTGGTTAAAATTTGCGAAACAATGGCTATGTTTTCCTACTGTGCAATCACTCTACAATTTTTTTACCGATTGAAATTTACCGCACTTTAACGCGTAATTTCTGTGAGTCATGAGGAGATGCGAAAACTATCAAAACCTTTCTGTACCTATTTATTGATTCGAATTATTTGTTTTTTTAATGTTGAGCGCGCTAACGGGCGCGTAGCCAGTGAGAAGAGGGAGGAGGGAGAGTCTCCCTGATCTCGATAGTAAGGAAATTTAGCCCTTCCTTTTTCTGACCTCCATGAGACCTAAAAAAAATCATTCTACTTAACGAATGTTCCAGTTAAAGGGAAGGACAAGAGAGGATAAAGAAGTTTAGGGCACTGTGAGTCCATTTTTGCATTTGGAAATTTGGCCAAATTTTTGGAAACCTTCCCTGCTCTAAAAAAATACTCTGCCACGCGCCTGCATTAAGTAGTATGGAAGTTACAAATTTATTTACTTTAAAAGAAGTCTATGATAGATTTATTGTTTCTTCGAAAAATAGCTGTTTTTGTTAGCATTATCTGAATTAGATAAATTGTTTGTTCTTTGCCGTTTTTAACCGCTACATCAACGCACTCTTGTCCAGCTAGATGATTATTAATATTTTGGATCATACATTACATCCTCTCAGAAAGATTTCCTTACGAGAAAAGGTAAGGCTTGGTCTGCTTTTAATGACATGCATAAGGTCTGGTCATTTGACCTCAGTAAGAAGCTCAAACTCAAGATCTTTAAGGCAACATTAGAGCCTATCTTGCTCTACGGCTCTGAAACCTGGACTCTGTCTAAACACCTTGAGAGAAGACTGGATGGAACATACACCTGTCTTCTTATGAGAGCTCAAAACCTCTCATGGACACTCCATCTCACCATTCCACAAATATATGGAGATATTCCTCGCATATCCACTATTGTCCAGGCTCGTAGAGTCCAGTTTGCCAGCTATTGTTGCGGAGCCGAAAATGAGGTTATCTCTTCCCTTATTCTTTAACATGGCAGGTAAAAGAATCGGAGGTTGCCATACCCTGATTTCATCTGCAGGGATACAGAAATTAGGAAGGAGAACCTCAGTAATGCAATGATGGACCGGCAAGTCTGGCGTAAGGTTGTTAATTCTGTCATCTCGACCGCAGTTAAACATTGATGTTGATGATTGTTTCACACCAGTCAACTTTATTGGCATCAACTTCTTCGGGTGTTGCAGTGGATATATCTGCATCCAGATTTTCATCAACAGAACAATCTGCAGATAAATAGGTTTGAAACTCTTTATCAATATCTGATGACATGGTTACATAATCTTCAGTTGGAAAACCACATTTTTCAAATCAGTGTTTTCTTGTAACAGGTGTAACTTCCTCTCATGTGGATTTAACCCAACCAATAACCTTTAAAACATCGACTGCTTTAATAATATCTAACGCTCGCTCATTTTCATCAACTCTTGTAATAACTTAATTGAAATGCGGTTTGTTGTAAACGAAAAAGTCATTGAATAGCTCAAGAAAGCGATATCTAAAGTTGATCGAAATGTGGAGAAAGGTAATGATATACATTTAATAAATTCATTAGATTTTTATGTATGAAGGAAAATAAATGTTTCCTCGACGTTCCTTTTGATTTTTAATTGTCTATCCGCTGCTCGAAGGTAATTGTTACAAAAAAGCTTCACAAGGACTCGATATTTCCGTCCGCTATTTAGTGGTTTGTTCGTAAGGGGTTCAGTAAGAATATCTGGTCTGCAAAGTTTTGTCCGTTATCGTGTCCAAGGTATTTCTAATGTGTGTTAAAAAGCGAAAAGTTGTAGAAACTGAAATGGCTTGCACAAACAAAACCGATGCCTCGATGACGATCAAAACCGATATGTTGTATTCTTGTTTATTTTATAAAAGAATTATTCAATTTTCCCTTTGCGTTTCATTTTCATATTTAGCACAGATAAAAAGCCAGCTTAAGCCCGATAAATTAAGCAACTTTCAAACTACGGTATTTTACTTATGATGTAGTAACAAACATCGAATCTTAAACTTTGAGAATTTCCCCGATTGTCGGTTACAACACTCTTAATAACCCCAAATGAGCAAGATTGAAAACAAAATTGTTTGAATTTAAATTATAATCCTCAAGTTGAGAAAAGAACATTAAAACATTCTGTATATACATTAAAATATTTGGAAATTATTTGAAATCGTGTTGTGATCTTGACAAAGCCAGATCTTCGGATGGCAAATTGTAATCTGCGTCATCTTTTCCAGTGAGCCAATAGGTTGTCATCGTTCCTCGACCCTTTACTTGCCGTTCACCGCGACATTCAACTTGGTAGCCGCCGAGACCTTCTAGGATCTTGAACGTATCTTCCGATAAATGAATCTTCAAAGCTGTAAAAAGAAGTAGTGTCGCGTTAGGTTATGTTTAACAACACGTGAGAAACATATTTTCGACTTGTGCACACTCACCAAAACCGCCACTTTCCATACGCGATGAGGTGTTAACAGTATCACCAAACAAACAATAACGCGGCATTTTTATTCCAACCACCCCAGCGACAACAGGGCCTGGTTAAAACATAATTGAAGATGAGAATACTAAATCATTAAATTTAAAAGTGTATTAAGGTCGTGAAGGGGCATTAATCGAAGGAAGGTTCATGTTATTGTGCAAAACTTTTATCATCAGGCTGAAAGAAACTAACAGACATCTTCTTTCAATGCTTACCTGAGTGTATACCAATGCGCAGTTGAACCTGCGAACCAGCCAGGTGGCGATACCCAATCCCGTTCAATGACGACAACAACTGCAGGGACATACTGGCGATTTCACCAGCGTGCTGGTCTCCATTACGAGTCGGTAACCCGGACACAACCACATCTAAAATTGTCGGCTAATCAAGTTTGTTTCAATATTTTGACGAGATATAACGCGTGTTTAAAAGCAATAAAAAGTTCCTAGATCAAGGTAATTATATTAACAGTAGATATAGATAAAACGTCCCACAAAATCTTACAGCAGTCAGCAATTGTTTCCACTTTGTAGCAATCAAAGGATTCGATGACGTCATCCATAACAGAGTAAAGGTCATTGAGCAGATCCACAACTTCATAGGGTGTACAGGCAGCGCACATTTTACCGAAACCAACGACATCGCTGAAGTAGATGGTCACACAACTAAAATACTCCGGTTTGGGGTTGTTTCCTGATTTCAATTCCTCAGCGATGAGGGGCGGTAACATTCTAGTGAGCAGCAGATCGCTTTTCTCTTTCTCCTCCTTCAAATGCATGGTGCGTTCGGCCACGATGGATTCCAAGCTGTTCGTGTATTGTTCCATGAGAATGATGAGGTTGTCCATGAGTTCGCCGCGATGCGGGCTGATCGTGTTCAACTGGCGCTGGATGTTTGAGAACGTAGGTCGGAGCACTGGATCGTGGTTCCAACATGACTGTACGAGTTCGGAGTAACCCGTCGCCTGTGCCTCGTCAGCGGGGAGGTCAACTTCATCGATCTTCGGTCGTAGCACGCGAATAGGAACTTTGTCGCTGTCTTTGCATTCAACTAACTCCAAGTTTTTACTGACGGGTATCAGACGGCCGAGCATTTGTACGATTTTCTCCGGTCCTAAGTAATCGAGCTCGTGGTAGGGATGATACCGTGTGCACATCTCCACCATGATCATGGCCATGCTTAAAGGAGATGAAGATATGGTGATTAAGAAAGAAAACGTATATGTATACATGCAGGTTATGCGCGAGCTTCAAAACACGCTACCTGTAAATATCTCCTTTAGCAGTCCCGTAACCAACGTGATTAGGATGGGAGACGCCAGTTTCAAGGATCTCAGGTGATGTCCATAACAAGTTGCTGGAAAGTCATTCACATATACGGTTTGAACAATGGTGAGAAAAAAATGTAAAAATATAATCCTTTAGTATAAACAAGCAATGAACCCGTCCTACGGACGTTAACAATAATATGATTGAGGAATTCTGTATGTATGTATAAACTTGTCAAAAAAAATAATTCTTTGGCTAAAAACCATCCCAGGGGCATCACAATCATACCCTGAAAATTTTGGTTCCAGTCGTTTGGGCGTGATCGCAACAAACAAACAAACATACCGTAATCCCTCGTATAAGCGTCCACCCTCTTGGTTAAATTATTAAATAAGCGCCCCCTCGAATAAGCGCCCACCTTCTTGGTTAAATTATTAAATAAGCGCCCCCCTCGAATAAGCGCCCACCTTCTTGGTTAAATTATTTAATAAGTGCCCACCCATCAATCTTCAGAAACGGGCGCCTATTCGAGTTTTCGGGAAAAACAGTAGCACGGAAAGAAGAAAGGCAACGGAACACAGTTTTTTTCCAGTTTTCATTCTTATTTCTATTTTCCATTTCTTTATAACAGGGAAACTTTTTTTAAAAGCTGCCGTAGGATTAAACGAGGTGACGGATTGTGGCAACTTGAAGGCACCCCCCGGAAGAGAAGTGGTACAGTGGATTCTGAAATCATGGGATATGTTGACGAAGGAAATAATTCGAGATTCATTTGTTTCTTGTGCAGTGACTTGCGCTACGGATGGAAGCCAAGATGGCTATGTCACATGCTTCAAAGAGGGTCAACCTTGTCACGAAGGCCGTGCAATGCTGAAAGAGCAGTTTGAATATATGAATACGGAGGAAGCAAACCCGTTTCAAGCCGATGAGAGTGATATCGCTGACGCGAGTCCAGACATGTTACTCGTTGACTAAGACAAGGAGGGTGACGAAGATGTGGAAATAGATATTTTGTGAAAAAAGGTGTTTCTATTAAAAACCGCCTTTCATTTAATGTTCAATTTTTCTGAATTGCAAACAAGCGCCCCCTCGAATAAGCGCCCCCTCAAACAAGCGCCCCCTCAAACAAGCGCCCCCTCAAATAAGCGCCCCCTCAAATAAGCGCCCCCTCGAATAAGCGCCCCCTCAAACAAGCGCCCCCTCAAATAAGCGCCCACCCTAGAGCCTCGAAAATTAAATAAGCGCCCGGGCGCTTAATCGAGGCATTACGGTACTCAGGTTTTTCCTCCATTATAGTAGGATTGTAAAAAGTAGAATATGAAAAAACTTTTCTTGGTTTTTTGTTCGAAATATTTGACTTCATTAAAGAAAACCAAGAAGTCAACTTTAATATTTTTGTAGAGCAATGTTCCAACTCACTAGTAATCGCATTCTTCCATTTCGTCTTCCGTTGGCAGCTGTACACCGGCACCAGTGCTGAGTGAAAACGCACGGACGCCGAGTTGATTCGCGCGAAAAGACTTCATACCGTAATCTAAGAGTTAAAGATAGAAATAGATTTTCAATAGGTTTTTAAAACATTAATACACTCTCGAATTATGTCACTGTTTTATTCCACCATGGCGACGTTGATTTTTTATGTGCTTAAAAATAAGTAAAAATGCAGTTTCTGTACCGGAAATTTTGACAGTCCATCGGTTATCCACAAGGCAGTTGGAACTCTTCAGTCGGCCATGGGAGCTGATTTCGCTGTTGGAAAGGTATGTCATTCCGCGACAGATGTCCTGATATTAAAAAACATTCGCGTGGCAAATAGAGATTAGAGGTAAGATTTGTTATCAATGTTAACGCATTAAAAATGAAAACCCACTTTCAACATCGAGTAGCGGAAGTCCCATCCAAGATCAACACTGTCATTAGAGAGGATGTCCTCTAAGCTTCCTTTCCCGCAGAGTTCATTTAAGATTGATACGTGAGGCGATTCGAGACAAGCACCTATGAAGAGACATAGGTTGGGATGTTTGATGTCCTTCATTTGTTTCACTTCCCATCGCAACTCATCAGTTAACTCAACATCATTTTTGCGCAAAGACTTCACGACAATTTCCTTTCCATTCCACGTTCCCTGGTTCTTGCACACAACCTTCTCTTCCTGGTTCGCACTCTTGGCCGACATCATACTCACCATGCTCATCAGCGATTTCATGCTGCTCTTCTGTCGCTTCTGTCGCATGCGAATTGATTCCCAGTCCACTTTCCAATCTGTGCTCATCAATTGCGCATGTAGTTGCACCTGTCTGTACTTCCATCGTCCAACCAAAAACAGTAGAACAAATATGGCAATCAAACCAAGAACAATAGGCAAGGCGATGGCAACTGTGTGCGTAGAACATTTCTCGCCGATGTACCCTGAATCGCAACTGCACGCCCCGTTCCCGCTGTTACCATCGCTACATTTTCCGTTCTCGCAATCGCAGATTTTGGAGCAATCTTTACCGTAATAGTTCGGTTCGCACTTACAATAGTCAGCGGCCGTACAAACACCATGTTGAGAGCAACCATCACTAAAAACAACACTCGTCATCGACGCAATGTCACTGTAATTATTTAGTTGAATATAAGTAATGTAAAGATTGTACAATCTATGTTGAGGTTCTGTTCACGATACTGACTGGATATGAGATAGTAAAACTCGAGTAAAATAAAAAGTTGACTGACGTTAAACAGGTTGGTACACCACAGTCGGTCATGTTCTCGCTATTGATGTATCCAGGATCGCAAGAACAGTTGCCAGGGGAAACACACGTGCCAAACAGGCAGCCATCGCAGACAATAGTGTTACAATTGGGCCCAGAATATCCAGGGTTTCCAGTGTCTGGGTTTAGTTCGCATCTACAATAATGGGTTAAAAATGCAATCCTTCAGTAAAACAGAATTCCGAGAATTTTTCCAAAAAAAAACTTGTGAAATGATTGGATAAAAACGTTGTCTGCGTTACTTTGAAGAAATTTGGCGACCAAATCCTCAATATACGCGTACAGCTCAACTTACTTGCAAGTATCCTGTTTCAGGCAAGTCCCATATTCCCACTTCGTGCGATCGCTGTCATCGAGCAGCTTACCACCGCAGCCGCCAGTACAGTAGAAAGCGGGTGGGATGTTCTCTGTCACCTTATTCTTGATGTACTCCAGTGGGCCGTTGAGACTCAAATCGTCGTTCATCGTGCCCTCCACAGATGAATAGCTAAAGTAACACATCAAAGTTAAACTCCCGCGTAAAAACGCAGAAACCGCAACGTACGTTATTTTGTTGCGTTCATCGTCGGGTACCGTTCGATAGATCATCTGCTCATTCACCACTGTGATCTCGCGAATTGAATTGTTCTTCTGAATGTTCTTTGGTGTGACGTCATCGCCCAGGAACAGAAACCGCTTCTTCTTCAAAACCTAAATAAGAATTTTTTTTCAACGCGAACAATTTAAGAGAAAAGACGTACAGTTGTTTTGTTGTTGTCGCCCGGCATCGCGTCGATTTGGAAGAGGGTTGCTGAAAGGAGTAACCAGGGTGAACATGTGACGTTGAAATCAGTTTTCACATGCTCCTAATTTTGACATTCAAATAATGTAGACAATTAGAACTCTTCCCACAACCATTGGATGACGTACCAGTGTAATTGCGACGGTTTCCATCTTCATCGTACAAAATCTTTCCAGTCAATGATTGTTGAGAAGCCGTCTAAGGAAATGGCTCACAAAGTTATGAATTGCACTTCACAATAATCAGGTAATGATATTAAAACGATAAACGTAAAGGTAATAAATACAGCGACCGGTATTAATAATAAACAGGTTAAGGACGTTACAGGCGCCTCACCGTACGTATATACTCTCTGATTTTTGGCAAGATGATAGTCTCCTTGTTGCTTGATACTACTACCAAAGCTGCAATTGTAGCAGAAATCGCATCCCACGCCAATGCTGCTTTCACCTTCTCATCGTGTTCCTAACAGAAACAAAATGTTGAACACTGGAAACAAAACAAGTTGAATGAATGCCCGCAAAGTTATCTAGTGGAAATATCTTTTGTGTGGAATTTGTAAAGACCAAAAACAAACTCACTCCCTGCCATTTGAAAACAGTGCTGAACAATTCCCCATAGGCAATAGTAACCCAATTGAAGTTGCCATCGGAAAACCCATGCACAGTGTAATGTGTCTCGATCAACATGGTACCACGGAATGCTTCAACACAAGTTGGAGCCTATATCGCATGTTTACTCTACATTATTTCTACACTTAATAACGGTAACTGTGAAGTTATGCAAATTTTAACACCGCTAGATTACTAGATCACCATAATTTTAATTAGACAGCTAATTTCCAACACAAAAGAATAACAATATGGTATTTTCGAGACAGTTGCAAGAACAATATATAAAAATATAATATATTTATAATAAATAATAATCAAAATATCAAAAGTGAAAGATTTTGAACGAATGAAAGCACTTATTACAGTCAAACCGGAGCAGGGGCCAGAGTTATTGTAGGGGAAATCTTTGATCATGTTGTCTTCTCCTATCCACGTGTAGCCATTCAACGCAGTAAAGTTGCGTCTAGAGGCAAGCAAATATTGTAATCTCCTTGTTTATTGTTAACCCTGAGACATAACAACACTAATCTTTTATTTGCAGCAAATCAGAAAATAATAAACCCTTTTCAAGATAACTATGTAAAACCTACGCAATTCCCTGACAACCATTCATAACAAAAAGTACATAAAATGATTGACAACTCAACCTTAACTAAACAAATTAAAAGCTCAACCTAAACCTCGTTTTCATTTTAAAATTTGCTATCAGATATTGATGAAATTCAAGGAGGCTTTTCTGTATATTCTATAAGCATTATAACCACAGTCGTACTTTGTTGCCTCTGCCACCATCATCTGCAGGGAGTCAGCTTTTAAAAAGGAAAACAAAATGGAGAGTTTCGCATCTTCAACCGCTTCAAAGAATGTGTCGATTTCAGATTGTGTAGCAAGTGATCCTTTCATTGGGAAGAATGCCTGGAACAGGAATTAATTGTTGATACAAAATATACATATTCGGATTAAAGTCACTTTTTCCTTGACGCAAGGATTAGACTAAGAAATGAATACAAGTTCTAAAAACCATTTATTTTTATGCGCACAGAAAATTTCAAAACTTCCAGACTTTTACTCAACAAGTAAGAAAAAGACACAAACTATTTTTCTGCATCATACAATACCACCAGACAGTGATGGCACAACAAAATCAGATGCAAATCATCCAACCAAGGGATGCGTTTTACTTCATAAAATGAACTTTCAACTTACCACTTCATATTTGATTTCGAAAAGTGACATGTAAACAACAAACTCATCAGGTAGAGGGATGTTTAATGTTGCCACAACAACCTGGAGAGAGAGAAAAGTTGAATTTGAAATTTTCATTTACGCTATCGAGTAACAACATTGAAACGGTTTTAAATAACTTCCTTCAAACTTACGATTTTGTTCCAATTTCTATTTGCAATAATGTTTGCTATAAGAGCATATCTATAGGAATCAGCATATGTCACACGGATGAAGTTTGGGTAGCGTTTCTAAAAGTAAAATTGTCACATTTCATTGGCGTTCTACAGAGATAACAACAGACAACATTACA
This sequence comes from Candelabrum cocksii, assembly GCA_963930725.1. Taxonomy (NCBI): domain Eukaryota; kingdom Metazoa; phylum Cnidaria; class Hydrozoa; order Anthoathecata; family Candelabridae; genus Candelabrum; species Candelabrum cocksii. The sequence continues at coordinate 579,512 of OZ005670.1, read as the reverse complement.
GAGTCTGAATATTTTGTTTCTGTGTTTGTGTAGCTGATGAAAAGATAATCGTTGACACCGGCAACTGCTACAGCAACGTCAGTGTCCTTGTCATTACTCGGTCCAATCATAGCTACAATGTTTTCCTCTGTGTTCTCCTGTTAATCAATACAAAAAAACAAGTTATATAAAACAGGAGAGAACAAAGTATAAGTTGAAATAAGGAAATGTCCAGTAAACTTCGTGGAAAGGAGAAAACTTTGTTTTTCTTAAGAAAGTTAGATGATGAAATCCTAAAAGTGACTATTTTAAAATTTAAAACAAAATCTTTAGATACCTTAGATGATTTGCAAGCATCAATAATTTCGGTCAAGGTTTTGTAATCATATATGTACGGATGGCGTGATCCTAACCACAAAAAGAACAAAACGAAAAATCATAGTTATAACCGTAAAACCAACTCGTAGATGAGTAAGATAATAATCTTGCACGTAAAAATAAAATAGGAGTTATATAAATCATGCTTAGAAATCCTTAGAAAAATTATTTGCAGAGAGTATTTTGACACAAAAATGCCACAAAAATTAAAAAGGTTACTTTCTTACTTAAAGGTTACTTTATTGATTTTAACAATACAGATTGAGCGGACAAAGTGTCCATAAAAAAATAAATAAAAGGATCTTCTATATACATGTAAGTATAATAAAAATATCATTCTAAAGATAGATTCCGTAAATCAATTCAAGATTGAGTTATTACTACCATTTTAAAAAAAATAGACAAATTACCAAGCCAGTATGTTCCAGAGGCGTAATATAACGCACTGCTCATTAAATTCAATTCCTGGACGGTTCCAGTTGATGAAAACCAATTCCATTTTCCTGAAGAAATTAATTTTCAATCAATAATGATTGTTGCAGTTAAACATGTAAATTTTTGTACAAAGGCAACTTTTTAAGTGACATATTTCTTTACCACAAAACATATTCCATAATTCATTGTTTTGAGAAAAGAAAAAAAATGTCTAACCAACGACTTTGAAAGTTGCAGTCGCATTGGTGGAGAGTTCTCCAATTGATGTTGTTACTTTGAATTTAAGGGAAGTTGTTTCAATCGGGATACAAATTGAACCAGGAAAGGTTCCAATGCCTCGTACCAATGTGAAATGACTATCCGTTGAAATGCAGGTGTCAATGTAGTCAGAGAGAGTGGTAACAGCCTGATGAAAGTAAAGCACTTTTTAAACATCAAACAATTCATTGTTATTAATAAGAAATCATAACTTCATATAAAATACCCCTAAATCAGAAACTCTTTCGTAGCCACAGACAAATGTCTAAAGCTTGTAAAAGAATTAGCACATAAATCAACTGAACAATATTGTTAAGAAGAGTCAGTTTTGTTAGATTGTTACAAGGTTTGGCACGCATCATTTACCAACGTTTATAAAATTGTTGTATAGTGTATGTAAATATAAGAATGTTGTATGCGGATTGTGATATCAATTAATTGTAATGTTCCCCTCCAAAGTTTACTTGGTTTCAAACGTTTTTGCTCCACCTCAATCCCCCTTCTTTAAAGTTATTTGTAAAACGCCTTTTAGATTAGGATTTCCCTTGCATCCTTGCATACATCTGTGCAAATTTCATGTATCATCTCTTAAGTAGGGAATAATTGATTAATTTTTATATTTTGAGCAGATTTTGCAAAGTATTTTTCTTGAGAAATTTTTACAGCTTTTATTACAATTTTATGTAGTATGTAGCAACACTGACAATTTTTTTCTAAACCTTTCCTGTTTACTAAAAAATACTTGAGGAAAGTTCGATTGAAATCAGCCCAGGGGAGTTAGCTGACATTAAACAATTTCAATGATAACATACCAAACTGGAATCTGGACCAGAAGTTACGCGATAACCATTCTGATCAATAAGTTCCACTTGAATGGGTTTTTTTATCTGGTGACTGATGCCCTGGTTACCAATGAACGAGTGACCAGAAATGATACGAAAGGTGTGCGGGACTTGAGCTAAACAAACATTGACAACTATTGCTGACCAAGCAAAATTAATGATTTTATTTCTGTCATTTAAACATTTCAATACTGACATATTCACAAGTCCAAAGCCGTGTGTGAATGAAGAATCTATGCAATTCTTTTACAAAAAGATAAAATGAACAGACCATGGTGATGAACACAGTCTTTATAATGTTTTTCAAACATCAACAGTGTCAGTATCTACTCTACCTAGAGTATGCAGAGTTGTATAACAACTCTATATATTACCATTATGTGAAATATTTGCTGTTCTATAGTTTTATAATTTAATATGTATTGACAATGGCATAAGTTGAACAGCTTAGTGCACAATAACTACTATTACTTCATGCATTATTCAAAAAATAGTAGAATATTTCTTTTTAACAATCTGTATAATGGAGGTTGTATCTGTGTAATAACATCGCCATGAAACTTGTCCTAGTATATAATACATAAAGTAGACGTTTATAAAAATGATCTAGGACACAGGCTACCTATTTATCAATTAAGAAACTTTGTTTGATTAAATGGGATGAAAATTTTGTTCTGTTTCATTGCCAACAGTAATGAACGATAACAGAGATGCTAGGAGTAACTACTCACCAGTTACTGTAATGGTAGCAAGAAGAACGCCCCTGAAATAGTCAACAGGGTCGTAGTTTTGGTATCGAATATGACTGCTATTGGATCTGGCCTCGTCGGTGAAAAAACTTTTGAACAACTCATATGTCTCCATGCGACTGGCAACTGGGTGCATTTCCTCTTCAGGAAAACGCCGAAAGGGTGCATACTTCTTTTTGAGTGTGAAGTTTAATTGCAGAGCAACAAATATGTCCTCCAAGCTCATTTCAATGTCCACCTAAGAAATAATATCAATGAAAAGTAAATCTTCTATTCATTATACATTGTATTTAACAAAGTGTTTTTGTTACAGAAAATCTAGAAGCAATGCTTACTCTTCCTCCGACAAGATTTTTAAAAATGGCAATGTCATTAGTGACATGATGAACAGCACCAGGTCCACTAAGGACACAATCTGTTTCCTCCAACCACAGCGAATTTCTTCTATTCCACAACTTATGTATATAACTGACACCGGACATTGTTTCCCACGTCGAGTACTGAGTATCATTGATCTGGTAGCCGTCTGAGTTTACTACTCTCAGTTTAGCTAAAAATGGATTGTTTGCCACGACTGTAAGTGGTAAAGGTTCAACTAACTGAAGACCATTCGGAAGATATTGAAGGCCTATGGAAAAATAAATTAAATTAGTTGCCGAATAAACTATAAAAACCTAGTGAATACTGGGAATACAGTGCTTATAATTGTTTTGATAATTGCAATTATTAAAAATGTTAAAACTGTTATTGTAAGTATTCATCGTAGAAAAAACTTATTAGCTAAGGAAATATTTTTAACACATTTAATTATGCCGAAATAATAAAAACCGGGCACTATTCATTGCATAATTTAAAACGTAGAAACCATCTCATCATCACATTCATCATAAGAAACAAGCAGTTTTCTATTTATAAATTAATGATTTAAAGCTCCCACCCAATGAATCAAATGGCAGAGAGTTGAGCACAAGGTCAGTGTTGATGTACGACAATGAAACTTGAATGAAGCGTTGATCGTCGCCAGTAAATTCACCACGATCATGATAAATTCGTCGAATCCAAACCTCGCCTTTGTACATATATATCCAGTTGTCGTCGCATTGTTTCCAGGATGGTCTCCAGTTTTCCCAACTACAAAGTGAATTCTATATATATTAACTGAATTTACTAATCAATTTAAAACTCTTTACAATATAGCAATTTTAATTCAATTTATTGTTCACACTTTATTCCTTTTAAATTGTCTGCAATATTACGATTATGTTACAACTATATTTTCAAGCAATGTCTTAATATCCTACTAAACATTACACTCATTGTATAAATTAACATAAATTTAAGCTGTTTTTCCATTGTTTTCTAAATTGTTTGTTTGTTTTTTAACAAGGCCTCCAGAACGCTTCATTATCATGAAGACATCAACCCAGAGTTTTAGTGTATTTAATTGCTCCATTTGTGCTACAGTTATTTTTGATGAAATACAGCATTTTTATTTATAACCACTCACCAAACAACTTTGTGATTTCGGTTAAGAGCCGAACACGTTATCACCGGATGACAAAATTGATGATATCATATATATAATATCTGTTTGTTTGCTTACAAGTGTCTTTCATCTCTAAATATTTTCTACTGTCAATAATTTGTTTAAATAATCTTAGCACCCATTAAATTATATGAATTAACACACCGTTGGTAAGATCTTCTTAACCAGAAATCAGCAATACAAAATCTACCAGTGTAATCGTCTACCAAGGTAATGTTATTCTGAGCAGCATCCCAAACTTTCTTTGATACAGATTTGATCGAAGGTGATCCATCGTATTTAATTAGGTTTCCAGTTACATCATCAACAAGTTGTGCTACTGCCTACAAGAGGAAAGATGTTTTATATACAACAGTTTATATATATATTATAATCGTTATTTCAAGTTTTTTTATTTTATAATTAAAAATTATAATTGGGATTGCTATAAAATCCTTTGCAAAACTGTTTGATGGTTTAATATTGAAAAAGTAGAGTGCGCCTTTGAATATACAGCACTAATTTATTAACTTTATAAATGGAACCTTTGAGGTTTTAAATTTATATTTTTAAAACTTTTTATGGAGCAAATGAGTAAATAGTTCTCTAAAGGGAACAAAAATTTGTGTTCAAAGATTTTTAAGAAATATAGGACTAAGGTGTGGGTTGAAAATGCTGGATGTTTCTGTCAACTTGAACTTTGGGAGTCAAGAGAGTTACTTCCAGCAGAAGTAGACAGGATTGTGTGATGCGATTATATGCAAACCTCAGTGGCGGCGGTTTTTGTGTCAGTTCTATTTGAACTTCAGGAGTCAGTGGTGTCACAATTCCGGCAAATTCGAGAACAAGCTCTTAGCCTCTCCACTATCAAGACTGTTGTGCATGGAGAAGAGCCACATCCTTCTCGAGGTCACCCTGTTTCGCACTGAACAGAACAGATCTAGAGGAGTAAACTTTGAACAAAAGTCTTGTCATAACCTGGATCGTTGATTGTGTTGGTTGGGGAAAATTTCGAAAATTGTTGCCCATCCTTACACAACATATATCCTTCGAGATTCGTAGTTAAATTATTTGATGTGTGTGTAAGATCTGCCATGTTGCATGGTTGTGAAACATGGGCACCTGAAAACATGGATATTCTTCGATTACATCGTAATGATCGTGCAATGATTAGATGGATGTGTGACACTAAATTGAAAGACCAAGTTCCTTCTTCTGCAAAAACTTGGAATTGACGACATCTCTGTTGTTCTTTGTAAACAACGTCTTCGTTGGTTTGGGCATGTGCATCGTCCTTCTTCTGCAATTAACACGGTCACTCAGCTTGTAATCGGCAGAAGCCAGGGAAGACCTAAAAAGACTTGGTCGCAATGCGTTAATGATGACCTGACAAAGTTAAACTTGTTGAACGTTGATCCTATAGACAGAGCTGCTTGGAGGACAGCTGTTAGAAACTGCTTGGTGTTGCCTACCCTAGATTCCTGGACAATTGCAGCACTATAAAGACGAAAACCGGATAATGAATGATGAAAGGATATATATGTGACAAAAACAAAAAAAGTACAGTTTTAAATAAAACAATCAGTTAATCAAAAAACGCATGGTACATCTGAATGACAAACCTCAACAGGTCTCAACGGGATTTAAAAAGTTATGTTTCAATCTTTGAGAAAAATACATTTTCAGCCTCAAAATTTAGGGATTCATATTTTTTGGAAGGAATTTCAAGCTAAAATCGGTGGTCATGGATGTGAATCCATTTCATATTATCCAGGTGTTTATGACACTAATTAACATGTGACTAACAGCTGCATGAGAGAAGACCTATTGTTCTGGTTGTAAAGAAGGCACAGTACTAATAAAGAACTCCTGAAAGAGAATTCAAATGACTCAAATAAATTTTGGAAATGTCTGAAACAAATATTTCCCACCAAAACAAAAGCAAATATGTGTAACAAACCTAAATTCACCGTCAACGGAATAAGTATTGAAACAAACTCTAAGGTTGCAAATGGTTTTTGCTCATATTTTATGTCAGTCGTTATAAAACTAAAGCCTGCAACATTCAAACTTCAAGACTTTGTCTGGAGAAAACAAACACCCATCCCAACAAAAACTGAAACCAGGTTCAAATTTCAATATGTCTCAAAAACTGAAATTGAACATCAACTCCAGAAATTGCAAAGAAAGAAAGCAACAAGTGAAAGAAAATTTTAGAAAAAGCAGTTAATAAACAGCTCATTTCACACATTGAATCACAAAAGCTACTTACCTCGTCTCAGTTTGGATTCAGAGCGAAACGTTCAACTCAACTTGCTGCTACTGCCTTCTTCGACGGCATAAGACATTAAGTAAATAAAGGTTCCCTTGTTGGAGCATTGTTTATCGACCTAAGCAAAGCCTTTGACACTCTAAGTCATGCAAAGCTATTAATAAAACTGAAAGCGTATGGAATCCAAGGTGCAGAATTAAAGTGGTTTACAGACTATCTTTTCCAGCGCAAAATCACTGTTTCGTATGGAGATAGCTTGTCGGAAACTCAGAACCTATTTACAGATGTACCACAAGGGTTAATATTAGGCCCTTTGCTATTCTTGGTTTATTTTAACGACATAGCCGATTGTATTGAAAATTCAAACATTGTCATGTATGCTGATGACACCGTGTTATTCCTGCTGGGTAAATCAATCAATGAGATCAAAGAAAAGCTAACCAACGATGTTACTCTACTTACTGACTGGTTTAAAGAGAACAAGCTAATTATGAATTTAAAACAAGGAAAATCTGAGGTGATGCTGTTCGGGACACCTCAAAAACTGTCAAAGCTAGATGATTCACTGAATATCTTATATCGTGGAAATAACATCAACGTCACTATGGAGTACAAATATCTTGGAATTCAGATTGACTCCACTCTAAACCTGAATACACATTTCAAGAATGTCTACAAAAAAGCTTCAAACAGACTGAAACTCCTTGCTAAACTATGACACCAGATAGACCTAAAAACAGCCCAAGCAATCTACACTACAATGATTGTCCCCCTTTTAACTTATTTCAACATTAACCAAGTTAAAGAGAAAATTTCCATGGAAAGAACGCTTGATTCATTCGTCAAGCGTGCTTCTAAAATCATCAAAAATAATTCAAACAAAAACGTATGTTTGACTCCACTGGAAAATATCGCGAAACGACAGCTATGTATGCTTGTACGCAACTGCTTGGACGGAAACCTCCCTGAGAACTTCCAAGGATACTTTGATCTCTTGCAACACTTAATAAACACTCAAAACAACAATGCAACGCTTAAGCTACCAAAAGTGAGAACGAAATATAGCAAAAGATCAGTTAAATTTATAGGATCAAAAATTTATAATGACTTGCCTTTTTGTATTAGGAAAGAAGCTAATTTTAATAAGTTTAGAAACAAGTTGAAAGAAAATTTTAAGTGAAATTATAGCATATAGGTCTTACACACTGTATCGCATTTTGTGCCCATTATCCCTATTTTGTAACTTACATCCTAATCCCTACTTGCACTCCCTCCAACTAATTTGTTTATATGTATTGCATTTATTATCCCGACGATTTTAATGATTTTAATATATTAGGTATCTTAATTTTTATTTTAACAGGACTCATATTAAAAACAGAATTTTAAAAATTTTGAAATGACTATCCTGTATAAATATTTGTTATAAATAAATACAGATTTATAGAAATTATGAACTCATCATCGATCAAACTGCTGCTGTGATGCAACTTGAAACACACTTTAAATCACCTGTATACCTTCTAATCACTTATTTTAACACGCTTATTGTATTTTGTAATAAAATCGTAAGGTAGTTTTTTTAATCAATACGGTTTACAGATAGCACTGAAGACGATACTACAGTAAAAAGCTTTGTATCAATAACTTTAATTTTTGTATAATATATGTACTGTAATCAAAAACTAATGTTTCATGTTGAGAAAGTGTCCTTACCAACACATAATAATTCAATTAGTTTTCTACATTATTAGGCTGATCAATGAATGCAGTTGCTTCAGTTTTGTCGATTTTAATTAACTAAAACCACTGCTAACTAAATAAGACTTTATACCACAATACTCCATCCAATGTCCTCGTTTGCAGTGTAGTAAGGTTGATCTTCAGGAGATCTGTTTGCAAAGTAAGTCCCAGGAATCGGGAAATCAGGATGCCATCTCAATATCGCTTTATTTTCAACATTCTGAACTAAAAATGACAAAAAAAACTTTCACTTTCGCTTTTAATTTATTGAAGTAAACTTTTCTTTTCATTTTATTCGCCTCCCGCAATTTTAGTAAAAGGTTATTAAGAAAATTAGTCTAAGTTAAAAATGCTATAAAATTCATAAAGAACCAAGCAAGCTATTAAATACTGATTTAACTAAAACTTTAAAAAATAAATATTTACCACAACAAATGATCATCAATATTCCACATAACCCCACCAACCGCATTTTTACGGCGATATTCTTGGTGTTATGGCAAAAAGATTCAGTCATAAGTATTTATGCTTTAGTTTGTTGTGATCTTGTAAATATTTCTATAGCAACTTGAGAGAAAAAACGTTCGAATGGAAGTCATTACAATGCCTAGAAAAAAAATTGCCGCGAGTTTCCAGCAATGGGACAATGAAAATGGTTCGAATTTAACGAATGCTCCAGTTATAGAGTGATTTTTATGAGAAAATATCAGATAAGGAGATTGCAAAACAATTCGAGTTATGGCGAGTTCGAGTTATCGAGTGATTACGGGTATTATACAGTATCAAAATTATTGTCAAAAAGTCAAAATCGGAAATGGCTCAAAAGAATTGCAATCGCCATATACGCCACCAAAGTTCTAAAAGAAGATAAACTTCCAATCATTAACTACATTATCCGAGAACTCACAGACATGTTTGGGTTGGGCTAAAACGCTGTTGGGTTTTTATATACGAATGGGTTATATACAACCGGGTGGGGAAACCATTGATATTTAACTTTTATTGCACTTTTATATACAATGAAAATAAGCTTTTGTAAATAAACAATTTATTCTTCGTCATCCTATGTGTCGACAGATCTCTCATCTTTTCATTTGTATCAGCCACTCCCTTTCCCGTCTTCACTATCACTGTTCTTATCATCGCTGCTTTATTCTGCAAATTTGAACGAGATGATCCATCCATCTCATTTGAAACATTTCAGAGAAGATCTTCAAATGATTTCTTTCTTGACTGTATTTCCGACCAAGCATCGACGAGCAATTTTGTAACAAGAACCTATATGCTTCGATCTATTCTCATTATTACTTTATTCTAACGTTTATGTTTTAACTTTGACAGTATTGTTATCCAGAGTTTTGCTGCTCAAGATTGTTTCGTAACTATGAGCTGTTATCTTTGCAGAAAATTCAAACATTTTGAGTTTTAAGCCTAATTGATGCTTGGATAGTTTTATTTCTCTGCTTGCAGAAAATTATATTCATTTTTAACAATAGCTGTAAATTTTTATTTACAGTTAAGGCCCTGCCCCCCATAATTCCCAATGAAAAATGTAAAATAATTTGACACTTCGGATATATTAAAGGAAACAATCAATTGTCCGGCATCACAAAATATGTTTTCATACAAGTGAAACAAACCGATTATCACGTGATGCTTGCTAGAAATACGGATGATTACTGTTGTCTATATTGACTACTGCCTACTTTACGCCCTTCATGTCCAAGATTGCTGATCATTCAGATTGCATCGAAAGCCATGTTTTTTTTGGACCCTTTTGCTCTGCTAGTCTACTATCTCGAACCGTTTTATTTCAAAGTTCGATTTTTAAAGAAAATAGTTTTCGAAATTCGAATATTTATCTCTCTGTGTTCATTTATAATTAGAGTAAAAATTATTTTTCTCTGCGTTTGTACAACAAACATGATGTCGGTCAAGCGAAGGCTTAATGTCAAAACTTTAGGCGAGAAATGAGCTGTATGAATTACTGGACGGCGGGAAAGGGGTTCTGCATATTGACTTTAGCAATTCTGACAGCGACAAAGAGACTATTTCAGTCGAAATAAATAACGAGGCTCCCGCAACATAATAAACTGCTGTTATCAACCACAATCAGGAAACACCAGACTGGACTGACATTACGTAACGAGTTTTGCTCTCTCATCTGGAATGGTTTCAAAGTTGTTTAAGTAACAAAGCATAAATAATAACTATGTGCGAAGATTATAATAGCAATTATTGTAAAATAACTTGTGGAGTGCCACAGAGTTCTTTATTATGCCCACTCTTATTTCTCGTTTATATTAAAGACTTCAATAAATCCTCTACGTTATTGTCACCTATTATGTTTGCAGACGATACCAATATATTCATTTCTGATAGAAACATAGACGGGCTCTGTTCTTAAAAATGAACAAGGAATTAGAAAATGTTTCTAATTGGCTCCACGCAAATAAATTATAACCCTTAACACTCAAAAAACAAAATTCCTTTTTCACCCTTTATCTAAAAGAAATTTAACAGTTTTAACAGTTTTAATATCATTTAACCGTCGTCTGCTTGCATGTGACTCGTAATATCATTTCAGAAAAAAGTGTGTTTGTTTGTGTTAACCAAATTTTTGCATTTTGAAATAAACGCCCCTCTTAGTTAAACGCCTCTTTAGAATAAACGCTCTCTTAAAATTTTCAATTTTAAAATAAACGCCCGGGGCGTTTAATTGATCATTTACGGTAGTGGTATTTTTTTGTTTTTATTCCCTCCTGTCCATGTAATTAGAGCCCACCCTTTATTCAAGCGTAAGCAGGTTTTCGACTTGGCGTATTAGCCAAAAGTTGTGCAGAATCACTAATAAAAATGCCAAGTTATAATGAGTTGGCATAAAATATCCACAAGAATTTAATTTCTTTTGTCAATGAGCTTATATAGCACAAATGCTATTTTTTAATATCGCAATAAACATCTTTATCTTTTAACGATGCCATGAATTGACAGAAAACATGTTTTTAAAATATCTTTTCAGGGGGAATAAATTATTATGAAGATGTATTTAGAGTAATGAACTTTACATATTTTGCATAAATTAAAGTTTTAAAATAAGACAAAAAAGTTGCGTAAAGTGTAATTTTGGTTAATTAAAAATTGTTCATTTTCAAAAGTAGAGAAATTTGTTTTTTGTGAATATAACACCCCCAGCAACGAAATGTTTGTCTAGTTAAACGAGATCTTGTTTTTACCATAATAAAAACACAACATGTGACTTGTGGTTTGAAAATTTATAAGTTCAATTTATTGTTTTAGAAAACCCCAGAGGACCTTGAACAAAATGACTGTAAGATGGTATTTTATTTTTATATATATATAAATCGCTGAATGTATACTTTAACGTCGGAAATGAAATAGCATAATTGCGCATAGGGTTAGGGTTATAAGAAGAAATTGTGTGCAATTATGTATGTATTTCGACGCTAAAATATTTATCATATATATCATTGATATATATTAATTATTATTACTTATGTTAAAAAACGAATTTGTTATGAGAGGTTTATTGGATTTGATCATTCAATAGTAAGCTGGAGCTAGTTAAATGTTGCAGAACAAACATTGCATTTACCTCTTTTTTAAATTAAATTTGGGACTATTCTGATTCCTACCATCAATGATTTTTGGGAAAATAATGTTTTATTTATTTTCAATAATATATATATTTGTTTTGGTACAGATTTTCTCATCTTTTCACTGTTAATACTTTCAAGTAAACATAGGGAAAACCTGTGATTGAAAACAAGTTCACTCAAATTTTAATTTCTTTTTCTATGTTATTATTAAACAATAAAAAAGCAGTCAACAATTGTGAAAGCATAAATTTTAATTTACTTTGATAATATCATGGTGCGTATGGAAAAAAGGAGTTCTTTATCAAATATCTGTAATTTAACAGACATGTCACTGCGTAGTTAACTGCTCTTTAGGCTTTTATTCTTTATTGACTTAACAACAGCAATGATAGTTTTGTCGAGGTAACGTACATCAAGTAACACAACCACCCGATTACCATTGAAAATACAAAATTCCAACCAACACCAAATTTAGTGAAAAAAGAAATCTAATCAAAACTTGCTCTTGGTGTGCCAGTGAAGGAAGTTTGGAGAGATTTGAGGGGCGACTTTTCAAAACGCAATAAAAGAGATGATGATAATCATTTTACCAGGGCTGCTCATTGGATGCTATTGAAGGAAGTATGACAGTTGCAACGACGAGGAAGACCTTTGATCCTTACATCATCCTCAAAGCAAGAGATATGATCAAACTCATGTCAAGAGGAGTTGCTTTTGAGCAAGTAACATAAACAAATTATTTGTTTATCAGTTAAGCATGTTGTTTTTTGTTTCCTTTTTATAACTAAAACCTAGTTTTTCTTTGGAAAAAGGTTTAATTGATGTGCCATCTATGGACTAAAATAAACGAACAATAAAAAAGACAGTATCGGAGTTCTAACTTCTATCCATAAACTGTCCATTCCTTCTTTTTATTTTCATAAAAATTTCTGCATACTTCTCTTGTATAATAATTTCCCTTTAACCCTTTAAGGTTCGGTCATAGAATTAGCGGTCCAAAAAAATTATATTATTGATTTTACATGTTTATGTCTTAAATATAAATTTTAAATAAAAAAAATTCCTCTGAATATGTGTATTTATATATATATCATTGTTTTTTTTTACTATATCATGTTTTTATGACATAATATCACATGTTATATAGTTATGTTTAAGGGGGTACACCACCATTAAATTAAGAAGGTAGCAGATATGATGCTGGAACTTTTTGATTTAACTTAATATGATAGTTTGTATCTGTTGTAAATTTATACTTTGGTTTTTTCTAACTTTTTACATTATCTGTCATTTTCTCAGAACGGGCTTTTTTAAACTTCCTGCGCAATATCTTGCTAAATAATTATAGCTATGTCATGATTTTTTCAGAGATTCTTCATTTAATTTATTTATTTGTTTACCATATATCATGAAATCACAAAAATCATAAAAATAAAATAAATAAGTGGAGATATACGGTTGGTGCCACTCAATAGGTTAAAGCTGAACAAAGTAGTGTCATTTATATCATTTCATATCATTAATATTATCTAGTGTTTAAATAGAGGAAACTTTGGAATTTAATTTTTAACCAATACTATCAACCTGCTAACACTAGCCGGGGAGGTAAAATTCATAAAAAGTCACATAACTTTCTTTATATTCATTATTTTAAAATTTTTTCTCAATTTAATTGCTAGATTATATTGTCATGAATATCTTGTGAAAGTTTGAAGTGATTCTGACGTGTTTAACTCAAGTTATGGCGCACCAAAGTTTTCTAAAAACCAGCTTTCCGGGTTAATTAATTATGTTCATAATTAATATTGTTTTTTTTGTTAAAATGCCACGTCAGTCACGTTTTAAAGTCACGTTTTTTGGACGCGAGTGATGGTGAAGATGACGAATAAGAGTTATTTTTATAAAGCTGTCTTTCTTTATATTCCAATTCTACGTCAAATATTCAGCAATCTTTTGTGGACGTCATAAATATATGGCCCCTATGGAGATAATTATTTGTAAAATTATATATCAATTATGTATTTTCTGCATAAATAAGTTTCAAATTTATATTCAAACAGGCCAAATATATTTACTCAAAAGCTTCAAAGTTGCCATGGCAACCAAAACATTAAAAAATCTAGAATATCTAGAATATCTCTCTCAACACCAAATATATCCCCTAGTTATAGGGTTCAAAATACCCCGAAAAAATACCAACCACCATCTTAATATTTAGTGTTTTGAAATCTCGAATGGCTAGCAATTCATGTGAACACACTTGGAATTGCCTGAATTTTGCCGAGGTGTCAAATAAGGAACAATATTTATTTGGTTAGGTTAAACAATTTTAATATGACCTATATGTTTTTTTACTAACAGGCATATCCTAGTGCTGTTCAGAGCAAGGAATTTTTTCTAACTATATGATAAGTGAACGCATGAAATCCAATAAAAAGTGCCGCACCAAGAACAATAATATCAAATCATTAAAAAAATATTTCTTGAATGTATATTTTTGACTAATCTTCACTCTTGCATTTATTTATTTTTTTGCTCCGTTTTAAGGTTGTTAGATATATATTTATGCTTTTAAAATCTTCACATGCTTAGTCATGCTTATTGTGTAAAACATGTGGTTTTCGGGAGAGTTTCATTGATATACTGTTTTTTTCTCCAAGTTCCTTCATTGACATTGATTTGCAAGTATAATTTTTTTTAGACACTACCATATGCATCAGCGCAAGACTTCTATGAGTCTGTTGCGCAAAAGAATCCTCATGAAGCAGAGTTTTTGCAGGCTGTAAAAGAGGTAACATTCTCCATTTGGTCGTTTTTAGAGAAGAATCCACAGTATGCAAGAGATGGTCTGCTTGATCGGTTCACTGAACCAGAACGAGTTGTCATGTTTCGTGTGCCTTGGCAAGATGATCAGTACAAAGTGCATGTTAACAGAGGCTTCCGGGTGCAGTTCAACTCGGCCATCGGGCCGTACAAGGGTGGTCTGCGCTTTCATCCGTCGGTAAACCTAAGTGTGATAAAGTTCCTTGGATTCGAGCAAACATTAAAAAACAGTTTGACGACTCTACCGATGGGTGGCGGCAAAGGAGGTTCCGATTTTGATCCGAAGGGAAAATCAGACTCAGAAGTGATGCGATTTTGTCAGTCTTATATGACGGAATTGCAACGACATATTGGGCCAAATACCGACGTACCGGCTGGTGATATTGGTGTGGGGGGACGTGAGATCGGGTATTTGTTTGGACAGTATAAAAGGTTAAGAAATGAGTTTTCCGGTACATTGACAGGTAAAGGGTACAATTGGGGTGGAAGTTTGCTGCGGCCCGAAGCCACTGGATACGGTGTTGTGTACTTTGCCGAACAAATGCTCAAAACCAAAGGCGACAGTTTTCAAGGGAAACTTGTTTCTGTATCTGGGTCAGGGAATGTTGCATTGTACGCGTGCGAAAAAGTAACCAGTGTGGGTGGGAAAGTGGTGACCCTCTCTGATTCGTCCGGATACATTCATGCCCCGGACGGCATTAACGCTGAGAAACTAGCGAAATTGATGGAAATGAAGTTTGTTAAACGCCAGCGAATTGAGGAGATCTGCAAGATATATCACAACATTACGTATGTGAGGGGTGAGAAGCCGTGGAAGGTGAAATCGGATGTGGTGTTGCCATGTGCAACACAGAACGAGTTGAACGGAGAGGACGCGAGGGTGTTGGTGAAGAACGGAGCGATTTGTGTGGTGGAGGGAGCCAACATGCCCTGTACACCTGAAGCTGTAGACGTGTTGCAGGAAGCCTCTGTCATGTTCTCTCCCGGTAAAGCTTCCAACGCTGGTGGCGTGTCGGTGAGTGGTCTTGAAATGAGCCAGAACAGCGCACGATTGCACTGGGCCAAAGATGAAGTGGACGACAAACTGAAAGCAATCATAGCGAATATTCATGACAACTGCGTCGAACACGGTTTGTTGGAAAGCGGCTACGTTGATTACGTCAAAGGTGCGAATCTAGCTGGTTTCATCAATGTGGCGGATGCTATGATTGCTCAAGGGGTGGTGTAACTTCATATCGTTTCTGTATTATATTTCGATTTTAATTGCAATGAATTCAACGATTGTGTAATGTGTTTAAAATTTTTTGAGAGAAGAGTTCAAGACAACATACCGCCTACTTCATGAGGGGAAAGTAATATTCGAACTAAATTAACTATGTGGTCTCCATCTATGCAAATATGACATCATGTTAATATCATCAATGCATTTAGATGTTTTCCCAATTTGTCAACACGAGATCTAAGTACTTTTATATTTTGTTGCGCTTGGAGGTACGCTGGTATTCCGAGCGAGTATTGCTTTTACATGTTGGTAAAATAATTGGAGGTTTACGACTTATTAGAGATGTTTTCATGCTGACTAATGAATTGAGAAACCATTCCAGAATATCATTTCCCCGTAGAAAAAAGAATTGAATACACCTTTTTTTCATTTATAAGCATAACGTTTATGAGCATACTTAGACTGGGATTCCTTTAAAAATTAGCATATTCCGAGGCTGGATAAAAGTAAGAAACTAAGAAATGTTTTCATTCGATTGAGATGTCTCCAATGGAAAGTTTTGATTTTTTGGTTTCTATTTGCATCCTATGTTAAATGTAAATTGTGTGACATACACAACGTAAGATAGAAATAAGTGGTTATCTGGTCTGTTAGGCAAAGATCGACGGGCTTATGGGATGAAGTTGCTTCCTACTGATACTAAATTTTGGAACTCAAAAAAATAAGCATACGATGAGGCTCAAACCAGGAAAAAATAAGCATACGATGAGGTTCAAACCAGGAAAAAATAAGCATATTAAGGCTGGGCTCAAAATACACTATGCTTATAAAAAAAGGTAATTGTCATGAGACTTATTTTCCTGTCAACTTCTTGATCAATTTTGACTTAATCCCTCCTCCTTCAATAAGTAATTTTACACAAGTCTAAACAGACAATCTTTGTAACTAAAAGGAACATAAATCCAATCCAACAAAATTTGGCTTATAACACCAACAAAAAGGAGTTCACGTTATTTCAAAATAAAGCACTAAAAAAGACTCCTCTACCATCTTTAATATTAGACAATAACGACATTAACCGCAGTGAAGCAATTTCCGATTTCTTGGGGTATACCTAGATGAAAATCTATCTCGGAAGTGCTATTTTAGAACAGTTGAGACAAAGGTTTCAAGAAATCTTGGGATTCTTTACCGTGCTAGACCATTCCTCAACACTAGATCTTTTAAACTAGTCGACTTTCATACACAGTTACATAAATATTGCTTGGGCAAGCAAGTCAAAATTAGCCAAAAATCATAAATTGCAAAAACATGCAGCAAGAATCATTAATTTTAAACATAAAACATTTCCGTTAGCAGGTCTTATGAAAAAAATTAAAATTTTAAACATTTTTCAACAAAACATTTTTCAGTCTATTGTTTTCATGTACAACTTTTTAAATGATGAGATCCCTGAAACCTTTAGAGGACGATTTAAGATATATACAAATTCGTACAATACATGAAACTCAAATCTCAAATTAACGTCCTTTGAAACGTACTCGAAATCCAAGTATAAGTCCATTTCTGTTAGGAGATACATTAAAAGTAGATTTGTGCAAATTGCTCCTTCCTAACTGGCTATTCATGTTCCCAGCTACAATTAAAAAATTATATTTAGGAACTAGTCTGACCAGAGAGAAGAGATTTTTGTACAATTGTTCTACATCAATCTTATTTATTTATTTAAAACAAATATACAGGATTTTCAAAAATTTTAAATTCTGTTTTCAATATGAGTCTAGTAGACTCACTAGTGTTAGTAGGTGAATAAAACGAAACGATAGCAGTAACTGGGTTTCCATTAACGTTTGCAATAACAATTCTAGGTTCCATTTCCTCAAAACTGTTCTGAACCTTGAGAGCTAATGAGATGCCGACTCCACCTATGGTTGCATTAACAGGATTCTTCTTTTGAGCCGAGGCTGAGATAAAACTCCAGCTCTTTCAAGCATCACTATATTGACATCAGAGTGGAAGAAGCGTTGTTCCTGAATGCAGATAACCTCAATATTAAACTGGATGGCTGAAAATAATTTTTCAGAAAGTTGATTTAAAGTGTTGATAGTGCAGACATTGACGGTGGAAATGTATGTGAATTTCTTGCATGTAAAGAGTTTTCGACGATCGAGATCAAGAGGTTTCGACCATCAACAACGTCTCGCAATTGTCCTTCAATTAGTTTTTCATGTACTCTTTTAGCTGTGTGTGATACAGCGTGACCTCAATGCATATCCTGATATGCAACTCTCAATTCTAGTCGAACGGAATGATGAATGATGGATGCTAAATGTCCGAAAATCTGATAAAGATTGTACAATTAATTCATCATTCATATTTTTTTGTGGCAACTTTCAAAGTGTACACATTTAGAAGATTTGAATACTTGGACATGGTAAAACAATGGTCGCATTTTAAAATAATTTGTACTTGTCAATGCAAATCGTCAGGCGTCAACTAAAGCTACTAGCTAATGATATTGGAAACAAATACAGGAAACCTAGTGCGAGTAAACGTTTGCTTTTGGTAAATTTGAAACAGTTTCGCGCGTTTTAACTTTCACTAAAAGTTTGCAGCCAGTGTATATATCGTAGTGCGCATAATACTAGAGGCGTCTTGGCGCTCCATGAGGACATTTCTTAGGCGCCTAAAGTAAGACATCCAGTTATTTTTGATAAAACACACAGGTTCACAAAGGTAGCAGTTGAAAATGTTTTGAGTGAAATCGCTGATGAGTTGGATTTTATTGAAAGCGATGGATTTTATGGATTTTGCACTTTTTCAATTCCCAGTGTTCATCATTGAATACTACACTAATATACAATTATAATGATAGACTATAGTATAGCAAAAGGTCAATGATTCCTTTCCGGCGAAGGTGCAAAGAGATTAATTTATTTACAAATTCTTTCACTGGTATGATAACTACCAAAGGCCGTAATTCGACCGCAAACGCAAAAAGAGAAGCAAGCAAGTAAAGTGAAATGAGAGTTTTATAAGATAACGAGACTAGTAATTATGACACGGATGGCGAGATCAGCATTGTTGATTATAATTCGAAGACGTTCCATTTCAAGATAAAACTGAACGAGAAGTTAAAGTGGCCAGGTCCAAGTATCCACGTAAACTCTGAAGAAAATTTGGTTATTGATGTTGAAATTAAAGAAAGAAAAGCTGTTTCAGTGAAGATATGTTTGCCACAACTTTTGCAGAAAGTAGAAAAATCCCCGGACGATGGGTAAACATGATGCTCTATATAAATCTAAAATGATGATGTGAAATCATCAAAATCTACGGAAACCGACTTAAACTTACTTTTCTTATATAAGATGTAATCATGCTTTAAAGTGCACTCTTGAGCAGTTAATGTAATTGTACAGAAACTAAACTTTATAATTGTACGGTCTAAAGCGCCAGCAGTCGCCTCATGTAGTTTCGCTTTGTATAAATAATGATCTGGTTA
This sequence comes from Candelabrum cocksii, assembly GCA_963930725.1. Classification (NCBI taxonomy): domain Eukaryota; kingdom Metazoa; phylum Cnidaria; class Hydrozoa; order Anthoathecata; family Candelabridae; genus Candelabrum; species Candelabrum cocksii. The sequence continues at coordinate 560,164 of OZ005670.1, read as the reverse complement.
TTTATACATCAAAAGCAAGTTTGGCAATAGGATTTATACACTCAATAAAAGAACCAATGTGATGAAGATTAATCTAACAGTTTTTGTTGTAATAGCAAATTTTGGTTTCCAATACTCTGTGTCTATGAGTATCAATTGGATAACTAGTCCAAGCCTTCCTGGAGCACCTTCAGGATTTTTTGCAAATAGTGCAAAAAGATCTTGCTCAGACTCCAATGAAACGAAATGCATGCTTCACAAAATAAAAAGCAACTCTACAGGTACACGTTTTAAGCGCTAATTCTATTTCTGGTTTGGTTAAAATCCCATGATAATTCTGGAATATTTACATGAGCACATCTGCTTGCAATCGTTGTCTTGTGTTGTTTTTTTTTTCAATATCATTGTGCATATAGGATAACACAAAACAAATGATAACACAAGTCATTCTATATTTGTGCAATTGTTTAAACCATTCGGGAAGTGGTAAAACAGGTATTGAAGTTTTACGTTCTAATGTACTTGAATCGATTTTATGCAGGGAATTGATGAGTCTGGATCGTCACGAAATATAAGATCAAATAAATCAATCTTTATTATTTCCCTTAAGTAAAAACCCATCAGGGATACAACCAGGTTCATTCAACATTTCAACACATTATTACTTTCTTTAAATGCTCCACCAAGAATGGAAATGTCACGTGGTTTTTGACAGTTTCCCAGTAACAATGACGGAGAGATTGAACTTAATATTATGTTTGATTAAATAGTTGGCATTGGGTGAAGATTGTACAAACGTCTCGTATAGAAGTTTTACATCAAAACCGTTTTCAAATTTGATCCATCCACATTTCATAACTCTCAAATTTTATATCCCGTACGACAACGAACCACGGCATTTTCTTTTTTTCATCCTCAATAATTTTTACACCTAGCCATAATTTTCCAAATGAATTAAAAATGACAACTTTCTACTTGAATTGATTTTGCAACTGAGCTGCAGAACCCCCGTATATCCGGTCGTATAATTATAGTAGATCGCGTTATATTTCATAATAAATGTTTTCTATTTCATGTGCATAGGTACCACTCAGCCTTGCAACATGGCGCAAACAATGTGTTGCTTGTTTAATGTTGAATATACTGCTCGGCCTGTGCATAAAGGTCACAATGAGAGTATAGGGGGAGGTCCAGACCGAAGACTGATATGTGACTATGGCGAGCCAATGAGAGCGATGTGTCAAGCTGCATATTTGTGTAGTTGTAGACCCAGATTTCCTGATTGGTGTAGCAGTCATTATGCAATACCAGGTGAGAGTTTTGTTGTACAGCTCTGGTATCCAGAGTTCTAATTCAGACTTTCTAAATAAATAAGCGTTCCTTTCTAACCCTAACCCTACTTTTATACTAACCCTAACCCTTTCGTTAAATCCTATATCCTAGGTTACAGATCATCATCTTCAACGGATCCAGCGAACTGGACATATACACTTTTTTTCCATTTTAAGTTAACATATCAAATTAAAGTATTGGTCATCTGACCATGTTCAGTGGATTTTTTATTACCCCCCCCCCCCCCCAAAGCACAATAAATCCCTTCTCATATTATTAAGAATTGGGTGTTGTTGTTGTTGTTGTTGTTGGTTTTCAAATGAATGATGTGAACAAGCATTTTCATCTTTAAGAATTATATCTTGTTTAGAAGACTGCCTAACTTCTCACCAAATGAACAGTCGGGGAAATTGCAGGCAATTCTATGATTCAATTAATGATTCTACCAACTGCGAGGGATAATACAGCACTAGGAAGAACCTCGCTACTGTGTGCTTCTTATGACGCATTTTTTTAAATTTAATTAAATTTCTCATTTGAAACTTTATCCTTTGATATGGGTAGCATTTTTTCATTGTTTCAATACATAAAAAAAAGAATAAATATGTTAGGTAATTGTGTTTTTTGTCTTAGTAAAGAATAGCAAAAATAAATAAAAATGAAATATAAAAAAATATAACAAAACAACCTAATGGACAAACAAACGAGTAGACCTCAACCTAATGGACAAACAAACGAGTAGACCCCAACCTAATGGACAAACAAACGAGTAGACCCCAACCTAATGGACAAACAAACGAGTAGACCCCAACCTAATGGACAAACAAACGAGTAGACCTCGCAGCCTAATGGACAAACAAACGAGTAGACCTCAACCTAAGAGACAAACAAACGAGTAGACCTCAACCTAATAGTTAAAGGTGGACAGTATCTAGTTACAAAAGTAACAGTAACGGAGTAACTGTAATGATAACTTCGTTACTATTTTCCAAAAGTAACGAAACGCGGTAACTAGTTGCTATTTTAACACTTTTTCAACGGTAACAGTTATAAGTTACTTTTGTACTGAAATTTCAGTTTCAAATTGCCGTCCATTTCTCTGCACGTGTTTGTGGCATGCTTTATGCGTGTTTGCTGCGCATTGCAACAATGCATTCTTCTCGCAGCTGCATCGGCACTATTTGCTCACCACGTGGGTTTCGGGCTCGAAAGAAGGAGGAGGAGTGTTCAGTTACAGTTATATATACTATATATCAAACATGGCGGTTGAACTGGACTTGCATACAGAGATGTAACTACTCTCGCGTCCGGAAAAATCGTCTCGGGACGCTTATTATTAATTTTGGAGAAAAATTCCACCCAAGAAATGTTTATGTTTATTCCAGCCATCCCTTTTATTAAAGTTTGAAAAATTTTCCATGCACTCCTTTTATTAGGGACGCTTTTCCCAGAAAAACCATTCTGTAATGTTGGAAACAAGTGTCAATGGAATCAAGTTTACCCAAATCATATTGGGTTTTCGCAAAATAAGAAGAACGTCAATCTAAAACTTGTTGACTTACCATTCTTAAAACCCTTATGAAAACTACTCTTAGAATGGGGGGGGGGGGGGGGGTCAAGTTTTTAAAGTGTTGAGAAAAAATTCCTCCTACCCCGTTTATTTATTTTGCCAAATTTTTCCTACTCGCTTATTTCACCCACCCCTATTATTTTTCACCAGGAAATTTTCCACCCACCCCGATTATTCCAACCACCTCTATTATTCTGGACTCGAGAGTAGTAATTGTAACTAGTTACTTTTTAAAAATCGGTAACTCAGTTTAGTTCCTTTTGAACGTAACTTTGCCCACCTCTGCTAATAGACAAACAAATGAGTAGATCACAACCGAATACATAGACCAACGATTGAGTAAACCACAACCTAATAGACCAATCTTTTTTTTACAGACTTAAAGGTACATTGAGTTTAAAATATTTGCTCGAAATAAACATGAGAATGAAACATTAATATTTGATAAGCGTTTATTTATTGTTACCATAGAAACCGGTAGATTCATAATATTATCTAAAATGATACGTTTAAAATATTTTCTAAACATATCAGACCGGTCTGGTCATGTTGAATTATAGGATATATTCGTACCAAAAAACGGCAACAAATTATAAACCATGTCCGAAAAGAAATTGGACAGAATATAATTTGTTTTCCTTATAGTATAACCTTTCTAAAAGAGTATAACTTGTTTGTGAACTTGCTTCTAACTTAAAATACGCATGACATTTACTCAATACTATTTTGTCGATGGGTCTTTCAATTCGAGTGCTTTAAAGCAGCACATAGCTGCTGTGATAGATCTTCTGTACTGACAAAGATTTTACAGTTTTGATTCAAAACCATTCGGTTGGCATTGTAATATAGAAGATTCAAATTCAATCTTTCCTCCTTTGAAGTAACTTTTGTTCTTACTCATCTACGTTCTATTTTATTTAACATGGTGGTGACCTATCAATGACACACTCCAGGGAATTCAAAAACGAAGACGAATAACTCCACATATCTCAGCAGGGAAGCGTTCTTCTCTCGCCGCAAGGACTGTATAATGAATGCAATTCATGTTTTTAATGTTTAATTTTGAAGAAGGGGCGAGTGAAACCACGATTTTATAAATAAATAACTTTAATTGAAACGCTCCAACAGTTGAACTTAAAATATTTCAAAACAAATACATTTATAAATACGTTGCAATTACGTTACCGACGCATAAAACTACAAACTAAGTAATGTTAAGTGAGGTAAAAATCATGAACTAAGGAACAGCTTCTCTCGCTCTCTACAATTAACGTTGTTAGGCGTATGTGGATTTATTTCTTCTGTAGTTCCTTCGCATGGCCATACCAGCGTAGGAGTTGGGATCAGGGGCTGTTTCCTCTTGCATCACAATCTCTTGCTTGACATCTTGATGTTCAATCTCCTCATTCTTCAACTCTCCTCCGGCATTGCTCTCAGAATCAGCAACACTCGCCGACTTCTCCTCGTGCAACACATCAATACATGGCTGCTGTAGGTAAGGACTCTGGTAAAACTCTGACTGTTGCTGTTGAGGAGGGTAGGTCTGATTTAGCTTGCTACCGTAACTGTAAGGCTGTGCATTGTAGCTGCTCTGCATTGTAGTCGGACGCTCCAACGGATTCGAGTAGCTTCCGTTCTTCCGGTAGAAGGCTGAACCCGCACGATAGTTGCTTCCTCCGTACATCTGCGGCTTGTAGCTTTTTTCGGTACCGTCCAAACTGTCTACGTTGTCCGGTACAGAAGACGCGCGGTAACTTGCAGAACTGTAGTTCGGATAGCGATTCATTCGGTAAGAATCCAAGGAGGTGGCCCTAGAGCCGGGCTTCTCACCGTTTAACACGTTGCGACGTTTCGTATTGTAGTAATTATCATTGAACACTTCATTGGCCACGGCGCGTTGCTGTTTTTTGTATTCCTCTGCCGCTGAGAAACGAGAGCCTGAACGTGGAGTGACGGAATCTTGACAATGTTTCATCTCAAGATCGAGTTTCGACATCCGATCGCTTATGAAATCAGTCGGTTTGTTCGCTTCTCCATAGCTCAGTGGGCTTCTTTTATCTAATGGTTTCAGAGAAGTCGCACTTAATCTCGAGCTTAATAGCCTGCCGTTTCTTGGACCATAAACAGATGCCCCGATAGCAGTTCCGCTTTCCGCTAAGTAGTGCTTCGGCTGACGGAAATCGTTGCTGATCAGGCTGTTCTTAGGTTTGGCAGTGTTTGGGAGGTTGGCCAAATACGCGTTGTAAGGGCTGTTAAAAACCTCCGACGATTTACCAAATGAGCTTTTGATTTTCGCATCCAAATGCGATGTGTCGTACAAATAACCCAGGTCAGACTTCATCTTGATATACTTCTAAAAAAATATATATATCTTCAAACCTTTCAGGAAACAATAATAATAATGATCTGTAATAACTTCTATCCCACCTTTAATTGGATCTATAAAATAAATTCAACTTTCAAATAATTAAGAAAGTCTTACCTGATCAAATAGCTGCTTTATGTTTCCTGTTTCTCACTGCAATGAAAAACCTTCAGATTTTAAATGAATTCATCTTCGTTTGTTTGTTGCTAAGGCACCCACAGCAACTGAGGTTTGTTTTGAAGAAACCAAACGCCGAATGGAGCGTAACTAAGAACGTCATTGGATTAAACCGCAATTCAAATATTTTGATGATTTTAGCGCGTTATGACCTTGATTTATTTTTATTATAGAAGCATAATATTTTTCGCGACATGCCATGGAAATGTAATAACCGAATGTTTGAATAATTTATGAAATTGGTTGGCTAAGTTGATTGACATTCCTGAAATAGAATATTAACTCTAACATGTTTTTTGTATCATTTGACAGATCTTTTAAACTCAAGAGTTTCTATTGAAATCAATTACAAAAGCAAAAACAAAATAAAATAACGACCCAATACAATACAATAACCCAAACTTGTATATATGTTTATGATTGTCTTGGTAAAGCTTATCACCACATAAATCTCTGAACATCCGAGACATTCTCCCAACTAAACGATCGGTATAGAAACATGTAAATCGTAAAGAAATTAACAATCAAATAAACAACTGCCTCAACAAATAACTGGTTGTAACTCGGTTCGTCGAGGTGCAATTTTATAAAGAGGTAAGGCAAAATGTAATAACGGAATTCAAGGAGCTTTTGCGGTACAAGTGCCACTGCGGTGAATGTGAAAAGCAACAGGACCCATATGTGCCTATTGCGTTTCCTCAACTCATCGTGTATGATTACCCATGATACGTAGTACACGATCACTAGTACATATCGGCTGCACCACGACCGGTTTATGACCTTTCTCCAAACGTAAAATGTGTAATGGCGATTGTCGGAGATCAAGTATTTATGGACATAGGTAAAATGGTGAATGAAGGAAAGCATCAACCACAATACCACAACGCACAACAATAATCTTTTAGGTGATAGAAGAGTTCTTTTAACACAAATAAAAGTTTTTATGTTCATATATTGCAGTAGGAGATGGCAAGAAAATATCAAGGTAGTTGCGCTGAAGTAAAATAGTTGCGGAAAATTTAAGCATGCTTCGTGATTCGATCGATCCCCGACAACAATCCCATTGTTTACAACGATAAACACAATAAAGCCAATTAATAACATCATATAAGGAAATGTCAATAACAATAGAGGTTTGAGATGCTTTAAAACTCCATAAAGAGCAGATTTTACATCCTGTAACAGTGAACTTCTTTCTTCAAATGCATTCTGGTTCTCTAAGTAATTAATACAGCTGTTAGCTGCAATGAATCCAATCCAAACAATGTTGGTTTGACGGAATAAAACAGCCACAGCCCCAATCAATGCAGAGATGTTATAATGTTCTTCCAATGATAGATAATACGAAAATAAAACAAAGAAAGTTGAACCAACATCAGTGTAGTACATGAACGAAAAAAAATACAAGACAGGAAAGCTGGTATAAATAATAGCACATACTTGTAGTTTAAACAGAAGTGCAGGGTAAATTTGGTTTTCCTGTAAATTAAAGAAACCATGTAAAATATATTGCACGGAATGATTAAACTTAAAAAAGTCAAACCTGATTTTGTTTCTCCATTTTTTTCTTTTTTGTTGCATTTTTATAAAGAATATTCCCAATCAGCAGAAAGCAAAATGTGATAAAGAACACATTGATACATCTCAGTATTTGAACAGTACAAATGCTAGACACCATTTCCCCCGATAATATTGCTAAAATCTTCAGAAATAGTTGACTGCTCAGATACAAACCAGGTAAAGTCGTAATTTTATCATTCCAATGATAAAAGTTCCCCTCGCAATAATTTTGAGCTTGTGGAATATGAAAAATTTCATCCATATAAGAATCATATTGTTCCAAGTTTATTTGATAAAAGATAAAGGATGTAACCGTTATAAATGTAGCTAAAAAGCTGCTTTGTACCATGAACGTTTTTGCCGCCATTTTGAATGCACTGTTGACATGTATCGGTACCGTAAACTATGAAGCGGCAAGATTCAAAACATAAATAAATAAACATAATGTCTGCATCGTGTGATGGAAATTCATCTAGTTTCTGTTCTGTTAATGGAACTCCAATTCCTAATATTAGTGAGAGACTTGGTCAATTACGACCTTCCAAAGAATTGCTAGAATACTATCGAAAGAAATTGCTTGAATATGACGCTGAACACGAGGAATTAGTTAAGAAGTTAGAAAGATTTAAAAGCACGTTTGAGGAACAGGTGATTTTGTGTATTTATAGTATATTTGATAACTGTAAATGATATTTTGGAAACAAAATTGATTGATTGATTGAAAACACACTTTTGAGAATTTAATGACATCAATATTGACGTTGATCAACCCACGTTGGCCCAACAACATGGACGTTTGAGCGAGGTGGAAATGTGGTCATTTTGCCATATTTTTAAAGAGGTTTGTTTAAACCTGTCCAGAAACTTCAATAATGAAGATTTTTTAATTCTGTAAAAAGGTTTGAAATGTATATATAGGAGGTTCTTCAAAAGACGAAGAAAAAGATTATAAAACAATTATTCAAATTGGTCAGCGCCGTACCCAGCAGTTCTCCCATACCGTTTGAGCGGTATGGGCGCCCAAACTAATCCGCCCAAACTATTAATTTTTTCCTTTATTTTTTTTAAAATTTGTTCCTTGATACTCTAATAAACACACTGAAAAGTATCATTATCATTAAACTTTGTTTGTTACGTAAACGTAAAATATGAAAAGATTTTAGATTTGTCAAAAAAATCCGATAGACATGTTTACACGTGATACTGCAGGTTGTTTAAAAGTTCCATTCAACTTAGAGACAAACAAATGCAGAAGAACTGTGCTGCATTCGATGGAAGAAAAAAAGATCAAACCACAAAGAAACACATTCAGTTTTGTTTACGAAAATCACTTTATGATTGCTCAGTTTTCTTCAACCATTTTAAAGGTTTTTAAACTTCACACTTTTTCCTAATTTCAAAGATATAGCTATCGTTGAAAAAGTCGTCCTATTTTAACCTGTTAAAACTGTATTTCGCTAGTGAAGATATGTCCCATGGCATTTTATAGAAGGCAACATCATACAAGTGCAGTACTCTCCATCTGCATGACTCAAAAGATTGTAAGGTCTTTAAAAAATATTAAACTGCATTCAAGTACAGTTACAATGTTAGCTTCGGTGACGCAAGACTCACGGAAAGTAAAGAAAGATAACCAGTATTTTATTTACAAAGACAAGAAATTTTATGCTAAATTTTTCTGCAGTAACTACTTTTAGTAATGTATAAAAACTGACGTTGTTTTAACAACGTAAGTATTTGTTTTTTATAAATAAAGAAAAAAGCGCTAATGAGGTGTGCGTTTTTACTTTATGATTGTCTTAGAAATAATGATCGAAATTGTAATATCAAATGAGAACACAATCAAATGTTTCCAGCAAAAACAATATACAAATGTAACTATAGCAATTTAACACGTTGTAACTAATTAACACTCTTTTTTTGCTCTACGCGGTTCCTATTTTAGTTTTTTTTTCTTCTTGTGATAATTTATGGGAGATCCCAATTATCAACACTTGAAAGAAAAATTTATGCAGAATATATTAATTCTGTACAAAAAGCGTGCAACAAAGATCACTGTTTGACGTTAAACCAATACGATAAAACAATTTGCACGTGTTTATAACGTGATAAAAAACTTTTTTTATTTTTTCTTCAATTAACGTAATCGAGGTGCGCGACAAAAAACGCGTCCTGCACATTGCAGGAGCGAAACAGTATGGAGAGAGACAAAATATTCTTCTGTATGTTTCTGTATTTCATTTTATGTTAAAAAAATATGCGTTGCTTGTGTAGACATTTGTTTGAATATATTATTTGCGAGGACGACGAACTGGTAAACGCTGGGAGAGAATATACTTCTACAAAATAGCTGGCAAATGGTGTTTTAGCCAAAGTAGAGGTATGAAAACTGAAAATTTCTGGAATGGAAGGAAGGAGGGATTAAGAAATTATCGTGAGAAAAAACGGTAAAGCCGAAACTAACTCTGGGTACTGCGCTGTTGGTCCAGACAATTTGGTCCCAAATTTAAAATTTTCATGACTTTTCAACTTTTCAACAGAAATAAAGTACTTTTATGCATTATTATTAACGCTATTTTTTGGAAAGAACATAGCTGTAAGAACAAATTTTTTAAAAAAATAAATAGGGCTTTTCCGAGCCCAAACGTGAATAAAAGGCGATTAAGCGAAAAACAAACACTCGCGCCATACTTTAATGGTCTAGACATTTTTAAACAAGCTAAATTATATAATCTTAGCAACAAACTTTATCTCTATTTTCTAAATGGATACTTTTTTTGAATTTCTCTATTAGCTGCACCATGTATTATCTGTGATGCTAAGTCCATATAAACCAGGAGGGATGGAGTGTGAAAAAAATCTTTAAAAAGTTGGATCGCTGGATCGTTTACGGTGGTGATTTACTTTTAAACAGAAATCTCTGAATCATTAACCATAATGGTTCAACGACTATCACCTCCTATACCATAAATATATCGACTGCATTTTTACGACTACTTGCGTGTTCAGAACATGGAGATCACTACCTGCCTACCAGATCAACCGCAGTCGGACATTATAATACATAATGTAGCTAATGACGATTTCAAATAGCTTCTTTTGGTGATAAAATAATAAAGAAAAAGTTAACACCATTTCTCAGGTACATACTTTCACAGACTGGAGAAATGTGTTTACGTAGTATACAAGTGTACAGCTGATAATTGAATTAAACCAGGAAGTTCTGAAGAAATCACAACAACTTCAATAAAAATGAATTAGACTATTCAATCTCGCTTGTAGAAGTTCCACATGTAAGCATGTATAGACTATGAAACGGATCTATTGCACGTATAAAAAGACACACTGACGAGGAGTAGACAACAACTTGTACTTGTAATTATTTTGCAACCATCTCTCAATCAGATGATTGTGCTGACGCTCTATTTAGGGAAAAAGGTTGTTAACAAAACCATATCTTGAATAAAAAGGAGGGTGTTGGCTTTCCCAATCTTACGAACGCACTGTCTAGAAGCTTTCAAACGAAACTACCGACTGAGAGATGTTTCTCTTAAAACGCATGATTTTATAGTCTATAGAATTTTTGATTATTTTTATTTATTGGTCGTTTATTTTTTGGTGTATTCTCCACAATTTACCATTGCTATTTTATGAAGTATTATGTGGGTCAGTGGGTAGGCGGGTCGTGTAACATCTTTGTCCTGATGGACATAAGCACCCATGCCCTTTATGCACGGCCCCCACAGAGTTTAAAATGTAGTTCTTCTAGGAAATCATTTTGAGTCAATGGCAAAACACCCTTTCTTTAATATTTCCCCATTCCGATACTTTTTCTTATGAGTGCTTGAAGTACTTCTTCTGCTTGTGTCTGATGATGTTTTCATATGATCTAATATGGTCATCCCAAAAGAATTCTTTGGTTCTAGGTTTTATCAACCATTCTTTAACCCTTGTGTTATTATCTATTGAATTATCATCATCCTTTTAACGTCACTTTTCCATGCTTGCATGGGTTGGACGGTTTCAAAAGATGATTTTCTCCAATTATGGAGGTTTAATAATCTGATGGTTTACTGGTGCAGATGTTTTTACAGCTGGGATGCCTTTCCTAACGCCAACCCCAGTGAGAGGGAAAACAGTGGCGAGTTAACCCACGCAAGGTACCAACTTTGTATTTAAAACTACGTGGCAGCTATGCATCAGGGGCATGGATGCTTATGCCCATGAGGTCAAAGATGTTTTACGACCCGCATACCAAGTATAATATGGTCATCCCAAAAGAATTCTTTGGTTCAGGTTTTATCAACCATCCGTTCCCTGATATTATCCATCTAACATTCTAATTTGTTGATATTTTTCAGTACCAGATTCAATGTGAACTCAGACAGAAAGATGACGAAATTAGTGAACTTCAAAAAGCCCTTAGTGATCTGCAGGTGTTTTTGTTCCAAGAACGGGAACATGTGCTGCGACTATATGCTGAGAACGACAGGTTGAAGATACAAGAACTTGACGATAGAAAGAAAATCCAACATCTGCTCTCCCTGACTCGCCCATCTGACACAGAAATAACTTACTTTGTGAAAGGTTCTCTTAGAACTGTTGTACGTCAGTTAGCGATTCAATGCTTTGATTTATAACGAGGTCATACTTAGCAGCATCATTTCTTTATTAACAACCTGATTTTCATCGTTATGAAATATAGACCTGACGTTTTGACATCTACTCATCACAATAAAACTTAGCAGCTTGTTTTAGATCATCCATCGAATATCGTTCAACGAGGTAACATTCGACCAAGTAGAAAATCAGCACGTCCACATTCGCCGGTAATGTCCCATCGAGAGAAAAGAAAGATGATGGATCGCGGTCCGGGTGGTCATAAAAGTATGGCTGCAGTGTTCTGTTTTAGAAAGCTATCATTCTTTCTATATTTCTTTATAAATATTTATGCAGGCAAGTCATTTCAGTATATACAAATTTACAAAGATATACAATTAACTGTTTCCTGTCGAATAAAAAGTTAATAGAAAAATTTAAATGTTAAAAAGATAGATATATTGAGATATATTTTCGATGAACTGTCGCGTTGTTTTGCATTTTTTTAAAAAAGATTATCATTATTCTAATTTTGTCTTAGCACCGGTAAAATGTTCCCAACAAGATAAATCAGAACTACCCATGCACCAGCAACAGCTTATACTGCAGATCAAGTCACTTCAAGCTCAACTAGAAGAAAACGCTGCACTGTCTCGCGAGCAGAACGAAGCGTTACTTGATGATCGCAAGGTGCGCTGCGAAGAAGAGGCGTCATACCGTGAGAAGAATGAGGAGAAGATGACAACACTCACTGATAAACTGCAAACAACACAGATGCTGCTCTATGAAAGCACAAAAGATTATTTGCAAGCGAAATATGAAGTAAGAGTGAAGGAAAGAAAATGGATGACAGAGCGCGGTCAGATATTAGACGAGATGAGCTTTTTAAAACAACAGATTGATATGAGCAAGGAAGAAACACAAATGAAGGTAGATGTTTCTAATTGTTTTAGAAATAGGTTTAACTCACTCTTATTCTTTTAAAGCTCCTAGCAGATATTTTTGGTCAAACAAATACACATCATTCATGATTGTTTTAGAAATAGGTTTAACTCACTCTTATTGTCTTTTAAAGCTCCTAGCAGATATTTTTGGTCAAACAAATACAGATCATTCATGATTGTTTTAGAAATAGGTTTAACTCACTCTTATTGTCTTTTAAAGCTCCTAGCAGATATTTTTGGTCAAACAAATACACATCATTCATGATTGTTTTAGAAATAGGTTTAACTCACTCTTATTGTCTTTTAAAGCTCCTAGCAGATATTTTTTTTGGTCAGACAAATACACATCATTCGTGATTGTTTTAGAAATAGGTTTAACTCACTCTTATTGTCTTTTAAAGCTCCTAGCAGATATTTTTGGTCAAACAAATACACATCATTCATGATTGTTTTAGAAATAGGTTTAACTCACTCTTATTGTCTTTTAAAGTTCCTAGCAGATATTTTTTTTTGGTCAAACAAATACACCTACATATTCATCATTGTGCATGTTCTTTATATGAACTACACCTGATTAGACGCCAGGACACGTGAATGCGGGCACTCAAATGTTGCGCACCCCAACCAGTAGCCCTCCCCCTGTCCGCCCAACCAACATGATGGTCATCAAACAGCTGCGCTCCAACCTCGAACAATCTCAAAATATGAGCGAAATGTACAGAGAGCAGGTGAATCAGTTGTATGTATCAACCTTAGCCTTGTAAACCGTACTAATCTTTTTCTCTCGCTTTGTAAAGTCTCAATTTCATACATATTTCCGTTTCACAGTGTATGAAAAGTTATTGTTTTGCTTCCGGTGATTGGTTTAGAATTTGTTTAGCTTCAGATGATTGGTTTAGAATTTGTTTCGCTTCATGTGATTGGTTTAGAATTTGTTTAGCTTCAGGTGATTGGTTTAGAATTTTTTTTGCTTCAGGTGATTGGTTTAGAGGACGAGTTGGCTCGTATACGTGAAGAAAACGATTATGGTAAGGACGCATTTAAAGAGAAGACAGAGAAGTTAACGAAACGTTTGCGTTTGATGAATGAACGGTATGAGAGCCTAGAGAAACGGAGAACTCTTGAGATTGAAGGCTTTCAAAACGACATCAAGATGCTGAGGAGAAGACTGAAGGATGTGGAAAAGCAATTGTTTAAAGTGAGTGCATTTTAGAGGTAATTAGAGGCGACCTTCATGATGATATGAAGTCAGTAGATAGCAGTACTCTGTGCAATATTTCAGTAAATGAACAGGTTAATTAAAATTAAGGAAGTTGTCTCTATTTGATGCTTTGTTTGAAATTACATTACCTAAAAAAATTACATTGTACCATCTTGCGGACACCTCTATAGCTAGAAAACGATACAAACTTAGTATTTAATCTATATCTACCACCATGTTATTTTCCAAATCACCACTTAACAATGAATGGAAGAAGAGTATTAAAATGAGACCGTCCTTATACAGGGTGACCAGGAGAAGAGTATTAAAATGAGATCGTCCTTATACAGGGTGACCAGGAGAAGAGTATTAAAATGAGACCGCCCTTATACAGGGTGACCAGGAGAAGAGTATTAAAATGAGATCGTTCTTATACAGGGTGACCAGGAGAAGGGTATTAAAATGAGACCGTCCTTATACAAGGTGACCAGGAGAAGAGTATTAAAACGAGACCATCCTTATACAAGGTGACCAGGAGAAGAGTATTAAAACGAGACCGTCCTTATACAAGGTGACCAGGAGAAGAGTATTAAAACGAGACCGTCCTTATACAAGGTGACCAGGAGAAGAGTATTAAAACGAGACCGTCCTTATACAGGGTGACCAGGAGAAGGGTATTAAAATGAGACCGTCCTTATACAGGGTGACCAGGAGAAGAGTATTAAAACGAGACCGTCCTTATACAGGGTGACCAGGAGAAGAGTATTAAAAGGAGACCGTCCTTATACAGGGTGACCAGGAGAAGAGTATTAAAACGAGACCGCCCTTATACAGGGTGACCAGGAGAAGAGTATTAAAATGAGACCGCCCTTATACAGGGTGACCAGGAGAAGAGTATTAAAATGAGACCGTCCTTATACATGGTGACCAGGAGAAGAGTATTAAAATGAGACCGTCCTTATACAGGGTGACCAGGAGAAGAGTATTAAAATGAGACCGTCCTTATACAGGGTGACCAGGAGAAGAGTATTAAAATGAGACCATCCTTATACAGGGTGACCAGGAGAAGAGTATTAAAATGAGACCGTCCTTATACAGGGTGACCAGGAGAAGAGTATTAAAAGGAGACCGTCCTTATACAGGGTGACCAGGAGAAGAGTATTAAAACGAGACCGCCCTTATACAGGGTGACCAGGAGAAGAGTATTAAAATGAGACCGTCCTTATACAGGGTGACCAGGAGAAGAGTATTAAAATGAGACCGTCCTTATACAGGGTGACCAGGAGAAGAGTATTAAAATGAGACCGTCCTTATACAGGGTGACCAGGAGAAGAGTATTAAAATGAGACCGTCCTTATACAGGGTGACCAGGAGAAGAGTATTAAAACGAGACCGCCCTTATACAGGGTGACCAGGAGAAGAGTATTAAAATGAGACCGTCCTTATACAAGGTGACCAGCGAATACTTGAAATACTAGAATATACTTGAAAAAAATTGGATACTCGAAAATATGCTTGATTTTGGGTGAAAATTGCTTTGTACTTGAATAGGGACCCCAAATACTTGAATATACTTGAATGGTGAACTGCAAATACTTGAATATACTTGAATGGTGAACTGCATATACTTGAATATACTTGAATGGTGAACTGCATATACTTGAATATACTTGAATGGTGAACTGCATATACTTGAATATACTTGAATGTACTTGTTTTGAAATAGAAAACTGATACAAACTTATTATATATATATAATATAGTTTTCAAGGGCGGATCCAGATGGGTGCTCGGGGTGCTTGAGCACCTATGAAATTTTAAAAGAAATATCCCAATAAATATGAATTTATTTAAATCAACAGAAAGAGCGTTGCCCACTGGCCCCCTCATCCCGCACCCATAAAATATTTTCCTGGATCCGCCCCTGCTTTTATTATTTTGTTTTTGCATTAAAAAGTGCATTAAGCTCAAATTATTGTGGCATTTACCATTAGTGTTCTTTTGTTTTATATCATGGTACCAATTAATTTTGATAGTTTGATTGAGGCTTATTTGATGCTTTCGTGAACTCAACTTTCCCAGGTATGGTAGGAGAAAAATTGTATACTTCACACTTTTGGTATTATGGTTTTGTCTCGGTAATATACTTGAATCATACTCAAATATACTTGAAAACGAAACATTCATACTTGAATCATACTCAAATATACTTGAATTTGCATTTCAAAATCTACTGGTCACGCTGTTATAGAAGTCAGTTATTTTGGCTCCAATGCTGTCCTCTATAGAGAAGTTTGACTGTATTTTTAAAAGTTGTATTTTCCTCGACATATCATATTTCCAGGTGACGGTCAACGTGGGCGATCAATTCGACATGGATATTTTACAGAACGTCCATCAGACCACCCGTCGATCAAAAATGTTAGCCGGGGAATTACATAACTTGAAGAGCAAAGTGTACGGGCTCGAAAGAGACCTTAAAAGTCTGTAGCGATGCTACGTACAAGATCGTTCATATTTTAAACTCATGCGTATATTTTGCTGTTCAACCCTATGTATATTTAATTATGCTGTTAACTTGCGAATACATCCCGTTACTTCACAGAGGGGTATATACAATTGTCTCCCAGTCCACATCCCGTTACTTCACAGAGGGGTATATACAATTGTCTCCCAGTCCACATCCGGTTACTTCACAGAGGGGTATATACAATTGTCTCCCAGTCCTTTTTGCGTTGCTTTCCATTTCGTGGTAGAAATGAGTGGCTGATGAAGTGATACTATAACTGGACAGGAATTATATATATTTGTATAACGATAAGTGTGTCCGCTTATTTGATTAGCAATAAACAAAGCAAGGTGAACTCCGTATATTCGGTTTTTCTTGTCTTCGCAGTTTTTCTTTAAGGAAATGTACAGAGTCAAATGTTCCAACTGCATACTAGTTCTCTCCCATATACGACGTCAAACGTTGCAACTGCATACTAGTTCTCTCCCATGTACGACGTCAAACGTTCCAACTGCATACTAGTTCTCTCCCATGTACGACGTCAAACGTTCCAACTGCATACTAGTTCTCTCCCATGTACGACGTCAAACGTTCCAACTGCATACTAGTTCTCTCCCATGTACGACGTCAAACGTTCCAACTGCATACTAGTTCTCTCCCAAGTACAGAGTCAAACGTTCCAACTGCATACTAGTTCTCTCCCATATACGACGTCAAACGTTCCAACTGCATACTAGTTCTCTCCCAAGTACAGAGTCAAACGTTCCAACTGCATACTAGTTCTCTCCCATATACGACGTCAAACGTTCCAACTGCATACTAGTTCTCTCCCATATACGACGTCAAACGTTCCAACTGCATACTAGTTCTCTCCCAAGTACAGAGTCAAATGTTCCAACTGCATACTAGTTCTCTCCCATATACGACGTCAAACGTTCCAACTGCATACTAGTTCTCTCCCAAGTACAGAGTCAAACGTTCCAACTGCATACTAGTTCTCTCCCATATACGACGTCAAACGTTCCAACTGCATACTAGTTCTCTCCCAAGTACAGAGTCAAACGTTCCAACTGCATACTAGTTCTCTCCCATATACGACGTCAAACGTTCCAACTGCATACTAGTTCTCTCCCATGTATGACGTCAAATGTTCCAACTGCATACTAGTTCTCTCCCATATACGACGTCAAACGTTCCAACTGCATACTAGTTCTCTCCCAAGTACAGAGTCAAACGTTCCAACTGCATACTAGTTCTCTCCCATATACGACGTCAAACGTTCCAACTGCATACTAGTTCTCTCCCATGTACGACGTCAAATGTTCCAACTGCATACTAGTTCTCTCCCATATACGACGTCAAACGTTCCAACTGCATACTAGTTCTCTCCCAAGTACAGAGTCAAACGTTCCAACTGCATACTAGTTCTCTCCCATATACGACGTCAAACGTTCCAACTGCATACTAGTTCTCTCCCATGTACGGAGTCAAACGTTCCAACTGCATACTAGTTCTCTCCCAAGTACAGAGTAAAATGTTCCAACTGCATACTAGTTCTCTCCCATGTACGACGTCAAACGTTCTAACTGCATACTAGTTCTCTCCCATATACGACGTCAAACGTTCCAACTGCATACTAGTTCTCTCCCAAGTACAGAGTCAAACGTTCCAACTGCATACTAGTTCTCTCCCATATACGACGTCAAACGTTCCAACTGCATACTAGTTCTCTCCCATATACGACGTCAAACGTTCCAACTGCATACATGAGGCTCTCTTATCACAGATGAAAACTTCAGCTGGCAGCAATTTTTCCAGTCAAAGACGCCCACAACTATTCATTGCAATGCTACTTCGCTTTCTTCTCGATTCTGCTAATAATACGAACGTTTTAGGATTCTAATTTGCATGGGTTTCCATGACAATGAATGATAAAGATTAGCTTTAAAATTAATGTACTCTCGTCTATTTTTTGGGGGAAAATAGTTCTTTTAACCATAAATATTACAGTTTTTGAAAAAATAACAAGTCATACTTTTTCCGAAAATATATCAGTAATGCTGTATAACCGATGTTATAGCTGTACAAGCTAGCTTGCCTGACACATGAGTTACACCGTTAACGCGATAAGATGTGCTACAACTGAATGCTCTATTGAGTAATTGATTTCGTGAAAATTGTGTTTTCAGCGAATATTCACATAAGAGGAAGAGATGCTAAACATCTGGAATATTTACGGATTCCAAGATTAATGTCGCTAGGTAGGTTGGGACAGTCAGATTTTTGGATGACTTTCAGTTTCCACAGAGACAACTTGTTTGATGTCTTTTTTAACTTTCATTTTAACTTATAACTCCTTCAAAATATAATTTTGCTGACTTGCAGAGGCGGAGTTATAAACAATTGGACAGAACGACACATTGAAAGAGGCTATACATCGCAGCTGCCAATTAAAACGTCTAGGTGTATGTATCGCATTCAAATTTCTCTCAACACTTCAACTTGGGAGGTGTTTGCACGAGTTATTCTTCAAATGTCGGCTGCTTTAATTATTTGAAATGTAAAATGAATTATGTAAGAGTTGATAACACATTGCTGTTGCCATGGAAATCAAACACAAGTTATGTGTGATGACGCTTACATGTTGAAGCACTAAACCTGTTCATTTACATATCACGAACCCCACAGGAAGCGGCGAAAATGTTAGAGATAGCGAATGTTCGGCACAACGAAAAAGTTGTACTTTACGTAAAAAACCGGTAAACCTAATATTTAGTGCTCTGAGAAGTGACAAAAGGGTAAAAGAAGGCAATATGTATCGATATGCTCGTTTAAGTTAATTTTCCTGTAAGAAAGACAAAATGCTGGATTGTCTTCTACAAGTTTAACAGGACCAATGTGTGAACAGAAATATTGTATATATTTGTAATTATTGTACTTATTTTTGAATGGTTATCTTGTATAAATATTCGTATAAATAAATAAAGTTATTCAGTCACTGACATTCAGTGGTTCAAATCAATGTAAAAGAACTCGCATTTCATCCCCATTCCCAAGTTTCCTATGCACCTCAAACTTCGATAGAATTATGACTTGCTCGTCAAATGTTTCCATACTGTCGACTTTAAATATTTAATAAAATACCAAAATTCTTTAGAGAGAGATTTAGTGTACACTCAATTTTTTTATAAGCAAGACGGCTATAAGCATAATTACGGTAAAAAGTGCAAAAAGTTAAGCATAATGCTACCGTATGAACAAAAATTGCCAATTTTTTAAAAATGCCTTGTTTTGAAGTTAGCTTAATGTAGTTTATTAATGAGAGGGTTATTAAGAAATGCAACAATATTAAATGATATTTATGACACATTGTATTGCTATAAACAGGGAAATTACCGGCATAAGCATAGTTTCTACTCCTGGTAATTTTACGGTAAAAATTGTAAAATTGCTAAGCATAGCTACCGTAAGGTCATTTCACAGCCTTGCTTATAAAAACAAATTTATATATACAAACTCCTACAATACACGTGACTCAAACCACGTGACTCAAACTACGCGACTCAAACCTTCACTTTCACTCGATCAGTTCCAGAGGATCTATGGAGTCTTAGAAAACACTTCTTGTCTATTAAACCATTTAAAACCTATATTCTTAATTCTCCTGATCAATTTCATATTTTAGCATAGAAGAAACATTGACAAACACCGAGGAAATAATTTCGCCACTTTGAATTTCTTGCCCGACATTTCTTTATAGCTATTGCGTTTTTATCCGGTTAGATAAAACAAATCGTGAAAATGTAACGTTATCACGATTTTATTTTGTTATGGAAACAACTCGGCTAGAATCTCTGGATCTTCTTCTAATGGGAACTTCTTGTTTTCAAGCAGTTCTATAGAATTCATATTAACAAAACATTATAGCTATTTAAACATTTGTGAATGATATTTTTTGAAGGAATCCCAAAATTCATTGCGATTGTTAAATTATTTAATTTTCAAATAAGATCACTATTTTTATTTAAGTTGCTATGGAGATCATATAACAAAATGGTAGCAATCCAACACCGAAAGAAATATGTTGCGAGAGTTTCCATGTGATTTCATGTGTTAACATTAATCTCTTGAGATTGGATTATACAGGGGTTTAATGTCCACAGCTATGGTCTTGGTTCGCCATTT
This sequence comes from Candelabrum cocksii, assembly GCA_963930725.1. NCBI lineage: Eukaryota > Metazoa > Cnidaria > Hydrozoa > Anthoathecata > Candelabridae > Candelabrum > Candelabrum cocksii. Next base: position 539,743 of record OZ005670.1, on the reverse strand, counting down.
TTCTTTGATTGAATTTTTTCCTTTTGTATCTTCAATGCGGTGATTTACAATCTTATCGTACAACTTATAATCTTTGATATTTTATATATATACCGTTTTGTTATTAGTGTTGATGATTTTATTAACGTCCATTTTTATTCAACTACTTTTTAATGTTACTTGTGGGTCTATTTTTACTGCCACAAAAACAATGCGAGAAAACGCTTTTTTGTAAGTAAAGAACGAGTAATTTCGAGTAAAAAAACTGTTTTTACTGCCACAAAAACGGTGCGAGAAAACGCTTTTTCGTAAGTAAAGAACGAGTAATTTTGAGTAAAAAAACTGTTTTTACTGCCACAAAAACGGTGTGAGAAAACGCTTTTTCGTAAGTAAAGAACGAGTAATTTCGAGTAAAAAAACTGTTTTTACTGCCACAAAAACGGTGCGAGAAAACGCTTTTTCGTAAGTAAAGAACGAGTAATTTCGAGTAAAAAAACTGTTTTTACTGCCACAAAAACGGTGCGAGAAAACGCTTTTTCGTAAGTAGAGAACGAGTAATTTCGAGTAAAAAAACTGTTGTTAAATAATGAATTATTCACGATGAGGCTTTGCTAATAAATCGATCGCAAGTGTGGTTGGATGTGCGAAATATTTTTTTTTAATTGCTTGCTTGTCGCTACTGTTATATAAATGTTTATGTTTTATTATATTTTCTTCATTTTAAATTATATCGCATTCATTTCAATATTTTGTATTGTATTTTTATTTACAGAGAAAATAAAATGTTTGGAACGAATCATTTGGATGAGAAGATAAAAAATACTTTGTCAAAATCCCATCATGTTTTCAACAGTATCTTCTCTCGATCGATGCCCGATCTCTCTCAGCCTACTCCAATGCCAAACATTACACAGAAAGTCAACTCATCAAACATGCCGAGAAGATCTTCCATGACTAGCGGCAGGTCACAAGTGTCTGATGTGTCCGAAATAGAAATGGGGGTTTCAACCAACAATACCTCCTTCCTTCCCCCTATTAATCCAATGAAGAACAACTTGAGTGGACTGGACATGAGTAGTAAGACTGCAGATTTCTTTGTTAGTCCCCGTAACACGCATTTTAACGGTTCCATGAATGTAAAAAACCCTGTAGAGCCTGCCAGAGCCAAACCAGGCGACACATACCCCACCGGATACGGAAGACCATCTCAGAAGAGGCAGAAGGATTTTTCGCCTGACAGCATCAAGGAGAAGGCATCTTCTGATCCTGGAGTAGAAGCAAACATCCGAGCCAAGAGCGGGAACATTCTTGCTACTTTAAATAAACAAATGGACGAAGTGAGTTTACAATTGGGTCCGCGAAAATCAAATAAGTTTTCTGCTTATGAAGAATACAAACGACAAATATTGCAACAAAGAAATGACCAGCGCAGAAATGATAGAAACCCGAGCTCTTACGTAAGCATGCCGAAAGCTGCAAATAAAACTTTCTCTAAAGACACAAACGACAATAGCTACTCGATGGGTCCAGATGGTTACTCGAGGGAAGACACGTTTCGTTTCCAGCCACTACCTCAGGCCATCCAGCACGCCTACCAAGACGGAGAGGAAGAAGAAGAGGAGGAGTTTGGATGTGAGGCACCGAACAGCAAACCACCATTTTCCTCCGTACAACCTTCGTACGACGTTTGCGATGAACCAGAACATTCCTCCTACAACCTCAACTACTACGCTCCGCAAAACGATTATTGGTACAATGATGCGCAACCCGCCATGAAGAACAAGCCCAAACAGAAGAAGAAAGGTTACGTTTCGCAGAGAAGACATGTGGGGAAGCAGGAAAACTCCTACGCAGAGCTGGCCTCGAAACAAAATGATTATCGAAAAAGAATGTCTGAAAAGAAAATCCGTAAAATAAAACCGGTACCGATAAGTTACCTACCAGAGTCAATGAACGCTCCAATGGTGAACAACACCCACACGGAGTACAGCAAAGAAGAGTCTCCCCCGGACTTAAGTTTGTACAAAGATGCTCCACGCGCCAGGAGATACTTTGAAAGCCTAAAAGCAAAAGAAGAAGAAAAGATGAGAGAAGAGAACACTGAGGTATCGCCGAACAGCTACTCCAGTGGTTACGATAGCGATAACTGCGCCAACAACTCAGAAGGTCATCCCACTCAGGTTGATATCCACAATGTTATATTACTTTTCTAAGACACCTCTTTATAATTTAAGAATAAAATGAAAACCACAAAAGGTTTAACCTCTCAAAACGATCGTCCCAAACAGATGCTATGTAGCATCTACTTTTAACTTCTCAAAACGATCGTCCCAAACAGATGCTATGTAGCATTTACCTTCTTCATGTATTGCACAGTCAGCAAAAAATTTTACATGTCATGTTTTATTTTCAGCCTATTCAACAAAAACAGTCTTTTTACAACAAAGAATTGAACGACACCATTATGTTGCTACGGCAACGTCATGAAAAAGAGCGCGAAGCCATTAATGCAATGCGTGAAGAGATCGAACAAAGAATGGCAAACATTGCATTGTAAAGATGATTTTTTACCAAACGTTTTTCTCTTACATAAATTTTGCAACCACATTATAAGTTTATTTTGCAGTCTGTCACTGTTTATTTTGTTGCTATTTACCTGTAAATTCGCAGCCACGAATGAAATATTTAATATTATATAACACGTATAGAGTCAAATAAACCTTTAAGAAAGAAACCGGCTATTTAACATGTTGTCGTGGTTTAACGTCCCTTGCTGTGAAGTGAACTTGTTAATTGTTTCGCGTGCAGCTTAAGGAGTTAAAGAAACGTAGGAACCTTTTGAGAAGCGTTTCTTTCCATTCATCTTTCGTAACAAACAGGACAGGTTTCATGTGTAAGAATCGTTCGCATCTGGTTAATGGTTTGAAGGTGGAAATTATATTCTAATGTATGCTCTATCATCTCAATTATTCATAAATTCTACAAAATTATTTCATTTGTTGGGGCAATACTAGTAAGTCGAAACCTTTGAAGATATATAGAATCCAAAAATATGCAAATATACTCACGCTAAACCTTTACTAAAATCATTAAATATTCTCAACATTTTCCAATCCAACGTACTTAATCACAATACTGGTTTCTATGATTCACTGGTTTCAAAATCAATCACGTATCTGCGCTATTGTTATTCCATATTCTTTCTTTTCTAAACAATAACAGATACAAGATCACCTAACTATAACGAAGCTAAACTAAACCAATCTATCCTTTCGTTCTACAAGACTATGGAATAATCTTAATGCTAACGAAAAAGATCTTTAAAACTTTATAACCTGAGGGTAAATGAAACTCTGGTTGACTAAAGGTGATTCCCCCACAAACTATCTTGCTACAGCAATCAAAATCCTTCGGAGATCTTGTACAACATTCTCTTGTACATATAAATGTATTATTTATTAACCTTATTACATGTGCGTCATAGAAATATTTATTTTATAGCTATAGAGATCGTAAATAATGTTACAATTCTTTCCTCATTATTTTTCAAACTTTTATTTTGGTTTTCACTTTTGAAATAACATAAGCAAACATTTGTACCATTGTGCACAATCATATTATCCACAGGTGGCCCTATGGAATGTGTCCATATGGAAGGTGGCCCTACGGGAGATGGCCCTATGCCCCTATGGACTTATAAAAACTTCTAGTTGCATTTCATTTCTCTAGCCATAGTCATTTCAATCGTGTTCAATCAATTCAAAAGTTAGGGATCAGTAAGACAGCAAAATTAACGCCGCTAAATCCATTCTGACTACTTAGGACAGGTATGCATTACAATATAAATTAACCACTCATATTTTGTACAAAACCTCACATGAGCCCATTTCAAGTTGCACAAATGTAGGCACTGTGATGAAGGCCATTTTGAAATCATGTTGGTGATCTGATATATGTGATAATGTTATGAAATTATAACATGGGAAACATTTCGCGATTATTGATAGCATTTTTAATCTTTAAAAATAGGGCTTTGTGATAAAACTAAATCAGTTTTCTTAAAGTCCCTACTACTCACTAATTTCCAACATTCCTTGAAATCAACTCGCTCTTTAACGTGTTTAGCAAGCTATATCTTTGTTACTTGTTTATTTATATTATATGCATAATAGTATGTATTTTATTTTATAACGTTTGTTGTAAATTACTGAGTAGTAAAATATATGAGATGAAATTCTACATTATATATTATTTTTTATTATTTCATCTAAGTTTTATTATTTTAAATGTAGATAAAATATCAATTTTAGTATGAAAGAAGGAACACATTTATTTTAACTAGCATCCGTAAAATTGGCTTACAAATCACTGTAGTTTTGTGCAATTTACTCTCTCCAGCAGGCGTGCTCGAAGATTGAACTTTATCAACCTTTTCCCAATCAATCTTTATTAACGACACATAAGGACATAATATTGAAATCGTCACACGTAATATTGTTCGTATCGAGACACTGTTTACGTCAAACATTGCTCTAATCAGCAAATAGTGCAATGCATGCGAGCCAATTTCTGACACTTTGAGTTACATGTTTGCACACCAAAATAATATTGTTTTCTGTTCATCGCGTAAGTAAAAGGTCAAATCATGTTTCCAATCGTGACACCAAGGATTAAGTTTTATCGCATTCCAGCAGACAGGGCAGGATGGATCATGATAAATAGTCATCGCCGTTAACATCAATATATATGTATATCCGGGATGCATTCGCATGTTATGATCACAAATATAACACAAATTTTGTCTTTTTGCAAGAAAGGAAACATTGCGTCCAGATTAAACCTTCTCTCAATTCCTATACCGGGCACATGAAATAAATCCTAAAACTTCGCTGAGAAACAAACTAGGGCCGTCGTGGATGGGGTCTTTGGTAGGGCCGTCATGAGAATACTGTTTGACCTTACAAGTATTTTCGTGCCACGAAATCACGCCATTCTCATACGAGTAAAACATTAAAATTTCACCGGTGCTTTGGCAAAAAGCATGTTGAGAAAGCCATGGATTAAATTAACGCGCTTTAAGGAGTGGGCTTCTGAATCCTGAATCTTAACTTTCCACTTCAGCAAGCAACAGTCTCCGCTTTAACAAAACAGAAAAAATATACACATGTAAAAAGAGTATACACATCCACGTATGTATGATGGCCAAAACCAATTCGCGTGATCTCAAAGAAGTTACATTCATCTAATAACAGACTTTCTTAATATTTCTAATAATATTTTTGCATGCATCTCAACGAAATGTGACGATAAATTGTGGCCTATCAGTAACTGTAGGTAGTGACAACGAAACAACAGCGCAGATTACGTGATACACAACACACGTTGACATAGCTGGTCGATCACCATGTCTGCACTGTCAGTCCTATGGCCTATTCAGCTAGCGACTTCCTTGCATTTAATATAAGTATTGCAACTCTGTCTTTTTAATTCACTTCTAAGGTGGCCCCTATCTTGTATTTTAATATGCTTTGTTTGACAAGACTTGCTTCTTTGTTAAAATAAAAACATTCACAGAATCCCCTCATCATTTTAACATCTGTTCCAAATTGCTGGTGCTCTGTAACAAACATGGAGAGATTTTGAAGATTGCTACTAGTCTAGAAATAGTTAAGAAACAATCTCTCTCTTTTAACTTCCGCATAAATTTGCATCATATTATTGAGCATTTCGGTTCCGTAAAATTAAACCGCATTGTTATTAATTTGTAGCAGTCTGAGGCAAGTCAAAGTTTTGGCCTATATTTTCTTGCTGCGGAATATTTTCCCTTATTAAGTTTTATTTTCGTTATTTCTTTCAGGTAAGAATTTCTTTTTCCTTTTTAAACTTTATGAAAGCATCAATGTATTTGTTTTAAACAACAATGAAAACTTTTGGACCAAAAATTTCTATAAAAATATTTTTAATGCGAGGAGACGACAAACAAACACCTTCGTAAAAAGTATTTTAATGGTTTTCAAAAATATCGCCTGCCTTTTGAATGTTTTTGTGCAAATAATGAAAGCTTTTACAAATACTTTGTATAGGGTTTGTTAAAAGTTCCCTTAGAAACTACAAAAATTGTGTTTTCTCTAAAAACACAAAAAGCTTCATGGCGAGAAATGGTTAACAAACGAAAAGTTTCATACTAAAGTGTTTTCAACACCTGCTGTCATTTTCTATAAATTCCTTTAAAACTTACATTAATTTAATGAAGGCCAAACCCTATTTAGATGAAATAGTGTCTTAGTAGATATATATATATATATATATATATGTGTGTGTGTGATGTATTTGTTTTTTTATTGTGATACTTTTGCTCTCCTCAGTTAATTGATTTAACATTTAGAAGAAATAACTCCGGTCTAAATATAATATCCTTTGACTATATAGATATGTATAACTTGTGCCGTTAATATCTTAAGACATTTTTATCAGTAATAAATTGATTATTTAACCTCTTGAAGAATATGGTCAATTTCAACAGCATTATTGGACAAAGCAAAAAAATACTAGAATGTTGCACTCCCAACAATTTGGTAGTCTTTTTCTGAAGTATTGAACTTTTCTCTTTTTTTGAAGTATACATCACTCTGAAACCTTGCAGACAATGACTTCAATATAATTCCACTTTTTTGGGGGTCAATCAAATTTTATATTTACCACCTAACTAATGTCAATGTGGTGCTCCCTTCTTGACCCCAACATCCCCACCTCATTTACTTCACTAATTAAACTTCTCATTTATTCAGAATCGTGACTTTGCAATAAATACTGCTGTATTATAAAACCTTTTGATGGATGTTACAATTGTAAGACTAAATCAGTTTGCTTTATTGCTGTAGGAGTTTCATTTGATTTTTGTATGAATCCAAATTTTGTGATAATGAAGTCAAATGATATAAACAACAAAAACAATCAACTTCGTTGAAGAGAATATACCTATTCCAGATTTTGCATAACATAAAAAGAAGACTTCATCAGAATGACTCATAGATCAAATCTAAGAGGGAAAAATTTCAGTTTTGAAACCAGTTCTGTTTGAAGAGTTTATCAACAGTTTGGCAATTTCTTTTTTTATTTTGAGAAAATTGTGACAAGTAAAAGATGTTACAACAATGTAATTTATTTAAATGTGTAACTAATTTGTTTTTGCATTTCAACCCTTTTGAGAATCTGTTAAAACATACAAGTGCAAGCGAGACTGGACATAGATATTTCTTCTTGATAAAATGCTTAACATATCTTTGTTTGTTTCTGTTTCCTTACAAACTCAACATATATAAGTGAAATACGGTTTCATCAGAATAAAGCCTGACATAATTGAACACTGTTTATCTAATAAGCAATAACAATATAACTAGTTATAAATCAACGCAAGTTGTTGTTGGCTTCACACAAATAATTACTTTTTCCCTATTTTTTTTTTTGATGCCCTTTCTGAAATGGGAGTTATATTTCTAAAAACTTTTTTTGTCTACCATGCAAATAGGGTTCCCACCTCTATAAAATGACATCATCTTCTAATAAGATTCTAGTCTTAGGATTATGTGAACAGTATGGCATAATTTTTTCGACCCTTTTTAATACCATTTGACTAGAACCTTTGATAAGAAGCTTTAGGGTTATTGTGTAGTAAAAACACAGATGTTTATTGAATTTTTTTTGGGAGGAAGATCCTTTATTTTATGTGCTATTGTATTGTGTCTAGTTCTATTTAGGCTATAGACTGATTTTATATTCTTTATGGAACAGATTAATTTTTCTTTATCTCTACATGAAAACGTCTTTGTTAAAGGAATTAGTGCTGTTTGCTATTAGCCCTGTCTAGTTTTTTTGAAAGTGCTCATATGATAATTTGCATTGCTTTGTTTTGCATTCAATAATAAGAACGATGGTGGGATCAGCTCGCAGGAAAGCAAAATTGCCACGGAAAATCTTGAGGGTGGTTTTGGATGATGGCAGTCATGAATTGCAGGCTCAAGCAAATGATTTTACATTTGAAGGTTTGTAAGAAAATACTTTTTAATGTTTTGTTTTTATTGTTTTACTTGACAACCCTAACAGTTTCTCTTCAATGTTTCGCATGTGTGAAATATTTGTGGATTTAACTTCGCATTGAACTTTTAATTCGGCTATCAATAAAAGGACAACTTGCCTTCAGAAAACTAACATACATGTGACAGCATCAACGTTAAAAGGTTTTTAAAAACATTAAAGTTATACAGAAACTTCTACGCAACTTTTAAAAAACATTTTCACGATGCAAGTATTTTTAAAGATATATGTCTATGCCCGATGCCATATTCTTCAAAATGGTTTCAGACGATGATGATCCTAATCAGATAAAGTATAATTGCTCTTCAAATGTTTATTGCGATATTTAATCTTAGAAGTATCGGAAGAAATCGAACAAAGTGCAGATGAGGACATTTACCGCCTTCCCCCAAATGATCAAAATGTTGCTCCCCCAAATGGCTATCCTCATTCAAACGGGCACACCACCACAATACATACAAAAGCCGAGCCGGACACTATGACGAAATCGTTTCCTTCTCAATGTTTCAAGTTTAAGGTTGAGAAGTCACTTCCATATTCAAAGGAGAAGGTTAAATCCCATCGGAAAGCTAATAAACATCAGCATCCAGAACCCACGATTGACTTCCCTTATCAGTGTGATGTATGTGATACATTGTTTCGAACTCTTGAGTCACTTTCGCAACATCAACGTGAAGTCCATGAGGGCAGTTTGCAGTATGTGTGCAGGTATTGTTCGAAAAAGTTTAACGATAAATACAACATGCGCAAACATGTCCTCATACACGTGGGAGAGAAACGACACAAATGTTTTTTTTGCGAGAAAGCTTTCCTCAGAAAGGATCATCTGCGTAGTCACCTTCAAACTCATTACAATCGAAAGTTTGGCTGCAAGATATGCGGCAAGGGGTTTCGAACCATGGAAATGTACGAGCGACACGCCAAAACACACAAGGAAGACAACTTTATGTCGATGGCAAGCTCTGTGGACAATCTGCAGGTGTTTATGCCGGAGAAAACACCAGAAATAAGTGAAAATGAAGAGAAAGTAGCTGCGGATGACCAAGTTGCTGTTACTATACTCCCAGAAGGTGATGATTTTGAGGCGCTATCTTGGATGAATGAGGAATGCCTCTCCCTATCGGAGACCGATGCGAGTTTAACGCAAAGTCCAAATATGGATGACGAGAAGCCGCTGGATTTGTCTAGTACAAGTTTCAATAAAGGTATTTTATTGTTATTTTCGGTGGTTTAAATAGAGAATGATTCATCTTTTCCTCTGTAATATGCTTTTGTTAAGAATCACACTGCGTTATCAAGAGATGTGGAAATGTTTAAGAAACAAAATCAACATTGAACAAGGTGTTTATTTAGCCCCTGTATGATGATATTAGGTTGAACAATTGAAACTTATTTTCTTTACCCTTGTAGGTGTGTTTAATAAATTGTTATGACGTTTCGTCAAACTGATAAACTGATTTAAATCCGTCTCAATCGTGTTAATGACTACTCAAATAAGAAACATTTCAGACAATTTTACCAACTGATCTATTTGTTTAGACGTTGCGTCCAAAACTGTTCTATTAAATATTTGACAGCCTTCTTTTCGTCACTTTCGGACTGTTCTCAGATTTAGTAAAGATTTCAAAGTGTTAACTTTATAACCAAAAATCATTTCTTAATATCTTTTCACTCACTTGGAAATCTCATTATGTTTTTGTTTGTTTTTCTGTGGGCTGCATCTTTACACTGGTTCATCATTTCGCAATGTTTACATGAGCTGTTATTCTTTCAGCAACATTCCAGTGTGCCTCGTGCATGTCGTCATTTCGTGATAAACTCACGCTACAATTGCACGAAAAAGAGTGCACGGGTGATTCTCAAAAGTGGCATTGTTTGAAGTGCAATATTGTGTTTGACGAGTCGAGCACTCTACGCCAACACTACGATCGAGTCCACAGTGCCGACAAAGTGCAGAACACACCCTCGCGATGGAAATGCAAAATGTGCGAGATTGATTTTCCCAACTCAAAGGATTTGAGTAGGCATTACGCGCACGCGCACAAGGACGCACAGCTGTTTCCGTGCAGCGAGTGTCCGAAAACGTTCACCGTGTGGCACAACCTCAAAAAGCACATGCTCATTCACCTGGGAGACAAGAAGCACAAGTGTCACGTGTGTCGCAAGGGGTTCGTTCGGAAGGACCACCTCAACAGCCACATGAAGGTACATTCGGGCGAGGGCAGTAACAAGTTCACCTGCAACGTTTGTGGGAAGGTATTCCGTTTGAAACAGATGTACACCAAACACATGAGTACACATACTGCATTTTCTCCAACCTACTCGCCTACCACGTTTAACTAACGTCCCCAACCAAGCTCTACGTCATTATGCCGATGGAAAGCGACCTTCAAAAGGCGTTTTCCCGATTAACCATCGAGTAACGTTTTCCCGATTAGCCATAGAATAGCGTTTTCCCGATTAACTATCATCCTTGCGAAAGGTAAAATCGAAGAATTATTTTAAAAATGTAGCCGAAGAAAAAAGTTAAACTGTTATTTATAAGAAATTTACTACATATTATTTTAAGCTTAAAGTAATTTTATAGTAGGGAAAGAGGAAAGGTCGATAAAAACACTGTGAGCTGCCCCACCCTGTGAGCTCCCCCACCCTGCACCTCCCCACGAACAAAACTGTTGTATTTTTATAAAGATTTTCCTTTCTTTTTTCCATGTGTGAATAAAACATTGGCCACTAGAAATTGTAGGAATATATTTTATCGTACTTTTCACTGTAGATGTTAGATAGATTTTGCATATCGCTATTTTTAGGTGTGAATATATATATGTGAATGTTTGCGAAATCTAAAACTCCGCTCAGCACAGGCACCGATCGTATAATTTAGCAATTGCTCGTTCCTTTTATACGCGCTCACGATTTGTTTGTATTTATATCTTGTAGTTTTAATATATTATAATGTATCTTCTATTTATTTTATCGTGATCGAACGCTAGTGTGAAGTCTGAATCCTGTAAAATGTTTCGTTTCTTCTTATGCAGTTGTACTCTTTTGCCCCACTCTTAATGACCTATAGTTGGTCGTTGCTCCTTTTGAAAGCCGACTTTAATAGCGGAAATAATTTCTGTATGTTTATGGGATACATTTTAAACGTCTAAAGTGATACTAAATCAAAGTCTACTAAACGTCTATACGCGTTGTCATTGGATGTATAAAGGTATCAAGGTCACTCTGCCGGTAACCGAAACAAGACTCACTTGTACCAAAGAAATTTCAATGAGTTTGTTAGAATTTATAGGTTCAACCTTCCTTCAATGAAGTCATTATTTTTTGTGACGTTAACTGTATGAATAACTGATGTGACCCAAGCGCAATGAAGCATGAAGTCTATGTATCCCTTCTCCGCGAACTGTCCAATGATGAACGCGGCTGAACACACGTGCTCGTCATCCTAACCACAACAGGAGTTTGTGTTTTTAGGAAATCCTGTGTTTCCCTCAAAAATCGCTAAAAAAAGTCATTAGTGGAAAGTGATGAAATTTTCGCTTGGTGCCTAGAAAGGGTATTACCGAATACCAACTTTTTACCGATTTTTAAATGCCGACTAAGTATTTTTACCGACTTTTTCGCTTTTTTCAAGAAGTTATTTTGTTGGATTTTAGTTTTTTTTATCAAATATATTCTTAAACATGAAACATAAGAAAAAGTATCAATATAAAAACGTATCTTTGAAATAAAAAGTTATAAGTTTGAAATCATTTCCGATCCTTTGCATCATAACGTCAATTCAACTGTCTGATATGCCAACAGCTTTGAAGGTTACTATATCTGGCTGATTGTTTTTGCCATAATGATAAACTTCAACAATCCGATGTGCGCGTGCTATGATGTAATCTCGGTAAGTCCTAAATATACTTTGACATCAGCAGGCTGTGTATCTTTTCTCAGTTGCTTAGAAACTTCTTCTTCTGAAAACCATACATTGTATTTGTTAGAGATAAAAGATTTGTTTGGTTCAAGATTGGCAAAACATTTTTTATCAGTTCGATGACCATTAAAGTTTTCACTTTAGAAACTTTCCCCGAAACTCATGTTACAAAGCTCGAAATTGTGATGTTATGTTATGTTATGTGATGTTGCTCAGCCCAAATTCTTCTTTTTTTATAGAATTGAGTTTGAAGAACGCTTCAAAACTCTGACACCAGGTTCCTCTGAACAACGTAATCGAAACATCGAAATCTTTATTATACTTTATTGTCAGAAAATTTCGCCGGAAGAAAATTTCGCGAATCAAGCGAAGAAGGATTTAATTAATCAAGGAATATTATGTATTTCGCAGGAATTTAATTTTGCGAATGGTCAAAGTCGATATCTTTTTTTTTTGTTTCTTTTTTGGATAAGAGAATCAAAATTCAACATTGTAGTTTGTTTATTAACCAGATTTTTTTGTTCTTCACACTTTTAAAACATGTTGTATATAATAATAACATAACTCTAAAGAAATACTAAGAAATACTAGCTGTATTTTTCATGATACAGTCTTCTCTCCAATTAGCAGACACCATCATGAGTTAGTGTCCGCTAATTAGAAGTGTCTGTCTTTTAGAATGTTTGTAATACGAGCTCTAATTTCGATAGTAGGCCCTTCTAAAAAGATAGAATTTGAGTGTAACGTAGGTACTGGCTATATTAGGACATGGAAGAACAAAAGAAAAGATTATTTAAACGCAACTCTTTTATTTTCTACATGAAGAAAAAAATATCAACAAATAATATGAACAAAATCAACACAAAATGAACAATGCTACCCACGCTTTAATCGTACAGCGGTTGTATTACTTGAAGTAGTGTTTAATTGTATTTTGTTTTTTATTGTTTATTCGAACAATTTTAAGCCTCTCTTTTATCGAAGAGAGACAAGATCTTTCATCAGTGTTAAGATCTTTCAAATTAATCAATTTATCAATAATGATTAGAGCATCATATGGTGTAATTTCTTCGGGTTCAACTTCTTCGACCTCGTTTTCACTTTCCACACGAGATAAAACTTCCTCGATTTCTTCGACTCCAGATTCCTTTCGCAAATATTCGCTCACACATTTTTTCAACGAACTAAACTCTCCAATCTACTTCATCCGAAAGGTACACGTTTCGACATCGAAATTGACGTCAGCGGTCATTGATAAGTTGGCAAGTTCTTTGAAATAAATGATCGTGCTGAAATGATGGGAATACCAATTGTTATTGATCAGAATTGGAGTAATTTTCAGTACAAGTCTTTCCCAAGAGGGCATCACGTTTACATGAATATTTGGAGTCCTTTGATTGGCGAATCACTAACATGCAAGCAGGAGCCTACTAATGCACTGGATAAAGATGCGGTTGCTATATCATTAGAACTAATTCGATCAGAAAGGACAGTGTCGTTGAACATCTGCCACAAAACATTTCAAAACTTTACTCCCTGTTTTTGAAAGTGCCGAATACCTCAATTACAGCCGAAGTCACTGGGAAGAGGTTAAATCAAGGAGGTGGTCAAACTTGTGAACTGGACAAAAAAAGAAGCTCGATAATGTAAAAAGCGATTTAGACTTGAAAACTAATAAATGCTTGAAATAAATGATCGAAAAATAGTCACACGTATCTTGTTTTTCGTGTCTGTCCCCAGTTTGGTTGTAAATGTCTGCTAATTGGAAAGGAAAAAACACGGTTTTGACCGTTTCGTGCGAAAGATTTTGTCCGCTAATTGGAGTGTCCGCTAATTAAGTGTCTGCCATTTAGAATTTTTTTATGAGGATTTGACTAGAATACGACCGGGGAAAAAATTTTGTCCGCTAATCAGAGGTGTCTGTCTTTTAGAGTGTTCGCTAATTGGAGAGAGGACTGTATCTAATGTTCAACGCCTTCAAAAATATCGAAAACGTTACAATGATCATCTTCTGGCGCATAAATATCTTCATCATTGTCGCTATCGCTCTCATAAAAAGCAAATGCAGGGTTAACAAAAGCCTCTCTTTCTTCTTCATTGATTTCCGCCGTGTTGATGTTGTTCTCGTGCGTGACGTTGCCATTCTACGCTTGAAACTTACAACGAACGCAATATCTTTGGTGATCATAATAGGGAAAAATTGAAGATAATCGAAAAAATCGAAAAAAGTGCTAGAATTTAATTTCGCGAACGAAGAAAAGGTTTTTTCGCAGTAATTTAATTTCGCGAATGAAAGGCCAATTCGCGAAATTTTCTGACAATATGTATTCTTTTTGTGAGACGTCTTCGAAAGAATTCGAATTACAATGATATCCGAAATTTTGACTTTGTTATCGAATACAGAAAAGACGCTTCTTTTTATTCCTTTAAGCAATTTTGTTGAGGTACATTATGTATTCGCTGTCTAAATCCGGCAGCGAATCAAACAATTAAATTCGCTCATAATGCGCTCTGCCAAGCGAATTATCAGCGCATTATGCGCCTTGTTTGCAATTCGCTTTACCGTCTAAAACCAAAAATAATTAGAAGCGCTCCAAGGGCGCTTTTAATTGAATTTAATTCGCTGCGCTCAAAATGCGCTGTCTAAACTAGGCCTAAGATACAATATTTAGAAGCGTTGTTGTCGTGCGATGGATGAATGAAAGATTTATTTCATTAAAGCGATCAGGGATATCAATTTGGATCGGATTACTTCAGAGTGTACAAAAATACAAAAATTTCAATAAACAACAACCCTAAGAAAGTAAATTGGAGAACCGGGGCATCGATCCCCGTACCTCTCGCATGCTAAGCGAGCGCTCTACCATCTAAGCTAGTTCCCCTACGCACTTCCGGCCAAAATATACTATTTTAAAACTTTGCCAATGTTGTCGTAGGAGTCTTACATTAGTAATAGGACCATTTTAAAACGATAAACTATGTCGTTATTAGTTTACTCAACTCAGATGAAATTAGTTTACTCAGTCATTACTATTTCCCTATCTCAGCCTGGCAAGCCGACCACCTGTTCAAAAACTGTTCTGAAGTGTCTAGACTATCAACTGTCTATAAAATATCCAATTTTCCATTTAAGAATCGATTGACTCTTACTTTTGGCGATGTGAAAATGAACTGCTAACTCTTTCTAATGTTGTTCTCATGACAAATAAAATAAAAGCAAAGAATAAAGTTATCCAGTTAAACTGACAGTGCCGTAACCATCCATTTGATGTTGGAGGTCAAAAAGTTCTAAGGAGGCGTCTTGACGTGCCAAGAAATTTTTAAAATTTACACCTTCTAGAATGGCTATCAGCCCTATTGAAAAACTTTTGTAAGAAATCTAAAGCATCATTTAAAAGGGGAAACCATGAAAAGTGTGTATTTTGAAACATTAAGACTATCTTCTATAACATAACGTCGTTAATGATGTCATTCTATAGCAATCAAAACATTCAAAACTTCTTTGTTTTCTTCATGATACAACAGCACTAAGTAAATAAATGGTTGCATACAACTCACTAAGAAAATTCAAATCTTTTCCTTTATCTATTTTTGAACCATCATTGAAAGTTTTTTTTTTGGGGGAGGGGGGGAGGTTGTAAATGTAAGTTCACAGATCTGACTTCCCCAGTATTATGTATTGTCACCACGAGCAAAATAGTTGACAAAAACAAAGACCTGGTATTATTCCTCTAGGCAGTTTTTTCGAAAAGTCACATTTGCATTGCAAAGGTTTGCTATTGTTTGATGCCATGAAGAATACAATGTCAATTTTGTTTCTCACTTAACAACTATTCGGAAATGGAACTCTGATATGGAGTATTGTGTAATACATAAATATGTACGATATTGAATCCAGAATAAACTTTCACGGGTGATGAAGTACTTTTTGGTCAGTGACAAGGTTTGGCCATTTTTGAATAGGTCCTAGACGCATTAAAACAACTTATGTACTTAGTGGCTAAAGATTAATTTGCCGCCATTTTACACTCAATAGAAAATGTTAATTTGACGCCACATCCATTAAACACGCGCGTTAAGCGTATGATGGCGGAACGCGATACCATCAAAGAAGGTAAAATATATTAAAGTAATAAATGATGGAGAATAGAGGTTTATTAATAAAATATCTTATCTCAAGCTAGATTGACGCGAATGTAAATTTTTTTGTAATAAATAATCGCATATTTTTTTCAGCGTTCGAACATGATCAAACCTTCAAAGCTCTCCTGAAAGACGACATATTTGTCGATTATTTCAACACTTTTCTTTCATTGCCGGTATCACCATTTTATTTGTAAATTTAATTTTACAGACAGGTTGTGATATTCTTATAATGCAAACTTATCAGTCTGTAAAATATCTTATTTGTTTACAAAATGACGTTTCATAGGTTACAACAATTCTATTGGTGATACATTTAAAGACCATAATACCAACACGTGGTTTGTGTCATTACAAAATGTCTAAACTAATCGTTCAATAATTTGCTAACAATATCAGTATTTATATTTACCAAGATTTTTATCCTTTCAGGTGCCTTGTTCTTGTTTTAAAATATTTAACAAGATAGCTAGCTAGCTACCGAACTTTATAAAGGTCAACCATATAATTACATTTGCGTATTATTTGCACATTGGTACCCTATTGTTACAATACCATATGTATATGTATATAGATACTTCTTTTTGTTAAAATCTAAGCCATCTTCGTTTAGGTGTTTCCTAAACGGTTAATGTACAGACCTGATTCTGAAGACTTTGAAATCGAACCTCCCATTAAAAGAACAACACATGTAAAGTACTTTTTAGTTTTCAAACACTTTAACAGTGTGATTACAATGATACAGTGCCACACCAAATGAAATGGTGACCTATTTTGAATATTGTTCTCAAAGTTGAAAACTGAGATAATGATCTGAATGCTATACATTTGAAGACCATGGTGCAGTGCCTATACTAAGGTTACATATATCTGTCCCATATCTTTCATGTTTTATGATCAGGACATTAAATCTAAAGAGTAAATTTCATTTTCAAAATTCTAGAATGGAATTCTTATTTTTAGGAGTAACAAGAAAGCTGATAAAGTATTTTTACTAAAGACATTAGTGAAACTCAATCGCATCAATTTTGTGAAAATGGCATAAAAATTTATTTGATATACCTTAAGCGTATTAATTAATACTGGATTAAATTGTGCTGGATTAATTTTTGCGATACTTATTTTTGCGATTATGGCCTAAAAATAAATCTTGCAAAATTTTTCAAAGATAATGATTTGCAAAAATAAATCTTGCAAAATTTTTCAAAAATAGTGATTCACAAAATTTGACTGACTTCTTTCTCCTGAAAACCTTTCATTTTCATAAAATATGTTTGAAAATGTTTCTTTAATATTAGATTTGCAAAAATAAATACCGTAAAAATTCTGCTGTAGACACAATTCGCAAAAATAAATATTGCAAAATTTTCTTTCAGGACCCAATTCGCAAAAATAAATACCGTAAAACACAATTTTTTTTACCGTCGAAGCGCAAAAATAAATATTGCAAAAATTAATCCAACATTAATTAATACGCTTAAGGTATTGTAAGATTCATGATATTTGAAGACTTTTTCATAATTTTTTTTCATATTTATTTTACTTTATTTTCACGTGTTTGTTATTAAATTGTTCTCTGCGTATTTATACACTTTTTGTACTTTTAGCATTTGCTCTCAGACCGTGTTTTAACATGGACTCGGGTCCATCGAGCTCAAGTTTTTCTCAACACACCCATTTGTAACGAATACAGACTTTGTGTTGCTTTAGTGCAATTACCTGTGCTATTAAAACATGGTAAGATTTTTCCAGGTATAAACATTCTGTTCAAATGTCTTTTTTGCACTGTTATTCTAGCCGTTATAGTTTTTTATGCCAGTTTTTGGTTCAAATCCACATAAAACTCTCAACATCGAGTTTTTTTAGCAAAACTAATTTTAGACTTAACTACATGAGCCTTACTTAGATAATGATCAAAAAAGATTCTTTCATTAGTCATAATCACCACTTCAGTGAAATTTAAATAATTTTTTTGAAATAAAATTTAAATTAATAAATAAAATAATAATAAAAAAAATTCAAAATACTATGAATCATATTTGACCATTTCTTTTAATTTTTTTTAGATTTTTTGTCTGATGAAGAACTTTCCTTTCAACAAAGAATATACTTGAGTCGCGTTGCTTGTATTAAAAAACTAAAACGTTATTTATTGGGGACTGCTGGTGGAAATCTTCTTGCTTTTTGGATTGATGCAGAAAGATTCAGGCGTCAGGTGGAATTCATTTTTCCTCGTTTGTTAGTTTATAAATCAATTTTGTGGTTGAAATAATTATCACTTTGCAACGATTTTTGCAAAAATTGGATTTATAGATTAAATTGATGGAAATATTTTCCAATAATTTGAAGCATTTTGTGAAGTTTGCAAAATCATAAATTCAGATGGTGAATGTCTTTTTACCAATGATATAGAGATAAAACACTAGATGTCTAACACGCCGAAAATAAGTGAGGCAAATCCAAAGTAAATTTATTCTAGTTTTATTTATAGTTTAAATATTTTATATATATTTATATATAGACTGTAATTAGTGTTGATTTTGAATCGAAATGTGAAGGATAAAACAAAAATATAAACAGTAAACTCTAAATAAACCACAGTTCCCAAAATATTCTAACCAGCCAGTGCTGTTTTTTGCTTCATGTACTAGGCGAAGTTAGACATCTAGCGTTTTTTCTTTATATCATTGCTTTTTACGCTATTAGACAACTGAATATTTCGAAATAAATCTTCTAATCTCCATGTGAAAATTTGCATTCATTGATTCTAAGATGTTTCAGAATTTCAATGTTAAAGTATATAATGCTGCTAAATTCCACATGCCCTTAATTGAAATATATTTTCCGTCTTTGATTCTTTTTCTTCATCCAGGTGGGCCAGAATTGTCGAAGATTTGTTTTAAAGGAAATCCAAGAAAAGTTCTTAGTTCCACTGGCCCCTTTTAAACTTGGTATATCTGTGTGCAATGCTATCAACAACATCGTGAAACATGAACTCGTGAAAAGTTCAAATGAATTTCTTCCCTCGACATTGTTGGTCTCATCTCAGAAGGTCATCATGGAATGTGTGTCAGATTACTGGCTTCCCAAGTACATGTTTCATCGATTGAAAAGAAGAAATATTGTCATGAATAGATGTAAGAAATTCTTTTTATTTATAACTAAATTATATTAAATAAGTCGGGATAGCTCAGATGGTAGAGCGCTTGCCATTTCGGATTTCGGAGGTTGCGAGTTCAAATCCTACCGGCCTTGTTGACTCAGCACATGAGTAGCATTTTGTTGCGATAAAGTATGTGTGTTTGTGGTCTTGCGCCAACGAAAAGGGGATAGACACCCTTGTTTGTGCCCGTTATCAACATTAGGGTTAATTCGCAAAACATTTTATTAAACAACAATTTTTAGTTTAGTTGACAATTTTGAATATCGCCAGGATGAAATGTTGATTTTTAAGGAATTAGTTATCTAACCTTTTGTAAGAAGCCTTCAGTTAATGTGTTTCAAATAATTGCTGTTTGTTGCAAATCATCTTGTGAAAGATTCCTGTGAGGAAGTTTGTCATACTATACACAAAGATGAAAACAAATGTTTTTTATGCAGGGAAGTCAATAAAAACAAGCAAGACGGAAGTTGAAGAAAGTAAACCAAGTGAAGAAGTTACTGAATTAAATGTCATTAATAATCTAAAAAAGAGAATTAAACAAAGGAAGAAGAAAACGATGGAGGAAGGTAAAGTATAGGTATTTCTAATTGTTAGGGTTTCTAATTGTTGCTGTAAATGATTTTGTAAATTGCATGTTTTTCAACATTAATCTGTGGCCGTGTTGTCAATTTTGATTTTATCATTATGAACCTTTTTTCTCTTTTCATTTTCATTGCTTCAAGAGAAAACAAAAGTATTTAGAACAAACATGCTATTATTATTTAATGTATATGGTCCTATTATTTTAGTAATATTTTTTATATTACTTCTTTTTATAACGGTTTTTATTAGTCTGATGAAGACCTACACTAAGCAGGTCGAAATATTACGAAAATAATCAAATCATGCGAACGACCATACACATGTCTATTAAATATTAAACAAACGTTCGTATCAAGATGTCATTAAAAACATGGTATTATTTATTTCAACAATCAAGCCACAAAGACGTAATTCTTCTCTCACTAAAAGTTTTATTTTCTTTAAACAACAGACATCTTTTAGGTGTGGAAATGAAAGTTGTTGATGTGGATCCAGTGGAGAGTGACAGCAGTAATGAGTCAATTCACACAATCAACATGACGGATAATAGGAGAGGAAATGATAATATATTTATGAAGACAGAAATTTTGGAGAATTATATCAATGATCTTGTTATTACTCCGAAGAAACGCAAGGTCCATATATTTTAAATAATAGATGCTGCACACGATCAATAGCATTAAGTTTCATACACACTTCCATTTTTATAAGCATAGACTTGATTCGGCCAGGGTCGTGTATTCTTAACTTTTAACTCCAAATCGGGCTGAAATATTCTTAGCATATTCATATTTATTCTACTTAAAATAGGTTCTATTCTTATTTTTTGTTTCATAAAAAATTATGTAATATCATTTAATAAGCAGTACAAGTCACAATTTATAAATACAGATCTTATTTTCTTCTATCAACTTTTGAACAATGCCCATTTTCACTCTGCTATTCTTATAAAGTGTATTCTTATAAAAAGAAAGTGTGTATGTTCTATGGAAATGCCTTTTCTTGACATTCTTTTAATTTCATTAGAAAAATCGATTGAAAACAAAATTCACGGTGAAAGTTCGAAGTTCTTCTGTTGAGGTAGATGAATACAAACATCCTATGAAACTCTTTTCTTTATATTAAATCATATTCTAAATCTAACCCATGCTAGCATGGATAATAGACGTGAAAAAATGTGAAAGTAGAAGAAGATATTGTGAAATAAATATCAATTGAAATGTTCTGTAAACCATGTCTATGAAACTAAAAACTGTTTTTGATACTCTAAAGATAACTTTTCTTCATCTGACAAGGAGACAGGAAATGTGAAACTACTCCAGACCAAAAGAAGATCTGAATCATCATTATCAAGTTACCAATCCACTACAACTCAATTACCTGAATTTGGAAAATCATTTGCCAGCGATCAAGTTCAACCGATGGTTAAATCAACGTTGTTTGAAGCAATACATGTTGAGAATGAATATGAGGCTGATAACGAGGAAGATGTGGGTTTGGACTGTGACCAAAGCACTCAAGGTAAATAGGGGATTTAGACGTTTTTATCAACCCTAACTAAGAACTCTTTCAAAAAGGAAATTTAACAAAAACAATAGCCACCTTTTGTCTCTACGATTCCATTCCCATGATGCCTTATTCATTTCGAGTGGGTTGCACATAATTTTTTTGATCTACGATACCCAAACTGAAATTGTTACAAAAAAGGTTGTACTAATACTAGATTCAGAAAGAATCATATATTTGAAACAAAATTTAAAATCGGTGAAAATAATGAACAGATAAATAAATATCAATTATGAAATAAATAATACCAAATAAACAACAAACAAATAAATATACTTAAATAAATAAACTACAAAGCATTTATCTTCAGCAGATAACACAGATTTATAAAAATCATTTTTCCATTAGTCTGCAGTCTTCCCCCAATATACCAGACCGAAGGAAAGATTTTCCCGGCTGAGCGAGTCCCCTCGATCCATCATCGTTTAAAAACTCCATTCTCTTCGCACTTTATTTTGGAAAACATTTTGCAACCGGAGATAGGTATGATTGTTGATTATAATTAATTCATTTTGTTCACATGAATTCATTTTGTTTCGATGTTTAAATGACTTTTCAAACAAAAAGTTACAATTTACTGTGACTATTTTCATAGCAGCGAAATATTTGACCATTTCAGGTCGTGGCAAGCAATTTGATTTGTTGGTGGCAGCTTTAACTATGGACACAATCGCTGGACAGCCCCTCATTGCTTTCTTTCAAAAGAAAAATTATAAAGTTGCGGAAGCAAACCTTAGATTCTGGACAGCAGCCAATCAAATTTTATCAGATTCTAATGAAAATTTACCAGCAATTCGTCAAAAACAATACCAAGCACTCATCCAAATGTATTTACGTGAGAACTGTGAAATACAAACATCATTGTCTCCTTCAACCAAAAAACAACTGTGTAAACTTCTACAAAATGACATTGGTACAACGAGACTGTACGAAGCAAGCAATGAAATAGTTGACGTAAGCTTTTAATACTGGATATTATTTTCAGCGGATACTTTACATTATGTTGTTTCCAGGTGCTGTTACCACACTGGGAGGAGTTTTTAAAGAGTGACAATCAATCATTTCTCAAACATGTGGTAAATTGAAAATCATTTAAAATCAAATTTCTAACATTTCCTTAAACATTATTCACTGAGGTTTCTTGGTATTATTGAATTTGATGAGTGAAGTTTCTTGGTATTATTGAATTTGATGAGTGAAGTTTCTTGGTATTATTGAATTTGACGAGTGAGGTTTCTTGGTATTATTGAATTTGATGAGTGAGGTTTCTTGGTATTATTGAATTTGATGAGTGAGGTTTCTTGGTGTTATTGAATTTGACGAGTGAAGTTTCTTGGTATTATTGAATTTGATGAGTGAAGTTTCTTGGTATTATTGAATTTGATGAGTGAGGTTTCTTGGTATTATTGAATTTGATGAGTGAGGTTTCTTGGTATTATTGAATTTGATGAGTGAAGTTTTAGACTTGCTTCACACAGGTGGAACATGGATAACAGTTGTAAATTTTATCTTAATTTTTACGTGCTGAAGGTTTTAACTTGTAGTTAATAGTAATAAAGAATTAGAATGAAAAAACTTATGTTTAATAGAAAAATAGAATTACAATGCTTTTCCATTTCAATTAGACAAAGTTAAAGAGAAATGTGTATCAGAAAGACGCGCAACTAAAAATCACTTCATTGAACAATGATAAGTTAAACGAATTTGATTTAACGATTGGAGCGGGGTTTGTGTTTGGCAAAGTTTCACTTAATGATGACGACAAACGAGTTCATAGAACGAGAATGTGGAAGGCAATGAAACTAGCTCTATCGATCTGCGTGCCAAGTATGTTGATTTCCACTGATGATGGTATTACATTAATCCTCAAAAGTTTTGGCTCTACAAACGTTCGGATGTAGAAGCGTCCTAATTTTGTTTTACAAGCTTTAATTGGCATGGAAACTATTTTAAGGTGTTCTTTTTGGGTGCATAAGATGCCTACATAACATAACGATACATAACGTGCAAAATAGCTTCTGTCAATGTTTCCAAATTTTCTACTTTTCAATATCACTTATCACTTATTTCAAAAACTTTAAAGAGCCAAATAACATTACAACAATCTCTTCTTTAACGATCTTTATTGAAAGTCTCTTTCATTATTATTTTAATCTAATCTATACAAATAACTCCATCGCTATCATCATCATTTAGGATCTCTTCTTCGTTCTTTTTATGTTCTAACTTCTAAAATTTATTATTTCCTTTTTCCTTTCTTCCAGAGAAAGCGAAAAAAGAACCAACTAAACAAGAAAATGAAGAGATGGAATCTTCAGATGAAATAGATGAAGTTGTTCTATTTCATGGAAGTTTGAATTTACAATATCTCAAAGATTTGAGTGTTAAAGCTCAGTTGAGAAATGTGGGAAAGCTGAAAAAACTGTTTAATGAAAAGGGTAAGTATTTTTGTTACAATGTTGGCAATATCAACAAGTTCTCATTCTTCAGTCTTTTAATATTTGAAGTTAGTAATTAATTCCCTTTGTGGTCTAACTTTTTTTATAAAATATAATTCACGTTCATATATGCATGTTTTGAGTAAGCAATTAATAAAGCCAAAGGTTCATGAAGGATTTGTGTCCCAAATCGGAGAATGTTTTAAATTATAGGATGTTGCATTATATTTCATTTAACTATGTGTTAAAACCATGTGCTGCAGGTCTTACTCATAACTATGTTGGATGGGGAGGATATAACGCGTGTTTTGTCGAGCGTGATGATAAGGAATGTAGAGAGATCACCTCCACCCCTGAACGCACACAAAAACCAGATGCAAAACCACCTAGACCGAGGTATACACTCTCCTTTATAAGTGTTATCGGTGTTAAACAATTAAACAGTAACTCCATCATAGAATACTAATTGAATCTTTCAGGTTAATTTTTAAAATTAGAGAAACATTTTTGAGTCTTTGATTCGTAACATTTTAACAAACTTGTATCTGAAGTTACGTTTCTTTCCAAAAGAGACAAGTTCCTTTCATGGCTTAAACACCATTTTATTATTCTGAACAACTATTCTCAAAGTGAAGTTCTACTCAATTTTTATTCGCAACATATTTTGGACATTTTGTTTAAAATCAATTTTTTTTATTGTTATTTTTATTATACTTTTTTTGAAAAAAACAATCTCACAAATACAGTAAAGCTCTAATTTCTCAACGTTTTTTAGATTGCCCCTTTCATCATATTACTCATTATTTGTTAAATGCTGTTCACATTCAGATGCCCATTCACATTAGTGACACAAATAAAACAAGTATAAAAACGAGGGTCTTAGAATTCGCTAAGGAGTCACTTAAACCTTACTTGCTTTTCTATCTGTACTGAATTCAGGAGAAAATATATCAACAAAAATAGCAATAAATACACCTAACTTCAGTGGTATTTGCAAACCAACTTAAACATATTTATTGTCAAAATCTCACCTCAGAACATTTGCGGATTGAGTGATGCTTTTCGATAAAAACTAAATTGCGTAGGTTCTATTAAACAGTTATTTTACTTATCCCATTGATGCAAAATGTCTTGAATATGTAGGGTTATATACTTTATATATAATTATATTTTGAAATCTTCCCTTCAGATCTTTCTACGAAGTGCTCAACAACTCCACCCAACTGGAGTACTTCAGAAGATACTTAATAAAACTGAAGAAAGAAACGCCAATCATGTTCTGGTGCGCTGTTGAATCAATGAGGTCCGCAAGTCAAAACGCAAAATCGAGGCAAACACGTGCGCACGGCATTGTGAAGAGATACTTTGGACCTTCCTCTAACAACGGTACTGTCATCTGTTTGATTTGAAAAAACTGACAAAAGTGAGACAAAAGATAACTGCCTAATGTACATTATATATAAACTATTTAAAATAACCATTGGTAGTTAAGACTTTATAATCCATTGATATGTTTGCATTACATACAGTTCACCTCTATCGTGAAATAACACTGCATGATTTGCAGGTCAAGATCTGAACTGTCATGCGGATATTATCAAAGAGATTTGCAATATGGAGAATGTTTCTCCCGCCATGTTGGTCTCTGCGCAAATCTGTGTTGCGAAAACCCTGGAAGAGAATCAGTGAGTGACGTCAGCAAGATTTAATGTTTCAATAAAAGTCTAAGTTTAGTTTTAAAAGGTTGGTCTTCTGGTTGAATGATTTCATATGTGCAAATGAGTTGCTCACTTATGCCCAGACAGCGATTGATGGATGTGTTAATATAGATTGATGGATGTGTTAACAGTGATTGGTGGATGTGTTAACAGTGATTGGTGGATGTGTTAACAGCGATTGGTGGATGTGTTAACATAGATTGGTGGATGTGATAACAGCGATTGATGGATGTGTTAATATAGATTGATGGATGTGTTAATTGTGATTGATGGATTGTGTTTAATTGATGTCCTAACATAGATTGGTGGATGTGGTAACAGTGATTGGTGGATGTCCTAACATAGATTGGTGGATGTGTTAATATAGATTGATGGATGTGTTAACTGTGATTGGTGGATGTGTTAACAGTGATTGGTGGATGTGTTAACAGTGATTGGTGGATGTGTTAACATAGATTGGTGGATGTGATAACAGTGATTGGTAGATGTGTTAACAGCGATTGGTGGATGTGTTAACAGTGATCAATGGATGTGTTAACAGTGATTGATGGATGTCCTAACATAGATTGGTGGATGTGATAACAGTGATTGGTGGATGTGTTAACAGCGATTGGTGGATGTGTTAACAGTGATTGATGGATGTGTTAACAGCGATTGGTGGATGTGTTAACAGCGATTGGTGGATGTGTTAACAGCAATTGGCGGATGTGTTAACAGTGATTGGTGGATGTGATAACAGTGATTGGTGGATGTGTTAACAGCGATTGGTGGATGTGTTAACAGCAATTGGCGGATGTGTTAACAGTGATTGGTGGATGTGATAACAGTGATTGGTGGATGTGTTAACAGTGATTGTTGGATGTTTCCAATGTATTAATAAAAATTGATGGATGTTCTCAGTGATACTATCGATTATAGGGAGATTGAAAAGAGTTCGAGTTAATGAGGAGTTCGAGATATCGGGATTATAGTGTATATGTGTACATATAAAAGTCTATGTTTGACATTGGATATATCTCTGTTGATATGTGTTTCCAGTTACGCCGATTATCTTCGGACGTTTCAAAATGAAGGCGGCATGACCGGTATAACTTTGTTACCAGTCTACAATAGCGTAGAGAAGAACGGGCCTGAGGTTGTCATTCGAACCGTGAAACAAAAATCAGTGAGCGACACTTAGTGATGGCTTTGTTACTTTACAATATCTTTCGTTAATTATTTTAAGTCATTTTATATTATGCAAACATCTTCAATGTTAATACAAGTATATAGCTGAATATTTTTAAACTAACTTGCGAAAAACTGTTTCTAAACGTTGATGATTGGATGTTGAAAGCTATAGTGTCGTATTTTAAAAGCATTACAAACCATGATTTGGCCAGTTTGTTAAATGACCATGTTGTTTATCTCAGAAAGGATTGTGGAGGATGTTTACTCGTAACGTCATCAGTTTCCGCAGGGGCATCATGAATCCCGGTACCTTGAAGGTGTTCGAAAACTTCCTGAACCTCCAAAACCAATTGAACCGGTCACAGTTCAAAGCCCGTGAGTGCTTTAAAGGAAGATTTTCTATGTCCTCAGGAGCCTTTCAGCGCAATCTTTAATTCGAATTCTCTCCAAAGACCTTTCCGTCTCGTAATATCTTTTGTCTTTATCATAGATCATGCGGATACGAGTCAGATGACTACATCACGTGTCACGGTGAACAATAAACTCATTTACACCGACAAACTTGTAGCGGATCTGCATTTTTGGTCGGAAGTTGAAAGGTATTCGAAGAATTTAAAGAAGTTAATTTGTTTTATATTTTCACAGAAACTGCATTTTTTAAAAATCCTGATCGCCTGGATATTTTAAACTCCCATTTTCGTTTCCATTTGTATTTTGGCAGATTCTATTAACATAGCGTAATCTTTATTTAACGAACATTGATGTAGAGAACGTTTATGAATTATAAGATGATATAAAGTGTTTTGCTCTGGAATCATCTCCCAAAACATACCAAAGAAGAACCAACAAAGAGAAGCTTTAAAAGGGCAATTATTGCTCATGAATTATACTGCAAATGCAAAATATGCAGATAATTCGACCTAGATAGTTCTTCATTTGATACCTGTTTTGATGCAGATAATTCGACCTAGATAGTTCTTCATTTGATACCTGTTTTGATGCAGATAATTCGACCTAGATAGTTCTTCATTTGATACCTGTTTTGATGCAGATAATTCGACCTAGATAGTTCTTCATTTGATACCTGTTTTGATGCAGATAATTCGACCTAGATAGTTCTTCATTTGATACCTGTTTTGATTTTAATGTTTATGTTATTTATTTTCTTGCGTTAATATTTAGTAGGATTAAATTTGTTTTTACGTGTTTTTTGTTGTTATAAATTAGTTCATATTAACTAAAGGAACCAACGTAAAATAAAGAAAACATGCTCACGAGTAGATAAATATTCGCTCTTATTCCGTGATAACCTCTCAGATACAAAGATTTTGCTGATGCGGTCGTTTTATGTGCAAAGCTCGGCAATTACACCAAGGATGACGAGCAAATTGTTGTTAAAAAAGCAATAACGATCGTCGACTGTTTCATCAATTCGCAAATCGCACCGAAAAATCAGGTAAAGAAAATAATACGCGATAAATCGAATAACTGAAAGTACAGTATAATCCCGATAACTCGAACCCCCAAGGGACCGAGTAAAATAGTTCGAGATAACGAATGTTCGAGTTATCGGGAGTTTTTATGAGAAACTGCTAGGAGAGCGGAATAGAAAAACAGTTCGAGTTAACGCGAATTCGAGTTAAAGAGGGGGTTCGAGTTATTGGGATTGTACTGTATACCATTTGTGTTTTTAATAAGCAACCAACTAGCGCTGATAGTGATTTCTGAAAAGGACACGAGGCTATGATTACTGGAAGGATTGATATAGTTAACTTGATATTCCTTGTTTTGCCTAATTGACCAAACCTTATGTATTGACTTTGTACGTGGGATGGTTTACATATACTAATAAAGGAGCGATATAAGCATCCATTTTAATACGATATATTCTGTTATTTCGATATATTACGAATATTGTTTTGTAAATGATACATGTTTTATGAAATTATATTTAAGAATAAATTGGGTTTATGGGTTTTTAGGATACTTAGATTCAAAGCAATATGCTGATAGGTCAGTTTAGGCATTGAGTTGTTGCTAGAAAAACTC
The DNA here is from genome assembly GCA_963930725.1 of Candelabrum cocksii. Taxonomy (NCBI): domain Eukaryota; kingdom Metazoa; phylum Cnidaria; class Hydrozoa; order Anthoathecata; family Candelabridae; genus Candelabrum; species Candelabrum cocksii. The sequence goes on along the minus strand of OZ005670.1, from coordinate 510,916 downwards.
TCTCTCTCCCGTATTACTTTGTTACGGCTAAAATCTAATGATTTCGGAATAATAACGGAAAAAGACTTTCAGTTTTCTACGGCTATAAAGAACAATCCTCACAACTTCCAAAGCACCGAGCAAATTTGCTTTCACAGTCACGTGTCATTGAAAATATCGCTAAATAGAGTTAAGATCAATATTAGGTTGTCTTGATAAATATTACAGAAGTTATAAATGCAAGTAAATAACAATAATAATTCATTGTGATAAAAGTTTGTAATGTGCAGATTAACATTTCGAGCGACCTGAGTGAGAAGATAATCAACATGGTAAACAATGGGATCATTGAGAGGGGCTTGTTCCATGATGCTGCTCTATCCACATTCTCGACGCTCATACACTTCTGGAAAAAGTAAGCCCATAGATTGTCTTTTAGAAAGAAAAGAGTTACAAAAGATAAATACGTCATAGAAGTTAATATCTTTTTTCCAATTTGAGCTGTCACTAATTGATAATGGCAATTAAAATTGCTATTTAAAGATTTATATAGCAAAAATAGTACAGATAACTGACAGGTAGGGTGGCCGAGCGGTCTAAGGCGCTGGTTTAAGGCACCAGTCACTACGGTGGCGCGGGTTCGAATCCCGCCCCTATCAGTATCCTTTTTTCCGGTTTTATGTCAGGCATTAAAATTATTTTTTTGTCGGGCAAATTGTTGAATTTACTCCAAGACTAAAATGATTAATAAAATGATTAATTGAAATAAGACTGTTTTTGTTCTGGGTTATAACAGGAAATCTTGGCGCAGTTTTACACCTCGCTTTTGTGTAGATTTTGTTTGTACCGATTCCTTCCGAGAGATCAGGGTCCTGTTTACGAAAAAAAACGAAAGAATTATCGATCGGCTTTGATTGCTCAGCGAGAGAGGGATTTGAGGAGTAATAAATGGAAGACGGTGAACCTAACTGCAGGTAAGTAATCTCATTTTCATAACTGCGGAGAGGATTTTTAAAAAGGCCTTGGATACATATTGTTCCGACAAAGGTTGTTATATTTCTGCGAAAATAGACCGACATTTCATTGCAAATTAGTTAGTTACTTTCTGACTAAGAAACCTAACCCTTACTTATAGAAATACAGTATAATCCCGATAACTTGAACACCCAAGGACCGAGTAAAATAGATCGAGTTATCGGGAGATTTTATGAGAAACTATTAGGAGAGGGGAATAGATAAGCAGTTTGAGTTATCTGAATTGTACTGTATAAGACCCGCTGTCGGAACTCTAACCACAGCGTTTTAAAAAACATTCTTTTCAGAAGAGGAATGTACGAAGCTCATGTTTTCCCTGCAATTCGGTCTACGAATCGCGTTGATCCGTTCCCCGCGTAAAAAGAAAGATGGAACGTTACCAGATACCCTCTCTAATCAAACGCTGAGTTGCGAGGCTTCTTCACCGAAAATTCCCTACAGAATGTTAAGTGTAAACACTCGCTTGCATCAAGAACCGTCGCAACTTATCAATTGAAATATGCTTTAAAAACCGCAAAATGTGAATTTAATCCGTACGTTTTATACACCCCCAGTACACCCTTATAATAAATTACTTTGAAAAAAATTCCCTTAAATGTGGCATTTCTTGGTAGATGTACAACATCCTTCACTCGACCGAAAGATGCAAACAGCATTAAACTACATTCTAAATATATGCTAATTTATTCTACTATTATTCTTTCCAGCGTATCCATGTTAAAGATATCACCAAACTAAAATTATATATATATTCTCAAATACGGTGAATAATTGAGATTAACTCGCGTTCATATTCATAATAAAACAACATCACTAATAAATAACATATTATACCACATACAAATTTGTTTTTAAAAACATGAATTCATCTTTGATTCTTGGTCACACGGACTTACAACAAAGCCTTTACTACAGCCTTCGCATTCAAGTTGCGCAAATCAGTGTACGTTTGACCAGTGCCAACGAAAACGATCGGCTGACCAGTTTCGTATGTCATGGATATGGACGCACCCACCTTAACGAATGTGTGAAAATAATAACTGGAGATGGTAAGTAAATTAAACAAGATTTGTTTATATGTATAGTATTTATTATCCCGATGATTTTAATATTTTAGGTATCTTAATTTTTATTTTAACAGGACAGAATTTAAAAATTTGAAATGACTACCTGTATAAATATTTCTTATAAATAAAATAAGAAAACCACCTACAGATTTTTTCATAGATTTACATATTTAAGAAAAAAATAAAGCGGAAAGAATATATGGGTGATATAACCGTTGTTAACGCATATGGAAGACCGACCTTATCATCGATGGCATCAAACTTGGTGAGAACAATACCATCAATAAGGTGCGGATTCTCGATATCAGAGTTATCAGCTAACGCCTGGTTGAACTTACGAAGCTGATCAACTCCATCGTTACCAACTAACGCTTCACCGACAAACAGAACAAGGTCCGGTTCGTTTACTTTGATCAACTGAAAAGCAAAATCCATTCTTCGAAAACGTTCTCTTCGAAATAAATTGAAGAGGCTAACCTTGGCTAACGACCTCATTAGTGGTTCATTGTCCTGCATCCTCCCTGCAGTATCCACCAACACAACATCACAGTTCAAGGCGTTAGCTGCATAAAGAAACGTTTTCATAAAATATCACTTCACTGAGGTATAAAGTTGAGTGTGGTACTTCCAGAGACTTTTAAAGCGTTTTCATTTCTCTCTCAACCCTAACCTCAGAAACATGATATCACTTCACTGAGGTATAAAGTTGAGTGTGGTACTTCCAGAGAATTTTAAAGGTGTTTCCATCTCTCTCTCAACCCTAACCTCAGAAACATGATATCACTTCACTGAGGTACAAAGCGTTTCCATCTCTCTCTCAACCCTAACCTCAGAAACACGATATCGCTCCACAGAAGTTGAATGTGGTACAAAATCACCACCTAGATTGATAGCCTCCAAGCTAACAGCGGCAGCGTCCTTCCCGTAACCTTTATCGTACAAAAATACTTTCTCTGGGTCATTAGCGGAGGTTTTAGGATGAAGAGCCTTCAACCGGCATGTGTGTGTACGCAGTTGTTCAACAGCTCCCGAACGAAACGTATCACACGCAGCAATCATAACTCGATGGTTGTTCTCAAGAAGCCAGAAACAAATCTAAAAAACATTCAATCAATGTGTTTACTTGTAACAAGTTTATCTTGAAAATTGTATATCTCAAAGTTTTTAAATTTGTTTACAGCTTGAACAACAAGATGTCCATCTGGTATTACAACCATATTTCAACATCTACCCTTCATAAATGCATTTATGAGAAAAAGACTTACTTTGGCCAAGTTCGTTGACTTGCCCACACCATTCACACCGCAAAACACAATAACGTACGACTTCCCTTTCCTTTTAGCTTCCATAACATCTCGGAGGATGTTGATACGTCTTTTGGGAGAGAGAATCTGCATGAGTGATTCCTCCATACTCGATCGGACTGCTGATGCTACTCCTGTAGAACAAGATTTAAACAGAATGCAGAAGATGAAATAAGAGCTCTTAACCGGAAGGTTCAGGGTTCGAGACCATGCTATCACAAAGTTGTTTAGTGAGCGGTTATCAATAAAAAACGCCGTATTTCAACAAAAATAACCGTAGCACAAATGCGAGCAATTAAATACACTAAAACTCTGGGTTGAGGTCTTCACATTCAAATTTCATAATTGATTAAACGAACAAGAAAAGTGCAAGATTTTGTAAAATCCAAACATTAGAATGAAAGTGCACCATAACATCTATTAAAGACTATTTCCTTGATATATCCCTTTTGCTCTTCAGGTTGCAGAATAAGCTCTCTACTTACACTCATGAACACCATCACCTACCAGTGAATGTCCCAAGAACTTTCCCTTCAAGCTTAGCTGCTACTGAATTGCATAATTTCTCTGCGATGTCTGTTGCCACGTTTTTAGCTGAAAATGATTTTAAGGGTGTAGATTCAAAGCCACATGTTAATAATGCATGGTATTCGAACCATTTCTGTTTGGTTTGTGAATTGAATCCGTTATCCATTAAAAGCTTCATCCTTAGACCTACACAGGCTAAAAGCTTCATCCTTAGACCTACACAGGCTAAAAGCTTCATCCTTAGACCTACACAGGCTAAACTTACAGCACAGATGTTCTCTCATCTTATCAAGTAATGGGTTCATTGCTTCTTTTGTGATGGCCTTTTGTCCAGCCAACCCTTTGAAGAATGAAAACACACTTCCACCCATTGTCGATTTCCCACTAACAAACAATAATGAGAGTTCTTCATTATCATCAAATTTAAGACAATCATATTTACTTTTCTCCAGGTTTTTTGTTATTTTTAATTGTTTTTTCTTCTTCGGTCGTTTCACCCTCATCAACTTCTACTGACTTCAATTCACCTTTCATTTTACCAACCATGGCTTTCTGTGAAGACAAAACTACAAAATCAATGTATGTTTCCAAAAATGGGGTCACTAAATCTGAAAAGAATGCCAAAAGAAAAATAATTTAATATTCGTATTGCTTTTAACAATGTTAGAAAAAAAGTTAAAACAGTGCTTCGTGAAGATGTAGCAACTCATTGAAATTATCCACAAACAAACGAAACGTACATCTTGTTCTGTCACTCCATCACTCGCTCCATTCTCTTTTCCCTTGCTTCCACTATCTCCACTATAGTCCAGCACAGTTGCATCTTTGATCGTACCTCCATTAAGCCACTTTCTATCTTCTTTCACTTTCTTCACCTTAGAATGAGGGGATGATGTCTTGCTAAATAACATCACACAATTTATTTCTAATCTTATATTTCCAATAAATACTATTCAATAACATTTATATAATAAATGTGAAATGTCACTTTTTATTCAGAACTTATGCTAGTGATAAACAGTAGTAAAAATCCGATCTTGAATTGATTTACAAAGCTGAATCTTTAAAAAGACATTTTTATTATACTTACATGTATAAAGAATGTACTTTTATATATATTTATTTTTATGGACACTTCTTTCCCCTTCATTCTTATAATCAATAAAACTCTTCGAATTGCAGATCTTAAAGTAAAACCGGTAGCAGCTTTAAATCCTGGAATAAAATCGAACTACCTGTCCGCTTTTGGACTTTTCTTTCGTCCACCTTTTAGCGTTCCTGCAATCAACCGCTGTCTGTTTTGTTCAATCAACTGATCTTCTGTCAATTCAACGATTTCTTCAACACCATTAACCATGGGAGGAGAAGAAAGAATATTCTCAACTGGTGCCGGAGCTTTTGGTGACTTTGGTTGATCTAACCAAAAAGTATTATAATGACTTAGAACTACAGTGACAGTGACTTCAATGTTATTTAAAGTGATTGTATATATCAACACACCACACACCACAGTCCAATTAAAATTGAATCAAAGTAAACAAGGGTCTCACTCTTGGAAGTGTCTGTTTTTGCCACTTTTTTTTTGCTTTTTTAACCATGTAAAGCCTGATTTTTTGCCCTTAGCATTTTTATGAAAAAGGACACTAGTAAGTATTCCGCAGTTCTTAGTGAAAAGAACCTTTCTTTTTTCAAGAAATTTCCAAATTTTTCGCTTTTTTTATTTTTTGCTGAGAGAGACCCTTGAGTAAAACAGTTAAACCTGCTTAGGCAGCTGACATTGTTACTTTTGTAAACAAAACATTTCAAATAGAGAGAACTCACCTTCATCTTTTTTTGGTTTCTTTTCATCCTTTTTATTGGTCAACTCCAATATCCCTCGTTGCTTCATGATCTTCTTTGCTTTGTTGGAATCAGCAAATGACTTCATTTCGCGTTTCGTGCTGCGACTCGACTGCTCAATGTCATTCAGTATTTTCATAAAAACATCTTTGAAATCAAAAGTTGAAAACTGCTCTTGAACAATTTGATTCTTATAACGATCTCTGAACTCCAGTTGAATGTCAGTGAGCAACTTATCAATGTACGATAATCGTAAAATATTCTGATATCCAACCTGCGAATGAAGGGTATTACAAAATTTAAATACTAGCAGCTCATTAAATCTCAACCTCAGCTATAAATATATAAAAATGTTCAGTTAGTAAAGTCAGACATCACAACATCAAAACTGAAAATACGACACCAATAGCAGAACATAATTAAAAGGTATTAGATTATGCAATTAAATTTTTAAAAAAAATAAAGCACATCATTCGTAGTATCCTTACCACAAATACAAGTTCAAATTCGTTATCTAACTTGTATTGTATAGCCAGCTGGCCATGAGTATATGACTCAATTCCACTGCGTTCCTAAAAGAAGAAGTTGCAATCAAATCCGTTTGCAGAGAAAATTCAAAATTCAAGAAACACTAGCAGTGTAATGCGATGAATCATTTAGTTGAACTAAAGTTTTCATACAGCAAATGTCTAACATCTTAAAAGCAAAAGACGATTTCTACAGCAACAACAAATGAAAATTCAAATTCATGTAGCAAATGAATATATATAGAGAAAAGCATGGAAGAAAAAAGTCTGCAAGAGAACATGTCCATACAAATATCTCATGTGGACATTTTACACTGTTGAATTTTGTCATGCCGCCTGTAAAGATGGTAACAACAGTGCTTAAAATAACGTCCGGTCAATGGTCATTGACCATCGTAACAACGTTCGTAACCGCTCAGAAACTTTACCAAGTGGTCGCCATGACCGCCCATTACTAGCTGTAACAACATTTATTATATGAAACATAATGGAAAGAAATAGAAAGAAGATATTAAAGACTGTTTATCTTGTACTCCAGACCTTTTAAGGAATATTTTAATCAGTCTTCTCATTATTAAAATTGTTGGCCACGCAAAAAATGCGATTTTTACTGTTTCGCGTACGTTTTCACATACATAATTTGTCATTTGGTCTACATTAAGACAGGCTAACACAGTTATTCTTTCTCATAGAACAAATGAGTGCAATTTTAATGGGTCATATAGCTAGTCTATTAGACTGCCGCTGCAGTGCTCCAATTAATTGTTCAAAAGTGATTCGTGAATTTTTTTGCGAGGCCATGTGCAATTTAAAGTTAATTCATCCTTGTAATGTGTTTGTTTATCACTACTCAAGCTGTTGCCGGCTCTCTCCACATGCAAACATTCAATGCCCTGACGTATAAAATGCGACCGACCGATTTGGCGGTGACCTGAATGTCTCCCTGGAGCAGAGTCACCTGAAACTATCTCTACTATTACAGTGGAGAAGGCCAGTCCAGAGGCTAAACCAAACCACGGAAAACATCTATACTGCGGGTGAATGCGCACCAACGCTGGGTCAGATAAATCTGCAGCTCAGAGGGTCCAAGCACTCTACTTTCAGGTGAGGTTGAGTAGTGAAATATAGAAACAAAATGAGAAAAATAATATTTTGTAATCTGATCAATCATGCTGGTTTCAATGCAAATGAGTTTGTCTCCGCATATCACAGGATGGAGAAATTATTATATCGTATAATTAAAACGTTAATCACACAGATAAGTTCTTTGCTAGCCCTTCAATTTATCTTCGGAGATTTTCCCCCTGTAGGCGTGCTTTATTCGCACATTAATATTTAATATTAACTTTAACAACATAAATAGTATATGAGCTTCTCTCCAATGTGCTGATTGCTTTATGCCATTCCAGCATTGGTCCACCCTCTGCCACAGTGAAAAAGTAGTTATGTATCGTCCCTTTAGGGATGAGTAACTTGTGGCATAGCTCCAAATGGTTACTACGATATGACGGCTTCTTTGACACACCATTTCATTAGGGGGTCAGGATGTAGACACAGCATGCTCAGATTTTTCTAACTGAAACCACGTTTTTCTTTTTTTTTCTAAATGCATACGTCATAGAAATATGTTACGATTGACTTACGAAAAATACGAATTCATATACGTCATCGTACATTTTGCACACTTCGAATCATAGATATAAAAGTTAAAAAAACTGGCATACGCAAAAAATACATACGCAAATGTTCCTATACCAAGGTTGGCGTACGTACGAGAAAATGAAAAGATTGATGATTGGTAGTGTACTGAAATTTAACGTAATGTTGTTAGAGCAGCCAGAAGAATGCAACACAGAAAGGCTGATTGATGATGATCTAAACAATTCCATAGAAAGATTTCCACTATTGAATTAACAGTGATTCCGTAGCAGTCAATTTCCGCTTTTATATAATGATCAGGGAAGAAATTGACAACCAATATGTGTTAGTATTGTGTCCTTTGCATAAAATTGAGTTGGCAATCAATGATGCATTTAAGGTTGTTGACTTTAATGAAAATGTAGAGAAAAATTAAACAGACATATATTTTTTTATTTAAAAAAGCATCATTAAGATGGCGTTCACTCCAAAGGCAGGCAATATTTATGGACATTAGGTTGTTGTTCCGATAAGCGACAGTCTGGAACTGGTTTGATAGAACACTGCGTTCACAAGCCAACTTCACAAACTTCCATATTACTTGGGTTTTTTATATTACTACTCAGCACATCATAATTTACAGTTCAAAAAAACTAGAATGTTAAAGCCGATTTAAAAAAATTTCACCATAGAACTAGCAGATAGTTTGACGGCAAGTAATTGTACACAAATTTGCCTACTGTTAGACGACGAAGGGTCCAAACATTTGAATGAGAGGAGTTGTTTCCTCATACCAAAAAATTTCTCCAAGAAGAAGATCAGGATATTGTAGTAAAACACAAGGCTTTGCTTTGGTTAACCTGTGGTAGGCTTTGCAGGCATCTAGCGAGAATCAAACATGGGTTGTTGCGGTGGGTAGAAACGTAAGTTTCGACCACTAATAAACCATGCGTGACATGAAATATCTGCAAGGAATGACTGGAGTGACCAAATCAGTTGTAGAAGACCTTTTTTTTAGAAAGACAAATATTCACTATGCTCTTTTAAAAATGGTGGCAGCACTCAGCAGTATCATAAAATATTATTTGGAAAATATAAAAGTTTGTTAGTAGAATCTTTCCATGAGGAAGTTCAGAGTAAAAGCAGGCAAATAACCTCACTACCACCTCTCCTAACGGTAAATTTCCCGTTTTAGAGGGCGAAATTCATATTCTGACGGCTCCAAAAAGAAAAAACAAAATGAGACCAACCTGTAGAATAACATTCCTTATAAGTTCATTAATAGGATTGGTGAAGTTACCAACTGTGCCTTGAAAATACCACAGGACAATTCCACCTTTAGAAAAAATGCTAAAAAAATCTAACATTTTTACTCCACGTTTTTACCACTTCTTCCTGCTCGAATGTTTTCATACAATCGTATTCAAAATGGTGGATTATTTACGTCACAAAATATGTAAAATCATGTAATAGTTTGATAGATAAATGTATCTATCTAATTAAGTTTGTTTGGGCGTATAGATTGACGATGAAGAGGTTTGTGAAAATTTGAACTCTGATAATGATTTATAAATCATTCATCAAAATATTAGTTCTATAAATACTTTAGTGTTTGCAATCTCAGTAAGGGGAACTAGCTCAGATGGTAGAGCGCTCGCTTAGCATGCGAGAGGTACGGGGATCGATGCCCCGGTTCTCCAATTTTGTTTTTGCTTGTTAGTGGTGTTTCTCATATTATTTATAACTTTATTTTCAGTTTTTTTAAATAAAATTTTTCGATATTGTTAAGAAAGCTAAAATTAATAGGAAATTGAAAAGTCTGTCGATGAAGTTCATTTATTGATGAATTCATTTAAAGATGGTAGCTGTAATTTTATTTTGAGATAAGTGTAAACGGATTTTTAATGGACCTGACCAATTCATGCTTATGTTGTTTATTATTATCATTATATGTGAAAATTGTGAAATAAATAAAGAAAATATTCAGCAAAGTGTACATAATCAATCAATCAATTTATTTATTTACAAAAAATACCTACAATTATAAAATAAACTATATATAAATACGGAAACTCAATACAAAAACACAACAACAACAAAGACCTTTATTACAAAAGAAATTTGGTTTCAAATATTTTGGTGGGAGTTACTCAATAGCCTAAGTTTGAACAAGGTAGTAACCCCATAATAAAACAAATTAAATAATATTTAAAAATATAAAAAGAAAATACTTAATGTATAATATAAGTATATATATATAACTATATACAGTTAACACGCCATTAAAGATGTCCCTCGTTTGCATAGAACGATAATCTTTGTATTTTATTTGAAATAGTTTGTTAATGATTTGTTCCAATCAGTAATGCTCTGATATTTTATAGAATATTTGCCAATACAATATAAAATTCAACTAAAATTTTGACAAAACTTGCTGTTGGGTAATAAAACAATATTTGAACACGTAGAACATTTCTAGCTGCACTTGTTTGTCTTGAAATTTTATAACGTGTAAAATTTACTACCAACTAGTGCTACCTATATACCTACCTACCCCTAAATGTTTTTCTAGTTTTTTAACAATAAAATCTTCACCATGGAACCTGAAGTTTTGACAATGGGAAGGTAAACGTTTTAATGTAAAAAGGGGGAGGGGATTCTAATTGGTGCATACTATGTGAATCACCCCTTAGGTAAGACCTTCCCTAAAATATTTTCTCCCTCTTTCTAACTCTTGCAGAGTTGCTTTAAACTACTGTCTTAAAAATGCAGCATGATGCCCTTCACAATTCAGGTCATTGTTGTGGTAACAGGTACTAAATCTGGCTGGTGTCAGACGTCTAAGTACTTTGAACTCTTGAATGATGATAGCATAATGGTTGTAGTAACGTTCCCTGGATGGAGGTAGTGAGTTTGCTTTTGAGTTGCACTTGATTGACAGTCAATCAAACACAGGATTCAATGTTCATTTGAATAGAAACTGACTAAAAATCTCTGACCATGGTGGTGTTGGCTTTGAATCTGGATTGTCACGAGAGTATGGCAGCAATGAAAATGAAATCAATGAATTTGTCATGAAGATTATTAAAACACAACTTCTAGTGAAAAAGAAAATTCTTTTTTTTAATACTGACTGGCAAAATGTATATGTATCAAAATGAGATACACGTTATAGATACTATTGGTTGTATAAATACAGAAGTTTTTTAGATGTAAATGTATTTCATCTTTTATTCATAAATTACTAGAATCACTAATCATTATCATCCCAGAATTGTGTGATTTATGAATAATTGGAATCACCCCTCAAAACACCTTTTTTTTTTCAAGATAGAATACTTTTAGATAGAATATAACTCACAAATAGTAGAAAGAAACCCAATAAATATAAACTTACTTTGTTACCAAGTTACCTTACCTTTGTTGTTTTGTTATCTCAGCGCAAAGAAAGTTCACTTGCTTCAGCATTGCCAAAAAGTAAGAAATATATAGCATGGACATTTTTGCAGGATCAACATTTCGAGGAACATCAGCATAGAGGGTTGAGTTCTGTATTGTTGCTTAAGCTCATGAAGACTAAAAGCAAACAGAAAATAAGACACTTTGCAATTATTTGTTTCAAGCAAATGTTCTTCGCCAAACGATATGATTGGGATTGGGACCTGGTTTCCAATGTAATAAATAGTTAAATTAGACAGTAAAAACAGGTTATAATATTAAAGTAGATTAAAAAAGACAGCAAAATCAGAAGGTTAAGGAGTATGCTGAACAATGGTTATTAGTGAGAGTTGTTAGGCTAACCCTTGTGAAAACTGTGACAAAGTGTGAAACTTGAATTCAATGTAATGTTGTTTTCACAAACAAGTGATTGACTTCTGTAACCTAATATTTAACATCAAGTTATGGTCTGTAATTTGTACAAAAAATGAAACAGAACAAATAGAACATGATTTCCTTTAGCAACTTGTGTTGCAAAGTTGCTGAAATACCAGAAAACTATTTGTACTGGGAACTTTTGATCATTTGAATGAAAAAATTTCCCTAAACTGCAACTAGCAAGATTTAGTGCCGAAAATTTGTTTTTACTATTGCTCTTCATTTTTCAGGAACATTCAAAGTGCCGTGAAAGGTATATTCATTTACTTTACGTTCTCGAAATAAATTTATAGAAACAGATAGATAAAAAAACTAATTACCTAAATAAAATAATTAGTGTCTGATATTATGTACTTCTAAAACTTGAAATTATTTGTTTGTTGTTTTTTTTAACGACCCAGAGTTTTAGTGCATTTAATTGCTCCCATGTGTTCTATGGTTATCTTTGATGAAATTCAGCGTTTTTATTTATAACTGCTTGCTTGTGATAGCATGGTCTCGAACCCAAAACCTTTAAGAGTCAAACACCATTCCCACTGTTCTATCGTCAGATAAATATTTTACTGTAAATCATCACCATATTAATATTTATAGTGATATTCTACAATACACTAACATGAGAGAATTTTAGCACCAAAACAAAGATGTCCAGGGGATGGAATGGAATCAAGTTTGTTGTTGAATGCTACTCCTAAGCCATACAGTACCATTACAACAAACTACCCAACTACTAAATCGTTAAAAAAGCTTTCTCCTTTCAATAAACCGCTTGACGTGTCATTATTGAATGAGGTTGTTCATGAGCATTCGAAGCAGGATGTAATGATTGATGGATTGCATACACAGTTGACGTATTTACGAGAACACAACGATCAACTCATTGAAGAAAAGATGAAAATCTCACACCAGCTATCCACTCAAACACAAGTAAACAAAAAGTTTCTTTGTTATGTTTTCATTTTTTTAACAGGAACAATAACAAATCTGTAGTAAGCAGGTGTGTTTTAGTATTATCCAGTAGATTGTGTTCTGTACATTTAAATATCAATTGAATAAAATAAATTTACATTCAATGAGTTGTTGGATGTTTAGCAATTATTATTTTTCTCTCAAAGGTGAACAATGAGCTGAAGAATCTTCTGGTTGCATCAATTGGTGATGATTTAGGAGCGAAGTGAGTGCTCAGATGTTGTTCTTGTCCAAAATAAATTAAAGATAAATGTATCAACTTTGTTCTCGGTAGAATGGGATTGAAAAAATTCATCATGTGTTGTCACACTCCATAATATCACACTGAACGAGTTTCTATCTTTCAATATGTCTTCAGATATGAGCGCATGATTTTGGATCGGACGCAATCGGACATGGAGTTGAATCACCTGCGTAATGTCCTGGAAGAAGATCGTGAGGAGGTGGAACATGCGATCATTCAAGCTGACGTATGGAGGAGCAAATTTCTTGCCAGCAGGTATTATATTTGGTATACAGAACACTATCTTAACCAATAGTTTGATCTTTAGAGTGATGGGTGAGGAACTGACGCGGTGGAAGTCTGCTCTCTATTACAAGTATCGTGAATCGCACACTGCATTGCAGAGTTTGCTGGAGGAACACTCCAAGATCAGAGCTTTAAACAATGCAACGAAAAAGTGAGTATATAAGTTTCCATATTTCATATGTTTACCCGGCAGAATTAGTTCCCCCTGGCATACGTAAGGCAGCCATTTACCCCAGCAACATTGCTCACTCAGACAACCATCCAATTTGAGATTGGGTTTCTTTATGCAATGATTTTGCTCTCAAACCCAACTAATAAGTAAAGAACAATTCTCTGGAGAGCAATTGAAAGCAACTCCACTACTTGATAATATAAATGTTATAACAACCAGAGACATAAAGATTAAAAAAAGTAGCCATAATATTTAAAAATAAGTTAATGCGATAAATGCATTTTTCATTAGAAATGGTGCTTGTTGTTGTTGTTGGTATTGTTGTTGTTATTGTTGTTTTTTTCAGTTAAGTTGATATTGGGGTAAAAACATGACCGAAATTATCTAAATTTGATGTTTCAGGGGATTAGTGAGGTTGGCAGAATTGCTAAAGTGTAAGGATCCTTCTCTTGACTCAAACTCTCCAATGACATTAGTTGATGTTGCTTTCACGAATCACGACCTGGTTGAAGCGTTTGTGGAAGTTCTGCAAGAATCAGACAATGTTAAGCTGGTGGAAATAAAAAATACTGAGAAGGCTAGGTTTACAGGTGGATGTTTGAAAACAGAATTTGATGTGGAGGCATGTGAATTGTCATTTGCAGAGCAGTTGGCTCATGAGGTAAATACATGCTTCTGGTTCTCTTTTATAACTGGAATTAAAGAATATTTATTTTTATAATTAATATATAATATTTAATTATATTTTTATAAAATTATTTATTTATATAAAAAGGGTAGAGACCCGATCACACACCTTGATGATTTAAGCTTTCTACCACTCCCCTACTTCTGTTATTTTACTAATAATCATGCCTCTCAAATATTTCTGTTTGTTCAGAGCTCCAATTAGCGATTGATATTTATTTCTCATTAATCACCAAACCATAAACATCATCATCATTTACATTTTTCACGTCTATTTTCCATGCTAGCATGGGTTAGACGGGGTTTCAACTGATGATATTCCCCGCAATTTTGTATAATTAATCATTAGATGATTCCTAATGACAACCCCAGTGAGAGGGAAAACTGGTGAGTTAACCCATGCAAGATACCAACTTTGCATTTTAAATTCCGTGGCTGCAGTGCATAAAGGGCATGGGTGCTTATATCCATGAGCTCAAAGATGTTACATGACCCGCTAAACCGCATACCAAACCATAAACATATAATTTGTTGCAAGACATTAATGGTCTAACACACCACAAGACAAGGCTTTCAGACATTTTTTATAATAACACAAACCAAGGTAGCTCACAGTTAAATAATAACGTTTTGTCAAGAATAATTTGTTTCTGTAACAGTGATTTCTAAATGTTTCCTCTGCCTATCTATCTATCTATCGGCTTAACGTTCGTTTTCCATGCTAGCATGGGTTGGATTGGTTAGTGCAGAATGCAGACTTGCTTTGTTCGTGCTGGTCAGTGATTATCCTTAAACCCAGGTGACCAAAGGCTGCGACACCTGGTAGATGTGTTCTGGTATACATAGTTCTTTAACTCAAGTCAGGAGTCGGTGAATTGGCCAGAATGAGTAGGTTGACTTTGAGCAAGCTTTAAGGGTCACATGCGGCACACTATATCAAAGGTTGGCACAGAAAACTAAACAACACACTGTCACATGCCACTTTGAAATCCACATTGAATTTAATTTGTCTCGCTGTAACACGCTGTCTATATTACGTCTTTGTTAAGCCAGTTTATAAGCATATTAAAAATCAATTCTTGAACATCGAAAACAGTATAAAACAAAATTACACAATCGCGCACCTAGGAAAAAATTATATAAGGTGCGCGATAGACCACAAATTTCCTTATGACCAGGTCTGTATAATTGCAATCTTCATGATTGAAATCCCTATGTCTCATTCTTCGGGAAAATTATCTCCAGGAATATTGCAATATTTGATCAGATGAGGCATTGAAAAGCGCGCCAAGCACCGGCACAGTGAATTCTAATTTGTCGAGGCCTGCAGATACATATTCAATCATTTTCTTTTCAATTTAATGTATTAAAAGATAATTTTTTATTTTTATTATATTTTTAACTGACTAATTTTTTATACTTGAAAGGTTGTCTTGAACACGAGTATACAAACGGAAGAGTTGCTTCGAATGCGCAAGGATTATCTGGCGCATAACCGAATCAGTCATTTTCTCTCCACAAACTACCAAGTGACGTTTAACTGTTGTGAATCTTGTAAAGGAAAGATGAAGCACTTGTAACACACTGATCACGCTGCAACTCACCAACTTATATGAAACAACTTGTTTGATGTCACTAAGATATTGCATCCAAGTGTTTTTCACAAGATGTACTTTTCCTATATTTTATCAGAGTATTAATTAATTAATTTAAAGATTGTAAATATGTTGTTTGCGACAAATTGAAAGATGCTACGATAAATTGATGTATTATTACCGTTAATTATGTTTAAAAGATGCTCATTTGTTGTTAATTACATACTCCAAGGAATGGATAAATAATTTTTGAATAGTTTTTAGTTTTTGTAATAATATAACTAATTTCGCAATTTTATCACTAAAACCTCAGATGCTTATTTTCTTTAGAATATTCTTTTTATGTTTAAATGATTGCTTATGGTTGTTGTACCGCAGCTTCCATTCTTCTTCCGTTAATCCAATGTACGTTTCGGTTGGGATGTTTGAAGCTGTGACATCACATCTGTAAATTACGTTAGTTGCTCGGCACTTTCTGTTCATAGGACAATCATGCTTTGCGCGGCAATTCATGACGGTGTTTCTGCGTTTTCCTTTGATGATAATTTTTTGTTGTGCGATTTTATAATTTTCTCCATATTGTCGGTGCAGATAATATCGAAGTGTCGCCACAAGAATAAGTTTTTAATGACCAATTATGAATCTAAAGACTAAACAACACTCCAGAGATATGTAATTACATCACTTTAATTTATAAAAACATTTTCAAATTTTTTTAGTTTTTACCTGAAGATTGTGAAACATACACATGAAACTCAGAGTTGAAAAGCATCACGTAGTTGTTTTCACTTTTTAATAAAATATATATCTAGGCTCTGATCATATCATTGAGCACTCTTGGTGATCATATATCGTTCACTGATAATATATATATATACATATATTTAATTTTTAGATTTTAGTTTTAAAAAATGCCTACAGCTACGAAGTCGAATGGCATTGATCGAAAGTACCTCGACAAACTGTCGCTATGGGATTCCCGGGCTAATTCTCTCGCACCCCTCTCTGACAAACAGAAGGATAGCATAGTTGAGTTAAACACCTATGTGCATCGACCTTTACCTCAAAAAGTATGCCTTTCAATTGAACTGAGTTTAATAAAATCAAAGTTAGCTTAGCTCTAAATTAGATCGTTCCAATTGAGTACATCGTTCCAATTGAGTACATTGTATTTTACTTGAAATGTTCATTTCAACCCAATGTGTAAATTGTGAATATTTGTGTTAAAGATACAAGGATTTGTTGCATATAATGAAAGCAAATTACAACAAAATAATTCCATAATGGCAGTTATTAGTCATATGCAACAGCATCCAGAAATATTTAAGCGATAAAATTTGATCTTTATCTGAAATGTTGCTGATTAAAACTGTCATGTAATTTACAATATAGTTCTCCCTGCCACAGTTTTGTGAAATCTTTGAATAAATTCAAACTTACAACAAAATCGTAATAAATTGGATTGTTTTTCTTTTTTATTTGATGGAGTCTCATGTAATCGCTTCTTCTTCCGGTTTATCGCCCCTTCCTTTCTCAACTCGTATGTATTTTAAACCTTTGTTTTCTCATACTGACTGTTGAACTCCATAGCTAACTCTAGTAAGGTTTTCTCTTTGACTACTATTTCAGTCTTCTTCGCAAGATTTTCTTCCACGATAAGTGTCAAGTTTTTAATTGTTGCTATGAATATCTCGTCTTCAGAACATGTTGATACCTCTTCGAAGTGCTTCCCTTGCATCAACGGCGAGTATTCTTGGTCATGTTTACGTTTTTTATTGTAGTGGCGCATATTCCGCCTGCGTTTTTGTTTACTCCTGTACAAAATCAAGATTGATTTTCTAAACTGATTTGCATCAATTGTAACAATGTTCAATTGAGTCATTAAAATCAGAGACAAAAACAATCAATCATATCAAACCATGCTAATTACCTTATCGTGTTACGAAAGAAAGATTATCGGTAATAACTTGATTTATTGTTATTGAAATGTCAGCTTTGAATCACAGAATTCTCTACACATCCTTACTTTATATTGAAGCATATGTGCAGGCATCCTCGACACATTTCGTGTTGCTAATCCAGTCGTATCATCTGGTTAATCGCTGTCTTCATGATTCTGGATTAAATTTAAACCACTTATTATAACACGGAGAGAAAAGACCGAAATCGGTTTCTAATCCACCATTATTAAACATAAATCACTTTTTCATTATCTCTTTCAAACTTTTTTAACACTTACCTACACACACACTTGTGTCTCATGTTTTTGAAAAGCAAACATTGAACTAAGAGTAAATAATAGCTTGTTTGTTGATGTAACTTTATCAATGATGTTCAAATAAAGCATTTTGTGTTTTAATCTTTTATAAATTATGCTATTAAAATTTAAAACGGCGCTCAATATTGTGATAGAAATGTTGTGATTTAATTTACAAATCAGTAACAAAGAAGAGTGACATGAACCAATAATTTCTTTGATCAGTGATGATGTTTTTGTAACGAATACAATTTCTTATATCGCATATTATGGATAAACTCTATTATACAAAAGTATTAATTTTCAAAAAATCTATGGTTACTGTACCACTTGTGTTTACACTTTTTAAAAGTTTTAAATGATAATGGAAAATATAAATTTGCTCAGAATATGTAGTACATTCCAGTCCATTCCATTACAGTCTCCCTTTAACTTATTAAAAATCTGTTTAAGTTTAAGAATGGTTCATTGAAGCCGAATGATCGAGCGACAGATGATGAGTTATCTCAACACCTGGCCAGTCTCGACCTTGGCACAAGGAAAATTGAAAATGCCCAACAGGTATATTCAGTCTGTTTCTTGAATATGCTCGCACGGCATAAATTGATTTCCGTGTGCTGTTAATCGCACATTATCGCTCGCCATAAAGATATATTAAACTATATTCATGACATATATTTTTATTAAGTAATGAAAAAATCCATTGAATAATACCACCGAAATAAAACACTTTTGTCAAGTACAACACCTTAAATACATCACACATGTCACCCGTCTTGATAACAACAGTTTGCAAAAACAGTTACTATTCTGTGACTCTGCCAATCCATCCAATCGTTGGGGCAAGTTATCCAAAATAACAAACGTCAATGAAATGTAACTAAGGCGCACTATGCGAGATAGGAAAGAGTTTCTTATTATTTCTTATTTTTTCTTTCTCATGTCAAGTGGGAGCGCCTGACGAGAACTTAGTTCGCTTATAGGAAAAATTAATGATGATGATGATGCGTGAGATTTGCCACGCAGAAACTAAATATTCAAGAAACAGACTGTATATTATAACACACTGCAAACAAATTTGTGATGACATCACAACCATCGCGCTGTTTTAACTATTTTAGATCATTTGCTGAAAATCTTCTTGAATTGTTGATCTTTCGAGATGTTGCCTGGTTGTTGATGTTTTGAGATACGATCTGAGTAGTTAAAGCTGTAAATAATGTTTGAAATATCCTGAATATTGTATAGAAAAAATTGCATTTAAGAATTATGCCTTTATTGTGCTTTTATAGTTTTTTACGTGGTTTTCCCAAGTTCAATCGCAGATGGATGAAGCTAAGGAGCAGAAGTATCGGTAAACACACATTGCTTGAGTGTAAAATTGTTTTTCAATTTAAGAATTCACGAGTGAAAAGTCACAAAAGGTAAAATTAATTGTTTAAAGTATTAGGTGAAAATGATAACACTAGGAGTCTCAACAGTGAATTGACTTTAGAATATGGAGTCATTTTAATGTATTCAAAATTCAATATGAATTCAATAAAGGTAGTTTTATATTGTAAGATGTAAACAAGCAACAATAAGTGGCTGAATATCTGCGTAGGAATTACAAAGAACGTTTAACACGGCATGTCAACAAGTGTGATGCCATTTTGCAAGAGGTGATAAAAGTGCTGAGTCACTTAGAAACGGTTGAGAAGCAGCATGTGTTTGTTTCCGAACAGACAGGGGCTCTTCACAACGCATGCGAGCAGTCACTGCAAGATCAGGTAATCTTTTGAAATGAAGTAAACATATATATTTATTCTAAAATCATGCTATCTTTTTCTAGAGTGACTTGATGAACCAGGCAGAGACGGTGACCAATCATCTCACATACTTCAATACTTACGAGTCAATCAAACACGTAAGTAAAACCATAAATAGATACTGTGTTTGCAAATAACTTAATGTTATACTAAGACCTCATCCTAATATTTATGAACCACACTGCCTCTGTTTGTCATTATAATATCCTTTGAAGTTGAATTATTTTGACAAAAAAACGACAAATTGTTAAGTTACTTTTATGACGGTGTTGTCTGCTTTCACTTTTGTGCAGAAACTCAACAGCTCCACCATATCAGTGACAGGGGAAGCGTTTATCCCGCTTCTCAAGAAAATCGATGAAGCTATTGAATACATGGATGTGCATGTATGACATCTTGTTTTTTGTGTTTTTGTTTCTTGCTGGTTAGCAACATTGGGTTGTTAACAGGTTTAACAGGGTATGAACGTCCATACAACAGTCGCCATATGCAATGTTGTACAAACCAACCAATTAAACCAAAGCACTGCCGATTTATTGTGCAATTTTACGAAGTAAAAAAGTGAACATTTGCTTATTAGTTGTTTTTAATTGACTATTTTCTTAACAATTTAGCCTGACTTCAAAGAGTCGTCTGTGTACAGTGCACGTTTTCGGCAATGTCTCAACCAAGCATTGAGTTTGGTGAAAAATCATGTGACTAATATTCTACGAAATGCCGCCAATCAGGCTCTATCTGTTATTCACAAGGTAGCTTAGCAACAAAGCTATCAACCACGTATTTTATTTAATAAAAATTATGTTAGTTTAAGTTAATATTTGTTTGTTAATATGATGTTAGTGATTGTTTGATTCAGGACAGTGCAGCCAGCATGAGTTTCAGTGATAACTCATATGCATTGCTCTACGGGAAATTCAAAACGCAATCATTGAGGGTGAAGGTTGGTAATTAGATTAATTGACTAACACATGTGATGCTTATGATTGTTGTGATATAGATCTCCATCTATATAGGCTGTGTTCAGCATTTGATCTCCATCCAGATAGGCTGTGTTCAGCATTTGATCTCCATCCAGATAGGCTGTGTTCAGCATTTGATCTCCATCCAGATAGGCAGTGTCCAGCATTTGATCTTTATCCAGATAGACAGTGTCCAGCATTTGATCTCCATCCAGATAGACAGTGTCCAGCATTTGATCTCCATCCAGATAGGCTGTGTTCAGCATTTGATCTCCATCCAGATAGGCTGTGTTCAGCATTTGATCTCCATCCAGATAGGCTGTGTTCAGCATTTGATCTCCATCCAGATAGGCAGTGTCCAGCATTTGATCTTTATCCAGATAGACAGTGTCCAGCATTTGATCTCCATCCAGATAGACAGTGTCCAGCATTTGATCTCCATCCAGATAGGCTGTGTTCAGCATTTGATCTCCATCCAGATAGGCTGTGTTCAGCATTTGATCTCCATCCAGATAGGCTGTGTTCAGCATTTGATCTCCATCCAGATAGGCTGTGTTCAGCATTTGATCTCCATCCAGATAGGCTGTGTCCAGCATTTGATCTCCATCCAGATAGACAGTGTCCAGCATTTGATCTCCATCCAGATAGGCTGTGTCCAGCATTTGATCTCCATCCAGATAGACAGTGTCCAGCATTTGATCTCCATCCAAATAGGCTGTGTCCAGCATTTGATCTCCATCCAGATAGACAGTGTCCAGCATTTGATCTCCATCCAGATAGGCTGTGTTCAGCATTTGATCTCCATCCAGATAGGCTGTGTTCAGCATTTGATCTCCATCTAGATAGGCTGTGTTCAGCATTTGATCTCCATCCAGATAGGCTGTGTCCAGCATTTGATCTTTATCCAGATAGACAGTGTCCAGCATTTGATCTCCGTCCAGATAGACAGTGTCCAGCATTTGATCTCCATCCAGATAGGCAGTGTCCAGCATTTGATCTCCATCCAGATAGACAGTGTCCAGCATTTGATCTCTATCCAAATAGGCTGTGTCCAGCATTTGATCTCCATCCAGATAGACAGTGTCCAGCATTTGATCTCCATCCAGATAGGCTGTGTTCAGCATTTGATCTCCATCCAGATAGGCTGTGTTCAGCATTTGATCTCCATCCAGATAGGCTGTGTCCAGCATTTGATCTTTATCCAGATAGACAGTGTCCAGCATTTGATCTCCATCCAAATAGGCTGTGTCCAGCATTTGATCTCCGTCCAGATAGACAGTGTCCAGCATTTGATCTCCATCCAGATAGGCAGTGTCCAGCATTTGATCTCCATCCAGATAGACAGTGTCCAGCATTTGATCTCTATCCAAATAGGCTGTGTCCAGCATTTGATCTCCATCCAGATAGACAGTATCCAGCATTTGATCTCCATCCAGATAGGCTGTGTTCAGCATTTGATCTCCATCCAGATAGGCTGTGTTCAGCATTTGATCTCCATCCAGATAGGCTGTGTCCAGCATTTGATCTCCATCCAGATAGACAGTGTCCAGCATTTGATCTCCATCCAGATAGGCTGTGTCCAGCATTTGATCTCCATCCAGATAGACAGTGTCCAGCATTTGATCTCCATCCAAATAGGCTGTGTCCAGCATTTGATCTCCATCCAGATAGACAGTGTCCAGCATTTGATCTCCATCCAGATAGGCTGTGTTCAGCATTTGATCTCCATCCAGATAGGCTGTGTTCAGCATTTGATCTCCATCCAGATAGGCTGTGTCCAGCATTTGATCTCCATCCAGATAGACAGTGTCCAGCATTTGATCTCCATCCAGATAGGCTGTGTCCAGCATTTGATCTCCACCCAGATAGGCTGTGTTCAGCAATTCATGTTGTTGATAGACTAGGTGCAGGCCTAGATTTAATTAGTAGGTTGTCTTGCTGGAAGATGGCACAAATGAACGCTTTCTCAAAATTTTGTCAATTTACACATGATAAATATAAAACTTAACGTAATTCGTTAATGGATTTGCAAGCTTGCATTCTTCTAGAATATCATGGAACAGATTGAACAACGCTCTGAGAAAAGTGATGAGTAAGCATATTTCTTCGAATAAGAAATGCAAGAATTTATTTCTTCAGGAAAGGTAGAATGTGAATTGAAATGATGACTCATTTTTAGCTTCTTTTTTATTGGTCTTTCATTACTGATTTCATCCATTGAATGTTTCCACCTCTTTCCTTCGGGTGTACAATGAAAATATTCCTTCAGTTAGATAATTTGAAACGTGTTGTTTCTAAGTAATGCGATTAATTATGGTTTATTAATTATAGTTTATTTTTTAATTCTTTTAAATCAAATAAATTCATACATGTATTGTGCAAATTACACCTCAATGATAGAGCAACAAAAATGAAATATTTCCAGATACAACATATTGGTAGCAATGTTACTTAGAGTATTGTTGTGTTTCAGATACGACACGTTGATATCTGACTGCCAGTAATGTTACTTAGAGTATTGTTGTGTTTCAGATACGACACGTTGATATCTGACTGCCAGTAATGTTACTTAGAGTATTGTTGTGTTTCAGATACGACACGTTGATATCTGACTGCCAGTAATGTTACTTAGAGTATTGTTGTGTTTCAGAAACAACACGTTGATATCTGACTGCCAGCAATGTTACTTAGAGTATTGTTGTGTTTCAGATACGACACGTTGATATCTGACTGCCAGCAATGTTACTTAGAGTATTGTTGTGTTTCAGATACGACACGTTGATATCTGACTGCCAGTAATGTTACTTAGAGTATTGTTGTGTTTCAGAAACAACACGTTGATATCTGACTGCCAGTAATGTTACTTAGAGTATTTTTGTGTTTCAGATACGACACGTTGATATCTGACTGCCAGCAATGTTACTTAGAGTATCGTTGTGTTTCAGATACGACACGTTGATATCTGACTGCCAGTAATGTTACTTAGAGTATCGTTGTGTTTCAGATACGACACGTTGATATCTGACTGCCAGCAATGTTACTTAGAGTATCGCTGTGTTTCAGAAACGACACATTGATATCTGACTGCCAGTAATGTTACTTAGAGTATTTTTGTGTTTCAGATACGACACGTTGATATCTGACTGCCAGCAATGTTACTTAGAGTATCGTTGTGTTTCAGAAACGACACGTTGATATCTGACTGCCAGTAATGTTACTTAGAGTATTTTTGTGTTTCAGATACGACACGTTGATATCTGACTGCCAGCAATGTTACTTAGAGTATCGTTGGCAACTCATCTCTCCATTCATACTTGAAACTGTGCAGAGGTTAGCGAGACAACACCAAAGAAATCCTTGCACTCTGGTAAGAAAATGTCGAGTACTTTTAAATGCAAATTCCTGAGATTGTCATACGGTTGCTTTCGTGTAATGAGTTGCATATAATTCTTTATTTCTGATTGGATAATATTACAGATCTAGTTTCATACAACTAATTAAGTCCAATATAAAAAATAATTACAAAGATATCAATATAAATACTAAAATAAATGAGATTGTAATTATGAGCATATTTTGCATTGACAAAATATCACTGTGACTTTAAGTTTAGCCTTAAACTTACGTAAAGTCACGGATTCCTTAGTCGCTTTGGGTGATTTATTCCAAGCTAAGGCACCTCTAACTAATCGAATTACTCCAAAAGTTATGTTAACTCACTGTTTACTTGTTCATAGTTTCGTAGCGGCTGTTCATTCATGGTGCATGTATGTGAGGACGAGTACAACCTCTATCACGAGTACTTCACGAAAGGAAAGAAGAACTTAGAGTAAGTCACCCATTGTTCATTTCCAAGGAGAAGTAAATTTCAATATTTCTTAGAATTTTTGTTTCCATGTTCTTCATAATAGTTTATTCCTTTTTAAAAACTCACTTTTATGCCTACAACATGAACAGACAACAGAATGTACAATTCATGCAGAAAACCTGCTTTTGCAACCATTTTTTTTTATATAACCATACTAGTAAGGCATGCATCATATTGGACTTATTTGAGTTATTGGCGCTGGTCTATTTCTGGATGTGATTATAAGGAATACTCTTAACTTTCCACATGAATATCGGTCATTCCCCTGTAACTTAACTAATCCAGTGGTCCAAGTTTCATTCCTCTGTAACCTAGCTAATCCAGTGGTTCAAGTGACATCTCCCTGTAACCTAACTACTCCAGTGGTTCAAGTGACATTCCCCTGTAACCTAACTAATCCAGTGGTTCAAGTGACATTCCTCTGTAACCTAACTACTCCAGTGGTTCAAGTGACATTCCCCTGTAACCTAACTAATCCAGTGGTTCAAGTGACATTCCCCTGTAACCTAACTAATCTAGTGTTTCAAGTGTCATTCCCCTGTAACCTAACTAATCTAGTGTTTCAAGTGTCATTCCCCTGTAACCTAACTACTCCAGTGGTTCAAGTGTCATTCCCCTGTAACCTAACTAATCCAGTGGTTCAAGTGTCATTCCCCTGTAACCTAACTAATCCAGTGGTTCAAGTGTCATTCCCCTGTAACCTAACTAATCCAGTGGTTCAAGTGTCATTCCCCTGTAACCTAACTAATCCAGTGTTTCAAGTGTCATTCCCCTGTAACCTAACTAATCAAGTGGTTCAAGTGTCATTCCCCTGTAACCTAACTAATCTAGTGTTTCAAGTGTCATTCCCCTGTAACCTAACTAATCAAGTGGTTCAAGTGACATTCCCCTGTAACCTAACTAATCCAGTGGCTCAAGTGTCATTCCCCTGTAACCTAACTAATCCAGTGGTTCAAGTGTCATTCCCCTGTAACCTAACTAATCCAGTGTTTCAAGTGTCATTCCCCTGTAACCTAACTAATCCAGTGGCTCAAGTGTCATTCCCCTGTAACCTAACTAATCCAGTGTTTCAAGTGTCATTCCCCTGTAACCTAACTAATCCAGTGGTTCAAGTGAGGTTGCTTAGTGTTAAAATAACTGTTTTAATTGATAGTTATTAACCATATTTTATATCTTTAGAACGTTGATGGAGAGCCTGTGCGGGATTTTGTATGACACGTTCCGTCCCTTTATCATTCAGATGACACACATGGAAACTCTTGCTGAACTTTGCAACATCTTGAAGGTAAAACCATTACAGAAAGAAATATTGTTTAACAAAACCATTTCTTCACTTCAATCGTTGAATATGTAACGACGCAGGAGTTCATCCTGGGAGACTATTTCATTGACTAATAGAAAAACTATTTTTCACGATGATATCTGTCTGAAGGATTATAATCTTCAAAAGTAAAATACAATAAAATAAGAAATTTCGTAAAATTTTTAGATATTTCAAATTTTCACTTTGATATCTGACTTTGATTTTTGACAATTTTTAACAATTTTTGTGACAGACCCATGAGTCTATGTAGCTTCATCTGGGATTTGCCAATCGCTGGAATTTCTTTGCTAAAGATTTAACTATAAAACATGTAGTGAACTTTTTTGATTTGTTAAATAAGCGTTCATGTTGACGCATGCTCTCCATTGTCTTCTACGAGTTAAAATATATGTTATTAGCAGATGGAAAGAAACTTATTTCCGGAAAAAATGAACTTGAAGAATAAGTTGGCCTTTTTGATTGCAGTCAAATATATTTTTATTTTTTCTAGGTGGAGATGTTAGAGGATCATGTGCAAAGGAAAGGTAAATTGATTAACCAAATATAAATAAACCAAATTAAGAAACAATGGAAATCAAAAACAAGCATCATCATCATCATCATCATCATCAGTGTCTCCCTCGTGTTGATTGCTTCAACTTGGGGCCAGACTGCTTGGATGGCTCGTATAACTTATCCAACAGACTCATGAAATCTTTTCTGTTCATCATTCACAGATGTTGAAATAGATTTGTTTTCCTTTTTTGAATATTTGTGATGTGAGGTCATTGAAAGAGGATACTTTACAATGCCACAGGCTGACAGGTTGTACCAATTTACAGCTTGATTGGTAGCAGTAGATAGAATTGCTGACCTGACGTCATAGCGTATATGGTATTTCATAATGCATTAATGTTTATTGTATTTAGGTGAAAAGCTTTCATCCTTTCAAGTGATCATCTCAGAGATGCTTGAAGATGTCCAAGAAAGACTAGTTTACCGAACACAAGTAATGTATATTTTACCGAACAACAACGTCACTGTAACCGAATGATTTTCTTCTCAGACTTACATTAACAAGGACATTTCCAATTACGTCCCGGCTGCCGGTGATCTGGCATACCCTGACAAGTTAATGATCGAGGTAGTCAATTTTTTATGATTTTTAACAAATGAAATGAAGAAGTTATCTTTGCTTATTTTCTTTCTACATGCGTAAAAAACTAGTTTCAGAATTTTAAAAATTTCGTTGATCAACACACGTTATGCGATCAACGTTGATCAACACACGTCACATTAGACTTTCAAGTAGCCTTCCCCAGACTGAAAATATTTTTCTAGCTGTCACCTACCATTGAAAGATCCCCTATAAAATCTTAAGACAACCGATTTGGCCCGTAAACCCCATTGATTCATAAATACTATATATTAAAGTGATCAAAAATCTATAAGTTAATTTTTCTAATTAAAGATGGCGCGATGATGATTTATCGTCTGGTCTATTTGTTAAATTTCCGAGTTTGCTACATCACATAATTCTATCTTGTTTCTTTTCGTTAAGCTCGGTGATCCAGATCCAGACAAAGATGAGAAGAACATGTTTCAACGGTCAGGTGAAAAGTCTTAACTTCGTGTGAACAGTCCTCACCTATGACTTATTAACGCCAACGTTGTTATATACAACGCAATCTAATAGATATCTCTTGACCACGTTAACCTTGGAACAGGTTGTGAAACATGACCTCAGAATGAGAAACATCCATGCAGACCTTGCGTAGGACAGATTGGAGTGGAGAAAAGCCATCAGGTAAACCCGTCTAAGCCATGCTAGCATGGAAAATAGACGTGTAAAAGAAGAAGTTAAACCACGTTCTTGTTTACCTGAAACTCTCAGTAGATGTTTGGTAGTCCACTCTAAAGATGGCTCTGTATGAGAAGTGAAAACATTGCCAGACGAAACAGCCAGCCCTGAATTTAAAGCAAACATAAAAGTTTGTAAAAACATAGATGCACATAACCCTCCGAATTATTGTGGACAATTTAAAAGGAATAGAGTTTAAACCACAAGTTTTAAAATATTGTTCATGCTCCTTTGTGATACGATTGTTTTTATCTTCAGAGAACCAGACTGCCGTAGTTGATTTGCAAGCCATGTGGTATCCTACTGTCCGAAGAACTTTAGTTTGTTTGTCCAAACTCTACAACTGCATCGGGGTAAAAGTTACACGTCTTTTATGTGTGATTCCACAGTTTTATGCTTCCATCTCACGACATATCTGCACATTGCATATTCATTGTTACTGTGTTCATTAGAGGACTTAGTAGCAAGCTACTTGTATTTATTGTCCCGTGTGTGGTTTATTTAGAAGCCAACGTTTGAAGGGATTGCTCAAGAGGCTCTATCAGCTTGCATACAAACACTGAAATCGGCTAGTAAAGAGATTACCACGAAGAAGGTACTTGATGCCAATCTAATTATCATCATGCACTTATTCCAGATGATTTTAATATTTCGTTTAACATTTGTAATACATTTCGTAAAATTATCGTAACCTTTCGTTCAGTATTCGTAAAATTATCGTAACATTTCGCTCGTTCCTCGTAAAATTATTGTAACTTATCGTTCCATACTCGTAAAATTGTCGTAACCTTTCGTTCAGTACTCGTAAAATTATCGTAACCTTTCGTTCAGTATTCGTAAAATAATCGTAGCCTTTCGTTCAGTATTCGTAAAATAATCTTAGCCTTTCGTTCAGTATTCGTAAAATAATCGTAAGGTTTCGTTCAGTATTCGCAAAATAATCGTAAGCTTTTGTTCAGTATTCGCAAAATAATTGTAACCTTTCGTTCAGTATTCGTAAAATAATCGTAAGCTTTCGTTCAGTATTCGTAAGATAATCGTAACCTTTCGTTCACTATTCGTAAAATAATCGTAACCTTTCGTTCAGTATTCGTAAAATAATCGTAACCTTTTGTTCAGTATTCGTAAGATAATCGTAACCATTCGTTCCATACTCGTAAAATTATCCTAAGCTTTCATTACACGGAAGTCAACTTTTGTTCAGGGTTCGTTGAATGGACACTTGTTTCTGGTGAAACATTTGTTGATCATTCGTGAGCAGATCTCGCCTTTCGATGTGGACTTTGCTATCAAGGAAGTGTCGCTGGACTTCACCAAACTTCGTTCCGCGGCTTTCGGACTGCTCTCAAAAGGAACGAAACTTCTGCACATCAGCTCGAGTAACGCGCTTCTAGAGTTCTTCTTGGAGGTATGGGCACGAAGTTCGTTTTCAAAAATGTTCGGGAACGTAACTACTTAAAAATAAGGGGTTTTTTGTTATCTTTGCACACGTGCGTGACGTCATCATGTAACCGCTGCCATGTTTCAGGGTGTGCCGCAGTTGACGGAATACTACATCGACTCGAAAAAGGTGAATGCTAATTCGTTCAGTTGTAAAACAGTATCTGTATGCTGTCTGCTATCAAACTAAGCATGCTAGATCCTAATCGACGGGGCCTGCTATCAAACTAAGCATGTTAGATCCTAATCGACGGGGCCTGCTATCAAACTAAGCATGTTAGATCCTAATCGACAGGGACGACTTCTTTAGGAGGTGGACGCTGAACTTAAAATCGTATGCGAACAGTTTATCAGTGACACGACAGATTCGTATATTGCTCCACTGATTGGGCTACTCGACAAGATTGACACCATCTTGAAAATGGCGGAATCGGACGGCAAGAATGGCGAGGAGTTACTACGGAAACAGCCGTTCGCGAAAGCAGGTATATTTCATCATTACTTTTTATGCTTTATTTTCTTGCTTCCTTTGCGCGTTACATTAATATTTCTCGCGACATTTTCTCGATTATCCAGATGCCGTTCGGAAGGTTGTAAGCGAAACTTACATGATGCTCAAGTCAAAACTTCCCACCACTTTGCAAAGTTTAACGCTGTACCTGGCTAACAAAGACACCGAGTACATTCTATTCAAGCCAATCAAGGCAAGTTTACATTATATCAAAAGATTCCCATGCAACGCATGCGCAGAAAGGTTTATAGCATTAATCCCAATTAGAATAATTTTTCATTTTCATTTCATATTTGCTCAATAGAAATGCATTTATCGTTTTAATCTACGCAATCTTTTTGGTCTAAATCGCAAAAATTAGTGCAGCAAATGTTCTCAAATTCTTCTAATTGCAAAAAAAATCCGCAAAATTTCAATTTTTTTCAGAAAATTCATTCAAATTTCCTGAAATTCCTAACGTTTCCTAATATGTTGAGATATAGAACAGAGGTTTGCTATGATTGGGGTTGTATGAAAATATGAGATACTTTGAGTGAGAAGAAGGGTTCCTTTTCAAGGTAAAAGGCAAGTTAAAACCATCTCATATTGCAAAAAATAATTCCGCAATCTTCGCTATTGTAGAGCAATTCACAAAAATAAATTCTGCAAAATATCAATTTTTGGAAGTCCCAGTCGCAAAACTGAAATACACAAAAATGAATGCCCTTGAAAGGTAGTAGTGGTAATTTGGAATGGTTATAAAGAAGATCAATTGAGTCGATTACCGATAGTTTCTCGAATGTTTGCGAGCTAAATATAGATTGTTCTACACAAGAGAGCGTTTTCAAGAAACTTTCTCGACCTTCTGAAAATGAAGATTAGTATTTTTCCTCAGGCGAAGGTGTTGCGCACTTACAAGCAACTAACGGCTCTTGTTCAACAACACTACAGTGGCGAGGATATACAAATCATTGGATGTCCATCGCAGGAACAGGTAAAAGTGGACATTTAAAACTATGTATAAGTCGTTCTCGTGGTACTGTCATGCATGGTCATTGAAGGTATTATCACATAACGCGTTTCCACAAGTCTCGCTGCGGGCAGGTGCTTTGGAAATGTTCTCAGTCCCCGTGGGCATGCGCGGTGGGTGAAATGTCCCGAGTCGTTAGTAAAACGCGATGACGTCATAACACTTTCAATGGTCGAGAGTTTGGTTGAAAGTGTTGAAATTATCGAGTACCATGTTTGTTTATAGATTTCGTTGTTGATGTCGTTCCAGTGAAATCGGGGCAACTATGCCCAGCAGAATGTGCAGCTCCCATATATCCGGTTCATGTATAAAAATGCAATTATTTAAATGCTACAATGAATTTTGTACGAGTAACATTATTTTTGTGTTTTAAGTGTGTGAGTGTACAGCAGCAGTTTTATGCTGACTCATGCGACGAACCAAACAAACATGGCGAACCTTTGTGGTTTCAAGTGTTTACCTAAAAGGATAGCATTTAGTCAGTTTTAGCATTTGCTATAACATGCTTTTACTTGGTCGGGCAAGGTTTGTAGTTTTCCTTTGTAATGTAGCAGCTATAAAATGGGGAAGGTATTACACTTCATTTTTTTTTATAAGAACCAGGTAAATTGGGTTCGGCCTTAACTCTTCTTAATTTTTAGCTGATTCTAGCCTCGATTTGTTCTTATTCTGTTCTTATTACTCCATAAGTTGCATAATACATCTACAAAGAAAAGAAAAAAACAAACACGTACAGCCCAATTACACTGAAGAATATTCATGAAGAATAATACTAAATTTATGTTGCACCTGTTATTCTCCCTATATCTTTGAATATTCTTCCGTAATGGAGTCATACAGTTGCAAATGCACCAACCTAATTATTAATTTAGCCTTGGTCTTAGTTTGTTCTTAATTTTTGGCCAATTTAAGCCTTAATGTTCTTATAAAATTGTTCTTATAAAAAAAAAAGTGTATACCGGTAGCCGAACGATGTGACATATTTTAAGGGACAACCAAACATCAGTATCGACACACATAGATTTTACCACACTCATCACTATGGCAACTCGGGCTTCTCTGTCCACCCATTGCAGCGGATGAATTAGCTGGCAGTGGCAATGCTCAGGACGCAACATTGAATACAAGTTATACTGTGATATCAATACAAGCACAAACAACTTGACCACAAACAACAATTGCAAGTTAATGTTGTTGAAAAGAATTTGACTGTTAAAATAAAATAGAAGTATATATTAAAAAAATCTTTTTGACAGAAACATTGTGACAAAATATTCATTTGAAATAATTTGTTACCAACAACATAATATTATTTAAGCAATTATTTAAATATAAATCATCATCAGGCTAAAAACATAAAATGAACAGTTTAAAAACAGTTAAAACAATATTGTATAATATACTACAGATCAGAATATACAAACAGTCAAAACAAGCAACTACGTATGAAAAAATCTTACATGAACTGAAAAAGGCGAGCACTTAATTTTACATAATCGATGTGCGACAATTATAATTTAATGACTAAAGCACGAGAACGATATTCGTCCTTTGTGTTGAGAGATGGCTTTAACTCATTAATACACAACGCCTCGAGAGTCATTAAATGTGACAGTCCTTAAAGAACTAGCAATGATGGTCACGTTATTCATTATGCAATTATGTTGTTGGTAACAAATTATTTTAAATATCTTAAAATAATATTATTAGTGATTAAATAGACCCCCGTGTAAATTGCGTTCCTTACTTCTATGGTAAAGAATAATTCGCCTGTTTAGTATTTATATATGTGTGTGTATATATCTACCGGGGAAAACCGAGACGAGAAATGGTTGCATATTATAAGAAATCATTACCAGGGGTATGCATGTTACTTTGTTTGTCATTACCGGGGGTATGCATGTATACTTTGTTTGTCATTACCGGGGGTATGCATGTTACTTTGTTTGTCATTACCAGGGGTATGCATGTTACTTTGTTTGTCATTACCGGGGGTATGCATGTTACTTTGTTTGTCATTACCGGGGGTATGCATGTTACTTTGTTTGTCATTACCGGGGATATGCATGTTACTTTGTTTGTCCGTTTGTTATCTATGCATTCGCAAGCAGATGGTAGACTTAGAGAGGTGAAAGTCCACCCAGGGAGTAATTTGACCCAGAGAATGTCAAATGGGCTTAGTTTTTCAATAAATATAAATTGAGGGTTTATATTGGTTTGAAAGCAACATTGGTTTTCTGATTGATAAAAGTTACTGAGTTGAGAATTCCTTTTTCTTCTTAAAAACGTTCGTTGCCCGGGTAACGCTGTGAGTACTACTGCTAGTGATAAATAAAAGAAAAACTACTTTCAACTTCATTTCTGTTCATTTCCCTCAGACTGCTTCAAATTAATTATCCGCGTTTGCATCATTCTTGTTCCGGTAAATACACATGTAAAGGGTCAGCTTTGTTCCGCTAAATACACATGTAAAGGGTCAGTCTTGTTCCGCTAAATACTCATGTAAAGGGTCAGTCTTGTTTCGCTAAATACACATGTAAAGGGTCAGCCTTGTTCCAAGTTAATTATGCGAGTAACATTAATTTGACAGTTTATAATGTTTAAAAGAATTTCTACCCTCCAATCCTTACTTAGAAATTATGCTGACATGTGCAAATATATAAATCTCATACGTCACCTGTAGTCAGCATTTAGTCAGATGATGTTATAATATTATATGTTATTTGAATTTTCCAGGAATACGACTAGATATAAAGATTCATATACTTTTGGTAAAACATCTATCTCTACTTTCATATTTTCTGCTGATGTTAGTAAAATTTAAGTACGATAACAAAGTGCTGAGATAAACAAAATTTGCGGAAAGATAATCAATTTCACAGCTTTCACCGCACAGTCACATTTCACTGAGTCAGCATTAAGGTATTACATAAATAATGATGCATGTGTTCTTCTCCGTGAGAAGCTTGTTCACAACAACATTGCTCATAAACATCCAAAACTTTCTGTCGTTTAATGTTTTTCTATCACATGGGTTTGTTTACAAATGATTTTGGGAAAACCCCACTGAGTAATTCCGAGTAATTTGTACTTTCCCTACTGTACTTTCCCATTTAACCTGATATATACTCTGATTTGTGCAAGCGATTTCGAAATCATGTCTGTTTTTTGGTGTTTCCTCACACTTTGTGTGGTCAACCTTTACGTCACTGAGTCGAGGGTTGTGAAATGTACGTACGATGCAAGGAATGCTGACGTTGCGTTTTTAACAGAGACCGGTTGGTTGACTTGCAGACTGAGCTGCGGAAGGACACAATCGTACACCGGTTGTGAAGAATGTTGTCTAAAGAGACGTCCATCTCACTCACGTTTGTCAAATATGATGAGAACTAAGTCAGATATTTTCCGCGCGTATGCTGTAAATAGGTATTTCCGAAGAGTTTAAAGGCAACGTGATGTTGTGTTTTTTCTGTTTATGTATCTGGTGGCACCATATGTAGCAATTCAAACAAGAATATACAAGTAAACACACCCTATAATTTCCGAAAGTTCTTTCTTCAGAAGTTACTAGAAGGAGAAAAAATGGCTAAAGTGTTGTCTTTTAGAATGTGAGCTTGTGCACCATTATAACAACCACTCATATTGCTGCCATTGTCGTAGCCTTGGCAACGGCAGTCTGTAATTGCTATATTGTGTGCTTCTTTGGACTGTTACGAATTAATTCTGCAATCGCTTCTCCAGTTTGTTTATTGCAGTCAACAATAACTCTAAAAATCTTTCCTTAATCTCATAATTGTTTATTTCACCATTTAAATGAACATTGCGCAATACAAACAGTTTGTTCAAAGGGGGGGGGGGGGGGGCGAGTCGGGGTTGGCGTCAACAATTAAAGATTTTGCAATTTACAGTTCCTTTAAAATGATGTTTATCACACTATTGGCACAACACTGAATGAATTCGTTTTGACTTTCAGGTGACAGGTAATGGAGAAAGCACTTTGTTTAAATGATCTCTCATGATGGGATCATAATGACTTATCAATTCCAAAACACCCAGAAAGTTGTCATTTCTTGAATCTCCGACATGATGGAGTCATTACCCTTAAAAGCCAATCCTCTTTTTCCCAGAAACAATGTCACATCAATTATCTTTTGCAAAATCTGCTTCCATGTTGCTTCTTGACTCTTACACTGTAGAGTGACACTTGAGGCGCGCCTCCAAGTTCCGCCATGCAACATAACAGTTTTTATGTGTATTACTGTTTCCGTGTTCAAGGATTTTTTCATGTAGTTTTTTCCATTTCTGCTCAATAGAGTAGCCTGTGGTAACAGTTGGGACAAATCGCTGGTAGACTGGAAGCTGACTAAACAAACGGCAGGGAAAGCAAAACAAGGACTGTCTAGATTTGCCCTATACAAGCCAATGGTATTTCTTCGCCATTTGGTAATTTAGTGTTCAGTAGACAAACAGGGAACAAACGACCTGTTTCCATATTGTGAGGTATGGTCCGGTCAATAAAAGTGATGTGTCGTCAGCATACTGAAAGGACTTTGATTTTGTTCTTTCTTGAAGGTCAGACACGTACAAATTGAATAGAACGGAGCTGAGTATTAAAATTACATCTTCTAACCTTGAGAGATTATCATCTATCTGCACTAGTTGCGTTCGACCATTTAAGTAAGATAGAATGAGTTTAAGAAAATTATTTGAAAAACCTAGTTTGGCTAATTTTTTAACACTATTGAAAACTGGATTGTATCAAAAGCCTTCGGAAAGTCTGCAAGCAGTAAAAGAGAAATTTCACCCTTTTCAGTGTCCTTTTCTGTACCCAGATATTGTGCTTTGGTATAATTTCTCGCTGTTTATAAATGTTAACATCTGTTTTAAAATGATTCGTTCAAATATCTTGGATAGCGCTGGTAGTATTGCTATAGGATGTAAGTCGGGTAGATTCGTGAGGTGGTCAACTTTAGGTACAGCTACAACTCGGGCTGTCTTTCGGGAGGACTTTTTATCAATAGACTCATTACCTCCTCGCAATTTTTTGTGACAAAGTCTGATCTTTTCCCCCTGTTAAAGTACATGTTTGAAAAAATTGTCCTCGCAGGACTTTCCTTCTGAGTAAACGTAAACTTATTGCTTCAAACCAGCTAACATAACGCAATGTTATGAATTATTTTTTCCTTCTTACCACCTAAACCAGGGATGTTTTCACTATGGCCTAACGCTCTAAGCTCCTTGTTCGTCTTCTTTAAAAAACCCTTTTTCTCCACTAAAACTTCTGGCTTCATATGTCTGATATAATAAGCTACAGCATCATTCAATTCTTGTTTTTTAAGCTTACTGTATCTTGGCTTCTTTAGCTATTGACTTTATCTCGGTTTTTGTCTGCTAATGTAATGCAGCTCTACCTTCTCTATGGCCTGTTATCAGTTCGTTCGTTCGTTTTTATTAAGCCGAGAATATCCACGTACTCCAAGTATATATTGTATTCGTAAATTTGTTATATTTTTGAATTCCATGTCTTTTATTATAGAATTTTAGGGTCCGAATTTACATCCATTTACTGGACGATAATGGTTACCATAGCAAGAATAACTACTTTGGTAATTTCCCTCACTATTTAAGACATGGATTCGAAAATCCTTTTTAATGTTTACTATATCTATTATATTTCACTATCTGCATAGGTGGTTGATGAAGTAAGAATTTCTTGAGGTTTTGAGTATCTGGGAGTAAATACAACTTCAAAAAAAGAGAGCTATCTCCAGTCGTCGCCATCCCCGGTTCTTTCTGCTCCAGTGGTGGATGGTCCTGAACGTGACTCTCCCCATGCAGTTATTGACGGGACTGAATCTTGACCCCGCAGCTCTACGCGGCCTCCAGTAAGATACGAGCCAGAGACCGGTCGATGGATAGCATGAGTTCGTTTGCTTCAAACTGGATGATGACTTCAATTCCTTTTGCGTTCGTTCTGATTTATTTAAATATATGTTTTGGAAATCCAGTGAACTTTGTTCCAATATACTGCTTGGCTTCCAAGTAAACACTCTTATTGCCCTCTGACTTCCACTCTTTTTGAAGTTTCCTCTTTTTCTGTAAACACGACCTTTTTAGGTTACTTCAACAAAGTATAGAAAGTTTATTATAAGCTGTTTGCATAGCTCAAGTAAATATAAACAATCCTTGTTTAACTTTCACTTTAAACTATATAAAAGCCCTCCTTGTCATAATTATAATAATTCAGAAAAATGGAGCCGATGGAAGTCACACACAATTTAATAAAGAAAAACCAACGACGACCACAAAAATTGTTGATCTCGTTTATGGTTTTTGTTTTTTTACAACAAATTGCAATCGTTGTTTGGTTGGCAGTAATTTACAAAGATTTGATGTTTTTAGAGGGGAGTTTTGTAAACGGTGAAGAACACAGGAACCATGTAACTATGATTTGTTTGTGATTATCCAATAACAAAGAGTAAGTGAGAGACGTTTTATTTTCACAAAATTGAAATAACAGCAAAAAATAAAGTTTAAAATCTAAATTATAAAATCAGGTCGGGTTAGCTCAGTTGGTAGAGCGCTTGTAATTTCGGATTTCTGAGGTTTCGAGTTCAATTCCTCGCCGCGAATGAGTGCATTTCAATGCGGTAAAGTATGGGTGTTGGTGGTAGGAGTGGCGCCCGCCTCAACAGTAACACCCAACTTCTTGCGCTAACGAAAAGGGAATACACACCCTTGTTTACGTCCGTTCCCAACATTAGGGTTAATTCGACAACTTTATAAATAAAACATCTATAAACATCTGTTATGAATGATGACGATGGAGTTGATAGAAACAAATTCAGTCTCATGTAAGTTCGTTATAAAGGAACAAAATTATTATTCTCACACAATAGAAATGCGCATATTGACTACTCACAAAACGTTTTCTATTTCCAGTCCATTGAGGTGATCCATCTCGTACCTAGAGACACCTACATCGACCAGAAGATGAAATTTAATGGTGGGAATTTCATTGATTAAAGAGACACATGGTCCATTGTTACATTAATCGCATGAATAATTATTACCGAAAGTATGTAGCATATTTAAAACCACTATTTCAGCTTATGCAAATACTACACATTCTGAAGAATTTCAATGATAAAACTGTAATGTGATAACCTTCATCGCATTGAAGTCAGCGAAAGATCCACTCCCACATATTTTTTCAAAGTAACTCAAAACTGAATAAGTTTTCGAAAACCGCTATTTTACGAGTTAAATTGTTTATTCTGCAGAAATCGTTAACATATGGCAGGCAAAGTATAGAGAAGGTTACATCAATGTGGACCATAATGGTTATGTACATATTGGAGTGACTGGTTACTACCAGGTCCACGCTCAAGTAAGTAAATAAATACGTCTACTTTCAATTCACAGTTTAAACTGGCCTCACTCACTATCCCTGCGAGTGTTTTTTAATTGTTAATATCTTGCTTTTAACCCTATTATGTGTATGACTGTCATGATAGATGTGGAGCAATGTAGGAGAGATTCCCGAGATCGTATACTTTGAAGTCCACCTGAACGATGTGGAACAGGGGGTTGCAACTTGGAGTAGGAATTTCTTTACCAACCCGTTGTCTCGTATCATTTATGCAAAGAAAGGTGATCGTTTGTCTTTATTCATGCCGTGGCGTGGTTACACATGGATGATTAAAAAGCACATGTACTTTTTCGATGTATATCTTATTTCTGCCGAAAGCCACTTTGATCGCATCATTGGTTAAAACCTTTAATGTAAATATTAATAATAATAATATTATATAAATAATATATACTGATAACTACTATATAGAGTCAAATTCATGTTAATATGTATCTTGTATATAACACATATACTTGTCACAAAGATTTATGAAGGATATTTCGGTGAAATACAATGAAGTATTCACTTTCCCATCGCATGAAAACCTTTCAATATATTATCAAAACAGCAATTCCAGAATCAATAATATATTTACAGTCATCACGAAACAAATCCCCATATTAGCAACAAAAACTTCATCATTGTTCAAAGGCATACTTCCATTCTTCGAGTCGCGACAAACCTGCATACGGAAGTGACATGAGTTGAAAGAATTGCTATGTAAATATCAGGTCGGGATAGCTCAGTTAGTAGAGCACTTGAAAATTTCGGATTTCTGAGGTTGCGAGTTCAAGTCGAGGATAGACACTCTCGTTTACGCCCGTTACCAATATTAGGGTTAATTCGCCGACAAAAATGAGTAAATAATCTATATGAAAACATCACAGTTAGCAAGTAATTAGTCACTTTAATATGTTGAAAGAAATGACGGAAAGGGGTCAATCATATAA
Organism: Candelabrum cocksii; assembly: GCA_963930725.1. Lineage (NCBI taxonomy): Eukaryota > Metazoa > Cnidaria > Hydrozoa > Anthoathecata > Candelabridae > Candelabrum > Candelabrum cocksii. The sequence goes on along the minus strand of OZ005670.1, from coordinate 471,791 downwards.
GATAAATTGGGATGCCATCATTCCCCAAAGATGGTGAAGCCCATTAGTTTGAATGACTATCTATTCATGAAAGTTGCGAATTGTTAGAAGAATTCAAAGGTATACCATCACAACCAATCTTGTCAAAAACATCTTCATTAGCCACAATAGAAATGTCTTAAACGATTGGGTGTAGGAATGGCTTATTGCACTTACTTATAAGTTATTTAAACTTAAATATTTTTTTATGTTTTTCAAAATATTTAACGAACCTTTAGCCAATCACGTTACAGATATTCACGCAACCTATCGTGATTACAAAATGTACAAAATTTATATATATATATATGCAATTGGAAAATAAATTTTAAAAAAAAATGGAGGATAAATGGCGGATATTTTTCGAGTATTTCGCGACAACTACTTTATCAATAGGTCTATATATGATTTCTTATATAACACGCTTTGAGAACGTGAACATGAACGCCGTCGCAACTGTTTTTACGATTACTTCATTCTAACATTCGCAGGTGCCATATTTTGCGCTCTGTTTTTAACCAATAGGAATCCCGGGAATTGTTGCTTTAACCAATCAGAAAAAATATTGAATTTTGCACTCCGATATATAATATATATTATCTCGTGACAAGTAGTAGTTATCGCGAGATACGAGAAAAATATGACGAATATTTTTTTGAGTTTTTTATGGTTTTCAAAATATTTCACGAGCCTTTAGGCGAGTTAAATATTTAAGAAAAACATACAAAACGAGAAAAATATGCTATATTTTTTTAGTAATAGGTTTTATCAATAGGTTGCTTGAATATCTGTAACGTAATTGGCTAATCACGATAGGTTGCGTGAATATCTGTAACGTGATTGGCTAAAGGTTCGTTAAATATTTTAAAAAACATAAAAAAATATTTAAGTTTAAATAACTTATAAGTAAGTGCAATAAGCCATTCCTACACCCAATCGTTTAAGGCATTTCTATTGTGGCTAATGAAGATGTTTTTGACAAGATTGGTTGTGATGGTATACCTTTGAATTCTTCTAACAATTCGCAACTTTCATGAATAGATAGTCATTCAGACTAATGGGCTTCACCATCTTTGGGGAATGATGGCATCCCAATTTATCTTATATGATTGACCTCTTTCCGTCATTTCTTTCAACATATTAAAGTGACTAATTACTTGCTAACTGTGATGTTTTCATATAGATTATTTACTCATTTTTGTCGGCGAATTAACCCTAATATTGGTAACGGGCGTAAACGAGAGTGTCTATCCTCGACTTGAACTAGCAACCTCAGAAATCCGAAATTTTCAAGTGCTCTACTAACTGAGCTATCCCGACCTGATATTTACATAGCAATTCTTTCAACTCATGTCACTTCCGTATGCAGGTTTGTCGCGACTCGAAGAATGGAAGTATGCCTTTGAACAATGATGAAGTTTTTGTTGCTAATATGGGGATTTGTTTCGTGATGACTGTAAATATATTATTGATTCTGGAATTGCTGTTTTGATAATATATTGAAAGGTTTTCATGCGATGGGAAAGTGAATACTTCATTGTATTTCACCGAAATATCCTTCATAAATCTTTGTGACAAGTATATGTGTTATATACAAGATACATATTAACATGAATTTGACTCTATATAGTAGTTATCAGTATATATTATTTATATATTATTATTAATATTTACATTAAAGGTTTTAACCAATGATGCGATCAAAGTGGCTTTCGGCAGAAATAAGATATACATCGAAAAAGTACATGTGCTTTTTAATCATCCATGTGTAACCACGCCACCGCATGAATAAAGACAAACGATCACCTTTCTTTGCATAAATGATACGAGACAACGGGTTGGTAAAGAAATTCCTACTCCAAGTTGCAACCCCCTGTTCCACATCGTTCAGGTGGACTTCAAAGTATACGATCTCGGGAATCTCTCCTACATTGCTCCACATCTATCATGACAGTCATACACATAATAGGGTTAAAAGCAAGATATTAATAATTAAAAAACACTCGCAGGGATAGTGAGTGAGGCCAGTTTAAACTGTGAATTGAAAGTAGACGTATTTATTTACTTACTTGAGCGTGGACCTGGTAGTAACCAGTCACTCCAATATGTACATAACCATTATGGTCCACATTGATGGAACCTTCTCTATACTTTGCCTGCCATATGTTAACGATTTCTGCAGAATAAAAAATTTAACTCGTAAAATAGCGGTTTTCGAAAACTTATTCAGTTTTGAATTACTTTGAAAAAATATGTGGGAGTGGATCTTTCGCTGACTTCAATGCGATGAAGGTTATCACATTACAGTTTTATCATTGAAATTCTTCAGAATGTGTAGTATTTGCATAAGCTGAAATAGTGGTTTTAAATATGCTACTTACTTTCGGTAATAATTATTCATACGATTAATGTAACAATGGACGATGTGTCTCTTTAATCAATGAAATTCCCACCATTAAATTTCATCTTCTGGTCGATGTAGGTGTCTCTAGGTACGAGATGGATCACCTCAATGGACTGGAAATAGAAAACGTTTTGTGAGTAGTCAATATGCGCATTTCTATTGTGTGAGAATAATAATTTTGTTCCTTTATAACGAACTTACATGAGACTGAATTTGTTTCTATCAATTCCATCGTCATCATTCATAACAGATGTTTATAGATGTTTTATTTATAAAGTTGTCGAATTAACCCTATTCCCTTTTCGTTAGCGCAAGAAGTTGGGTGTTACTGTTGAGGCGAGCGCCACTCCTACCACCAACACCCATACTTTACCGCATTGAAATGCACTCATTCGCGGCGAGGAATTGAACTCGAAACCTCAGAAATCCGAAATTACAAGCGCTCTACCAACTGAGCTAACCCGACCTGATTTTATAATTTAGATTTTAAACTTTATTTTTTGCTGTTATTTCAATTTTGTGAAAATAAAACGTCTCTCACTTACTCTTTGTTATTGGATAATCACAAACAAATCATAGTTACATGGTTCCTGTGTTCTTCACCGTTTACAAAACTCCCCTCTAAAAACATCAAATCTTTGTAAATTACTGCCAACCAAACAACGATTGCAATTTGTTGTAAAAAAACAAAAACCATAAACGAGATCAACAATTTTTGTGGTCGTCGTTGGTTTTTCGTTATTAAATTGTGTGTGACTTCCATCGGCTCCATTTTTCTGAATTATTATAATTATGACAAGGAGGGCTTTTATATAGTTTAAAGTGAAAGTTAAACAAGGATTGTTTATATTTACTTGAGCTATGCAAACAGCTTATAATAAACTTTCTATACTTTGTTGAAGTAACCTAAAAAGGTCGTGTTTACAGAAAAAGAGGAGACTTCAAAAAGAGTGGAAGTCAGACGGCAATAAGAGTGTTTACTTGGAAGCCAAGTAATATACAGGCGCGGATCTAGGAATTTTTCGAACTACAGCACATTTATTAGCAGTAAGGGCAGTAATTAAAAACCGCCCGTCAATGTTAGGGCGTGCCTGAAAACGTCACTTAAATTTTCAAAACTGCAAATGCGACGTGGGGGCGGATACAGCTTTTCAAAAGACACGTGCTCAAATTTCGAAAGTTTTAAAAATATATATAATAGGTTCCCGTTGTTTTGAAATACCGGTATGGGATTCGAAGGGGTTGTGATGTCAGACAAGAAAGAAGAAGACAATATCAGTTGGCCGTTCGTAGGCTCTTCACAATTTTATTAAACTAATGTCTAAAAATAGTAACAAAGAGGTTAGCGAAGTAATACAAAGTTAAACACAAGTTTATATCATTCTTCCCTTGAGGAAATTGTCAACACAACACTTGGTCATCGCATACATTACAAATCTAGGCGTTCTGGAGCTCGAGTTCTACGACTTGATCTTCGGGTACGTGTTTGGGATGGAGTTCTCCGGGTAATAAGTTCGTTTCGGACATCTTGAACTATCAGAGTTTGATTGTCAATAAGTTCTTGTATATTTTGTGATCGTTCGTCAATAGCAATGTTTTGGGTTGAAGGTGTGTTAACAGGTGGTTCACCAGAAGGGGCAAGGTCGTGAAGTGAGACGGTAGATGACTTTTTGTGGATTTGCAGACCTGTGCGAAGTGTCCTGTCTATTTTCAAGAATGACATGTGGCATCTCGGGCAGGGCAAAACCGTCTATTATGAGGGTCTTTTCCACAAAAGAAACACTTGTTGCCATTATTAATTTTACTGGCATTTAGTTCAAGATTGTCAGTCAATATAGAATTGATTGGTAATGTACTAGTGTAGGCATCTGAACTTTTCTGGGCTAGTTCCAGTGATCGTGCTTGATTAAACGCTTCGTCTAAAGATAACGCGGCATTTTCGAGGAGGCGCTGACGGATGGTTTGCGATTGTAGACCGTTATAATGAATGAATCACGAATCAACTCCTGTCGATACACTTCTGCAGAAACTGGTTGAAACTGACAGTCTTTCGAAAGAAGTTTTAGCGAGTTTAAGTATTCATCGAGAACTTCACCAGTTTTTGGATTTCGAGAAGCAAATAGCAAATATTACATTTTTTGGAATAATGAACAGATTTTCTAGAGTTTGTATTGCGGTATCCTATGCTGTACAATCAGAAAAGTATTCATAAACTGTTGGAGAAACGTAGTTGATTAACATGTCAAGTTTGTTTATTTCAGGATGTGTGATAACAACAGACGTCAAGAAACTGGTGAATGTGCGTTTCCAATGTAACCAGGCTTTGTCTGAACTGTTTTCGTTTGGAGTTTTGTCAAAACGCTCAGGTCTTAGAAACTTCTCCATCGTTTAGCTAACAGTTGTAAAGATTGTGATAATGTCAGACAAGAAAGAAGAAGACAATATCAGTTGGCCGTTCGTAGGCTCTTCACAACTTTATTAAACTAATGTCTAAAAATAGTAACAAAGAGGTTAGTGAAGTAATACAAAGTTAAACACAAGTTTATTAAACACAAGTTTATATCAGGGGTATTTAGCTGAGAAAGTTTTGGCACGGCCTTAGTAGGCTGATTATCGCCAACAATAATAGTATTTTTTGGCGGAAATAATGGTGTAAGGGTGGTTGAACAGGATTTATGCGCGAAGTTTGACGTAAACCAATATATTTGAACATTTAGTAACAGAACACTTAACACATGACAAAAGAATAGACCATATTGGATAACTTTTTTTCCCGAACTAGCGCATTGCATTGTGGGAATGTTTTGGTGATAACAAGCATTATTTTGCGCTAGATCATTTAATTTAAGCAGTGGAGTGAGTGAACAAGCAGTGAAAACAAACAAGAAAAACAAATAGCTATACTAATGGAAAGAAACAAGTTATTGTAAAAGTTTAACGAAGTGGGATTAAGCTGTATGGAAACAGTGAACTTTTTCAAGTGGAAAGTAAACACACTGAAAGAATTTCTGGGCAACAGATAAACTTTGTGGGTTCAGTAATGCCAACAAAGAAGCACTTGTTAAAAAAGTCGCGGCTACATGGGATGAACTTTGCAGTGTTGATCAGTCTAACTCTGATGAAAACAAATGTCCTGACTTTTTAAAGTGGACAATAAGTGATTTGCATGGTTTCCTTGGCCAGAGAGGGATAAACAGAAATGGCAATAAACAAACACTTGTTGTAAATGCACGTTTTTGTATTTTAATGATAACCCCCAGATGGTTTGCATTTCTTTATTAAGTATTAGAAATTTACACACTTTAATAGAATATACTTTCTATTTTTAAAAGGAATATAAATACATGAAAAAACTATTTAACATGTTGTAGAAATCTAAAATAATGCACATGATATACAAATAAATATTATAAAGGTACAAGTAGGGGTGCTAAATTAGTTAGTGCAGAACAAATTATTAAAATATCATCCAATTTGTCTTTTCTTGAAAGTGGAATTGTATTCTGCAATATTTTGAACTCCTTTATTCTGCCGATTGCCCTCTCAACATGAATGCGAGCTTTTGCAATTTTTGAAGTTTTTCTTGCATTGTTTGGGGAAAATTTCCCCTTGTCTTTTAAAAATGGTGGAATGACAAGTTTGGCGCATTTGTTAATCAATAAGTCACTGATATTGAACCCTTTATCTGCCATTATGCTATCTCCTGGATTTATTTTCTCCATAATACCACATGTCTCAGTTATGTAACGGTCAGATGCACATCCTCCATATATTTTAGAAACAAAGGAAACTGTACCACAAGGTGTTATGCAGATCAAAACTTTCCAAGTGTTCTTAGATTTGTACGTGGAGTAAGTTTGGGCTTGAGCTCTAGCTAAACTTGGCTTCTCAATTGCACCCTCTGTACAATCAATTATTCCTATTATATTAGGGAAATTCTTGAAGCAATCTGGGTATGCATTTTCATTATCTTCTCTTGAAGGCCACAATATAAATGCAGAGAATTGATTTGATAAAAATGGTAACCACGAATTTAAAATAACTGACACAATACTTTGGGAAATTGAAAATCTATATGATAAGTCATTATCGCTTAGCCCAAGTCTAAGCTTGACAAGTACAAGAAAAAATGTTTTTCTTGAATTCAATTTGCGACTCATTCTTCTTTTTTGGTTTGATGATTGGTCATAATATTTCAGACTTTCAGCTTTCTCCATAATGAATTTGTAAAGCCAGTCAAAAAGTTTTGCATTTTGCAAGCCAGTATAAATTTTCACCAATTTTTCACTATAGCTTATGTCATCAATGTCAAATGACTTTCCTTTCTCTTTTGCAGTGTCAACACCATTCTGCAGTTGGGATATACGGCTTTTCTGGTTATCAATAGTTTTAAGAAGTTCTGATATCATTTTGTCTTTCGAAGAACACTGGGGACATTTAACAAAAGGTTCACTTCTTGCACTACCACTGCTGCTGGGATATGGCAAAGTGTCATAGTTATGTTCGTTTACATGTGGTGTGGTAATCTCGGGTAGATTTTCTTCTGCATTTTCATCAAAGCCATTACGGTAACAAACTCGTTTTTTCCTGGAAGGCGATAATATGTTGGCTCGATCAAGTGGATGCTTCCGTTTAGGCGGTTCTATTTCCTTGTAGCCATTCAAAAATAAAGTTGGTATTGGACATACATCAGAACAGTATCCAGCAGCAAAATGATTAGAGCAAACCTTTGTGCTCATTGACGTTTTAAACCCCCCTCCCCTGTTCAACATGTTTTGCCATAATTGCATGTCCTTCTTAGATCGAGGGCTGTGCCAACGAAGTATGCCAATATGATCTTTCCTCACTAGCCTAAAAAGAAACAAAATGAAAGTTATAAGATACATATACTGCTAATAAATGCCAGGTAATAATATATTAGTATTTTATAGTACCTTACTTCCAACCACTATTAGAAATAAATGAAAACTACAAAGCTACAGTTTAGCTATATAGCTATTAAAAATTAGTTTATAATGTGATGTGAAATAACCTTTCTGGCTGATTCCGACTGTTGTTGCATCCATAAACAGCACAATGATCATTTCCACCCATATATATAACAAGTAAAGAATCTTGTAAATAAATATAATTTTCCTAGCCACAAGGTTTAATATTTCTAAAACTTAAACAGCTGTTCCTTAACCAGGTTTTGATTTGAAATGTTCATACGATTCGTAATCGCGTTTTTTTTATCACCAGAACAATCCCACAATGCATTGTGAATTTCGGTTCAAAAGTTATCCGATATGGTCTATTAACGATCATTTTTATATGACGACATTGTGGCACAGGGATGTTGTTGCCACAAGCCCTCTTACAAAAAAACTTTACAGTTGTCATTCCTTCTCTTTTTATACTTCCTTGGATTAACACTGCGAAAATAATGCTACTACTTCTCCTCCAAAATAAACAAAATATTCACATGATCACAAGAACTCGATTCTTCTCGGTCCCATTTGAGCAAATGTGGTGATAACTTTATCCAAGATCGATTTCTTCATGAATATAAAGTATTGCTAATCCATCAAGTCTATAATTTCCCATGGTAGACCTGCAATAATTCTTTAATTTCCTCATTGCAGAGAAAGAACGTTCACACTCACACGAGGTTATAGGCACGGTTCCAAGAATTCTCAATGCCATAGTTATATTAGGGAATGAATGGGAAAAGAAGGAAATTACTTTCAAAGTTTTGCTGATATTATCAGGAGAAGATTCTTTATAAGCAGACCAGAAATGCCTCCATGCACCCAATTCTCCGTCAATAGTAGCTACACTAGGCATATCATCCTGATAGATTTCTAGAAATGTTTTAAAGTTATTTTTCCAGTTAGGTTTAGACGGATTATAACTTGATGCAATCATTTGAGATGGTATAATTGAGAGGCCTTTATACATAGCTACTGAGGAGGTATCAAATCTATCATTAAGTTGTACATCCTTGTGATTTAATAATTCCTTAGTTAAAGTTACAAAGTAATAGCCCGAAATGGTCTTAAGTTCGGGATTTGATCTATGTACTTGTCTACTACAAGTTCTTCTCTTGCTTTCATGAATATTTACCTGTTCCGCAATACTCAAGGCTCTCTCATACCACTCCTGATGGAAAGTCTCTGCATCAACTTGCATGTCAAATACAACTTCCTTTAAATGTGATGATATTAATACCATCTAAGATATCAGCAGATTTTGTTTGGAGAAGAAGAGTAGCAGGCAGAGTACGATCCAAAACAGATCTGGTTACAATTAATGTAACAAGGAAGTAAAAATCATGTAGAAGTTTATTAAGACTAGCTGCTTTTTTCGAGGTATCGGAATTGCAAAAATATCCCAGGGACATTTCTTCCATTATTATAATGATGGGAATGAAAAGATCTTCAAATAAAGACATCCCATCGATTCTAGCTACCCATCTAGTTCTACAAACATCGAGAAGTTTTGTTCTCTTTGATTCTGGACAATGTTTCTGAATGATCTTTTCTAGCTGCACCTGTCGAGACTCAGAGGAATTAAAAAATCTTGAGATTTCTTTTATGTTATCCATGAGGTTTCTGATAACAACTATAGAGCAACATTTACAAATGGTTAAGGCGATGTGAAAAACAATGGGTATAAACTGCCTTGGCATTTAATCTCAAAATATGGGCAGAACACCCATTGCGGTGACCAGCGACAGCTCCTGCTCCATCATACCCTTGTCCTCTGCAGTTACTGACATCGAGGTTGAGTTCTCTTAGACGTTTTAAAATAATACTTGCAAGAGCCTGTCCAGAGAGCCCTTCATCGCAATGCAGAAAACCAACAAAATCTTCTCTGATGTTAAAATTTTTATCGACAAATCGTAGAACAAGTGACATTTGCTCCTTATTGGAAAAATCACAAGCTTCATCAGCAAGAATAGAGAAAAAGGTAGCTTCTTTCACATCAACAGTTATGACATCCAAGATGTATTTGCTGCAACATTGTATCAGATTGTTTTGCGTAGTTTTTGACACATAGGATGCATTCCTAGCGCAATTCCTCAGGTGACTTTCCAAAACCTTATCTCCAGACCTTACCCTAAAATTTTAGGTATTGACAAAAACACCAACACTTCCAACACTCTGGGCTCCCGCTTCAGGATGATATCTTGAGTCATCTCTATGACCTCAAAATGGTAGCCCATTGCGACCCAAAAAGATGATGGTTTCTATTATGGGCTGTAACTTCTTTCTATTCTCTTTGATGATCTTGCTCCTTTGAGAATTAATCAAAACATCAACAGACTGACACTGACCAGACATTTGCGAAAGAAGTTCAGTAAGTGCTTCATGTGTGACTTTATGGAGACCATTAAACACATCAAGGGATTTATGATTTATGGGTTTATGATTTATGAGCGCCCTGATGTCTAGAAAAAGCATTTGTAGCTTGCTTCCAGTCAGAAAAAGTTTGAGTAAAAAGAGATTTCACTAGTTTATTTCTAGATGGATACCGATCTCCAAACAAAACACACGAAATGCAAAAAGCGCCATTTAAAGTAGGGGAATAAACAAGCCACGGAAATTCTTTTAACCATTCAAGCCAAAACTTTCTTCCTGTATTACCCTTGTCTTTTGGAAACTTATAATTCTTATCCGGCTTAAAAACTTCATTAAAAAGTGCAAAAATCTCATTGTGAGCAGTTACTGTCTTGACCTTCTCCCTAATAAAGGCAACATCATTAGGGTAAAAAACTAACGATTGTATTTCATCAGTGGAAGAACCTGACTTAGGTAAGGTATCTTTACTATTAATGGGATTTTGAGAAGTCTCAAGTTTTTCTGGATGTAAACAGGAAGTTGATGATCCTTGAGGCATTGGAGTTTCAAAAGATTTTACAGATTTCCAATCAAGATTTGGTTTAGAAGTTCTTTTGAAAAAGTTAAACATATTAGATTTAATACTAGGTTTAGAAAAAGAAGACGAACGGGAAAAGGAAGGAGATTGAATTTCAACTTTTAACTTAGGGAGAGGTTGCAAAGAATTGATACTACAAGAGAGCCTGTGTTTTCCACTTTTGAAATAAACCAATGGAACAAAGTGATTGGGCCTAAAGACCTTTTGTTCACATGAAGATGATCTACAAAATAAAATGGAAATGGGTTCAGTATTTTTAAAATTTACTGGTTGGATTAAATTATTAAATAAAAGTTTATATTCCAAATCTCCAAAATCAGGATAAAAGGTTTCAATGGGGTGGGAAACAACTGAAGAAAGTCCCAAAATACATAAAAAAGAAGAAAACTTTCCTTCTCCACAACACAGTTTTGCCTCTGACTTAATTAAGTCTATAATGGACTTTTCGGGAATAGAAGAATGAAAAGTTGTATCTGATATACAACAACAAAGAATGGAAAGCATGATTTTCCCAGGCTGATTTTAACAACGGATGCTTACTGTAATATTCAGCATTCACATACAACTCCATACATGTTGCTACTCTCAAATCGTTTGTCATGGAGTTATTTCCAGCCTATACAAGTGACACAGAACTGTAGAGACAGTAGTCACCAGTTGTTTGAGAGCTGAAATAAATAAATAAACATTATATATATACCGCGCCTTTTCAGAAAAAAATTGGGATTAGCTCATTACGGTTGGTTCAACTGGTCATTAGTAGTGAGCTGTTTTGACCATATTCAGAAAATCCTGCAAATTAAACATCTAAATGGCTGTAGTTTCCCCAAATCAAGTAATTATCAATTCATATTCACTGAGTTGTGTTGTATAGTACTACTGAACATGTGTGAAAAGTTTCATGTCAATATGGCCACCCATTTCTGAAATGGGCGACACCGGAGAATTTTATGGAAGGCACACAATCCAAAATGGCCGCCCTTTTCTCTTCCACCAAGAGTCTCATAATGAAGTCAATAAACACCTGTAAAGAGTTTGAATCAAATCAGAGGGCTGTGTGTCATTTTCTGGTGGTATGGACACACCTCTGGTTTCTCAAGTCAAAAACAGCTCCAGTATAAATAAGGTATATTTCTGGCAAGAAGTTGATGATATCGTGCAAAATCACAATTCTATAATCCCTTTAGTAATCATATACTAAATTAGACAATGAGAATTTCTTTTTTGTACGAGAGAAATCTCTAATACTTGACAATCCTCCCGAAATTTAAAAAACATTGTAAACTTTGTGATGTAGCTAGCTAGCTATATTCTTGCAAGAAGTTGGTGATATCATGCAAAATAACATTTCCATACCTTTGGTAATCTTATTTAGGGCTAGCTAGCTACCTAACCCAAGCATAGCTAGCTATATATCATTTAATTTTTAATTTTATCTAGCTACTGATTGTTTACTAAAATAATTTTGAGAATAACAAAGGGATGTGGTGTGATTTTGAACCAGCACCAAGTGAAATATATATATATATATGTGTCACTCAGTGTTACTACTGATATCATAATTAATATATATTATAATTAAATTTAATAACTATAGCTACATATTATATATAATAGCTATATATATATATACATACCTTAAGGCAATTAAATTTCTTGTCTTGGCTGATTCGGGGAAATAACATTTCACAATATTAAACACTGTCAATTCTTTACTAAGAATTTTTAAATAAATGTCAGTGTCACTTAGTTTTCCAATAACTTGAAAACGATTTATAAAGGAATTCAAGGACTCAGTTCCTTTAAATTACCTTCTAACATCAATTTTCGCGCACGTTCGCAATCCATCTTTAAGAGGTGATAACGAAGGTCTGCCCAAAAAAATGAGCACACGAGGGATATTGGCCCTGAAATAAAATTTACGGTAGTCGACACTTCCCACTCCTGTGAAGGTCAACCTAACATTTCTTCTCGTTGACGGACTAAGGAGATGTTTTGCCCAATCTTATTTTTCGCATATCTTGAGAATGGCATACACCCTCCATCAAATTTTCAAATTCATCAGCAATTGTTTGCGTCCCCTTCGCTATATAGCGGCAAGACGGAGTGTATTTTCTAAGAATACGGGACAAGGGAAATTTATTAGCTGCAGGATTGGTATAAGAGTTGACAATCGTAGTCGTAGAGTTAGAATTTTTGCCTAACTCGATTTTGCGCCTTTTAATATGCAATCTTTCCACATACGTCCGGAGAGAGGCGAGAAAATGGGCGTGATTGAAGTTACGCCAGGCCGCCATCTCACGGCATCCTTCTTCTAGCCGTTGACCCGTTTGTAAAAATGGCGAGCAAGTAATTACAAAAGAATAACTTTCTATTGTTTTGCAAATTTCTACTGCAGCACATGCCTATCATGCTGTATTCTAAATCCGCGCATGTATTGGAACAAAGTTCATTGGATTTCCAAAACATATATTTAAATAAATCAGAACGAACGCAAAAGGAATTGAAGTCATCATCCAGTTTGAAGCAAACGAACTCATGCTATCCATCGACCGGTCTCTGGCTCGTATCTTACTGGAGGCCGCGTAGAGCTGCGGGGTCAAGATTCAGTCCCGTCAGTAACTGCATGGGGAGCGTCACGTTCAGGACCATCCACCACTGGAGCAGAAAGAACCGGGAATGGCGACGACTGGAGATAGCTCCCTTTTTTTGAAGTTGTATTTACTCCCAGATACTCAAAACCTCAAGAAATTCTTACTTCATCAACCACCTATGCAGATAGTGAAATATAATAGATATAGTAAACATTAAAAAGGATTTTCGAATCCATGTCTTAAATAGTGAGGGAAATTACCAAAGTAGTTATTCTTGCTATGGTAACCATTATCGTCCAGTAAATGGATGTAAATTCGGACCCTAAAATTCTATAATAAAAGACATGGAATTCAAAAATATAACAAATTTACGAATACAATATATACTTGGAGTACGTGGATATTCTCGGCTTAATAAAAACGAACGAACGAACTGATAACAGGCTATAGAGAAGGTAGAGCTGCATTACATAAGCAGACAAAAACCGAGATAAAGTCAATAGCTAAAGAAGCCAAGATACAGTAAGCTTAACAAACAAGAATTGAATGATGCTGTAGCTTATTATATCAGACATATGAAGCCAGAAGTTTTAGTGGAGAAAAAGGGTTTTTTAAAGAAGACGAACAAGGAGCTTAGAGCGTTAGGCCATAGTGAAAACATCCCTGGTTTAGGTGGTAAGAAGGAAAAAATAATTCATAACATTGCGTTATGTTAGCTGGTTTGAAGCAATAAGTTTACGTTTACTCAGAAGGAAAGTCCTGCGAGGACAATTTTTTCAAACATGTACTTTAACAGGGGGAAAAGATCAGACTTTGTCACAAAAAATTGCGAGGAGGTAGTGAGTCTATTGATAAAAAGTCCTCCCGAAAGACAGCCCGAGTTGTAGCTGTACCTAAAGTTGACCACCTCACGAATCTACCCGACTTACATCCTATAGCAATACTACCAGCTCTATCCAAGATATTTGAACGAATCATTTTAAAACAGATGTTAACATTTATAAACAGCGAGAAATTATACCAAAGCACAATATCTGGGTACAGAAAAGGACACTGAAAAGGGTGAAATTTCTCTTTTACTCCTTGCAGACTTTCCGAAGGCTTTTGATACAATCCAGTTTTCAATAGTGTTAAAAAATTAGCCAAACTAGGTTTTTCAAATAATTTTCTTAAACTCATTCTATCTTACTTAAATGGTCGAACGCAACTAGTGCAGATAGATGATAATCTCTCAAGGTTAGAAGATGTAATTTTAATACTCAGCTCCGTTTTATTCAATTTGTACGTGTCTGACCTTCAAGAAAGAACAAAATCAAAGTCCTTTCAGTATGCTGACGACACATCACTCTTATTGACCGGACCATACCTCACAATATGGAAACAGGTCGTTTGTTCCCTGTTTGTCTACTGAACACTAAATTACCAAATGGCGAAAAAATACCATTGGCTTGTATAGGGCAAATCTAGACAGTCCTTGTTTTGCTTTCCCTGCCGTTTGTTTAATCAGCTTCCAGTCTACCAGCGATTTGTCCCAACTGTTACCACAGGCTACTCTATTGAGCAGAAATGGAAAAAACTACATGAAAAAATCCTTGAACACGGAAACAGTAATACACATAAAAACTGTTATGTTGCATGGCGGAACTTGGAGGCGCGCCTCAAGTGTCACTCTACAGTGTAAGAGTCAAGAAGCAACATGGAAGCAGATTTTGCAAAAGATAATTGATGTGACATTGTTTCTGGGAAAAAGAGGATTGGCTTTTAAGGGTAATGACTCCATCATGTCGGAGATTCAAGAAATGACAACTTTCTGGGTGTTTTGGAATTGATAAGTCATTATGATCCCATCATGAGAGATCATTTAAACAAAGTGCTTTCTCCATTACCTGTCACCTGAAAGTCAAAACAAATTCATTCAGTGTTGTGCCAATAGTGTGATAAACATCATTTTAAAGGAACTGTAAATTGCAAAATCTTTAATTGTTGACGCCAACCCCGACTCGCCCCCCACCCTTGAACAAACTGTTTGTATTGCGCAATGTTCATTTAAATGGTGAAATAAACAATTATGAGATCAAGGAAAGATTTTTAGAGTTATTGTTGACTCTTATTTTTAGAGTTATTGTTGAATATACCTTATTCGTATAAAGTGTTGGCGGAATAATACATCGCGGAACAAAAGATCGCGAATTGGACCCCTAAAAAACCGCGAATTTTGGCATCATAGATCGCGAATTCGCGAGGGTAACTAGAAATCGCGGAATAAAAGATCGCGAATTAGACTTTTTTTGTAGATCGCGGAATAAAAGATCGCGCATTGGTGAAAACAAATAAAAATTGCGGAATAAAAGATCGCGAATTAGACTTTTTTTGTAGATCGCGGAATAAAAGATCGCGCATTGGTGAAAACAAATGAAAATTGCGGAATAAAAGATCGCGCATTGGTGAAAACAAATGAAAATTGCGGAATAAAAGATCGCGAAAGATGGCAAAAAAAAGTCTAATTCAAATAACGAAAAAGAGGCAGAAAGGAATCAAAAGTATTCAGAATAGGGGAATTTTAAATAAAAAATTTACAAATGTTTGCTCCCGCCAAGGCTATATTTGTTTAGTTTTAAGAGTTACTTGTTTCTTCTCATATATAAAAGGCATTTTGCCGCGAAGCAAGCATATAATGCACAGCACATTTACTACACATTTTAAACAATCTCTTACGGTTATACTCGCTAACATAACAAGTTTAATTTTTGAAATGTGTATCTTACCAGACCCAAAATTTATAATAATCTTCTTTTATAACTACCTTATATTATAAAATTAGGGGCATTATCCCGCGATGTTTTATGCCACGATGTATTATGTCGCGATCATTTATACGAATAAGGTACTACAGATCAGAACATGCGAAAACAGTCAAAACAAGCAATGCTACTACGTATGAAAAATCAAAACAACATAAACCAAAAAGGCGAGCACTTAAAAAGAGCTGTGCGACAATTATAATTTAATGACTAAAGCACGAGAACGATATTCGTCCTTTGTGTTGAGAGATGGCTTTAACTCATTAATACACAACGCCTTGAGAGTCATTAAATGTGACAGTTCAAGAACTAGCAATGATGGTCACGTTATTCATTGTCAGTGGAACATTGCATATTTGGAAGTGAGCCCCCATGGAAGTTGAAGATCCACGACGTTCTCTAGAGTAAATGTCGAATAGTCTGTCTGTCCGATATAGCATGATTTACAACACGGACATGTAATTTTATATACAGCTCTGCTTCTTAGAGAAACATCAATCTTAGGCTTTAGCGATGGTAGAACAGTTTTTAGCTTTTTCAATGTGAAAACGATCTTGCAGGGCGCTTGCAGTTTCTTTAATGCGATTTCGAACTTTTCAGATACTTTACCCCTAAATTGTAAGAAAAGCATTTTTTCCGGTTTCTCTTCAACATCATCCTTCTGTTTTTCTCCATTTTCTGTTTCTGCTTGGTTACGCCTCGCGATTATTGAACTGATGGTCTTGTTGATGATTAGCTCAAAAAATGACGCTGGGTACTAATAGCTTTCTAACATTAACTTTCCTTTTATCAAGCTCTTGTGAAAGTTCTGCCAATTGCTGTACGCTCGAAAGATTAGCCCTGATACTACCAACTTTTTATATTTCAAAGGCGCTAATGAGTGAAAATTCATTGTCAAGCCAGTGTCCGTTTTCTTTCTAAACCACGTGGAACTCAGAGAATTTGCAGAATGAATAATATTCATGTCTAGAAAGGCAATTTCATTATCACATTCTTTCTCGTGCGTGAATTTCAGAGAAAGGTGCAGGTTGTTGATTTCCACAACTTTACTCTCGATATTGTTCTTATTAATGTCATCCATGTATCGGGAGAATAAAACTGTGTCGTCGCGTAGATGGGTGTCAAATTTGCTCATCTAACAGTTTGCAATTAAGGGGGCGGGAGGACTTCCCATCGCAAGACCATCTTTTTGTCGAAAGAATCCATCATTTGTCAGCATTATCACATTAGAGCGGCATATCGTTAACAGATCTCTGAAGGTGTCTTTATCCACCGGTGGTAATCTGTACATCCCGGAAAAAAGGAGGTTAGTACAATCCTCAATATATTGCGAATAATATTATGTTGTTGGTAACAAATTATTTCAAATGAATATTTTGCCACAATGTTTCTGTCAAAAAGATTTTTTTAATATATATCACTTCTATTTTAATTTAACAGTAAAATTCTTTTTAACTTTCAATTGTTGTTTATGGTAAAGTTTTTTGTGCTTGTATTGATATCACAGTATAGCTTGTATTCAATGTTGCGTCCTGGGCATTGCCCCTGCCAGCTATCCGCTGCAATGGGTGGACAGACAAGCCCGAGCTGCCATAGTGATGAGTGTAGTAAAATCTATGTGTGTCCATATCTGATGTTTGGTTGTTCCTTACAAATTATGTCACATCGTTCGGCTACCGGTTTTTTTATAAGAATTTATTTATTGTTTTTTTAATAAATTTTGGTTTAAATTTAAAAATGTCACTAAAAATTTCAGGTGATAAATGGAATTTAAATGAGCACATGAAGCATAAAACGGCATAAATGTTTATTTGATAAATATCCAATATATTTGCATCAATAAACAAAGGTTTCGAGTGTGTTAATTTGTCTTTGAAATAAATTGTTCTTACTGCATGTTTCTGACAACGATAAAGAGACTTTAGTTTTGATTTGTGCGTACTGCCCCATGCTATATTTGCGTATACAAAAAACCTAGTGACACAGTCTCTCTAAATTATCACGCCATTTATTTTTAGAATTGGTAATTGTTTAGAAATAAAACTAATACTTACCCTTTGTGGACTTTCTCTTTCTCTGTTAACCAATTCTCTAACCCTATCAAACATCCTATTAAGTTTTGTGGACTTTCTCTTTCTCTGTTAACCAATTCTCTAGTAAACATACTCATCCGAAAATAGTAAAACACTTTAAAACATCTGGATAAGACTAGAATGTCTAACAGTCAGAAACATGGAGAAATTGAAAGGTGTCGTAATAAAGAATAATAAACGACGAACACAAAAATTGTTCATCTCGTTTATGGTTCTTGTTTTCTTAATGCAAATAGGGTTCTTTCTTTGGGTGGCCAAGATCTACAATGACGTGAAAGATCTTAAAGATTTCGAGAAGCCAGGCGATTATGTAAGCTGTGTTTGTAAGATGTGTTATAGGATTGCTTCTCCAATTAAAGCCATCTAACCTAGCTAATTCAAGATATCGAGTATACTAAAGTGTAATTTCCATACAACTGGATTTTAACGTCGACTGCGAAAAGCGCTTTTTTATATTGCATGTTTTCCCGAGCTTTGGCAAAAAAGTTGAACTCATTCTACTTTTCCAGTCGAGCTTTTTAGCCAATCATATTTCGGGAAAAGAAAAACATTGCGTCATCATAATCACAATATTTTCAGAATGGAAAGCGAATAAATGATGCAACCCATGACAGAATTTCTTAGAACTTTCTGGGAGACATTCTGAAAGCTTTTAAAAAATATTCTTTGTCAAACAGCACCCAACCTTATATGTACCCACATTTTTTTCTTCGACTTTTTAATGATTTCCAATTGATAATAATTTCGGTAAGAGTAAAGTAGAACTAGTTTGAATTGTGGAAAAAGTGCTTCTTGCAGTCGACGTTGAAATGCAGTCGTATGGAGGAGATTAAACTTTAGTAACTCTCCCTTTGAACTTAACTCGTATTTACCATAACTTCAATTAAAATTTTCTTTAAAGAACTCTACATGCTACAGGTTTATTTCTTGAAAATTGAAGAATACAGGAGTTGCCCAGACAGCGTCAATAGAAGACAGATAACCGACGAAAAAGGGTTAAAAGGTTTTCTTGTTAAGTTTAATACCTATAAAATTTATATGTTGATTATCTATGAATCTACTATAGTTAATCTTACTAACTTACTTAAAGTAATTCAATGCTGCATTATATGTAGTAGTTATCGCGAGTTACGAGAAAAATATGGCGAATATTTTTTCGAATATTTAACTCGCCTAAAGGCTCGTAAAATATTTTGAAAAACATAAAAAACGAGAAAAATATACCATATTTTTCGAGTATTTCGCGATAACTACTTTATCAATAGGTCTATATGATATCTTTTATAATGATCGTCGCCACAACTCAATGATTTTACGATTACATTATTCTAACATTCGCACGTGTCATATTTTGCACTCTGTTTTTAACCAATAGGAATCCCGGGAATAGTTGCTTTAACCAATCAGAAAAAATATTGAATTTTGCACTCCTTTCTAGCCAATCAAGAAAAAATATTGAGTTTTGCACTCCGAAATATGATATATATTTCCCCGTGATTAGCCAATCAAGTTACAGATATTCACACAACCTATCGATAAACACTTTCAACAGCCAATATCAATAAATTAACTGTATTCATTCTTCTAAAACCATTTTCAGGCCATTGAGCTGATTCAACTCGTACCTAAAAACATTTACATCAAACGAACAATAAGACTACCTGGTGAGGATGATACAAATGTTAAGACAAATAAGCGAGGTTGTTACTAAGACAAATAAGCGAGGTTGTTACTAAGACAAATAAGCGAGGCTGTTACTAAGTCAATTTGAATCTCATTTGATATTGTGGGAGTTATTATTAACACGAATTTTTATAGTATTAAGTACACAGTGGATTACACGGTTTATTAAATAAAATTCCACGTGAAATACACATTAGCTTTCCATTACTCAGGGATCTTCAACATATGGCAGGCAAAGTATAGAGAAGGCTCCATCAATGTGGACCATAATGGTTATGTACATATTGGAGCGAGTGGTTACTACCAGGTTCACGTTCAAGTAAGTAAATAAACCGAAAATCTGTATTACCTTATTCGTACAAATTTTGGCGTGGATTTAATTTGGCGATGGACCAAAATGATTTTTTGGCGTGGCAATAACACTACAAACGTTGGCTGAAAAGAAAAACAAGCAGATATATTTTAAATTTGGCGATGGAAGAAAAAATTAAATTTGGCGATTTGAGACCAAATTTTTTACAAATATGGTATTTTAAGTAGCAATTCTAATACCTTTAGTGGCTTTTTGTTATTTAAACTGTTCAGTTTTACTACCACCGACTGGATATCATCTTAGATGGGGAGTACCTCTGAGGAGGTTGATCAGTTTATGCACTTTGAAGTCCACCTAAACAATGAGGAACAGACGATTGCAACTTGGAGCAAAAAGTATTTTACTAACTCCTTGTCTCATGTCATTTACGCAAAACGAGGGGACCGTCTGTCTTTATTTATTTCACCGAATAATTACAGGTGGTTAATCAGTGACCTATTGTTCTGTCTTGACGTTTATTTAATTAAATAAAATCACTGCAGTGGTTTCCTGGATGATATGAAAATATTGAGTGACAAAAATAAACAACTTGTTGATAACCTTTTCTTAAATTAAAATTACGACTTAACGAATACAATATGAACTGTTTTTTTAATTCCACTTTCCTAATATTTACTCTTAAAACTCGAACTATTTTAGTCGAGTTATCGGGATTATACTGTATATATTTTTATGCGAACGATTTTGTATTTCAGCAATTTTAATAAAACAACGATCTTAATAGGGTTTTTTATTTCCACAAGAATCTTCCACTCTATAAAATTTGTAAAAATAAAAAACCCACTGAAAATGAACGGGGTGAAAAGAAAACAGATCTGCATCTTCATAAATAAAAAAACGTTTGTTATCAGATTGCATCACTGGTTTCTCTACATCGACAAGTCCTTTATCATTGTGCGCATGCGTAATTGCATGCGATTGACATATCCACGTGGTCAAACCATACCCTTATGATAACTCGTGTGGATCGACTTTTTTATTCGAGTGCATTTGACCATTGTTTATTTCACACGAGTTGGCGACTTTCCTTTTTTGCATCAATCGCCATTTCCAATTTCTTCACCTCTTCTCAAGTTGGTTCAACATTCATAAAAATGTCCAACCATATATAAATCTGCTAAATATTATCAAACAACCATTTTCAAAAAATTCTAAAACCTCGTATGAGTGGCAAGGTTCTTTTTTGATACGATGAAGTGAAAGTATCTGACGAACACCTTTGCAGGTACTCTCTCAAATAACTCTCCATCGTGGACGATTTCCAAATGGACAAGGTTTTAAACTCAACAGCACTCCCAATCTGACATGAAATTCGCCAAGGAATTGGTGAGTGCATAATTATAAACAACCCCGGCGGACAGAACCGCTCGCATTTGGGGCAAATTATAAACTATTTACAAGGGCGTAGCCAGCACAGCAGAACATGTTGGCTGAGAAAAAAAACATTGGCTTCAACTGCGTGAAAATACCGAAGAAAAAAAGGAAGTCGAAAGGTTGAGAACAGAGAGTAGTTTCATGCAGTTGAAACGTGGCATTATTTACAAGGGTTCTTTTACAGAAAGCAATTACTGCTCACAAACACACACATAGAAGTTGACCTCTAACCAACTATAAAAATAACTCAACTGTTTGTACATATAGCCCTCTTATTCTTCCTTTCCATCTTGTTCAGTTGGCTCTGTCTGGTATTCAGCTACATACAAACTCTTGTCGATGGAAGGAGGGATAGGCTTGATTTCTGTACCAAGCTCCTGTTCAACTTGATACAATGTGAACCGGTCATCATACGTAATCAGATTCAATGCAATTCCTAAAAAAGCCACCTTTTATCAGTAGACACATAATCATTATAACCACTCAACCAATGGAATTAATACATTAAATGTCTTTAAAAGCACTATGAAAAATTGAGAAAATCAGAGTATTTTTAGCTAGCCCTTTGCCATCTTGCTTCCGCTTACAAGCCATTGATGATCCCTGGTAAAGCCAAAAGATGGACAACGAAATTCTCTTTTCAAGTATAAACTTAAAATCGAAAGCAGAATCTCTGACTGTAAGCTATAGAAGTGTAATATACTGGAGACTCTCAAACCATTAAAAAAACTGTTGTGAGAATCAAATGGTCTCAAATGTTTTTATTCCACCAAAAGCATTTTTTGAATTTTTGTGTTAAACCTTAGTTCAAGTTTAGGTTTTTGTTAATTCATAGTAAATGAAAAACTCAATTCTGTTCTATAGGAACTCTGCTATTGTTATGGAGAAATTTTCTAAAACTTTTAGGTGTCAGAAGTTAATACATAAATCGTCATTCTTATCTGATTGAGCATGGATGTATTTTCATCATTCAAAAGAAAGTTTCAGGGGTGAAAACCACAAAAAATCGTAATTCAACTACCCATTTTTCCAATCTGGTCGAAAGTGCAGCAATTTTACCATCAAAATCACTTCAAATGTGACTCACATGTATTTACGTTCTTTATTAGTTAAATCCTTTAAAACAAAAGTCATCACCATGCATTTCTCTCTCTTAACAAGTCGTTAATACCAAAAATTGTCAAAAAGACAGCCATTGTGGAACAAGAAGCCCCACTGCTGAATAACCCAATGAATCTATATTAATACTTTCAAGCTTTTGGTTGTCAGAAAAATATAAAAATCTTCATTCTTTTCCGAATGAGCATGGATGTATTTTCATCATCCAACCAAAGGTCTTTTGGCCGGCAAACCACAGAAAATTCCAATTATACATATATACTGTGTGAATCAATTTACAAAAAGTTCAATTATTCTACTCACCCAGATGACCAAATCGCCCAGACCTTCCAATTCGATGAAGGTAAGTTTCAGAATTTTTAGGGAAATCAAAATTGATGACAACATTAACAGCTTGTATGTCAATACCACGTGTGAATAAATCTAAACAGCAGAAATTGTATTTTATTGGGAACTAATAGTAACTCAATGAGAACTGCGCTAATAACTGTTGCTACAGAATGGCGCAAACAAGCTCGCAGGAACTGCCAGGTACAAACACTCTCTATCAGAAGAAAATATCATTAAAATCACTTATTTCAAAAATAAATTATAAATGGGTAATTCCATGTGAGAACAACAAATGGTGATAACCACCCATCATCCTCAGATTTGATTAAAAGTTGGTACAGTGACTGCAAATTGTATTTTTAGAAATCTTCTCAAAATTCCAGACAAAATCATTTTTTATTCAAAAGTTATCACATTTTAAATGGTTGAGACTTGGAAATTTTGACAGAATGTCAATGAGATGATACAAAACTGATTAAGCCATTTATATGGGTGTTATTCATTTGGGAGAGTTGTTAACTAATGTATTTGTTCATAATGCATTTATGCCAATGTTACAGCTTTCTTAACGTACAATAAAACAATAAAAACGGCAATAAAAGTTAAAATAAAGAATCACCTGAACAAACTAAGTTTCTGCACTGGCCAGAGCGAAAATCATGAAACACTCTGTTTCTGTGTGATTGCTGCATACGCGAATGAATGTAGAAGCATGAGTAGCCAAGTTGTGTAATCTTACGAGCCAATAGCTCAACGCGTTGCACAGAATTACAGAAGATAATTGACTGGTTCACTTGCAACTAAACATAAATATCACTGATTTATATATACTATATTTCCTTTCTAGTTAGGCCGTCAGTCAGGAAATTATAACGAAACAAAAAAATAACATTACCTTTGAAAATAGAGTATTAAGGCAATGCACCTTTTGTTTCTCCTCCACAAAAGCATAATACTAAATAATAAATAGATGCGATGAAATTGCCTTTATAAAAATGAGTTGTGTCTTACCTGAGTGATGCCTTTTAAAGTTAATTCATCCATTAAATTAATTTCATACGGTTTTGAAAGGTATTGATCCTGAGAGCAAAAAGTAAGATTTTAAAATAAAATGTTATAAGTCAAACTTTATAAGTGGACTTCTCGCAATTCAGGCGTCCAAGTTTCATCACATGTTACGGCAGGTGAAGAAATTCAGTTCATCATTATTATTTTCTAAATTTTCTTTAAGAAATGGAAGATATGCATTACTTTGAACTCCTTCACGGAAACAGGGAAAGTTGCAGAGTAAAGTAAAACTTGACGATTCACAGGCAACATTCCAATCAAGTTGTCCAAAACCCTCTTGAAGTCCATTGAAAGCAATTTGTCGGCCTATCAACAAATATTAAGATTTTCATCA
Source organism: Candelabrum cocksii (assembly GCA_963930725.1). NCBI lineage: Eukaryota > Metazoa > Cnidaria > Hydrozoa > Anthoathecata > Candelabridae > Candelabrum > Candelabrum cocksii. Next base: position 447,680 of record OZ005670.1, on the reverse strand, counting down.
ACCTATAATATTCCATTAAACTTTCACAACATTGTGTTACAAATACTTGCTTCAATTTTAATAATTTCCTTAAAGCTATTATTTCATTATTTTTAATCTTCTCCAATGTACTATCAGAATTTCAATGTTTTCTTCACAAAATATCAGGTGAAGAAATTCTATTCATCATTCAACAGTATATTAATTTGCGCATTAATAATTGATTGAGATAGACACACAAGCGTAATAATGTTTGAACAATGTCAGACAGAATTAATGTAATACTCCAAGGTGAGTTTCTTGGGAGACTTGTGCTTATTAGGTCAACAGACGATAACTTTTGAAGTTCTTTAGGCTCTGCTATCTTCAAACACACTGTCAAATGGAATCAAAGTATTAAAAATAGATTTTTACCTCATCCATGACCAGTATGTGGCAATGCTTCATGTCAGCTATTCCCTTTTTCATTAAATCCAAAATTCGTCCAGGAGTGGCTACGACCACATGAACTATAGTAGAAAGATGTAGAAATGATGCAATTTTAAAACCTCAGTTTGCTGATTTAACAGATAACTACAGTATACATTCTTATGAAAATCTCAAATATAATATTTAGAAAAAATACATTTTTTTGTTGCAAGATTGAATAAAGAAAATATTAACAGAGCTTTAAAGAACGAGAACAAAGCAAGGCTACCTGTTTGATAAAGGCGCATGATGTCATCTTTCAAGCTAGTACCACCTAGTGTCACCATCACTTTTGTTCCCACATGAACACTGAGATCTTTGCAGATCTGCGAAGTTTGTAATGCCAACTCTCTCGTTGGAACTAACACTAAGGCTAGAATGAAAAAAGTTAAAAGCTACCATTTCAACCCAGTTAACTCCATGAAAGCAAGGTCCATCATCCTATATATTTTTGTTTCTAATACCATTCATATGTAAGAAAAGCTCCTCTCTTCCTCCTTGTCTCACATATTTACAATATTTTCACCCTGAGATTCAGGATGTTTGATTCAATATTTATTTCATTACACTAATATTTAACCTTGAATGTAATCTTTTGATGCGTCCACTCTCTCCAGCAACGGGATCAAATAAGCCCCCGTTTTCCCTGTGCCGTTTTTAGCACGAGCCATAATGTCTCTCCCTGCTAAAGCAATAGGAATACTTTGTTCTTGAATTGGTGACGGCTTTTCAAATCCCTTCTCAAATATTCCCATTAGCAATTCACGTTTTAAACAGTAGTCTTCAAATTCATTTCCCTTTGTTGCTGTGACATCCTAAAAGTTATGGAGAACTAAAATTAAATTGGTTAAGGAGAATTACTACCAATCAATAGAATAATGCTCACAGCTGTTTTGATTCGTTTGTCCTTGGGAGGAATTTTCAAATTTAATTTCCAATCAACAGCTTTATTAATAACATCTTCAGTTCTGTAAAAGAAAAACAAATTAAAATCTTTTACTAAATATGCACTGGCATTATCTAAAATCATCATCGTCTAAGTTTAACACCCGTCTCTCCCATGCACGAGGCTTTGATGTTTTGAACAGATGACACACTCAATTGTAAAGGTTTAATCAATGATCTGATGATTTGTTAAAGCAGAAGTTTTTACAGCTGGATGCCCTCCCTAATGCCAACCGCAAAACAATGTTGACTTAACTGAGTCTAATGCAGCCCAAATGCTAGTTTATAAAGAAAAAAATAGAAATGAAAAAAAGAAACAGACACAAAAGGAAAGTAAATGGTTAGGGTTAGAATCAGATTAGATGATGCTTTATCATTACCCATGTCATTTGGAACGTATAGTTATCATTAATTTATTTACGAGATGCAAGAGTTGTTTATGCGTCGAGTCGTGTGGTCATCTGTTTCACCTTCCCTCTTGCTCTAATTTTATTTTTGCGTGAATGATGAAGTCATGAAGTACATGTTAAGATGATGCAGAACTTTCTGCACAAACAGTTCTCAGCACATACTGTGCTTGTGCCGCCCAAAATCCTGTATTGTCCCAACAAGATGGCACTATGAGTTTTAAACATCATTTGACATCTGTGCATAAAGGGTGCTTAGTTTATGACCATGAGGTCAAAGATGTTACATGATCCACTGATCCGCAGCTTTTATTTGATCCAAGAACTTTTTCAATTTTTGAAGTAATGTAAAATGTTGGTAATACTCTTTATTTAGCTCGCTAAGAATCACTTCTGCAATCTTGATATTCTCAGTGTAGCAAAAATACGTCCCTGGCACAAAAAAACCAATAACCTTGATCCATTGATCAATTCCTTGCTACTGGTTTCCTGTATCGCTAAGCCTCCATACCGCAAACTGATCATGATTGACGGGGCTTCTCTTGCAAAGCTTAAAAACAGAGGTGTCAAGGCACAGTTTCGTTTGATGATTTATGCCACTCGCAATTCTTGTCATCAACACCATGGATTTTTTGTCTAAAACTGTTTTGAAACTGTTAAGATGTTTTTCAAATCAGTTTGTTGTTATTATTTTTTCTTTGAGTTCCATGGAAAACAAATTTGGACAAATATTTCTATTCAACAAAGTGAACGAAAAACAATAATGCTTAAAATTCTGACGAAAAAACTATAAAAACTTTATCAAAAAATGGGTTATGAAAAAACAACAACAAAGAAATGATGAAAAACATGTTTGAAATAATGAACAAATATAATAACATGCTAAAACTGACAAAAAACATAACACTCTAAAAACGGGAAAGAAAAAACGATAAAAAGAAAACGTAAAAATAAATAAAAACACATTTAAAAAAGAATGAAAAACACGATAAAAAATGGATGAAAAAATAGAAAAACACGCCATCCAAAGATGGATGAGGAAAAAGCATCCTTGTAGTTGCCTGATATGGCAGTCTATACTACAAACAAGTGATTATAATCCTAGGTAGAAAAGCTGTTTTAGAATAGACTAGACAGAATCATGGTCATTTCAGAATATTCCAAAAACCCAAAACATTTTAATTTAACATTTATCTTTAAATCAATTTTTTCTTCTGCTTGATTCTTAAATTCCGAAAAAGAAAACCTAATTTTTAATATGTAAAAAACATATGAAAACAGATGACTTTCATCAGAAAACCAAAATATAATGCGAGTGTGAAATTAGGTTTAAACATTGTTTTTTCTTTTCAATAACACCTACAAATACCCGCTGTTCAGCAGAAAAACAAAAGATTATTCCAAAAAGTTGAAAGGAAAAAAACGTAAAAGTTCTTACGAATTTCCATCTGTGTGATTGTTATGAGGTACTGTAGCTGCCATTCTTTGAATTTAATGCTTGGAATTTCTTTTTATAACAAACTTTTAATGTAGCAAAAACTCCAAGGTTGCAGTACGCAATATTTCCATTAAATAAATAAGAATTTGATTCCTATTCACGAGATATCTTTTGACTTGATTTGCCTTGGTTCTTAATTCAAAACACTTGTTTGAAGATAACACTTTTCGAAAGTTAATTAAAGATCTTTCTTCCACAGCAGTTTATATATACGACAGCTTTGCGCATGCTCACTAAACCTTCTACCGCTGACCAAATTTGGTTAAATGCAAACAAAACCGTACAAGTTCATTTGAAATATTGATAACTAATTTCTGTAAGGTATATTCCAGATAGTACTAAAGTAATAGATAAATCTGTTGCTTTAACATAAAATTAGAAAACGAAAAAGCTAAAAAATGGACAGTTTTCTAATATTTGGCAACTCCCTTTTGTTGATACGTGGCTAATCTCTCAAGGGAGTTCGCTCTTTTCTAGCCAGAAACAACCACGTTTACACAAATATGTTGACAATTGTGTGATTTTCAATGCTCTGAGATCTTTCAAGAAACTCTTAATTTTACTAAATTATCATCTATCAAAAAACATGTCATAACCTGATTGTTTATTTTGGTCTAAAAATAAGAAGGATATTAGTATGAAAGAATCACGCTTCAAAACCAGGGGTGGCGCCAGGGTTTTCCCGACGAGGGGGCTTACAGCGCCGACGGGGGGGGGGGGGGGGGGGGGCTAATTGCTTGACTCGAAGTTTAACACAAAACTTATTGATGATCAAATCTTATTGCTTTACTTCCGACGGGGGGGAGGGGGGCTGAGAAGTTCCGACGGGGAGGCTGTAGCCCTCCTTAGCCACCCATGTTCAAAACATATTTTGCATAAATCTAATATTTATGAAGACTTATGAATTGCTAATTAATTGAATTTTTAAATTTAAATCTTTCTTTGCTATCTTGCGACGTATTAATAGTGAAATTCACAAATTTTCTACTTGGAACAATCCTTGTCTGCTAATATATCGAGAAAACAACAAGAAAACTGAAGTGAATGAATTCTCTCTGATCAAATATTAAAGAGCGCTTTAAGATTATCAAGAAAATAATTAATGTTCCAAGATGTTTTATAGTTAAAAGACAACAACAAACAAAAACAAAAGATTTTTTTACTTTCGATATAGATATTGGTGCAAATACAACATAAATACAATAGATTAAAAAGCGTTGGGATAATAAATAGTAAAAAACAACAGAAAACTTACAAAAAATTTATTTTTAAATACCATTTAAATACGCATAAATAACGATAAGGCTTCCACTGGAACATAAATAAACAAAACGGAAATATTATTATACCAGTAATTAAAAAAACCAACAACGTACAAAATACCATGGCATCCAAAAAGCGCACGGTTATTCAAAAATACAGCATCTATTGCAGTAGAAATACAATTTTTCAAAACGGGTTGATATAAAAAAAAAAAAAACACGGACAATTTTTTTATTTTCACTCAAATCTTTTCTCAGCGCTTAAACGATATCGTTCCTTTCGCGTTGTGCGATTTGTTGTTATTTCGATTGGACATCATCTGTGAAATGTATGACGTCAGCAAATCGTCCATCTTGTAACCCTGGCAGCAATAATCATAACACGTAAGCGAAAGTCTTATTATTGCGCTTAAAACGCAATCGTCATAAAATCAATTTAGAGTGTTGTCAAAAATAATCACGTCTCAGAACATCTGCAAATTGAGAGGTTTGTTTGTAGAAACTAACTTGCATAGGTTATTATTCAACAGACATTTTACTTATCATATTACTGCGAAATGTCTTGAATTTCTTAATTATTATCATTATTATTTCAATCTTTATAGAGGATAATACATTTCAGTAGTTTATAATATATAAAAATAAACACTGCTATCAATATGCGTCCTCTCATTAGAAAAGAAATTAGTATGACGAAGTAGACTTGGAGAAAGTTAAAATAGAGTTTAAAGTTGACCAAAATACACAAGTAAAAACCGTGGTCTATGAACAAAGAAGTAGAAAAGGATAAGAAATAAAAATAAGATAAAAATAAAGTAACTTCGGTTAAATCAAGTTAAAATACTCAATTGATACTTTCCATTCTAAAGATCGCTATTTGAAAGTGAGATAGTAGGTTGTTTTAAGCTTGTGAACAGATCTAATTGAATGTGTCTTAAATGGACCTCACCAAGTTGGTTTCACACAGTAATTTCGTTCCTTTCACCAAGTTACCGATGGTCATGTGGAAATAATTCGCACCGCTACTCCAATTGCTGATTTTCGTGTAAGGGTACGTGGTGATAAGTTGCTATAACCAATAGATAATCAATAGAAACTTCAAGTGAATAAAAAAAACAACCTTTAATATGTGATAAATGATCATATATTTTACCATACCTTTTCAACAAATTACTATATTTATTTTATAGAAAGAGCGCGATACCTTTGTTTCGTTGCTAATGAGATTGACGCCATCTTTGTTGACTGCCACGAGCATGAATGTGGGCAGGTGTATATTATTTGATTGCTGAGAAACAAAAGGAAAAGTAAACGTTAGTATATAATATTTATACGGAAATTCAACGAAAAAAGGCGAACAAAAACGAAGACGAGCACGAAAACCACCGACCTTCACTTCAAAGAAAGCCGATCCAAATGTTGGTTTCTCGGCAAGTATTCGTAAGAAACGAACTTTACATTCCTCGCGTCGTAGGTTGGCGAACCGCTTGTAATTCCTCTCGATACCCTGAAATTTGTTTCATATCATAAAGAGTCAAAGGCAACTCTTCAAATTTTTTTGATTTTTTTTTATGAAGGAAATACACAGGAGAGGCAAGGCCTATGACTCAACAGAGTCCTGTGTATTGGAAATGATGTTATCCTACATTATCTCAGTTCTTAACCCGGAAACATGAAACAAATCCTAGAAACTCTAGAATAAGCCACTTCACCGAGAAACAAACTGAGCGCAGTACTCAGGATGATGTGGAGGAATGTGGCAAGATTCGATTCGAATGGGAGTCGAACCAGGCAATTCTTGATTCTGAGCGCAACACTTAAACCACTGTGCCACTGCTGCTTCAATTATAATTCTTTAACTTTCAAACTTGAATCTTTACCTCCCTCCATTTCTCTATTGGAGTCACCGTGCGGATCAGATCCTGTGGAACAAAACTTGCCAAGTTGGCGCTGAAAACAAAAAATAAGCAGACGAGTTATTGAAACTCTATTGCCTCAAGACTATTGAGTTGTTTAGTGAGCGGTATATATTAAAAACTCAGTATTTCATCAAAAATAATCGTAGCACATATGGGAGCAAATACACTAAAACTCCGGGTCGAGGTCTTCATGATAATGCCTAATTAGCGTCCTGGAAACCTCGTTAAAAACAAACCAACGTAATGTAACGTTGTAGCTTAGTGGATAGTGTTTTTGATCCACAAAGCAAAGCAAGAATAGTTCGAGTATCAGTTGAGCTTTTGAGTAAAACTCATTGAATAATGCTCGAAAGCCCAGCTCGAAATAGTTAATTGTCTGCCAATGGATGGCCCAAGTAGACTTAACCTAGGACAGCACGAAAAGGGTACCCTTTGCAGGCATACCAACGTAATTTAGATAGAAAGCATGAAGTGTTCACCTTAGAAACTGCAGCTGTTTGTCGTCATCACCGAATCGAACTCTAAACTGAAGAGCGGCCAGCTCCATGGCCTCACCTGCGCTCAAACTGTGGTAGCCACGCAATAACTTCGGTAGTTCCTGAAATAAAAGATGGTCAGAGGATTTAGAGCCTTGAACTGTTGGATTAGAGGATTGAATAACTTATATAATAACAAATTTAAAATGATAATACTAAATGCATCTGTTCACAAGATAAAAACTGTTACAGCGATAACTCTCACTGTCTTTCTACTTTATACATTCAATAACTGCTATTAAACCGTACAGCTCTTTTGTCTCGGAATATTTTTACAAACCCCCGATAAGAAAACCACAAATATAAAAAAGAAAAAGCTGGCCATAAATAAAAATTCATTTTAGATCTTAAATGCTACTTTTAGCTTTAACAATTTTACACCAACCTGATGATAATGGAACACTTCATCAGCTCTTAAATCTTTCCCAATCACTGTGGTTGTCCACAACTTCTTCATGAAAAACACCTGGTAGTTCATGTTGAAAGGAGTGGGACCTACAAAAACAACAACCATGATGTCCAGGTAGATGTTCACTCTTATTATCTCACCATCTCTTGATGAGATCGGTTTCGCCTTCTTCAGCCATTCGATGAGATGTCGAACAAAATCAAAGAAGAAATCACCTTCCGGTACACTGATCACTAAAAACACTCCAACATACAAATGCATTCTTTTTTGTGCAAATAGCAGGCTTAAATATCTGATTTAGTTCAGTTTACAGTAACGTCATAAGACAATCATTAAGTCTATGTATAAAAATACCTAAAAAATAAATTAGTAATCAAAATAGGTTGCTTTATTGATTTCAGTGCAAACCTTTATCTGCAATCTTCACAAACAAGCTGAACCCTTCTGAAGTGGTTAGCTGAAGGCTCTTTGCAATGTGATTGCAGAAATCTTTAGCACGGGTGCTTGATTCAACTTCGAAAGCCTGAAAGTTTCCAAAAAAATCATTGATGTTTCAAACATCAGCTACGCCATTAATGGTATGTTAAAACAACATTTTCGGCATAATAAGTGATAAATTTATAAAACATTGCCGGCAAAAAGGATAAAAACTGCAAATAATACTCGTTCCATCACAACGTTTGTATTATGAATATTGATTTGCTTGTGCGATATATATTAATATGCCCCTACCTTATTACTGTCATCTGGGAAATAAACTTTGTGGAATATGCGAACAGTCTTCCCCTGAGAGTCAACACAATGATGTTTATAACAAGAAAAAAACAACGGATGCCTCCAGTAAACAAAGCGTAAGCCTTACTTGTACAGCTTCGACCTCCACGAGGTGAGGGGGGTATTTCCGTGGACCTTGGCTGAAAATAACGGAAAAATAATGTGAATGTTTTTTAGGAAACAAATGAAAAATAAAGCTATATTTTGAATTGGTAAAATTTAAAAAAATATCTAAGATTAATGAAATTATTAACAGATTAATAAAAAAACGTTTCCCAGCTATAAAACATTAGGGAGTCCAGAACACATCATAATCGTTGACAGTGTATACAGCTTTTCATAACTCTATAGCTATTCATCGATTTCAATAAACGTGAATGAAATAGTTCAGACATGTTAATATTTTCTCGTAAATTATTGGTTGTAGCGTATAATTCGTTCTTTGTGTGCAACAAGTCACATAAACATAGTTTGTAATACATCATTATTACCTGATTGTTTTATTAAGTCTTACGTAGCAATCACTTGAAATGCCCCAACTTCGGCTCTTTGACTTCAAAAACAATTTCACATCTCCTTGGAGGGAAGTGCTACAAGTAAAATATTGTTAATGCATATGGAATGAATTTTATTAAATAACTTGACAAACTGCAAAAACCATATCGCAAAACAATATTCAAACGAAGCTTGGAAGCATAGGAGTTATTATTACAACAAGAAGTACCTGCAAGCCAAACAACCGGTCAACAGCCACATTAATTCCCATCCCTTCTCTTCACTTAGTCTATGTCTAAAATATATATAACAAAAAGATAGCACCCTTTTTCATATAGTTTTACCACTACGGGGTACGGGGAAAAGTTGGAAAATGTGAAATTCGTCTTACGGATTTTCTGTGAGTTGTTTAATTATCTGACAGTAGAGTTCGTCTCGAAGGGATTCCTGAAAGCAAAATAAATTATTATCTAAGCATTGTTTTACAATCAGAAGTATCAACCTACAACAAAACAAAGGTTCATTGATGGAAATAGTCTGCTAGAATGATGCAACTCTTACAATTGATTCTGGTGGAAAAATGTATATAAAACTACAGCAATTCAAGTGTTTTGTAACATTTTAAGAAATTAAAAAAAAAAACAATTAATGTTAAAAATGTCCCTTACATTTGCAAGAGCTGGTTCGAAAATTGCATCGGTGAAATCGGTACTGCGCCGTATCTGCTTAGAGGGGTGATCTCCCATGTACTTCATAATAGGTGAACATAGCGTTGAGGAACAATAATATGACACTATACTATTACCTGTTACAGACTTACAACAGAGCCGACAGTTAGGGGTTAAGTTAAGCAAAGAGAAGAGAAGAAAAGTGGTTATTTATCAGAGAATGTAAAAATATAATAAAAATATAAATCAGCAATTCATACGTATGAAATCTAAAGAAGAAGACATCTAAGGCTTTAGAACAACACTCTTTTTGAAAGTGAAAGGCTAATGCAAAACAACAAATCTAATGGAAATCCAGTTTGTGAAAAGATATCACCAAACATCTCAACAGATTTCCGAACGAGATCTTCTGAGTCATTGAGTCGTTTCAATAGCGACATCTTGATCTGCTCCTGAGTCCCGAAATAAAAATAATGAATATGTCAATTTGTAGCATCTCTCAACATATCATTTGATGTCATTCTACATCTTGTTTTCTTACCATGGCAACCCATACCATTACATCATTCTCAAACTCATACGTGTCATATACTAAGCTTCCCACAGGTCTCATTTTCACCTCATTAACCTTTTTTACACGTTTACATTTGTATATATATTGAATGAAAAAACTTCCTCTCCCCTTTTGTAAAGAGAACGCCAACGTAGATTGAGCAAGAACAGTTGTGAAGTTTTTATTTAACAACGAAACCTTTGAACTATTGAAAATTACTAGCATTAAATATGTTTTTGAATAACTTACCTTGGAGAAGAGCCAAGGTGCATCCATTCTCATCTTTCTGAAAGACTTTTGCAAGGTTTTTGACAGCGTTTTTTTCGGAGGTGGGTTGAAGTGTTGCTCTGAGAATGATTCCAATGTGTATGGAGTCTCAGGGATTGGAACATCATCCATTTCAGCAATTTGAGAAGACGCATGAAGTTTGTTGGAGTCCAGAGTGGACTGACCAGAAAACAAATCCTGAAGAGTGAAAGAAACATAAAAATAAAAAAACAATTTTAAAATCACAGTTTAACACAAATTCATAAAATATTAGCGTCAAATGGTTGTCAATTTAATTTTTAAAATATCTCATCAAATGATGAAGATGATAAAATTATGTATTTATATTATTCTTGTTGTTTTCTAATATTTCAAGGATTATCCAAGCATACATGAATTTAATAACTGTTGTATAAATGTTTAAAATGTTGGTGGAATTTCGTACGTACGTACGCACATACACACACCACACATATATATATTGCGTTTGAGTTACTCATTTTCTCTTTTATAATTAAAACTTCAAGGTGTCATTCCTTTGCCTAGTTTTACTATTGAATGACACCCTTCAATCACAATTTGTTTCTTGTTTAAAAATCATAAAAAAAAAAATTTTGACTGTATATATACGTTATTTTGCTAACACTGAAATGTATTCATTATTCATTTTATTTCTTAAAGAGTTTTTTTTGTACATATTGTTGATTGGAAAATAAAATTAATTGATTGATGTATTGGTACCAATATTGCAGCCGGTGGTTTTTCAAGTGTTGGGAGAATATAGACGTTCTCTGATGGGAAGTTTCCACGTTTTCCTGTCTTTTCGTTGTACCCTAAACACCAGGGATTGTTCATGATCGCGTTTCCGTCAGCTTTCTCTAATTTAATGAGCTCTCCACGTCGCATATTCAAAAACTCTGGCTTCTCATCTGGAAGCACAAATGTGAAAAAAATTATAATACATTATAAACATTATAAACAGTTGATTGCGCAACAATTCATTCATTCTACCACAGATTTATTTTATTCTTGTTGTCACGGTTAGAAGTTTCCTCCATACCAAATAAAGCAAAGTTTAGCCTGAGAAAAGATCTTTTCCTTGTGGATAATAAGGTAATAAGGCTTTTTATTTATAACCGCTCACTAAACAACTTTGTGATAGCATGGTCTCAAACCCAGAACCTTTCGGTTAAGAGCTGAACGCCATTCCCATTGTGCTATTGCCAGATTAATTGTTGTTCTTAACCAATCAATCCTTTTAGACTCAACAATTTTTTCAAGGGATTTTCATGGTTCAATGGTTGACCATTTTTAAAATAGATTTTATAAATTCTTCAATTTATAATGAGTACGCCTTGAGATTGCAAAAGATTGAAAGAGATTGCGTACTTTTGAAATCTTCCGTAGCCACAACATAGTGTGAGCGTTTCTTCAATCCATCAAGGAAGTAAGTGATGAGTTCACGAATGTCTTCTGAGTTTGTTGATGTGAAGGTGTACTCAAGTCCTTTCACAGTTGATAAAGTGAAATTTTGACTTGGATCCTTATCACTAAACAGAGTATAACAATATTGAAGGAGTCAAGATTTCACAACTAATATCTACAAACTAAAAGAATTGCAATTGAATCATATCACTAGCCAACCCATGTTATTAGAAAAAAAATTGTAATAGAAAATGCCGAAAATATTGAGGTTTTGGTTGGAAATGGCAAGGATATTGAGGTTTTGGTTGAAAATGTCAAGGATATTGAGGTTTTGGTTGGAAATGGCAAGGATATTGAGGTTTTGGTTGGTAATAGCAAGGATATTGAGGTTTTGGTTGGTAGTGGCAAGGATATTGAGGCTTTGGTTGGTAATGGCAAGAATATTGAGGTTTTGGTTGGTAATGGCAAGAATATTGACATCAAAGTCACAAACAAAAATTCTCACCTTCCACCTGTAACAGAGAGTAGTTCCGGGAATGAACATTCCACTAAAACCCTCTCCTCTGAATCCACAATATACACTCCAGTCCAGTTGACAGCAATTATGACATCATCTCGGGGCAAGATTGGCCCAGAGAAACGATGCGCTTCATAAAATCGCGAGAAGAGTAAAGGCCATCGTAACTTCGCGCGTAGGACAACATCTTCTTTGACAAGCTTAGGAGAACACGGGTCACCTTTTTGTTCCATGTAATTGGGCTGCAAAAACATTGTGCTTATGTTAGTAAAATTATTAAAATATTTCAACATGAGAGGTTTACAGTTCACATTGTTCGAAGTAAAACAAGAAGTCTAAAAGGCTTTAGAATAAATTATTTAAGTTAGCTACTGAGTCTTCTAATCTCAATTGACAATAAGTTGTTAAGTTCTGGCGTCTTATCATGAGAAATATACTTCTTACAGGAAGCTTTCCATTCTTTATTTGCACTGTGATGTTTGTGTGCTTGTCCTGCAACCGTTTCACCAGCTAAACAAACATTGTCTAGTTGATTAATTTTTTGGTGTCTAGTAAATTGCAATTTGTTTATTATGTTAACGTAAATCTCTTAAAATCGTTGGTTAATTATCATCAATTTCAGTGCATTTATTACCTGTGAGTGGTGTGTCTGTATCAAATTGACCCAGGTGTTGGCGGATTTAGGGTTCTCCATGTAAACATCAGGAATGTAGGTGTTTAGCAATGCTTCAACTCTCTCCCAAACAAATGAGCTCTCATACTCGATGTAGTATTGTTTTGCAGCAATCTGAGCAAACTCGTCGTTCTAAAAAAAGTTTCACATTTGAACACACATTGAACCACTCTGCCATTAGTTCCCCTTCACCCATCATCACAGAAACAGTAAAATCTGTGGGACTGTCAATGAACAGTTGATTTATTCCAACCACTTAGTGGTCATACCTTTTAGATAACCCATTGAAAATGCACATTTTTTACCCTGCCTGACTGGGGCCCTGTCCGATTCCATCAAAAATTATTCACCACAACCTCTCAAAAAAGGATGTTGTAAATATGTAGATTATTTCCAAATCATACAATTTGCGCAGCAAAGATCATGAACAGCAAGAGAGAAAATTGTGAGCAGAAAGGAGAGGGGTTCCTTCTTCAAGAGGTACAGTCACCTTGAAATGACGATGCATAAATGAACAGAAAGGAGAGGGGTTCCTTCTTCGAGAGGTACAGTCACCTTGAAATGACGATGCATAAATGAACAGAAAGGAGAGGGGTTCCTTCTTTGAGAGGTACAGTCACCTTGAAATGACGATGCATAAATGAACAGAAAGGAGGGGGGTTCCTTCTTCGAGAGGTACAGTCACCTTGAAATGACGATGCATAAATGAACAGAAAGGAGAGGAGTTCCTTCTTTGAGAGGTACAATCACCTTGAAATGACGATGCATAAATGAACAGAAAGGAGAGGGGTTCCTTCTTCGAGAGGTACAGTCACCTTGAAATGACGATGCATAAATGAACAGAAAGGAGAGGGGTTCCTTCTTCGAAAGGTACAGTCACCTTGAAATGACGATGCATAAATGAACAGAAAAAGAAGAAAAATTCATCACACATGACTTAAGATGAGCCAAAGAACAAAACATTTCACACATTGTTTTCCATTTTTATCATATTTTATCATAGCCCCCTCTCAAAAGACATCTAAAATGTATGGTTCCTCGATGTGAACATAATATTATTACCACTTTGTTAGAAATAAAAACTAATTGTACCGGCGTGCATTTGTATTCTCCGTACTTTACACCCCGACAAACTTGCTGATAAATAAGATTCGTTCCAACAACATCTTTGGTCGGGTTGTGCCATGGAGAGAAGATCTCCTTCCTGAAAAACAACCGCCACGGAGCATTTTGCTCTTTGGCTCCCTGCTCTTTTGCGTACTGTTCACACTGAGATATGGCATCCATCACGTGATCGTTACCGCTACCTAGACTGGAGACCTAATAAAAAATGAAGTAATGAAATCATACTAATACAATAAGTTCTAACATGAACATGGTTAGTGAACAGAAGACTATGGGGGGTCATGACACGATATTTATTGGGTCAATTTGACATTCAACTAAAAAAAAATTGCTTCACAGATCACACAAATAAATAAGAGGAAAAGTTTAAACCCTAAAGACCAACTGAAGTATGTGGATGAATTTGTCATTGTGTTGGGACATTGAGACCAATTAAAACTCGCCACCTCTCTATGGTCAATTGTACTTGTATTTATGCTAATGCAGCTAAGGATAATTGTCTTCGCGATCCAATGATGTTGCTTCAAACTGTCATAAATCGTGAGAGTCCTTATGCTAGAGCTTTTCGAGATATGGCAGAGGTTGAGGATGCAGAAAGTCGTTCTTGTTTGCGTCATAAACATTGTGAACCTTCAGTAGTCAAGATGGTTCTGCGAGAGAGTGGAGATCAGCGCAGATAGCCGCATCATGACGAAGTTGCTATGGTATTTGTAGGCAATGATGGTGCACCACATGCTTCTAGGGATGTTTTAATCTACCCTAAGGATCAACTGCTGCAAACCATTTAATAAACTGTCTGCAAATTTAGATCCCATGTTATATCCTTCATGTTTTCCTAGATGTCGGTTGGTATCATGAAATTAGACACATGTTTAAAGCCATTTGTTTTTAAAAAGTAGAATTCTTTCAGTGTTTAGGAGAAATGTTAAAGCAACAGACTTTTAGGAAGAGAGGGAAAAGGTGAGTGTTTATTTGTTTCTGAAGAGAAGAATTTTTTCAGGGTTTTGGTGAAAGGGTGAAGCAGAGGTGACATCAAACTTTTAAGAAGAATAGATGTATTTATCTGCAAATGTTATAGGTTATTCTGAATCTAACAAGCTTCAACTCACTGGAAGATAACTACCATTTCAAGCTTATCGTATATTTATACACATTATGTTTTAAATTTTAACGCATTATACATTATGAAAGGAATTTATAAGAGCAATCATTGTGATTGTTAGCTACTGTGAATTCCTTTTGTGACTTACTACAGTGCACTATTTCCAGCTGTAACATGTGTAAATAAAGAAACGATCCGTTAAACAAACACAATAATAAAATAAACACATTGATGCAATCTTTCAACAAAATTTTGTATTAGACAACTAAAGTTTCATTTTATGTTTTCAAGACAACAACCTTAAGCAGGATAAAATTTGGTAAGACAATAATCCAAAATTCGTGCTAGGTGGAAAGACGATCCGTTAATTCACTTCAAATGATATAGGATTGATTTCGACATTCTCCAATTTTTACTACAGAGAAGCTATGCCACACAACAAAACAAATCAACCACACTCGGATTTAACTTTGATCGAAGTCAAGTCAAAAGTGAGTGAAATTTTGTTTGTAATAATTTGGGATTTATTAGCTATTACTTTCAACATATTTCAAGACTCTCACATACAATCATTATACAGCTCACATCTGCACTATATTCCTTACAGATGGTTTGAAGTTGAAATTCAGCGCTAACCTATTACAAACTTTTACATGAAAATACTCCATTTTATTTCAGATTCATAAAGAGCACAATCAAACCTTATCGAAGAGGGCAATGTAGAGGGAGAAGCCAAATTGGTCTTGCAATCCAATTTTACGTGCAAGTTCATCACACAATTCTTTCGATGTTGTTGCTGAATCAGCAAGAAGTGTCTTTGTGTTACCGTCCATGAATGTTATTGGCAACATGAGGAAACGCTTGTACTTCACAGCCTAAGAGATAAGGAAAGTATTTTGGTAGCTCATTATCTTATCAACACAACTACAAATGTTGAGAGTTACCAGAAGTAAAAAGAGAGGGAATAAAGACAAATATACAAGTTCACTCTCAACAAGACTGCAAACAATCACTGAAATGTTGAGAGTTACTAGAAGTAAAAAGAGAGGGAATAAAGACTAATATACAAGTTCACTCTCAACAAGACTGCAAGCAACCACTAAAATGTTGAGAGTTACCAGAAGTAAAAAGAGAGGGAATAAAGACTAATATACAAGTTCACTCTCAACAGGACTGCAAGCAACCACTGAAATGGTGAGAGTTACCAGAAGTAAAAAGAGAGGGAATAAAGACTAATATACAAGTTCACTCTCAACAAGACTGCAAACAACCACTGAAATGTTGAGAGTTACCAGAAGTAAAAAGAGAGGGAATAAAGACTAATATACAAGTTTACTCTCAACAAGACTGCAAACAATCACTGAAATGTTGAGAGTTACCAGAAGTAAAAACGAGAGAGAATAAAGACAAATATACAAGTTCACTCTCAATAAGACTGCAAACAATCACTGAAATGTTGAGAGTTACCAGAAGTAAAAAGAGAGGGAATAAAGACTAATATACAAGTTCACTCTCAACAAAACTACAAGCATCCACTGAAATGTTGAGAAACTAGGAACAAAAAGAGAGAAAATAACAACAACCCTGCTGAAGTCGTTAATAATTAAAGCCTTTTTCAAAAATTGAGACTTATAAGGAAATTAATGTTTTCATCTTACCTGTAATTCCAACCAGCTTGGAGGTTGGTGACGAGTTCCGTTAAGCAAGGTCCTCCGTAGCCTCTTTGCGCAATAATTTCTCGTTGACTCTGGTCCATTTTCTATAAAGTTCATCAGGTACTTCGAAAACTAAAAGGCAAAGTTACGCAAATAAATACATACATACATTTACATCTATTTTCCATGCTAGCATGGGTTAGACGGGGTTCGATGATATTCCCCTCAATTTTGCAGGTTTAATCATTTGATGATTCATTGGAGCAGATGTTTTTTACAGCTGGATGCCATTCCTAACGCCAACCCCAGTGAGAGGGAAAAAAACAAAGAAAGAAAAAAAATGAAAATTGTAGAACCAGGAATAAAGAAATAAATCACAAGACTGTTAGTACAAGAGAGAGTTCTAAAAGATAAACTTACAAGTTCCGAAGGCGCAAAGCATCCAAGACATAGTGAAAGTAGAACCCAACCCCTTGTGAAGCTTGATTTGCTTGGACTCATTGTAAGTTGTTTGCATAGTTGGCAGTAAATCTCATCCCTGAATACCAGTAGATTGTAACATTTTTCTAGTTTCTTAGTTTTTGCATTTCCAATCAGTATACAAATATTACAAAAGTCGGCATTATTACTAAACAAATATATAAACTCACCGCAAATCTGGCCTAACTATAGCGTGGCCAACAATAAAGTGCAGTTTGTCTAGATTATTCGTGGGACGGTCCTCGGGTTTCAAGGCGGCAAAATTATCAATGCTTTGATCGGAACCATCTGCAAGGCGACTAGCTACCTCCTAGGAAATAAAAGGAAACTGAATTTAAGGATTTAAAAACAAAAATCTAAATCTAAAGAGTGATTTAAGATTCACATTAAATTCAAAACAAATTGAAAACAGTATTTGCCTTAGTTATTTTAGATTTTTTTTTCAACGTCATTGATGCGATTGTGCTTTTTAAAGTCTCTCGTCTTTTTCCAGTATGCCTTTGTTCATCTACGGAATTTCCAAGATGTTGCAAACTCCCTCTGTTGGTGCCAGTCCGTCCAACTGTGTCATAGATTTTGTTCATTACTGGAGTGTTGTCGTATTTGCTTCCGTATTTTGGGTCCTGCATATCCCCCATGAAGCGAAGGATTGTGGTCCACACTGCCACTGCCGCCTGAAGAAAAATGTGAAAGAAAATACAAAGAAATATTAAGTTTTTTAAATGAAGAATACACAGATTATCCATTTATATCAATTGCTTCTCTGAGTATTCACTTTAATACTAATAAAAATACTGCTCACCAGACTGTCATTGTGATCCTCGTGGACCAGTAGAGGTCGTTCAAGCTCCTTTGCTTGAAAACTATATGTGTTCTGTCCAGAGAAGTACGTTGTTGCAAACTTCTTGAAAGTGAATTCACGAATGTCCTCGGTCTTCTCAACAGAAGACATATCACCTTCACTGAACTGAAACTGGTCCTGGGAGACGGTTAAATTGCCGAAAGCAGCTGGCGCTTTTCCTATAGGTTTTTTTTCACTTGGTGGCAGGAATCCAAATATCTGATCAACAACTTCTGAATCATCCACTTCATCTTCTCGGTTGTGACGAGCACGCTCTTCTGCATTGCTGATCACAATTTTCTTCTCATCAAGAACTTGCTTTTTCTTTAACTCATCTTGCTTCATTTGTTTCGTCAACAACATTCTACGTTCCTACAAAAAGTAAATTTCGAGACTTAATTTCATTACGTTGCATTGGTCAAAAGTGAGTTTTATAAAACATGACAAAATTGGTATCCAGTAGTAACAACGCAAAACAAAATTTTGATCTTACATTTGCTGCCTTATCAGCTTGTCTTGCAGCCTCTTGTGCACCAAGTTTTTTGCGCAATCGAGCTTCCTCTTCTTTTCGAACTCGTTCCGCTTCTTTCTTTATCAAACACTAAAAAAAAGTCAACAAACATGCCGTTATCAAGTGAAATTCAAAGAAAAAATTGATGGTAAGACACTTTTTACAACGGTTAAAAAACCAAGTAATTAATCTTTTAATTTTCATAAACAAACAATAAGAATGAAAATTACTTCTTTCTTAAGCCTCGTTTTTTGTTTCTTCGCCAGAACCATTCGGAAACCGGCTTGAATTGTAATAATGGCGCCCAACTTGATCTTGTACTCTCGCCTTGCCAAATAACCACGGCATAACGATTGAAAAGCCATAATTCGGGATCGCATTTCACGGTAAGATGTTGTGAGCTGACGACTTCGAACCATGGCTTGTAGCCTTTCAAACCCGTTGCGCATCTGTTAAAAGAACTTTGATTAAAAAATGAATTACCCCAAAAATCTCCATCTACAGCAAAAACATCATCATAGCAATGAAAAAGCTACGTATATTGTAAAAGTAGAACTCTCCATATGTGAGTTGCAAGGAAACTATTTTTGTGAGTAGGAACGTATATTGTAAAAGTAGAATTCTCTATATGTGAGTTGCAAGGAAACTATTTATGGCACCTTTTGATATCTTCGTTTCGCAGCATACGCCCTCCAATTTTTCTGTATCAACACCGTGCTCATTCGCATCTGCACAAACTTCTTGCGACACGTGAAACCACGGAAGGTCTTCTGGATGAGTACCACACCCGCTGTCACCACTTTATCTCGCTTTGCTTCCAGTTCTTGGTCTTGTGCATCCTAAAGACAACCAATTTTTTCTACTTGAACACAATATAATTTCATGAATGCAGAACAAATCTGGAGGTTGAGACTTCAAAACTTTCTAAAGTTTTGTCAAGATCTATATAAAATAGAGAAAAGAAGTCTGCATTTAATTGTTCATTCATTTACAAGCATCATAAATTGCATATTGATGTCATGTGCCTGTTCTGCAGGGGGGATTCCATATGTTCTGCAGGGGGGAATCCATATGTTCTGCAGGGGGGGATTCCATATGTTCTGCAGAGGGGGAATCCATATGTTCTGCAGGGGGGGATTCCATATGTTCTGCAGAGGGGGGGGATTCCATATGTTCTGCAGAGGGGGGGGGGGGAGATTCCATATGTTCTGCAGGGGGGGGGGGAATCCATATGTTCTGCAGGGAGGGATTCCATATGTTCTGCAGGGGGGATTCCATATGTTCTGCAGGGAGGGGGGATTCCCTATGTTCTGCAGGGGAGGGATTCCATATGTTCTGCAGGGGGGGGGGGGGGGATTCCATATGTGTATGCAAAATGTTCTTTAATTTGTAAAAGCTTATTATCCTTCTTTTTAAATGGACCCTTTTCGAGATACCAATATATAATTGTAGCAATTTCTTAACAGCCATTCCTAACAAAAGAAGTTCATAAAATAGTTGACAACAACTCAGCCTTAACAAAAAAAAGAAGTTCAACCTAAGCCTTGTTTTCATTTCATTTCGAGACTGACATTAACTTTTTAACAAAATATCTCATTATTTTTTGTAGGAACTATGCAAATAATTTTTTTATAGGTGCAAATAAAGTTTTAGAAAGCACGAAACAAGGAAGATATTCTTCTTTCAAATATTTCTTTTAAAAGGCTTTTGTAGCTTCTTATTCCTCAGAACAAACACAAGAAAATCTTAATAAAGCTTAAGATATCAGGAATTAACTGAGTCATGTAAATAGAACCTATTGGAGAAATAACCTACCTTTGTACGTTAATTGGAGTCAAGCATATATTGATAATGTACTCATGCCTTCAAGTATTGAGTAAAATATACTATTCAATAAGCCATAAAATCAAAGTGATCTCATTTCAGCTTCTGTTTTTATGTCAATGGACTTAGTTTACAGGTGCGTAACATAATAAATATTGTGTCTAGTAACCTTCAGAAAGACTTTTGTATGTCCGAGCTGCCAGTCTGTGTTGCTTATTGCATGAGATACAATGAGGTTGGAAGCTTCTCTTGGCTTGCTCCTCAATTCTCCCATTCCTCGTACCAACATGTGGTAACGATCAACAAATGCTTGGAACGTATGACGAATAGGGTAACCAGCACGACGAATTCTAAATGAAATGCGTAATACAAAGCATTTTTAATTCTTTTACAAATGTACTGCTCGCTTGTTTATAACCTAGTTACATTAGTCAAAATTAATTGATGTCCAACCCCCAAACATGAGGAACCATGGACGTTAAGATGTAAAATTAAAAAAATGCATAAAAGCATCATTATTTACCGTATTGTTTCCATCATTCCAGAATAACGAAGTTGACGAATGCACAGTTCCCTATCAAACATCTAGACAAATAATATGTTGTTAAGAAACACAACGATGATTATTTATTCCAAATACATCACTATACTGCAAAGAAATGATCTGCATATGCTTGGTGGCCTAATAGAATATTTTTTTGCTGGCCACCAATAGGATCTGCATATGCCTGGTCATGAAGCAGGCGTTTATTAAATAACTCTACACATGAATTGACTATTGCTCAGATAGTTGCTCAGATGGGCACGGAGTTCATAAAGCAGACAAACAGAAATGAAGGTTGCAATCTGCAATTGAGGTCAGGTTGTCAATTTAAAAACAATACTGAAAGGTTTACATACCAGAGGTTTTTTGAGGTCATTTGGTTTGATGCACCTCACAAAGAATGGATGGCATTGATTCAAAGTCATCATCAACAAATCTAAAGATTTCTTGAACTGGTTTCCCAACGTTGGGGATTGTTTACGAGTCTCCTCCCCCTATGAAGACAATCAGCAATCATCAATCATCAATTCATTAGTTTAATTAAACATTCCGAGAGGTCTTCTCACAAATTAATGGATGGGAAGAGTTTATTATCAATTGTAAAATTTTCAAGAAATTTTACTTTTTACAAATATCATCACATCCACCATGTTCATAATTAGAGTCAAGTTGCAACATTAACTAAACAAAATACCATTTTCAGCTCTTTGTCAAAAAGGTGGAGCAAAAACTTGCAGTAACTTTCTGCAATTACATCATTCAAATCTGCACTGAAAGTATCGCGATTCTTCTCAAGGATACCTGAAGAACAAAAAGCATAAAGTAAAGAAACTGGTTAATAAAGAAGAAACTGCAGTGATTTGATATAACTCCTATACCTGTAGTATTAACCTCAAGACAACTTTTGTTTTAAATGAGAATACCAGTTCAACGTGGAAACCAGTCATGCAACAAGAACGCCAAATCCTACTTAGTTCAGTTACTTCCTGAGAGCAAGTAGTTCATCACTCACCGGTAGCACTATAGTAGACAGCACCAGCGAAATGAACAATCCCAAACATTCGAGCTGCTGTTGACTTATGAACGAGGAACGCAGGATGCTTCTTGTGGTGATGGATGAGCTTTGTGAGCATCGTTTCGTCTGTGCTCTGCAGAGTTTTCATAGATGGTTCTCAGTAACAAAGTTATTTAACAAAAGATAAAACGTTAATATTACCATTATTAAGCACTTTATTCTATAATCAACCATTTTTCTTTTGCCCTTAGGGCATTAAAGTTTAAATAACCAAACTTACTTTTGGAAACCTGCTCTCTTCATCAATCAATGTGAGAACGTTCATCGGTTTCTGCGCCAACATGTTCAAAATATCCTGATTGTCTGTGAACTGAATGTGTTGCCACTTGATACCTTCGTGATCATACTCCAACTAAATTGTTTACAGTTTACGTTAATTAACACAATTATGACTTCATGTAAACGAAACACAATTATGGCTTGATGTAATCGAAACACAACTATGACTTGATGTGATCAAAACTCAACTATGGCTTGATGTGATCGAAACACAATTATGGCTTCATGTAAACGAAACACAACTATGGCTTCATCATCATCATCATCATCATATTCGGAGCTTAGATTATCCTGCTTCAGTGCAGCTTTGCCAAAATTTGATTGGTTGTCCACGGTCACGTCTTCCAGGGAGTGGAAGGTCAATCACCTCTTTGATGTACTGAGATGAACGCTGTACATGTCCATACTAGCAAAGATGGCACAAACAAAGCTCACTTAAAATGTCAGCGACACCAAGTTTGGTCAATAGCTTTGCAGATGAAACAGAGTAACTAGGTTTTGTACCACAGATCCTCTGAATCATGGCATGATTGTTTCTTTGCAGACACTGGAGCACAGTTACTGTGGGAGCCCAGGTCTCACTACCATACAACATCACTAAACGGACACAAACAGAGAAGATCTTTCTACGGGTCTTAAGCAAAATATGTTTCAACGTAAGCAAAGGCAGAAGTTTTCTGAATTTGCCCCATGCAGCCGAGCACCTAGTTGTGGCAGCAAGGTCACATTCGCCACCCGCACATAACATGTCACCAAGGTAACAGAAGGAGGGATTCACACAAATCTTGACACCGTCAACATCAACTTCCTCAAGTGGTCTACCACTTCATGTTAACGAAACACAACTATAGCTTCATGTAAGCATGACACAATTATGGCTTCATGTAAACGAAACAAAATTTAAGTGTGAATCCTAATTCAAAAAATTATTAATAAAATAAAGATTATGAAAAAATTAAAAAAAAATAGTTTATAGTTTTGTTGTGCGCAAGTTAAAGACAAAATGGAAACAGCACTTGTGACATATAAGCAAGTGACGAAGTTGAAACATTCCTTTTTTAAGTTTTAAAAGCAACTTTAATTATTTGAGGAACTATAAAACTGTATCCTTTATTATTAATGACTGATGATCAACTGAAATTGTTTTGAGGAATGATCTTGTGATTTACCTGCTCGAGTTTGAAGATGTGCTGAACGAAAAATTGCTGAAGGTTTTCGTTGCAGTAGTTGATACAAAGTTGCTCAAAGCTGGAAAAGATCACTGAATCATTTAAGGGGAAGTAGACTAATATTAATACTTATTAAATATAGTTGTGAAAAAATAGTGATTAACACACGCTGCTCTCAAAATTAAATTGTTTCAACATTTCAGTGGTATTAAAATACGTAAACCTGCCTATTATTCTCAAAACTCTCAAATCCAAAAATATCCAATACACCAATCGAGAGACGCTTGCGGTTGCCCTGAGAGATGAATAAACAGCTCAGTGAAAAATGCTGATTGCAAATGATGAGAAAATATTGTGAATGTGGAATGTCAGGATATTTAGATTCTTACTGTGCATTATCGTTATCTTTATATTGAAATTTTTATATGTGCTTTAAAAATTATTTTAAGATGTGTGTAGGTTATTAATGGCATTACTCAATACAAGACAATACTCTGTAAGACTCACCGATGGAGTGTACACTGCCTGGTTGATTTTGCTCACAATCCAAATGAACACTCTGCCGTAGATGCCCTTAACAAATGCATCTCTCACATCGGTGGCTTGTTCAGAACGAATGGGCGAGACAATAACTTCGCCTCGTGCAAATGTTGATCTATTTGTTAAAACTTTCTTTAACTTATCTGGTGGAACCTAAAAGAGAAAATGTTTATTCATTACTAACAAATTAAGCGTAGTAGCAAAAATTTACAAAGTATTTTAAGAAAAACAACAACATTTTTTATTTTCAACATGTTTCGAATTTACCAAAATCATTTCGAAGAATATTTATTGTGTACTTTAACGCTTACAGCCAAACTTGTACACAACATCTCGGTAAAATCGAAACATACTGAAAATCAAAAATATAGTTATTTTCCTTAACATACTAACAAATTATCTTTACATAATTCTGTTGTACTAGACTTGTGCTAAATGAATTTTTAAACACTTAAGTAACAAATTAATGAAACATTGAACATTTGCCCAAACAGGTTCTCACCTCGAGCATCGTAGCAGCAGAGTTTAACGATTCCATTGCAGTCACGTCAGATGCGTCTAACATTGAGTCTTGAACAGCTAATAAAAACTTAAAGTGTACTTAACTTAACTTAAGTACACACTTTTCTTTTTATAAGAATACACTTTATAAGAATAGCAGGGCATTTTTTGAAGAATATTCTAAGAATATGTCCAGGGTGAGAATTCTACTGTGTTGGGGAATATTTTGCCGAAATATTGCTGAATTTGCAAAAGTTGATAGAAGAAAATAAGATATGTATTTATAAATGGTGACAAGTTCTTCAGTATATCCTTTTGAACAACTAAACAAGTAAATAAAAATTGCTTATGGAACAAACAATAAGAATACAACCTATTTTAAGTAGAATAAATAAGAATATGCTAAGAATATTTCAGCCTGATTTGGAGTTCAAAATTAAGAATACCTTTCCCTGGCCGAATCAAGTCTATGCTTATAAAAAAAAAGCGTGTAGTGATATTAGCTGTTTATAATAGGATTTTAAATAGAAAAAAAACTTTAAATGTAGAGGAAGAAAGCAAGGAAGATACTTTTGAATTTGATGTTTCCAAGATGCAAGATCCCCGACAATAACTTGAAAATGTACCACGTTTCCGTCTCCGTGAACATTAAAACCTAAAGAAAGGAAAGTGAACAACCTTGCTCATCATAAAGTAGCCGAATTAACCCTAATGCTAGTAACGGGAGTAAATGAGGGTGTCTATCCCCTTTTCGTTAGCGCAAGACGTTGGGTGTAACTGTTGAGGCTGGCGCCACTCCTACCACAAACTTTACCGCATCGAAATGCTACTCATTTGCTGAAGATTTGAACTCGCAACCTCAGAAATCCGAAATTCCAAGTGCTCTACCAACTGAGCTATCCTGACTTAAAAATTCATTGCTCATCATAATACAAAGTAAGCATATTAAATATCAGGTCTGTATATTTAACGTGGGTAACAAATTGTCCTTGAAAATAATAATATTTCTACAAGCCCCTGACCATTTGAAGATTTTTTGTTATATTATTTTTAATGCTTTGTAAATATCTTGAATTGGTTGAAATAAATTATAATGAATGAATAATATTTCTACAGGACAGTGTTAAATACTCAGTAAATGAAACCACTGTTAAATGAGAAGAGGATAGAGGTGTGAAGTGGGACGTAAGCTTTCATGTTTCACATTTGAAAACCACAATGGTTTCAAGATGTCTCGTTGTTGTTTATGTTTGTTGTTTACAAAATAAGATTATATTAAGTAATATATTCTATAATTTTATTTTTTGTGCAAATGATTCTACGAATTGAGTGCTAAAGTAAAACGAACTAGATAATATTTATCGCATTTATTTATTACTACTATTAATCTTATCTTATCGCAAGTTGTAGAATGGTTTCTATTTGGAAAATTTTTTTAAAAACACCTTTTAACATTTCATCGTACTTAATATTTTAACTTTTGTCAAATCTTGAGAATATGGCAACAAACAAGTCAAGACACTCGTGCCTTTTCTGCAAACACGAATTACTTACAGCAGCAGGTATAAGACGCCACATGTTGAAATGCAAAAATAGACCGGTATCATTCGATCCTGAGACTCCAACAAATGACAACAAAACAAATAATACAATTTATCTTGCCCCGAAAACACCACAAACACCAAGAATGCTACCAGCATTACCAGAAAAAAAATATCCGAAAACAGATTTGAAAACAACCAGCAAACTAATACCAAACCTCCCATCGTACGGTAGAATTAATAGAATTCCAACTAACAATTGGAAAAATATTGTGAGTGTAGACTTTGTTAACACCATCGATAATGCATATGAAGAGATAATAAACTGGAGGAAAAATCTTTTCAGAATACCATCTGGCCAAGCTGTCAAAGGTTTCATCAAAGAATTAACGTTTTGGATGGAACAATTTAATAGTGACACTCAGTTAAAAGGGATATCGTTAAAAGTATTCATAGTATTGCCCTCACTTCTACTGCAGAAACCATCCAGAAAAAGCAAAGCAAAAGACCATCTAAAAAGGTTACATGATAGATTAATCACATGGACGAATGGAGATATCTGCGACCTAATCAAGGAGGGTAGAAACATCCAAAAGAAGTTGATATCTTCAAAAAAAAGAACAGACGAAGACGCAGCGAGAATATTTTCAAAACTTATGTTTCAAGGGAAAGTGAATGCTGCCCTCAAACTTCTCTCTGAAGAATGGGATAATGGTATCCTTCCATCTGATGAAAATACCTTGAAACAACTTAAAGAAAAACACCCTAAACCATCGGAAATCCAGAATGATTCTTTATTTAATGGACCGATAGAAGAAGTGCATAAAGGCTTTTTTGACTCCATTGATGAAGCTATGATTGAGAAATCTGCCCGATTAACGAAAGGTGCTGCAGGACCATCGAATTTTGATTCTGAACAATTCAAACTAATTCTGGTTAGCCGAAAACACAAAAATGAAAGTAGAGATCTTCGCGAACAGATCGCTTTATTTGCACGAAAAATATCTACCACCGCCATAGACCCGCTTGTTCTGGAACCTTATGTGGCATGTCGACTAATTCCTCTAAACAAAAATCCTGGCGTTCGTCCAATTGGAATTGGAGAAGTGCTTCGACGAATTGTCGGAAAAGTAATTGGATGGGTTTTAAAGACAGAAATACAGGAAGCAGCTGGTCCACTTCAAGCTTCGACAGGTCTGAAAGGTGGCTCTGAAGCGGCCATTCACACCATGCGAGACATGTTTTCTAATGAAGACACGGAAGCCGTGATTTTACTTGATGCTGAAAATGCTTTTAACTCTCTAAATAGAAAAGTGGCACTCCATAACATGCAATACATTTGCCCTGCATTCTCAACTGTACTTATCAATACCTATCGTTCCAATTCCCGTCTAATAATTCGGGGAAATGAGGAAATATCATCGTGCGAAGGAACAACCCAAGGCGACAATCTAGCTATGTCTTTTTATGCTCTCGGAATAAGTCCATTAATTCGCCAACTCAGAACCACTATCCCAGATGTCAAACAAATATGGCTAGCTGATGATGCAACAGGCGCCGGAAAACTAGCATCACTTAAAGTTTGGTGGGATACTGTGATAAATGAAGGCGAAAAGCTTGGATATTTTGTAAACGAGTCAAAATCGTGGATCATTATAAAGGATCCGAACCGGCTAGATGAAGCGAAAGAGATATTTAAAAACAGCAAGATAAAATTCACTACGGAAGGGAAAAGACACCTTGGAGCTGCATTAGGAAGTGAAGAGTTTAAAGTATCTTTTATGAAAGAAAAAGTCAAGAAATGGTGCAGTGAAGTTGAAAAATTGGCAGAATTTGCAGAAACACAGCCACAAGCAGCTTTTGCTGCGTTTATACATGGTGAACAGCACAAATTCAGCTATTTTCTTCGTACAATTCCAGACATCGAACATTTACTCAAACCCCTAGATGATGTGATAGACACAAAGTTTATTCCATCACTTTTGGGCTCCGAAATTTCAGTTGTGGAACAAGAGTCCTTTTCCTATCAAACTCGGCGGTCTCGGTTTACCCAAGATTTCTGAAAAATCGTCTTCAGACTTTGAAACATCCAAGAAAATAACTGCTCCGTTATGTGCAATAATGGCTATGCAGGGTGATGCGCTACCTAAAGAAGACACAAACATAAAAAACGATATTCGGGTTCAACGCGACAGTTTATTGAAGGAAAAAGCTGAGAAAATTGAAACACGAATAGATTCTGAAACACTAAGAGCTGTTCATCAAGCAAAATCAAAAGGTGCCTCCAGTTGGCTGAGTGTATTACCTTTAGAAGAGCATGGGTTTCTCCTTAACAAAAGTGAATTTAGAGATGCACTGGCACTTCGTTACAACAAGCCACTAAAGGGACTACCATCTACCTGCTCTTGCGGTCAAACCTTCAACGTTACACACGCTTTAGACTGCAAAAAGGGTGGATTTGTAATTATGCGTCACAACAACCTCCGCGACTTCGAGGCTAACCTACTGAAGAAAGTGTGCAATGATGTTGAAGTGGAACCCCCCCTTGCAGCCGATTAATGGTGAGACGTTTCAGACTCAAGTCGCCAAAGGAGATGAAGCAAGACTGGACATTCGTGCGAGAGGATTCTTTCGTCACGCGCAAAACAACTACTTTGACGTACGTGTCACTAATTGTAATTCTTCCTCGCAGATCAACAAAGAGCAGAACGTTATCTTCAAATCTCACGAAAATGAGAAAAAACGAAGATATAACGAACGTATTATGAATGTCGAACAAGGAACCTTTACCCCACTTGTTTTCTCCGTTAACGGCGGTGAAGGTCCAGAATGTTCAGTTTTTCACAAACACCTAGCTGAAAAAATTGCTACGAAAACCGGCGATCGATACGAAAAAGTTCTAACTTGGATACGTTGTAAGATTTCATTCATTGTTATACGTTCTGCCCTTATATGTGTGAGAGGTAGTAGGAGTGTTTTTACAGATAAAAACTCTGATGTTGTCGATGATTTCACCATTGCCTGTGACAACATTAGAATTTGAAACACGAAAGAACGAGTTGTGCTTTTACTTTTATTGATTTTTACTAACATATAGTATGTATTTTAATCTTAGATAATTAAGCTTAAAATTCTAAACATTGATTTTGTTTTTGATGCAAAATATGACGTGAGCTGTTAAATCAATTTTCTTAAGACATGTTCAGCATCTTCATTTATTCTACCAACCTTCATTGCACCTCTAATTGTACCAAACTCATCAGCATCATCCATGCCCTCACATGTTAAGCAATTTCCTTGGGTGAGGTAATAATAATCTTCTGCGCGTGTTAGTAACAGTTTATGCTTCTCCGCAGGAGACATCCCTAGCAACATGCGATAGAATATGTGGTAGTTACGCTCCGCCTTCATCTGCAAAACAAAGCGTTGAAGTAAAGAAACAAAACAAATTTAAAAACAAACAAACAACAAATAGATAGCATAAGGACAACTAGCCTAGCATAACAGTATTTTATATAGTACTAAAGTGTAAATATCCTGTATAAAAATAATAATAATATATTTATAAATATATCATGATTAGAAAATTAAATTTTTAATTTTTATTTTCCACCTAAATTTATAGATAATGAATCTTTTAGACAATTTCATTTTTGAAATAGAAATTCTAATGTGTCAATGCACTGATACATTTCATGAGTAATTTGAAGATTGGAAATAATGCAGCCCTGTCTCGCACAAGTTATTTAAACAAAACCATATGACTCATATTCAAAAAACATAATTATTTTAAAATCTCCTTGATTTATTTTGAAGTTTGATTTTTAGACATTTCAAAAACCACTTTCTGTTCTTTATCATAAAGAATGTTACTGACCTGCCCTACAATTCTTGATTTTTCGAGCAAATACTGATCGATCTTCGCTCCTTCAATGAATCCGTTCATGTTGAAATGTACGTCAATGTACTTCCCAAACCTACTGGAATTGTCGTTACGCACAGTCTTTGCATTCCCGAATGCTGGAAGATAAATGACTTATTATTATTTTGAATTTTTATACAGGACATTTACACTTCAGTATATAAAATACTGTAATCCTTGTGTGTCCTGTTGGTTAGTCCTGGTGTACTTAGGATGCCTGTTTGCGCCTACGAAAATCGCTCAACCAGACAACTAACCTATTTAAGCTAGACTTACATTATGCAACGAGTTTCGTTCAAGAACTCAACTGCAACTCAAAAATAAAGATTTGCCGGAGATGGGATTCGAACGCTGAAGAACTTATCCACTGAGCTACAGCGCCTCATCTTGCGTTTAATGAACCACTTATAATATTTTACAATCCATTTAAAAACTAAATGCCATGATCATTGGAAAATTTGAATATTGCTGCAATCAATATCTTGCTCATTCATGAATTTTTTATATCATGGTATTTTTTTCAACGCTTGACCACTGGTGGTGTTGCTTTATTTTAACACTCTGATGGACTGAATCCTCAAAAAGAATATTCTATGAATGAAAATGCAAGGATAATCTTATTGGGTTTATTAGTTTAAAATTATATAATAATGTTTAACATAATGCATACCTTCTAGAATTGGATTGGCCTCAAGAATTTGTTGTTCTATCCACGAATGTTGACCACTTATTGCTGCAAGGTACTGCAAAATCAACTTTGTAGATTCTGTTTTACCAGCTCCAGACTCTCCGCTAAAAATATATTTGAAGTTCAATAATAAAAGATCATGAATTTGCTAAACAACAGTGAAGAGTTGAAGGATGTGACATTTTTACACAAGAATCATTTATTGCATGTCTTTATTGCATTATTGCATTGTCCTGAGTATGACATTAAACTGATTCGTCCTAAGTATGATGTTAAACTGCTTTGGCTTGATGGGAGTCTTTAGCTTTGGCTAGTAACCTGTCTAGGAGAAGGGAACTCTGAGATATAACCTCTACTTTTAAGTAGGAAAGGGTAGGGAGAGCTCTTTTAGCCTTGGTTGGTAATCTCCCTAGTGATGGTGTCACAATAAAAACAGTTTCCTGATCTACAAATCAGGTTGAACGTTAGGAAGGGCATCCAGTTAAAAAAAAACCCGCTCCAACACACATGATGGTACAACAAAATTTTAAACACAACTGCGTAAACGGGACCCAAACTTCATGTAAAGGTGTCGCGCACAGTAGTGATGGTGTAAGGTGTAAGCATCACTCGACTGTCAACAAGTTATTGCATCAAAATCGTAGTAGTTTAGATGAGAAAGTTAATTTTCGAGTTGGGACTCTTAATGTAGGTAGTCTTCATAAAAAGTCAGGAGAAGTGGTTGAAACAATTAGTAGAAGGCATATTGATTTATGTTGCATACAGGAAGTTGGATGGAAAGGAGCATCTACAAGTATGTTTACAGGCAGAGAGAGTTCATACAAGTTTTTTTGGGTAGGAAATAAGGAAGGGACAGGAGGAGTAGGGATATTCTTAGCTGAAAAGTGGATTGATAAAGTGATAGATATAGATAGGGTTAATGACAGGATAATTGTTATTAAGTTAATAGTGGGTAAGAATGTAGTTTCAGTAGTTTCTGTTTATGCACCCCAGTGTGGTTTGGATGATAGTCTTAAAGATGCTTTTTATGATGGTCTTTTAGCGGTGGTATCAAAGTTAGGAGAAAAGGAGATAGTGTTAGTAGCTGGTGACTTTAATGGACATGTTGGAAGTACACCTAGAGGGTACAAAGGTATACATGGAGGTTATGGGTATGGAACTAGAAACACTAAAGGTGAAAGAATTTTAGAGTTTAGTGAAGCTATGGATATGTTGGTAGGTAATACTGTGTTTAAGAAAAGGAATAGCAGACTAGTGACCTTTCAATCAGGCAATTCAAGTACCCAGATTGATTATATCCTTATCAGAAAGTAAGATCGGAATCTACTTAGGAATGTAAAGGTTATTGCAGGAGAAGAATGTGTTAGTCAGCATAGGTTGGTTGTATGTGACTTGAGCATTAAGTCAGGAACTGAGAGGAAAAGGACTTTTGTTCCTAGAATAAAAATTTGGAAATTAAAAGACTCTGCAGTAAGGGATAGTTTTTGTACCAGTTTTAAACAAAACTTGGAGAGAGTAGAAATAAAGACTGATGTTGAAGGTATATGGTCTAAATTGAAAGGCAGCCTATTGTGCGCCTCTAATAGTGTATGTGGATGGACTAAGGGCCCTATCAGGAGATGGAAGACTTGGTGGTGGAATGATGTTGTTGATAAGGCTATTAAGGAGAAAAGAAGGTTTATGGAAAAAATAGAAGGCAGGTGGGAATAAAGAGCCATATTTAGAAGCAAAGCGTACAGCAAAGTTAGAAGTTTATACAACAAAGAAAAGAGCAGAGAAAGAAAGATTTCCCAATTTGCTAGGTATGGAGGATCAGAAAAACAAAGTTTTTAAAATAGCAAAGCAGATGAGTAAGACAAATCAGGATATCATTGGAAAAAGTATGTGAGAAATGACATCGGAGATTTAGCTTTTGATGATAGTGCTAAAAAATTGGCCTGGGAAAGTTATTATAGTAAATTGCTAAATGAGGAGTTTGAATGGGACCGCAGTCTTTTGTCACCAGTTAGTCCAATTGAGGGTCCTGCTGTCAGAATAGAAAAGGGTTGGGTTAAATCGGCTCTTAGTAAGATGAAAGATGGCAAAGCTGCTGGTCCATCAGGTATTGTTTCTGAAATGCTGAAGGCATCTGGTGAGGATGGTATTGACATCATCACTGAACTTGTAAATGCTATCATCAGTCAAGGTGTAGTCCCTGCGGAATAGGAAATTAGCTCTATAGTAAACTGCTATAAAGGTAAAAGTGATGCCCTGGAGAGAAGTAATTATAGAGGGTTGAAAATGTTAGACCAAGTTATGAAAGTATTAGAAAGGATATTGACAAGACTTATTAGAGATAGAGTGAATATTGATGATATGCAGTTTGGATTTATGCATGGACAGGGAACTATTGACGCAATTTTTATAGTCAGGCAGTTGCAGGAGAAATATTTGCAAAAGAATAAGAGGTTATATTTTGCATTTGTTGATTTAGAGAAAACTTTTGACAGAGTACCACGTGAAGTAATCTGGCGGGAGATGCGAAGGTTAAGAGTCGATGAAAATGCCAGAAGTCATGTTAGAGTGAATGGATCATATAGCAAAGAATTTGGAGTTAAAGTTGGTGTTCATCAGGAATCTGTTCTTAGTCCGTTACTCTTTATCATAACTTTGGAGGCTTTATCTCAGAAGTTTAGAGTAGGGTGTCCATGGGAATTATTGTATGCTGATTATCTTGTGCTTATTTTAGATAGTCTAGAAGAGTTAACTGCAAAATTTGCTACTTGGAAGAAAGGTATAGAGTCAAAAGGGCTTAGAGTTAACATGGGTAAAACAAAAGTTATGGTCAGTGGAGTTGGCATTTCAGCACCTATTGCTTCAGGTAGATGGCCATGCTCTGTATGTAGTAAGGGTGTTGGTAATAATTCAATATATTGCAAATATTGTGATCATTGGGTTCATAAGAAGTGTAGTGGTATAAAGGGTCAACTTACCTCAGTGGTGGACTATGTGTGTAGGGTGTGTACTGGTGATATTACCTTAGCAACTGGATAGCCAGTAGAATCTGTGCCAATAGGTGATGAATTTTTAGAGACAAAGACTGGCTTTTGTTATTTGGGTGACATGATTAGTACAGGAGGAGGCGCAGAACAAAGTTGTATAACTCGAATTAAATCTGGATGGAAAAAGTTTAGAGAACTTTTACCTCTCCTAACTTCTAGAGTGATATCTCTTCGCACGAAAGGCAGGGTGTATGATGCTTGTGTAAGGAGTATTTTTCTATATAGTGGGGAGACATGGGAAGTTAGAACTGTTGAACTAAACAGACTAGAGCGTAATGACATGAGAATGATTAGATGGATGTCAAATGTGACATTAAAGGGTAGGAAGCCTTCAAATGAGTTAAGAGAACGCTGTGGACTAGAAAGTGTTACAAAATCTTTGCAAAGGCGTCGGCTTAGATGGTTTGGTCATGTTAAGAGAATTAATGAAAATAATTGGGTTGGTTAAGAAGTGTAGAGATTTAGTTGCTGATGGTAAGTGTGGCAGAGGCAGGCCACAAACAACATGGAGCCAGGTTGTGAAGAAAGATCTTGTTGAGAAACGTATTCAGCCTGGGTTGGCGCAGGATAGAGTAGGATGGAGGCGTGCCATCAGTAAACCCGTCTAACCCGTGCCAGCATGGAAAATAGACGTTAAATGTATACAGAAAGAGAGAGAGTATAAATTTGACCATTAGCCAAATCTAAACATTAATAAAATAAACTTTCACTGGAGTTTAAATGGAACGAAAGTTAAATAAAGTCATAGTTCATACCTGATGATGATACATTGATTCTGCCTTTCTCTTCTCATAAAGTAATAAGCATTATCTGCAATCGCAAAGATGTGTGGAGGTAGTTCGCCAATC
Organism: Candelabrum cocksii; assembly: GCA_963930725.1. NCBI lineage: Eukaryota > Metazoa > Cnidaria > Hydrozoa > Anthoathecata > Candelabridae > Candelabrum > Candelabrum cocksii. The sequence goes on along the minus strand of OZ005670.1, from coordinate 413,199 downwards.
TTCCTGCCCTGGTATCTCTTAATGTGTGCCGCATCATAAATGGGGTAAACTTGATAGGGGTTGACTGCAACTAGGATGGATCCAGTGTACGTCTACAAAATATATTAAAAAGTTTGATAATCATAGAACCTTGGCAGCATATGAAATGACCTTTTGTCAAAATGAAGAAACCTTTCTAAATAGAAAGAAGACAATAGCTACTTACATATATATTATTTTCATAGTATCGTTTATAAAGGTTCCTCAAGATTCCAGCTTCATTTAACTCCCCCAATCTTATCTGAACGAAAAACATAGACAATGCTGCTCAATTTAGTATTACCATCTATTCATAAAATTGGAAATATAATAACTAGCAAAGTAAATGTTAGAATTCAATAAATTTGATCATTTCCTAAACAAAGTTAAACGATGAACAAACCATATCTTCAACTCCCTCTGCTCCTGTGATGTGCATTTGTTTCAGTTTAGCGGCTTCTTTTGCTGGGTACCAATGATCCTGTGCAACAACATTTTACAGGTGATGAAATAGTTTTAAGTAAAGAATGAACTAATTATAAACAAGTAATCCAATTAATTTGAATTGTTAGTTTTGGATAAAACATGATTTATCTCTTCAACATTATATTCATTCCATATACATGTGATGACGCAGACAGCACATTTTCCATTCCTTTTCTGATGATGCCTTATTAATGCTTGCAAGTTTATTTACAACAAAATCGTATATTTCTAAAGGTATCTGTCCAAACCATGCCATGACTTAGCTTCAATTAACAGTCATTCTATATCAGTAAGGTTTAAAAATTTTGTTTATATATATAACATTAAAAATGTTCAGGCAAGGATTTTCATAACAAGGAAACATAAAGAGCATTATCATTTCTAATGAACAGTTCTTTACTCACCGCTCCTTCATCATCGACAATTTTGAGTTTTCCGCCATCATGATAAGTAACAACACCTCCAATGGGAGTACTGAACTCCCCAATGCCCCTCGGCAACCAAACATGATCACCCTGGAGATAGAAATTAATAAAAACTCAAAAAGAGGATTTTGAAACTATAAAATGAAGCCATGATGTTTGAAGCATTATTAAAAATGTGTTAACTAAAACAAGTTGTATATTCATGACAAAAATCAGAATCATTAAAGGTCTTTGAGAAAGTAAATATATTGATTAATTATTGTCAAAAAAATATGAGAAAGGTTGCCAAATTATGTATATACAAAATATTTATGCGTAAGTATAAACTTGTATTATAGGTTGTGCCTATTTTCAAGAATCGAAACAAATTGACCCCCATTTGAGGGGAGAGCATAACAAGGAAGCTTTAACAAAAAAATTGTTTACCTGTGTCAGAATCGGCATTGTTGCTACTCAATTGGTGTGAGTCAATAATAACAATGTAATTGCATTACCTAATCTGAAGTACAATGAATAAATCTAAACTTCAAATGGAAATTCCACAACTAAAAGTTTGAAAACACAATCATGAAAAGTTTCGATATTTTTTCTAAAGAATCATGAAACCATGCAAAATCAATAAACTTCAATAGGTAAAGAAAGATCAATTTAAAACTTTGTTATTACGGTATAAGCTTGCCTTAAGAAGTAAATACAAGATAACAATATATATATATATATATGTTATATATGTATACATACACTAGTATAAAGATCTGAATGCACAAGATAAAACTTGTTAACAATTTTCGAGAATTTACTATGCATCTTTGAACGATGGCATCAATGCCAATATGTTAAAACCAAACATTGAATGGAAATTAATAATGCAGTTAAAATGATTGCCAGGAAAGCCAAAAATCAATTGCAAAAACGATAAACAATAAAAACTTGCTCTCAGCAAAAAGGAATACAAATTCAATAGGAAATTACTAGTTCAGCCATTGAAATTATATATATGGAACTTAAATTGTTTGTATGAAGAAAAATTGTATAAAATGAAGAAATGTTTTATCCAAAAATAAGGGTTTATATATTATTAGGTTGTTTTCAAATGAATGAAATGTGACATGATCAAATCTAATTTCGTTCTCAACTAAAATTTAGATTTGATAGTCCCACAGATTCAAAGCAAACATCATTGCTGATGCAAGTATTTGAGAACCATCATACATAAATAATTGTGTTTCATATTTTAACGTGCACATTTTGTTTTCACAGAAGGAAGGATAACAACTAACATATTCATGCTTGGATTTTTGGAATCTAAAAGTAAACAAAGTAACTAACTGGCATACTTACGCCCTTGGGAATGCTAAAATAATTGTCATGTCATCAAAATTTCATAAAAAAAGCATATGAACACAAGTTAAACAGATTCAAGGAAAACTCCTTCTGTTTTGATTTTAATCTGACAAAAAGAGATTCTAATAGCAAGCTATGGAAACACAATACTGCTATTGAGTAAAAACATTCTGAGATTAACGCTTATTGAAAAGAAATGGTTGTTATGAAAGGGCATGACTAATGTCTGATTTTCATGATCAAATCTGTGTTAATTGACTTAATTTTATAACCTGGTTTCCATTTCCACGAGAACTAATTTTATGCTTTTATTTTACATTTTATTTTTATTCCAAGATAAAAAATTGGTTTATTATATATATAATTAATGTGAAATTTGAATGAAGATTTTTAAACTATAAACTCTTGAAAGTCTGAATGAGTAATTGAGTTAATTGTTAATCGCAACGATTGAAAGTAAGCCATGTTTTTATGGAAGGATTTTGTGAATGTACATTAAAAATAGTCTCCCCGCCAAGGTTGTCAAAAGTCAGATCAAAAAGTGAAAATTTGAAAAACCTAAAATCTTTCTTATTAGTTTATTTCTTAAAAATTATTATAGCTTCAGATGTTTCGGCTATGCCACACCCTAAATTTTGGATCAAAAGCTACCGATTTGCAACACAGGACTTATTTTTCCTTAATATATAGACCCTAAGGATACTAAAAATCATATCAAACCTTGTTTGAGCCCAAAATAGTCTACAATGCAGAAAACACAAATTTGATTTATATATAATGATTTGTGACATTTTTAAGGCCCTTTTCATCAATTAAAGGATCAAAAGCAAACTTGCTGTGAATTAATGTTTTTTACAATATCCATATTATGCGTATAATGAGTTCCTCTTTAAAATTACAGCTGAATACTCCCATCGTATTTTTTTAAAAATCTATGCAATAAGTATTCTAAAGTTGCTATGTTGCAATACTAAATCGCATTTTGAATTTTAAATGTTAACATCAAATTAAGTATATCTGATTTAATTTGTATATTTTATCCAGTTTATTAAATTTACAAGGTAAATCAAAAAACAGAGATAATGTCACCCGTGACAAGCTCAACAGTTCCACTTATTCAGTTCTTAATGAAGGCATCCCAGTCAACAAAACATACCATGACTTTGCTAAGGTACCTATTTGATAAAATGCCTCACAAGCATTTACTTATCAAACTGTCTGCCCAACAACATTAAAGGAACAATTTTATCTTGGATCCAAATTATTTTTTATAAATCGTTGACAGTGTTATGGTATATAAATGGTGTTTAAGTGAAAAGTGGTCCTTCCCAAGGTCTGCTGCTATTCTGTTCCTAATTTATCTGAACGATATGCCCTCAATAATCGTTTTCAAGAAGGTCCTCGACGGGAGCACTTATATGGAAAGTCACAATAATTGTTCCACTTAAAACAAAAAGGGGACCGTACCAGCACTTGAAATTATTGTCCAGTAAGCTTTACGTTCAAAAAGAGTATCAAAGATCACATACTTAAACACTTATCACATTTTATCAACATACCAACACGGTTTTTGTCCTAATCTCAGAGTATTACCACGAAGTATACCACTTGTGTCTTCTGAAAGATATGAAGGTGATTGAAATTGCTCTATGGCGCTCTACGAAACTTATTCCAACCATCAATCATCTCTCATACAACAATCATCTTCATGTTCTCTCACTACCCTCAATGAAGTACCGCTTCCTCAGAAGAAACATGATAGAAGTCTACCAATCGCTTAAACCCTGCTGTTCATTTGACTATAAGCCATTCTCAATTGAAGCAAGATCATTTACAAGGGGACACGGCTAGAAGTTACGTAAACAGTTTTTTCACCATCGCGTGTTGTGGATCGCTGGAACAGTTTGCCAGATAAAGTAGTCTGTGCTGCTTCACTCAGTGTATTCAAGAATGGATTAGACAAGATATTTAAAAATGAAATGCTTGTTTACGATTAATGAGGATCATCGATATACATTTTCTGTAATTAACACCAAAAAAATAAAAATCTTTAATCACTTAACATCTAATTAAAAGTTTCCCTTTCTCTCTATGCAATTATTTCATTTGATATTTAATTGTGATTTTGAAAATTTAAAATTTTTTATGTTATCTATTAAGTCGACAGGCGTCTCACCTTCAAAATGACATCAATGTTATAACAGACTGGGCTAGGCCCTGGGGCATGAGTTTTATTATCAACAAATGTTGTGTAATACACCTAGGCAAACTTGAAATAATATGTTTTTATTTTAAAAAACTTTGTTACTAACGGAGTCAAAGTAAAAAAATACGGTCAATTTTACAGCAAATAGATTCGAGAATTTCATTTACAAGAGACTTGAAAAAACTGAAAATTGTCAAAAAAACAGAATTTGATCCAGAGGAGATTCACTTTCATAGGTACGTTTCTGGTATTAGATTAATCTATACCTCTGTTTTTCTTTTCAAGATATAAGATGTGTATGTAGCTAGATAATTGTCTTGTATAAACAAACTTTTAACTTAGTTAACTAGACTAGCTAGCTAGCTAAAAAACGTTTCTGTATATATTAGTTACATAATACATGTTTTTGTACATTCATACTTGTACATTGCAGTAGTTTGTTAATTATAATTTTTCACTTTGTAAACCAACATTACTAAAGTTATTCATATTTTCGAAGACAAGAAAATGCTCAGCAAATACCAAAGAATCTTTCAGTTTCTTTTGTCAGATTACCCTAAAACAACAAAGATAAATTTAAAATGCCTAACAAGAACCATTTTGGTTATGCGTATAAACAACATTGAAAAGACATTGAAAATTAAAATAAAATTATTTTTCATGAAATATTTTTCTTCTAATAAATATGTTGGTAAAAAATGCACCATCAGTTTTATTTTCGATGTTGAGAAATTTTTGCTTTTTCATTTTTGCTTTTTCAATTTTTTATAACCAATAATTATCAAGCTTCGTGGTAGTTCAGCTAAACTCGGGTTCTTGTTATCATTTCTCTTATTCACAAACTCTCAAACAAAAATTAAAAAAAATGTATTTAAAAATATTAAGAAATTTATGAAATAAAAGGTGTTGAAGTTTTAACTCTTATTTTTTTCAGGATATCATTTTAAATGTAGATTCACAAACATTGCAGGGACGAGTGGCTTTATAGGTGGTACGGCGACGAGCAAAAACGAGCGAAACGAATTAAAATTCAGGGGTATAGATCCAGAATTTTTTTTTGAAATGAACCTATCCTAAGTGCGGAGAATAGTAATTTGCCGTTATCTTTGTCAATTGTTTAAACTTTCCTACTTTCGGGAAAAATCAGGTACCGGTGGAAACCGTACCAAGCGTACCCCGTGGCGGTGCCCCTGGATTGATAATGAAATATTGAACACATTAATGTCATCTCTTACAACACTGCATAACACCGTCCGCTCTCTTCAGAAACCAGGTTCCTAATACAAGTAGGGGCTTTTTAATAACTCATCAGAATCTAAAATATTCTAATTCTATCTTAATCTACAGTTCAGAATGGAGTCGATCATCTCTGTAGCATTATTTTGTTCTCAAGATATGACAGAATTTGTGTCGTCAAAAAATAGGTCCATTTGCGACATTTTTAAGGAATTTACTGGATTGTTGGAACGAACTTGGAAGATTTTTACGGTTTTTTGCTTATTTTATTGATCAAAAACGTTTGCCTGAACCAAAGTTAACAATATTTTCAAGACCGATTTTTCCTTGAAACTCAAAAGTAAAAATAAGTAAAAAAATATCAGGTATTTAAAGGCCTTAAGGTATGGGTTACATTAATTGTATTAGTACTTACTTACCTTTGTATATAAAGTATCTGTTCCTTAATGTGTTTTTGTGTTAATGTTCTAATGTGTAACACCTGGCGGGATATTGTGGCTTCGATATCGACTGCGGTCGAAAGATGATGATGAATGTGTTTTATTCGGTAAAACACACTAGGGATTGAAGAGTTTTCACGACTTCTTTGTTATAACAAATATCACAGGATTCGCTCACATGTTTTCTCGCCAAAGATGCGAAAGAATCAAACTCGCTTTCGCTTCAACTGCTTGAGGTGGATCATTGCATGTTGATATAGAGAGTATGTTTGTATGATATATCACTGATGTGTTCCGCCAAAATGGTTGCGACACAAAACGCTCAAACTGTTTTCCCATCGTTTTTTTGTTGCTAAGTGACTATTTTCCAGTTTATTCTTTGCAATTTCTTAAGTAAATTAGACCTGAGTGATAAAACGATACTCAATAAATCGCTTTAATAAGAATTTGAAACTGTCAATCAAACCTGTTATTTTATTTTATTTTTTTACCAATAAAAATGTACAATGAACAGTCTTGGTATACATCAAATCCTCCATTCATGGACTTTTTTGAATATAGATGTAAAATCATTTCCTCTTATAATACCTTGTTGTTAGCCTATGTTTATATGTCACCTAACTGTTCCATCGAGAATAAATCAGGTTCCAATAAGTCTTTCTTGAACCAAAGAGAAAATTCAAACCGATGTGGATTAATAACTTGGCAAAAGGAAATTAAATTTTAAAGTGCTGCCTTTCATCCAAACCCTATTTAATGCTATAACAAGGCCAATATACATCGCCATGGCAATGGTATTGTTCATCGCCATAGAAACGATATTAAGGGCAAGTATTACTCGCCAGAGCAAGCAAAAACCTTTGATATATTCTATCATGAAGTTTCATGGAAGTCTTTAAAACGACTGAAACATGCCGACGAATGTCGTTGGTAAATTCTCAAAAAGAGTTCTCGAAACTTCGACGATGTTTTTTTTTCGTACAAAACCATGCGAAGATATGATAAAGGTAATTACTGTCCAACCTTTTTATAATTAGTTATTAGAATATGTTTTCTAATATTTGAGAGTTCGTCATTTTGTCAAAATTTAAGGGCAATTTATTATATTTGAACCATACGTTTATGAGCGACAATTAGCTGTTTATTGAAGAAAAAAATCTTGTTGATATTATCACATGCCAAAAAGAAGTTAATTCTATCAACGATTACAACATAGTTGTAGCCCTAGAAAAGTATAACGCATGTATTAGTACAAGCAACAAGCGATTTGCCAGATGAAATAAAATATATTTAGATCGCTTCGAAGCTTTGTGACGGAGAAGGGTTAACTTGCACACTAAACTTGCAATTAAAAGATTTTGAACAATGCTTCATGCATATTCGCGTGCATGAGGAAACTTTGTAGATACAAATACATATTTGCCTTTAATATATAAAGCCAGTAACTGCATTTCTAAATGTATTTTATTTAAAGGTATCAAATTATAATTTATTATTAATTATTTCAGTAAGGATGTTAACTTTAGAAATAGTAAAAATATTAATAACATCTTTTTAAGAATATTTCCTGCATATTATTCGCGTGAATAGCAAACTTTGTAGATACAAATATTTATATATATATAAATATTTATACATATTTTCATTATAATTAGTATATTATTTATCTTTTAAAACTAAACTTTTTATTTCTGCAATATAGTAATTACTACTGTTAATGTTTTTAGACTATGTTTCATTGCATTCAGTGTTGTTCGGATAACTCTAAAACACTTGTAATTTTTTGAAATTGATTGTTGCTAAGCAAACCATATAAAGTTAGATGTTAGACGAGGCCCACTAACACGGTCCCATGATGAAAAAGATGTTGGTACAAACGAGGCCTACTAACACGGTCCCATGATGAAGAAGATGTTGGTACAAACGAGGCCCACTAACACGGTCCCATGTTGAAGAAGATGTTGGTTCAAACGAGGTCCACTAACACGGTCTCATGTTGAAGAAGATGTTGGTACAAACGAGGCCCACTAACACGGTCCAATGATGAAGAAGATGTTGGTTCAAACGAGGTCCACTAACACGGTCCCATGTTGAAGAAGATGTTGGTACAAACGAGGCCCACTAACACGGTCCAATGATGAAGAAGATGTTGGTTCAAACGAGGCCCACTAACACGGTCCAATGTTGAAGAAGATGTTGGTTCAAACGAGGCCCACTAACACGGTCCAATGTTGAAGAAGATGTTGGTTCAAACGAGGCCCACTAACACGATCCAATGTTGAAGAAGATGTTGGTTCAAACGAGGCCCACTAACACGGTCCAATGTTGAAGAAGATGTTGGTACAAACGAGGCCCACTAACACGGTCCAATGTTGAAGAAGATGTTGGTTCAAACGAGGCCCACTAACACGGTCCAATTTTGAAGAAGATGTTGGTTCAAACGAGGCCCACTAACACGGTCCAATGATGAAGAAGATGTTGGTGCAAACGAGGCCCACTAACACGGTCCAATGTTGAAGAAGATGTTGGTACAAACGAGGCCCACTAACACGGTCCAATTTTGAAGAAGATGTTGGTTCAAACGAGGCCCACTAACACGGTCCAATGATGAAGAAGATGTTGGTGCAAACGAGGCCCACTAACACGGTCCAATGTTGAAGAAGATGTTGGTACAAACGAGGCCCACTAACACGGTCCAATTTTGAAGAAGATGTTGGTTCAAACGAGGCCCACTAACACCGTCCAATGATGAAGAAGATGTTGGTGCAAACGAGGCCCACTAACACGGTCCAATGTTGAAGAAGATGTTGGTACAAACGAGGCCCACTAACACGGTCCAATGTTGAAGAAGATGTTGGTACAAACGAGGCCCACTAACACGGTCCAATTTTGAAGAAGATGTTGGTTCAAACGAGGCCCACTAACACGGTCCAATTTTGAAGAAGATGTTGGTTCAAACGAGGCCCACTAACACAGTCCAATGATGAAGAAGATGTTGGTGCAAACGAGGCCCACTAACACGGTCCAATGTTGAAGAAGATGTTGGTACAAACGAGGCCCACTAACACGGTCCAATTTTGAAGAAGATGTTGGTTCAAACGAGGCCCACTAACACGGTCCAATGATGAAGAAGATGTTGGTGCAAACGAGGCCCACTAACACGGTCCAATGTTGAAGAAGATGTTGGTACAAACGAGGCCCAATAACACGGTCCAATTTTGAAGAAGATGTTGGTTCAAACGAGGCCCACTAACACGGTCCAATTTTGAAGAAGATGTTGGTTCAAACGAGGCCCACTAACACAGTCCAATGATGAAGAAGATGTTGGTGCAAACGAGGCCCACTAACACGGTCCAATGTTGAAGAAGATGTTGGTACAAACGAGGCCCACTAACACGGTCCAATTTTGAAGAAGATGTTGGTTCAAACGAGGCCCACTAACACGGTCCAATTTTGAAGAAGATGTTGGTTCAAACGAGGCCCACTAACACAGTCCAATGATGAAGAAGATGTTGGTGCAAACGAGGCCCACTAACACGGTCCAATGTTGAAGAAGATGTTGGTTCAAACGAGGCCCACTAACACGGTCCAATTTTGAAGAAGATGTTGGTTCAAACGAGGCCCACTAACACGGTCCAATGATGAAGAAGATGTTGGTGCAAACGAGGCCCACTAACACGGTCCAATGTTGAAGAAGATGTTGGTGCAGATGTTCATATAAATATTCATTCGAGTATTTCCGAGAGATTTTCGAGAGGGTCGAGTCAGTTTGGAAGAACGCTTGCAATTTCGGATTTCTGAGGTTGCGAGTTCAAATCCTCCCGGCCTCGCCGACTAAGCAAATGAGTAGCATTTCGATGCGATAAAGAACGGGTGTTGGTGGTAGGAGTGGCGTCTGCCTGCCTCAGTTACACCCAACGTCTTGCGCTAAGGAAAAGAGGATAGACACTCTTGTTTACGTCCGTTACTAACATTAGGGTTAATTCGACAACTTTGCTTTGTTTGTTTCTTTATTTTGTAGAAAAAAGGAGGATTGATACAGATCTATAATTTTTCGGAAGAAATTTGTCGTTGGATTTATAAAGAGAGATTGTTGATTGTCAAATCCTTTATGTTGATCTTGAGGCTCTTCAATGTAGTCACCTATGATGAGAAACTCAAACATTCGAGCAGATTCTCACAACCTTTCCGACACAATATTACCGCCTGTCAAAGCAGCTATTTTCAGGATCGCATTTTTTAAATTGAGCCTGGGTTGGTTTTCTGTTTTTAGCTAAGATTGAGTTGTCAATCATTTTATGACGTTCTTTTGTTGGGAAGTAATTGCATAAGGTTTTAATGCCCCTTCTAACATATTAGCATTATAGTATGTTCTTTAATATTATTGGGCTAGATAGCTGATAAAAACTTATTTTTACATTTTTCATTTCAGTGACAATCGTGCTTCTGTGTATTATCGTCCTGCTGATCGGAGCAAAGAACTACATACAACATTTAAAGCGATTAGCTTTCCCCTTAATAGCAACAAGGGAAGTAAACCTGTACCCCACATACTTGAGTATTTATTCTGCTGACGTTGAGCTGCAGAAAACGAAATCGAGGCTATTTAAAGATAAACTCAAAAGGTTCAACATCAATCGTCTAAAAACAAAAATGTATAACGGTTATAACATTACAGACACGTGACCATATTGTGTATTTTAAGGAATCTGTACATATTGTAACTAAGTGTATAAGGTTATTGGAGATATGTATCTATATTATATATCAGTATACGGTGAGTTTTAAACATAGTTTCGTTTTCACAAGATTTCTAAAAACAAAGAGTTGCCTGTAATACTTCAGAATCGTTTTTAAATAATGGAGGTTCAAAAAGGTTTGTGATACAAAACCCCACACCCTTTATGAGCTGGCTACTGTAATATTTGTCGGCGAAGACCAACGAACTGAAGTGGGTTACCACCAGGAACACTTGATTAAGCCATGATGATTGGAATATGAAAACGATGATGCATAATCAATCACAGGTTTCTACGACACAAATTCGTGTGAAACCCAGTTTTGTCCCAACCCATCTTTTAAAAGATGCTCAGAAAATTTCTTCCCGGAAAACTTTCACATGAATTGTTCACATACGCACGATGATGATTTCTATGGTGGTGAAATCGTAGTGTAGCCGACGTAGAGCCGCGTTAGTCGCCAAATAATTTTGTTGACAGATAATTAGTTCCTTAGATACATTCGGTCCACATGGAGCTCCAGGTAGAAGGGCATTTACGTTTGGTCAGACCTACCGCAGCATGTGTCCACATGAATTATTTTACAGATATCTATCTATCTCGCTCACAAGAGTTTCGTTCATAACAACATGCCTCGGAAAACAGGTTCCCTTCAAACATTTGGGATTTTTCACACATCGATACACATGTAATGCCCGGTGTCACCGAAAATTTGAACTCCCCTAAATTTTGACTCCCCAGTTAAAATAAACTAGTAAATATTAACTCTCCAGTTATTTCATAGAAAATTAAGACACTATATAGTTAATATTTCCTAGAAAAAAATGACTCCCTTAGTTTATGATGACTCCCTTTATAAAATTGTAACCATAAATGAATTATCAATGTCCATTCCTTTGCAGGTTGTCAAAAATGATTCTATGTTTATTAGAAATAACAGTATATTTTTGAAAATTGCAAAATAAACGATATAATACAGGGTGGTATTGTTAATGGTTGCATTTTATTTATAAGAAATCGGTTTATAAGAAACTTTAGTCACGGGCGGATGCAGGATTTTTTTCAAAATTAAAAAATTAAAAATTCTTTCGCCTGTCTTTCGGCCGGACTTAGTGTTCATAATTATCATATCATATTTAATTGATGGACTTATGTGACAACCAACAACTTTTGGCGCAAATCTTTAAGCCTTGGGCCAAACTTTCCGATTACCAAGCTTCTGCTATTGATAAGCATAACAAATTTACCCTGACGGTAAATAGACATTCCACTGTAGTTATCTTAAATTATCGTTAATCTAATTTAGGAGCCATTGGTATGACAGAAGATTCCTCACAATTGCTTAACTGGAAGGTTTGTGGTCCGGAAGTTGCTCGATGTGTTACGGATTTTGAGGCATTGCTACCATACAATAGGGAAATTGTACTCCTGTTGAGTAATCAAACAAAACACTACGAGCCAACAGACAGTATGCAAAGAAGGGTTTCAAAGCACGTAATCAGCTTGATAACAGCATATGAGGAAGCGGGAAATCCATTTTAGAGGCATCAAACGATTTGATGGCTCTTGACTCACGAAATATTGCAACAGATGGTGCAGTTGACGTAATTTGGTGTAAGTAATTGGTGAGAAGCAGTTTCGTGATTTCTTTAGTGACTGCTTAAAGGCAAAGAAGAAAAGTTTATTCGACCCAATCAAACAAAATAAGTTGTACATATTCAACCAACCAGCAAAAAGGAAGACAACCTCCCAGAAAGACGAGATAACAACATTAAAAAAATCGTGTCAACTTCTTTCACAACTTTACATCGCCTGCCAAGTGAGAGACCGAGATATTGATGAATTCTTTCGCCACGAAAATAACAGCTATCCACCTTCCATCTCAAAGAATGGATGCTTAAGGTCTGGTACAAAACCTGATCTTGTTCGTTGTTTGGTGGATAAAAACATCGTTGACGTTGGCAAGATGGCGTTATAGTTGACTGTATTATACTTGTTGGTGTTGCCATTGCTAATATGATTAAATCGAAAACCGCGAGAACATTTCACGAGTACGCTGATCGAAATTTTATACCTCACATTAGAAGTCATCTAGGAATGTGCAAGTGAGTGGGCCTAGTTTGAGATGTATATGTGGAACACTCGTTGAAGTCATCTGCACGCCAAAAATGAGTTGCTATCAGCATCACTTAAATTTAGTTTCAAGCCTTATCATTCTTAAGTGAAATCATGGAAACGCTTTACATCAATGACCAAAGATAGGCTCATGTTGTAGGGCATGTTTGTATGTTTTCTATTTTCAACGTTTTCAGTCATTTACATGGATATGGATTTTAATAAATTAATTTACAGGTAAAGGTGTACGAAGAAGAGTGCTTCCCAGTACAACACTCCCGTCTAATTAGCAATCATTCTTGCGTTTGGATGAGAACAAGCAAGAACTGTTTTGCTTAGACGCTAAGAGTAAATCTTTGTCTTTTTTCCACACAACCAACTATCTATTTTTGCGGATATAGGCATGGAATACTTGGAATCAATTCGAATCAATAACACCCACGTTTGTTGTGCTTTCCGAGCGATCATCGCTGAGAAATTGTAGGAAGGCTTTTCCAGCAATTGCAGTTTGTATCTCTGATATATGACCGTACAAACACGTCAGGGGTGGCGCTAGTGGGGGACTAGGGGGGGGGGCTACATCCCCTTCTCAGAAGAAACGATGTTAACAAAATACTGACATTTTTTAACGTTAGGTCTTCTTTGTGATTAATACAATTATCATGTTATCAAGTTTCAAGGCAGGTTATGTTTAAATTTAGAAGTGCCAAATCTGCAATAGATTTGATCATCAATGATGTTTGTGTTAAACTTAGAGTCATACAATTAGCCCCCCCCCCTCGTCGGCGCTGTAAGCCCCCTCGTCGGAAAAACCCTGGCGCCACCCCTGAAACACGTTAGATTCTGTAGACCGAATAAGAAAAGTTTTATTTGCGAGGAAAGGTCGAAGTTTAGAAGGAATTCCTCCAACATCAGATGCATTACTGCAACATACAAAAACGGCAGTTTATCAAGCTGGTTATTGCTGGAGTCAGTCACTTGTATCCCAACAAAATCTTCTGGATCCAAATGAATGGGGATGGAAATATGATGAAAGTAATCGTGTGTTTACAATCTCTTGGATGACGATTCCGCAAGCGTCAGCTTTGCCAAGAACTTAGTAGATGCGGCTGCAACAAACATAAGGGCCGCAAAGGGGGATGTAAATGTAGAAAGGTCTCCTTGAAGTGCTTTATGTAAATGTGCTAGAGACTGTGTGCAGCAATTCAAAGGATAAACATGAAAAATTTGATTGAATCAGTGTGGAATTTGGACATTGTTCGCTTTGTAGAAATTATACATGACTTGAATTTTAGTTGTTTGTTTACATTATTTTATTAAGTTATAGTTTTATTTAGAAATTCCGGGGTTAGAAATCAAAGATTTGAATTAGACTAAGGTTAGTAGTCGTCAAAATCATGTCAATAAAGAAGTTTTTGAAGTATATCTTGTGTATTTCAACATTCTTTTTACAGTATAAACTTTAGATATAGATGTTTCATGAGTACTGCGGGCATGTACATATAATAACTAACCCCCTGACTTTTGAGAATTTGACTCGTTCCGAGTCCACTTTTAGATATTGATCTTTTATTAAAGTTTGTTGTATTTTTCATGGGCTTTTCAATTATATATAACAATTGCTATTTTGAAGAAAAGGTTTTACGCGATGTTTTTTTAAAACATGAAAGTTTTGAATGGCATGATATCTTTTTCACGATCGATTTATATACTGTAATTAATTTTTATTGCCATTAATAGGTAGATTTTTTCAACTTTATTTTTGTATAGTTAGCTATATATGCAGAGCTGTATTCGATTGTATACGGCGGTATACGCAGTATACTCTCTGCTTTTTCGAGCAACTATAGTATACCCTCTGGTTTTCTAAAGAAAGTACATATCCTTACTGATTCTTGACAACTACTAACTGTAGAGTCCAACTTGTCCCTTTCCATTTTCGTGGTTTATATTCACATCCGGGTTTTGCCTCGAGTCGGTGATAGGTAGCTCCCCTGTTTTTCTTTATTTCGCTACTTTATTGCTGCGGGGATTTCTCCGTTTGAACAAGAATAATCAGAAAATCTTATTTAGTGGTGACTGTCATTTAGCTGAAGCATTTATTATAGTAGAGGCACTAGCCTGGTCAGCTTCTGGTTGATATTGCTAACTTGCAACCTGAAAAAATGTTAGAAAGAAATTTGCATCACGGAGGAAGCAGAGGTGAGAAGAATTTGTAGACGCTTTGACATTGATGAAATACAGTCAATCCAAGGATTAAGAGACTTGAGTGAAAATGTTGAAATTGTGCCCACAATTTGAAGTCTCTCTTGACAGCTATTTCAACTTTACCTTGTTTGACAACAGATTGTGAACGTGGTTTCAGTTTAATGAACAATATTATTACAGGTTTAAGAGCATCTTTGCTCATTGATAATGTGAGCTGTTTGATGTTTATTAATTGCAATGAACCACCTGTGGCTCAATCTACCGCTAAAAATATGCAAGATCCTGGCTGCTAAACCACCAATCAGTTAAGGATACTAGATCCCAAATTTGTAAAGAGGTTAAAGATGTAGATTCCTCTTGGCAGGCTGTTTGGAATGTATTCATAGAAAAATAAACAATTTTGTACCTCTCGTCCAATTTTGATGTTGATAATTCATGTTCTCTCTCTATATATATACATTTGACGTCTATTTTCCATGCTGGCACGGGTTATGTAGTTATGGTATTAGTTATGCATGTTATGTCAGAATAAAGATTAGAATTGTTTTGAAAGAAGAAAAGTTGTAAAGATTGCAAGTTGTGCATTATTTATCAATTTGGCAAATCTGACAGTATACCCTGTGCTTTTTTTACGAATACAGCACTGTATATATGTACAGCTTTCTTTTATTTACTTAGTTTTCTAGTTTTGATTATAGAATGCAGGATTTTTTGAAAGTTACATTTATTACATATATACTGATTTTCTCTAAATATTTCTCATTTGGTCCTTTCAGCCAAGGAGTATAGTTTCAACACATGTATATCAAATTTTTATAACTGTGTCGTGAATTTTAGTGTGTTTTAAGGTAATCTAGAGGGTGTCATTTTCAAAAAATTTCTTGGCTTGTCTGCGCCTCCAAATCACACACTTCCAAAAGTAATTTGCCGGCCCTGTATTCTAAACGTAACAAAGCTGTAGGTATTAATGAAATTCACGGTAATATTGTACATAATAGATGCTTTTGAAGAAATCAAACAACCATTGTTTGTAGTTGTTTGGTCTTTCTTTTGCAATGGAGTTTTCTGTGTTGATTTAAAACATGCTAAATCTCTCAAATGAATACATGGGCGGTTTCAAAAGTGTTCTTCAATTATTTAAATTGCAATGCTCTCCTATAACTTATTTATTGTTGAATTAGTTGCAAATATGGCTGAACCGACGATTGGTATTTTATCACAACACCTTCAAACAACTTCAGTTTTAAAGCTTTATCCCGAATTGGAGGGAAAACCATATGTGGGCGCATCTTACAAGATGTTTTTTGAATCGGTGGGTGCTCACGTCGTCTTAATAAACTGCAACATTGATTACGATACAGCCAGAAACATTTACGAATCTATAGATGGTTTCGTTTTGCCAGGTGGTAATGCAGAATTTAAAGGCTCGAACTATGCGAGAGTGGCAAGTTGGTTTATGAAATGGTCAGATGAAGAGGACAGGTTTTTCCCCATTTTTGGAATTTGCCTCGGTTTTCAGTTTTTGCTGCGTTATTTTGAAGACAACTATTGTCTAGTAACCACAAACACGGTAGCAACTAATCTTCCCATTGAATTCACGAACAACTCAAAGTCTCGATTGTTTTCGTATTTAAATGAAGATGACGTCACACTCTACCAATCACAGCATTTAACGTTTCATCACCACATTTTATCCCTGCTTGAAAGTGAATTCTTTAGACAAAAGAAAATCTGTGATGAATATGACGTGTTAGCAACCTCTTGTGACAACAACGTGTCATTTGTTGCAGCAATTCAAAGTAAGCATGCTTGAAATAATTGACTATAAATTGTCATCTCTCTTTAATAATATACATCTCTGCCGGTAGATATAACATATTTATAAAAACTCATGAAGGCGGTCTGAAAGTTATTCTTTGTCTTGTAATGAGTGCAATTTGCACGTGAGCTTCTATATCTAGGACTTATAAATGAATTATGATAATATGAAAATAATGATTATTATAAATAAACTGGAAAGTCCACAAATAAATTTAATTTTTGATTTTAGGCAAAACCAAACCGATATATGGTGTCACGTGGCATCCCGAGAAAAATGAATTCGAAACGCACGAGGAAATCTGTCATACCAGAAAATCGCAGGAATGCTCTAGAAAAGTGGCGCGGTTTTTCTACGATGAATGCAGGAAAAGTAATGCGTTGCGAGAAAAAAAGAAAAAGGCTTTCTCGAATAAAGAAAACATCTCTTCATTTGATGTTGGTAGCATAATTTTTATGAGAGAACTTCTTGTCTTTTGATGATTCTCTTACCCTTTTGTATTTTGTCAAAATTTGAGAAAAATTTTTCAACCCATCCACGACTTGCATTGAATGTAGGGTTATGAGGCCATACAAGCTGTTTAACTTTTTCTTGCAAACTTAACATAGAAACTGGTATATGCAAGTATCGAAGCGCGAGGATCCAAGCTATAAGATCCTCTCTACATGTACGTTAGAGGTCTAACCGGCTCCAGAATGAATACCTTTATGATTTGCCATCGCGAACTGGAGGTTTGACGATTGTTCTTATGGTCGATTCTTTTACAGCAAATTCTTTTGCCGTGGCTGAATAGTTTTGAGTTAACAAATCGTTCTCCCGAATTTCCTGCTTTGTTTTCTCAAGTGTCTTCTGCTTTGTTTTCTCAGTGTACCATTTGCGGGTACCTATTCCCTTTTCTTGGTTGTTTATCCCGTCTTCGTGTATGTAAAAATTGGCAACTTTAGTGTTGTACACACCACTTTGCTAGTTCGCCAAAATCGTGGCTGTCTTCCAACATGGAATCCAATTTTTCACGAAAGAGTTCTTTTCTTGGTCAACCGATCGGTCTTTTGTTGGGACGAGGAAGTGATTGTAACGTGCCTAAATGGTGATTAAAGATAGAGTAAGGTGTGGTTACTGTATCGTTCTTGCAACAAATTTCAAATCAGAGAAATATTCCATCCCAAAAAATAAAGAAATAAAACCAAAAGATTTAATATAAATTATTACGCATTATTTTCAACATTTTTCCGGTTTCTCTTCGACATCATCCTTCTGCTTTTCCGGTTTCTCTTCAACATCATCCTTCTGCTTTTCCGGTTTCTCTTCAACATCATCCTTCTGCTTTTCCGGTTTCTCTTCAACATCATCCTTCTGCTTTTCCGGTTTCTCTTCAACATCATCCTTCTGCTTTTCCGGTTTCTCTTCAACATCATCCTTCTGCTTTTCCGGTTTCTCTTCAACATCATCCTTCTGCTTTTCCGGGTTCTCTTCAACATCATCCTTCTGCTTTTCCGGTTTCTCTTCAACATCATCCTTCTGCTTTTCCGGTTTCTCTTCAACATCATCCTTCTGCTTTTCCGGTTTCTCTTCGACATCATCCTTCTGCTTTTCCGGTTTCTCTTCGACATCATCCTTCTGCTTTTCCGGTTTCTCTTCAACATCATCCTTCTGCTTTTCCGGTTTCTCTTCAACATCATCCTTCTGCTTTTCCGGTTTCTCTTCAACATCATCCTTCTGCTTTTCCGGTTTCTCTTCAACATCATCCTTCTGCTTTTCTTACAATTTAGGGGTAAAATATGTGAAAAGTTCGATATCGCATTAAAGAAACTGCAAGCTCCCTGCAAGATCGTTTTCACATTGAAAAAGCTAAAAACTGTTCTACCATCGCTAAAGCCTAAGATCGATGTTTCTCTAACAAGCAGAGTTGTGTATAAAATTACATGTCCATGTTGTAAATCATGCTACTTTAATGTCAGAAATTTTCGCGTCCATAAATTTTCGCGAATCGGTCAAAATGGAATATTTCTCGGGCATTTAATTTCGCGAATTCTTCACGGTTTTATCCATTTTTTTAAGTGAAATTTTTCACAGAGTCTTTATCGAATCGGTTAAATTGAAACAACCTATTAGAACAATGTTTTGCCAAGTAACAAAAAAGTACCAAACCGGCGAAGACTGTCATAGTACTGGATTAGTTTGTAAATACAGTCGACTCTCTCTAATTCGAATCTCTATTATTCGAACTTTCTATAATTCGAACGAATTCTAAGTCACCATCAATTTTCTTTAAGAAACTCTTATAATTTACTTTCTATTATTCGAATCTCTGTAATTCGAAAACCTCTATAATTCGAAAACTTTTTCTGGTTCTCGGCAAAATCCTCTCTGTAATTCGAATTTTCGGAGTGTAAACAAACAGTTAACACTTTCGAATGTTTTTTTTCAAAATTCGAATTTCTGTTCGAATGTTTTGAGATTTTGTAAATACACGTCTTTTGTATGAAATTTGATCATATTTTCTTGTGATTATGGTTTGATGAACTGCGTCTTAATTTCTCGTTCAAAATGGCTAAGGCTAGGTTTATACGGCCGCACTTGAGTCGCGTCTAATTTAATTAATTCAAATTATCGGCGAAAGAACAGCAATAAATCGACGTTCACTTTAAACAGAATTCGGTGTAGCATTTAATTCAACTGCAACAAACATTGCAATTCGCCGTGATCATACTTATTAAAAAACATTATGTTAGATCCATTTAGATTTCTTGTAGCGTACTTTAGACCATTGAAACGTTTTCATGTTTTCAACAATATGAAAAAACACCCAAAAAACAACAACAAAAAACACCACACAATATATTAAGGAGAAATGCGTTAAATAGAAGGAAGAAATGTATCGCGATGATTTTGAAAATGTGTCGGAACAGACGGTTCTTATTTTCACAATCTTTTGTGAATGTTTTGCAGCAACGGGAACAGAATTTTAAAATTCAATATGCCGGCAAGAAGAGTGCGTAAACTGTAGCCGTTTCAATAGAAATACTGGGTGGTGGGATAATTTATGGGCAACCTATACTGATGAGCGTTTCAAGCAAACTTTTCGTTTATCAAGGGAGACATTTTTATATGATTTATCCTACATAAGAAGTAAAATCGAAAGAAGATTTATTGCAGAAAAACCGATTATTCCTGAAATACGACTTGGAATTAGTTTATATAGACTTGCACGAAATCTATTTGAATCTGCATGCTCAAGAAAAAAGTTTAATAATGTTGTAATGCGCATGCGTATAAGCGATATTCGTGTTTTCGTTACATAAAATCATGAGCAATTAAATTAGGCGCGACGATAGATCGTGTGTATAAACCCACGTCGCATTTGTGTCGCACTTTTGCATTAAGTTCGGCAAAAGCTGCTAGACTTAATTATTAACGTCGCACTTAATTTTACATTTGCTTTATACAGCCGCTTTAATTTGAAACTTAATTCAAATTTCTCTTTAATTAAATTAGACACGACGTAAGCGCGGCCGTGTAAACCTAGCCTAAACGACTACATATTAGCCACATTCACA
This sequence comes from Candelabrum cocksii, assembly GCA_963930725.1. NCBI lineage: Eukaryota > Metazoa > Cnidaria > Hydrozoa > Anthoathecata > Candelabridae > Candelabrum > Candelabrum cocksii. The sequence goes on along the minus strand of OZ005670.1, from coordinate 392,606 downwards.
GACTGGGCAAGAAAACGAAAGTGTTTTGCGTGTAGGGAAAAAATTTCATAATGGTAACAGATTTACTGTTATTTCATAAGCGAAAACGACTTACATGAACGAAGAGACTGTAAAAAATTTCCCAAAAGAAGAAGCCATGCAATGGCTTCGTGATTTACGGTTAGCAGTTTCTGGTACAAAAAAAGATTTAATAAACGGAATAGTTAAATTTCACTCATTTTTCACCTATGATTTTTCTCAAATTTTCAAAAATTCCGATTTCTCTCTCTAATTCGAATTTTCACCCTTTAAACCTGCAAATTCGAATAAGAGAGACTTTCTACTATTCGAATCTCTCCATAATTCGAATAAAGATTTTTTCCCCTTGGGATTCGAATTAGAGAGAGTCAACTGTATTTATTCAATGTTGATAAAAGAAAGAAAATAACTGTTCAATTTGTTTGTGAAGATTATTTTCACTTTAATTTGAAATTTTGAAAAATTTCTTGAATCTGCAAAAAAATTGAATTTTTTTAGCGGGAATTTATTTTTGACAGACTATCCGATATTTAATCTGTCGCTTTAGAGAACATCGCAGATCTTCAACTCCCGTGGGGGCTCACTTCCAAACATGTAATTTTCCACTAACAATGAAAGACGTGACCATCATTGGTAGTTCTTTAAGAACTGTGTCACATTTAATGACTCTCGAGGCGTTGTGTATTTTTTTTTTTTTTTTAGTAAGGAAATACACAGGAGAGGCAGGGCCTATGACTCAACAGAGTCCTGTGTATGGAAAGAAAGATCAGTAAAAGAGACATAGACTAAGTGGAAGGTAGACAAAGAAGTAGATGAGAAATAAGTGCAGAGGGCTGAAATAAAGTTAAGAGATTTTCATAAGGTCTAAACAATTTATCCTTTGTTTGAAGCCTTGGAGATGGTAAACATGGCTTTTGGGGAATACACTGCATGGGAGCTTGTTCCACCAATTGGAGACCCGGACAAAGAAGGAAGATAAGTGCATGATGGTCCTGGAGGAGGGAACGGAAACATTGAACTGGTGGCAGTTGGAAGAGTACCTCGTGTTTCTGGGGAATACAGAAATAGGTGGGACAGTAGAGTGCAGTTCATCTGAGCAATGACCAAAAAAGTATCTATAGAACAAACAAAGTGCGGCTACCCTGCGTCTATGTTCCAATGATTGAAGGCTTTCTATTAACCTGGGATTATCAATTAATCGTATTGACTTGCGCTGGTACGATCAAGAATTTCCAACACAGACTTAGGAGCCCCGCTCCAAACAGGTGAGTTGTATTCTAACTGTGGTCTAATTAAGGATTTACACAGAACTAGAATTTTGTCAGGAGGGAAATACTTCCGGGCACGGAACAGAAACGCCAACTTCTGCGAAGCTCTTTTGGCCAAACCAAATATGTGCTCATTCCAGTGTAGGTCAGAACTCACTCGTAGGCCGAGTTGAGGAAGGTGACAGGAGAAAGGGAGAATATTGTTACCCATAACTACATCTGGGAATGGGCGGTTCCCCTTTCTGGAGACAACTATTTGGTCGGTCTTTTTAGTATTAAATTTGACCATGTTGAGGTCTCCCCATTCCGTAACCCTAATTAGGTCATTTTGAAGAATAATTGCAGCCTCAGATCTTTTAAGAGAAATGTTTTTGGCTGTGGCCTCACTGACACGAGGGAAAGAATAAGAAGCATGGAGGTAGGTGTCCTCAGCGTAGGAATGTACGGAGAAGGATAAGAGGGACAGTAGGTCGTCAAGAAACATCAGAAAGAGAACTGGTGACAGCACTGAGCCCTGAGGAACTCCTGCGTTTATACGATGCATACTAGATAGGTGGCCATCAATTCTAACAGCTATGGATCTTTCTGTTAGAAAGTCTTCGATCCAGTTTGAAAGCTTCGCGGGCAGTCCGAAGGAAGGAAGTTTAGCAAGAAGAGCTTTGTGCCAAACCCTGTCGAATGCTTTGGAGATGTCGAGGGATAAAATGCGACTTTTACCAAAAGTTTCTATTGCAGAAGACCAGGCATGGCTGGCGTAAGTAAGGAGATCACCAGTTGATCTAGCTTTTCTAAAACCGTATTGATGGTCGGAGAGCAGTTTGTGTTTTTCGAGATGACCTAGCAGATTGTCTACAATAATAGATTTCATTGTTTTAGATAGTAGCAATGTTAAGGCAATGGGTCTGTAGTTAGATGGTAATGATTTATCACCCTTTTTGGGGATTGGAAAAACATGTACTAACTTCCATCAAGAAGGATAGATGCCGGTGGAATAGGAGAGGTTAAAGAGTATGGCGAGATGAGGGGCAAGTTCCTTTGCGCATGTCTTTAACAGGATAGCAGGTATGCAATCTGGGCCAGAAGATTTGTTAGTACATAAACGTTGGAGTGTTTTGGAAACGTTGTGAGCGTTGAACCTTACTTCGGGCATCAAGACTGTTGCGACAGGAGCTTGGTGATCGAAGCATCGACCCGAATCGTTAACATTTGATGTTGAAGAAAAGTGTGAGGCAAAACATTCAGCTTTGTGCAACGGGTGACATGCCACGCTTCCATCGGGATGAACGATATCAGGGAATTTTGATTTGCAGAAATTTGATCTTATGGATTTGACCATCGACCAGAAAGCTTTAGGGTCGCTTAATTTGATTTTGTCATAAATGGACTCCATAAAAGAATCTTTGGCCTTTCGGATGGAGTTAGAGCAAGCATTTCGGGCAAGAGTGAAGTTTTCACGATTCTGTTGGGTGTTGTTAATGAGTTAAAGCCATCTCTCAACACAAAGGACGAATATCGTTCTCGTGCTTTAGTCATTAAATTATAATTATCGCACAGCTCTTTTTAAGTGCTCGCCTTTTTAGTTTATGTTGTTTTGATTTTTCATACGTAATAGCATTTTCTTGTTTTGACTGTTTGTATATTCTGATCTGTACTATATTATACAATATTTTTTTAACTGTTTTTAAACTGTTAATTTTATGTTTTTAGCCTGATGATGTTTATATTTAAATCTAAAATTTATTATTGTTATTTATATTATTATATTGCAAATAATATTATGTTGTTGGTACAAATTATTTCAAATGAATATTTTGCCACAATGTTTCTGCTAAAAAATGTTTTTTTTATTTTCTGACGCATCACTTATTTGCAAAATTTCGTTCATTGCCCTGGCAACTCCGTAGTAGATCAGCAGCCCAGAGCATTTTGGTCATACGAAGAAGGTACCAATATTCGCACCCATATACATTTATTATGTAACATAATACATTCAGATATTAATGTCTGCCGGAAACTCCCGTTGCGTGTGTCCCCTAGGGCCCTAAAAGGAGGGGCCTAAAAAAGGGCTGGATCAAACAATGTAGATACAACACGCAACCAAATGGAAATGAACAAGTGCATGCCAAGGAGTAAAAAATCGTCACTGCCAGACAAATTTTCCTCTGCATAGGCCCTGCCAGACCCCCACAAGGGTCCCAAAACTTTGTGCTAGACAAAACATCGGAGATACCACATAAAACGAGATTTAAATGAACAATTGTACTCAACCAAGTATAAAGTACCCAATGTCAGACAAATTGCCTGCTGCATTAGGCCTACCAGACACCCCCCAAAATTGGGCCATTATGTTGTTATTGTAGAATTGAGCTGGAGCATATATCACAAGTACCACATAAAAGTAAGTTTAAATGGGTTGGTACATCTAACAATGTACAGAATCACACATACCAGACTAATGTTGCTCTGCATAGGCCCTCCCAGACCCCCTACAAGGGTCTTAAATGTTTGGCTAAATTAAACCACCAATTAAGCACCACATAAAACGAAGTTTAAATTAACAAGTACACTCTATTTAACTTGTTATACCCAATGCCAGACACATTTACTGCTGCATAAGGCCTGCCACCCCCCCCCCCCCCCCCCCCCACAAGTACGTTGTACCACATAAAATTAGTTAAAATTACTTGGTGCATCTTATTAAAGAGCAATTAGGGCCTCATCCCTTGGTAGTTTAGAAACACTAGAGGTACCACATTTTAAAACTAAATAATCAGACAATTACACTCTACCGCTACCCTATACAAAATTGGCCTTCCAAATGCCAGACAAATTAGGCATGCATTAGATACGAAATGTTCATGGGAGTCCAAAAAGGACAAAATTCAACATCAAACATGAAAATGTAAGTACTAATGTATATCGGTATATCACTGTCAGTCTATCAGGTGAGCTAAATGCTTACGATTGTATTGAGAGTTAGATCTCTGTTTCAGTGTCCGAGTCATCACTCCAAGCATTTTCAGAATTTGAGTCATCATCATCATCAGACACAGTAGCAACGTCTGGCTGGTGACCAACAATATTCTCAGTACTCTTCTCCATTCGTCTTAATTCCCGAAAAAGATCATCTGGTAGTTTGGGACAGGACGAGTGTCTTGCTTGCTAAAATTGGGCCATAGTGGTCTTCTTGCCATTCTTTCATAAGGAATAACGCCAACTGATCTTTAAAGATCCTATTTTGAAGTAGCTTCTGGCTGTTCTGCTTCGGTGCTTGCTCTGCACCAGTGATGAGGAATGGGCGGTCCTCGGCCCCGCGTAGCTTTCGCTCGCTCTCCTTCAAAGACGTCGGATCGTATGTGTCGAACAAGACGTGGATCTCTTTCTCTCGCCTGCCACATACATGAGAAAGAAGTATCCTTGCAAGATGTCCATACGATGTTATCTTTCCAATGGCAGACAGGAACGAGTGTATCAAAAGTCCACCATCAATCAAAGTCACATCTTTCTGTGAACCCATCCTGAAGTTTCTCTAGCTTGTCAAGTAGTTTGCTCTTCTGTGTCTTGAGGCCGGATCCATCTGAGTGGGTAATAGCTAGAGGATAGTCCGTGATTGGAAATTCCATAATATGCCTTAAGTTGAAGGAGGTCTTCTTCAAAAGAACGACGAGCATTCGAATGAAAACATCTTGAAGGCTCTCAGCAGCACAATTTCCCGCTGGCTTGGTGGGCCTCTTCTTAGAGTGTTCTTGTGCGAAATTCAAGACGCTCCTTGTCTTCTTTGCATTCCTCTTCGAACTTGACTCGCAGTCTCTTGCCTTCGGTGAGACTACCCGTCAAATACACTTTGGTTTTCTTCGATGCTGCTCGACCTGTTGCAATGTTTAAGAGACAAGGAGATGTTGCCGCAGGTGGTAAAAACGGATCGCTAGATTCGGTTACGGCATTGAATAAACTATCCCTCTGTCGGCTATCTTTCATGATTCTGCTGTCACGAAGCTGGGTGGCTGGCTGCTCCACTACTTCTAATCCAGTCATACTCCGCAACTCTGTCACGGCCATTCCGCGTTGGGTTGAAGTGATGCACCATCGTCGTATTGCATGTACCAAGTAATTTTAACTAACTTTGTGTGGTACAATGTACTTTGAGGGGGGCGTCTGGCAGGCCTAATGCAGCAGTAAATGTGTCTGGCATTGGGTATTATGAGTTAAGTAGAGTGTATTTGTTTATTTAAACTTCGTTTTATGTGGTACCTTCAATGTTTAATCTAGCCAAAAACTTGAGACCCTCGTGGGGGCGGGGTGGGGGGAGAGGTCTGGGAGGGCCTTTGCAGAGGAACGTTTCTCTGGTTTATGTGATTCTGTACATTGTTAAATGTACCAACTCATTTAAACTTACTTTTATGTGGTACTTTTGATATATGCTCCAGCTCAATTCTACAATAGCGACTTAACGGCCTAATTTTGGGGGGTGTCTGGCAGGCCTAATGCAGCAGGCAATTTGTCTTTGTGGGTACTTTATACTTGGTTGAGTACGATTGTTCATTTAAACTTCGTTTTATGTGATATCTCCGATGTTTTATCTAGCACAAAGTTTTGGGACCCTTGTGGGGGTCTGGCAGGGCCTATGCAGAGGAAAATTTGTCTGGCAGTGACGATTTTTTACTCCTTGGCAAGCACGTGTTCATTTCCATTTGGTTGCGTGTGGTATCTACAATGTTTGATCCAGCCCTTTTTAGGCCCCTCCTTTTAGGACCCTAGGGGACACACGCAACGGGGGTTTCCGGCAGACATTAATATCTGAATGTATTATGTTACATAATAAATGTATATGGGTGCGAATATTGGTACCTTCTTCGTATGACCAAAATGCTCTGGGCTGCCAGTCTATGGGTACTTCTGCTAGTTTCTGAAGCGTGAAGCTGTAGTCTAGATGGTCTAACCAGGGAGATATTAAAATAGACTTTAGATTCCGTGGTCTAACTGGCCCTAAAACGTGTTTTGTAAATAAAGTGTCGAAATATTGAAATCGAAAGTATGTTGAGGGTAATCGGATACAACATAATAATATTCAAAAAGTGTTTGGATGAATCCTATTTTCCTTCATCTTGGAAGTTTGCCTCTGTTATTCCAATTTTTAAAAATTGTGGTGAGCGATCTAATCCTTCTAATTATAGACCAATCAGTCTCATTTCCATCTTAAGCAAAGTTTTCGAGACTTTAATTGACCTGAGCTTAGTTGAATTTATTGAAAAAAATACTTTGTTTTACGACTCCCAGTATGGGTTTCGTTCTGGGCGTTCCACTGCTGACGTTTTGACAGTTATAAGTGAACGTTTTTATCGTGCCCTTGATGTCTCTGGTGAAGCGTGAGCAGTTGCCCTTGACATCTCCAAGGCATTTGATAAAGTCTGGCATCGGGGGCTACTGCACAAACTTAAGGTATATTGTTTAAAAGGTCCGTTTTTAAATATTATCTCCTTCCTTTCCAATCGTAAATTCAAGGTGGTCCTTAGCGGTCATTCTTCTTCCATTTTTTCCATCAATGCTGGTGTTCCTCAAGGTTCAGTTCCCGGTCCGACTCTCTTCCTACTGTACATTAACGATCTCCCAGACAATTTATCATCCAAAACCGTTCAACATTGTATTCCTGCCTTAATAAATTAGATGATTGTGATAAGGTTAGAATGGCCTCTGATCTGGAAAAAGATCTCAATACAGTTGTTGAATGGGGTAAGAGTTGGCTTGTTAATTTTAATCCATCTAAAACTAATCTTCTTTCCATTAATCATCTCAATCAACCTTATTTACCTTGAATTTTGATGAAAGGTTCTCATTTGCCTGAAAGCAATTCATTTTGCCTTCTTGGTCTTATATTTACCAGCGACCTCTCATGGCGATCTTATATTGAAAATATAGCTAAATCAACTGCCATGAAGGTTGGTTCTCTTTTACGAGAAATGAATTACCTCACTCCTGAATGCGTCCTTTACCTATACAAATCATCAATTCGTCCATGAATGGAATACTGTTGCCACATATGGGCAGGTGCACCAAAAAATTGCCTGAATTTGTTAGACTGTTCAACGGCGTGTTTGCAACGCAATTGGCGAAAACCTTTCTTTGAAATTGGACTCCCTTTCACACTGGCGGAACGTAGCATCTCTTTGTCTTTTCTACAAGTTTTTTTATGGTCGTTGTTCAAGCGAACTATCATCTCTTACACCTTCTCTCAAAATTTTTCTCCGTTCAACTAGGTTGTCTTCTTCGTCTCACCAATGGACTGTTTGTGTTCCAAATTGTCTTAGGGATTTTTATAAAAACAGTTTTTTTTCCGCGAACGTCCAGACTTTGGAACTCCCTTCCATCAACATGCTTTCCTCCTGAATTTAACCTTCAACTGTTCAAATCTAATGTTCATCGCTACCTTAAATCTGCTTAACTTCTCCTGTAGCTCTTTACTCGCAAGTGGCCTTTTAGGCCTTGTTTTGAGCAATCTTCAATAAAAAAAACAAAAATAAAAACATATTTTTTCATATATCATGGTTATATTAAGTTCTGTGTGGTTTTTGACCAAAGAAAGCAAAGTTCCTTTTGACAAATGTCCTCTGGAAAATAAAGAATCATATCAAAATACATCCACTAATTATGAAACTCGAAACCAGGGAGATGTTAAAAAATAGAATATCTAGTTAATAAAAAATAGAATCTCTGATGAAACGGAAAAACCTTAAACCAAGTAGGTACCCGTATCGTACATTTGCAGTGTTCACTTCATACCAAATGATTACTTGATAACTGATTTAAATAAACTCCGTTTAAAAGTCGATGCTGGTCCTTCACTATGTATTCAATTTCCCAGATAGATTACAAAAAACAAACCATCAAAAGCACCCAAAAAACATAAACTCCATTATTTCCCATCCAATGGCAATGCTGAATCATCATTAGAACCAACACCCAAGAACCCAACCCCAATCAAACAAGTGATTTGTACCCCTTCCCTTTTCCAGACAAAGTCTTCAACTCAAATCTTTAAAACAGAAACTAAAGAGGAAAGATTGACATAAATAAAACCACGGACATGCTGTAGCATATCACAGTTATTTTAGAAATCCTAGTAAACCTTTCTACATCACAGACGTTTACCATAAAACTTGCATAGGAATGCATTGGCAGACATAGAATTTTTTTAAATAGGGAAGATAATACTATATAATGTGCAAGAGAAAGAAGGCTTAAAATTTCCCAACAAACTATCAAAGCACACATCCAGTTTCATCAACAAAAAATCAATTTAAAGTTGCTGCCCAGACATTGAGTTGTAAAAATAAAATCGCATATATACAAAAAACAGAATATAAACAAGGTCATGTGTTTTTAAATGACTGAAATGCAAACAAAAATGCAATTTTGAAAGTTTATTTGCTAAAAATAAAATCACATAAACAATGTCATGTGAGTAATGTCAAGTGTTTTTTAAAAGGAATATGTTTCAGCAAGTATATTTGAAGAAAACTTTTACTTTAATGTTTTATTTAAATGTGTAACATAAATACACCTCCAGGCTTTCTGGATAATGGTTTTGGAAACTTCCCTATATTGGGATATTTTTTTTTGTTCGTTTGGAGACATGCATGTTCCAGTACAGTAGAGTAATTTCTATCACCTATTTGTTTATTTTGACGGTTTATTACAGGATTTAAAGCTGCTACCGTTTTTACTTTAAGATTGTGTTAATCATGCATAATATAGTAGATAATTTATTTGGGACTACAACAAGTAATCATTTCCAATTCAAAGAGTTTATTTTCTATTAATAAAAACAATAGAAATAGCGGGAAAGAAGTGTCCATAAAAAAGTAAATTCTATATATACACAGGTAAGAAAAAATATCTTTCTAAAGATTCTGTTTCGCAAATCAATTCAAGATTGAGTTTTTACTACTGTTTGCCAATGGCATAAAAGTTCCGAAAAAACAACTGATTAAAGTTTTTCGGAGGTAGATTTTAAAATTTTATGAAAATAGAAAAAATATATAGAAGACTCTGGGGCATTAGCCACTTTCAATATAAAAATTTTGATGTTGAAGATTAAGTAATTGTTTCCATATTTTACAAAAATCAGCTAGAGATCTTTATTTCTAAACAAACTATCAGTTCTGTTTAGCTATTTTTATATAATTAGATGAATGAAGTAGGTATATTTATATATATATTTTTTAGAAATATATAATTTAATGATGACGATGAAAGTGGGTTTACTTCTTGTATTACTTGCATGGACAGTATTGACTGCAAATGCAAATAATGGTGAATGTGACATTCAAGTAGATTTGCGTTTCGACTGTTACCCCGGGTCAGCGAGTACAGCTGAGGCGTGCAGGAAGAGAGGCTGTTGCTGGAAGCCACCTGCAGAAAACAAAGATAATGTTCCATACTGTTTCTACAGCTTTCTCTATCCAACATATATTGGTGATAGCCGTCGAGATACGAAAACAGGGTTTGCTGTGGATATGTCGTTAATTGGAAACGGAAGTCCATATGGTGGCAATATACTCAATCTTACAGCTGAGTTTATGTTTGAAACTAAAGACAGATTGCATGTGAAGGTGGACTTTCAACTATATTTCAGAAACAACTAATTTCACTAACTACATTAGGTTGAATTCACCTTAATTTCAAACACAGTAAGAAATAAAACTTTGTTCGCAACCTAAATAAATATAAGGGTAAATGGTTGATTTATTATCCAGAACATTTCAAGCTAGAGCATCTGCATGTGTAAGCCATAAAATGATCATGCGTTTCTGCGTTGTTAAGTGTTGTGTTGCTTTGACCATCTAAATAGATTGTTGCAACATGTATACACATGGTTTAAAGTTGTTGAACCCTCCAATGACCTGCAAATTCATCTAACCCTGTGTTAAAGCACACTCACATATATTGTAGATGTTTTTTAAAATTACACATGTTACTTTACATAATGTAATAATGACATAATGTTTATAATTTAAGCATTTATTTAGGTGCCTATGTGATGTATTTAAAGTCCTTTGTTTGTAGATATATGATCCATCAACTAAACGATATGAAGTGCCAATTGATGTACCAAATGTCGAAACAAAAGAAGAACTTCCTAATTACATTGTAACATATCAAGACGAACCGTTCAGTTTTAAGATCTCACGACTGAGTGATGGGGAAGTTATGTAAGATTACTATATTTCTTATTTGTCTGCTGTAAAATGCAGTTTTATATTGAAGTTTCAACACTGCTGTTGGTGGCTTCATTTATTCTGATCAGTTCATTCAAATCTCCTCCCTGTTGTCTTCGAGTAACATCTATGGTCTTGGTGAGCATGTGTTAGGATTGAACTTGGACATGAACTGGTCGAAGTTGACATTATTTGCGAGAGATGCCGCGACCCCTGAAGTATATTGCATACACATACTTAAAAAGATCTTTGCTGGATTTTTGTTGCTCTATTTTAGGGTGGGGTGAACCTTTATGGTGTTCATCCTTTTTATGTCAATGTGGAGAAAAGTGGAATGGCAAACGGAGTGTTTCTGAAGAACAGCAATGCAATGGGTACGACCTCAAAAATGATGTATAAACACTGTTTAAAATCTACTTTCCTAAACTCCAGATTGCATTAACAACCCTCAAACGTGTGATGAAATGAGGAATGGATAATTGGATGAAAAACAACACACATGCTTATTTTTGTTTTTCTCTCTTCAGATATTTTATTACAGCCCTCCCCAGCCATTACTTACCGTACAATTGGTGGCATTCTTGATTTCTATTTTTTCATGGGCCCGTCTGTTGATGACGTTGTATCGCAGTACACTGAGGTATGCAGTCATGAATCAAAATCAATATATATTGTGCTTTTTATCAAACTTGAGTAAATATCTGTGCATAAATACAAATAGCACAGGAACGTTGCAAATAGTGAAACACTACAAAATACACAACAACCTCATAGTGATAAGTTAACTAAATGGCAGCATTACAAACCGGTTTTGGTTTTGTAGTTATTTTTATTTTATCTTGTATATAATAATTATTTGTAATTAATAGGATTGATTTGATTGATTGGTTTTGGAATAATTAATAAATTATGTTTTAAGGTGGTCGGACGTCCAATGATGCCACCATATTGGTCGCTAGGGTTTCATTTATGCAGATGGGGTTACAACAATCTTGAAACTATGGCAAAGGTTCGTGAAGGAATGGAAGCGAATGGGATCCCCCAGGATGTACAGTGGAATGATATTGAATACATGCAAGGGAATACAGACTTCACAGTGGATAACAAAAACTTTCACGGCTTAAGTGAATTTGTTGACGATTTACATGAGAAAGGGATGCATTATGTTTTGATACTGGTAAACGTTTTTTTTTGGGAAGAAAGTGTGGAAACATATTTTATTTTAACGTTAATTAAACTGTTTTCACACAAAATGTTTCAGGACCCAGCCATCAGTAACACACAAACAAACTACTCTGCATATAAGGAAGGTTTGCACAGCAACGTATTCATTAAGTATGCTAACAATGTTCTTGTTGGAAAAGTGTGGCCAGGGACGACGGTGTTTCCAGATTTCACTCACCCAAATGCCTCTTCGTATTGGTTCAATCAAATCAAAACATTTCACGATGAGATCCGTTTTGATGGTTTGTGGATCGTAAGAGAATTAGTTACATTTAGTAACAAACACATTTAATTCTAATAGGAATGAATTTGCAGACCCTACGACACCATCATCATCATCATTGTTCTGCGCGTTTTTAAACGACACCGGCCGCTACGACACGACACCAGGGGAGCCCCCCCCCCCACACTTTTTTGCTGGACAATTTTTCTAACACAATTAAGCCTTTATAGAAGCTTAAAAAACAAAACCCTTGACAACCAACCATGGTGGCCTACCGTGGGGCGGCGGGTGATACTAAATATATGTGTTCAGTAACTTAGCCCCCCCCCAACTAACATTTATGTGTCGTAGGGCCTGATTTGTTACCCCCCATAATAACCAAAACGCAAACCACCGCTAGCAAAGTCTCTTTTTCTATTCTTTGTGGTTCTTGTTCTAAATATATTGAAGCCTCGTCTTTTTTTGCTGTTTTGGTTAACTCCTATATGTTGGTTATAAGGAAGATACGTTTTCAACGTTTTCTGTCACTATCAATCTAAATAACTAATATTTCACAGCAAATCGTATAAATGATGATATGCGTTTACAATGAGGAACTAACATGGGTTCCTGGATGATGGTACAGTATACTCCCGATAAGTGTGACTTTCACTAAGTGGGACGGTTTTTCTCGGTCCCTTGAACTTCCTAACCTAATATATGGATTCGCTTAAGCGGGACATTCGCTAAGTGGGGCAGATTACGTCGGTCCCCTGAGTGTCCCATTTATCGGGAATATACTGTATGAATATTATATAAAAAAATGTTTTATTGGTTAGGACATGAATGAACCGTCGAATTTTGTTGATGGTTCCACTGTTGGTTGTCCGGGTCCGAGCACGTACGAGAATCCCCCTTATGTTCCTGGCGTGATCGGTGGAAAGCTCAATCAGAAGACAATCTGTATGAACAGTCAACAACATGTTGGTAGGCATTACGATCTGCACAGTATGTATGGTCACACTGAAGCGGTGCAGACAAACAGGTTATCACCTGGAATTTCTGGTCCATCTCATCACCTGTCCATTCCGATTAGTTCATTTTTTTACTTATTAGTTTGGTGACCGTTCATTTCGTCGCAGATCATTTCGTCGCATTCATTTCGTCGTAGTTCATTTCGTCGTAAATCATTTCGTCGCAGTTCATTTCGTCGCATTCATTTCTTCGCAGATAATTTCCTTAGGGTTATGAAATGGGTTAGGTTAGGGTTATGAAATGGGTTAGGTTAGGGTTATGAAATGGGTTAGGTTAGGGTTATGAAATGGGTTAGGTTAGGGTTATGAAATGGGTTAGGTTAGGGTTATGAAATGGGTTAGGTTAGGGTTATGAAATGGGTTAGGTTAGGGTTATGAAATGGGTTAGGTTAGAGTTATGGAATGGGTTAGGTTAGGTTAGGGTTATGAAATGGGTTAGGTTAGGTTAGGTTAAGATTATGAAATGGGTTAGGTTAGGTTAGGGTTATGAAATGGGTTAGGTTAGGTTAGGTTAAGATTATGAAATGGGTTAGGTTAGGTTAGGGTTATGAAATGGGTTAGGTTAGGTTAAGATTATGAAATGGGTTAGGTTAGGGTTATGAAATGGGTTAGGTTAGGGTTATGAAATAGGTTAGGTTAGGGTTATGAAATGGGTTAGGTTAGGTTAAGGTTATGAAATGGGTTAGGTTAGGGTTAGGAAATGAACTGCGACGAAATGATTTACGACAAAATGAATGCGACGAAATGAACTGCGACGAAATGAACGGGAACCATTAGTTTAAGTAAATTTTTATGAATGAATTAATATTAAATATAAATGGATTTAATGTTTACATTTTTAACTTTTATTTCTGTGTATTGGTTTTTGCGGCTTTTTCTTGATAAATATCAATGTCGGTTGGAAGGGCTATAATACTAAGATCGCTTTGTTTCGTATATGTACCGAATCCCATTCCATAATTTTTTTGGGGGTTTAATGATAGTTGATTCTCCTGTTACACAGGGCGTTATCAAAACTACGTGGAAAGCGCCCATTCGTCGTTTCTCGTTCAACGTTCTCTGGTACTGGTAAATACGCCAACCACTGGTTGGGAGACAACCAAAGCACCTGGGAATCTCTGTACAGATCAATTGCAGGTCGAATCTCACATCCATAATAAAAGCAAGCATACATATGACATTAGTCTCTGTTCGATTTCTACAAGCGAGAAAGAAGGAGAGTTTCTTCATTATTAAATATTCTGTATTTCGTTAAAACTTTTCCCTTTCTTCATTAGGAATAATCAACTTCAACTTGTTTGGGATACCGATGGTTGGTGCAGACATTTGTGGTTTCCAAGGTGATACCACTGAAGAGTTGTGTTTGCGGTGGATGCAACTTGGTGCATTTTACCCCTTCTCGAGAAACCATAACACCATCAACACTAAGGTATGTATGATTACAAGTTCATGAAAGTTTCTATAATCTACTATAATAGATAATAGCAATAGCGCAATGATAACAACAATTAATCTGGCGCATGCGCAATGGGAATGGCGTTCGGCTCTTAACCGAAAGGTTCTGGGTTCGAGACCATGCTATCACAAAGTTGTTTAGTTAGCGGTTATAAATAAACAACGCCGTATTTCGCTGAGATATAAGCATATTGAAGCATATTTCGAGCCTGTCACAATATTTACTTAAGCATAATGAACCTGGGGTCAAAAATACACTCTTGCTTATGAAGAAAACGTGTGTTGCTTTAGCCTCAAGATCCTGTCGCGCTTGGCAACCGCGTAGTCATTGCTTCGAAGAACGCTTTAACTCTTCGTTACACTCTGCTACCATACCTCTACACTCTGTTCTATCGGTCACATGTGAGCGGGGAGCTGGTAACGAGGGGGTTGTTTGCTGAGTGAGTAGACTGATTGTGTCAAATAAATTTATTATTAGAAGTAACATAGATTGTGCGATAGATGTTTTTTTTTACAAAGAAGTCTACTTCTCATCCCTTCAATCTTTATATTTTAATAAACGAAGATGAAGAGTGCGAAGAGGGCAACTACATCAACTATATAGGAGAAACGGGTCTAAATATGTAAGATAAAAATGTGTATTTGTTAGATTTCCTACCGACACCAATTGCTTGAACAATGACCAGCAGTTCATGTGGGGTGGTGGGTTACTTTTCAGTCCAGTCCTTCATCAGGTACGTGCTTAGTCGTTTTAAAAATATTTTTGTTTTTGATACACGAAAAACATCGAGTAAATGCTGGACAGCAGTTTATAACAGACTACATTCTTACCATCTCCATTTTTCTCCTTTGCACTCTTTTTTTTGCACTTTTTGTTTTTGACAAACTCAATCTCTTTCATTAGGGCGCATCATCTGTAACTGCATACCTACCCGCAGGTCGATGGTTCGAATACTACACGGTATGCACATTGTCTTGTTCATGGGTTGCTTCTTATCTCCATGATTTCAGGGAGGTATGGTACACAGCGCTGGCCAAAGTATTGTGCTCCCAGCATCCTTTGAGAGAGTGAATGTTCACGTTAGGGAAGGGAATGTCATCCCGATCCAATATCCTGGCGTCACTACAACTAAAAGGTAGCTAAGGTGTACAGACACACTAAAATATATCCTAGCTGTAATTTAGTCGTGCGAATGATTTCGGTGCTATCGCTGCATTGGACAGTTTGGGCGAAGCGCGAGGCGAACTTTACTTGGACGACGGCGAGAGGATTCTGGGTATTCTGGCAACCTCATGGTTACCTCGAGAAATGATTTTTTTAAAATTTAGATAACAACGTCACAGAGTATTCTTCGCTGATCCAGTTTCAATGTTCTGACGTAATTCTTTAATTTATTTATTTTGTCGAGAGGTGCCTAGTCTTAAATGGTTTCCTCTGTGTTCTTTTAAGAACATTTATCGGTCTTGCAATGGAATATTAACGATGTTATAAACCTACCACATGGAAAGAAAGCAGCCAACAATCTACTGCCCATCTTTCGTTCATCAGGGCGTGTTCTCTTCTACCCCCTTCAGTAGCGCTTACACACCGCCCAACCGTAACTTCAATAAACTTGTAGTTTTCGGTGTCAACATTGCGCCCACTATGGTGCTTGTCAATGGAAACAGCACAACCTTCCATTATGACGTAGCTAACAAGGTACGATTTCGTGTCTTGTTTACAGGAGCACTACTTTCGTTATTTAGAGTTTACGAGTAAGTGGTCTGCAGTTATCCATCGTTCAAAACAACCTTATTCGGTGGATCCTTTGATTGATGTCCTGTATGCGTAATAATTTTGCTATTTTTAAAGTTTTTGGTATAAATTAAATTCTTATTCTTTGGTTTATAAATATATATGTAACTTCTATGCAAGTTAAAGAATTTATAATTAAAGTTTTGTAATAAATGAGGTCATATCTTTTTCTTAAAATGAAATTTCAAAATGGCGATTTGTTTTCAATTGGATCTCAAATTCGTAGTTAGGTAAACCTGAACGGAATGAATTAGTGTGTAAAGAACCATCGAGGAGGTTAGGGTGTAAAGAAGCATAGATGGAGGGGGTTAGGGTGTAAAGAAGCATAGATGGAGGGGGTTAGGATGTAAAGAAGCATAGATGGAGGGGGTTAGGATGTAAAGAAGCATAGATAGAGGGGTTAGGGTGTAGAGAACCATTGAAGGAGTAAATTAGTGCGTAAACAACCATAGATGGAGGGGGTTAGGGTGTAAAGAAGCATAGATAGAGGAGTTAGGGTGTAGAGAACCATTGAAGGAGTAAATTAGTGCGTAAACAACCATAGATGGAGGGGGTTAGGGTGTAGAGGGGCAATTGAACTAAATAAATAATGCCTCACGTACGCCTCGTCGTTTCCAATTCTAACCGCTTGGTTATCAATAGTATTCCACCCAGTGAACATCAACGTTCTTTTTTGATGCGGATTTCTTCTTGTGAAGTATTTTATCATTGATGATTTGCCAGCAGCCTCGTTTCTTGAATACTCTGAGTTTGAAACAGTGTAATACCTCCTTCAACCAACATCTGATGGAGGTTCTGATCATTTGGGAACACTACGTATGTAAGAATAACTTCATAGACGTTTGAAAGGGTGTTCCTTGTTGAAAATAAGGTATTTTAATCTGATTTATCTCAATCATCATCAGTTCGATCTAAAAATATCATCTTAAACCCCGAAAAATAAGTGCAGTAAATACCAGTGATGAAAGTGATGCACCGAGTGGTTATTTTAACTAACAGGCATAAAAACTGTAGAATGGTTGAACGTTAAAAAGAACAGTTTGTGTGACGTCTCTAAAGACACTTCAGTTCCTGGCATTAAACCATGCATTTAATGCTGCATAAATACACAAAAATTCGTTGTTACTGGATCAAAGGGCGAGGTTCTTAATAGGATGTCGAGATGAAATATCTGTCGTTTCGCCTCTCAATAGGGACAGAGTATTTACACGTTACAAAAAACCTGGGGATTGGACTCGCATCGGTGAAACAATTCCGCATCGAAATCATCATGAAGAGAATTCATAAACAAAATCATCAGTCCGTCCGTTTTCCCCATGCACGAGGTTTGGGCGTTTTCAAAAGATGATACTACCCACAAATGTGTAGGTTTAATCATCTGATGGTTTATTGATGTTTTTACAGCTGGATGCACTTCCTAACGCCAACCCCAGTGAGAGGGAAAGCAGCGGCGAATTAACCGTTAACACACGAAAAATTCCGAATTTGTATTTTAAACTCCGTGGCAGCTGTGCATAAAGGGCGTGGGTGCTTAGGTACTGCATAATGTCACTCGCAAACAAAATAATAGTAAAAAAAACACATTCCGGTTAAGAAGAGACCTTCTGGCAATATATGTAAAATATAATGTGAAAAAATTTAAAATAATATATATTACTTAATAAAAGATCCAGTGAAGACATATTGTTGGAAATGTTCTTTCTGTCTCACAAAAGAAACTGCCAACTGGAAATCTTTCTTTCTTGGTGATACATGTGATACAACCATGTGATACCATGTGATACAGCCAATCAGCGTAAGGGCGACAGTCTCCCTACAAAATTCAAACTAGGCTCCAGCATGTTATTTTCTTCATAAGACGTCGTCATGAGATTGTAACTGAACTTGTCATGTAGTTTCCTTTTTCCGGAATTACTCTTCCTGGGGTTAATCTAAAAAGGATTGCATTCTGAAATATTATTATATTACATTATCACATTAGCACTTCTATTGGTTAAATTACCACACGACAATTATCGTTAACATTACTATTGGTTACATCACCACACGACAATTATCGTTAGCATTTCTATTGGTTACCTTCTCGCCACACGACAATTATCGTTAGCATTTCTATTGGTTACCTTCTCGCCACACGACAATTATCGCTAGCATTTCTATTGGTTACCTTCTCGCCACACGACAATTATCGCTAGCATTTCTATTGGTTACCTTCTCGCCACACGACAATTATCGCTAGCATTTCTATTGGTTACCTTCTCAACACAACCAAAATTATCGCTAGCATTTCTATTGGTTACCTTCTCGCCACACGACAATTATCGCTAGCACTTCTATTGGTCAGCTTCTCGCCACACTTGGCTTTAGTTGCATTAAGTACTTTGAAATCATCAGATAATTTATTCATTCATTTATTCTTTCCATGTAAAATATATCATTATATTTAATAGTAAAATAATAAAAGTATAGATATATTCATATATCATTTATATACATCCAGAGCAACGTAAGACCAATATTAAGATTAGCTCCAAAGCCAAATATATAGAAGAAAACGAATAGAAGGTTAAACAATTGTTAATGTAGATATATATATTTATGATAAGATTTTATATAAGCTATAGTTTAAAATTGATATTGTATATACCGTATTTTCTCCAATAAACGCCCCCTCTCTTTTAAACGCCCCTCTCTATTAAACGCCCCCCCTAGTGTGATATTTATTAAAAATAAAGCTTTGTTGTCTATTCTCGGTTCTTTTCTTTTAATTAACATAAATTAACATAAATCACAAAAGTATGAGTGAATTATAGTCCAGGAGTATTAGACAAAAAATGGGCCAAAGGTAGAAATAAATATGCTAAAGCTGAATTTTTCAGGATAGGTCCCTAATGTTGTCTGAAACAACATACTAAAAGTCCCCGGGTTTCCCGCGTGTGCTTCCACCCATTTAGGCCATTTTTCAAAATGGCCGCCATCTTAGTGATAATTGTCATATCTTGGTAACCGGTGGGTGTAAATCAATTATTTTGGTGTCAAAATACTCAGAAGACCCATATTTATATTCATTTTAATGGAACAGTTTAACTAAAAATTATCCGAAATGCCATTTTTGACCTTTGACCCTAAGACCGAGATACCGCGATATCTCATTAACGGCTAGCCGTAGAAAATTAAAAATGGTTCCAAATTATTTAGAATACCCAACTTTCTATTCGCTCTAATGAAAGAAAAATATCAAAAACCCCGTATAAACCCCTATTTTGACCTTTGAACTATTGACCTGGTGATAGAAATATCATTTAGTATCAAAATACACAGAACACCATTTTTTATATTTCCTCTTATCTATTGTGTATGCTCCAAATTGTCCTTTTTGGCTTCCCATATAAAATTACCCATAATTCATTGCTGGTGTTGTCTTGTTGGTTGGTTGAAAGTTTCCTTCTAATTTGAATATGGATGATAATAGAAAAAAACAAAGGACGAGGTGAGATATGAAAATATATATTTGTGAAAAATGTTTTCCAGATACATTTTACCTATAAATAAACTGAAGATTTAGATTTTATTCCAATATATACTTTAAATTTGGGCCTAGGCTAATTGACTAGGCCATCAAAATTAGTTGGTTACAAAACTGTAATAGGACTTTGACTCTGATTAAGGTCTAGGCACTCTACATAAATAAAGAAGTTGTTTTGTTTGAATAACGATTATAAAGAAGCAAACACTTTTGGTATTAGATAGATTTATAAAACAAAGATCAAATTTTGATTTTTGTTGAATGTTACACAGCACTGCTTTTCCACAGGTTAATGTCTGAATGTGTGATATGCAAGGAAGAAATTGTTACCGCCGATGATATATCAATGGTGACATCCAAAGGGCTTCAAACACTGATATCATCTAGTCTAGCACGTGATGATGGGTTGGATGTTGAATTTAAAAATATGACACTGCCACAGTCACTGCATACAAGTTGCAGAAAACAGTATACTAGACCAACTAGTATAAAGTCATATCAGAACAAAAGTGATTTGGTCAAAACATCTTCTGAAGATTTGAAGACATTACGTTCTTGCACCGAAAGAGCTTTTGACTTCAAAAAGGATTGCTTGTTTTGTGGAGAGGACGCACAAATCCCTGTTAAACACAGTTTAAAGCGTAGAAGGTCTGTAAGTAAAGTTGAGACAATAGAATTACGGGAAAACATTTTACAACGAGCTAATGAGCGTAATGATCAATTTGGAAGGACTGTATTAGCTCGAGTACAAAGTTGCATTGACCTCATTGCTGTTGAGTCCGTATACCATACTGATTGTCGACTACGGTTTTTTCTTCATAACGTACAAGATGAATTTGTAGCATATAAAAGATCAATGGCAAAATTAACAGCAAGCAGCTCTTTTAACATTTCAAGTCTTCCACCTACTAGTGCAGCAGCTAAACAACACTCATACAGAGTATATCTCCAAGTTCAACAATGGTTAGGTCACTCCTTGCCTTCCACAGAGTGGGGCTGGAAACAAGACAACAATACTCTAATTGCAGTTGCCACTGATCAGCCCGTTGCCCCACAATCATTATTAAAATTGGTCAGCTGTGCATGCAGATCTGGTTGTGGCAAAGCCTGTGGTTGTAGAAAGAAAGGCATGGTTTGCTCGGAGATATGCATTCACTGCATGGGGGAGAGCTGTAGCAACACAGTTACAAAAACTGTGGCCGAGGATTCCAACTAAAAGTCAGTTTTCTATGTTTTTAAAATTATGTTAGTGTTATGTTAATGTGAACATTTTTATCAGAGAAGTCGTCATTGGTCACTTTTTATGCATACAAGTTACCCAAATCATCATTGTTATAATTTAAAGTATTGTAGGTCAGAATCTGAGCCCCAAGTATTTTCTTAAAGTATAATACAACATTTATATCATTAGATTCAATACAAACAAACATTTGAAATTTTCACAAGCCATTGTTTAGACATTAACATTTAATTGCGAATTTAAGGTCAAAGGTCGAAATATAATATTCGTTCAACTTTTTTATAAGAGTAAATATAAAAATTAGAGTATTTTTACGCTAAATCTGCTAATACACGCCTACTGATCAATGTTATTTCTATAAATGTAATTATCACCAGGTCAATAGTTCAAAGGTCAAAATCTGGGTTTCTATAGGGTTTTGATATTTTTCTTTCATTAGAGCAAATAGAAAGTTGGGTATTCTGAATAATTTGAAACCATTTTTAATTTTCTACGGCTAGTCGTTAATGAGATATCGTGGTATCCCGGTCTTAGGGTCAAAGGTCAAAAATGGCATTTCGGGTAATTTTTCGTTAAACTTTTCCATTAAAGTGAATATAAATATGGGTCTTCTGAGTATTTTGACACCAAAATAATTGATTTAGACCCACCGGTTACCAAGATATGACAATTATCACTAAGATGGCGGCCATTTTGAAAAATGGCCTAAATGGGTGGAAGCACACGCGGGAAACCCGGGGACTTTTAGTATGTTGTTTCAGACAACATTAGGGACCTATCCTGAAAAATTCAGCTTTAGCATATTTATTTCTACCTCAAAGTCTAATACTCCTGGACTATTCGTTCAAGAGCTGTGGATTGAATTTGAAACGTGATGGAAGTGAAAGACGATTTGATCCATTGTTTTAAAAAAGATAAACCTTGTGCTGCTGGCTCTGCTCTTTTGAAAGAACAGTTCGGTCTGCTAAAAAACGCAGATGAACTAAACAAGAAGCCCTTTGAGCCAATTGATTCGGGCGTTGAAGGTGCCAATATTGAAGATAATTTTATTGACTTTGATGATGAAGAAGATGACCTTGTAAATACTGAGGATATATAAAAAAACATTTCACATATCAAAAAGTTATTTTTTGTAAATAAACGCCCTTCTCTTATTAACGCCCCTCTCTAATAAACGCCCCCCTAAAAATCTTAAAATTTTTATAAACGCCCAGGGCGTTTATTGGAGAAAATACGATATATATATATATACTACAGTCGACTCTCTCTAATTCGAATCTCTATTATTCGAACTTTCTATAATTCGAACGAATTCTAAGTCACCGTCAATTTTCCTTAAGAAAGTCTTATAATTTACTTTCTATTATTCGAATCTCTGTAATTCGAAAACCGCTATAATTCGAAAACCTTTTCTGGTCCCCTCGGCAAAATCCTCTCTCTGTAATTCGAATTTTCGGGGTGTAAACTAACAGTTTGTAACGAATGTTTTTTTTTTCAAAATTCGAATTTCTGTTCGAATGTTTTTGAGTATTTATAAATACACGTCTTTTGTATGAAGTTTGATCATATTTTAAGGGAAAAAGTCTGCGGAAGAAAAGATTTCTAGCCAGGAGTAGCAATTCGCAATCTTTTCTTCCGCAATTCCTAGAAAAATTACGCAATTCGCAATCTTTTCTTTCGCAATTCCAAGACAATAAATAAAATTCGCAATCTAATTTTATCGATTTCCAAAAAAAGACGAGTTATTTCTGACGAGTTAATGTTCTAACGAGTTATTGATTTGCTATATGAAGGTTACAGTGGAAACCCCTCAATTATTTGCATCAAAAGAAATTTTCAAAGGAGCAAATCTTAACGACCAAGATGAAAAAAAAGACAAAGATTTTAGGGAATATTGTACAATAGTTCGAAATTTGTATGGTTTGTTCAAAACAATCACGGGTTATAGTATATTAAAAAAAATATAAGCAAAGTGCTTGGTGGGGTATTCCCTAATCAGACATTAGATTATATGATTATGCCATTCAAAGTGCAGATGAGATATCTAATACAATGATATTTTCAGAACAAAGGTTAATCGATTTTACAGTTCCTTTTTTCTTGAAGAAACTACGAATGTCTTTCACACCAACTTCGTCTCTTTCGTTTCTTCTTTGTGACATTGCTTTCTTATTTGGGTATTCCGGGTTTTTAGAATGGTCTTTTCCACTACCGGACGATGATGAGCTCGGAATATTCCATCCGATTGTAGAAATGTTCCTACAATGTCACTATCGGGGGTTCAAAATAAAAGTTCTCCACCAACTCTTTGTACCTATTTATCAATCTATTGCTCAATCGAGTTGACATCATCATAACCTTGATTGTGCAGGGTATTTTCAAGCCACCTTGAACGAGAGGAGATCTCCGATAATTTGTTGATCTTAACGTTGCTGTAATTCTTGCACCACGATCCAAAATGAAAATTCGTGGAAAAATTCATGGATCATTGCTTCAATTCGCAATTTTAAATTACGCAATTTCTTGACACAATATCAGATTCGCAATCTTTAATTCCGCATTTTCATGATTGTATCACCAATTCGCAATCTTTAGTTCCGCAATTTACGATTTTTTCGACCATGAATTCGCAATCTTTTCTTGCGCAGACTTTTCTTCCCTTAAGGTATTTTCTTGTGATTATGGTTTGATGAACTGAATTTCTTGTTCAAAATGGCTAAACGACTACATATTAGCCACATTCACAGACTGGGTAAGAAAACGAAATTGCTTGCGTAATCATAATGGCAACACATTTACTGTTATTTCATAAGCGAAAACGACATGAACGAAGAAACTGTAAAGAATTTCCAAAAGAAGAAGCCATGCAATGGCTTCGTGATTTACGGTTAGCAGTTTCTGGTTCAAGATTTAATTCGATTTAATAAACAGAATAGTTAAATTTATTTTTTATTTTTTACCAAAGAAATTCCGATTTCTCTCTCTAATTCAAATTTTCACACTTTAATCCTGAAAATTCGAATAAGAGAGACTTTCTACTATTCGAATCTCTCTATAATTCGAACAAAAATTGTCCCCCTTGGGATTCGAATTAGAGAGAGTCAACTGTATATATATATTGATGTAAAAATTATTCCTTTCTTTGGCGCTTTTTAAAATCTGTTATTTCATCCTTTCTTCTCTGATCACTCAACTCCTCCTAACGATCATTAAAGATGATGTTAATAAGACATACATACTGGTTGACATGCGTATTTTTGTGACTAAGTACTCCATGTCTCACAGCCCGACAATTAGCATTGTTTACCTTCTTACCTCAAGGTGTTGGGTAAGACTCCAGATAGACTTTTCTCTTTCAAACTTGAGAGTACTGGCAATGAATCCCAGAGTGGCCGTCCTAAAGTTTGTGCAAAATTCAAGACATTTAAAAGGTTTTCAAGAACATCTCCTCTTAAAACGCCCTCCAAAACTCCATAACACCTAAATTAGGTTGTTGTAGACTTGAATCAAATCTTTCTAAACAAAAGACATAGGTCACTGTCGTCCAAAAAATGATTGTTTTTTTTACAAATCATGTGGACAAATTTAAACCACCATAATAATATTCTTCGACGTAGAAAATATACAGAATTTTTTACTGGAAGTCAATATTAGGGTTGAAATTTGCAAAACATATAATAAATATTTCCGACAAGTTTCTTTATTATTCTTATTATGAATATTATACAAGGATATATACATTTCAGATAATAAATCTGCTATCGATATGTGACCTTATATCCTTGTGTCCTTTTTAACGGAAATGTTATTTTAACTTGTGTGTTTTTCTTTTGAACTGCTCTTGTATAAAAATGCAAATCCTAGGGGGTTTGATATAGAGTATTTATATAGAATCTACTCTAGGGTAATTTTCCGGTGGGATGTAGCAGAGTTGTATGTATCGTTCTGAACGAGTCATCGTCATCATCGTCATCCGTTTTTACGTGACCTTTTCCACTCAGAGTGGGTTGCACGTTCTCAAAAGATGATATTCCCCACAATTCTGTAGGTTTAATCATCTGATAGTTTATTGAAGCATGTTTTACAGCTGGATGCCCTTCCTAACGCCAACCTAGTAAGAGGGAAGGAAGAGGGAGTATACGGTTAAATTTTTTAGCGTGTGTCGATCTAACCATTCCTTATGAACCTATATATAGTAATTTGGCACTTCTATCAAGTAAATTTGACACACGATACTCGTCACGAATTTGACTAAAAATGAATAAAATTGATAGAATATTTATAAAAGAATATAAAATATTTATAAAAAATTGTAAAACATATTTTCGACGTAAAATGCATAAAAAATCGAAAATTCCAACAAACCTCGCACGTTCGACGTTTTAGAAAAACATTTTCGCCCAACTACGCAATTTGTTTTCTTTATCATACAATGGACAGTGAATTATACACTTTTAATGCCCCTTCTTTTTAGGAGAATGTTTCAGCGATAACTTCAGTCTAATCTTCTTTTCCATATACATATTTCCATCATAAATGTACATATCAATGTTACCAGAAGAAAAAAACACGTGTTATATTTCGCCAATATATTTTGAGATCTCCTTCGTTGATGCATTTTCTTAAAACGTTAAAACAGGGGAATAATAAATATATATATATATGTTTTTTATATATTTTTATATTATATGGTTGTTCTGCTAAAAGGCTATATATCTTGTGTTTTCAGCATGCGTGGTCTAGTTTTAGAATAATGAGCTTGAAAGTTTATTGCGCGGATCTGGTACAGGCTGTAAAGTGAAGATTGTGTGTTGTATATATTTTCTGTGTATTAAAGATATCTACCAAAATTATTCTTTGCAGACGTCTCCTATAAGAGGATACAAACCCCCCCCCCCCCCCCCCTGTTTCTCGTTTTGAACAATTTTTTTTCTCTAGCGAGAATCGAACCTGGGCCATTGCGGCCAGAAAACATAAGTTTCTGGTGGTGACACTTCTATAAACTCAATTTGACAATACGAAGAAGCAGACAC
Source organism: Candelabrum cocksii (assembly GCA_963930725.1). Lineage (NCBI taxonomy): Eukaryota > Metazoa > Cnidaria > Hydrozoa > Anthoathecata > Candelabridae > Candelabrum > Candelabrum cocksii. The sequence continues at coordinate 366,596 of OZ005670.1, read as the reverse complement.
CAAGGTGCTAAGCATGCCGGTGTTAGAGGTTCACGAAATGTATATATTGTAGAAGGAAATCGACATAAATATGTTTGCGAAGATCGCCAGTGGAAACTTAGATAGCAGCGAAATTGTATCTGAGATCGGAAAGAAAGTTGCGTTAGTTCTTCTTGCGTTATATACTTTTACTGGAGTTGATCATACCAGCGATTTCTATGGGGATAGTAAATTCAAAGCATTGAAGACCATGAAGAACAGTGAAGACTACACCGGCGCCTTTGTAAAATTAGGGGATTCCTTCACGTTTGATGCTAGCATCTTTCACAGGTTACATTTATGCGAGTTGTATGGTTGTTCCAATATAAATGAGTCGCGGTAAATTCTGCTAAAAAACGAAATGTCCAGCAACTTCGCACCTCGCACTAGAGATGCACTTCTCCGTCACATCCACAGCAATTGCAAAACGATCTTTGGAAAACTATTCAGAGGTATCATCTCCGAATGGAAGATAACTCAAGTTTCTCGGAGTTTGAAAGGGAAGATAGTAGCAGTGATAATTAACTATGGTTGATTTTAAATATCAGAAATATCAAATGAAAAAGTATAACTACCTTATTGTCTTAAACTGTCTATTTCTGTTTATAACTCCCCAGTTGTGCAATAAATGACGTCATTTTTTAACCAAGTATGCAATTAAACTGCAGTGTGGAAACATAATACATCCGTTCGTGTAATCTTTTTTCCCCTTTAGTAATTTTGTTTCTAATTTCCCATGACATCATAAAATAATAATTGGAATCACTGGAATAGGCCCACAAGGAAAAATGTTCAGTAAAGTTTTTGACTTTATTAAACAAAGTTATAGGTGATTTAAATTTGTCCGCAACATTTCCAATTTTTTCCTGTGCTAATGTAATAAGGGAGTAAGCCTTGAAGCCGTTTTAAATACCCTATCGGCCCAAACAATGTCAAAAAAATTTGGGCTGAAAAACGCTTCTGTCGTTACGGTATATGTATTTTTTGTTCAGAATATGTAAATAGAAAAGAATTTTTCGTCAGTCGACAAGGTATTTTTCGTCAGCCGACAAGATAATTTTCGTCAGTCGACAAGGTATTTTTCGTCAGCCGACAAGGTAATTTTCATCGGCCGACAAGGTATTTTTCGTTGGTCGATAAGGTATTTTTCGTCAGCCGACAAGGCATTTTTCGTCCGTCGACAAGGTATTCAAGAATTTTAGTATTTTCGAGTGACCACCTTAAATAAAAACGATCGTCTGTCAACAATGGAGTATTACACTCATAACAACGATTCACAAAAGGTTTATTCACATTTTTACACACACTTTAAAATTTAATTCGTGATTAAGATATTTAGAGGTTATATACAGTGCTCGTTAAAATTTTTATTCGAAAAGATCCGTTTAAGGTTCAAACGACTTCATCTTTATTATTCATGGCGATCAGTTTAACGTTATCTTTCTCAAAGGAACCGGGTAAGCTGTACATGGAGATTGCCTCTTCACCAGCCCCACCCACTTGATTGTTTCGACATGTTCTCATGCAATCTGAATCATTTATCTAAACATTGCCCAATTTTTAGCGGTTAACATTAAATTGTTATGAGTTAACAGTTAACTTGTTTTTATTACTCGTTCTAACATATCTCACTCTCCTCCCCATGTCAAACTGTGACGGACACCATCGTATTGCCGTGTTTGCTTCAGAAGCAAAACTTATATAACAACGAAATGAATCAAAACAAATCATCCTCACAACACTTTCTTACTTACTTATGCACGTGTGTTATTTTGCAAAACGCGAAACGAAGAAATCAATGACGTCACCTACTTGACATGTTTGCGTTTGTGAAGGGCAGAAGTGCCTGGCCACCACGCTCACGATGACGTCAGGGAGTAGAGATATGAGAGGTATGACGAGCAGTCCTAACCAGAACGACCACGACACCGAGAGATTGTAGAAGATGTAGTAGAGGTCGAGGTCGTAGTCGACACCGAACGTGTCCCGGAGGCCGGGCCTGGAAGAATACACTATAAATCTGAGATAGAATGTTGTGAGTGTCCCAGAGACCGGGCCTGGAAGAATACACTGTAAATCTGAGATTGAATGAAGTAGTATGGATAAAGGAAATAAATATATAAGTATTCCATCAAAAATAACCGTAACACAGATGGGAGCATTTAAATACACTTAAAACACTTTAAAACTCCGGGTCGAGGTCTTCATGATAATGCTTAATTTGCGTTCTGGGAGCCTCATTAAAAAACAAACAAATATATATGGATTCAGTATTTAAAAGGTTGATCTTAAGGGAATACTTACCACGGCCATACGAACGCGCAGAAGATCAGTGCGACAATAAAGTACAGAAGAATGGAACCCCACAGAAAGAAATGGGTGAACCATATCCAATAGTGACTCGTCATCGCCATCTATCAAACACATGCAAGATAAACGTTCGAGGAATAAATTACTAGATTATTACTCGAATAAATTACTAGATTTTTACTTGAAAAAATTACTATAAAGAAAGATAAGTTGAATGCTTTGCTCATATATCGTTGCACCTCTCACCTTCAGGTTCGTGATGACTACCACCAATGTGAACACAATTGTGCCCATGGAAAACAAACCGTAACCCTGAAAGATAAAACACAATGTTTTCGAAGTCATTGTTTAACGCAAATCTTGGGAGAAGTGATTAATATACTGCGTGTCACTTACAAATTGCAGGGTGATACCCGCATATTACCCGCGTATCATTTACGTATTACTTGCGCGTCACTCACGTATTACTTGCGCGTCACTCAAGTATTACTTGCGCGTCATTTACGTATTACTTACGCGTCACTCACGTATTACTTACGCGTCACTCACGTATTACTTGCGCGTCACTCACGTATTACTTGCGCGTCACTTACGTATTACTTGCGCGTCATTTACGTGTTACTTGCGCGTCACTTACGTGCATTGTGTTTGTAAAGTTGTTGTTCTCGTACAAGTAAGATACTCCGAAAAAGATCACCAGAGAATGCCACACACCTTGCAAATAAAAAAATGCAGATTTTATGAAAGAAATATAAATAAAGGATATAGACACCTCAATGCTCATGTCATTTAAATATATATATTCATGCATCTGTAACATGAAACCTTTTAATCTGCACGAAATCAGCTCACATACTAACCTGAGAAAACCCAATAAGCAAACTGTTTCCATGACAACTTCGCATTTTTGGCTATGTCCCTAAAACAGAGGTTGACATTCCATGATTTATTTGACACTTATTCTACACTAAAAATTGTTTTTAACCCGTCCGTTGAAACCACTTACTTGTATAAGGCAGGGTTGTCCATTAAAGATTCCTCGCAAACATCTTGTTCAAATATACCGTACAAAAGAATAGGCATGGCCGTAAAGAAGATATTGTAGGTCGTGAGGAACAGGCCAGTGTAGAGTGGCTTAAGAAATAAACACCAAAATTAGTGGATGATAAACAAATACTGAATGGTTTGACGTTGACTTACTTGGCCAGAATATCCGTTGTAAATTTGATAGAGAAACTGTGGGGTAATGAAGGCAATATTCTAAAGAATGAGTATTTACTATTATTTGGTAGCCCCTTGAGAAGATATGTACACCATGCAAGTAAAGTAACTTATTCTATAAAAACAACAGCGATGGGCAGCCACCTTATAAAAGAAGTACTGAACAACAGTGGCCAAACGCAAGTAGTAGTTGTGACCATGGAATAGCAACACTCTTTTCAAATACTTGAAGCGATGAAAGGCATAATCGCTACACCGCACTGCCTGTCGGCCCTCTTTCCCCATAATGCCACATCCGACATGAGCTTCTTGTATCATACTGCAATCGTTCGCGCCGTCTCCAACCGCCAACGTGATTGGTGAACCTTCTGAGTGCTTTATGATGCGAACGACCTGAGAAAGAATTAAGTATCCGGTGATAGCGCAATGATAATAGCGTTCGGCTCTGGGTTCGATACCATGCTATCACAAAGTTGTTTAGTGAGCGGTTATAAATAAACAACGCTGTATTTCATCAAAAATAACCGTAGCACAAATGGGAGCAATTAAATACACTAAAACTCCGGGTCAAGATCTTTATGATAATGCTTAATGAGCTTTCTGGAAGCCTCGTTAAAAACAAAGTAGCTGATGCAGCACGTTCCTTTCGTTCGCTTTTCTCTGGCTCGACATGGAAGCTAGTTAGAGAAAACCCCTCCCAGTTACCCTACATATATTATCCTCAGCGAAGATTCGAAACCATCCCAATAATGGACATGTGTAAGCGGCTTACTTGAGCTTTTTGCAGGGGCGACATTCGACAGCACAAAACCGCCGAACAATGTAGACTCAGCTCGACGAACTTTTCTGGAAATGTAAATAAAACCATTACGAGGAGATGATGTTTGTAAGGGAAAGGTTACCTTGAAATTCACTGAGGATGAGAGCTAGTGTTGATCCATCAACAACAAGAGCATACTCACTCTCATCTGCCATCAGTTCAAAAGTGAATCTAAAAGACCAACAACATGTTTTTATATCGAGGTTCAACTTGCAAAGTCCAGAACATGCAAACACGTGGGAACCTATTAGTTGATGTAAGTGAGTTACATTTTGGAAACGGGTTACATAAGTGAAATTCTGTAGTGAAATTGTTACAAATACCCGTGAGGTGAACAGATAGAAAGTGGAGAAGAAGGAATAGTAACCTAACATGTAAAAAAGACGAGGTGTGAATACGAATATTTTTGCTCAAAAGGTTTTAAAGATAATATGATTTACACATACTTGGCCAGGTATTCATCCAATGTTGCATCCACTTCTGCTTTGCTGGTTTTCTCTGTGATGAACATAAAGTTCATACCGGGTTTGAAATGCGAACAGGAATGACTGATATTCACAGCCGTCTCTTCCTTGTCACCAGTCAAAACCCAAATCTGAGAAAGAACAATGAACACTGCGTATGAAGACTCCTAATAATTCTTCGCTATTGCACTTATAGTTAGTCATTCAGCCATTTTACGTTATTAAGTAGTAACTTGGTAAACGTTCTCTTAAGTATATACATCTTCTTGCAGGGAAGCTATTCATGATATGAGAAAAACACATTTTAAAACTTAACAAACAATTAAGAGATTAAGATAAAGCATATATTTTACTTCTTTTCATATTGTAATCTCTGTAGTTATGTCTAAACTTGATTTTACAGTCAACTAATATATTTCACACGTTTATAGCATTTACACGTTTGATATTTCACAAGTTCATTTTCTACTAATCAACTACTTATTTTTCTAGTATTTTTTTATTTTTTTATCGATAAACAGCATTTTCAGGTTTGATAGGCCTTCTTGCTTATACAAAATGTTTTTTTATCTAATAATAATATTAAGAGAGATGAATAGAGGAGTAATCATGTTCACCTTGATTCCCGCCTCACGTAACAATTCGATTGTTTCCTTCACACCATCTTGCAATCTAAAGAACAAGCTGGTAAAAAGATGACCATAGAAAGGTTGGGTGGGAGGAACTGAGCCTTTTCTCAATACCTTCCCTCTGATAGCATTGTAGCAAGATTTTAAATATTGCCTCACTTAATATACTATTGTTTATGGTTTTTTTACGGATCTATTCCTTATTTATTGTCGATTTGAAACAAACAAAGGGAATGATGACCATGAATAGTTACTTTGTGATATCTAGAGATCAGTTGGGGGTGTGGATGAAGGAATTATCTTTTCATACTTATCTTCGACCGCAGTTGCACCAAGTATATGAAAATCACGCTCAACTTCATCAAACACTTTTGCGAGTCGCTCTTCTCTATCGCTTATAGCTTGACTTGCTTCACACAACTTCTGGTTTATTGTTTCGTATGCATTTGCCGATATTTTGCGAGACGCTATCAGTAATGTACGCAACCCTTCCTAAATAATTGGTTTATACACCACGTGCAAAAAGAAAAAATTTATAAGAAAACTAGCAATCAAATATATAAGAAACTAACGGATGTGTTCCAAGTACGATAAAAATATATGAGAAAATCTGCAAATAGTGGTGGCCCAGAAACAATAACATAACAATACATGGTGGTCATGTCATACAATACATGGTCACACACAGTCATACAATACATGGCCATACACAGTCGTATGGAAACGGCCCGGCCCTTACGTAATCAATTGAGTTTAAATTTAAATTATTGCATATTTGTTACTTAGCACTTCCTACCTTGAAGAGGTAACTGGAGTTTGGAATGTATTACCTGGGCATAGCTATCAATGTGAGAGAGAGTTTCTTGCACACCACCTGCCATGCAGCTGGGAGACACGTGGGAATCAGCACCTTTACATATCATCATGACTTCCTTGGTAGGCGTCTCTACAATGATACTCATGCGTTTGCGCGTTGGGTCGAAGTCAAGCAGATGCAGGATTTTGTAGCTATTTGCAAAAAAGTGAGGAACAATTATAAATGAAAACATAAGCTAACAGTCAACAGTAACAGGTGAAAAATAATTAGGATTTACTGACTTGAACACAAGTCAACAAGATTCTTTTTTAGAAAGGAAATACACAGGAGAGTCTAAATACAGTGCGAGCTTATGACTCAACAAAGTCCTGTGTATTGTAATGTTATATAAGGACCTACCCTTTCTCAATTCTTAACCCAGAAACATGAAACAAATCCTAGAAACTCTAGAATAAGCCACTTCACCGAGAAACAAACTGAGCGCAGTACTTCCAGGGATGTGGCAAGATTCGACCCGAGTGGGAGTCAAACTAGGGACCTCTTGATTCTGAGCGCAACACTTAAACCACTGTGCCACTGCTGTATTTAAACTTGGTGTAAAACCTCGTTTCAAATACAAATAGCATGAGACTCTTTTCTAATATACCTTTCAAGTTGGCCAGAAACTTCCAACTCCATAACGTCCCCTGACTTCCCTCTGAATATAATTCCATATCTACGAGGAACAAAAAAAGACTGTTTGAAATTGAGAAGAACGGCAATAACATAGATACAAATACAGTGCGTTTGTGAGGTGTTACCTGGCTGCAGCTTCACATAATGCTTTCTCATCAGGTGAAGAAGCCTAAGGGATCATCACAACATAAGAGTATTTATTGAGCTTCATAAGAGTTCTCAAAAAATAGATATACTACCTCCAAAGGAAAATCTGTATGTTAATACTCCTTAAATACCATTGAAGTTGTGTGTTATTGATATTTATAGACTTTTACCCTTTTTGGTGACTTTTGAAAATTTCACAGTATGTGATGGGAAAATATGAACATCATTGACTTTTGAACTTTGGTTTTGAATTTTCATAGATTTGTTTAAGAATAAATTTAAAATGATTCTCAAAGCAGACTGATGCGAGGATTTGTTTACCATTAGTTTGTAAAATATATTATATATGTGTACCTGATACTTGTACATTTTCGAGTTGTAGACTGCAGTAGAGTAAAGAAAACCCTCCGGTACTTCCTCCCCTGGTTGAATTTCAGTGGCTTGCGCAGTGTGACATAGTGAAAGCGCAAGAAAGAAACCCTTCAACTCTTCCTGTAAAAATATGTGAAATTAGCCTAGCTCAGTGTGTGTTTTGTGAAATAAACCTAACCCTTTGATTTGTGAAGCTCAAGAAAAAACAGAATATATTAGAGAATATTCTTATTTTCAACAAAAATCCCCATACACCTTTTAAAAGCAAGTAACGTACAGTTAAGCAGCGGCAATCATATCCGCGCCCTGGTTCGTTATCGACAGGAAACAGTCGATTGTTCTGCTCCTAAAATGGAACTAGATGCAACCTTTCTACTAAACATAAAGTGAAGATTCCTGAAAACTCATTGAAAAAAATCATTCCGAATATACCAAAAACACAAAAATATAACCAATGAATTACGGTAATTGTTTGTTTGTAATGCAACTGTTTCTGCTTCGCAAACATATGTCTTGTCGAAAAACAATTTCTAATTTCAGAATTCTTAATTTAAAGTCACTTTTGCTTTTCCGACTGATTTGTGACAGGACTGGATTGGTCAGTTAATCAGGCCTGGCATTTAGTACCATGCGCCCACACCTCCGCACGTGCCTCGGTAATTTAAGGTGCGCTCTCCGCCGCGCCCTTAACTGTGTTATTTTACTAATAATAACGCGTCTTAAATATATCTCTTGTAAATGAAATCTTAAAGAACTGAATGTATTTAGTCACGTAAATATGTTCTTTCGTTACAAATTGTAATTGATTCGCCGTTCTTTAAATATATCAATGCGTAGCTTTATTAAGAAATTTAGTTTGTTTAACAAAACTTAACATTACCGATTATTAACCGTTTCAAAACGTTTGACGTCATCATAAAAAAAGGAAGAAAACAACAGACATGTTTACAGGCAATGCTACAGGTTGTTTAAAAGTTCCATCCAACATAGAGACAGATAAATGCAGAAGAACTATGCTGCATTCGATGGAAGAAAAAAAGATAAAACCACAACAAAATATTCAGTTTTGTTTACAAAACAAAAGACACTTTCACAAAACCAATAAACATGCAGTAGACTCGAAAAGAAACACGACAGCTAGGTTTTAACGGGTTTAACGTTTAACTTCACACTTTTTCCTAATTTCAAGAAGACATCGTTATCACTAAGAAGTCGTCGTATTTTAACTTGTTAAAGCTGTATTTTGCTAGTGAAAAAATGTGCCGTGACATTTTATATCATTACAACATTTCAGACTCGCGTAAGTATTATTGCGTGCCCAATCGCGCCCGGTGCTGATCTGGCGCGCAATTTTTCGTGGCCTGGATGGTAAGGCGTTCGGCTCTTGACTGAAAGGTTCTGGGTTCCAGACCAAGCTATCACAAAGTTGTTTAGTGAGCAGTTGTAAATATAAAACGAATCAAAAATAGCCGTAGCACAAATGGGAAAAATTAAATGCACTGAAAATCTGAGTCAAGGTCTTCATGATAATGCTTAATTAGCGTTCTGGAAGACGCGTTAAAAACACCTTAGGGGCTGTTCATATGATCCCAGCAGACCGGGCTGATATTTCCTGAAATCTCCAAGCTGTCATATGAAATTTTCAGCCCGGCTTTTTCGCAGAGTACACACGTGACAATGTTTGTTTTGTAATGCGTGTTTCTTGACAAGCATGCGCAGTTGATAGCTTTTCAGCCAAACAGGGCTGGAGCTGTCATATGGTAAAAAATCAGCCCGTCTTGCCGAGATCCCGGCTGAACAAAGCGAGATCCCGGTTAACCGGGCTGGCTCGTGTTTCATATGACAGCTTGTAGATTTTTTATAAGGATTTAATAAGAGAGCCGAGATCTCAGCCAACCGAGATAGCCAGTTTTTCCGGGCTGAATTTTCTCATATGAACACCTCCTTAGTTAAGCCAGTTAAAGCATTTCACAAAAATCATGCGGAACATTGAATTGGATAAACCAAAATTACCAATCGCGCGTCTCAAAAAAATAAATCGAATGAGGCGCGCAATTGACCACGCATCTGCAAATTTCCTTTTGGCCAGGCCTGGTTAATCAAAGGAAATTTCCAGTTTTTAAAACATCAACCATACTGAGATGTTACGAAGAAAGAGCGCGAAGAAACATCTCAAATATTTGATTATAATTTATTGTCTTCAACAGACGAACAGCAAACATAATGGGCATAAGTAATCATAAATTAATAAAAATAAATCAACTAGTGAAAACAGGGACCAACCTTATAGCGGACGCCAGCAATGGAGCATTGTCTAAACTGCATGTCGTTCTCAGTCAGTGTCCCGGTTTTATCACTGAATAAGTATTGAATCTATATACAGAAGAAGAAGAACATTACTATATGTAATGGGTCACTGTAGCTTAGTGGTTAGTGCATTCAACACACAAAATCAAACGGTGCTGGTTCGAAACCCAGCTCGAACATATTTTCTGATTTCTGAGTTACAGTTGAGTTCTTGAGCGGAACTCATTGCGTAATGCAAGCCTAGCTCAAAATGGTGAGTTGTCTGGTGAAGCGACTTTGTAGGAGCAAATGGGTGCCCTAAGTACACCAGGACCTAAATCTTGGGATAAGAATAGCTACTGTTATATGTGGAGAGTCCCGTAAAAACTCCATTATTATTATATATAAACACATGAATCTCAATAATGCCAGAAACTAAAGATGGAGTTGCTAACAACAATGATCACTAAATATATAACCCTTATCCCTAAATCAAAAATATCCTTAATTATCTTTATGTAAGTCACTCTGCCAATTTCTGTCTTTTTATATAAATATACATATGCGTGCCCACCCATGGTAATTTTTTTTTTTTTTTACCTTCCCCTCCCGCTTAACAGGACAAAGTGGTAGAACAGAATTTGTATATAGCTTGGATAAATCTTATTTTGAGCTTTTTATCCTGTATAAATATTCGTAGTAAATAAATAAATAAATCTGTAAATTTAAACCTTCGGTTTCGAGGCTTTTTCTCTGCTTAAATTAGCCTTTTTTTCACGTAATAACTTTCATCAACAACAATGCATGTGCACGTACAAATTTCACACATCATTCCTCTCAAGTATTGAATGTTGCGCCATCCCATTTTGGTGTGTTTGAGATAAAAAACACGCTTAAGGGACTTTTTTTGTTTTTGTTAGGGTTAGTAGTAGTAGTCTCTTAATTATTCCCAAGTGTTTTAGCGACCAATTGTTTTAGCTTTTTATGCCACTCACTTCATAAATTATTGTCAAGAAAAAGTTGGTAAAAATATAAATAGTTTTTAAAAAAAACATTGGTCGTACACAGCTTTTCCTTTCGCTGCGATAATTTCACTTAATTGTAGCGAGAAAGTGTGGTAGAAAACAAAAGTGAATTGCACAGTATAATAATACTTAACAATCTACTACCTGGCCAAGTTCTTCAATCAAATCTGAAGTATTTGCCTTTGCAGGTTCATCTGTTGGCTAGAAGTAAACATTTGTAGGATTCCTTTAGTTCATCAGCAGAAGATTTAAAAACAGTAGTTGATAGCACTTGATGTTCTACATTGTTCATATGACATTACCTCGTGGTACAACTCCAGGTCCCAGTTGAAAAAAGCTGCACCACAAAACTTCTGCAGCTCTGGAAAGGTAAACAATTCATTTATGAGGCCAGATATAAGACATTGTTGCCATAGTGATTATTAAATAATTAGGAATGTTAGTTGGTTAGTGGGTTAAGTGTTTGTAGGGGTACCTACCTATCGAGACATACAACGATATCGGAATGACGTAGTTGAAAAGAATGAGGAAAGACAGCAGGTCGACCAACACCTCAACAAAGTCCTGAACAAAAATGTCTCAGTAAATATCATAAAATCTTTCTTATATTCAGGTCTATATTTAAATCCTAAACGTCCAATGTCCGATCGTTGTTTATGCAAAAATGGATGGCATGCTGACATGGTTTGAAAAATAGAAGCATTTGTAAATTAAAAACAAATGACCAAAACAGATACGGGAATGTTTACAAGTAAAGTTAAATAACCTATAATAAAATTTCCAGACTTACAACGTCGTAGTGTTGTGGCAGATACCAGCCATTCCCTTCCTCAGTCTTCTCCCAACTGATCTTCAATCCCAAACAAATGAAAACTTCGATGAGAAGGATAATTAAAAACACTAACAGGAACTTGTTCATCGATCTAAACATAACAAGATGTTGTAAGTAACACTTTCCAATATGTTATTTCTCATCACTCAAACAAACTTGAAAGAAATTTAAAAACCTCTCCACGGTGGAAAACTTTGATTTCTTTTCCTGCTGATTAAGCATCATTTTCGTTTCTTTACCAGTGTACACAGCTAGACCTAAACACCAACATTGAATGAACCTATTAGTAAATAAAACAATGCAAAAAACATCTATCTATCAACAGCATTTAGTTACAAGAACAATGTGGCAGGTGTCAAAAAATAGGCGTACGGGAGTACGATCATACGAGACGTTACATCAATTGTACGACTAAACCTGCCTTACAATATTGTACGTGTGAAATTAATATTTCAGTATTTTAATCTCCCTATTTGCAGTGTTGTCATCATGAAATGAGGCAGGCCATCACCAACAGTTATCGCTTCCAGAGTTATGGTGAGCCCAAAATTAGTCTTGCTCTGGACGAGCATATGATCACAATGTTTTACCTATGTTTTACGTTACGTAACATTTACAATTAGCGTAAAGATTTTCAAATTTTCATTGTATGATAAACAATCAGTGATTCCCTGGACCTCATCACATCTGTGTTTTAATAGACGTTGATTATCTCAGCATACCGTAAATGAAATCAGTGTTCATCAGCTTTGCACCACGTAGCAGAAGATTGCTTGCATCCAACGAACTGAAAGCAACAAAAACATTGAAACATGTTTGTTAGATATTAATACCATTTTTATTTAAAATTTTGAAGTTTTAAAAGATAGAATAATAAAAAATAAAGATCACTGTGAAAATAAAAAAAACAACTCATTAAACTCACTGAGGTGTGTTTGAACCAGAGAAAAGCATTGTTCCATTGTATCTGAAACAAAAGAAAGCAGTTTTAAAGTGCGCAGAAATGAGTTATTGCAGCAGATAAATGATTCCACTACAATGAGAAAAAGCCATACTTATACATGTCATATTCTGGATGGCCGCACTCGATTTTTGCTTGGAGATTGGTCAGCTCCGAAGCACTTCGTAGTTTCGCAGTACGTTGCAATCCGCATCGAAGCTTGAAACAAAATCAACGTGTACCAATCATTAAATAAAATTATGAAGTAGTGTTTCCTACGTAACTTTTCGGATTGAGATTTGAGATTTCTCTCTGTATTATTTTTAATTTATCAAAGTAAAGTAGCTATTTATTTTTATATGTTACCTTGAGGTTTGTTTCGCCATCAAGGTTAGCTGTCATGATTGTGCATTCACCGCTTTCACCTGCCGATGAGGAAACAACAACCAAATCACATGGAAATTCTTCGCCGTTGTGCACCTTCACAACGTCACCAACCTACCAACAAATATTTCATCAATGGTGCAATTGGTCCAAATACACAGGGAAAAAGGGAAATTCTACAAGGATTCAGACATTTGAGTTTAGTAGAAATTTTAATTTTCCAGATTTCTATCAGCATTTCGTTGCGGTTGGAACATTTTTAAAACATCCATTACTACCTGGATATCTTTCGAGTTGACTGTCTTCTCTTCTTGGTTTTGTATCACAATTACATCCCTGTTGTTCACCTCTCGATCAGCTTTGTGACGCAACCAATCCTCGTAACCCTGGAAACAACACTATTAAGACAACATGATTCATCATTTGACATTACAACAACATCACCATGGAAATATGGAAAGAAGCATGAGTCTTTGGGTCATATCAATCTTAACAAAGATTGCTAAAAGCACTCCAATAGGCTCATTAAGGTGGGGAAAGAGTCATGATAACAACATAGAAAATCACAATAATATCAGATAACTAATAAACACAATTGGTGAGAACCATACTTGCTTGATAGCCGTAACAATGATGACGAAAAGCAGAGGTAGAAAGCTTGAAAAGGGACTCACTGGACTTCTGTTTGTCAATGAAAACTAAAAAAGTTTGTAAAACGGTGACAAGTAATATTAAAACTGACTGATAAAATTGTGAATGATACCATATAAGAAGGACAACTTTATGGAGTCAGTTTGCAATTAGACTTAATATCATGGTAATTAATGACATAACCTACCTGAACAATAACAACACAAAGGAAATAAAAGTTTGCAACTCTCCGGAATTGTTCAAAAAGATTCTTGGCAGGAAAGTTCCATAGTTCATACTAAAAAGCACATAAATAGCAAGGTTGTTTACATTAGACTGAGAATGAGTTTTGAAATTACCTTGGACGTCTTCACCACATTATTCGCGTAATCTTTGTGTGGCTGTTGAATGGCTACATTTCTGTCATCACCGATTATCTTATGGTTGGCATAAACAATACGATGCGGCCCCAAATATGGCTCCTTGAAACATGGCATTTTCCATAAAACTAGAAAAAAATATTGAAGTTGATGCAATGCAACATGAAAAAACAATTTTTAAAATAACCTATTAACTTGTGCTGTTAGTTTCCATATGAATAAGTATAACGCTTAAATATTTGTTTAAAGTAAACAATAAAGTTAAATGAAATATTTAATAAATGTAATAATATATAATGAAATAATAGCAAACAGAAAAGTTCAACTTTACAAATTAAAGCACGAAGAATATATTAACAACCTGAAATTCACGTTTTTTTTCTTCAATAGATTGTTTGCTATTTTCAAGATTCTAGTGGAAAAAGTGTTTCAATTTATTAAATGCTCCATTCACCATAAGTTGGATACAGATGTAAATATCTAATGAGGTGTTTGCATGCCAACAGCAATCACAAATCCTTTGTAAGTAAACCATTAAAAATGATTGAGCACACAAAATGTGGAAAAAGAAAAACTTTATTTTAAACAAATTAAATTATTACAATAATATTTTCAAACATGAATTTTCTTTTGTTTATTTAGGCTTTACAAAGTTGAATTTTTTAGCACCAGGCTAAAACCTAACAAAAACCTAAAAGAGAAGGTTCAAGAATATACAATTAAATTTGCAGACAAAGTGTAAAAATGGTTCACAAATAAAACCTTTTGAATAATATCCAAGGAAATATGATTAACTGTAAGGTTGAATTTTATCCGAACAGAAACATTAATAAAAAAATACAAACTTTGACAAAAAATTCTTAATCAAATCATGGTCAGGGTAGGTGTTGCATAGCAACAAACGTTTTTAGCGACGGCTGTTACATTTTCTGAAATTACAACATGGTCATTTTTATTGAAGTTTTTAATGCTTGGTTACTGAGTACCGACCCATATGCTTTTGTGTTTTAATGTTCCCTACATTGTGCTGTTCAAAACATTAAAAAGACGAGGGGAATAATATGTCCAGAAGAGTAGCTTTCTCTTGATCATTTTTTTTCTCATTGCACTGCTGTAAAATTTAGTATGTATGTATGATACACAGTTAACTTTACTCTTAGCATGGATAGAATGATAGAATGATAGAACAGATGATGATGTCCTATGATGTTAAGGTTGGAAAATAGTTTCAATTTCATATAGGGCATACTTTTGCCCGTTTACACAACATCTCTTCATGGATTGATTTGTACGGATTCAATTTTATAATTGAAAAATGATGGGCTTTTAACCCAGAACATAAGACTGTTATTCTTTTATGTTCCGGTACACTTAGGATACCTATGAAGAGCACTCAACCAATAAATTTGAGGCAGGCGTTCATTACACAATGCGTTTCACTCAATGTAATTCAGAAGAAAGATATGAGATTCAAAACATCATGATACAATTTCATGCATCAAAACACTATCCATTGGGCTACAGTGGCTGCATGAAGAGAGATAGAGTAGAGATAGAACACTATCCATTGGGCTACAGCGGCTGCATGAAGAGAGATAGAGCAGAGATAGAACACTATCCATTGGGCTACAGCGGCTGCATAAAGAGAGATAGAGCAGAGATAGAACACTATCCATTGGGCTACAGCGGCTGCATGAAGAGAGATAGAGTAGAGATAGAACACTATCCATTGGGCTACAGCGGCTGCATAAAGAGAGATAGAGCAGAGATAGAACACTATCCATTGGGCTGCAGTGGCTGCATAAAGAGAGATAGAGTAGAGATAGAACACTATCCATTGGGCTACAGCGGCTGCATAAAGAGAGATAGAGCAGAGATAGAACACTATCCATTGGGCTGCAGCGGCTGCATGAAGAGAGATAGAGCAGAGATAGAACACTATCCATTGGGCTACAGCGGCTGCATAAAGAGAGATAGAGCAGAGATAGAACACTATCCATTGGGCTACAGCGGCTGCATGAAGAGAGATAAAGCAGAGATAGAACACTATCCATTGGGCTGCATGAAGAGAGATAGAGTAGAGATAGAACACTATCCATTGGGCTGCAGTGGCTGCATGAAGAGAGATAGAGTAGAGATAGAACACTATCCATTGGGCTACAGCGGCTGCATGAAGAGAGATAAAGCAGAGATAGAACACTATCCATTGGGCTGCAGTAGCTGCATGAAGAGAGATAGAGTAGAGATAGAACACTATCCATTGGGCTGCAGTGGCTGCATGAAGAGAGATAGAGTAGAGATAGAACACTATCCATTGGGCTACAGCGGCTGCATGAAGAGAGATAGAGCAGAGATAGAACACTATCCATTGGGCTGCAGCGGCTGCATGAAGAGAGATAGAGTAGAGATAGAACACTATCCATTGGGCTACAGCGGCTGCATAAAGAGAGATAGAGCAGAGATAGAACACTATCCATTGGGCTGCAGCGGCTGCATGAAGAGAGATAGAGTAGAGATAGAACACTATCCATTGGGCTACAGCAGCTGCATAAAGAGAGATAGAGCAGAGATAGAACACTATCCATTGGGCTGCAGCGGCTGCATGAAGAGAGATAGAGCAGAGATAGAACACTATCCATTGGGCTACAGCGGCTGCATAAAGAGAGATAGAGCAGAGATAGAACACTATCCATTGGGCTACAGCGGCTGCATGAAGAGAGATAAAGCAGAGATAGAACACTATCCATTGGGCTGCATGAAGAGAGATAGAGTAGAGATAGAACACTATCCATTGGGCTGCAGTAGCTGCATGAAGAGAGATAGAGTAGAGATAGAACACTATCCATTGGGCTGCAGTGGCTGCATGAAGAGAGATAGAGTAGAGATAGAACACTATCCATTGGGCTACAGCGGCTGCATGAAGAGAGATAAAGCAGAGATAGAACACTATCCATTGGGCTGCAGTAGCTGCATGAAGAGAGATAGAGTAGAGATAGAACACTATCCATTGGGCTACAGCGGCTGCATGAAGAGAGATAAAGCAGAGATAGAACACTATCCATTGGGCTGCATGAAGAGAGATAGAGTAGAGATAGAACACTATCCATTGGGCTGCAGCGGCTGCATGAAGAGAGATAGAGTAGAGATAGAACACTATCCATTGGGCTGCAGTGGCTGCATGAAGAGAGATAGAGTAGAGATAGAACACTATCCATTGGGCTGCAGTGGCTGCATGAAGAGAGATAGAGTAGAGATAGAACACTATCCATTGGGCTGCATGAAGAGAGATAGAGTAGAGATAGAACACTATCCATTGGGCTGCAGTGGCTGCATGAAGAGAGATAGAGTAGAGATAGAACACTATCCATTGGGCTGCAGTAGCTGCATGAAGAGAGATAGAGTAGAGATAGAACACTATCCATTGGGCTACAGCGGCTGCAAGAAGAGAGATAAAGCAGAGATAGAACACTATCCATTGGGCTGCATGAAGAGAGATAGAGTAGAGATAGAACACTATCCATTGGGCTGCAGCGGCTGCATGAAGAGAGATAGAGTAGAGATAGAACACTATCCATTGGGCTGCAGTGGCTGCATGAAGAGAGATAGAGTAGAGATAGAACACTATCCATTGGGCTGCAGTGGCTGCATGAAGAGAGATAGAGTAGAGATAGAACACTATCCATTGGGCTGCATGAAGAGAGATAGAGTAGAGATAGAACACTATCCATTGGGCTGCAGTGGCTGCATGAAGAGAGATAGAGTAGAGATAGAACACTATCCATTGGGCTACAGCGGCTGCATGAAGAGAGATAAAGCAGAGATAGAACACTATCCATTGGGCTGCAGTAGCTGCATGAAGAGAGATAGAGTAGAGATAGAACACTATCCATTGGGCTGCAGTGGCTGCATGAAGAGAGATAGAGTAGAGATAGAACACTATCCATTGGGCTACAGCGGCTGCATGAAGAGAGATAGAGCAGAGATAGAACACTATCCATTGGGCTGCAGCGGCTGCATGAAGAGAGATAGAGTAGAGATAGAACACTATCCATTGGGCTACAGCGGCTGCATAAAGAGAGATAGAGCAGAGATAGAACACTATCCATTGGGCTGCAGCGGCTGCATGAAGAGAGATAGAGTAGAGATAGAACACTATCCATTGGGCTACAGCGGCTGCATAAAGAGAGATAGAGCAGAGATAGAACACTATCCATTGGGCTGCAGCGGCTGCATGAAGAGAGATAGAGCAGAGATAGAACACTATCCATTGGGCTACAGCGGCTGCATAAAGAGAGATAGAGCAGAGATAGAACACTATCCATTGGGCTACAGCGGCTGCATGAAGAGAGATAAAGCAGAGATAGAACACTATCCATTGGGCTGCATGAAGAGAGATAGAGTAGAGATAGAACACTATCCATTGGGCTGCAGTAGCTGCATGAAGAGAGATAGAGTAGAGATAGAACACTATCCATTGGGCTGCAGTGGCTGCATGAAGAGAGATAGAGTAGAGATAGAACACTATCCATTGGGCTACAGCGGCTGCATGAAGAGAGATAAAGCAGAGATAGAACACTATCCATTGGGCTGCAGTAGCTGCATGAAGAGAGATAGAGTAGAGATAGAACACTATCCATTGGGCTACAGCGGCTGCATGAAGAGAGATAAAGCAGAGATAGAACACTATCCATTGGGCTGCATGAAGAGAGATAGAGTAGAGATAGAACACTATCCATTGGGCTGCAGCGGCTGCATGAAGAGAGATAGAGTAGAGATAGAACACTATCCATTGGGCTGCAGTGGCTGCATGAAGAGAGATAGAGTAGAGATAGAACACTATCCATTGGGCTGCAGTGGCTGCATGAAGAGAGATAGAGTAGAGATAGAACACTATCCATTGGGCTGCATGAAGAGAGATAGAGTAGAGATAGAACACTATCCATTGGGCTGCAGTGGCTGCATGAAGAGAGATAGAGTAGAGATAGAACACTATCCATTGGGCTGCAGTAGCTGCATGAAGAGAGATAGAGTAGAGATAGAACACTATCCATTGGGCTACAGCGGCTGCATGAAGAGAGATAAAGCAGAGATAGAACACTATCCATTGGGCTGCATGAAGAGAGATAGAGTAGAGATAGAACACTATCCATTGGGCTGCAGCGGCTGCATGAAGAGAGATAGAGTAGAGATAGAACACTATCCATTGGGCTGCAGTGGCTGCATGAAGAGAGATAGAGTAGAGATAGAACACTATCCATTGGGCTGCAGTGGCTGCATGAAGAGAGATAGAGTAGAGATAGAACACTATCCATTGGGCTGCATGAAGAGAGATAGAGTAGAGATAGAACACTATCCATTGGGCTGCAGTGGCTGCATGAAGAGAGATAGAGTAGAGATAGAACACTATCCATTGGGCTACAGCGGCTGCATGAAGAGAGATAGAGTAGAGATAGAACACTATCCATTGGGCTGCAGTGGCTGCATGAAGAGAGATAGAGTAGAGATAGAACACTATCCATTGGGCTACAGCGGCTGCATGAAGAGAGATAGAGTAGAGATAGAACACTATCCATTGGGCTGCAGCGGCTGCATGAAGAGAGATAGAGTAGAGATAGAACACTATCCATTGGGTTGCAGTAGCTGCATGAAGAGAGATAGAGTAGAGATTTCATCATCATAATTCAAAGTTAACAATGTTATAATATGCATTGCAAAAAAAACCAGAAACATATAAACTCAATGAGATAATAAAAACATTTTTTAGCAGAAACATTGTGGCAAAATATTCATTTGAAATAATTTGTTACCAACAACATAATATTATTTGCAATATATTTCGATTTAAATATAAATCATCATCAGGCTAAAAACACAAAATGAACAGTTTAAAAACAGTTAAAAAAGATATTGTAAAATATACAAGGATGATAGAGTGGTTTCTTAAAAAAAACGGAAATCCTAAAAGGAATTCAATCAAAACGACAGCTGGGGGGTTAGGGTTGTGTGTACATAAAAAAGCACAACAACTAAAGCGTAAAATTCTAAGATGGAGGTAATTTTACACTTAAGTCGTTGTGCTCTTTTATTAAGAGACCACAAAAAAGGACATGCTTTGATATATAGCTGTATATAAATTATGAAAATATCTTTCTTATGTACATATTGTTAGTTCCTAATAGCACGATTAGAAAATTCCTGTTTTTCTTTTTCTTTCTTTTTTTTCAGAAAAAATCCGGAAGAAAGTTCAATTATTCCAAAAATCCGGAATTCTTTCATCCTCAAATATACTACAGATCAGAATATACAAACAGTCAAAACAAGAAAATGCTATTACGTATGAAAAATCAAAACAACATAAAAAGGCGAGTACTTAAAAAGAGCTGTGCGATAATTATAATTTAATATGATAAAGCACGAGAACGATATTCGTCCTTTGTGTTGAGAGATGGCTTTAACTCATTAATACACAACGCCTCGAGAGTCATTAAATGTGACACAGTAAAAGAACGCGATCTCGTTTTGGCTTTCAAAATTGCTTCTCGATCTTACATTGTTATCGGTTTAGTATAAGCAAATTTTTAACTATTTTTAAATCCAATTCTGCAAAAAATACATACGCCTGTGTTAAACGACTAGAATTCGAAATGTCTACCAAATCAGAACTTTGATTTTCTTATGAGCTGCTGGTCGCTTGTAAAAACAAAATGAAATATATATTTAACAATTGACTAGAGAGATATAAATAATAATAAGGAGATAATAATAATAATTTTTCGTCGCGTTATTGCCTCAGAGAAACCAAGCTTTATTAGAGCAGCTTTTTTACAGCTGGATGCCCTTCCTCACGCCAATTCCAGTAAGGAGAAAAACAGTGGTGAGTTAACCCATGCAAGATACCAACTTTGGATTTTAAACTCTGTGACAGCAGTGCATAAAGAGCATGGATGCTTATGTTCATGAGATGTTACATGACCCCGCGCACCAGATTATTATTCATAAGATACGCAACAAAAATATATTTACAAAAATTCTTACAAAAAAATGTTCCTTCGCTCCAGAAACCTGTTTGTACGTAATATATATATAAGGAGAATTTATATTTAAGGGATTATGAGAAAAATATTTTCAACTAGCAGGGGGCACCAAGTTTCAAATGAAAAAGAGCTTTTTAAATAATTTAAAATCTTTGCACAAAAGCAATTTCCAAATGAAGAAATGTTTTGTTGAACGGCCTAAAATAGGAAATGGAAATCAATAAGAACCGTATTATTATATATTATAATCTATGACCGTTTTCAGTCAAAAATGTAAAAAAGGACCTAAAGATAGGAATCAAACAAAGAAGAAGAAAACCAAAAAAGATGGGGAGAGGATGGAGGTAAAAAGAAAATTGCAGATACAAAGCAGAAACAAGAGAGGAAAAAGGAAGTCCAAAGAAGTGGAAGAAAGAAGGGCTGTGGGAATATGATTCCAACATATGCACAATAGAAATAAATAAATAACCAATGTGGGAATGCAGGAAACCTTAATAAGTCCAGACAACTATCGTTGTGAATTGCCCGGAAAAGTTGGGCGTTAACCCTACATTGTTTGGTTACAGGCAATGCATTCCTAGGCCGGTTTGCACTTGATGCTCGATCGTCTTCGTTTCTCTTTTTGAAATAATTGCCGGTACCGATGTAGGACGGAAATACTCTAGCGAAGACACCCACTTCTTTTCTATTTTCTCTTGAGGCTAGCGCAACGGGCTAGAAATTAAGAGCATGCAGTCTTCACCATTATTGACATAGTGAATGGGGATGCAATAACAAAAAAACACACGCTCAAGAAAGTCATTAAGAGAAATTTTGTTTTTGCTACATATACAGGATTGCGAGGGTCGCCAGTGAGTACCCAGTCGATCTTGATGTTTTCTACATATTAGTTTCCTATTCCCACACTACAATGTCGTCCTTTTCCCACACTACAATGTCTTCCTTTTCCCACACTACAATGTCTTCCTTTTCCCACACTACAATGTTGTCCTTTTCCCACACTACAATGTCTTCCTTTTCCCACACTACAATGTCTTCCTTTTCCCACACTACAATGTTTTCCAAAACTGTACTATTTATTTGTGATCTGATTTTACAATTATTTCAAACATTAAAATCGATTTTTGAAGAAATGAGAAGTTATGCTTAAGTTATGCATTTTCATTATTATTACATAATAAAGTCACTCTTAACTGAGGATTAGTTTATTTTTTCATAATCTACTTTAAAAATGATAAAAAATAATATATAACATGCCTATCTGACAAAAAAGTTGTTTGTCAGGGTTTCTTTCAGTACTAAGACACGTAGTATTTATAGTAGTTTTGAAGTATGGTTTTTAGACAATATTTTCAATTGGACTTGTTTTTTTTTGCATATTGTGCAAGTATAGCCTTTGGCCTAACAGGAAATTACTCCAGTTTTCTGAGATTTTGCTGGCATCTTGACTTTTTGGTCAAAACGCAAAATTAAAATAGCATTCCGGTCCAATTTTGAAAGGTCATTGCTCAAAACCACATTACGCTAACATTATTTTTCACTAAAATAATCTAAAACTGCCTATATTTTCTGAATTTTATTAAGTGAAGCATTTAAAACACTTATTTCTTCTAAAAATTCAGCTTAAAAAGGTTTCCCCACAGAGAAATTACGTCTCGGAAGTGGTTTTGAGCACTGATATTTAGAAAATTTGCACTTACTAGACCATGAATTTTTATTTTTCTGTAAAGTAGTAATAAGTTTTGCACAAAAAAGTAAGATTGAGGTCTGACAGGCTGTTGAAAACAGAAATAATGCTATTCAAAAACCATATACACAAAAAATGAGAAAAACACACTATATTGGCACTAATATGGATGATTTTAAAATCAAGATAAAATGAGAACCGCTTATCGAGAAAGGCTGAAATTTTGGATTTTTTTCTAACTTTTTATGTACTGCAACATATATAAAAATTGTCAAAATCTGAGACATCAACTTCCAGGGTGTGGTTCTTACAAAATATTCCTCTTAAGCAAAAGAGATTTTCATTGGAGAATCTCTACGAAATCGACTTACTGGATGGCTCTGTTCAATGGGTGAAAGTCAATGAAGAAAGGTTTTTAGAGCATACTATTATAGACATTATAGACATATTATCATCATCATCTTTCGACCGCAGTCGATATCAAAGCCACAATATCCCGCCAGGTGTTCCTGTCCTGCATTGCCACCGCTAGGTCTTGAAATCTAATACCTAAGCCCCTTGCAATGACGTCAGAATAGGCTAGCTTTCGGGACTTGCGACCAATTGCCTGCAGCTTCTAGAGGATGAGAGGAGACACAATCTCGTTGGTAGCTCGAAAGCAGTGACCAGCGAATCGGACTCTCCTACTGCATACCACCTGAGACACTCTTGGGAGGTCACCATAGATGGTTTGCAGAGTAGGATGTCTTTTCCAGGAAAGACTTTTTACACGCATTAGGAGTCTGGTGCCGTCAAGTCGCTTTTGCTGTCTTGTGTTGAGGGTCCAGGTTTCAGAACCATATAACAGTATAGGTTCTATCATTGTTTTGTACCTTAGTTTTATTATCGAGACTGGAGTTCCAGACATTATGTAAATTATTACATGCTGACCAGGCCATTCCTTTTCTAGTTCTAAAATCCTTAACAGAGTCTGAGATAAATAATATAATTCATTTTAAAGTCTGTTTTTCCTCGAAACGAGGGTTAGACTATCAAGTTCGTCTTCTTCTTCACCACATTACGCCAGGAACTGCGATCACGAACCATCGATTCTTGAAGTTTCCAAGACTTCAGGTCGCCGTTAATTGTTTCCAGCCAGGACTTTCGAGGGCGACCTTTACCACGAGCACCTGGGACATGCAAGTCCAGGCATTTATTGATCCATCCTTCATTACGCTTTACATGTCCGAACCAACGCAATCTCCTTCCTCTCAGTAGGTTCTCTAGTGAAGTAATGTTCAATTGGTTCAAGAGGTCATTTGAGTGCCTCCTCTCTCCAGGCATAACGCCACAGATCCATCTAATCATAGCATGATCGTTCCGTTGCATTCTCACTGTGTCCTCATTTCTCATAGGCCAACACTCACTGCCATACAGCAGGACAGATCTCACACATGTGCTGAACACGTTACCACGTGTTGCATACCAACACCTCTTCGTGATAAAGTTTCAACGACTTCAGAGGATCTACCTCTCATTGTGCCAACGTTAAGAGTAGCAACTCTAAACGGCTCACGTGGGATTTCGCATGATGTAGATCTGGTCAGCCCACGTTTCCTGACCCTACCTCTGACAACACCTTCAACAAAGTTTCCAGTCTTGTCTTTTAATAATTTACATAAGACGACCATGATTGATTAGTGAAGCAAAGTTTTTACAGCTGGATGCCCTTCCTGACGCGAACCTGTCACAGATCAGGGGTCTGGGTGTTTTTCAGGAGACACCATCTCCCCTACTCTAGATGACACTTCTAGCAACCTGCCCATGCAATTCAGCACAACGTAACCATCGCCATATCCACACCACCAACAATGCACCAAAAGCAAGGGAACGGTTATTTAAGGCGCCGAACACTCGCCTTTCGTCAGAGCCCCATCTTAGCTTCAGAGAGTTACCAGCGGTTGCCACGGGGAGGCGGGGGTTGACTTGTGAGAGAGAAGCTATATTTTACGCTAGGCTCAGTACTCTTTTAAAGTACACCACACCTCACCAAAAACCACCAAGAAACCACCAAATGAGCCAAGATATTTGTAGTCCTGTACACACTTAAGCTCTCGACCATTTAAGGTTTTCATAGAGAAATCAGAGTCAATGGTCTGGCAGTGGTTCAAGTATTCAGTTTTCGATTCATTCAGGAACAGGCCTATTATTATTATTATTATAAATGAATATTTTTACAGGATGAAAAACTTCAGTTTTAATGTACATATATACAATTAAAAAACTGCTATCAGTGTCTGTCCTGTGCACAGTTGGCTGCCTTCTACAATGTTCTTCTACACAGTTGGCTGCCTTCTCCAATGAAGAAAGTAGAGAATGGGCATTTGCGAGGGAACCACTAATTAGGGCAAGGTCATCTGCAAAGTCAGCATCAGTAAGATGACGGGCCGGGAAGCGGGAGCTTCGTCTTGGTTGGACTTCAAGACCTTTGTTTGCGATTTGGTCAACGGACATACATAAGATGTAATCTACAACAAGGATAAAGAGAAAGGAAGCCAATGTATCTCCTTGGAGAATACCTATTTTTATGTCAATTAATGAGTTGCTCGGGAATACCATACAGTGCAAGAATCTCGAGCATGAGACTTCGGTCAACTAAATCAAAGTCTTTACTAAAGTCAACAAAGATAAAAACAGCATCTAGGTTGCAGAGCTTTGTTTCTTCAATTATCCTACGTAGAGCTAATATTTGACTTAGAGTTGAACGTCCTGCTCGGAAACCATTCTGATTATTCCTCAATAGAGGCTCAACAAAAGGGAGCAGG